>OY282560.1:161443944-163843944 GCA_958295665.1 Tipula vernalis | reverse complement strand
GATTGATTAAGTCCATGTAATTTGCCGTAAGTAAGTTTTAACTTTCACAAAAGCCAGCTTAGTTTAAGGCGAGATTTAGGTTTAAGTCACCTAATTATTAGTTCAACATTTATTTCAAATTTGATTTTTTTACTGGCTAAACTTAAATAAACTGACTTAATACAAACTCAAATTGAAGAAGTTTTAGTATAAATCAAATTTTATGGCTTACACAATTAAATTTTAAAATTTGGAAAAAGTATACTCCTTAAATAATATGGCTTAAGCTGAAATTTTTAATTTAAAATAATACCATTTACTTGCTGAAACTTAATTTAAACTGACTTAAGCTAATAATGAAATAGATGAGATCTATTCACGAGAATTTACGCATGACTAAGATTTAAGTTAGTTTTCCGTAAAAGATATTAAGTTGTAATGATGGATTAAGTCATATTATGTGGCTTAACCTTTAATTATACAAATTAAATAATATGACTTATTATTGCTTAAATTTGTTAAATGGTTAGTTCATGTCGCCCTCAAATCGCTCGTGCAGAATGTCCATCTTGGCATAAGGTGTTGCTTATCATCGATCTGTTACAAAGTCAGTTTCGTTTTAATGTTCAACGCTACAACCTTCCATGGTGATTTGCCCCACACTACTGAACAATTCACAACAAAATTGACAGATATTGATTTAACAACATGGCTGTTATAATTTAACAAATTTCGATGTGTCCACATTGAAAGACCCTTTATAATGTAAATTTAAGTTAAAATTGAGTGATACAACTAAGTGGCTTAAATTTGGCTTAACTGATTTAAACCCGACTTTTAAGCATAAATTCAATGATGTCGACTTAAAATATTCTTGTTAAATTCTATTTAATAATTCGTGTTAAGCTTAATTATTTGAGTAAGTCTTAAATAATTTAAGCTTTTTTACAATAAAAAAGTAAAATGAAAGTGGCTTAAGCTAAATTTAGGAGACTTAACCTTAATTCGATACTAAGCCATGTGATAATATTGTAAAGGTTCTATTAAAGTGGCACGGCCAACATAAGCTTGTTACATGACTTAAGTTAGAATAAAAATATGTGCCTAATTAAATGTGAACTGAATTTATGTGGCCGACTTCAGAAGATCAGAAGTTAATTTCGTATGATACATCCGCTAGATGATGATAAAAGTGTTAATTAATAATGCTTCATTAATTGGTTGACATTAATTTGAGTTAAGCCAGATTTATTACAAATTAAGCCATAATTTTGATTTAAACCATATTAAATGGCTTAAGTCAAATTTTGTTCACGATAATAGATAAGTTATTGACTTAAGCTATATTTTTTAACAACTATTGCCTGATATAGATTTAAGACAAATACAATTATAGATTAAGCTTGGTTTATTTGACTGAAGCAAGCCGCAATATTTTGATTTAAGCTAGATTAAATGGAATTTGATAATACCACTTAAGCGTAAAATATTTGACTTAAATAACGTAACTATACTTAAACTATTATTGATTGTAATCAAATGGCCAAAATTTTATTGAAAATGTAAAGTTATTTTCAAGACAACAGAGAATTTGGAAATTTTTTTTTAACATCTCTCGAATAGTTCGGCTTAATGAGGGGGAGAGTTCTAAATCAAATTTATCCAAAATTGTGAAATTCAAATTCAACAAAACCTTAGTTAACACTATTCACCCAATTTGATGAGCTTGTTTTCGCATATAACCATCACTTTGATTAATTGCAGAGAAATTAAATTTGCGGTTTAACTTAAATTTTGAATATAGTTTAAAATTTTTAATCGTAAAATTTGCGATTTTGAAGAAATTTGACACGCAGCGAAACTCTTAAAAAAAAAACGGAACTTTAAAATGTTATTTCCAATACCGCATCATTTTGTATAATCAATCTATCATCCGAAACAGAAAGTGTTATTTGGTTAATTACTAATTCACGGTGATTTTCGTCATATACCTTATGGTTAATTTGATTAATTGTAAAGCTAATGCGCGCGCTAATCACATTATCGTATTACCCCCGCAAAAAAAAAATAAAAATTCTATACCCAATTTGAATTTAATCAACTCTCTTTGTTAAAATTAAAATCAACGAAACCACTCACATACACAAAAATAACATCTTGATGGTTTATTAGATAAATAAATAACTATGGTAAATAACATTTTTTTTTTCCGCATTTTTAAAAGAAAGTGAAAATTGTATTAGTTTACAAGATATATACAGTCAAAACCAGTTTACAATTTTTCGTTGTTGTTTTCTTTGCTACTTCTTTGGCTTACCACACATTAAATTAATTCCAACAGATAATTAATATTTTCAAGAAATATAACTTTTTTTTACTGTACGAGTATGTATATTGATGTTGATGAGTAATAAATTTTGGTGAGCGATTTTTGGTTTTGATTTAACCAAAAATCATCTGAAAAAGCGCGCGCGCGCGCTCGCCATATTTATGTCAAAGTAATAGGATACAAGTATAACGGTCTACCTAAAAATAAAATTAAAATTAATCGCGAAAAAGATTTAACGGTTTTTTTTTTTTTGGTTTAATGTTTCAAGATTTTGCGGTTTGATGTGTGTGACAGAACATTTTTTTTATAGTTTTTAATTTTATTGTATTCGGTAGAAACAACAAAAATTACACAAAAAAACGAAAACTTTCACCAAAAAATTTTTAATTTTTTTATTTTATTCGATTGTATTTTATATACAAAAAAAAAAAACTACTTCCTATATTAATAATATTATTGTACGAAATGGAGGATTTGGTTAAATATTTATAAACAATAGGAAGTATTGTAAAATTTGTTAGATTCGTTCGTCATGTACGTCACTCGTCCGTGTGCATGCAATGAGGTTGAACGCGCGTGCATATTGAAAAGGATTTATTTCGTTGGGCTGCGCACATCCAAGTCCAAATATGACATAATATGTAAACATATAAATATTAATTTGTTATGTTTGTTTAAATTAAATTTATAAAAAAAAAAAAAATGATAATTTGGATAGACGAAAAAAAAAAATTAATTTTGGCTTTTACTTTCACTTTCACTTGTGTGAACCAAGTTGGTTTGATTTATTCCAAATTTTTTTTTTTTTTTTTGTAGATATAATGACGTCGTTTTGTTATAATAAATTACTAGTTTTATTGTTTAAACAGTTTATTATTGATTATGATTATTATTAATTATGACACGATGGCGATAATGATTTGGCAGCCAATAGAAAAACAAGAAGAAAAAAAGATTTAATGCGAAAATGATGGAGAAATTTTTTTTTTGGGCTGTCAAGCTGATTTATAATTTAGGAAATTTGCTGGTTTCTTAATAAATTATACCTACTGTTTGCGTATTTTTTTGTACCATACATTGTCGTTTGAATGAAATAATTTTCACTTTTAACAAAAGCGTTTTTTTGATTTTTGGGAATTATGCGACCAAATGAGAATTTTTTAAATTAACCACGATGGTTCGCTAGGATTAATTATTATGATTTGGAATAGGGTTGCCAGTTGTACTTCTTTAGGAAGTACAGTACTTTTTTCTAGTTCCAAATTTATAATGTACTTATTTTCTGTAATTTGTAAAGAAGTACACAAATGTACTTCTTTCAGCTAATAAAAGCGCGATAAATGTGAATCATTTGAGTAAAAAATTTAAAGATATTTTGGAAGCAATTTCCTATATTGCTTAACAAAATGATAACGAATATTTCTATTTCATTCAACAAAATATTCTTCTGTTGTAGTTTGAATATTTAAATTTAAAAATGTGAAGTAAGTAGCTAGAATTGAGCCATTAGTAAATTTTTCGAGATTAGTTAAAGCGTTTGAAGTTCAAAGTTAGCTAATTCCTTTTGATTTCAAGATTAGTGATTAATTGCGATTAGTGAACAAATTTCTAAATATATTGAAGATTCTTTGTTTTTATTTAGTCTAGTGAAAGTTGAAATGGTGCCAATATATGTAATTTTCAAATACAAGTTGGGCGGTTCTAATTTGCAAGTACAGATGGAACTATCGTTGATATTGTAAAAATACAAATAATTAGGAAAATAAATAAATAAATTTAAGTAATAATTAAAGAATTTAAATTATAATTTATTGTTTTAATGCTTGTGTAAATACAATTTAAAAAAAATACTCAAAAATCAGTCAATCAAGACACAAATCATCAGTCACAAATTTGTGGCGCCACTAGCAAAACCTTACTCTGTCAATGCAATTATAGCTGATCACGCTTAGTCGCTCTAATCTGTTAATGGTATTAAACTATTAATATTTTTTGGATGAGTAATAAAGTTGCCGAACGACATGCAACCAAGACTATTAATGAAGAGGCATAAGATCAGTTTGTTTATATGATGCCTTTTCTGATGAGTTTTATTAGATTTTGGTATACACCTTGGGTGACCAGGTGAAAAACGAATAAATCTGGACGTATTCTGAAACCATTTGGAAAAATCAGAACTTTTCGACGTCGAAAAACCAGAACCGTTTTTAAGTCTCGAAATGATTAACAAAAAATTTGATATATAATATTGGCTTGGTGGCGACTGGTTACATTACCATTCATACTGGTTACAAATCGTCGTTAAATCTCTTCTAGAAAAGTTTCATGCCCAATACCTTGATTCATTATTTTTATGTGTTGCAACTAGAATGGTGTATATAGGATTGGAGTTTCTTAAATAAAACATAGCCAGATTTCAATAATAAATACAAACCATAAATCAAAAATTGGAAGACGTTTCTGAATGGAGCTTTGTGAAATTTTGTATCTGAATTATTAAGCCTATTATATCAGTAGTACCTAATATAAAACCGAATTATTCACGCTCTGAAAATTTCTTGGGTCATATCATTTGTGGCGGGATTTCTTAAATAAAATTGGAGCCAAATTCAAGAAATATTTCGGAACACCACTAGTGATATTCTTTTTTTTTTTACAAAAACAACTGAACTAGGTAGCACGTTTGTGGAGTGTTTTTAATAGAATTTAGTATCTGAACTTAAAGTAGTTCCTAATAAGAAATATTGATTAATTTCGGCTCTGAAAAATTCTTTCGACCATATTACCTGGAGTCGGATTATATTAAACCGTGAATCCAATTCCGGAAAAATTGCGGAACACTGCTAATGACATTTTGGTCAACATCTTAAATCAAAATTTTATATTCGAGAAATTTGATTTTATAACCCAGTTTCAAATGGAACAATCACATTTATTGATGGATTTCGTGAAATTTGTATCTGAAATATTTTGTAAATTCTATGAATAGTTTCAATTATAAAACATGAGGTTTGGCAGTTGGGCTGGGATCAAAATTTTTAAAATAAAATATGGCTCAATGGCAAGAAACAGTCAAACCAGATAATTTCCTCTGCCTCCAGTAAACCCACATTTGTCGATATATTCTAATCCGACCTTTTATATGGAAGATGTTAAGCCAATGAAAAAAAGTCTTCTATAAAAAGTTCACAATCTTTAAATAAATTAAGTTACGTCCTGACGATTTTTTCGACCATGTCATTTGGGATAGAGTTCCCGCAGAAATTTGAAAACCCAGAACATACTCCTCATACCATTTTATTCCAGAAATGTACTTCTTTTTCTGAAATTTTATCTGGCAACCCTAATTTGGAATGTCCGTAATGTGAGCAAAAAAATACAATCGAGATTAAGGCAATCAATAATTTGATACGAGTAGATGGCCAGTATTGCCCATTTACAACTTTATAAATTAAAATCATATCCTAAATTTTTTTTGTAATTTCCGATATTTATGGAGTCTTTTTTTTTTGGCTGCTAGTTTATTAAACTCAATAATATTATACCGAAATATAGGAACGCTTATTGCTTACGTTCTTTATTCAAATTACGTATTAAAAATTTAGATTTTCAAATTTTACAAAACCCAAAAGAAACTCAATTCTAAATCCATTATACACCGTTATTCGAAATTATTTTAACAATGGGTCCCCCAATACTTAAATTCTTTCATTATTTGATTGAACTTTCGAAAACCCAATTCTGTATTTACTTTGAAAACGAATTTTCATGGGACCTTGATAGATTGAAATTCAATGAATTGCTAAATTACATCGAAAGAAAATCGATCGATAAAAATTCGATAGATAGATTCGACGGACTAAATTTGGATAGATCGAAATTCAAGACATTTCATTCAACCTTCTTCTAAATCAATATATTTTTATTTGGGTGAATGTACCGACCCCTTAAATTTGATTCGATCGATAGAACTCGATAGAAACTTCGCTAGTTCGAAAACCAATAGACCAAAAATCGATATAATGAAATTCGATAACTTGAAATATTATATTTTGATGTTATCGATTGACTGAAATTCGGTGGAATGAAATTCCAAAGAATGCAATTTGATAGATTGTTGAAATCCATTGATTGAAATTCAAAAACTTAAATTCGATAGAAACAGATTGAATTTCAGATTGAAACTATGACAGATTGAAATCGAAACAATGGAATTCGGTGGAATAGTAATTTCGCAAAAAAATTTGTTTCGAGATATTATACAAGTTATATAACATTTATTACCGTCTTTATTTACAACTTTTCGCCGCAAAATAAAATAATTAGTCAGTATGGAAGGACTAAAACCACAAAAATGTTTAAACACTACGCATCTGGATACGCTAATTCGAATTTTATTCCATCGCAACGGGTTTAAACACTAAAGAGGAAAATATACAAATTGCAACATTGATGACTTGCATAGGACCGTCGGCGTATAAAGTTTACGAGACATTGACGGCACACGAGAGTTCGGATGAGATGATTGTTAGTAGTATCAATGCATCAAAAACAAATTCTTGGTTTCAAAAAGTCAAGATCAACAATATGGAAATAGATTTTAAGTTAGATGCAGGAGCAATGTGTAATGTTTTAAATTTAAATTTGGTTAAAAAACTAAAAGTTCAAATAAGTCGTAGTAACACTAAAAAACTTGTAACTTATAGTGGTCATAAAATTGATGTATTAGGTCAAGTCTTATTTGATTGTATGCGAAGAATTAAATTTAGTCACTAGAAATATAATCGATGTTTGTGAAATATATGACGATACTTATAAAGGGTAAGTTGTATCAAAAACTTCGTGTATGATATTGATTTGAAGCCAAACGCTGAGTTTGATATCGCACAGGCACGAAGAGTTCCACATGCAATACGGGCCGAAGTAAAATCCAAATTGGATAAAATGGAAAAGTTAGGAGTAATCGCCCCCAATTAAAGAACCGTCGTTGGCCGTGTCACCAATGGTAGTAGAGCGGAAAAAGGGTAAAAAATAGGGGTGGAAATTAACGAATCAAAAACAGAGGCAATTAAGAGATTACAACGGCCGAAAAATGTAAAACAGTTGCAACGATTTTTGGGAATGGTCACCTATGTGGGAAAATTCATTCCTAATTACTCTCAAATCATAGCACCCCTGAGAGAACTATTACAAAAGGACATACCATTTTGTTGGGATCAAGCTCAAGAGGAAGCTTATACGGAAATCCAAAATTTGCTAGTGTCTCCAGCAGTATTAAAATTTTATGACGTAAATAAGGACGTAAAAATATCATGCGATGCAAGTAACAAAGCTGTTGGGAGCATATTGATGCAAGATGCACATCCAATAGCGTATAGCTCCAGAGCACTAACGCAAGCAGAACAAAATTATCTGCAAATAGAAAAGGCAAATAAATAAATATATTTATGGGAAAAAGCTCACAATAGAAACCGACCATAAACCCCTTGAGTCGATATTCAAAAAACAATTACACTCAGCACCAGCAAGACTACAACGAATTTTATTAGAAACGATTCAGTACAATCCGATAGTAGTATACACAAAAGGAAAAGAAATTCCGATAGCCGATACTCTAACCAGGGGCTGCCTCAATGACAACCCGGAAAACGAAAATGAGCCTGAAGTTCAATTGATAATTCCAATGACCAAAACAGCACTCGAAAGCCTACAAAAGGATACCGAAGATGACATACAACTTAATAGGTTAATGCAGTTAATACAGAGTGGCGAGATAACTGATAAATCAAAACTATCGCCGGAAATTAAACATTTGACCAACTTCGCGGAAGAATTAACAGTTTATCATGGCATAATTTTCAAAGGTGAAAAAATTGTAATACCAAAAAGTCAAATATGTAAAAATTTTAACAGCAACCCATACAGGTCACCTTGGTATTCAATCCACGATGAAGCGTGAAGGACAAATGTTCTACTGGAAAAATTTAACAAATGACGTCTTCAGTTTTGTGGATTCATGCGCGATATGCCAACAAACACAACGACAAAATATTAAGGAACCAATTTTATCCAAAGAAGTTTCAAAACTACCTTTCCTGATTGTCGCAACAGATTTATTCAATTTTGCTTCAGAAACATACATAGCATTAATCGATAGCTACTCCGGATTTATGGATATGGAAAAACTGGAACAATCAACTTCTCGTTCAGTAATACAATTTTTAAAAAAATGTTTCGCAATACATGGAACACCACAGGTAGTAGAAAGTGATATTGAACCACAATATACGTCGGGAGAATTTAAAGATTTTAGTCAGAAATGGAATTTTACACACAAAACGTCAAGTCCGCATTTCCCGCGAGCAAATGGTTTAGCTGAGCGAACAGTTCAAACGTTAAAGAATATGTTAAAAAAAATGCGAGAAAGACAATACAGACATTTATGAAGCGTTACAAAACCTTCGAAATACTCCTCGGGATAGCAATTTGAAGTCACCAAATCAGAGATTGATGAGTCGCATTACACGAACACACATACCCATAAGTCACGAGTTGTTAAAACCAAGGATAATAGTTGGAGTAACGGAAAATTTAAAAAGTCTTCGTAATCAATAGAAATCGTATGTTGGTAGAAGTACCAAAACAGCAGTTGAACCCAAGATCAATGAAAAAATAGAATTACAAATTAAGAAAAGGGAATGGGTCCCTGGTAAAGTAATACGACGATTAGATGAACCAAGATCGGTCATAGTAAAAACAGAAGACAACAAATATTATCGTAGAAATTTTCATCACATCCATCTAACAAAGGCCAATATCAAAATAAATCGCGAAAATGATCCAATAATAACAACAGGTAG
Organism: Tipula vernalis; assembly: GCA_958295665.1. Lineage (NCBI taxonomy): Eukaryota > Metazoa > Arthropoda > Insecta > Diptera > Tipulidae > Tipula > Tipula vernalis. Next base: position 163,834,776 of record OY282560.1, on the reverse strand, counting down.
TCAAGATTAGAATCTATCAAATATGGAATCTAACAAGAATATTGCTCACAACAATACGTCAAATAGCAAAGAAGCACGGTAACGAGTCAATATCACACGCGATCAAGCAGACTGGTAAAACAATCAGTAAGACTAAATCTTTGAATGTAAATTATAATAAATAAATAACAACTATAAATAAATGAATTATGTATGTATTATAAAAATATTATAAATTTATAAAGAAAGGGGGATGTAACATATGTATGTATAATCATTGTAAATGTATACACCCTCTACTGTATATAAGTAAGGATCATATAGATGGTATACTACTGTATCTTATGTATCCGTCATGTTGTATTCCTATTGTAACACAATAAAGAGACACCGTTCATCATCAATCGTTGGTATTATTACAAATTGAATCGAGACGATTGAAATTCGATAGATCGGTGAAATCGATTGTTACTTTCTTCGACTCTAGTAAAATAAAGTATAGTAATCATGAAAATTTTGAACCATGAGATTTTTAGAGATTTATCTGTTTTGAGGTCCCTTGAGTCCGAAAAAGTGGCTTTCGAAATGGTGTCTGTCTGTCAGTCTGTCAGTCTGTCAGTCTGTCAGTCTGTCAGTATGTCAGTCTGTCAGTCTGTCAGTCTGTCAGTCTGTCAGTCTGTCAGTCTGTCAGTCTGTCAGTCTGTCAGTCTGTCAGTCTGTCAGTCTGTCAGTCTGTCAGTCTGTCAGTCTGTCAGTTTGTCAGTCTGTCAGTAGTCTGTCAGTCTGTCAGTCTGTCAGTCTGTCAGTCTGTCAGTCTGTCAGTCTGTCATTCTGTCAGTCTGTCAGTCTGTCAGTCTGTCAGTCTGTCAGTCTGTCAGTCTGTCAGTCTGTCAGTCTGTCAGCCTGTCAGTCTGTCAGTCTGTCAGTCTGTCAGTCTGTCAGTCTGTCAGTCTGTCAGTCTGTCAGTCTGTCAGTCTGTCAGTCTGTCAGTCTGTCAGTCTGTCAGTCTGTCAGTCTGTCAGTCTGTCAGCCTGTCAGTTTGTCAGTCTGTCAGTCTGTCAGTCTGTCAGTCTGTCAGTCTGTCAGTCTGTCAGTCTGTCAGTCTGTCAGTCTGTCAGTCTGTCAGTCTGTCAGTCTGTCAGTCTGTCAGTCTGTCAGTCTGTCAGTCTGTCAGTCTGTCAGTCTGTCAGTCTGTCAGTCTGTCAGTCTGTCAGTCTGTCAGTCTGTCTGTCAGTCTGTGTTCTCTCTACAGCCCAGATGGTTTAACCAATCGAATTGAAACTTCCGATTTAAGCTTTATTGATAAATTGGGAGGTCCCAGTACATTTTACTCAAATCGGCTAACCGGAAGTGGCCACTCCCTTGGTCCAGAAAATTTATTTTGCAAATATCTTAGAAAGTATAAGGTTTACAAAAAACTACGTAATACAAAATGTTTTCAAAAATTAAAAACAAATAGCTAAAACTAAAAAATAAAAAATAAAAAATTAAAAACAAAAATTTAAAAATTAAAAAACAAAAAATTAAAATCGGTTGGGTATAATATCTCGACAAACGTCATAACGAAATCACAATTACGAAATCAAAATCTCGAATTTTGAAATATCAAAATTTTAAAATTTTACAAAATTATATTAATTATTCGGGTTTCGAGGTTGCAATTTTTAATTGTTTATTGTTCGATTGTTTATTAATAAAAACGATTATTAAATATTACAATAATAAAACAAATAATGTTATAAATGTTTATAATTCTATTTGTGTGGTTTTTTGCAAAATCTTAACTGTTTACAAATTCCGAAAACATACAAAAAAACAAAATCGGAAAAAAATCGAAAAACCACTAACACAATTGTCAGAGTGCGTGCGACCCAAGTTAAAATTTATAAAATTTCTAAGAGATTCGATTTTTTCTCAAGAGCTCTTAATCCTGAAAATCATCAAGTTGTGTTTCGGTTAGCTTAATTTGTTGGTTTAGTAAAGAATCGACGAATATATCGGGGAGGATAGCAAATTTTTGTTAAATTGATAAATGCTTCGTCAACCAGATCAAAGGAATTGTATCATTGTGCATCTACTGACAGACGTACCACAAATGCTTCAAGTTATGATAACTCTAGGTTTCAGCGATATTCTTAAATTCGATATTTTGATTTTGCGATTGTTAGCATTATCCTATCACATTTTATAAGTTTAAAAAAAATGAATCGATATTTAGACTCATTATTAAACGTTTTATTCTGAAAATTCACAAAATTTCAAAATTTTCGATAGTAATTTGAAAGCAATATTGTAATTTTTAGTGATGTTAGAGGCCAATTGACAATTGCAAATGGGTACGAACTAATAATGTTGGAAGGAAGCAGTAATGCAAATCTCAAAATTTTTACTGAAACTTGATTCGTAATTTCATCTTTTATAAGCTTGACGTAAATGTAGCGTTATGTATTTATGTTTGGTCAAACTTTAGAAATTTGAATTACTTACGGAAGTTCGGAGAACACTTCTGAGAATTTCCAATTATCATTTAATTTTTAAACTATGTTAACTTAAATTTAGAATTGCTAGGAAAATTACGAAAATTTAGACCATTTTCTAAAAGTTCGTCGATGTTTTTTACACCTCTGCTCATTATTTGTGGTTTATTCTTAAAAGTCACATAATTAGAAATTAGTTTCCAAATTTAAAATTGAACTATTTGAAAACTGAATTAAATTTCAGAACATTTAGTTAAAGACTGATCTAAAATTCAAAATTTTGGAAGGGTTGTAAAGCATTAGAAATTTCCCAGTCAATATAAAACCAATCATAAAAAAAAATTTTAAAATTCTCAAATTTTTAGTAAAATTTCTTAACAGTAAAATTATGAAATTTTGTTAAACAGGGTGAATATAACATTGAAACATTCTATTTTGAAACTAAATGCGATATATTGTAGTCGTGTTGTAATCGAATTAAATTTTGCCAAAATTCATAAATAAAGAAATTCATTTCGGAAAAGGAAACACTAGAAAGTTTTTAAAATTCGATAACACAAATTTAAACTTTAAAATGTTTATTGTTTGTGCGGAATATAGACAAAAATGGGATTTTTGAAAGCCTGAACATTTTTTGTAATTCTTCTCAATATTTGTAAAATTTTCATAATTTCATTACAAATTGGTAATTTGGATGAAAGTTGCATTAAAAAAATTATTGTTCGCTAATTTATGGATAAAAATTTGATAAAATTTCCAAAAATTTTTTAATTTGGCATAAAAATGATAATAAACACAGAACTGGCCATTTAATTTGCGTTCAATTTGTAGTTAGGAACATTGATTGGGCAATTTTAGATATGGACAAAGACATTTGTAATCGTTTGAAAGTTAATTATTTAATCAGATTTAAAAATTCTTTAGTTCTTCTTTCACTCGAAATTATTTTCGAAATTTTACCATTAGTTAACACAAATTAACTTAATTCTTAAGATCAAAATATGATAAAATTCAGATTTCAAACTGTTTCTCTAAGTAAAAGTCTAACTAAAAGTGTTCACGAACTAAAGAAGTTTTTAGTACGGTTAACTGTCTAAGTTGGGCACTACAAAAAAAAACATAAATTGTAGAGGTGGCTAAGTTCAAAATGTTAAGATGGGTCCAATATATTTATTTGGGGCAAGGCCTTATCCTACAAAATTTATAAAATTCCCTATTTAAAAACACTGGTCGAATTAAATTCTGACAAATGATAAAATGCTTTGAATTTCTCTAAATAAAGATTAACTCCTATTTTTAAATTTGACTGAATTTTCAAAGATTCTAAATTGAAACGCGGACACCGAATTGTTAGCTTAGAATCCAAATCTAATTTGCACTTCAATCTGAATTATCAGGTATTCATCGCCCCTAAAAATTCGAAAATTTAATGTTATGCCAACCATACGCAACTCAAATAGGTACTTGAAAAATTAAATTTTAAATAATTTTTTTAACTAGAACTAAATTTTTTCTAGAAATTTTAAATCTAAGACAGACTTGTAAATTATTCATAGAAATTCGAAATTTTTAATTTAATAAAAATGTTTGTCAAAATTCTTATTCTAAGACCCTAAAATTCGAAAGTTAAATATTAAAATTAAATATTCTAAAGATTCAATTTTTGCTCATGAGAATCCAGAAAATCGATCCGTCATATTTCAAGTTGTGTTTTGGTTGGCTTAATTTGTTGGTTTAGTATAGAATTGGCGAATATATTGGGGAGGATAGCAAATTTGCAGACACAGATCAAAGATATTTTATCATTCGTATCGCATCTCTACTGATAGACGTACCACAAACGTTTCAAGTTATGACAACTCTAGGTTTCAGCGATATTCTAAAATTGGATATTTTGAAACTGAATCAAAAATGTTGTTCTATATATTTTGTTTCGTTTATAGTTAAATGTTTTATACTGAAAATTCACAAAATTCGAAATTTTCGATAGTAATTTGAAAGCAATATTGTTATTCTTAGGCATGTTAGGTATAGGCCAATTTACACAAATGGGTACGAACTAATAATGTTGGAAGGAAGCAACAAAGCAAATCTCAAAATTTCATCTTTTATAAGCTTGACGTAAATGTAGCGTCATTATGTATTTATATTCGGTCAAACTTTAGAAATTTGAATTACTCTACGGAAATTCTGAGAACCCTTCTGAGAATTTCCAATTATCATATAATTTTGAAACTACATAAATTTAAATTTAGAATTTCCAGGGAAATTACGAAAATTTTGACCATTGTCTAAAAAGTTAATCGGAAGTTTTTTACACCCCTGCTCATTATTTGTTGTCTATTTTTAAAATTCACATAATTAGAAATTAGTTTCCAAATTTAAAATTGAACTATTTTGAAACTAAATTAAATTTCAGAATATTTAGTTAAAGACTAAAGACTGATCTAAAATTCAAAATTTTGAAAGGGTTGTAAAGCATTAGAAATTTCCCAGTCGATATAAAACGGTTGAATCAAGTTTTACTAAAATACATAAATAAATAAATTCGCTGAAGGAAGTAACAAATTCAAAATTTATAATGTTTCCGAACATAATTCAAATTTTTAAAATTCTGAAATCTTCAGTAAAATTGCTCAACAGTAAAATTACGAAATTGAGCACAGCGAATATAACAACATTCAATTTTGAAACTTAATGCTTCGGCAGCCCCACGCAACAACCTTTCGGAAAATTCACTTAGATTCGAAATATCTGACAAACATTTTGAAAAATAATTAAAATTCACTAGTTTAAAATTCATAATGGATTCCAAATTTGTTTTATCAATATTTTAGAATTAAAAATTGTGTATGTACATACTGTAGTCGTGTTGTAATCTAATTAAATTTTGCCAAAATTTATAAATAAAGAAATTTGTTTCAGAAAATTTACAATGTTTAGAGTTTGTGCAAAATACGGACAGAAATCGAATTTTTGAAACGTATGGAAAAAGAATTTTGTGATCGATTGAAAGTTAATTATTTCATCACATTTAAAAATCCTTTAGCCACTCGAAATTATTTTCGAAACTGTTTCTCTAAGTATGTCTAAACGTGTTAACGAGATTTAATCAAAATAATTTATATCGAAATTTCAAAACTAAACAACTTTTTAGTACAGTTAACTGTCTACGTTGGGCATTATAAACACACAAAAAATGTAAAAATAAATTGTAGAGGTGGCTAAGTTCAAAATGTTAAGGTGCGTCCAATATATTTTCATGGGGCAAGGCCTTATCCTACAAAATTTATAAAATTCCCAAATCAAAAGCACTGGTCAAATCAAATTCTGACAGATAATAAAATGCTTTGAATTTCTCTAGATAAAGATTAACATGTTTTTTTAAATTTGACTGAATTTTCAAAGATTCTTAATTGATTCGCGGACACCGAATTTTTAGCTTAAAATTGTAAATCTAATTTGCACTTCAATCTGAATATTCAGGTATTCATCGCTCCTAAAAATTCGAAAATTTAATGTTATGCCAACCATACGCAACTTAAACACTTGAAAAATTAAATCTTAAAGAATTTCTTTAAAATTTAAACAAGGCTGAACTAAACTTTTTCTAGAAATTTCAATTCTAAGAAAGACTTGTAAGTAATTTAATAAAAATGTTTGTCAAAATTCTTATTCTCAGATCCTAAAATTTGAAAGTTAAATATTAAAATTAAATATTTTAAAAATTCGATTTTTTGTTTTTAACAAAATACGTGAAATTCTCAAAATTTTTGTAATTCTTCTGAATATTTAATCTTAACCTTAACCTTTATCTCCTTTTAGGATTGATTTTATATTTAACTACTGAAATTAAACTACGTGACAAAAAAGTGAAGAATTTTTAAAATTTTGAATAAAATTTCGGCATTCAAATTTAAAGACTGAACTGAATTGGAAATTTTTGATAAAAAATTAAAATTGACTGCTTAATTTCTTAAATTTAAACGACGGTTTATTGTTTCAAATTCGTAAATTTAACAAACAAAAATTTAATTTCAAACGAAAAATTTTGCTTTTGAGAACTTAAAGTTGAAATTGTGTCTGGTGTAACACTAAAAATTTGCAATTTTAATCGAAATAATCGATCGCATGCGGCATGCTTTACTTTAACATTACTTGTAAATTGTAATTCTTTTTAATTTTGTTTGTTTCGAAATTTCAGCTGAATAAAAAAATCAAGATATCTTAAAATGTAAACTTGAATTTTAGTGTTAACCTATGTTTATCGAAATTTCAAAACTAAGAATCTAATCAAAATTCAACAACTAATAACAATTTGTTTGCATGAACATTTGGAAATGTTTACCCACAACGAATCGTTCAACAACGAATTTTGAGGGTAATCAAATGTGATAATCGTGCAATTTGATCAGTTAAGTTTTAGTCTCTCGAAGTTTCTGAAGTTAGGAAAATATTTCGAAATAATCTTAAAACTGAATAAAATTCCGAGTTAATTTTTCATCCAGGGTAAGGTTAATCAAAAATATGGTGATAGATTTTTACTTTATTAATTTTTTGTTGAATGTTAATTAATTCATGTAATTTCTAATATGCTACCGGTGATTAGACAATTTTAAGTGTGTTTCGATTAACACGAGAAGTATATTAGTATTTACGAACAGTAATTCAACGAAACCGACTAATAGACATAATTCTATTTATTTAATTATATGATTTTAATATGTTCCGAAGATTGTAAGAGAATTCAATCCAGTTTCGAACTGATGAGCTTATGATTATGAAAAAATCAATTTTCTCATCAGGCCGCGGCGACTGGACTTAATATACCACAATTTACATTCTATATATACAGAATGTGCTGTGCGTTAAGTACTAGCGAATCGTACTAATACAGATGAAATCTCTTACAATTTTTCCTTCTTCACAATATTCACACAGCGCTTCTAGCGCCATTTACTACTGAAAAAAAAAATGATTTTTCGAAGTTATATTTTTGTAAGTTCGACGAATACCCACAATAAATGGTTAAAAATTAATTCATACAAACGTTATTTATTCTAAATTAAATGCGAAAACTTTAATAGTCAACAATAAATAATTTTTATGCGAATTTACTTAGAAAGTCTGTATCTTGTTGATTGATCTTTCACTTTCAACGACGACGCACATAAGGCGCGATGATTTATTAAAACAAAAATATTTTGTATAGTATACCAAACCCAAATCGTGTACCACTTATCAGTGCAGCAAAACGAAATATCCCTCCTTCTTTGTATGTGTCTGTGGGCGAATGATTTTTAAATGCTGCAAGAATGTGAAAGAAGGAAACAAGAAAATCAATTTGAAAATTTACAGTAAGAATTGTGTATGTAAGTAAAAACAGGAAATCATAAAATTTTTGGTGAAATTTCACTTTCGTATTTTGAAATAATATTCAGACAGCTTTAGTACCGTATAGCTGAGGTGTGATATCAAAAAATAATAACGCACGAGCACACTAATTAATTTTACTTCTGGGGTTCTCTATAGTTTCTTACGGTATCTTGATTTAATGGTGACCTATTAGTCTATATAAATTTGCAAATAGTTTTTCGCTTTGTTTCTAGGTAAATAAATTCAACTACTTTTTATTTATTTTAATAAAAAAAAATAAAAAATGAAAAAATCGCGCTTGAACAATAAACCATAAAGATTTTGAGGGAAAGTAAAAAAAAAAAAAATAAATAAATTAAATTATGAATATATACAGTACGTTAAAAAAGATAGATATTTTCCGCACAAACTATATTATATGTAGTAACAAAATTGATTTATAAATTTTAGATTGTCAATACTATAACTAATTAGTAAAGTATTTCTTTATTCAGGTAAATCAGGTAACAGCAAGGATTTATGCGGCGATGATAAACACAAAGAGGACGGTGATCCATGGAGTGTTGACGCACCCGCAGCATTCCTCGGACCAAATTTATGGGACAGAACACTACCGTATGAAGCGGACCTGAAGGTGCACCCGGTTAGTAACTCGCTATAAATATTGTATATTAGATTTATAATAAGAAATTTTTTATTTAAAATTTTGACCAAACAATTTTTTTTGTTGTGATATGATATCACAACCGTGTTATCATACTGCGCTCACGAAAAATGTACATGTTGACGCACATATTTTAAGATTGTCGAACACATTTTATCTATCAAAATATTTTACTATATAGAACGAGAACTGATAGAGACTAAAGCCGTTTGTGGTACAACAAAAATACTATTTTAGTGCGTGCGCCGCCGCCCGACTAAAAATAACAATTAGTTTTTTTTTTTTTGTTTCACGATGTTGGATGCGTGATTTTATTAAAAAGAATTTAGTACGCATCAGGTTAATGACGTGAGTGGGCCTTGATGATCTAATTTTTTTGTTTGTGAATTCACGTTTATTAAATTATTTTTTGACATTTTTACGATGCTGATCGCGCTACATTCTGAAGTGGTTATAAATAATAGCGCATAAGCAGTTGGTGGTATTATTTTATGCTTCCTTGATTATTAAACCGCGCATCGCTCCGCGTTCTTCTACCTCACCCATGGCCATCAATTAAATATTCGCATTCCTAACAAATGATTCAATTGCGCGTTTGTTCTAATTAAAAGTCGAAATAATTAATTATCGACCTCTAAAACAAACACACCCCGGACATAAAAATATATTTTGAAACAAACACCGAAGAAAAATCCTTTTTTTTATAAATTCTTTGATACAATTTCAATACAAATGCCAATAAATTAAATTAAAATCGCGCATTGCATTTTGTTGCTTGTATATCCATATGTATGTTTTAGAAAACAACAAAACAAAAAAGCAATTCAGCCAATAAATTTTAGAATCGACATCTGGTGCATTCCTAAAGCTTACAACTGTGTGCGCGACATGGGAGTCTTAATACAAAAAAAACATTTCAAGCCTTACCAGAAATAATAGAAAAAAAAACCGTTAGAAAGCAGGTTTTTCTTTGTTTTCCACTCACTCAACGGTGATTTGTGTAAGTCAAGTCAAGTAAATAAAAGCAACAACAACAATACTGAAACTGTTTTATTTTTAATTTATTTTCAAATGCTAAATTTGATTAGTAATTATTATTAACTTCTTGACGGATCACATGTGTGTGAAAAACACAAACCAACCGTTAAATACAGCAACAACAAAATTTACACCAACGAGCAAATCGAAAGAATTTTTTTTTATTTGTTTACAGGAAATTCATCTATAAACTACACCTAAGGTATTCGAACGTGTGAATTTTAATTGAGCGATTTTTTTTTTTTTTTAATCGGGCCAGTCGGATTTAACCAGATCCAGATGATGTGATTACTCACTTTATTTTTTATTCGTTTCATGTTTTTTTTTTTTAATAATGTATAAAGTTTTGTACCAATAATAACAGTATTGTTGCGATACGAGATAATCGTATATAGACAAACATTTGGCCCAGTGCCATTATGAACATTTTCTTTTCTATTCAGGTTTTTATAGCTGTATATAGGAACGTCTGTATGAATAAAAATGCAATATTCGAAAATAAATTAGTCCATTAGCGAGATAAATAAATTTTTTTTGTATTAAACATATTTGTACATAGTCATAAATCTGCTGACACCTTAATTCATCCTCATTTTACAAAGTATAATGATGTTGCTCGAGAGAAGTTGCTAGATGGCAACAAAAATTTTAAATATGAACATTTTTTTTTTACGTATTTACAAATATAATGATTGAATGTGATTTATGACATCTTGATTTGGCAAGGAATGCATTACAGTTACTATAGGATTTAGTAAGAATGGCGTGTAATTTAATACGATTTTTTTGAAATATTTTGTAAAATATCGTGATTCTGAATAGATGAAGTTTTGTTAATTTATTGTCAAATTTTTAAAATATTCCTAATCAGAATTTCAAGGAGTTCAGTCGAGATGGTTTACTTACCGTAATATTTAGTTTTTTTTAGTTAACAAATTTTCAGAATTAATTCAGAATTAACATTAATAAAATTTTTATTTCAACAGTTAGGAAAATAAGAAAATTGTTTACAAATTTTCTAATATACATGTGTAGAATTTAGGTAATTCTAGGTCTAAATTATTTTGTACTGCCAACGGCATTTTATTTAAAGTTTGTTGTGATTGGGTCGTGAGACTCAGAAAAATCCATCCTAGCTCAGTTTTTGTCAGCTAGTGGTTCGTAGGGCAATTTTTTAATCACTCAGTCTAATAACATTTTGGCATACGCGTCTGTACCTAGAGTCACCAGCTCCTTCTACGAACAGATCGGGAGATTGGTTATGAAACATGCCAAAAATTGGTTTCAACGTCAAAATTGTTAGATTATTACAAAAGTTTGTATATTTGATTAGAAAATTCATAATTTTATTGGTGTAAAAATTTAAATTTTCAGAATATCTGTGATCAAACTTAGATGAATGGCCTTAGAATATATATGCTAGAATATTCCAATTAATTTTAATTTTATGTTAAATAAGGATTTTAAAATGTTCCAACAAATTTTGTCAAAATACCTTAAATTATCTTAAGTCAGTAAGACTATTGACATTTTTGATTATAGCCAACGGAATTACAATAAATAACTTGATTGACGGCATCATCAGTCATTGTATTAGAATAAATTTTGTAAAAGACCCTAATGTTATCGACCTCATCAATAACACGAAAGCTACACCAATTACTATTATTAACAAACTTTAAAAAAAATTTGTATCCGTGATTGAGCAACAGACAAAAAATTAAGCTTATCCTAAAAATGATACAAAAGTAACTTGATTTCATCAATGTGGCCGAACTAACTGCGTACATTTGTGACCAATTCTAGTCAAGCTTGAGTAAAAAATTCGATGCTAGATATAGAACTCTAGCCCAAATCGACTTTCAAATCAACCCTTAACCAAAACTCCAAATCAACTCTTAAATAATTCCCCAACCGAACAATTCACTTAACCCCAATATAGGCTAGCTAAATCCTAACTCAACTTCAACTCAATTTAGCTTGAACTAAATCTCAACCCTCTGCTCAACTCATACCATCATACCAACATACCATTATACAGTCATAACATCACCATCATACCATCATAACATTATACCATAATACCTTCATACGGTCATCAAAAATCAACAAAATTTTTGAAGTTTTAGAAACTTTGGACCGTTTAAATATCACACATATACATATGTATACTGTACATAAATACTTACTTTTAAATATACGGTGAAACCTCATTTCAACGGACACTCAAGTTAGCGGAATCCTCACTTCAAAAGACAAACTTTTAAGTTTTCAATGAAAACTTCCTTTAGATAAGCTGACACTTTATTAGAGCGGACACGGACATATATTTCTGCGATCATACAGGTTTTACGAGTATACTTCAAATTGAAACTTTTACACTTCAATTTGTTCCTTTTACGCTTCAAATTGTACCTTCAACATTTCAAATTTAACCTTTAGCAAATTATATGTATGGCCAATTAGGATGGAACTTGCCTATTTCTTAGATGATTTTAGGATGAAATTCTGGAATATGGACAAATAAAATGAATAAAAGAAATTTTACATGTGGATTGGGAATGAAATTATAAAATAATTGTTAGATGAAGTTATGGAATATGGCAACAACTTTATCTAAAACTTATTTTAGAACCCCATTTCCATCGCACACGTCAAATTTTATCATAATCAGTTAAGAAATAGCCAAGTTTCATCCTACTTGGTCATATTCCAGAAGTTTATCCAAAAATCACTTTAGAATCCCATTTCCTTCCATAAAATTTAACTCAAATTCGTTAAGAAATAGCCAAGTTCCGTTCTTATTGGCCATATTCCAGAACTTCATCTAAAACTCATTTAGGAATCCCATTTCCAACCCACATGATAAATTTTATCATAATCAGTTAAGGAATAGTCAAGCTCCATCTGACCTGGCCATATTCCAGAGCTTTATCCAAAACTCATTTTAGAATCCCATTTCCAACGCACATGTCAAATTTCATCACAATCGGTTAAGAAATAGCCAAGCTCCATCCTACTTAGCTATATTCCAGAAGTTTATCTAAAAATCATTTTAGGATCCTATTTTTCAACGCACATGTCAAATTTCATCGTAATCGGTTGAGAAACAGGGGAGTTCCATCATACTTGGCCATATTCCAGAAGTTTATCTAAAAATCATTTTAGAATCCCATTTCCAACGCTCATGTAAAATTTCATTATAATCAATTAAGGAATACCCACATTCCATCCTACTTGGCCATATTCCAGAACTCCGTCTAAAAATCATTTGACAATCCCATTTCCATTGGAAATGCTCGATTTCATTAAAATCGGGTAAGATATAGAATCAACAACTAAGTATATCCTATCCAAACCCAACTCAACTCCAACTCAACTTCAACTCAACCCGCAAATTAACCCCTAACTTAACCTTCAAATCAACGCCAAATTCAATAATCAAACCAGCATATATAAAAAATTCGTAAATATGTTTATATCCAACTCCAACTCAACTCCAACTCAACCCGCAAATGTACCCCTGACTTAACCTTTAAATCAACGCCAAATTCAATGACCAATTCAATAATCAAACCAGTATATATAAAAATTTCGTAAATATTTGTATATCCAACCCCAACTATACTCCAACTCAACTTCAACTCAACTCGCAAATGGATCCCTAACTTAACTTTCAAATCAACCTGAAATTCAAGCTAAATTCAATAATCAAACCAGCATATATAAAAAATTCGTAAATATGTTTATATCCAACTCCAACTCACCTTCAACTCAACTTCAACTCAACCCGCAAATTAACCCTCTAACTTAACCTTCAAATCAACGCCAAATTCAATGCCCAATTCAATAATCAAACCAGCATATATAAAAAATTCGTAAATATGTTTATATCCAACCCCAACTAAACTCCAACTCAACTTCAACTCAACCCGCAAATTAACCCCCTAACTTAACCTTCAAATCAATGCCAAATTCAATGCCCAATTCAATAATCAAACCAGTATATATAAAAAATTCGTAAATATGTTTATATCCAACCCCAATTCAACTCCAACTCAACTTCAACTCAACTCGCAAATGGATCCCTAACTTAACTTTCAAATCAGCCTGAAATTCAATGCCCAATTCAATAATCAAACCAGCAAATATAAAAAATTCGTAAATATGCTTATATCTAACTCCAACTCAACTCCAACTCAACATCAACTTAACCCGCAAATTAAACTCCTAGCTTAACCTTCAAATCAACGCCAAATTCAATGCCCAATTCAATAATCAAACCAGCATATATAAAAAATTCGTAAATATTTGTATATCCAACCCCAACTAAACTCCAACTCAACTTCAACTCAACTCGCAAATGGATCCCTAACTTAACTTTCAAATCAACCTAAAATTCAATGCCCAATTCAATAATCAAACCAGCATATATGAAAAATTCGTAAATATGTTTATATACAACTCCAACTCAACTCCAACTCTACTTCAAATAAACCCGCAAATTAACCTCCTAACTTAACCTTCAAATCAATGCCGAATTCAATAATCAAACCAGTATATATAAAAAATTCGTAAATATGTTTATATCCAACCCCAACTCAACTCCAACTCAACTTCAACTCCACCCGCAAATGGACCCCTAACTTAACCTTCAAATCAACCCGAAATTCAATGTCCAATTCAATAATCAAACCAGCATATACAAAAAATTTATAAATATTTTAGTATCCAACCCAAACTAAACTCCAACTCTACTTCAACTCAACTCGCAAATGGATCCCTAACTTAACTTTCAAATCAACGCCAAACTCAATGCCCAATTCAATAATCAAGCCATCATAGATAAAAAATTCGTAAATATGTTTATATACAATTCCAGCTCAACTCCAACTCAACTTTAACTCAACCCGCAAATTAACCTCCTAACTTAACCTTCAAATCAATGACAAATTCAATGCCCAATTCAATAATCAAACTAGTATATATAAAAAATTCGTAAATATGTTTATATCCAACCCCAACTCAACTTCATCTCAACCCACAAATGAACCCCTAACTTAACCTTCAAATCAACCCGAAATTCAATGTCCAATTCAATAATCGAACCAGCATAATATATAAAAAATTTGTAAATATTTTTATATCCAACCCCAACTAAACTCCAACTCAACTTCAACTCTACTCGCAAATGGATCCCTAACTTAACTTTCAAATCAACCCGAAATTCTATGCCCAATTCAATAATCAAGCCATCATAGATAAAAAATTCGTAAATATGTTTATATCCAACTCCAGCTCAACTCCAACTCAACTTCAACTCAACCCGCAAATTAACCCTGAAACTTAACCTTTAAATCAACGCCTAATTCAATGCCCAATTCAATAATCAAACAAGCATATATAAAAAATTCGTAAATATGTTTATATACAACTCCAACTCAACTTCAACTCAACCCGCAAATGGACGCAATTCAATATCAAACCAGTATATATAAAAAATTTGTAAATATTTTTATATCCAACCGCAACTAAACTCCAACTCAACTTCAACTCAACTCGCAAATGTACCCCTAACTTAACTCTCAAATCAACCCGAAATTCAATGACCAATTCAATAATCAAACCGGCATATATAAAAAATTTGTAAATATTTTTATATCCAACCCCAACTAAACTCCAACTCAACTTCAACTCAACTCGCAAATGGATCCCTAACTTAACCTTCAAATCATCGCCAAATTCAATGCCTAATTCAATAATTAAACCAGCATGTATAAAAAGTTCGTAAATATGTTTATATCCAACCCCAACTCAACTTCAACTCAACCCGCAAATTAACTCCCTAACTTAACCTTCAAATTAACGCCAAATTCAATGCCCAATTCTATAATCAAACCAGCATATATAAAAAATTCGTAAATATGTTTATATACAACTCCAACTCAACTTCAACTCATCTTCAACTCAACCCGCAAATTAACCTCTAACTTAACCTTCAAATCAATGCCAAATTCAATGTCCAATTCAATAATCAAACCAGTATATGGTATATAAAAAATTCGTAAATATGTTTATATCCAACTCCAACTCAACTTCAACTCAACCCGCAAATGGACCCCTAACTTAACCTTCAAATCAACCCGAAATTCAATGTCCAATTCAATAATCAAACCAGCATATGGTATATAAAAAATTTGTAAATATTTTTATATCCAACCCCAACTAAACTCCAACTCAACTTCAACTCAACTCGCAAATGGATCCCTAACTTAACTTTCAAATCAAACCGAAATTCAATACCCAATTCAATAATCAAGCCATCATATATAAAAAATTCGTAAATATGTTTATATCCAACCCCAACTAAGCTCCAACTCAACTTCAACTCAACTCGCAAATGGACCCCTAACTTAACTCTCAAATCAACCCGAAATTCAATGACCAATTCAATAATCAAAGCAGCATAAATAAGAAATTCGTAAATATTTTTATATGAACAGGTGTTTTGATTCAATTCTTATGGCCGATATCTCACCTTCTTGACATACAGTTTCCAAAATCTTTTCAAATCTCGGCTTTGACCATAGAAACAGATTGGCGAAAAAAAAATCCAAATCCGACAAGCCGTTTTTGAGATACGATGGGTACAGACATCCAGACATCCAGACAGACGGACGGACCTTTTCTTTTTTAGCTTTTTCAGACTTAGGAGCTTTCAAAATGTCGAGAAAAATGGTTTTGGACCAAACAAATTTTTCGTCATTTTTGACAGAATTTCAATACTTTGGTCTTTCTAGACCGAAGTAAATTAGTAATTAAAGTAGTAATTAGTATTAAAAATATCTAAATCTTAACTTAATTTGATCTTTGGAATTCATGATGGCAAATAATTTAATTGTCACCGCAGATAACCAGAAATGAGAATTTTATATGCCATCCAAGACATTGAGTTTTGTTTATAAGGTGTATTAATTCATTTATGGAATGGACGGTTACTAGAATATTTTTTCCCAAACATTCAAATTTGTGCTCTTAAAATTCGACGAGTTAATAGGATTAGGGTTAACTTCCATGACGTTAGTTACCATTTTTTCAAAATGCTCCCGGATATGCTAATTGCCAATTAACATGTGAAATTTTCCACACTCGTTGCAATTTTTAGAGCTGTTATTGTAAAACATTTTTATTTTATTCTATTAATTTATCCAATTTGTTGAGTATACTTTTAATAACAAGGTCATTGAATAGAGTGGTACTATAAACTGGGTGGGGGCGGAGGGGGAGGGGGTACATTAATTTGGTCGAATTCTAAAATGTCAAGGAATTCACTGGTTTCACTAATAGCCACTTGTTTTTAAAATTTCAAAATTTTATTGGTTTCGAAAATTTTAAAAATAATCTTAAGTTTTATAAATAGTCAATTAGTGTGAATGTTTCTAAATATTTAGAAGTTTTACTTTTCTAAAATGAAGAAAATATTAAATACCAAATTTAGAAAAATCTACAAATTCTCAAATGTTGGTCAAATTTCAAAATAAATGTTTTGTTGTAAGTCCAAAGTACGCTAAACCATAATCGAGGTAAATTTTGTCGTTTATGTTACATAATTTTGAAATTTTACAAAACTACAGTCTTATCATTTTGAAACGGCGCGCTCACCATTTAGCTTTCGTCCGTTTTCGGCAAATGAGTTGAATATAAATTTTAAGTAATTTGCCTCGGAGTTACAATTAACTAGAAATTTTAAACGTTTTTAATATTCAGGTAATTATTTTAAAATTTGTTAAAATTTTCTGATTGGGCAGTTAGAGGAGAATTTTGATACACCAAAATTTGAATCTAGCTCCAAATTACAATTTTTTTTTTTTTTTATTATTTTGCAGAGGTAATTTGACTATTTTGTATGCTCATTTATTGTAAAATTTAAATATTTGTATTATTGGGCCAAAAATTCCAGGATTAGAGAAAATATTTTGAGAATTTTGAAAAATACTAAAAATTTTCAGAATTTCAAAATTTCTAAAATCCGTCAAATGTTGATTCAAAATCTTAAATTGCGTACGTTTAATGCAAACCGTGTAGAAATTTCATACAAATTATCAAATAGTTTTTTGTCGTAGTTCAAAACTTGGAAATTCCTACAGCTTCTAGAACTTTGACCTAACATTAAAATTTGTAAGTTTAATTTCCGAAATTCATTAAAAAAGTTGAATTAAAATATTTCACTTTACGACATATTAATGAACAATGTTGAGTCAAGATTTTTAAATTAAATTTTAACATATTTTGGGCAAATAACTATTTTGAAAAATGTTTAATCTTAAAAATTTTATTAATTTCTAAATTTGGAAAATTTAGAAACATCTACAGTTTTCTAAATTTAATGAAGTTATTAATTAACTTGAAGTTAATATTCTGAAAATTGTAAAAGAATTAATCCATTTTCGAGCTGATATCTCTCGCCTTACTGAAATTAGTAAATAACTAAATTTGTCTAAATATGTATGTAGAAGTTTCACTTTTTCTAAATTCTGTTTAGTGCGAGTCATTTTAGTCGTCAAATTTTGAAATATTTCCAATAAATTTCAAATTCCGATATCAAAAAAATCACTAGAGAGGAATCTATTTTGAAAATATATTCTAAATTTTTCCATAAATTCTGAAATATTATCAACCATAATAAAGACATTTATGTAAATTCTGAAATTTGTAAAACTTTACAAATCTGGAATCATATTTGGAAATTCTGATGCATCAAATCAATTTTGAATACTTCAAAATTGTTTGCATTTTAAAAATGCCGCAACGTTCAGCTTATTATTATTTATTAGGGATAAGAGATTGGATTTAAATTTGGAGAAATTTGGTTCAGAGTATGATTTAGTTATTCAACGAAAACGACTAATAGACAGAATTCTAATATATTTTAATATGTTCCGAAGATTGTAAGAGAATTCAATCCAGTTTCGAACTGATGAGCTTATGATTATGAAAAAATCAATCTTCTCATCAGGCCGCGACGACTGGACTGATTATACCACAATTTACATTCTATATATACAGAATGTACTGGGCGTTATATACTAGCGAATCATAACTAATTCAGATAAAGAGACAGATTTCAGTTCGAAACTGGATTGAATTATCTTACAATCTTCGATCATATAAATTAAAGATTTAATTATGGCTCAGTTATGAAAATTATCAAGAATTTTCAAAATTTCTCGAAATATTCTTATCTTAAGGTATATTTTGGATTGTTATGAAAAGCTCAGGTTTAGACATTAAATTTTTAGACCCCGAAATTCAAGCGAGCTCTAAATTTGGTGAAATATTTCAGAAATTTACAAATTTTGTAAAAATTATAGTAAAATTAAAATTAATTCTCAATTTGTAAACCTTAAGAGACAATTCACGTTTTGAACAATTTAATCTGAAATGCATTCAAAATGTATTACAAAAATAAAAATTAGCGTCATGTATGTTACAAAGTTGCACCGAAAATTTCAGGATTATAGGAAATTTTTTATGAATTTTATTCGAAAGTTCTGAGTTTCGAGAGTTCTGTTAAAAATATTTAACAAAACTATCCGAAACAGTCGAAATTTCGAATTCATTAATTATATTAATTCTGATTATTATAAGAAAATTCTGATTATTATAAGGAGCTCAAAATTTACATAGGTAAACTGGATAAAAGATCATTAAATTACGAATCAATTGGAAAACGGTTTTGAACAAATTTAAACATACCATAAATTCTGGTAGCGTCTAGAACTTCTGATTTATTTTAAAACTTGACAATTTTATATCATTATTAATAATTTTCCGAAACGTTAGAATTGAATTCGAATCGAATAAAATTATTAAATTTTTTTTGGCGAACTCCAAGGTATTAATAAAAAAATGTTGACAGGTGGTACAATTTTCGGAATTCGTAAAACCAAAATATTGCTGAATAGATTTTGTTAAAAATTTTGAATAACTAAATTTTTCAGAAACTGTGTGTTGTTGTCCAAAGACTGCAGAATATTTAAGAATTAGCCGCAACTTTTAATAATTTGCCATAGTTAGCTCAAAATTAAATCCAACATTTCATAGAATCCTTTGCTTATTTCAAATATTTGTAAAACTGGTAAAACGGTGAATGCTAAATTTGGAACCTATTGAAAATTGTTGTTTAAAGTTTCAGAATTGGCCGAAATATTTTGAAATTTTTTTTTTTCGAAAATAAATCTGCTATTTAAACTGTTCGAAATATAAATATTTAGAAAATATTAGAGCGTTCAGCTACCTCGGACTGCGACCTAAAAGATCTTTTGTGCTTGGACCCAGCTTAATTATCCATTCAGGATCTTCTTAATGAACATGAAAATACTGCCAGTCGGTAGGCGATGAATCTATCTGGGCTTATTGCTCTCCCTCCTAGATATTTACTATAGCATGTAGTTCTGCTAGAAAGACGGTAGCATTGGTACGGACAGACTTCTGGAGGGCAGTCCCACTTCCGTTTTGATTTTACTCTTCCTACGTCTCTGAATTCTGGAGCTTAATGATTTGAGAATGTAGGATCTGATAAATATATTTTGTTTAAAAATTCATAAAATATAGAATTGGCAAAATTCTGAATTTTGGACAAATTTGTGTGTTGAAACGGGATTTCTAATATCTCGCCAAGTTCATTCAAGATAATAAATTTTAATTTTGGATGAAATATTTTCTTGATTTTAAAATTTAAAATTTTGTTAAATCAGAAATTTAAAAATACATATTTAACAACATTACCAAAGGTGCTAGAAATATTTAAGATTTCAGAATTTTTACCTATTCAACAAAACTGTATAATTGAAACAAACAAAATGTTTCAAATTTCATCCAAATTTTAGAACTGTGTTTGAAGTATTTTAGAATTTGGGAAATTATTTAGTGGGTTTTTAGGTAATTACCGTGAAACCTCATTTCAAGGGACAGTCACTTTTAACGGACACCATACTACAATGGACACAAATATTAAAATTTCGAAAAATTACAAGAATTTGAAGCACATTTTAAAACTTTTACAAAATATTTTCGAATTTGGTAAATTTTTCGTGGTTCAGGAATAGTAACATTCTAAATTTTTAACTAAATTGATCAATCAATCATTTCAAAATTTGATAAAATGGTTTAGGATTTCGTCCAATATTTAAACGCAATTTCAAGATAAGATATTGTACAATTTTACGAAATATTGTTGTTTTGATAATTATTATGAACAAAAACAAAAGTGCGGCCAATTTATTTTAATATTAAGCGCCTAGCTAGATTTTATAGAAATATCAACTTCAAACTAGTTAACCTCCAAGGTTAAAATAATCATCGTTAATGTCTTGTGTAACATACAAAATATATTTTATGACTAAGGCACTCGTCTCAAAATATGTTTGTAAAAATAAAGTATTCATTTTTTTTACAACTGTCAACATTCCTACTGTAACTTTGTAAATCATACAAAATTGACAGCTTAATGGCGATTTTTTTTTATGTTTGCTGTAAAACAACTTATTTAATAGACACTAACCTGAAATAGAAAAGTTCCATAAACGTACTAAATTATATACTTTTTCGGATGTATTCAAACTCCCTATCAATATTATAGTAATTACAATTAATGTCGCAAATATTTTTGGCAGCCAATCTAATCGCATCTGATAAAATATTGAATTATAAGTATAGATACGCGCCGCTATAGTAAGTCAAACAAATCACGATAAAAAACGAAGGTATGGCTGTAAAAACCATTTATGGTTATCACAAGCTCGTAAATTTATTCGAATTTAAAAATTAATTTTATCTGAGTTTAGAACAAGCCATACGTTTTCGTATATCGGAATTTCGCAATGGATTATGTGACATTCCGTTAAGAAAATACAGAAAATAAAAATCGTAAACACCAAAAACAAAAATTGTCGGATTAGAAGAGACCTTCACAACACCACACACATCATTTAATCCTTGGACTATTTTTGGGGCATTTTTTAAAAATATTATACCGATTTGTGGTTTTGTTTATAAAACGAGTGCGCCGCGCTGCCAATGTTCCAAAATTAATTTCAAGAATTTTCCACCAAATTCCCGCTAATAGTAATTGCTCATAGCACCAAAAATACATTTAGAAAATTATAATTCGTGGAGATAGAACTTTTTTTTTTTTTCAATTTTTTTAAATAGCACAATTTACGTACGTATTCAATCACATGATGATCCGCGTTCCGTGTATTCTTCTATTATGACGTACTTCAATTCTATACACTTTTTGTCGGATTTCTATTTTGCCTTAGAAATATTTTGAAAAGAAAAATTATATTTTTATATCTTTCAAATTTTCTTTTTTTTAAACACAAAATAAAAAAATAAGTCATATTTTTAGATTAAAAATAAAATTAACAATTCACAAAACAAAAACAAAATAAATAAATAAAATTAAAAAATAAAACAAAAATTATTTTGAAATTTTCTTTTTTTGTTTTTCCTATATAATTTTTCACTTTTCGTTCTTCAGTCATCGCTACCAGGCAGTTAAATACAAACGATTTTAATAAATTATGACTTTTTTAGTGTAGGTTAGTGTTGTTTCATCTTTTAAACAAGAAGAAGTGAGCCGAACATTTTGTTTGGCATTTCATGCGATCGGGAAGAAATTAGTTTTATACATAAATATTTTCATAAATAATTACAAATTTTATACATTGGAACAAAATTCGAAAATTACATTTGATTTGACAAATTTAAAACGAAATTTGTCATTTTTCAATTTTAATTCCTTAAAGTGTTAACATTTTTAGAACACAATGTTATTATAATTGGTTTCTTGCTTAAGGTGGCAAACACACTACTATCCTAGTAGATTTCCAACAATATAACTAACGCTCTCACCAATCCAGTGTAACGAACTATTTCGATCATTTTGTTCCCTCCAACATCATGAAATTGTTGAATTAGAGTCAATTCGACATTTTCTACATAAAATAGTACTCGTTCTTTAAACTTTCTGTTTAAACGGAAATTATCTCTCTTAAGATTTCATTGGCATCGAACTTAAACGTAACATCTATTCTTAGAAGATTGAGGTGGCTTAGCTCCCTTCAAAAAATTTCGATTGGGGGACCGAAGCATTTTGAAGTTTGAAGGTATTCTTCTAAATTAATCTCACAGCCTTAATAATCTAGGTGGTTTTTGACCGGTAATGTGGCAAAATAACAGTTCAAAACTTCTGAAAGGAACGTTGAAAGGCAGCTGGAGCGTTGATATTTATGTACTACTCTTAAAGAAGCTTTTTCTTTCAATTTTTAAAGTCCTCGTAATATGAAACATTGGTGTTTCGAAATTTGTTTAGAATTTGAGCAGTCAAAAAATTTAATAGTTTCGGATTTCAAAATGCTTCAAGACCTTTCACATTTCCCGAAACCTCAAAATTTTTAAATATATAAAATTTGTTTATACTAAGATTTGAAAATTCTCAAAATTTGAACGATACAAATTTAAATATTTTGAATGGAAGCCATTATAAAATTTTGAAAGTACCAAACGAATAATTTCGTTTTTTTTTTTTTTTTTTTTTTTTTTTTTTTCAAAATTCAAAATATTAAATCTCAGATTTTTCGAAACTCCAAAAAAAAAATTATTATACCTCACAATTTGAAAGCTTACAAATTTTAACAATTGATATTTAAATATTTGGGATTTTTTTAAATTTCTGGAAATCGCAAAAATGAATTTTTTGTATCTCAAAATGTAAAAGCTCTCAAAAGTTAAATGATCTATGTTGAAATATTTGATATGAAAGCCATTTTAAAATTTTGAAAGGTTGGATTCTCAAAATTTAATGGTAACAATTTTCAAAAAGTATAATTTCTTTTCAAAGTTTTAATATTTAAGTTCAAATGTTCAAAATTTGTTGGTCGAACTCTTAAATTTTTTAAAGCTCCAATTCACAACATTTATTGGTGTTCATTTTTGAAATTTTAGTGTAACGTACCAAATACCAAATACCTAATAACAAATTTAAATATTTAAAAGTTGTCACAAAAGTTCAATTTTTTAAGCCGCCAAGTTCTTCGAAAATGGGCTTTACCTTATACTGCATAAATAATGCCTATCGAAACAAGGAAATCACTTAGAATATAACAACGAAATTTTGAAATTAAAAAAATTTAAAAGCCGCAAGTCTGAAAAATTTGATGAATTTAAATATTATTTCAAAACTTTCAATTTAAAACTTGTTTCAATAATTTTTTTAATTATTAATCCTCAAAATGTACTTTGAATCATACAAAATTTGGCCCTTCAAAGTATTTTAAGTTTTCGAAATATGAAATTTTGGTATCCGAATAAATTTATTTGGTAAAAGGATATTTTTAAGACCAAAAATTTCAAAGCTCCGAAATTTAGAGATTTTTAATTTGAACGTTGAAACCTTCAACTTCTAAATTCCCGAAATTTAGCGCCTGAATTTTTTTTAAATTTCTCAAAATTGCAAAAATAACATTTTTAAAATCCAAAAATTTGAAAGCTTTCAAACTTGAAATATTTGGGATTTAACTCATTTAGATCGTTTTGGTATCAAATTTCGAAAGTTTAGTGATATAAGTTCACAAAATCATTTTTTACAAAAGTGTCCTTCACAAAATCATTTTTTAATTTCAAAAAGTTTTAAATTTGTTGATTCTGTTCCTAACATGAAAGCTTCCACTTTTCACACTCCAATTTTGAATACCGTAAATATTTTAATTAATTAAATTAACAAATTTAAAGCATTAAATTCAAAATTGAAAAATATCAAATTTCAAATTCCCAATACTTTCAAAATTTAAATTCTCAAAATGTACTGGTAGCAAATTTCGAAATTTTACATTTTTAAAGTTATAAAATTTAAAAAATCAAATTTCTGGATCAAATTTAGAAGATTAAAGTACACCTTCAGTGTAATACTGATATTTTGATAGAATCAACTAAACACATATAATTTTAGCTATGCCTGAACTTGGATATGCATTTAGAGGAACATGTCAAAAAGACAGAACGAAAAATCGCCCAAATCTAAAATGAAGAACCGTCCAACAATTTGTACTCACATTTTTGGGGTTTTCTTTATTTTTAATGTTTGCTAGTAGTAGCTAGTCAATTGCAGCTTATACCAGAATTGGTGCGCTTTTAGAACCTCTATTTGTTGCCAACATGTTAAGTAAACGAAACATATTATTTTCTGATTGCAACCGATTACTCGAAAATTTCATGGCAGAAGAGAGATTAGAGTAAATTAGAGAAAAGACGTTATTAAATGTCTAGGAAAGCCGGAACCCTACAATATAAAAGATATTCTAAAATGTGTAAGAGAACTTAAACAATCTTCTCAATCTTAATTTTTTACTTGTGATGTGGTAACATTTTATATTTTATTCTATTTGTAAAGTTGGAAATTAGCACATAGCAAATTTGGTGGCTGAATTGATGTTTTATAGACTTGGTTGGAAATAGGCCATAAATTCGTTCACTTGCCTTGAAACTAGAATCGGCAGAAAATTTATGATCAATATTATATAGAGCGAGGATTGATCCCCAAGGCACGAGATTTTTTCTTTGCCATTTGCCAAAAGTAGTCTAATTTTGATGGTCCCGGCAGTAGTGGATACTTAAAAAGATTTTCTATGCCTTCCATCCCAATAAATGATTTTAAATTTTCACAATTTTTTAATGTTATCTGGGACCAATCAGAATCACCAATGATTTTTGGATCAGGTCCAGAAATTATAAATTTCAAGTACAAAATTAGAATTCTCAATCTAATTTGAACAAAACCCGAAATCTTTCCAAACTTATTGGCAGAGAGTCGATATTTAACAATAGCCAGCAAAATAAATTTTCAGATAAAATTTTGGAATTTGAGGATTCTAGAAGTTATTAAATTTTGTGCCAAATTTTACTTACAAACTAGTGCAATTCTGATGTTAAATTCTCATTATAAACTTTTGAAAAATTTTAATTCGAGGAAGTGTTGGTGGAATTTCCGACGAAAGCATATTTGAACAATGTTTCTTCTAATTAGCTATCGAAGTTCAAATTTATGGAAGTGGGGTTGGAACCAATGATTCTTACCAAATATAAAAGAAAAATGAATGGGTGGTAAATGAAGCATACATTTAGGAGGCTTTTTAGTATACTTTAAAATTGCGTCGTTGCAAGATTTTAACAGTGTTGAACAAAATGAGAAAAGCACATTCGTAAGGAAAAATTAGTACAAATTCAGAAACGGAGAACATGGAAAAAATAATTTACAAATTGCGCCTGAAAGACGATAAAATGCGTTAATGAAGCCAAATTTTCTTAGCGAAGACCACAAAAGTTTAACGAATGAATTTAATATTTTCGATTAGTAAACAAATTTAGGACATTTATGCTTTACACCCAAATATAAATCTGGAAAATTTGTATTCATAAAATAATGGAAAATTAACTACAATTAATACCCCTAAATGACGACATGCATTGGATTAGACAAGACACATTATGTATTCAGTAGTTTCCGAATTGAACAACAAATCCAATTGGTTTAATCCAGTCAATTACAACCTTCTTACGTTTTTGTTAAGGTTAACAAACAATGACTGTAATAAATTTGATTAATTTTTGTTATATTGGAATATGATTAAATCAATTATATTGTTCAATTCATCGTACTGTTTGATTTCATTTTGCATCGTTTTATGAATGAAAATTGTCGAAATTTACATTTTTTTTGATGGAAAATGGTATCATTTTTATTTATTTAAACGTCCTTCAGGCGCAATATAAAAATTAGTTTCCTATTATCTAGATTGCGGGTACCAGATAGCACTAATTTTTCCCAAATAAACAGTAGTTTGCACAAATTCGGTTCAAAATGTCTGACAAGTTTCATTCTTAAACTCAAAAGTTTCCCTGCTACAGTGTATCAGAAAACTTCAATACTATATATACGAATAATTATTCATTTTTATTTAGGTTTTCCGGAGAAACGGAGGAAAATATTTGGAAACTGATACTTATTTTTGCAACTTTAGACAATTTTCTAGTTATTTTCTCAAAACAGTCTCAAAATAAAAACTTGTGTGTTTTTCACGGGCATTTATTGGAATCTTAATCTTTTTGACAAAATTTCATGAATCTAAATTTGTAATTTTATATTTACAATTATTGATATTCCATGTTGATTGTACTCAGGTGAATGGACTTTTCATATATAATTCTGAGTTAGCGAGTCTTAAAATTTTTGATTTATTTTCTTATCGTTAAATGGATTTAATCTCTGATATAAGAATAGAAATATTCAAATATTGAATATCATAAGAAGCCTTGCGAAATACATTGAGAATGAAGTTTTTACTAATTTAATTTATTGAATATCTGTAAACTATACAGACACGACACAAATAGGTAAAATCTGTGGATATATGTTAGCAACAAATTGTTCAGCAACACCGTGCTCATTTCTACAAGCAAATCTTAAAGATGGCTGCATCATTTACAAAAACATACTCGGCAAATCGATATTTTGTATAGTTTAGTATAAGTTGCCACGTGTGACATCGGAACTAATCCGCCCACGAAATAATTTTTATGAAATAATAATTTTTCATGTTGTTCTCCTGCAAGGTATACTTAAACAACTGATGTTTTGAACTGATGCCATAAAATTTATTTAATTAAGTAATTTGCATAAGTTGCCATTTAATTTAATTTAAATTAATTTTCTTATTAAATCCAATGTCATATCGTGTGATTATTGTGTACATGTGCCTGTGACTAATTGTGAAAACGGCGCCAGAATAAAACGATATTTTTTTTTGTTGGGAAGTATTTTGAACTTCACTAGCTAACAAACTAACTTTCCAGGCATAAACAAAGCGAGTAAAACCATTATAGTTTTTACTCCAATTCCTCTAATCATTCACTTTCAACAATTCTGAGAAATTCTAGAGGAATCAATTCTAACTCTCGACATGCCTTTAGAAATGCTAAGATCCGAAAGGATTCCTCTGATTTCATGATTTGACGATGTATGCGCGCTTAAACGGGGTTTTCAAACATGTAAATCAATAATAGCTGTATTTCCATGAAAAAATGTAATTCGAATTATTTTTTCTTATGAAAACAAGTCGCGAATTATTTTTTTGAATTGAAATAAAACAACATAAAGAAAGAGCAATTTGGCATCTGGTGTCAGGTGGTATAACTAAAATTAGGAATGAATTAAATAATTCAAACTTTTGGTTTGAATTATTTAATTCGTGTCGCAAACAATTGTTGTTGTAAAATTCTCATGGAAATACGACTAATAAGTCAACAGAAAAAGTGTTGCCATAGAAGAGAAATATGTCAATAATGTTCTCTCGTCTGAATTTTAAAACAAAATTCCAAATTGTGCATTTACCTATATTTGTTAGTACAGAGTACACGTCTAGTGCTAAATATGATAGTCAATATTTCCAACAATAAAAATAAAATTATCATTAAGCTTTTAAAATTAATTTCTTTTTTTTTGACATTTTTCTGACATTTTATTGATTGAAATTTCAATGACATGTTGATCGATAAAATATTATCTTTGATGAAATCGTCTCTATAGTAATTATTTCCGAATATGTAGTAGCTTTGATAGTAGCTCTGTAATCTGAATTTAGTTTGTCAGATACAAATTTGATCGGTTAATTTTCAGCATCGTACTACTTCAGGCTTAAACCCTAATTTATCAGGTTGAAAACGTACTCCGTCAATTACGTCAAACGCAACTAGGTGGCATAGTTTTCCAGCTTTTTATATAAAAATATTCTTTGTCGAAATAAAAACATTGTCTGTCAAATTTGCGAATTTAATATGTTTAAAAGAATGGTTTTTTTGTCTGCCAGATTGAAACAAAATGTATGCTACCTTATTCAGATTTGACACAATGAAATTTCATTTTATTGTGTCGGAAATCGGAATACAAATTTTCGGTTGGGTTCTATGGTTGGTTATTTCTAAGTTAGGATAAGAATATAATTTGTCAGATGGATTAAAACTTGTTTTGAGAAATTGAGGTATTTAATGTATTTTGAGCAAGCACTTAATGAGTTTGATGCAAAACGATTTGGATCTGTTAGTTACAATCATCTGGCAGCTTGAATACTACAAAGACAGATTTAAAATTGAATCAATCAATTCAATCACTTTGTTAGATAAAAGCAATTTTTTTTTCTTTGGTCAGAGATACAATTTATTTATTAGCCTTTATGTCTGTGCTTACTCCGTAGGAAGTTAAAAGTCCATTACGAAAAAGTCTAATGAACAGTTTATTTATACCGATAAAAAGAAACAAATACTTTAAATAATTCTGTTATTTATTTTAAAAAATTCTGATTAATCGTTAAAAAAATGTCGCCAAATCGATTAATCAACTATGATTCCCAATATATAATATCTCTAAATCTCGTGCCTTTAAGAATGATATAGTGTCATAGGTAATTTTTAGTGGTAAAGAATAGTAAAGGGTTATGGATAAATAAAAGTCGTTTTGACTTTATCCTGTCGTCATTCGAAACCTATTTTTAGGGATATAATCGAGTAATACTCGATTTTAGATGTAATCACGATTGTCACGCCATTAGATTATTCCGTAAATTACTAAAATTCCTAAATTGATTCTGGCCTGTTTTGGATTAGCTTAAATTCAACCGGATCATTTTTTGAATGGCTGTGGATCTATCGTAACGGAATTTTGCGGACACAACATATTTTTAATGGATTCACTATACTGTCATTTAGGGCTGTTGATTGATTTTAATTTTCCATCGTTTTATGAATAAAAATTGTGGAAATCACAAATTTGTTCAATGTTACTAAGTAGTTGTTTGGTTTCCGCTGAAAATCTGGTTTCATTTTTGCAACTTTACCGTCTTTGTTCCCCATTTTCTCGGCTCCTGGACTAGCACTAATTTTTTCCGATGAGCACTGAAACAAAAATGGTTTTGTGGCTAACACACGACTTTTTCTTACGAACAGAGAGTTTTAAAAAATTTTATTTTTTTTTTTTAATTATTAATTTTTTTATTTTTATTTTTTGGAAACATTTTGTATAAGTAGTTTTTTGTAAACCTTTTACTTTTTAAGATATTTGCAAAATAAATTGTCTGGACTAAGGGAGTGGCCACTTCCGGTTAGCCGATTTGGAGTAAAAAATGTAAACAAAAGCAACCAACACAGGATCAAATAAAACTGGATTATCGATAAAACTTCGCATATGTCTTTGAATACAAATTAGCTGGAGCGAACAATAAAAAAATTAAAGATTCGATCTATTGAAAAGAACAGTAAAAGATTTTGTTTCTGTTTTGTTCACTGCTGAATGAATAGTTTAGTGAAAAATTTTGTTACATATAGGATTTTAATTTAGAAGTTTTATTAAAGGTGCAAAATTGATCTGATATATTTTTGGGGCAATATCGAGAATCGAATCCCGACACAGTGTTGCCAACTATTATTTTTATTTGGTGCTAGATTACAGTCAAAATGTGTTAGATTGACAGCAAATAGTGCCAAATTAACACTACGTAGTGCTAAATTTTAATTTTAAATTTTTAGAAATTTTTATTGAGAAGTTATTATCGAAGACAAAATGTTTTCGTATTTTCAAGTAACGTCAATTTTTAATAAAAACAAAACAAATCATGTTGGAAGACGATGAATTGTTTTCTAAAACCTGTATCTATCGTTTTTATTGCGGGTCAAGTCCAGTGGGCCGTCCTCCTAAAATTGTTTTTTGAACATATGAATAAAAAATAACTCTTTATTTTAAAGAACATGCATCATTGCATCATGTGAATTTTTTAGTTGACGAAACTGTAAAGAAGCATCGAAATTCCTAAGAACCCCATAAAATTTTCAGAAGCCGAAAGCACTTGTAGCTTATACCTAGCTGTATTAGCGTTCGAAAAAAATCAACGTATTTAGGTACTCAAGTTTTGGCCCAATTTTCCATTCTACCTATATAGTAATGTGGGAAAGGTCACCCTAGAATGACCTCCCCCTTTTTGTTGTTTTGAAAGAGACTTGTACCAAATTTTAATATCTAGTGCCAAATTGCACTCTCGTAGATCCAAAACTGGGTTTTAAGTTGCTAAAATAAATTAGACAGTGTTAAACTGGCACCGAAAGACAATTTTTGACGAAGGTTTACCATTTTTGAGGATGACAATTTTTTGTTTTATTGCGAAAACGAAAAAAACATTCTTACATACTTTTGTTTCACTCTTCCTTTTGTTTGGCTAACGAATAGAATAATACGTAGCGTTGAACTGACTGAGCGGAGAATAATTTTTTATTCTTCTTTAATCGGTGCCAAATGAATAATCATCACAATATGTTTTGTTTTTTACTCACTATTCAGATCAATCAGTATTAAAAATGATTATTCGATGAGTTAAGAGCGAATAACAAAATTTGGAACGCCTGCTGCCCGATTTGTTAAGCATTATATGAGTTTCTAACTTTTTGAAAACGATCATTAGTGCGTTTTACTATTCGCGCACGAAGCAGGTGAAATATGGATAGATTACAATAATTGTGCACAACTTGCTGTATAACTGAAGTGCTGTATAGGTTTATAATTTGCTTGTTGAATAACTTGTCAGCCCCTATATAATTAGTCTGACACTTAATATAGTTGTTTGTAGAAAATCCATTATTTTTCCAAACTATTGGGCAACTTCTAGGGTTTGATTCAATTAGAATGCCAATTGTTTCTTGGAGATGTCATTATAAGCCCTCTGAAAATTATTACAAATTCGTCCGACACTTAAGCAAATATCTCATTGAATGCGCCCATCCGCAGAATTCCCCATATGTTAGCTCATAGAAAACTATAACCTGCTAGATCAAAAAATTTTCACTTTGTACATTACTTTGCAAAATTTGGTTTCAATCAATTCAACTTGCTAAGGGCTAATTATTTCTGTTCGCCAAAACGTTATGCATGCGTTTTTTTTCAATACCAACTAAATTTTTATTAGGTTCTTAATAAAAACAAATTGCTTTATTTAAATTTTGTTCCTACTTGCCGTTAAGGGTATATTGTCATAAGCAAAATGTCTGACCGAATTTGTAAACCGACATTTCTAATTTTTGGTTAAAACAACTATGACCATTATAGTTCGAAAATTACAAAATTTTGATTAAAGTAAATATATTTTTGTATTTGATTGGCTGACAAGATGAAATTTGACCGACAAAAGATAAAAATCTGTATGTTCTTGAAGGTGGTTTTGTAATTTTTAGTTTTCAAAAATTCGAAAACAAAAATTGTAATAATATTATCCGTTAAGAATTGCTGAACATAATCACTATTTGACTTATGAAAAAACTTTGTTAATAATTGATATTTTATAGAATTCTTTTAATTCTTAATTAATTTAGCCATAGCAAGAAAATGGTATAATAAAACAGGTTTAAAGGGCAACAAGTATTCTATAGCAAGGGAACCTTTTGAACTGTCAAATTCAAAAAATTATAAAAACTATTCTAAGCCCTTTCTCTTTAGGGGTTAATTCTGCCCCTTAATTTAACCTCAATCAACGCTGTTTTCGATAAATCTCGGCTTCTACTCCAGTTTTTTTGATAAAACAAATTGGTAATTATTCCTTATAAAAAGTACAAGTAATCCATGGTAAATTAGATTATAAGGGTTGCATCTCTGTTTTTTAGGGGATGAAATTACCTTTTTAGCAAGTAAAGGGGTGGTTTTAATAGCTAAAAATGGCTTGGTTGCCGATATAAAATGGTTTCGTTAATTTTCTCTCAGAGTACTGAAAGTAAAATGAAATTTTGAAGTGATTCTGAAGTGGTGGCAGGCTTAAATTTACGGAAACCAATATGGAATAAACCGCTCATATCAATTTCAAAATTTACATAAACATGTCCATATGTCAGACTAAACTAAATTGATTATTAGTTCGTAACAGATATTCATAGGCACTAGTGTGAATAAAACAAGCTCTGTCCTAATATGTACGAACTTATTTTGAAGAAGAAGAAACTAACACGTAAAAACTGTTGCCGTACATACTTCACAAAATGCAGAATTTTTTTTATGGTTTCAAAAAAAATAATCAAACTTCCAATCATTTTAATTTAAATGCTATCTTCTCAAAAGCAATTGGCGTCATGATCAATACCTAAACCGGTAGTTAGTTTAGTCTGAATATAATGGCTGTGTAAATTAATTAATCTTGTTGCTGGATTTTCAGGTTCAGTACACTCATCATTCTACGGAATAATGATTTTTACAAATCTGGAAATTTTCCTCCTCAATGTCTGTTGATTTAGACTTCCTAGCTGACCGTAGTAGACACCGAATTGTTTGACTAAGTCGCCGACTAAATTGATTGATGGTTAGTTCCTGTCAGTCCTGTAAATGCCTGTAATTCTAAATTTCGAACTAACGATTTTAGTTTTTGTAAATGATAAAACCTGGTAATTATTAGCATAAATAGTCATCAATTTAGTTTAGTCAGCGATTTGTAGAAAATAGAATTGATTTTCCAAAAGGGACTGAAAAAATATTCAAATGGTAAATTGTATTACCAAAATACACTACAACATCCGAAATGCACTTTATTCTAAATAACGATATATCACTAATTCTATATGATGAATGACGCAACTCAACCCACTTTGGAAAATTCGAGTAATATCGGTGGACACGATTATTCACAAAAGAAATCGAATAACACGGTTTTTAAATAAACCACAAATGGGGCTTATTATTCTTTCAAATATATTTTATAACCCTCAAAGTAAACCCCTTCGGAAAGAATAGACTTATGCCAACGTTTTTTCCAGGCTTCGAAACAGTTGTTAAAGCCTATTTGCGGAATGGCCTTCAAAACCTTCTTCGATTCGGCTTGTATCTCTTCAATCGAACCAAAATGATGTCTGCGGAGCGGCTTTTTGAGTTTCGAGAATAGCCAGAAGACAAACGGAGCTAAATTAGTCACGTACAACCAATGCAGTGTGAGACGGCGCATTATTGTGATGCAAAAACTAAGAGTTGCCTGCCACAAATTGTAAACCAAACGATATTTGTGTGATGTCAACAACTAAAAGATCTCTAATTGTTAATCGCCGATTTTTGAGCTCCAAATCCTTGACTTCCCTTGACGGGGTGTTCATCACAAAGGACGTTCATCGTTCACAGCGTTCTCTGCTTTCTTTGAACAACTTACACCAATCAAAAATACTCGTTCTGTACAACGCATTGCACTAAAAGCATTTTTCCACATTTCCAATGTTTAGGAAGCCGAAATTCCATTTTTGAAGCAAAATTTGATGCAACTTTTGGCTGAATTTTTTTAAAAATCGAAAAGGCTTTTTTGTAGATGAAAGTAAACAGCGTATCTCATTAGGGTGCTACCATCCTAGAAAAATAAAAACTACTCGTTTGAATAAGGCCGCGCGATTTAAATGGAAAAGTCTTACTACATTTTGATCACAGTAGTAAACCTGACAATCTTCGAACAAACTTTTAGAGTCCTACAATTATCTTAAAGAATTAACAAATCACTAAAAATATCGATTAATTAATTTCCAGATTAATCCAAAAAAAAATATCTCAAAATCTCGAATTTCGACAATCCCATCTTTATTTAAGGTCATGTAACTCAGTGTTGTGCTTAATTCACCACGCTAGACTCGAGTAATATCGACAAAAGCGAATAATCTCGAAAACGAATAAATTATCGAACAATTTCTTTTACATAATACTCAATACCAAACAAATCTCAAATAAGCTTGGAAATCACGAAAATCTCATAAATTATCGAAAACCTACATATATATACGCTTAATTCTGTAACATTACGAAGCTACAGAACTTTGCCAATCATCTTAGAATTCTAGAATATTCTCGATAATCTGAAAAAAATTCGAATACTCTGAAAACATCCACTAAACTAATCGTAAATTAAACTAAATCGTGTAGAATAATCTTCAAAAACCTGAAAGATAATAGAAAATATGTTTCGCTCTTCAGTATAAATTTATTTGGAAAAAATCGGTTAATACCGGATCGATTAACCAAAACTTTTAGATATATTGGAACTTAACCAGTTAGAGATTAGAGATTAGAGCGGGGCACTCAGAATCTTTTGTGGATTTTGAAAAAATCATTATTACTTAAATCAATATTAATTTACGTATTTGCATTTCAAAATAATCTCGTATTCATGCTTCTGTTCTACATAAACAAATAAAATGACAACTAAACCGAAAAGTAATCCCACCCCGTAAGGAGATCTTTCATTAATCGCCTGATAATAAAAGGATGCTACATAACTTCTTATCATCCTTGCGCGGAGAGGACCAATGCTAAGCGGCTTTGAGGAGTTCTCTATTTTAGTATGTGAATTTGAACGTTCTAATTTCTATTAATATTGAAATTTTAATAAATCGTCAAAGTAGGGGTTTGGACTCTACAGTATATAACGAATTAAAATAATTTTTCAAAAACTTGTTATAATTAAAAAATTTGTATTTTTGGGATTTTCTTGTTTGTCTTTTTTGATCAATTTTTGTGTATAATAGCGTGCCCAATGAACTTGTTTACCGCAAAATCTGAATGTGACTTTGGCTTGTTAATCATTTCCACTGGCCTCCTTTTTATTGTGATTATCTGTGTACCTCATGTTGATTTTTTAGGCTAATGCCGTGTACCCAATCAACTAAAATGAATAAACTGGAAAAAGTCTTGATTCAGCTATTGTCTCATAGATGTCAAATATGTTTTAGTTTAAAAAATATTGTTACGTTTCTGCCTTTTCAATCAAGGTTCGTATCACTGGGTTGTGGATAAAACAAAACCAATTCAATTTATCAGCAATTTATTAATGATAATTCACAAAATCACTTTATATAAATTATTCGCACAATTTTACTGATCAATTTTACTTTTTATTTTGCACTAAAACATTTTTAAATCACTTTTTAATTCCTTTTTAATCTTCACACTATCTCGTTCGCCTTTTTATATACACAAACCAAACTTCTAGAAAGTTCATTGCTTTTCCAGTTAGAATAGTGTAGAAACATTTAGAACAGTTTTATCATGGAAAATTCCATTTTAGAACAGTAAAACATTGAGCTATTAATTTATCTTATTCTATTACACCCTAGATGTCACCGTCACAATATCTAAAACAACGTATTTTTGTTGTAGTTGTTTTTACATTTTTCTCATTTATTTTAATATAGCTTAGTTGGTTTTGAGGCATGGTATACTGCTGCCATCTTTATATAAATTATAGTTACTAATCGTAGTTTAGGTTTATTAGTCAATTTAGTCAATTCATTCAGTATAAATCTTTGCTTAATTTGTCAACTAGTTCCTACCCTATTCATTCATAGATGGCAGAAGGGTCAAGAAGACATGCTGCGCCTGACATTTCATTATTCTAAATTGTAATTGAAATTTGCTGTAAATTCTTTCGTTTTGGCTTGTGTCTTTGTTTACATTGTCTGTAAATTGTTAAATTTATTTGTGGCGGTGCAATAATGTCATAAGATTTGAACGTCATAAGTCATAAAGGAGTATGACGTAATAAATTGTTTTAGTATTTGGGCCAAAAATAACTAAAGATAGACCAGACCGTTCGATCGACCCAAAAGATGACTATATTATGTATTAGAGCTCACGAAAAATTAAGAAAGAGGTTGGCAAAAAATGGCTAAATTACTAATTGAACAGAAATGACTCATTTCACCCAACCGAACCAACAGTAATAGATTGATTAATTGATTTGGACGTGCGACCAAGCCTAAGCCAGTAATCCCTTATTAGAACGCCTGGTTCCATCTTACACCCTTTTACACATAACAAAACCGAAGGATGGGAACGGTTTATTAGCATTAAAGAATTGACCCGGTTTATAAATCCGTTGAATTCAGAATTGAGATTAGTACATTATTACTAACTACTACTTAACTAAACTCGAAGATTATTCAAATTTAAATCTCTGAAATAATGGGGGTCGCCGGGCCCACCATACATCGTTTTAACGTGATAACGTCTTATACCTCAGCGCCTCTTTGGTACAATTACAAAAATGGAAGTCTTATCACGAATTTACAAAATAGAGGTATCACCATTATGGCAATATGAGTCTAATTCAACTTTATCCTAAGAATATTTCAATCAAAATTATTAACGTGTAACCAACGAGTGGGTCCTGCCCTTTCGTGCCCTGCGTACACAAATGTGTAGGCAAATTTTGATTGCTCTAGTGAGAGATGTCGAAAGTTATTTATAAATGAAATTAAAACCAACTTACACATTTGTGTATGTATTTCAAACCAATTTGCTCGAAACAAAATTAATCATATTTAAAAGCCAACTGACACATTTGTGTAGGTAACTTTGGAATTACCCGGGCGTTCAGAAAATTCAAATCTTAGTGGAGGATATGTTGGGTAAAAGTTAATAATTACCTAAAAATTGAATATATCGATGTGGTTTATCAAAAAAATATTTTTTTTATTGGAGAAATGGCCCCCACACATTTGTCTAGGTTGGTTAGAGACTAATGTATTAGTTATTTTGAATAAAAGTGTTAATGACAATTTAAAAAAGTAAAATTAATTTATTTAATTCATTACATCACACACAAATTATATAATCACATTAGTTCAGTGTCACTGCGGTTAAAATTGGTTTTCCAGAAAAGTTATGCTTAAACGTGAAATTGTTTAAAGCAGATTTTCTTCGCGGAAACACATAAATATACGTTACATTTTTGGCAACGTACACGCGTACGAGATTTACATGAATGTAAACGGCAACTTCTTGCAGTTGCTAGTGCAATCAAGTATAGGCCAGTGGTCGTATCCGTCGTACCGTTTACTAATACTGCAGAGAGGCGAAGTGGTGTTCGTTGGGCGGTGAGAGCGTTCCATTTCCTCTTCTTTGTCACTACTTTCTTGACGCTTCCTTTTTGGGATGGATATCAAGCCATTCGCAATATCCATTTTAAAATCCAAGAAATCCAACATTTTTCTTTTAGGCGTACCAAGAGCCTTACAGTCGAGTCGGTACTCCATCCACACATTCACTACAGCCAAGTCTATAAAATGGTTCGTTGCCTTCAATGTCCACTTTTTCGTTTTAATGAAACACCTGTAACATTCCATCGTTTGGTCTAGTAAATCAACTCCACCCATATGTTTGTTATATTCTGCAATAACATGGGGACATGAAACATTTCGATACAAGTGAGCTTTTTTGTCCCACCGATTGACCATTGTTGTTCGATTAGATCCCGCGATCGACGACAGAGCGGTAACACATTTTGTGTCTTTCTACTTGACAACTGTGATTTCATGGATTCCGTTCGTTAAGATGAAATCTTGGCTCTCGCCTCGTTCCATATTCTTATCGGGTTTAAATTTCACATTTTTCAATCTATTTAACATGATCGTTCCTAAAAGTGAAAAATTTATAAGTTAATACATCAATAATCAAAATTTGTTTGCAGAAATATTTACCTGCTGCTCGGTACCCTAAATCAAGCAGTTTTAACATTAGTGGCACTGTGGTAAATTATCGATCGAAATAAATGAAGCTCTCCTTAGGGAGAGTTTTTACTAGGTGGAGGATGACAGCTGGGCCTAATCCCAATGATCGATCGCCAAGGTTGGTCTTGTCACCTTGGTAAATTTCGAAATCTACGACGAGTCAACCGGATGTCGTTACTACAAAATTTTTCACAGCAACCGGCCTTGGCTTATTTTTCACAAATTGCCTCGCTGGACAACGACCGGTATAAGGGATCATCTGCTCGTCAATCGAGTAGTGATCAATTTTTCTTGGCAGCGCTCTATACACCTATTTTTAATTGAACTAAGCAGAGGTTCAATTTTCCAGAACAGGTTTGTGGAATCGATTGTGTTGTTTCGTTTATGTTGATATAATGTAACGAATTCCGTAATTTTTGAAAACGAGTTCGAGATATGGTACTTGCTACTGCATCAAATCGAAAATTATCCCTCCAATACATTTTAACGCGTGGATATGAAATTACGCCCATCACTAGGCATACACCATACAATTTTCTTAACTCCACAGCTGAAGTTTTCAGCTCAATGCCATGCATTTTCAAATGGTATATGTTTGTGTTTTTGGCGGCATTATCAAAATGATCTTCACTAAAATAGGCGTTAAAATACTCTAATGGGGATTTAACGCAATTCGAGTGCGACGGATGATTCTCGTTATCTTCTGGATAATGCGGGGTAAATTGGCCTGGATGCCAAACATTTAACATTGTGGATGGTAGTTCAATGCTACCATTTTCATTGGGACAATCTTCGATCGTTTTTGGATCGGTGAGGCTGTCTTCATCCTCATTTTCATCTTCATCATCAATATTGGTGAACAAATCCATACTCGTGCAGCGACCTTAATAGTTCGATTTATTTTAATTTTTTAAGATTTATCTGAATTTTGTACTCATCTAATTACGTATAAACTACAAGAAGTGGGGCTACCTGTATGTAGATTCCGGTTTTGTGAAATAATTTGTGTTGGAACAGAATTTTTATTTTTCGGACATTTCATTTTCTCGCTGAATAATTTTGTTCCACAAATTTGTATTCTAGTTCTCTTTGTAGGATTTATATTTAATACACAAAAAACAAACAGGGAAGATTTGGCGGATTCCTATACCTATAGTGTTTTAGAATAATTGTTTGCCCTCTGATTTCATTTTTCGTATAACCAAAATTTTCGTATGTCAAAATCTGTGCAAAAATTAAATGATTAATAAAAAAATATATAAATCATTACTTACCTTCTCCGAAATCCACACTTTGCTCTAAATAACGTAAGGAAAAAATCCAAGGCACTAATAATAATTGTATTGACGTTTAGCGGGATTTATTTTCTCATTTCACTGAGCCGGAATGCAAAATTCTCTTTTAGAACAAAATCCCATTCCACAAAATAATTCCACACGACCGGAATCTACGTACTGGTCAAAGACTACTAAACCTGAATGATGTCTGAAAAAGTTTGAAAAATCAGAACATTTCGACCTCAAAAAACAGAACAGTTATTAAGTCTCGAAATATGTTGTCTATTTGATAAAACAAAAATTTGCTGGTTTGGTGGCGACAACCATCCATTGGTCACAAAACATACACATGGTGAAATCTCTTCTAGAAAAGTTTCAAACCGGCTTTAACTTAGTTCATAATTTGAAGGTGCTGCAGCTAAGTCATTTATATCATCAAATATCTTGGTTAAGTTAGATACTAAATTTCAATGAAATTGGTGTGGCAATTATGTGGTTTCATAAATAAAACATCCCCAGATCATAACCTATTCAGGCCTTTACTACATTTTCAGTGTCCAGAACCAAATGGAACTCATTTGTCAATGGCTTTTAGTGAAATTTTATATCTAAGTTATTAAGCTGATTCTACCAATAGTTGCTAATATTAAACCCAGTTATTCACGGCCTGAAAATTTCATGGGTCATCTCATTTGGGGTCGCATTTATTAAATAAAATAAGAGCCAAATTCAAGAATTATTGTGGAACACCAATAATGATATTATAGTTGGTACCATTAATAAAAAAAATTTCAAAAACATTTTTTTTTTTTACGGAAACAACCAATCGAGACAGTTTACTACCTCTCACACCCCGGCTTCCAAACGGAACTAGATGACACAGTTGTGGATGGATTTTTGAAATATTATATCTGAGATTAGTGATGTTAAGTCGAAATACATAATCCAAGTATTCTCAATAAAAAATGACAACTAATGCTGTTTGCCTCAGGTCAATTTTTTTCGACTTTTCTTAACCGTTGTTTATTTCTTAGTTTCGTAGATGGTAATAAATTCAACTGACTTTTCATTTTTCTAAACGACAACTTTTCGAACGTCAACTGAATGGCACCAATTGATATTGCTATGTGTTTTATCTTTTTATGTTGT
The DNA here is from genome assembly GCA_958295665.1 of Tipula vernalis. Lineage (NCBI taxonomy): Eukaryota > Metazoa > Arthropoda > Insecta > Diptera > Tipulidae > Tipula > Tipula vernalis. Next base: position 163,794,202 of record OY282560.1, on the reverse strand, counting down.
GACGTTGTATGCAACCAACCAAACGCATACAGTGTTTAAATCTATTGAATTTTAATCGATGGGATTCCTTACAAACTCCATCAAGCTACAGCTATATAGATTGTTGATCAGAATTTAAGCAAGAGGTAGATAGGATTTTAAAACTTGTACTTTATAACTTTATTCATTGAGCCGTATAGCGCCGCAAGAGAATTTTTTCGAATTTAGCCGCAGTGTATGGGCTTAACTTCAGGTTTAGCTATTCTCGTTTTATTTTGGATTTAGCTGCGTTTAGTATAGGTATAAGTGCAGTGCCTTTATGCGGAAAAGTTATAACAAAGAAAGGTATACGTGGCAGATGTTGTAACATCATTGACATTTTACCGAGCAAACGGCGCAGTGGTTAAAGCTGCGGCGGTTGGATCGGGAGGTACCGGGTTCGAATCCCTATAGAGGCGGGATGCAAAAGTGATTTTTCATCATCTGATTACGATCAGTGGTGAAAATGAACACATCTATGACCCCCTGTTGAGAGTGCAGAATCCATGGGCCGACCCACCTTTCATGTCAGCACTACAGGTTGGCATGAAGCAATGCAATGTGCAGGTGGTTTTCAAAGACGGATCTGTAGCCGCCCGTCCTCGATTTGGCTACTCCAGGCGTAAAGTAGGACGGTAAAAAATAAATCAATAATTCAAACAAACAAACAAACAAACATTGACATTTTGAGAATGTTTGTGTATTTTATAAAAAATAATTTATGGAATTTTAAATTTTTTAAAAATTTGGAATTTTAAAAAATTTTAAATTTATGTTTTGAACAACCGTTGTTAAAATAAATACTTAAATATGGCACTGTAATGTCAACACAATTGGATTAGTGATAGATTACCTAAACAACCGATTTCTTTGCTTCCACGTGTGCTTTCACTTTTAATATTTAATTATTTATTTTGAACAAATAAATAAATAGATCAGGCCCATTGTTACATTTGGGTGTAATAGTTTGTCATAAGTATGTATGTATGTTTAAGTAATACATCTTCTTAAGTAAGTGTTACACTTTATTAATCATAAAATGTTTTTGGTATAAATATATTTTATACAACTAACTCTGAAGCATGTTGTTGAGAGGAAAGTCCGAATTACACTGCAAGTAAAAAAATCACCTTTACCATTGACATATGAAATCGGCCAACAAATATTGGATGATATATTATGAAGTTTGTTGACATTCCCTTAAAAAATCCAATTGCTACTCACGTTAAGGTGTAACACAGTTGCATGCTAATAGATGAGTACGAAAGGTATCTGAGTAATGGCATTTGAGAGAATTTTTTTATTTTTTCATTTCTTAAGGGGGGGTGTTCGTCACCCAAAGCACTGCGGCCATTGAGGCCTATTGTGCATCCCTAGAGATTTCCTTACTTGAGATATAGGCATCTATATCCCTGATAAACGCCGCTACCTGATGCATTTCTAGTGGGTCGGCGTTTAGGCCACTGGATTCTGTGGAGGATAGCATCGCATGTGGAATAGTAGTATTATTATGGATGATAGCATCGCATGTGAAAGTAGATGGGGGTTATAGATGTGTTCATCTTCATCACCGATCGTAATCAGATGATGAAAAATCCCTTTTGCATCCCGCCCCTGGCTCTCATTTGAGAGAATTGTCTTATATGTTGTAAATGGTCCTTATTCAGAGTTCCTCATTCTATTATCAGTGGTAACATCATTTCGAAGATCACGCATAATTATAACTTATCAGGTGATAATTTTTTTCATTTTAATGCGCGTATCTCTAAACGAAGGCAAAATCAATGTTCTAAAACAATTTGAAAAGTAGGCTGTGCTGGCACCATATTTTCATAAAATATTATAACATAGATTTTAATTGCGCTAAATATAATTATCAAACATAAAAGCTGTTTTCCATTCACGGTAGTAAATTCGCAAGTAATTGTAGCTACTCACAACTACTCATTCTCATGCGATGATGTAGAAAACAGAAGTATTTATGCATAAAATTTGCGCTAGGTGGATTTTAGTTGAGAAAATTCCAATAGATGGCTTTTACCAATTTTTCGATATTTTTGGAGAGTTTTCTATTATGTTCGAGCTACGTTTTTAATAAAAATGGGTTGGGTACGAAATTCTGCTTTTTATAATTCTGTTTTACAAAATTCTGTTTTACATAATTCTGTTTTACATAATTCTGTTTTACATAATTCTGTTTTACATAATTCTGTTTCACAAAATTCTGGTTCACAAAATTCTGTTTCATAAAATTCTGCTTAAAATTAATTCTGCAATTAATTTTTTTGCCACTATGTACATAATTGTTATTTACAGTGTTTATACATATATGCTGTAATTTAGTATAAAATATTGTATTATCTTTGCTGATTTTGTCTTTGTAAAAAAATAGAAGATTAATTCTTTCCTTGATACATATTATACTGAACACATACTACAAAAACAAAGTTAAATAAATTCAAAATGGACATTTACATCGTCAAAAGTAACAAAGGTCAAACAAACTTAATGTTCACGGTTAATTTTTTTATTTTGAAAGAAAGCACAAGAAAGGAACTTTTAGTTGGGTTGCGCTAAAAGAATATCCTTGCACTGTAAAGCCAGAGTTACTACTATAATGGAAGATGGGATACATAAAATTAATAAAGAACAATGGGAGAAGCATACCTATCCACCAGTGGCCAGTGATCTGGAAGCTTACACTATAAACAATCACATTAAAACTTTAGCCACAAACAACATCAGGAAAATAAACCATCACAAATTATAAGAAATTCTGTTGTTCAATATCCTGAGAATGTTAGAGTTTTCTTACCAACAAAAGAAGCTCAAAAAATGAAGATCCACCGGATAAGAAAAAACATAATTGCTGAGTCACAAAACCTTGTCCTTATTGACATCCCTGAAGAATTACGACATTTGGAAGGAGAATTATTTGTCTTGTGTGAGTCTGAGTTCGACGGAGAAAAGATCATAATAATGGGTACCAGATCGTCTCTTCAACTCCTAGCAGAGTTAACATGCTGGATAATGAATGGTACTTTTGAAGTGGTACCGCGCATAATGCGGCAATTGTTTTCTATGGCCTGATTGAAGGTGAAGTTATACCATTAATTTTTTGTTTAATGAGCCAAAAAACTTTAAAATTATACGAATTTCTTTTTTGAATTAAAAAACTATTTTTAAAATTCGAAATTGAACCAAATCCACAAAGACTCGTGTGTAATTTTGAAAAAACCAATTTTTCATCGGCAACATTTTTTTTCCAAACACAAACGTAAAAGGATGCTTGTTCCACTTCGAGCAAATTTTATGGCGTAGAATCCAAAAGGAAGGGATGAAAAAACTGTATGGAAATTCCGTATCGTTCTCTTTAGAAATTAGGATGATAAAGAGTCTAGCCTTTGTTCCAGAAGATGAAGTTAATTCGTATTACATAGAATTAAAAGAGATGTTTCAACACAGAGAATCCGTAAAGTTTGAAAACTGTTTTGAAAAAAATTATTTGAGGACAACAAATCGGTCATTATATTCTCCAATATTTTGGAGAGTGACCCAAAGCAAACCCGGAACGGAGTATTTCCCGAGAACCCAAAACAGTGTTGAAGCATGACACCGACGTTTGAATGTGGTAGTCGGGAAACGCCATGCAAGGCTTTATAAATTGATAGATGATTTGTCAAAGGAGATGATAATGTTAAAAATGCAGGTGGAAAAAATAAAATCGGGAAATTACATTAGAAAGAAAAAATCGATCATTCAAACAAGAAAATAAATTGAAAAAATTATAAAAAAAACGTCCCAAGATGGGAAAACAAGATTTTCTCAAAAGAATCGCAATTAACTTATCTCAGAACTAAACAGAATTTAAAAAAAAAAATCTTTTAAACAGAAAATTGTAAAACATAATTGTTCGAGAAAATAAAATTTACAAAAAACAGTATTTGTAAAAACAGATCTTTTTAAAACGGAATTAAGTACCGATCCCATTTTCTGATTCGCTCTTAAATTCAGCTAACAAAAACCGCAACACCCCTCGATGTTGCTTCTTTAGGTATGCGAAGTCTAAGCATACCACTGTACATAATATTCCATAACAATGGACCCAGCACCGAACAGCAATTATTTTGTCTGAGTAGACAATAGATGGATAACATAATGACAAAAATTATTTTTAAAAAAACAGAATTTTGTAAAAAAGAATTTTATAAAACAGAATTTTGCAAAACGGAATTTTTCAAAGCAGAATTTTTCGAGAAACTAAAATTTCGAAAAAACAGAATTTTGTAAAAACAGAATTTTTTAAAACAGAATTACGTACCGATCCCAATAAAAATGGATTTAAATACGAATGCGGTAAATTTTCAATGCTTTCACTTCATTATATGTCCCATATTTTGTCATATTTTCAAGTTAATTTTGTTTATCGCCTTTACTATACTACACAACTGCAAAACACAAAAAAAACACTTATTTGAAAAGTAACCTCTCGACAAGAGTGTTCGTTAGCCGCATGGTGGTGAACAGATAATATATGTGTGAATTTGCGACAGATGAAAAACGACATCGCACACACATTGTGCGCACACACATTGAAATACGACAGTTTCATTGTCGCCAATTTTTATTGAAAAATATTCCTTGTACAAATTCATCGCACTTATTTCAGAATTTCTTTACTGTTGTGTACGCTTACATCCATTAAAGCATCCACCACTAACACTTTCCCCACAATATTTTCAGCACACGACTTTCTTGATAGCACTGCAGGAGCTGACTTAATAAAACAAATATTTCTACAATCCTTACCGAAGCTCTGGGCATATTGCCTCTTATTTTTCCTTCACTTTCACTCGCCATTTATTAGATTTTAAGAATTTATCCTAACATTTTTAATAAGCACATTCGTTATCAATAAAAAATCATATTACTGAAAAAAAAGACTGACGCTTTTATTTTTTAAAACAAGGAAAATCTTAGCCTACTATTTGTTCTTAGTTAAAATTAATAAGTTTTGGAAATAATACTGCATATTGTTGCAGATGTAGATGATGAAATTTTTAATAATTAACAATAATATTTTATGACCGGGAAAAATGTTTATACGTTATAATCATTTTTATTATAAATTAATTTTCCATAAGATAATAAGATAATTATGAAAATATTATCATTTTGAAAATAAACGTATCTAGTTTCATAATATGTTAGTCATCCAGCGTACTGTACCATCAAAATTTTATTTGAATGGTTGTTGTTCTCGAAAACATCAAAGCTTTATTCAATAAACTTACTTGGCATTCAACGCGTTAATTAATTAATCCACACTCTTCACCAAAAATCGCGCGCATATCAATTAACATTCTAATTAAACCAAACCGAGCAAACAAAAAAAAAAAAAAACAGCAACTAAATATATTGAATGAAAACCAATCTGTTTGTTGAGTGTATTTCACAAATCATCACGAGCGCGAATACGGCGTGGCAATCAAAAAAATAAAAAGAAGAAGATGAAGAAATGTTTTTCTTTTTATAAATCTTTACTCGCACTCCTGAGACAATCAAAATGAGTTTTTTGATTTTTAAAAATAAAAAGTTTTATTTTAATTTTTATTTTATTTATACGATTAAATCTCAAAAATCGTGGGCTCATTTTAATTATTCGAATTTTTAAAGAATTTGTTTATTTATTATTTTGATTTCACTCAGAGCCCCCCCCGGTATTATAGAAGTAGTAAAAATAATAAATATTGTAGAATGGATTGATTATTTTTAATAACGACAGTTGTTGTTGTTGTCATTGCGCATATAAAGCTTTCATGAAATTAAATTAAATTTTGGATAAATTCCAAAAAAAATCCAGAAAATCTCGATCGTACTTCTATATGTATGGAATTATTTTCGTTTATGCGGAGTGCATAGTGAGATAAATCATTTTTTTTAAGTCTCGGGAGGTATTTTTCAAGTGGGTATCGGCAAATTAAATCAAATAAGCAAACAACAATAATGGATGCAATGTTACACAAAAAAAAAAAAAACGTTAATTGGGACATTAAATTGTCAAGTTAATTTGTCGTGATTTTGGTCAAAATATTAAATATTATAAATTATATTATATAAAAAAAATTATTCCACAGCAACCTGTATCCGGAGGCTTTTTTATTACCGTTTTTAATAATTTACATTTTTTTTTTCTCTTCCTTGTATATACAGTACGTAGACCTGGATGAATTTCTATCCGAAAATTGTATACCCTCCGTGGATGGATTACAAAATAGTCATCTAACGCATGCGACCAGTTTAGGACACCGTTCATCAGATTCCCTAAGTCATGGCACCGGACTATCGTTAGGCCTAAATCAAATAACAAAACGTGAGCGATCGCCATCACCATCCGATTGTATGAGCCCGGATACCATAAATCCACCATCACCTGCCGATTCGAGTAAGCTAAAAAAAACAAAACAAAAAAAATTAAATAAAAAAAAAAACAAATCCAAATTTGAAAAAAAACGTTTTCTAATTTATCTGAAAATTTTTTGAAAATTTTCTAAAAAAAAAAAACATGATAAATGCTTAGAGATGTTAAATTGAAGATAAAAAAAAAATTGCAGACATACAAAAAACTAAGTTTTTTTTATGATTTATCTTAATTCTTATATAAAAATGAACTCGTCCATACCGAATAATTAACGAACTAAATACGAATTTGATGCTATTTTCACGTGACTGCCATAACTTTGACACCACAACGAAATTAATATCAAATTAATACCGTGCGGAATATTTTTTAACGTAAAGTAAAATTTTTCGATAAATTTACGGAAATCTAAATTTCTAATAATTGTTTTGTGTTAAAAATTAAATTAAAAAAAATTAAACCTCAGAAATAAACTGAGAAACCTAAAAAGTCATTAAGAGAAGAAAAAGATCATAGAAATCTAACTTAGTTTTTCTGATGATGTTGCAGCATTTTCAATGGCATCAACGGGTAGAGAATTTGATCCACGTACACGCGCTTTTTCAGATGAAGAATTGAAACCGCAACCCATGATCAAAAAATCACGTAAACAATTTGTTCCAGATGAGTTGAAGGATGACAAATATTGGGCCAGGCGTAGAAAGAATAATATGGCAGCCAAACGGTCCCGAGATGCCCGAAGGATGAAAGAAAATCAAATAGCATTAAGGGCTGGTTTTCTTGAGAAAGAAGTATGACATTTTTATTTTATACATATATATATAATTTTAATAATCATCCATCCGCATCATTGTCTTCTATAAATTAATTTCTCTTTTCGCCATTATATATCGAGATTTATCAATATTCGTGTTTAGTTGAACCAAGAAGTAGAAGGGTATGTACACGGCGCGATAAAAGTAAAAGTTGTATTGAGTTTTACGCAGCATCCGACCAAACATATTTTTTTTTTCTTGGTGAAAGGAACATGAATTTGTTGTGTCTTAATTGAATTTTGAATGGCTTATTGATTTTCAACGAAATTTAGTTATGTCGAATGCGGGTTGTACGATAGGTTAAAGGTTTTATTTATTTGGGTATTCCATATTTTGTTGTAAGCTCTAATTTGACATCTGAACTGACAAAAATGTTTGGTTATCCCAGTTTTAACTATTTCGTCACCCTAGTTCTGTATTATCATGATGTGAATTGATTTTTAAATAATTCTGAAGAGACTTTCAATTTGAAGCGGCACATTATGGTTTCGTAATTATAGTTTCAAGTTAACCTTAAATTCAACATAATATGTGAAAGTTGTATACTACTGACTCATCAATTTCCTAACGATAATTACAAACATTGATTTCCCAACTAAGAATAGGTGACACACTATAAAAATTAATTTCGGTTGTCAATCAAGTTGAGATACCAGATTGAATAAACTAATTAGTATTTTTGGCAATTTAAAAATTGTATTGTATTGAATCAAAATTGTATTTCGTAAACTTCCTAGTAACAAAACATTAATTTTATTAAAGAAATTTTTATTTTTAAAAGTAATTTTAAAAAACTCTTCCTTAAAGTGAAATATTTCTTGTCTTTATTTTAAAAAATATTAATAAAAATATCGATTTCGGTAGTCATGCTACCATCATCAGTTTATGCTTAAATTTCTTGTAATTTCTGCTTATATATTATTTATTTTTTATGTGTTAGTGTTGTTTCGTATTATTAACTCGTATATTTTGTTTGTGTTAGTGTTAATTTTATTATTTAAAAGATTCGGGTTATTACGCTCTTTGTATATCTCGAATTCTTCTAATCTGTTCATTTTCTCTCCCTTTGTCGTTCTGTGCAATACCTTAAAATTATCATCCATACTAATGCATTGGTGTTGCGTGATGTTTATGTGTTGTGGGAGAGAAAATGAACAGGGAGAGAAAATGAACAGATTAGAAGAATTCGAGATATACAAAGAGCGTAATAACCCGAATCTTTTAAATAATAAGGAAGAGTTTTTTAAAATTACTTTTAAAAATAAAAATTTCTTTAATAAAATTAATGTTTTGTTATTAATAATAAGTGAAATAAGTTACACGAAAATAATTAATTCATTTTTAAAAAATGGATCCTGTAAACTTCCTGCTACAAATTCTATAAATTGGCATTTTAAATTTTAGAAAAAGAATTCTTAAATTTTGAAATATAAATCCCTCAATTTTGTAACTTTATCTAAGTTAAGCGAATGCTGTGAAAATGAATTCACCGCCACATTTCACAGAGCTTTTCGCGCTAGCTGAATCGAGCAAACGGGAAAGGAAAATTGTAATTTCTTAAAGTCTAATTGAAAAATGTTTTTATTTCAATCTCAATATTCCTGTTGTAGCGCGGACACCTTGCCTCTCATGTTTTATTAGTCCAAATTTTTATTGCGCTTTGCATATACAAAGGAGTAGTCTAATTCATAGAGATCTTTAAATTCTGTCAGCTCAGAACTTAAAGAACTCGTGCTATATAAAATTGAAATTTTCTTAAAAAATTTGGAAATTTTTTAAAATTCCTGAGAAAGTTGAAGAAGATGAAGTATGATGAAGGTTTGATGAAGTAAGATGGAAAAATAGTGGAGAACTTATAACAATCACACGGGTAATGATCTACCCTGATAGAGCAGACACACATAAACAAGGTGTAGTATAGATAAATCAACAACAGCAAAAGGAAAAAAAGCACTACAACAATCATACATTGCTATACACCTATGGAAGAGGCGGATGACATAACAAAAAGAGAGTTCTTCAGAAACGACATCAAAATCATCCAAGGGGATTTCAATGCTAAAATCGGGGTACTGCTATACGAAACAACAATGGAGATAGGTTCATCAACTGTTATGTGACAAACCAACTATTCATAGGAGGCAGCAACGTTCATAACGAACACCAACAGGTAAAAGCAACTTTCAAAGTCAAACCAGCCGCAGTAAAATTAGACACGAAGACAGATCGGAGAAAATTTAACATCAATAGATTGAGAAATACCGACACAAGAAACACGTTCAACCAAACGCTCCAACTCAATCTAGTAAGAAATGCTCGGCTACCAAGAGAACACCAGAAAGCCATGGATTAGCGATGTTGCGAAGAAGAAAATCGAGGAACGTCGCCAACTTAAGCTGCAACTATGTCGCCAAGATACAACGGAAATCCGAAGAGAGTATGACACCACAGCTCAACAAGTAAAGAAGATGGTAAGAAGGGGTCTCAGAAAACAGAGGAAGCAGCTGCCATCAGAAATATGCTGCCACCACATCAAAGTGTAAAGAAGGTCACCATTAAATAAACAAATATTCCTCCTATAAAGGATCTAGCTGGACAGATTGTAACCACACACCATCAACAACTTAATAGATGGAAAGAACAGTTTGAGGACAACTGCGTAATAACGGAGAAAATCATGAGCTTCCAGCTGAAATATTCATAGGCAACGCATCTATAACAGCGGAAAACCTGACACGACTATTAGTTGGCATATGGAATACAGGGAGAAATCCATAGAAAAGGAAAGAACGTTTGACTTTAACAATCCCAAAGAAAGGAGACCTAAGAGGATACAGAAACTGGCGAGGCCTATTCCTCCTCAACAGCACAATAAAAGTATTAGCGATGATCATTCTTGAACGTATATCTCCATCAATTGATCAACGCCCGATTATTATAAGATAATTTTGGACTAATTCAAGAAATGTATCGGGATGCTGGAAACAAGGAACAACACAGAAGAAATCAAAATGATAAATACTTCAATTCGCGAGGAGTAAGACAAGGTTGTGTACTATCACCGCTACTGTTGCTGATAGTACTGTACAACGTAATGCTCAAACTTGATAATGCATCGCTGAATGCGGTATCCAATGGGAACCCAATGATCTAGATTACACAGATGGAATATGCCCTGCTAACACACAAGTATGCCGACATACAGCACAAAATTCAGAAGCTGTCAGACCTATCACATGAGTTGGTCTCAAAAGCAACATCAGCAAAAAAAAAGCCTTGAGACCAATTGCCATCAATAACAAGCCAATTGAAGAGGTTGAAAAAATTCGTATACCTTGGTTGTACCGTGGCAGAAACAAGCGGCACTGAAGAAGATATAAGGCAACGATGTCCATCCTGTAAGGAAATATAAAGCTACGATTGTTCAACGCATGTGTAAAATCAGTACTGCTGTATGAATGTGACGCATTGAAATTCACATAGAAGATCGCAAGAAGACTCCAGGTATTTGTGAATAATGGCCTTAAAAGGCTAATAAAATGCTTCTGGGCACACAGACATTGAGACCGAAATAAGAAAGCGCAAATGGAAATGGATCGACATAACACAAATGTAATTAGAATGGAACCCGTAAGGGAAACGAAAAGTGGGAAGACCAGCTTTAACTTGGAAGAGAACTATGCTAGCCGAAGTGAAACAACTTGGTAAATCATGGGGAGAACTGAAAACGATAATCCCCAATAGAGTCAAATGGTCCAGCCTTTGTATTCTGAAGCTATTTTCCATTTTAGAATTTAATTTTTTTTTTTAAATTTTGCGTTTGGTTGTATCTAAAATTTTAAAATTTCAAGGGCCAAGTAATTATTTAGGACTTACTCTTTGCGGTTTTCTGCAATTTTTAGACTTTGAAATTGTATTTTAAAAAAAATGTGTTTTAATAGTTTTATCTAGGTAACAACATTTTTAGGTAACTTGATAAAATTTCGAAAGCTACAATTTTGGCAAAAAAATAACAAGTTTCTCGTATTCGCCTCGATTTTATTAAAGGGTGTTCCAATTTGAGACAAATTTTCAAATTTTTAATAAAAATCATAAACTATTTGATAGGTATCTGAATTTTTGGAAAATAATGTCTTGTAAATGACTTCCTGCTTCCTGCTGCTCTACGGCAAGCTACCATTAGTTTAGAAAAATGTTCAATGACATTCTGCCGTAACTAAGGCTCGATTTCTTGAACACAATTAATAATATTCTCCTTTAGGTCATCAATTGTTTGTGGATCTTTTGCATAGGCTTTTGCCTCCTAATAGCCCCATAGGAAAAAATCTAGGGCTATTAGATCGCAAGATCTTGGCAGTCAATTAATGTACCCTCTTCGAAAAATTATTACCAAAGTGTTCGCACAAAGGATCAATTGTTTCTGTTGCTGTCATGCAGAAATCACATATTCTGGACATCGATTCGTCAAGCAAAAAATTCGTAATCATCAGATTCGTTTTCAAAAAAATATGGTCCGATTACTCCACATTTCTCTCACTCTCCCGATGCATTGGGTTTTTTTATTATTTCTCGTTGTTGGAAAAATTTGCATTTTCTAGTTTTTAGGTCTAATTAGCGCATTGACGACGAAATCCAAAATCTGATGGCTTTATTTTTTAAATTAACTGAATGAAGATCTTTGTTCAAAACTCTGAATAAATTGGTTGAACTTCCATTAACACTAGCACCTGCAATATTTTTTTCTGAACGACCACTACGATGATATATTTTGCTTTTTCATCCTATACCGAACCAGTTTCCACAAATTTTGCAACAATTTTTCGAATAGCCACGAAAATTTTCTTACAACTTCTGCACAATTTTCACCAAATTTAAAATAATTTTTAACAATAAAAACGCGTCTTCGTAGAGTAACGACACTCAAATTAAATAAATCAAGTGTCCATAGTATGAACTTCTTGGGCTTGGTCATACAAATAACAAGCAATATTTGCATCAAATGTTACGTAGTTCCCCCGACGAAATGATTTTTTTTTAAACCAAATCAAACCTGAAGAAATTTGTTTAATAAAAGTCAAAAATCCCAAAGTAAAACGATGTATCTGGAATATCCATAGTACGGGTCTTTTAATTTTTGTTAAATAAATTATTTCAGTGGAAAATCGTGTAGAGACCGAACATTTGAAATATTTGGTACAGAACCGTTTTCTATCTGATAAAAAATCGCCTAAATGTATAATATTTTACTCAAACATACATTTTGGCTATTTTTTGGTAAGAACGTTACTGGCACCGAAGTCAAGTAAGATTTAAAAATTGACTATAGCGTTTTGTAGAACTGTAGAATTTAAACCTTAATTAATTCGCTGAGCCAGAAATTTGCTAAACATTCGGAAATCTGTGGAAAAGAAATAATTGAAAGGTGTTCCGTTTGTAAAACAACCCAACTACAGCAGATCTGATTCAATAAAGCTGTTGAATGATATTTTCCCAATTAAATTTGATACTTATTTATGCGGTTAAATTAATCAAATTTCAGAAAATCTAAAATTCGATTTAGTTTAGCAATTAAGTAAAACAATAACTCGATATTCACTAATAAGTAATACCCATTCGATTATTGATGGGACGTTTATTGTGCAGTAGTTGTACTCCGTTCTATTACCACCAAACAGAACCAGGTGGTACTAATTTTATTTGCGCATTTATAGAATTCCTCGGAATAAACTAAAACGTCAAATGAACAAATAATATTAGGAATGCTTCATTTTTTTTTTAAATTGTTTTAAAATTAATAATTTGTATTTATTAAGGACTCACTTGTCTTAGCTAAAAAACTAGTTTGAAACTATGCTAAAATAGTTTAATAAATTCTTTAAAAATATTCTGGAAAATGGAGAATTTAATTTTTTCTAGTTGTTCAAACCTCCGCTGTATACAAGAAAGGGCGCTACTTTATTGAAAAGGAAACATACGGACTTACGAAAAATTTGGTCGCAAATACTATGGAAAATCGTAGAATAAGCGGGGTTTTAAGGGTAAAATAACACCACAGACTAATCGTCTCTTCCGTTAATATTGAGACGGAGTTATATCTTGATGGTATGCTTGTACAATAACCCGAAGAGTACTACTGTTGAGCAGAAACCATGTTAGGAAAAGAATTGAGGAGATTAAAATTATTTATTTGGTTCCGATGGCAAGTGGTATGTGCGTAAGGCCAAAACACGAAGCATTTTTGCCCGCAGTTGTCCCTTTTATTACTTTGGTTGACCGTTAAAGAAGCCTTGGAGTCTATACCTGAAGAACTGTGTTGAGACTTAATAAATTCTAAGCCCTGAAGTTGCCAGGCAGTATTTCAAAGTAAAGGACGAGTCACTAAGCACTACCGACCTTAAAAATTCTAAACTGAAAAGCTGAATATATTTTTTTTTATTATTTGTAATTTTGTAACCAGCTTTTACTTTATTAAATTAATTTAAATACTGATAATAGGTTACAATTTACAATTTTTAGTTTACAATTAACTTTAATGATTTGTCTACCCTGTTCCTAAAAGATTAAAGACTCTTGCTCTCAAAAAATCGGAAGTAGCAGCCAGGGATGAAATTTACATAAATCCCAATATACTAGAATGTTGAGCAACAGAGGACTAAATTACGCTTTAAAGTACTTTTTTCATTTTATTGATGTGTTAACATATTTCAGCGATAGGTGTAACTAAAAGTGACAAAAGGGTATTTAAATTTTTTTCTTTTTCTTATGAGTGTTCAGTTAAAACGTTAAATGCTGATTTTGTGAAGAATTAGAGACAGGTATTGTGGCTAAATTAACCAGGTCTTAGAAGTCGGCACAGATAATTTGTTACTGTTAATCAATCTCTCGGCATTATTCCATTCAATGTAGATGATCTATTGGAAAAGTTCAACGTTGTTATACGTCAATCATCCCGGGCCATTCTAATAATGGTACACCTGTAATAATGCTACACCGTTGAATCTGCGAGTGTTCCAATTCAACCACCGCAAGCAGAGTTTATTGTTGGCTCTTGCGACGATACCGATGATACTATCAAAGCTGTTCCGGATAGGAAGTTTATTTATGCCTCAAAATTTGGTAACACCACTGAACCGGCTGCTTTACGGAAATTTCTAAGTATGGTAAGCTGGTAATCTCTGACGATGAGGTTGAGTGTCGAGTGCTTGTGTCAGTTGGCCATGGCGTTAGTCGGCTCAATTTCATTTCGTTCAAAATCGCCGTTGATTTAGTCCATTTCAGCAAACTCCTTCAACTACACATATGGCCTGCCGGAGCATTGATCCGAGAGTTTGTACCTCGTCCAAAAAACTTCAGACTGACCCTTGTGGAATAATACCGTGATCTACCAATGTTAATAGTAACGTTTTTTTCGACCTAAACTCCATAATATTGTGCCCACCATTTCATCAAATAATTCCAGCAACAATAATCTACACGTATCTATTTTGTCTTATAACTAGGACATCGTTATTTTTACGGAGACCTGGTTGATTTCAAATCGGTGGAATATTTTCCTTTATGCTACACCGTTTTTCGTAGTGATCGCGATTCAAATATTAGAGAGATCACTGGTAGTGGTGTGATCGTCGTCGCCAATTGTGACTATGGTGAGTCAATTTGGGAGTCTATATACCGTTTGGTAGTACTTCAGACTTTTACCAAGGATTTATTGAATTTATTGCCAATAATGTTCAACCACTATTTAATAAAACTTATCAGGTGTTGATTGTGGGCGACCTTAATCTGCCAAAAATCTCTTGGTGCTGGATCGATGACCAGTTTATGGGATCATCCGTTGATATCACTTCTAGCTGTGTTAGAAAGTTTTGCGATTTTGGAACGCGTCAATTCAATACTATTTTTAACGAGTTTGAACGTATTTTGGACTTAGTTTTTCCATCTTCCGAATGTAGCGGAACATCACACGCCACTTTTAATTAAATTTTAATTTTTAGATTATGATTTTTGTAATTTTATTGAGAGCGATTTTAAATTTGATTTTAGGAAGACTGATCTGGTATCGCTAAACAACTTTTTTGTTAATGTTGATTGGACAGCTTTATTTCACTTATTGGCCATTTCGGTTGCTGTTTCAAAGTTTCATAGTATTATGACGAATGGTTTTGAATTATTCGTTTCAAAGGTTTTGTGGGTTCGATGTAAACCTCACAAATCTTAAGTCTAGAGCATTTAAGAATTATAAGCGTTCTGGGGATATTAACGACAAATCTAGATATCGTGATTTATGGAAAATGTTTAAGTACCTCACCGATTTTCTTTACAAAATGTATATGTTTTCCAGATCCAAATTGAAATTTTGATTAATCCTAAACGGGTTTTTGCATTTATAAATCAAAAAAGAAATTCACGTGGCTATTCGAGGATTATGTCATGCAATAATGTTTCATTCTCAAGTCCTCATGAAATATGTGACGCGTTTGCCAAATTTTTTCAGGCCTCTTTTGATAACTCTGATATATCTAACTTTTCAGGTATCATTGATAGTCACTAAGTGTGCGCTTTCTTTGTCTGTACCATTACTTTATTTGTTTAATAAGAGTCTTTCACGGGGAGTGTTTCCTGATATTTGAGAAAAACATTTATAGTTTCTATATTTAAATCTTTTAGAAGGAGTGATATTGCATGCTACAGAGGTATCTCAATTCTCTCGGTTACACCTAAACTTTTTGAATAGTTAATAAAATCTATAATTGAGGTTCATATTATTAAACGTATAAGTGTGAGTTAACCCGGCTTCGTTCGGGGTAAATCAACAATTACTAATTTGATGGTTTTTTGGGGGCAATGTTTTCGAGACTGTTGGAAACCGTGCCCAGGTTGATGTTATCTACACAGATTTTTCGAAAGCTTTGATTGAATTCGGATCCGATTTCTTTCCAATAAAATGAAACGCATCTTATCTGATATCAAGACATCAATGTGTGAGTATTTCGCAGGTCCGTTTCTTCGAATTTATTATACCTTCTGGTGTTTTTCAAGGCTGCCCATGCCAGATATGGGACCTTACTATTCACTGTATTTATTGACGATATTGTTCAATGCTTCAGGTTTCGTGAGTGTCCATTGTATGCTGACGACTTTAAAATGTATATTACAATTAATTCTTTAATTGCAACTGCGCAATTTTAGGACGAACTTGTTGTCTTTTGTGATTGGTCCGATTAGATTAAGTTGCCCTTGAACACGTGCAAATGCAAAGTAATTCCTTTCGGTCGATTACGCTTATCTAGCATATAGGCCCCTTATTTTTTATTGGATGCGCAAATTAGCAGAGTTTCTGATATTCTTGATCTTGGCGTTATTTTTCGTGCAACCTTATATTTAATAATCATGTGGACTACATTACAAGCAGAGGGTATTCCTTATTGGGTTTCATTAGGCGTAATGGGAGGGAACTTTATGACCCTCTAATGATTTGGGATCCGTTCTATCACACCTCTTTCGAGAGAATCGAATGTATTCAAAAATAATTTTTGATTTATGCATTACGTCGTTTACCTAACTTGAACCATGGTTTTGTTCGTGAACCCTTTATAAATCGTCTCGCGTTAATTAATTTGCAATCTTTAGAAAACAGACGCTTGTCCACCAACTACAACGAAAATGCGTTATTATGTTAGTTTGCCGTCGCTTTTCGGTCGTTTCGGCGATTAGATTTGAATTTAGTCGTCCTTCGATGAGTTGGCCAACGAAAAATGATTCGTTCTTCCTAAGGTCGTCCTCTTATCGAAGTACTTTTTATTTTCAAAAGAACCGAAAAAATAGTAAAGGATCAACTTTTTCATCCCTGAGTAGCACACCCAATATTATCAAAAAGAGAGGATTTTTAATCTTTTACAGCTATAATATTTGATATGTACAATACGTTCCAAGTTATGCATTAAATTAAAATTGTAGTAGCGTCCACTACTAATCTCAAAATAAGGATTTGAAATTTCTTTAAAAATCGATTAACCAATTAGTCGACCGAAATCTGGTTTTTAATTTAACTAAGTATTTAAGATAGTTTTCCCGATAAACTCGATAAAATTAAATTTTTTCAGTTGTAAACATTTTGACATATGGTATAAAAGAATCATTATCACCAATCGCGGAAGGATAGTTGGAATATAAAGTAAATAATTAAAATTTTAAAATTATCGATAAATTGAACACCTAAGCTCGGAAATAGTTTCAACACAACTTCAAGTACTTTCTTCCATTACTCTCGAAACACTGCGATTTGGCTAAACGTGTTCACCTAAAAACGATCGGCTACAGGCAGGATGTTTAGATAGCAGTTATAATTTAAAAAAAAAACAATTTTTCATTCGGGAGCAAACTTATCAATAACAAAGACATGATAATAACTCGCAACTAGTGGCCAGTTGACATATCTTCTGTCTAAAATTAGGCGTCCTTTGAATGTTAATCAATAAACTGTTTGCTTAAAAGAAATTTGGGCTTATTTTCTCTGATTAACGTTATTGAAGAAAAAATAAACATCATCGTCGCGGAATCAATACTTAGACTTTTAGAGAATGTCGAATGTTAATAGAGACTGCTTGTTGAAACATAAGGTCAATTTAAACTTCTTCACAGTTCGACAAATTTTTTCTCAAAAGCCCGCTTCGATTATTTCGGTAAAGTTTCACCACTTACTCGAAAACATTTTCCAATAAATTAAATTTATATAATAAATTTGAGGTACTTTCTTCAGGTTGGTGAACACTAATATAAACGCGTCTTTTTTCACTGTTATTTATTCATAATGTCTAATACGTTTACATGATGTACATATGTACATAAAATGTTTATCATCAGGGTTGCCAGGGGTGCTATGTTCACATGGATATAACAGGTTTCCCCTTTTTATTTAAATTCAATTCTTTTTTTTTTTTTAAATTGACTGTTCAAAATTCTCATCATATGTCAAACGAACTTTTGGTTTGATCCGTTGTCTCGGTCTTGATTGTTGTGGAGTGGACCTAGCTTCCGTAACCATTGTTGTCTGTTTTGGCTCCGATGTAGGCTGAATTGTAACTTCCTGTGTTGGAGTTTGTTGACTTGTAATTTCAGTGCTCACCACTGGAACGAGGTCTCGATCTTCCCTTCCATCATAGTGGTATGGAATCGTATCAGCTGTAGGTTGTTGAATTTCTGATCCAATTCGATGTATTTGGTCAATGTATCGCTTCCTAATACGTCCCTCGTCCAATTTTACCAGATAGTGAAGTGAACCCAGCACTTGTACGATTGTTCCGAATTTGTACTTTCCGTCGCCAAAGTAGTTACGAACAGAGACACGATCATTAGCGTTTAATTTTCTGATGTTAGCTTGGACTTTTTTGCATCTATTTTGTTTTTCCCCGCCTTTTGGCAACATTATGTCAAGACGCGAACGGATTTGTCGGTTGAACATTCGTAATGATGGTGAAACGCCAGTTGTAGCATGGGGTGTACGACGGTAATTTAGTAAGATCTTGCACAATTCCTTACTTATGTCCTCCCGGTCACAATTTATGGCTTTCAATTTATTTTTGAATATTTGTATGTGCCTTTCTGCCTGGCCATTCGTTGCTGGATGATATGGAGCACTCAACCTGTGTTGGATTCCATTCACTTTCATGAAATGTTGGAAATTATCGGACGTAAACTGAGTTCCGTTGTCACTCACCAACATTTCCGGAATCCCGAATTTCGCAAATATCTCCCGGTATATATTAATTGTAATCTCCGTTGTAATGTTTGGAATAATATGTATTTCTGGCCATTTGCTGTAGGCGTCGACCAGAATGAAAAAATATTTACCGATGAATGGCCCGGCAAAGTCAATATGTACCCTTTCAAATGGATATTTCGCTGCTTCCCATACGTGTGTCAGAACTTTCTTTGGATTCGATCTTGTTTTTTAACATTGTAAGCAGTTTTTCGACAAATTTTCAATGTCGCTATCCAGTTTTGGCCACCAGCAGAAACTCCTGGCCAATGAATTCATCCGCGTAATCCCAAAATGTGCTGTATGCAGTTCTTGCAACACTTGCTGTCGTAAATTTTCTGGAATGTAAACTCGGAGTCCACGTAGAAGGCATCCACTCTGAAGTGTAAGCTCCGTTTGTTCGATATTGAACCTTTGATCAGGCTTGACTACCTATCCTGTCTGTAGTCCCTCGATCAAATATTTCACCGTAACATCATTGGTCGTAGCCTCTCGTAGTCGATCGACAGTCACCGGTAACGTTTCGATTGCGTTGATTTGGATCAGGTCGATAAGTTCGATACTTGTATTTGTTTCGGCACGCGGCAATCGTGACAGGGCATCCGCGTTTGAATGATCCGATGATTTGCGATATTGTATTTCGTATTCGAATGCCTGCAGAAATATTGCGTAGTGCTGCATTCGTGTAGCTGATAATGTCGGAAGTCCCTTGTCCGGTGAAAGAATTTGCATTAGAGGCTTATTATCAGTAATCAAAATAAATTTACGAGCGTAAACGTACTTATAGAATTTCCGAACGCCGTACATGATGGCGTATGCCTCATGGTCAATCTGTGGGTATCGTTGCTGTATATCAGATAGGGTTTGCGATGCAAATTGTATAGGCCTTTCACTCCCATCTGGATAAACGTGACTCAGTATCGCCCCCACACCAATTGGACTGGCGTCAGTAGCCAATACTAACGGCATTTTTGGATCGTAATGTACTAAGTGTATCTCCTGTTGGATTAGCATTTTCAGGTTGTGAAATGTTGTTTTGCGTTCCTCGTCCCAAACAAATTTGACTTTATCTTTCAGCAGATTATTCAGAGGGTAAATAACCGTGCTGAGTAGTAATTTATCAGTCCAAGGAATGCACGAACCTCATCCTTATTTTTTGGTTCCGCCATCTGTATAATTGCCTCGATCTTGCTTTGAATTTTGTGAATACCATGCCGATCGATTTTTTAACCACAATATTCGATTTCAGGTGCTATTAACTCGCATTTATTGAAATTTACTCTCATGTTGTACTTGTTCAACCGCGCCAATACTTGCTCAAGTTGTTGCATATGAGATTCGTCATTAGGCGCTGTAATTTTGATGTCATCCAAGAACACTGATACTCCATCGATGTCCTTCAGAATTTGCTCAATTTCTCGCTGCCATTTTGCTGGTCCAGATGCAATACCATACATAAGTCTCGTTGGCTGAAACAAGCCGCGATGCGTACTTAACGTCAATATTTCAATTATATGTACTTCCATTTGCAAGTATGCTTTATGTAGGCCAATTTTTGAAAATTTGTCACCTCCCGCCATCGACGCAAAGACATCTTCAATCGTAGGAAGTGGATGTTCCTCGACTAGTATACTAGGATTCACCGTAATTTTATAGTCCCCACTTAGGCGGACTTTATCACTCTTCTTTTTGACAGGAACAATGGGTGTAGCCCATCTGGATGAATCGACTTTTTGTAAGATGCCGTTTTGTTCCAAATCCTCGAGTTCTTGTTCCACCGCGTCTCGTAAAGCAAATGGTATTTTCCATGCCTTTATGAAAATAGGTTGTGAGCTCTCTTTTAAACGGATACGCACTTGTCGGTTTTTAATTTTACCCATGGAATCTCCGAATACCGATATATATTTGTCTTTGAGCTGTTGCAATTTTGTATTTATGTCCACTGATTTGATTAAAGACACTTGTTCCCCCTTTCCGTTTATTATTGTGTTCCAGTCGAGTTTTATGTTGTGTAACCATTTACGGCCAATTAGTGGTTTACGATTTGATTCGACTACGTAAAGTCTTAGATCGCGACACTCAACATCAGAATTGACACACACGACAATGTAACCAAACACTTTGATCTCCGTACCACAGTAACTCATGAGTTTTGTGTTTGTTGATTGCAACTGTTCATCCGGGAAGTACCTCGTCCTGTAATTGTTGTTAACAATCGTTACCGGAGACCCACTGTCGACCTCGAAACCCAAAACGATATCATTTACTTTTAGGTTAACAAAAAATTTTGGAAATTTGCTAGGGTTAGAAAATTCGGAAATAGTAAAAATATCTTCAGTACAATCCGTTGTGTCATCCTCGATGTAATTTGTACTCTGGCTATCTTTCCTCGCTTTGAAACACACAGATTGAAGATGTCCCTTGATGTTGCCAAATGTACAAACTGTATTTCGGTGTGAACACGTCTTGGCTCGGTGATTTTTACTACCGCAGCGATAATAAAAGCTTTTTGACGTTGTGGTGTATGTCATCTTTGATTCCGCTACCATGTTATTACTTTTCGATGGTTCTACTTTCGACTTTCTTACACTTTTTTGTGCAATGAAGTTGAATGACTGCATTGATTCCTTCTGCTGTTGAATTTCTGCTCCCCTCCCCCTTTTCAGACAATTCCATTGCTTTAGCTAAAGTTAAAGCGTTGTCAAGTGTAAGGTCCGCGGTTTCCAACAAGCGGCTTTGGATTCGGGCGCTGCGTAGTCCAAATACGATTTGATTACGTAAAGCTGTAGTTAGATAAGCCCCGAATTTACAGTTGATTGCCAGTTTTCGTAAGGCTATAGAGAATTCCTCAACCGATTCATCGTCAGCTTGTTTCCTTAGATGGAATCGGTAATTCTCCATGATCTCTAGTGGAGCTGGATCGTACACTTTTGTAAGCATGTCGACGATTTCTTTGTAAGTTTTGTTCTTTGGTTTATCCGGTGCAATTTTATCACAAAGAACATCAAATGCTTCTTGACCCATGTAATGGAGTAGTAGGAGATATTCATTTTCGTATTTCTCGAAAATTGTATAATCTGTCATTGTAAATGGAAATGTTTAATGGTGTACCAACAGATCCGTAGCGACAGATAAATTTATTTTTCACTAATGTAGGTTATGTTCCCACCACATGTGCACTAATACTTGTTTTTTTTTTTTTTTTTTTCTTGAAACACTGATACTGTCAGCTGCAATTGTCGACGTAATTTGCTTTTTTTTTTATTATTATTTAAGACTGTTGCTTATTTCATTAATTTCTACAATTTTAATTTGTAATTTTTATCCTCGTCGCCACTAATATAAACGCGTCTTTTTTCATACTGTTATTTATTTATAATGTCTAATACGTTTACATGATGTATGTACATAAAATGTTTATCATCAGGGTTGCCAGGGGTGATATGTTCACATGGATATAACAAACACTATAAAAAATTCCGTGAAAATTGGCCTAAATCGCAAGAGGAGAATCATTTTCAATTTAATTTTTTCTCCAACTTTGTTCGGTTCGTAAATATTGTATGTGTTGTTTATTTCATATGAAAATTGCTTGCTTGCCAGACGATTGAGTATTTGTCCCGATGCCAGTGAAAAACTTTGTTAATAATACTCTAAAAATAAAAACCAAGAGCACACCCAATAGTTTAGGTTTTTAAAATTAATTAAAATTAATTCCTAGGAAATTATTAGCGTTTGGTGGCCAAAAATCAATAACATTAAACCAATAATCTATCTATCCTTTTTTTGAACTTCCCTCATTATCTATCATCTTAAATTTTTTAAACTAAAACAAAATTTGTTTTTAATTAAATTCTCTAATTTAAATAAAATTAACTTTTATTGTAGAATATGTCACTGCATCGTGAATTGGAACAATTAAAACAGGAAAATATGGAGTTAAGGGCTCGACTATCAAAGTACCAAGAAGTGTAATATAAATTTAAAAAAACATAAACAAACAAAAAACTAAATAAATAATAATTATAAAGTAACAAAAATAGTAATAAACTTCAAATAATTAATCGCTTAAAAAAAAAAATTTGTTAATAAT
Source organism: Tipula vernalis (assembly GCA_958295665.1). NCBI lineage: Eukaryota > Metazoa > Arthropoda > Insecta > Diptera > Tipulidae > Tipula > Tipula vernalis. The sequence goes on along the minus strand of OY282560.1, from coordinate 163,771,097 downwards.
TAAAGAAAACAAAAACAAACTAATTATTAGCGAACACCGTCGTCGAAAATAAATTTAAACAAAACAAAAAAAAAAATAATTATAAATAATTAATTGTTATATTATTATATAGTCTGAACAAAAACAAAATTTAAAATTAAATTAAATAACGTCATCAAAATTAATGTTATTTTTGTTTTATAATTGAATAATTACAAATATTTGTTGTCGCCGGTTGGTATTTTATTTATAAGGAGGCTGGTCCTCTTTTTTAATAAAAACTGATCACGATATTTATTTTAGTTAAACTTAAAAAATTAATTTTGATGATCTCAAAATGCTTAAACAATAACAACAACAACAACAGAAATAATAGTTAAAAAACAAAATGGTTACCTAAATAATTAAATTTTTATTATTTTTTAGTTTTATGATTATTATTTAATTTTACATACAATACATTATATAAATATTTGTTTATAGTATATATTTTATTTCACATTATTTGTTTGTTTTGTAAATAGTTGTAGTTTAAACAAAAATAAAATGTAGACGAGATAATAAACCATAAAAAAATTACACAAAAAAAAAAGGATTAACCGAGAAACAAAAAAAAAATATTAAACTAATTTATAAGATGAAAAACAAGTATTTGCTAGTGTAGTTTTTAAAACTAAAAAAATTACAAAAAAACATAATAATTAATTAAAAATATATATATATATATATATATATGTATATATACATATACATATATATTAATAGCAGTTTACTATAATTTGTTATAAAACTACATTGTAAATGTAGTAATTTTGTCAAATATGTAATATTTTGTTTTTAATTTGATATTCCGCGCGCGCAATTGTTACATTAGTTTTTTCTTTTGTTTTTTTTACACACAAACCTAACATAACAACAAAATGGCAGCTCTATTATTATTATTATTGTTTTTAATTTTTTTTTTTTTTTTTATTTATTATTTCTAATCCACTTGAAATAGAAAATACATCAAAAAAAAAAAAAAGAAAACTAATGAAAAAAATCAATTAAAAAATTTACAAAATAGTCTTTAAGTAGTTGTTAAAATTAGTCTGACTAGTATTTAGTAGTTTAAAATAAAAAAACAAAAAAAAATTTAAAAAAAAATTATTCAACTAATTTGTAGTGAAAAAAAAAAACAGAGATCCGTGAAGCAAAATATCACTTAAAATAAAAATAAAAATTAAAAACTAGATGATGCGGCTTAAAATTAGAAGAAAACATACTATAATTATAATTATTATTAAATAAAAAAAAACCGTTTAATACTAAAAACATATAAATATAATTTGACTTCTTTACACAATACAAATAAATAATTAGAGAGAGAGAGATCCATCGTTAATTATATAATTTGCCACATTTAATTGATTATAAATTAAATTGAAATTTCATTTGTTTTATTATTAAAAAAATAAATAAATTAAATTGCAACAAATAAAATTGTTTAAATAAAAATAAAAAACAAAACAAAATGTCGCCTGATTCAGCTCAGTGCGTCCATTTTTATTAAATGGGTGATACCGGCTTAAGTGCCTTTTTTTAAAAAAGTTAAAAATTAATAAAAAAAAAAAAAAAATACTTAAATTAAATTGTAAAACTAAATTTGTAAAATGGAAGTGATTATTATTTTGATGATAAGTAAAACGTTAATAAAACGAATTTTTTTTTTTTTTCTTATATATTAAATATAATTTGCTTATCATGAGAAATATGAAGTCAAATTTTTAACCAATTACAAAATATCTCTAAAAAAAAAAAAAAACTATATCTAAAACTATATGATACCATTATATTAAAAATAAAAAAACACTTCTTAATTATTTAAAAAAAAAAAAAAAAATATTATTTCGTTACAGCCGGCAAAATTTCAAAAAAAAACAAAACGCGTGTCTGTGGCATGAATAAACATGACCGACTGAGATAAATAAAATAAAAAAAAAAGAAACAAAAAAATCGATCAATTTACTGTACTACACAAACTGTATGTAACGAAATTTCAAAACAAAAAAGCTTTATAAATTCTATTTTCGTCTCTTTGGCTTGGTAGTAGGCGTTCTGTATCAATTTTATCACGTTCATTGCTTGTTGTTTTGTGCATTTGTCGTCATTTTGCCATGCTCGCTTAAAGGAAAGAACATGAAAATACAAGAGAAACCAAAATAAAATGATAATTCGTGTTTGGGGCATGTGTTTTATACGTTCGTTACAACAAAAAATGTGATTACACGTGAGCCCAAACACATTTCTCACTTAATAATTTTTTTTTTTTTTTAGTGGTGTTTGTCAGTCATGTTCCTGAACCGGTTTTTGTTTTTTTTTTTTGTTTTTTTTTAGCAAATCATGAAGCCATATTAACGTTATTAATTTTTGTGGCGAAATTAGAATTTGTGTTGCAAAGTTTTTTGTACAGAAGGGTAAATTATTGTGAAATTTTTTTGTTTTTTTTTGGTAAAGTTGCCAAAGTGTATATGTATCAACACCCGGGTAATTATGAGTCAGAAGATGAATTATTGGCAGTGTTTATTCTGATATGTAATTTATATCACTCAAGTAATTTTGATATATGTACATATGTATCGTCTATTGTCTGATTTGGTTTTAAAAAAAAACACTTCTGTCTTAATATCTTAAGTATTTAGTGAATTCCATGAAAAAATGTTTTTCTCTGTGATAAATACTTAAGACATTAGCAACCTAATTTTTAAATTCTAATTATAAAATTCACAATCAATTCAGCCAATAAAAATATATCGGACAATAAAATTCCCCATTCCAACAACATAGTGCCTTTAACAACATGTGTTGAAAAAATATGACCAGCTCGAAATCAAGACCCAAAACAACATTTAGAATAAACAAAATAACTGCCAGTAAATTATTTTTTTAGATATTTAACATATTTTAATTCCTTAAATAATTTCTCATTGTAACTAGACTCCGTAATAGTTGTTCTTGCCTCTCTGGTCTTCTAAGCTTCGTAAATTACTAAGTACTTAATTTCAAATGTAGCGTCGTTTAGTTCCTTACAATAAACCTTACAATTCCCAATTTGTACAATTCTTCAAAAAAAAAGCGAGCGTGTACGCATCACTTTACCCGAGATGTTTATGTAATGTTAGAAAATTTGGCCGCACACTTCGATCAACTAAAAAAAAAACAAAATATATTGGAATTTAAATTTGTTTTTTCTTCAGTCGTGTTTCGCCATTTCGGTCGTCATTATGTCTGAAAATTTTGCTCTGCTGTAAATATAAATTAATCGTGCAATATTTTTTTTTTTTTTATTTACTTAACAATAAACTATAGTATATTATGATATAACCCTTCCTACTTCTAAAATACGGTATGTATTATTAAATAAGTTATTTAAAAAAAAAAACATAAATTTCAGTTTAATTAATTTCAATTATTTTGTGTACGACACAACAAATTTATTTATTAATCATCACTTTTTCAATTAATTATTACTCTTAACGTTATTATTTTTGTTAAAAAATATTACAAGTAAAACAAAATTCTAAATTAAAAAAGAAAAATTAACAACAATTTTTATTAATTAAATATACTAAATTCGCCAAAAAACAAAATTAATAAACAAAAAAAAAAAAACACTAAATTAAATTTAAAATTAAAATCAAAATAATAAAAAATAAAAAACTAAATGAAAAAAAAAAATTGTGTGCAAATTGAGACAAATAATTTTTTTTATTAATTAATTATATTATATTATATTTAAAAAATAAATATTGTTATAAAAAAAAAAATTATGAAAGAAAAATAATAAAATATTTATTTCAAAATAAATTCTTTTTTGTTGATTTTTTGTTTGATTTTATTATTATTATTATATTGTATTATATTAAAGAAGAAAAACATTATATAGAAATTTATATTAATTAAGAACTTAAAACAAAAATAATTAATTAAAAAACTATATTGGTAGTACAATTTTATTATTATTATAAAACAAAAGAATTAATATAAAAATAATTTAAATATAAATACAAACAAAATAAATATATTACAATTAATTAAAATATAAAAATCACAAATAAAATTAATTTTTACTCAAACAAATGAAAAAAAATTATGTAAATTTAATTTTTTTTTTTTTTTTTTTTTTTTTTTTAAATAATTAAGAAATAAATAAATAAGCAAACATCAAGCAACAAAAAAAAAATAGCTAAGCAAATTTTTTTTTTTTTAATGTTTAATTTTTATTTTAGTTTTCTGTTTCGTTATTATTATTAATTATTATATTAATTAATTATATTATTATTGTCATTGTAATTGGGGTAGAAAATAACAGCAAAAATATAAATTATAAAAAAAAAAAAATCATAAATTTACGGGATGGTTTTAGAAAAAAAAAAAAAAATCGTGTTTTTATTTTATAAAATTTCGCGACATGGAAACTTGGAATATTGAAAATTTTGAAAGTTTTATATTGCTATGATACGATATGTATATTGGAACCATTACAGTAAAAGGTAAAATCAAACTTTGTTTACTATTTCATAATACTGATGATATATTTGTATCTTTTAGATAAGAAGCCGGTTACTTTATTACCAAAAAAACAAAATAAAAATGGTCTAACTACACAGTTGGTCTAGAGAATAGAACTGGAACAATTCACCGGCCAACAAGAATCTTTGTTTAAACTTAAGTAAAAGCATTTATTTTTATTCAGCCGTTATCTCAAAGCACTACGCTGCTGCTTTTCATAATTAGGTTATATAAATTGTAGAATTTTACAGAGGGGATAGCAGGAATTCTAAGATTGTGTGATTATGAAGCTATCGAATTCTGAAAGATTTATAAATACAACGACCCAAGGAGGACTGAGAATAAATAAAAGTAGTTCAGCTACGGAACCGTTGACGAGCCAACCTGGGAGCTAAAAACATCAATAAATTCAGAGACATGTGAATCAAGAAAATAAAAGCTTAAAGTTATTAGAACGATATATAGACCGCTACTGTAAGTAATTTGTTTCAATTTTCGTTCAGTGCAAATCGGCGAACAAGTTGAATAAATTTTTTTTTTTTTTGCAAATTACATTATTAAACTAAAATATTAAACTTAAAATTATTAAACTGAACTATAAACACAGTTTAAAGAAAATACCGGGTTCGACTCTCTATAGGGGCGGGGATGCAAAAGGGATTTTGCATCATCTGATTATGATCGGTTATGAAGATGAACGCATCTATGACCCTCTGCTGAGACTGCAGAATTTCCGGGGCCGACCCACCTTTCATAACAGCACTATATGTCGGCATGAAGCAATGCAATGTGCAGGTGGTTTAAACAAAAACGGGTAGCCGTACATCTTCGATTTGGCTACTGCGTAAGGTAGGACGTAAAACGCGAACGGCCGAAAGAGTTGGGAGTGAGTTGTTTATGTTCCTGTGGGCCCTGAAAAACCAATGCAGATAGACGGCTGGTGTTCGCACAGTATTTAAATTTTACATTTTTGGTTTTAAAAGTCAATAAGTTATTCTATTTTCGAACCTTACCAACATTAATTCTTTAATTAAAAATTGAAGTTTATAATTTATTTGTTGACAACGAGACATACAAACGACAATATTTCAGTATAGTCATGTGTTGGTGAGCTTGAGCAAAATACAGTTCTATTAAGCATCTAAACCTGCCCTGTATGCTTTAAAATACACCATTACACATACACGGCAATCTTGTTGAGGATTAGATATTTAAACTTTTGTGACTGGTCACGGCAAACCAGGTAAACAAAGCAAAGTGGAATCGCTGATTTGATCAGTTTGGCGGGTCAATTAGCCCTTTGACTCCTGACTTTTCAAAAATAGTATTTTTAAATAAGTTATGCCTGTTATTTGCTAATTTGAGGTCAAGAAACTCAGAAAAGCTGTATAGTGTTGCGAACGGTGGATTGAAATTATAAACACACACAGAATTTTTATTGATATATTTAATTAACAAAATTTATTAATGAAATAATTATTTCAGTACACTTGATTTATATATTCAAAAATAATGATAAATTATATAGGAAATTAATTATAAATATATATTGGAATTTATAAAAATTAGGAATAATTTATAATTTACAAAGTTACCATTCACCTTGTTATCACGTCCGAGAGCAAAACCAAAAAGAACTTTATTTTATTTTTATGTACATTATTACTGATTATAATATTCATAAACACCAAACCATACATACATATCAATGATATAGATTTTGTAGGGGATAACGAAGTTGAGTGGTATACATAACAACAATCCTCCCACCTTTTAACAAAAGACTACCTCTGGTTGTCTTTTGAGATATGTATATAAGCTTTGTGCTGTTTCGGACTTTTAATTATACAAAATAATATTTTTATTTTTTTTTATTATAAGTTTATGCAACTTCAAATTATCTGCATCATTCCCATCATAACCACAAAATATTTTTCATCTATTAATATTATATTGATTTAAATTTTAAAATTCGAAATAGAATGTTCAAATATAGCTACATAACTTGATTTAATCAAATATCAATAATTCAAAACTTGAAAAAAATAAAAGAAAATGGCATAAGTAGATATGTACACTACATAAATATGTACTATATACGAATACATACCTAATTTAAACGCAGGCGAAAATAAAATTAAGTGTGACAAATTTTTAAACGATTATTATGAATAATTTTTTTGTGTTTTCTGGCGAAATTATTTCTGTTACAGAATATGGATCTAGCCATAATGAATCCAACTTTGATTTTCTATTTTCATTTTTTAGATAAACTTGATCACCAATCTTGATCTTATCGTAGTATTGTTTTGATTTTTGTTTACATACTCGTAACAAAAGTTTATCACGAGCTATTTTGTGTGACTGTTGAAGTTTATGTTTAAGGTCATAGAAATAGTCATGAAAATTGTAGAGAAGTTCTACATTTTTTGAAATTGAATCTATGGTATATTTGGTTTATGCCCAAAAACTAATTCAAATGGCATAAATTCAGTAGATGTATGGGGAGGTGGTATTATAAGAGAACGTCGCATATTGTAAACAAGAATCCCAATCAAGAGGTCAGTTAAAATTGTTGTAGGACAACCCAATACACAAAAAAAAAAATGTTCCATGAAAGCTGTAGCGACAGTTTCGGCTTCCTGATTTTGCAAGGGAATTGCGAAGGAAAATTTGATTAAATCGCACTGCATCGTGAGAATGTATTTATTATTGCGATGCGAAGAAAAGAACGGCCCAACGATGTCTAAAAATATCTTTCCAAAAGCTTTCGACGATGTACTCGTAATTTTCATAGGGACACTTTTGTTTTCGAAGCTTTTATTTTTCTGACAAAATTGACAATTTCTGAAATAATTTTCAATTTTGGCGAACATTTTAGGAAAATAATAAAAATTTCTTAACCGTTTGAAAGTCCTATAAACGCCTTGATGTGCACCTAGGGGTCAATCATGTTACTCTTTAATAATCGTATTTATCTCATCTTCATTCGTCAACGAAATAATTTCCTTTTGTTGTTGATTTTGAGTAGAGCAAATTTCGTTCTTAGAAGTTGGTAAAAGGTTTTCCGAATTAACTTGTGTAGAATTTGAGGCAATAGGAATTTCGCAACAGAACTTCGTTTTGTAAGAGTGGAACAGATAATTTAGATTTAGAACGAGTTACCACATTACATTCAGGAATATCTAGAGCAATTCGACAATAATGCATCTGCGTTATTATTTAATTTTCCTGCTTTATGAACGATTTTGTGGTCATACTCATCCAATGTTATTCTCCATCTGACCAGCCTTGAAGAAGGGTTTTTAATATTGCAAAGCCACATCAGTGGTTTATGATCACTTATTATTTTAAACCTTCTACCATAGATGTAAGGACGAAAATGATATGTAGCCCAGATTATCGCAAGAAGCTCTTTCTCAATCGTCGAATAATTTTTCTCTGCACTGTTCAAAATACGGCTAGCATATGCGATCGGTAAGTCAGCAAGCACCATTTGTCTCCTGTGACAAAACTGAGCTTATCGCATCGTCGCTTGCGTTGCACGTAAGAATAAATTCTTTAGAAAAATCGGGAAATTGTAAAATTGGGGGATTCATTAAAAATTCTTTCATTTTCGTAAATGCTTCATCACAGAATGCATCCCATACGAAGATAGAATCTTTTTTTAGTAGATCCGTTAGAGGTTTACTAATTTTTGAGAAATTTGGGCAAAATTTACGGTAGTATCCTACGAGGCCAAGAAATGATTTTACATGACGAGATGTTTTTGGCATCGGATAATGCCTTATTGCGTTAATTTTAGTAGGATCTGGTTTTATACTTGATTTAATTATTAAATGCCCTAAATAATAAATTTCTCGAGAAAGAAATTGGCATTTTTCCGGATTTACTTTCAGATTGTAAGTCCTCAGGCAAGTTAAAACTTCTGTTAATCTTTGATTGTGATCAAGAAGTGTTTTCCCGTAAATCACAACGTCGTCAAGATATACTAGACATTTTAATCCGTTGAGTCCACATAGTGCATTGTTCATGAGCCTGTGGAAAGTACTCGGATCATTACGAAGCCCCATACTCATTCGAGCAAACTGGTAATGTCCGGTTTCCGTGCTAAATGCTGTCTTTTCGCAGTCTCTTGGATCTATAGGAACTTGATGGTATCCATGCGCAAGATCGATGGTGGAGAAATAGTGAGGTCGACCTAATCTATCCAAAATGTCTGTAATGTTAGGTAACGGAAAAATATCAAGAATAGTGACGTCATTTAATTTCCTGTAATCTATGACGATACGCCACTTCCTTTCATCTGATTTTGATTTTTTTGGTACGCAGACCAGTGGAAAGTTCCATGGAGATTTCGAATCTTCCACTATACCATCGGCTTTCATGTCGGAAACTTGTTTATTTACTTCATTTTTAACTGCTTCAGGTAATCGATATGGTTTGCAAAAAATAGGATTAGAATGTGGTAGAACGTTAATTTTCCATTTCCATTTTTTGAAATTCCAGTAATTATGCATTTGGAGTCAGGATAGAATAATGATTCTGGATCTAAATTTTCTATTTTAATTAAACTTAGATCTGCTCCAGAATCTATTAAGAAATATAACATTTTGTTTGTGTCATGTGGTAAGGTAAGATTTAAAAACATCATAGGATTAGAATTGTCATTATAATTTTGAATTGTAGAAATATTATATTGTTTTGATGAATTGGATAATTTTTCTTTTGCAAATTGAAACTTAGAATCTTCAAAAATTAGTTCTGAAAAAATTGAATTTAGTGGCACAGACACAGTATTATTAGTGATATTGGAATAATTTAGTTTTTCATTAGACTTATAATTTGTTGATTTGTTGTAATTTAAGTACTCTATTGATAGTTTCGGATCCGTTGAGGAGTACCCAACTGTCCAGATCCCTGCATGTTTCCCGTATTAGATGAAGTACTTGGAACTGCATTTTTTTCACTTAGTCGCTTCCTTTCTGCCTATCGAGTTCACTTGCCTTTTCATGCAATGTTGAATTTGATGGCCTTTGTTATGACAATATGCACACGTAGAGTTGTGGATAATTTTTGAATTGTAATTTCTAGGATCACTTTAATTTGAATTTAAAATGGGTTTGTTTTGTGTAGAACTGTTTGAATATTGCAATTTAAAACAAGTTGATGCTTTATGACCTATTCTGTTGCAAAGCTGACATCTCACACTACTTGTAGAACTAGAAGGAAATGGTTTAGAATGTTGAGAAAATGAATTCGAGGTAGAACTGTAATTTGATGTAGAATATTTCTGTATTGCTTCCTCTTCCAACGCTTTGGTAATCGCTTCTTTTAAAGTTGGAAATCTACAAGCTTTGACCAACAATTTTATGGGATCTTGCAATCCTTCTTGAAAGGACGTTAGAGCCATTTTGTTGTTTAATTTTTTAATATCCTTTACCGATTCTATGTCTGGTTAAGTTAGACAGGCTTCGTTTAAAGAATATAGTAATATTTCAATACGATTTGAAAAAGTTTTTACGTCTTCAGATCGCTTTTGCCTTATTGAATTTAATTCTAATTGAATTGATTCGAGTGATCGTTTAGATGAAAATTGTTTCTTAAGCGCATCTTTTAGAGATTTCCAATTCTGAAACTCTTCAAATTACACGATTTCGCAAATTCAAAAATTTGGGTATTTCGGAGTTTTTTAACGAATCATGTGGAGAGACAACATACAAATTAATTTTAGTGACTTTATTTATTTTATAATTTTCTAAGAGTAAGTAACAATTTTATTGACTTCAGGTATATAAATTACAGCTCACAATTAGTTAGTTTCATTTTATCACATTTTACTTCAGTATTTTGCATGTTCACACGAACATGCGATTATATAATATAATATAAAATAAAATAACATTTAACGTTATGAAAATCATAAAAGGAGTCGTTGTTAGCATTGATACATAAATGTACTTGACATTTTACGCATATAATCCGTCAACCCTATCAAAACGGATATCTTTTCCTGGTCGGTATTCCATAGATCGTACAGAAAATCCTGGTTGTTTCAAATTCGCCTCTGAGCAACTTCTCTTCTTTTTACACTGGTTGGACTGAAAGGCATCGATCTTAGTTAGACACCATCCTAGTTTTAATTTAAAATCTTTCAATGACAATATGTCTCGCTTTGGCTGTTTCTGAAAAGCACAATTTTGTTTTTACTTCAAAAAAACTGGTGCATACAGCAAGATCAACGAAATGGAAAATTACTCTTAAAGTCCACTTACGAGATTTAATAAAAATTCTGTATAGTAGCTCATATACTGATCTACTAAATCAACCCCGCCCATACAATCGTTGTATCTAGAGACAATTTCAGATTGTTTTATCTTTATGTAGGCTTTAGCAGTTTTGTCCCAGCGATCTACGACACATTCGGTTTCCTTTCCAATAAAATTCGATGGCAGACGAACTGCTCGGTTGTCTTGCCATTTGACTAGGACAATATTGCCATCATGACTTGTGATTTCTTCAGATGTTCCACGTCTTTTCTTTTTCATTGTAGCATCTGTATTGAAATATGGACTATTAAAACGGTTAACTCGAATTGTGCCTGCTGCATTTATTTTATTTGAGCTCAACATCTCAAATATTTGGAAGGTGCTAAAATAATTATCAAAGAACAGATTATGTCCTTCGGCCTTAATGACTGCTGCACCAAATCTCAAATTTGTTCGATCGATCAAGTCGATATCGGTAGCATTCCCTTGATACATGACAAAGTCATAAGGGTACCCTGTTTTTCCACATAATAGAAATACATTCAGGCCCCATGGAGACGACCTTGTAAATCTTATCCTTACATTGCTTTGGTATTTTACAATTGTCGACCAAATGTAAATGGCTTCTCAACCAATAAAAGCGATTTCTCGTCATAACCTTCGAAATTGCTTGTAGCTCGATATGGCAGTTAAAATACATGGCAATTTGAGGAAATCCCAATACTCTAATAATTATATGCATCCCAAAAAAACTCATTATCTCTTTGGGTGTGACATGCTTAAAGTTGGTAGAACCGTTTTGGAGGCCGTAAGTGTTCATAAATTGTGGCATTTGTTCATACAATTCAAATGGAATGTAATGGCTGAATATTTCAAACGGTGTCTCTATTGAATCTGATGAATAAGATTCAGTTGAATTAAATTCAAACGGTGAACTATTAAATTGGCGAGTTCTCCATTTTATATCTTTTTTCTTCGTTATTGAATATTTTGCATCAATGAGCGCAACGCTCGACTCAACGTCGTAATCATCTTCTTGTACTAGGGCTATGTCATCATAGTTCATAACAATTTTAGCTAGATCATGGATTGTCGATGTTGATTGCACGACCTGTACCTCTGGATGTTGGTAAAAATTACACTGTTAAATAAGCTATTTTTCCAATTGGAATTTAAATTATATGAAACATTAAATTTCGGTAATTTTGGATTTTTCATACCATCAAACAAACAGGTTCTTTTCATCATTTTCAGCTAGCTGATGGACCATCCGTTTATCTCGTTAACCAAAAGCATCCAATTATGTTGAACAATACTATATTTCAAATAATTTAAAAGATGAATGATTTTTGATGGTTTAAAAAATTATTTAGCGCCGATCCTGAGAATGTCCGCGGTCAATATCATCAAGCCGATACAATTATGCTGAACTATAATATATTTCACAGTTCTTGTAATTTTTAATAATTTTGGATTATTTGAAAAGTTTCATATCGCCGACCGCAGAGATGTCTGTAAGGTCTTGCACATATTCTCGGAAAGAAAATATTGTCGGATAATTTGGCCATATGCCAGTTTACGTGGCCAACCTTATCCAATTGTGAGGAACTCTCCTATATTTCACGGAATTTAGAATTTTTATTAATTATGGATGGTTTTAAAAATTGTTGTCTTATACATATTTTCAGGTAGCTTGCTTTAGTAGCAGTCTCTGTGGCCAACTTTACCATATTTCGCAGAATAAAATCTTTTCATAAATTAAAAAATTTTGTACCGCCCGTCACAGAGATGTCTACAAGATCTTGTCTAAATTTTCGGATAATTTGGTCATATGCCGGTCTACGTGGCCAACCTGATTCAGTTGTGATGAACTATACTATACTTCACTGAATTTAGAATTTTTAATAATTTTGATGGTTTTAAAAATTATTGTATCTCCAATCACAGAGATATCCACAATGTTTTGCCCATATTTTTGGATAAACTGGTCATGTGCCAGTCTACTTGACCAACCTGTTCCAATTATGATGAACTATACTATACTCCACAGAATTTAGAATTTCTAATAATTTTGATGGTTTTAAAAATTGTTGTATCTCCGATCACAGAAATATCCACAATGTCTTGCCTGAATTTTCGGATAATTTCGTCCTATGCCAATGCCAGTCTACGTGGCCAACCTGATCTATTCTGATTAACTATACTATACTTCACAGAATTTAGAATTTCCAATTGTTTTGATGGTTTTAAAAATTGTTGTATCTCCGATCACAGAGATGTCCACAAGGTCTTGCCTAAATTTTCGGATAACTTGGTCATATGCCGGTCTACGTGGCCAACCTGATCCAGTTGTGATGAACTATACTATACTACCTTGATCAACAAGTTCTCGGAATAACCACCGTGTTGCGCTCCCATCGTTCCGATTTGAGTTCTGTTTTTTTGTTAAGTTGGTACATTTGTTGTTGATAATCCCTCTAAATCTTAGCGTCATAGCTTGACATTTGCAAAAGTTACGTAGTCAAGAGTACATCTATCTCTGTGTGTGTTGGCTATTATTTACAATTTTAGACATGATTTGCGAGGCTGAATCCGATCCCACATTTATCAAAAGGATCATTATTGAAGACGAGACATAGGTTTATGAGTACGACACGTAATCCAGACATCAGGCAAATGAATGGCGTTCACCAAAAAAAAAAAAAAACGTCGTTTTCAGTCAAAAAAGAAGGCAATGCTCACGGTTTTCATGGATTACAACGGTGTAGAATTGTGGGCAGAAAACTCGTGGATTTTGCACCATGACAACGCACCGTCGCACAGTGCCATCATTATTCGTAATTTTTTGACGAAAAATGCAACAAATATCATGCAACAGCCACCGAATTCACCTGATTTGGCTCCCTGTGACTTCTTTCTCTTCAATCGAGTTAAAAAAACATTACGGGGAACGCGTTTCAGCAGCCGAGAGGAAATAATGGAAAAATCGCCAACACACACAGAGTAGATGTACCCTTGACTACGTAACTTTTGCAAATGCCAAGCTATGACGCTAAGATTTAGAGGGAATATCAACAACAGATGTACCAACTTAACAAAAAAAACAGAACTCAAATCAGAACGATGGGAGCGCCACACGGTGGTTATTCCGAAAACTTGTTGATCAAGGTAGTATTTGCTAAAATTTCATATTGGGTTTACCTATTCAAATATCGATTATTCGAAAACTTGAAAATTTGGATACTATGCATATCTAAGAAAATCGATATCTTAAAACTTTCTTCTATCGGCAAACATCTCACTATGATTTTTCGATAGGTCTATGTATGTAGCATAATCATGCATATTTAAATTATAGTGACATGTTTGCCGACAGAAGAAAATTTTGAGATATCGATTTTCTTAAATGATTACTTCTTTCAAATTTTCTCGATAAATTTTGTGTGTTTTAAATTATATTGTTACGTTTTTGCCTTGTCAATTAAGGTTCGTATCACTGGATTGTGAATAATACAAAATCAATTTAATTTATCACCAACGAATTTATTTATTTCACACAAAAATTATTACAACACATTTTTTAAATGTCACAAAATCACTTTAAATAATTTTCACACAATTTTACTGTACACTTATAATTTTTATTACCACTAAAATACTTTTTAAATCAATTTTTAATTCCTTTTTAATCTTCACACTGTCGCTTTCCAAATACTACTAATTCTTACTAGTTTACACTATCGCGTTCCAAATTCTAATAATTCAATTCGATCTTGTTCGCCTTTTTATATACGCAAACCAAACTTCTCAAAAGTTCATGACTTTTCTAGTTAGAATAGTGTAGAAACATTTGGAACCGTTTTATCATGGAAAATTCCATTTAGTACAGTTAAACATTTAACTATTAGTTTAACTTATTCTATCACACGCTAGATGTCACCGTCACAATATTTTTTGAAACGGCCGGAAATAATCAAGTAATCGAAACCTCTCTTGAGGTATATAAAGAACCTCAATCGGAGCACAATGGCAGATTCTGGATTTTTTTCGCTCAGAATTTCCTGATTTATAGTAAGGTGATTTTCAAAATTTCGAATTTACTATGAAACGGCCGGAAATTAATCGAAACATCTCTTTAGGGATATAAAGGACCTCAATCGGAGCACAACGGCAGATTCTGGATTTTTTTCGCTCAGAATTTCCTGATTTATAGTAAGGTGAATTTTAAAATTTCAAATTTAGTATGAAACGGCCGGAAATTAATCGAAAAATATTTTTGGGATATAAAGAACCTCAATCGGAGCACAATGGCAGAATCTGGATTTTTTTCTCTCAGAATTTCCTGATTTATAGTAAGGTGATTTTCAAAATTTCGAATTTACTATGAAACGGCCGGAAGTTAATCGAAAAATCTCTTTAGGGATATAAAGAACCTCAATCGGAGCACAATGGCAGATTCTGGATTTTTTTCGCTCAGAATTTCTTGATTTATAGTAAGGTGATTTTCAAAATTTAGAAATTACTATGAAACGGCCGGAAATGAATCGAAAAATCTCTTTAGGGATATAAACAACCTCAATCGGAGCACAATGGCAGATTCTCAATTTTTTTTCGCTCAGAATTTCCTGATTTATAGTAAGGTGATTTTCAAAATTTCGAAATTACTATGAAACGGCCGGAAATTAATCGAAAAATATCTTTAGGGATATAAACAACCTCAATCGGAGCACTATGGCAGATTCTGGATTTTTTTCGCTCAGAATTTCCTGATTTATAGTAAGGTGATTTTCAAAATTTCGAATTTACTATGAAATGGTCGCAAATATTCAAGCAATCTAAATATGCGATGGCACAACGATTATAAGCTCCGAAACATATCTTTAAAGATATAAAGAACATTAATCGCAGCACAATGGCAGATTCTCAATTTTTTTCGCTCAGAATTTCCTGATTTATAGTAAGGTGATTTTCAATATTTCGAATTTACTATGAAACGGCCGGAAATTAATCGAAAAATATCTTTAGGGATATAAACAACCTCAATCGGAGCACAATGGCAGATTCTGGATTTTTTTCGCTCAGAATTTCCTGATTTATAGTAAGGTGATTTTCAAAATTTCAAATTTACTATGAAACGGCCGGAAATTAATCGAAAAATCTCTTTAGGGATATAAACAACCTCAATCGGAGCACAATGACAGATTCTAGATTTTTTCGCTCAGAATTTCCTGATTTATAGTAAGGTGATTTTCAAAATTTCGAAATTACTATGAAACGGCCGGAAATTAATCGAAAAATCTCTTTAGGGATATAAACAACCTCAATCGGAGCACAATGGCAGATTCTCAATTTTTTTCGCTCAGAATTTCCTGATTTATAGTAAGGTGATTTTCAAAATTTCGAAATTACTATGAAACGGCCGGAAATTAATCGAAAAATATCTTTAGGGATATAAACAACCTCAATCGGAGCACTATGGCAGATTCTGGATTTTTTTCGCTCAGAATTTCCCGATTTATAGTAAGGTGATTTTAATCGAATTTTCTATGAAATGTATGGAAACAATCAAGCATTCTAAATGCGGGCTTGCTCAACAATTACAGGCCCCAACACCTATCTGAAGAAGGGCTTTCATCGATGCCATGGAAATAAACACAACATTTAATAAATTAATCTTATTATTCTTTTATATACAATATATTTTGGCACTTTCCCCAACCCCTTCCCTCCCCCCCTTCCCCGTGGTCTTAATTTTGGCGCAATTAAGGATTCTGGAAGATTTCTGGCCAATATGCGCGTTATATTCATTCAGGGTTATTCAGCTACAAAAATACCTAAATTAGGCTCATCTCAAGCTATCAATTTTAACGATTTGAATATCTCACATCATTGCAACCCCGAACAAAAAGCAGGTCATTATTATAAAAGAAAACAATGTCCCAGTTAATCAGTGGCTTTAGCGAAGATCATGACTCGGATATCATGACATAACTAGGGTAGTTACAGTAAAAACTTAATTCGAAGAATTGAAACGACCAACCAACAAACTTTGTATTCTACCCATCCCGCAAGATGAAAATTGTCCACTTCCTGATTAATCAAATAACGACCATAACCAACCTTGGATGACTACATCAAATCGCTGAACCGGTTCGTTCACAGGAGACATGTGTTTGGTACCTAAAAAGAAATAAACTAGATGGATTAGAAAATTCTAGCTATCTACGCATTTAAAAAATTCATGTATTGCTCATTTCTTTGCTAGTTGTAGGCTGTGGACCTCTAACAACAAAGATGAATTAGCTTGTTACTAAAATTGGTCCGGTGGTGGAAAGGGGATGTAAGTAAATTGGCGACAGACATAGCCGAAAATATAAAACTAATTAACAACATGCTAGAAAAATCTGGACACGAGCGAACCGCAGTCCTCCCATCTAATATGCCAGGCGAACATGGCCTATATAAAGGACAGCTCACCAAGCTAAATTACAATAATATTAATTCCTCTGGTAGTAGTCAGCCAGTCAAATCAATTATTCCGGTCGAGAATCAGGATGAAAAGTATCTATATGGGGGCAGAATTCATGCTTCGGTCAAAACTCAATGTATCTCAGTGAACTCAAAAATCAGTGTATCATTGGTGTGACATTCCGAGCACCAACTAAGAGGTTATAATCACCGTGAAGGCCTGACTCATATCTAGAATATCGTGTGCTCATCAACTTAGTTTAGATGTAATCGCAGTACGTTTGATGGTGGTCAGTTTCACATTCAGGCCTTTTTTCATCGAAGCACGATTGAGGGTATAGTCACCCTCACTTCTCTACTACATACCAAGGCTCAACATCCCCGATTGTGACTTTCTTGAAATTGGTCATAATTTGAATGACACTGTTCGATCTTTCAATAAACCTCTTAACTCTGGAGTCAGAAGACACGTTCCGTCAACTAGAAGTAAGTTTCTTTCGTGAAACTTGGTTCATTAGAATTATTGAAAAATGGTTTTGAATCCAACCCCAAACAATTCGATTGAGCAAAAGTTTTATACTTTTGCCCCAAGTTCTAGAAGGGCAGTTAGACCATAACCCTCACGACCAAAGTACCTCTACCGGCTTTGAGCTCGGGTACCGCAAGGGGTCACACAACGCTGTTCGAGACAAATTTTTGTACATTGAGCTGAGCAAACTCCGCTCAACTGTTACACGTGTTGTCTGCATGGTACGACAGTCACCTGTATTGGATGTAAGCGTTCGTTTCTTTACACTCATACAGTACAGCCACTGTATATTGATACGATGTGCTGTCGCCACACCACTTCGGCTCTAGAGGAAACGCCTGGGCAAAATCACTCTTCTGACAGTTCTGGTAACTTTGTTTGTCGGTGCCTGTGTTACATTGCTCGAATCGGTTGATTTCGGAACAGAAGGTTGGAACTGGCTTGTTCTGATTGTTACGGCTTCTGTTAGTCTATCCGATTCTTCGATTGGTAAGAAGTCAGGTTTCACTCTGTCGATTGATATTTTTGCACTTTTATCGTTTATACTTAACACCAAATATTTATCCTTCCGCTTCATTATCTCAAATGGTCCATCATACGGACTTTGTAATGGGGTTCGGACTCTGTCAACCCTGACAAAAATGTGAGTACAATTCATTAAACGTTTTTGAATAAATACCTTACTGGTATCATGGTGAGCTGTAACTGTTGGCCAAATCTGACTCATATGATGTCGAAAGTTTGATTTGCCAGGAGTAAAAAATTCTTCCGGTAATCGAAGAGTTGTTCCGTATATGAGCTCGGCAGGTGAGGCACCAATATCTTCTTTGAAGCACACTCTTAATCCCCATAAATTTGTTGGTAAAAGCTTCATCCAATCATTCTTCTGTTGACACTTTACTGCAGACTTAAGGGTCCTATGCCACCTCTCTATTAGCCCATTAGCTTGTGAATGGTATGGTATCGTTCTTACATGTTTAATACCTAATGTTTGGTTCAATTCCCTAAATAACTGGGACTCAAACTATCTACCAAGATCACTTGAAATTTTCTGTGGTACTCCAAAGACGACGCTGGCCTCAAGGGATTTGAAAACAATGTAGCCCGAATAAGAAAAACGGTCAAAGGTAAAATGCTTATTCAATTAACAGAAGCTAAAACAACGCAAACTGATGCAAGTAAAGTTAGACCAAAATTGTAACTAAAAAAAAAAAAAAAAATAGGACTAATTTAGCACAAACTTCACACGCTAATTGATAGAGGTATCAACCATCGTTAACGGACCATTTTAGATTTTTGCCGCCCAAAAACTTGTGGGCTATAGCACAGTTGATTTTCAATAAAATTGAATTTTCTAAAAAATGATAAGAAATAATCGAGCAATCAAAATGAAAATTGTCACAGCAATAACAGGTCCCGAAACCTATTGATATAGGTATCAACCATCGTAATCGGACCATTTTAGATTTTTGCCGCCCAAAAACTTGTGGTCTATAGCACAGTTGATTTTCAATAAACTTAAATTTTCTAAGAAATGTTTAGAAATTATCGAGCAATCAAAATGAAAACTTTCACAGCAATTATGGGTCCCGAAACCTATTGATAGAGGTATCAACCATCGTAATCGGACCATTTTAGATTTTTGCCGCCCAAACATTTGTGGACACAGATGATTTTCAATAAAACTGAATTTTCTAAGAAATGTATATAAATAATCGAGCAATCAAAATGAAAATTTTCACAGCAATTACAGGTCCCGAAACCTATTGATATAGGTATCAACCATAGTAATCGGACCATTTTAGATTTTTGCCGCCCAAAAACTTGTGGGCTATAGCACAGTTGATTTTCAATAACATTGAATTTTCTAAGAAATGTTAAGAAATATTCAAGCATTCAAAATGAAAATTGTCACAGCAATTACAGGTCCCGAAACCTATTGATATAGGTATCAACCATCGTAATCGGACCATTTTAGATTTTTGCCGCCCAAAAACTTGTGGGCTATAGCACAGTTGATTTTCAATAAAATTGAATTTTCTAAGAAATGTATATAAATAATCGAGCAATCAAAATTAAAATTTTCACAGCAATTACAGGTCCCGAAACCTATTGATAGAGGTATCTACCATCGTAATCGGACCATTTTAGATTTTTGCCACCCAAAAACTTGTGGGCTATAGCACAGTTGATTTTCAATAAAATTGAATTTTTTAAGAAATGTTGATAAATAATCGAGCAATCAAAATGAATATTGTCACAGCAATAACAGGTCCCGAAACCTATTGATAGAGGTATCAACCATCGTAATCGGACCATTTTAGATTTTTGCCGCCCAAAAACTTGTGGGCTATAGCACAGTTGATTTTCAATAAAATTGAATTTTCTAAGAAATGTTTAGAAATATTCAAGCAATCAAAATGAAAATTTTCACAGCAATTACAGGTCCCGAACCCTATTGATAGAGGTATCAACCATCGTAATCGGACCATTTTAGATTTTTGCCGCCCAAAAACTTGTGGGCTATAGCACAGTTGATTTTCAATAAAATTGAACTTCCAAAGAAATGCTTGGAAATAATCGAGCAATCAAAATTAAAATTTTCACAGCAATTACAGGTCCCGAAACCTATTGATAGAGGTATCAACCATCGTAATCGGACCATTTTAGATTTTTGCCGCCCAAAAACTTGTGGGCTATAGCACAGTTGATTTTCAATAAAATTGAATTTTCTAAGAAATGTTTAGAAATAATCGAGCAATCAAAATAAATATTGTCACAGCAATTACAGGTCCCGAAACCTATTGATAGAGGTATCAACCATCGTAATCGGACCATTTTAGATTTTTGCCACCCAAAAACTTGTGGGCTATAGCACAGTTGATTTTCAATAACATTGAATTTTCTAAGAAATGTTTAGAAATATTCAAGCAATCAAAATCGAAATTTTCACAGTAATTACAGGTCCCGAAACCTATTGATAGAGGTATCAACCATCGTAATCGGACCATTTTAGATTTTTGCCGCCCAAAAACTTGTGGGCTATAGCAAAGTTGATATGCAATAAAATTGAATTTTCTAAGAATTGTTTAGAAATAATCGAGCAATCAAAATGAAAATGTTCACAGCAATTACAGGTCCCGAAACCTATTGATAGAGGTATCAACCATCGTAATCGGACCATTTTAGATTTTTGCCGCCCAAAAACTTGTGGGCTTAGCACAGTTGATTTTCAATAAAAATGAATTTTCAAAGAAACGCTTAGAAATAATCAAGCAATCAAAATAAAAATGTTTACAGCAATTACAGGTCCCGAAACCTATTGATAGAGGTATCAACCATCGTAATCGGACCATTTTAGATTTTTGCCGCCCAAAAACTTGTGGGCTATATATAATACAGTTGATTTTCAATAAAATTGAATTTTCTAAGAAATGTTTAGAAATTATCGAGCAATCAAAAATAAAATTTTCACAGCAATTACAGGTCCCGAAACCTATCGATAGAGGTATCAACCATCGTAATCGGACCATTTTAGAATTTTGCCACCCAAAAACTTGTGGGCACAGTTGAATTTCAATAAAATTGAATTTTCTAAGAAATGTTTAGAAATAATCGAGCAATCAAAATGAAAATTGTCACAGCAATGTGATACAGGTATCAACCATCGTAATCGGACTATTTTAGATTTATGCCGCCCAAAAACTTGTGGGCTATAGCACAGTTGATTTTCAATAAAATTGAATTTTCTAACAAATGCTTAGAAATAATCGAGCAATCAAAATAAAAATTTTCACAGCAATAACAGGTCCCGAAACCTATTGATAGAGGTATCAACCATCGTAATCGGA
The DNA here is from genome assembly GCA_958295665.1 of Tipula vernalis. NCBI lineage: Eukaryota > Metazoa > Arthropoda > Insecta > Diptera > Tipulidae > Tipula > Tipula vernalis. The sequence goes on along the minus strand of OY282560.1, from coordinate 163,749,450 downwards.
CCATTTTAAATTTTTGCCGCCCAAAAACTTGTGGGCTATAGCACAGTTGATTTTCAATAAAACTGAATTTTCTAAGAAATGCTTAGAAATAATCAAGCAATCAAAATAAAAATTTTTACAGCAATTACAGGTCCCGAAACCTATTGATAGAGGTATCAACCATCGTAATCGGACCATTTTAAATTTTTGCCGCCCAAAAACTTGTGGGCTATATATAGTACAGTTGATTTTCAATAAAATTGAATTTTCTAAGAAAGGTTTAGAAATTATCGAGCAATCAAAATGAAAATTTTGACAGCAATTACAGGTCCCGAAACCTATTGATAGAGGTATCAACCATCGTAATCGGACCATTTTAAATTTTTGCCGCCCAAAAACTTGTGGGCTATAGCACAGTTGATTTTCAATAAAACAGAATTTTCTAAGAAATGTTTAGATATAATCGAGCAATCAAAATGAATATTGTCATAGCAATAACAGGTCCCGAACCCTATTGATAGAGGTATCAACCATCGTAATCGGACCATTTTAGATTTTTGCCGCCCAATAACTTGTGGGCTATAGCACAGTTGATTTTCAATAAAATTGAACTTCCAAAGAAATGCTTGGAAATAATCGAGCAATCAAAATTAAAATTTTCACAGCAATTACAGGTCCCGAAACCTATTGATAGAGGTATCAACCATCGTAATCGGACCATTTTAGATTTTTGCCGCCCAAAAACTTGTGGGCTATAGCACAGTTGATTTTCAATAAAATTGAATTTTCTAAGAAATGTTTAGAAATAATCGAGCAATCAAAATAAATATTGTCACAGCAATTACAGGTCCCGAAACCTATTGATAGAGGTATCAACCATCGTAATCGGACCATTTTAGATTTTTGCCACCCAAAAACTTGTGGGCTATAGCACAGTTGATTTTCAATAACATTGAATTTTCTAAGAAATGTTTAGAAATATTCAAGCAATCAAAATCGAAATTTTCACAGTAATTACAGGTCCCGAAACCTATTGATAGAGGTATCAACCATCGTAATCGGACCATTTTAGATTTTTGCCGCCCAAAAACTTGTGGGCTATAGCAAAGTTGATATGCAATAAAATTGAATTTTCTAAGAATTGTTTAGAAATAATCGAGCAATCAAAATGAAAATGTTCACAGCAATTACAGGTCCCGAAACCTATTGATAGAGGTATCAACCATCGTAATCGGACCATTTTAGATTTTTGCCGCCCAAAAACTTGTGGGCTTAGCACAGTTGATTTTCAATAAAAATGAATTTTCAAAGAAACGCTTAGAAATAATCAAGCAATCAAAATAAAAATGTTTACAGCAATTACAGGTCCCGAAACCTATTGATAGAGGTATCAACCATCGTAATCGGACCATTTTAGATTTTTGCCGCCCAAAAACTTGTGGGCTATATATAATACAGTTGATTTTCAATAAAATTGAATTTTCTAAGAAATGTTTAGAAATTATCGAGCAATCAAAAATAAAATTTTCACAGCAATTACAGGTCCCGAAACCTATCGATAGAGGTATCAACCATCGTAATCGGACCATTTTAGAATTTTGCCACCCAAAAACTTGTGGGCACAGTTGAATTTCAATAAAATTGAATTTTCTAAGAAATGTTTAGAAATAATCGAGCAATCAAAATGAAAATTGTCACAGCAATGTGATACAGGTATCAACCATCGTAATCGGACTATTTTAGATTTATGCCGCCCAAAAACTTGTGGGCTATAGCACAGTTGATTTTCAATAAAATTGAATTTTCTAACAAATGCTTAGAAATAATCGAGCAATCAAAATAAAAATTTTCACAGCAATAACAGGTCCCGAAACCTATTGATAGAGGTATCAACCATCGTAATCGGACCATTTTAAATTTTTGCCGCCCAAAAACTTGTGGGCTATAGCACAGTTGATTTTCAATAAAACTGAATTTTCTAAGAAATGCTTAGAAATAATCAAGCAATCAAAATAAAAATTTTTACAGCAATTACAGGTCCCGAAACCTATTGATAGAGGTATCAACCATCGTAATCGGACCATTTTAAATTTTTGCCGCCCAAAAACTTGTGGGCTATATATAGTACAGTTGATTTTCAATAAAATTGAATTTTCTAAGAAAGGTTTAGAAATTATCGAGCAATCAAAATGAAAATTTTGACAGCAATTACAGGTCCCGAAACCTATTGATAGAGGTATCAACCATCGTAATCGGACCATTTTAAATTTTTGCCGCCCAAAAACTTGTGGGCTATAGCACAGTTGATTTTCAATAAAACAGAATTTTCTAAGAAATGTTTAGAAATAATCGAGCAATCAAAATGAATATTGTCACAGCAATAACAGGTCCCGAAACCTATTGATAGAGGTATCAACCATCGTAATCGGACCATTTTAGATTTTTGCCGCCCAAAAACTTGTGGGCTATAGCACAGTTGATTTTCAAAAAAATTGAATTTTCTAAGAAATGTTTAGAAATATTCAAGCAATCAAAATGGAAATTTTCACAGCAATTACAGGTCCCGAAACCTATTGATAGAGGTATCAACCATCGTAATCGGACCATTTTAGATTTTTGCCGCCCAAAAACTTGTGGGCTATAGCAAAGTTGATTTTCAATAAAATTTAATTTTCTAAGAAAGGTTTAGAAATAATCGAGCAATCAAAATGAAAATGTTCACAGCAATTACAGGTCCCGAACCCTATTGATAGAGGTATCAACCATCGTAATCGGACCATTTTAGATTTTTGCCGCCCAAAAACTTGTGGGCTATAGCACAGTTGATTTTCAATAAAACTGAATTTTCTAAGAAATGCATAGAAATAATCAAGCAATCAAAATTAAAATTTTCACAGCAATTACAGGTCCCGAAACCTATTGATAGAGGTATCAACCATCGTAATCGGACCATTTTAGATTTTTGCCGCCCAAAAACTTGTGGGCTATAGCATAGTTGATTTTCAATAAAATTGAATTTTCTAAGAAATGCTTAGAAATAATCAAGCAATCAAAATAAAAATTTTGACAGCAATTACAGGTCCCGAAACCTATTGATAGAGGTATCAACCATCGTAATCGGACCATTTTAGATTTTTGCCGCCCAAAAACTTGTGGGCTATAGCACAGTTAATTTTCAATAAAATTGAATTTTCTAAGAAATGCTTAGAAATAATCGAGCAATCAAAATAAAAATTTTCACAGCAATAAAAGGTCCTGAAACCTATCGATAGAGGTATCAACCATCGTAATCGGACCATTTTAGATTTTTGCCGCCCAAAAACTTGTGGGCTATAGCACAGTTGATTTTCAATAAAACTGAATTTTCTAAGAAATGTTTAGAAATAATCAAGCAATCAAAATGAAAATTTTCACAGCAATTACAGGTCCCGAAACCTATTGATAGAGGTATCAACCATCGTAATCGGACCATTTTAGATTTTTGCCGCCCAAAAACTTGTGGGCTATAGCACAGTTGATATGCAATAAAATTGAATTTTCTAAGAAATGTTTAGAAATAATCGAGCAATCAAAATGAATATTGTCACAGCAATAAAAGGTTCCGAACCCTATTGATAGAGGTATCAACTATCGTAATCGGACCATTTTAGATTTTTTCCGCCCAAAAACTTGTGGGCTACAGCACAGTTGATTTTAAATAAAATTGTATTTTCTAAGAAATGTTTAGAAATATTCAAGCAATCAAAATGAAAATTTTTACAGCAATTACAGGTCCCGAAACCTATTGATAGAGGTATCAACCATCGTAATCGGATCATTTTAGATTTTTGCCGCCCAAAAACTTGTGGGCTATAGCACAGTTGATTTTCAATTAAACTGAATTTTCTAAGAAATGCTTAGAAATAACCAAGCAATTAAAATTTAAATTTTGACAGCAATTACAGGTCCCGAAACCTATTGATAGAGGTATCAACCATCGTAATCGGACCATTTTAAATTTTTGCCGCCCAAAAACTTGTGGGCTATAGCACAGTTGATTTTCAATAAAACTGAATTTTCTAAGAAATGCTTAGAAATAATCAAGCAATTAAAATAAAAATTTTTACAGCAATTACAGGTCCCGAAACCTATTGATAGAGGTATCAACCATCGTAATCGGATCATTTTAGATTTTTGCCGCCCAAAAACTTGTGGGCTATAGCATAGTGTATTTTCAATAAAATTGAATTTTCTAAGAAATGCTTAGAAATAATCAAGCAATCAAAATGAAAATTTTGACAACAATTACAGGTCCCGAAACCTATTGATAGAGGTATCCACCATCGTAATCGGAACATTTTAGATTTTTGCCGCCCAAAAACTTGTGGGCTATAGCACAGTTGATTTTCAATAAAATTGAATTTTCTAAGAAATGCTTAGAAATAATCAAGCAATCAAAATTAAAATTTTCACAGCAATTACAGGTTCCGAAACCTATTGATAGAGGTATCAACCATCGTAATCGGATCATTTTAGATTTTTGCCGCCCAAAAACTTGTGGGCTATAGCATAGTGTATTTTCAATAAAATTGAATTTTCTAAGAAATGCTTAGAAATAATCAAGCAATCAAAATGAAAATTTTGACAACAATTACAGGTCCCGAAACCTATTGATAGAGGTATCCACCATCGTAATCGGAACATTTTAGATTTTTGCCGCCCAAAAACTTGTGGGCTATAGCACAGTTGATTTTCAATAAAACTGAATTTTCTAAGAAATGTTTAGAAATAATCAAGCAATCAAAATGAAAATTTTCACAGCAATTACAGGTCCCGAAACCTATTGATAGAGGTATCAACCATCGTAATCGGATCATTTTAGATTTTTGCCGCCCAAAAACTTGTGGGCTATAGCACAGTTGATTTTCAATCAAATTGAATTTTCTAACAAATGCTTAGAAATAATCGAGCAATCAAAATGAAAATTTTCACAGCAATTACAGGTCCTGAAACCTATCGATGGAGGTATCAACCATCGTAATCGGACCATTTTAGATTTTTGCCGCCCAAAAACTTGTGGGCTATAGCACAGTTGATTTTCAATAAAATTGAATTTTCTAAGAAATGCATAGAAATAATCAAACAATCAAAATGAAAATTTTTACAGCAATTACAGGTCCCGAAACCTATTGATAGAGGTATCAACCATCGTAATCGGACCATTTTAGATTTTTGCCGCCCAAAAACTTGTGGGCTATAGCATAGTGTATTTTCAATAAAATTGAATTTTCTAAGAAATGCATAGAAATAATCAAGCAATCAAAATGAAAATTTTGACAGCAATTACAGGTCCTGAAACCTATTGATAGAGGTATCAACCATCGTAATCGGAACATTTTAGATTTTTGCCGCCCAAAAACTTGTGGGCTATAGCACAGTTGATTTTCAATAAAATTGAATTTTCTAACAAATGCTTAGAAATAATCGAGCAATCAAAATAAAAATTTTCACAGCAATAAAAGGTCCTGAAACCTATCGATAGAGGTATCAACCATCGTAATCGGACCATTTTATATTTTTGCCGCCCAAAAACTTGTGGGCTATAGCACAGTTGATTTTCAATAAAATTGAATTTTCTAACAAATGCTTAGAAATAATCAAGCAATCAAAATGAAAATTTTCACAGCAATTACAGGTCCCGAAACCTATTGATAGAGGTATCAACCATCGTAATCAGACCATTTTAGATTTTTGCCGCCCAAAAACTTGTGGGCTATAGCACAGTTGATTTTCAATAAAATTGAATTTTCTAAGAAATGTTTAGAAATATTCAAGCAATCAAAATTAAAATTTTCACAGCAATTACAGGTCCCGAAACCTATTGATAGAGGTATCAACCATCGTAATCGGACCATTTTAAATTTTTGCCGCCCAAAAACTTGTGGGCTATAGCACAGTTGATTTTCAATAAAACTGAATTTTCTAAGAAATGCATAGAAATAATCAAGCAATCAAAATTAAAATTTTCACAGCAATTACAGGTCCCGAAACCTATTGATAGAGGTATCAACCATCGTAATCGGACCATTTTAGATTTTTGCCGCCCAAAAACTTGTGGGCTATAGCACAGTTGATTTTCAATAAAATTGAATTTTCTAAGAAATGTTTAGAAATAATCGAGCAATCAAAATGAAAATTGTCACAGCAATGTGATACAGGTATCAACCATCGTAATCGGACCATTTTAAATTTTTGCCCCCAAAAACTTGTGGGCTATAGCACAGTTGATTTTCAATAAAACTGAATTTTCTAAGAAATGCTTAGAAATAATCAAGCAATCAAAATTAAAATTTTCACAGCAATTACAGGTCCCGAAACCTATTGATAGAGGTATCAACTATCGTAATCGGACCATTTTAGATTTTTTCCGCCCAAAAATTTGTGGGCTATAGCACAGTTGATTTTCAATAAAATTGAATTTTCTAAGAAATGTTTAGAAATATTCAAGCAATCAAAATGAAAATTTTCACAGCAATTACAGGTCCCGAAACCTATTGATAGAGGTATCAACCATCGTAATCGGACCATTTTAGATTTTTGCCGCCCAAAAACTTGTGGGCTATAGCACAGTTGATTTTCAATAAAATTGAATTTTCTAAGAAATGTTTAGAAATAATCGAGCAATCAAAATGAAAATGTTCACAGCAATTACAGGTCCCGAAACCTATTGATAGAGGTATCTACCATCGTAATCGGACCATTTTAGATTTTTGCCGCCCAAAAACTTGTGGGCTATAGCACAGTTGATTTTCAATAATATTGAAATTTCTAAGAAATGCTTAGAAATAATCGAGCAATCAAAATGAAAATTTTCACAGCAATTACAGGTCCCGAAACCTATTGATAGAGGTATCAACTATCGTAATCGGACCATTTTAGATTTTTGCCGCCCAAAAACTTGTGGGCTATATATAGTACAGTTGATTTTCAATAAAATTGAATTTTCTAAGAAACGTTTAGAAATATTCAAGCAATCAAAATGAAAATTTTCACAGCAATTACAGGTCCCGAAACCTATTGATAGAGGTATCAACCATCGTAATCGGACCATTTTATATTTTTGCCGCCCAAAAACTTGTGGGCTATAGCACAGTTGATTTTCAATAAAACTGAATTTTCTAAGAAATGTTTAGAAATAATCAAGCAATCAAAATGAAAATTTTCACAGCAATTACAGGTCCCGAAACCTATTGATAGAGGTATCAACCATCGTAATCGGATCATTTTAGATTTTTGCCGCCCAAAAACTTGTGGGCTATAGCACAGTTGATTTTCAATCAAATTGAATTTTCTAACAAATGCTTAGAAATAATCGAGCAATCAAAATGAAAATTTTCACAGCAATTACAGGTCCTGAAACCTATCGATGGAGGTATCAACCATCGTAATCGGACCATTTTAGATTTTTGCCGCCCAAAAACTTGTGGGCTATATATAGTACAGTTGATTTTCAATAAAATTGAATTTTCTAAGAAACGTTTAGAAATATTCAAGCAATCAAAATGAAAATTTTCACAGCAATTACAGGTCCCGAAACCTATTGATAGAGGTATCAACCATCGTAATCGGACCATTTTAAATGTTTGCCGCCCAAAAACTTGTGGGCTATAGCACAGTTGATTTTCAATAAAATTGAATTTTCTAAGAAATGCATAGAAATAATCAAACAATCAAAATGAAAATTTTTACAGCAATTACAGGTCCCGAAACCTATTGATAGAGGTATCAACCATCGTAATCGGACCATTTTAGATTTTTGCCGCCCAAAAACTTGTGGGCTATAGCATAGTGTATTTTCAATAAAATTGAATTTTCTAAGAAATGCATAGAAATAATCAAGCAATCAAAATGAAAATTTTGACAGCAATTACAGGTCCTGAAACCTATTGATAGAGGTATCAACCATCGTAATCGGAACATTTTAGATTTTTGCCGCCCAAAAACTTGTGGGCTATAGCACAGTTGATTTTCAATAAAATTGAATTTTCTAACAAATGCTTAGAAATAATCGAGCAATCAAAATAAAAATTTTCACAGCAATAAAAGGTCCTGAAACCTATCGATAGAGGTATCAACCATCGTAATCGGACCATTTTATATTTTTGCCGCCCAAAAACTTGTGGGCTATAGCACAGTTGATTTTCAATAAAATTGAATTTTCTAACAAATGCTTAGAAATAATCAAGCAATCAAAATGAAAATTTTCACAGCAATTACAGGTCCCGAAACCTATTGATAGAGGTATCAACCATCGTAATCAGACCATTTTAGATTTTTGCCGCCCAAAAACTTGTGGGCTATAGCACAGTTGATTTTCAATAAAATTCAATTTTCTAAGAAATGTTTAGAAATATTCAAGCAATCAAAATTAAAATTTTCACAGCAATTACAGGTCCCGAAACCTATTGATAGAGGTATCAACCATCGTAATCGGACCATTTTAAATTTTTGCCGCCCAAAAACTTGTGGGCTATAGCACAGTTGATTTTCAATAAAACTGAATTTTCTAAGAAATGCATAGAAATAATCAAGCAATCAAAATTAAAATTTTCACAGCAATTACAGGTCCCGAAACCTATTGATAGAGGTATCAACCATCGTAATCGGACCATTTTAGATTTTTGCCGCCCAAAAACTTGTGGGCTATAGCACAGTTGATTTTCAATAAAATTGAATTTTCTAACAAATGCTTAGAAATAATCAAGCAATCAAAATGAAAATTTTCACAGCAATTACAGGTCCCGAAACCTATTGATAGAGGTATCAACCATCGTAATCGGACCATTTTAGATTTTTGCCGCCCAAAAACTTGTGGGCTATAGCACAGTTGATTTTCAATAAAATTGAATTTTCTAAGAAATGTTTAGAAATAATCGAGCAATCAAAATGAAAATGTTCACAGCAATTACAGGTCCCGAAACCTATTGATAGAGGTATCTACCATCGTAATCGGACCATTTTAGATTTTTGCCGCCCAAAAACTTGTGGGCTATAGCACAGTTGATTTTCAATAATATTGAAATTTCTAAGAAATGCTTAGAAATAATCGAGCAATCAAAATGAAAATTTTCACAGCAATTACAGGTCCCGAAACCTATTGATAGAGGTATCAACTATCGTAATCGGACCATTTTAGATTTTTGCCGCCCAAAAACTTGTGGGCTATATATAGTACAGTTGATTTTCAATAAAATTGAATTTTCTAAGAAACGTTTAGAAATATTCAAGCAATCAAAATGAAAATTTTCACAGCAATTACAGGTCCCGAAACCTATTGATAGAGGTATCAACCATCGTAATCGGACCATTTTAAATGTTTGCCGCCCAAAAACTTGTGGGCTATAGCACAGTTGATTTTCAATAAAACTGAATTTTCTAAGAAATGTTTAGAAATAATCAAGCAATCAAAATGAAAATTTTCACAGCAATTACAGGTCCCGAAACCTATTGATAGAGGTATCAACCATCGTAATCGGATCATTTTAGATTTTTGCCGCCCAAAAACTTGTGGGCTATAGCACAGTTGATTTTCAATCAAATTGAATTTTCTAACAAATGCTTAGAAATAATCGAGCAATCAAAATGAAAATTTTCACAGCAATTACAGGTCCTGAAACCTATCGATGGAGGTATCAACCATCGTAATCGGACCATTTTAGATTTTTGCCGCCCAAAAACTTGTGGGCTATATATAGTACAGTTGATTTTCAATAAAATTGAATTTTCTAAGAAACGTTTAGAAATATTCAAGCAATCAAAATGAAAATTTTCACAGCAATTACAGGTCCCGAAACCTATTGATAGAGGTATCAACCATCGTAATCGGACCATTTTAAATGTTTGCCGCCCAAAAACTTGTGGGCTATAGCACAGTTGATTTTCAATAAAATTGAATTTTCTAAGAAATGCATAGAAATAATCAAACAATCAAAATGAAAATTTTTACAGCAATTACAGGTCCCGAAACCTATTGATAGAGGTATCAACCATCGTAATCGGACCATTTTAGATTTTTGCCGCCCAAAAACTTGTGGGCTATAGCATAGTGTATTTTCAATAAAATTGAATTTTCTAAGAAATGCATAGAAATAATCAAGCAATCAAAATGAAAATTTTGACAGCAATTACAGGTCCTGAAACCTATTGATAGAGGTATCAACCATCGTAATCGGAACATTTTAGATTTTTGCCGCCCAAAAACTTGTGGGCTATAGCACAGTTGATTTTCAATAAAATTGAATTTTCTAACAAATGCTTAGAAATAATCAAGCAATCAAAATGAAAATTTTCACAGCAATTACAGGTCCCGAAACCTATTGATAGAGGTATCAACCATCGTAATCAGACCATTTTAGATTTTTGCCGCCCAAAAACTTGTGGGCTATAGCACAGTTGATTTTCAATAAAATTGAATTTTCTAAGAAATGTTTAGAAATATTCAAGCAATCAAAATTAAAATTTTCACAGCAATTACAGGTCCCGAAACCTATTGATAGAGGTATCAACCATCGTAATCGGACCATTTTAAATTTTTGCCGCCCAAAAACTTGTGGGCTATAGCACAGTTGATTTTCAATAAAACTGAATTTTCTAAGAAATGCATAGAAATAATCAAGCAATCAAAATTAAAATTTTCACAGCAATTACAGGTCCCGAAACCTATTGATAGAGGTATCAACCATCGTAATCGGACCATTTTAGATTTTTGCCGCCCAAAAACTTGTGGGCTATAGCACAGTTGATTTTCAATAAAATTGAATTTTCTAAGAAATGTTTAGAAATAATCGAGCAATCAAAATGAAAATTGTCACAGCAATGTGATACAGGTATCAACCATCGTAATCGGACCATTTTAAATTTTTGCCCCCAAAAACTTGTGGGCTATAGCACAGTTGATTTTCAATAAAACTGAATTTTCTAAGAAATGCTTAGAAATAATCAAGCAATCAAAATTAAAATTTTCACAGCAATTACAGGTCCCGAAACCTATTGATAGAGGTATCAACTATCGTAATCGGACCATTTTAGATTTTTTCCGCCCAAAAATTTGTGGGCTATAGCACAGTTGATTTTCAATAAAATTGAATTTTCTAAGAAATGTTTAGAAATATTCAAGCAATCAAAATGAAAATTTTCACAGCAATTACAGGTCCCGAAACCTATTGATAGAGGTATCAACCATCGTAATCGGACCATTTTAGATTTTTGCCGCCCAAAAACTTGTGGGCTATAGCACAGTTGATTTTCAATAAAATTGAATTTTCTAAGAAATGTTTAGAAATAATCGAGCAATCAAAATGAAAATGTTCACAGCAATTACAGGTCCCGAAACCTATTGATAGAGGTATCTACCATCGTAATCGGACCATTTTAGATTTTTGCCGCCCAAAAACTTGTGGGCTATAGCACAGTTGATTTTCAATAATATTGAAATTTCTAAGAAATGCTTAGAAATAATCGAGCAATCAAAATGAAAATTTTCACAGCAATTACAGGTCCCGAAACCTATTGATAGAGGTATCAACTATCGTAATCGGACCATTTTAGATTTTTGCCGCCCAAAAACTTGTGGGCTATATATAGTACAGTTGATTTTCAATAAAATTGAATTTTCTAAGAAACGTTTAGAAATATTCAAGCAATCAAAATGAAAATTTTCACAGCAATTACAGGTCCCGAAACCTATTGATAGAGGTATCAACCATCGTAATCGGACCATTTTAAATGTTTGCCGCCCAAAAACTTGTGGGCTATAGCACAGTTGATTTTCAATAAAATTGAATTTTCTAAGAAATGTTTAGAAATAATCGAGCTATCAAAATGAATATTGTCACAGCAATAACAGGTTCCGAACCCTATTGATAGAGGTATCAACTATCGTAATCGGACCATTTTAGATTTTTGCCGGCCAAAAACTTGTGGGCTATATATAGCAAAGTTGATTTTCAATAAAATTGAATTTTCTAAGAAATGTTTAGAAATATTCAAGCAATCAAAATGAAAATTTTCACAGCAATTACAGGTCCCGAAACCTATTGATAGAGGTATCAACCATCGTAATCGGACCATTTTAAATTTTTGCCGCCCAAAAACTTGTGGGCTATAGCACAGTTGATTTTCAATAAAATTTAATTTTCTAAGAAATGCTTAGAAATAATCAAGCAATCAAAATGAAAATTTTCACAGCAATTACATGTCCCGAAACCTATTGATAGAGGTATCAACTATCGTAATCGGACCATTTTAGATTTTTGCCGCCCAAAAACTTGTGGGCTATAGCACAGTTGAATTTCAATAAAATTGAATTTTCTAAGAAATGTTTAGAAATAATCGAGCAATCAAAATGAATATTGTCACAGCAATAACAGGTTCCGAACCTTATTGATAGAGGTATCAACTATCGTAATCGGACCATTTTAGATTTTTGCCGCCCAAAAACTTGTGGGCTATATATAGCAAAGTTGATTTTCAATAAAATTGAATTTTCTAAGAAATGTTTAGAAATATTCAAGCAATCAAAATGAAAATTTTCACAGCAATTACAGGTCCCGAAACCTATTGATAGAGGTATCAACCATCGTAATCGGACCATTTTAAATTTTTGCCGCCCAAAAACTTGTGGGCTATAGCACAGTTGATTTTCAATAAAATTGAATTTTCTAAGAAATGTTTAGAAATATTCAAGCAATCAAAATGAAAATTTTCACAGCAATTACAGGTCCCGAAACCTATTGATAGAGGTATCAACCATCGTAATCGGACCATTTTAAATTTTTGCCGCCCAAAAACTTGTGGGCTATAGCACAGTTGATTTTCAATAAAATTTAATTTTCTAAGAAATGCTTAGAAATAATCAAGCAATCAAAATTAAAATTTTCACAGCAATTACAGGTCCCGAAACCTATTGATAGAGGTATCAACTATCGTAATCGGACCATTTTAGATTTTTGCCGCCCAAAAACTTGTGGGCTATAGCACAGTTGATTTTCAATAAAATTGAATTTTCTAAGAAATGTTTAGAAATAATCGAGCAATCAAAATGAATATTGTCACAGCAATAACAGGTTCCGAACCTTATTGATAGAGGTATCAACTATCGTAATCGGACCATTTTAGATTTTTGCCGCCCAAAAACTTGTGGGCTATATATAGCAAAGTTGATTTTCAATAAAATTGAATTTTCTAAGAAATGTTTAGAAATATTCAAGCAATCAAAATGAAAATTTTCACAGCAATTACAGGTCCCGAAACCTATTGATAGAGGTATCAACCATCGTAATCGGACCATTTTAAATTTTTGCCGCCCAAAAACTTGTGGGCTATAGCACAGTTGATTTTCAATAAAATTGAATTTTCTAAGAAATGTATATAAATAATCGAGCAATCAAAATGAAAATTTTCACAGCAATTACAGGTCCCGAAACCTATTGATAGAGGTATCTACCATCGTAATCGGACCATTTTAGATTTTTGCCACCAAAAAACTTGTGGGCTATAGCACAGTTGATTTTCAATAAAATTGAATTTTCTAAGAAATGCTTAGAAATAATCAAGCAATCAAAATGAAAATTTTCACAGCAATTACAGGTCCCGAAACATATTGATAGAGGTATCTACCATCGAAATCGGACCATTTTAGATTTTTGCCGCCCAAAAACTTGTGGGCTATAGCACAGTTGATTTTCAATAAAATTGAATTTTCTAAGAAATGTTTATAAATAATCGAGCAATCAAAATGAATATTGTCACAGCAATAACAGGTCTCGAAACCTATTGATAGAGGTATCAACCATCGTAATCGAACCATTTTAGATTTTTGCCGCCCAAAAACTTGTGGGCTATAGCACAGTTGATTTTCAATAAAATTGAATTTTCTAAGAAATGTTTATAAATAATCGAGCAATCAAAATGAAAATTGTCACAGCAATAACAGGTCTCGAAACCTATTGATAGAGGTATCAACCATCGTAATCGAACCATTTTAGATTTTTGCCGCCCAAAAAATTGTGGGCTATAGCACAGTTGATTTTCAATAAAATTGAATTTTCTAAGAAATGTATATAAATAATCGAGCAATCAAAATGAAAATTTTCACAGCAATTACAGGTCCCGAAACCTATTGATAGAGGTATCTACCATCGTAATCGGACCATTTTAGATTTTTGCCACCCAAAAACTTGTGGGCTATAGCACAGTTGATTTTCAATAAAATTGAATTTTCTAAGAAATGTTTAGAAATATTCAAGCAATCAAAATGAAAATTTTCCCAGCAATTACAGGTCCCGAAACCCTATTGATAGAGGTATCAACCATCGTAATCGGACCATTTCAGATTTTTGCCGCCCAAAAACTTGTTGGCTATAGCACAGTTGATTTTCAATAAAATTGAATTTTCTAAGAAATGTTTAGAAATAATCGAGCAATCAAAATGAAAATTGTCACAGCAATGTGATACAGGTATCAACCATCGTAATCGGACCATTTTAGATTTTTGCCGCCCAAAAACTTGTGGGCTATAGCACAGTTGATTTTCAATAAAATTGAATTTTATAAGAAATCTTGATAAAAAATCGAGCAATCAAAATGAAAATTGTCACAGCAATGTGATACAGGTATCAACCATCGTAATCGGACCAGTTTAGATTTTTGCCGGCCAAAAACTTGTGGGCTATAGCACAGTTGATTTTCAATAAAATTGAATTTTCTAAGAAATGTTTAGAAATATTCAAGCAATCAAAATGAAAATTTTCACAGCAATTACAGGTCCCGAAACCTATTGATAGAGGTATCAACCATCGTAATCGGACCATTTTAAATTTTTGCTGCCCAAAAACTTGTGGGCTAATAGCACAATTGATTTTCAATAAAACTAAATTTTCTAAGAAATGCTTAGAAATAATCAAGCAATCAAAATGAAAATTTTCACAGCAATTACAGGTCCCGAAACCTATTGATAGAGGTATCAACCATCGTAATCGGACCATTTTAAATTTTTGCCGCTCAAAAACTTGTGGGCTATAGCACAGTTGATTTTCAATAAAACTGAATTTTCTAAGAAATGCTTAGAAATAATCAAGCAATCAAAATGAAAATTTTTACAGCAATTACAGGTGCAGAAACCTATTGATAGAGGTATCAACCATCGTAATCGGACCATTTTAGATTTTTGCCGCCCAAAAACTTGTGGCTATAGCACAGTTGATTTTCAATAAAATTGAATTTTATAAGAAATCTTGATAAATAATCAAGCAATCAAAATGAAAATTGTCACAGCAATGTGATACAGGTGTCAACCATCGTAATCGGACCAGTTTAGATTTTTGCCGGCCAAAAACTTGTGGGCTATAGCACAGTTGATTTTCAATAAAATTGAATTTTCTAAGAAATGTTTAGAAATAATCGAGCAATCAAAATGAATATTGTCACAGCAATAACAGGTTCCAAACCCTATTGATAGAGGTATCAACTATCGTAATCGGACCATTTTAGATTTTTTCCGCCCAAAAACTTGTGGGCTATAGCACAGTTGATTTTCAATAAAATTGTATTTTCTAAGAAATGTTTAGAAATAATCAAGCAATCAAAATGAAAATTTTCACAGCAATTACAGGTCCCGAAACCTATTGATAGAGGTATCAACCATCGTAATCGGACCATTTTAGATTTTTGCCGCCCAAAAACTTGTGGGCTAATAGCACAGTTGATTTTCAATAAAATTGAATTTTCTAAGAAATGTTTAGAAATAATCGAGCAATCAAAATAAATATTGTCACAGCAATAACAGGTTCCGAACCCTATTGATAGAGGTATCAACCATCGTAATCGGACCATTTTAGATTTTTTCCGCCCAAAAACTTGTGGGCTATAGCACAGTTGATTTTCAATAAAATTGTATTTTCTAAGAAATGTTTAGAAATATTCAAACAATCAAAATGAAAATTTTCACAGCAATTACAGGTCCCGAAACCTATTGATAGAGGTATCAACCATCGTAATCGGACCATTTTAAATTTTTGCCGCCCAAAAACTTGTGGGCTATAGCACAATTGATTTTCAATAAAACTAAATTTTCTAAGAAATGCTTAGAAATAATCAAGCAATCAAAATGAAAATTTTCACAGCAATTACAGGTCCCGAAACCTATTGATAGAGGTATCAACCATCGTAATCGGACCATTTTAAATTTTTGCCGCTCAAAAACTTGTGGGCTATAGCACAGTTGATTTTCAATAAAACTGAATTTTCTAAGAAATGCTTAGAAATAATCAAGCAATCAAAATGAAAATTTTGACAGCAATTACAGGTCCCGAAACCTATTGATAGAGGTATCAACCATCGTAATCGGACCATTTTAGATTTTTGCCGCCCAAAAACTTGTGGGCTATAGCATAGTTGATTTTCAATAAAATTGAATTTTCTAAGAAATGCTTAGAAATAATCAAGCAATCAAAATGAAAATTTTGACAGCAATTACAGGTCCTGAAACCTATTGATAGAGGTATCAACCATCGTAATCGGAACATTTTAGATTTTTGCCGCCCAAAAACTTGTGGGCTATAGCACAGTTGATTTTCAATAAAATTGAATTTTCTAAGAAATGTTTAGAAATAATCGAGCAATCAAAATAAAAATTTTCACAGCAATAACAGGTTCCGAACTCTATTGATAGAGGTATCAACTATCGTAATCGGACCATTTTAGATTTTTTCTGCCCAAAAACTTGTGGGCAGCACAGTTGATTTTCAATAAAATTGAATTTTCTAAGAAATGTTTAGAAATATTCAAGCAATCAAAATGAAAATTTTCACAGCAATTACAGGTCCCGAAACCTATTGATAGAGGTATCAACCATCGTAATCGGACCATTTTAAATTTTTGCCGCCCAAAAAATTTGGGCTATAGCACAGTTGATTTTCAATAAAACTGAATTTTCTAAGAAATGCTTAGAAATAATCAAGCAATCAAAATGAAAATTTTCACAGCAATTACAGGTCCCGAAACCTATTGATAGAGGTATCAACCATCGTAATCGGACCATTTTAAATTTTTGCCGCCCAAAAACTTGTGGGCTATAGCACAGTTGATTTTCAATAAAACTGAATTTTCTAAGAAATGCTTAGAAATAATCAAGCAATCAAAATGAAAATTTTTACAGCAATTACAGGTCCCGAAACCTATTGATAGAGGTATCAGCCATCGTAATCGAACCATTTTAAATTTTTGCCGCCCAAAAACTTGTGGGCTATAGCACAGTTGATTTTCAATAAAACTGAATTTTCTAAGAAATGCTTAGAAATAATCAAGCAATCAAAATGAAAATTTTTACAGCAATTACAGGTGCAGAAACCTATTGATAGAGGTATCAACCATCGTAATCGGACCATTTTAGATTTTTGCCGCCCAAAAACTTGTGGGCTATAACACAGTTGATTTTCAATAAAATTGAATTTTCTAAGAAAGGTTTAGAAATAATCGAGCAATCAAAATGAGTATTGTCACAGCAATAACAGGTCCCGAACCCTATTGATAGAGGTATCAACCATCGTAATCGGACCATTTTAGATTATTGCCGCCCAAAAACTTGTGGCTATAGCACAGTTGATTTTCAATAAAATTGAATTTTCTAAGAAATGTTTAGAAATAATCGAGCAATCAAAATGAATATTGTCACAGCAATAACAGGTTCCAAACCCTATTGATAGAGGTATCAACTATCGTAATCGGACCATTTTAGATTTTTTCCGCCCAAAAACTTGTGGGCTATAGCACAGTTGATTTTCAATAAAACTGAATTTTCTAAGAAATGTTTAGAAATAATCAAGCAATCAAAACGAAAATTTTCACAGCAATTACAGGTCCCGAAACCTATTGATAGAGGTATCAACCATCGTAATCGGACCATTTTAGATTTTTGCCGCCCAAAAACTTGTGGGCTAATAGCACAGTTGATTTTCAATAAAATTGAATTTTCTAAGAAATGTTTAGAAATAATCGAGCAATCAAAATAAATATTGTAACAGCAATAACAGGTTCCGAACCCTATTGATAGAGGTATCAACCATCGTAATCGGACCATTTTAGATTTTTTCCGCCCAAAAACTTGTGGGCTATAGCACAGTTGATTTTCAATAAAATTGTATTTTCTAAGAAATGTTTAGAAATAATCAAGCAATCAAAATGAAAATTTTCACAGCAATTACAGGTCCCGAAACCTATTGATAGAGGTATCAACCATCGTAATCGGACCATTTAAATTTTTGCCGCTCAAAAACTTGTGGGCTATAGCACAGTTGATTTTCAATAAAACTGAATTTTCTAAGAAATGCTTAGAAATAATCAAGCAATCAAAATGAAAATTTTTACAGCAATTACAGGTCCCGAAACCTATTGATAGAGGTATCAACCATCGTAATCGGAACATTTTAGATTTTTGCCGCCCAAAAACTTGTGGGCTATAGCACAGTTGATTTTCAATAAAATTGAATTTTCTAAGAAATGCTTAGAAATAATCGAGCAATCAAAATAAAAATTTTGACAGCAATAGAAGGTCCTGAAACCTATCGATAGAGGTATCAACCATCGTAATCGGACCATTTTAGATTTTTGCCGCCCAAAAACTTGTGGGCTATAGCACAGTTGATTTTAAATAAAACTGAATTTTCTAAGAAATGCTTAGAAATAATCAAGCAATCAAAATGAAAATTTTCACAGCAATTACAGGTCCCGAAACCTATTGATAGAGGTATCAGCCATCGTAATCGGACCATTTTAAATTTTTGCCACCCAAAAACTTGTGGGCTATAGCACAGTTGATTTTCAATAAAATTGAATTTTCTAAGAAATGCTTAGATATAATCGAGCAATCAAAATAAAAATTTTCACAGCAATAAAAGGTCCCGAAACCTATCGATAGAGGTATCAACCATCGTAATCGGACCATTTTAAATTTTTGCCGCCCAAAAACTGATTTTCATTAAAATTGAAAAACTTGTGGGCTATAGCACAGTTGATTTTCAATAAAACTGAATTTTTTAAGAAATGCTTAGAAATAATCAAGCAATCAAAATGAAAATTTTCACAGCAATTAAATTTTTGCCGCCCAAAAACTTGTGGGCTATAGCACAGTTGATTTTCAATAAAACTGAATTTTCTAAGAAATGCTTAGAAATAATCAAGCAATCAAAATGAAAATTTTTACAGCAATTACAGGTCCCGAAACCTATTGATAGAGGTATCAACCATCGTAATCGGACCATTTTAAATTTTTGCCACCCAAAAACTGATTTTCAATAAAACTGAAAAACTTGTGGGCTATAGCACAGTTGATTTTCAATAAAACTGAATTTTCTAACTAATGCTTAGAAATAATCAAGCAATCAAAATGAAAATTTTCACAGCAATTAAATTTTTGCCGCCCAAAAACTTGTGGGCTATAGCACAGTTGATTTTCAATAAAACTGAATTTTCTAAGAAATGCTTAGAAATAATCAAGCAATCAAAATGAAAACTTTCACAGCAATTACAGGTCCCGAAACCTATTGATAGAGGTATCAACTATCGTAATCGGACCATTTTAAATTTTTGCCGCCCAAAAACTGATTTTCAATAAAACTGAAAAACTTGTGGGCTATAGCACAGTTGATTTTCAATAAAACTGAATTTTCTAAGAAATGCTTAGAAATAATCAAGCAATCAAAATGAAAATTTTCACAGCAATTAAATTTTTGCCGCCCAAAAACTTGTGGGCTATAGCACAGTTGATTTTCAATAAAACTGAATTTTCTAAGAAATGCTTAGAAATAATTAAGCAATCAAAATGAAAATTTTTACAGCAATTACAGGTCCCGAAACCTATTGATAGAGGTATCAACCATCGTAATCGGACCATTTTAAATTTTTGCCGCCCAAAAACTGATTTTCAATAAAACTGAAAAACTTGTGGGCTATAGCACAGTTGATTTTCAATAAAACTGAATTTTCTAAGAAATGCTTAGAAATAATCAAGCAATCAAAATGAAAATTTTCACAGCAATTAAATTTTTGCCGCCCAAAAACTTGTGGGCTATAGCACAGTTGATTTTCAATAAAACTGAATTTTCTAAGAAATGCTTAGAAATAATCAAGCAATCAAAATGAAAATTTTTACAGCAATTACAGGTCCCGAAACCTATTGATAGAGGTATCAACCATCGTAATCGGACCATTTTAAATTTTTGCCGCCCAAAAACTGATTTTCAATAAAACTGAAAAACTTGTGGGCTATAGCACAGTTGATTTTCAATAAAACTGAATTTTCTAACTAATGCTTAGAAATAATCAAGCAATCAAAATGAAAATTTTCACAGCAATTAAATTTTTGCCGCCCAAAAACTTGTGGGCTATAGCACAGTTGATTTTCAATAAAACTGAATTTTCTAAGAAATGCTTAGAAATAATCAAGCAATCAAAATGAAAACTTTCACAGCAATTACAGGTCCCGAAACCTATTGATAGAGGTATCAACTATCGTAATCGGACCATTTTAAATTTTTGCCGCCCAAAAACTGATTTTCAATAAAACTGAAAAACTTGTGGGCTATAGCACAGTTGATTTTCAATAAAACTGAATTTTCTAAGAAATGCTTAGAAATAATCAAGCAATCAAAATGAAAATTTTCACAGCAATTAAATTTTTGCCGCCCAAAAACTTGTGGGCTATAACACAGTTGATTTTCAATAAAACTGAATTTTCTAAGAAATGCTTAGAAATAATTAAGCAATCAAAATGAAAATTTTTACAGCAATTACAGGTCCCGAAACCTATTGATAGAGGTATCAACCATCGTAATCGGACCATTTTAAATTTTTGCCGCCCAAAAACTGATTTTCAATAAAACTGAAAAACTTGTGGGCTATAGCACAGTTGATTTTCAATAAAACTGAATTTTCTAAGAAATGCTTAGAAATAATCAAGCAATCAAAATGAAAATTTTCACAGCAATTAAATTTTTGCCGCCCAAAAACTTGTGGGCTATAGCACAGTTGATTTTCAATAAAACTGAATTTTCTAAGAAATGCTTAGAAATAATCAAGCAATCAAAATGAAAATTTTTACAGCAATTACAGGTCCCGAAACCTATTGATAGAGGTATCAACCATCGTAATCGGACCATTTTAAATTTTTGCCGCCCAAAAACTGATTTTCAATAAAACTGAAAAACTTGTGGGCTATAGCACAGTTGATTTTCAATAAAACTGAATTTTCTAACTAATGCTTAGAAATAATCAAGCAATCAAAATGAAAATTTTCACAGCAATTAAATTTTTGCCGCCCAAAAACTTTTGGGCTATAGCACAGTTGATTTTCAATAAAACTGAATTTTCTAAGAAATGCTTAGAAATAATCAAGCAATCAAAATGAAAACTTTCACAGCAATTACAGGTCCCGAAACCTATTGATAGAGGTATCAACTATCGTAATCGGACCATTTTAAATTTTTGCCGCCCAAAAACTGATTTTCAATAAAACTGAAAAACTTGTGGGCTATAGCACAGTTGATTTTCAATAAAACTGAATTTTCTAAGAAATGCTTAGAAATAATCAAGCAATCAAAATGAAAATTTTCACAGCAATTAAATTTTTGCCGCCCAAAAACTTGTGGGCTATAGCACAGTTGATTTTCAATAAAACTGAATTTTCTAAGAAATGCTTAGAAATAATCAAGCAATCAAAATTAAAATTTTTACAGCAATTACAGGTCCCGAAACCTATTGATAGAGGTATCAACCATCGTAATCGGACCATTTTAAATTTTTGCCGCCCAAAAACTGATTTTCAATAAAACTGAAAAACTTGTGGGATATAGCACAGTTGATTTTCAATAAAACTGAATTTTCTAACTAATGCTTAGAAATAATCAGGCAATCAAAATGAAAATTTTCATATCAATTAAATTTTTGCCGCCCAAAAACTTGTGGGCTATAGCACAGTTGATTTTCAATAAAACTGAATTTTCTAAGAAATGCTTAGAAATAATCAAGCAATCAAAATGAAAACTTTCACAGCAATTACAGGTCCCGAAACCTATTGATAGAGGTATCAACTATCGTAATCGGACCATTTTAAATTTTTGCCGCCCAAAAACTGATTTCCAATAAAACTGAAAAACTTGTGGGCTATAGCACAGTTGATTTTCAATAAAACTGAATTTTCTAAGAAATGCTTAGAAATAATCAAGCAATCAAAATGAAAATTTTCACAGCAATTAAATTTTTGCCGCCCAAAAACTTGTGGGCTATAGCACAGTTGATTTTCAATAAAACTGAATTTTCTAAGAAATGCTTAGAAATAATCAAGCAATCAAAATTAAAATTTTTACAGCAATTACAGGTCCCGAAACCTATTGATAGAGGTATCAACCATCGTAATCGGACCATTTTAAATTTTTGCCGCCCAAAAACTGATTTTCAATAAAACTGAAAAACTTGTGGGATATAGCACAGTTGATTTTCAATAAAACTGAATTTTCTAACTAATGCTTAGAAATAATCAAGCAATCAAAATGAAAATTTTCATATCAATTAAATTTTTGCCGCCCAAAAACTTGTGGGCTATAGCACAGTTGATTTTCAATAAAACTGAATTTTCTAAGAAATGCTTAGAAATAATCAAGCAATCAAAATGAAAACTTTCACAGCAATTACAGGTCCCGAAACCTATTGATAGAGGTATCAACTATCGTAATCGGACCATTTTAAATTTTTGCCGCCCAAAAACTGATTTCCAATAAAACTGAAAAACTTGTGGGCTATAGCACAGTTGATTTTCAATAAAACTGAATTTTCTAAGAAATGCTTAGAAATAATCAAGCAATCAAAATGAAAATTTTCACAGCAATTACAGGTCCCGAAACCTATTGATAGAGGTATCAACCATCGTAATCGGAACATTTTAGATTTTTGCCGCCCAAAAACTTGTGGGCTATAGCACAGTTGATTTTCAATAAAATTGAATTTTCTAAGAAATGCTTAGAAATAATCGAGCAATCAAAATAAAAGTTTTGACAGCAATAAAAGGTCCTGAAACCTATCGATAGAGGTATCAACCATCGTAATCGGACCATTTTAGATTTTTGCCGCCCAAAAACTTGTGGGCTATAGCACAGTTGATTTTCAATAAAATTGAATTTTCTAAGAAATGCTTTGAAATAATCAAGCAATCAAAATAAAAATTTGCACAGCAATTACAGGTCCCGAAACCTATTGACAGAGGTATCAACCATCGTAATCGGACCATTTTAGATTTTTGCCGGGCTATAGCACAGTTGATTTTCAATAAAATTGAATTTTCTAAGAAATGTTTAGAAATAATCGAGCAATCAAAATAAAAATTTTCACAGCAATAACAGGTTCCGAACTCTATTGATAGAGGTATCAACTATCGTAATCGGACCATTTTAGATTTTTTCTGCCCAAAAACTTGTGGGCAGCACAGTTGATTTTCAATAAAATTGAATTTTCTAAGAAATGTTTAGAAATATTCAAGCAATTAAAATGAAAATTTTCACAGCAATTACAGGTCCCGAAACCTATTGATAGAGGTATCAACCATCGTAATCGGACCATTTTAAATTCTTGACGCCCAAAAACTTTTGGGCTATAGCACAGTTGATTTTCAATAAAACTGAATTTTCTAAGAAATGCTTAGAAATAATCAAGCAATCAAAATGAAAATGTTCACAGCAATTACAGGTCCCGAAACCTATTGATAGAGGTATCAACCATCGTAATCGGACCATTTTAAATTTTTGCCGCCCAAAAACTTGTGGGCTATAGCACAGTTGATTTTCAATAAAATTGAATTTTCTAAGAAATGTTTAGAAATAATCGAGCAATCAAAATGAAAATTGTCACAGCAATAAAAGGTCCCGAAACCTATCGATAGAGGTATCAACCATTTTAGATTTTTGCCGCCAAAAACTTGTGGGCTATAGCACAGTTGATTTTCAATAAAATTGATTTTTCTAAGAAATGTTTAGAAATATTCAAGCAATCAAAATGAAAATTTTCACAGCAATTACAGGTCCCGAAACCTATTGATAGAGGTATCAACCATCGTAATTGGACCATTTTAGATTTTTGCCGCTAAAAACTTGTGGGCTATAGCACAGTTGATATGCAATAAAATTGAATTTTCTAAGAAATGCTTAGAAATAATAGAGCAATCAAAATGAAAATTTTCACAGCAATTACAGGTCCCGAAACCTATTGATAGAGGTATCAACCATCGTAATCGGACCATTTTAGATTTTTGCCGCCCAAAAACTTGTGGGCTATAAGCACAGTTGATTTTCAATAAAATTGAATTTTCTAAGAAATGTTTAGAAATATTCAAGCAATCAAAATTAAAATTTTCACAGCAATTACAGGTCCCGAAACCTATTGATAGAGGTATCAACCATCGTAATCGGACCACTTTAGATTTTTGCCGCCCAAAAACTTGTGGGCTATAGCACAGTTGATTTTCAATAAAATTGAATTTTCTAAGAAATGTTTAGAAATATTCAAGCAATCAAAATGAAAATTTTCACAGCAATTACAGGTCCCGAAACCTATTGATAGAGGTATCAACCATCGTAATCGGACCATTTTAGATTTTTGCCACCCAAAAACTTGTGGGCTATAGCACAGTTGATATGCAATAAAATTGAATTTTCTAAGAAATGCTTAGAAATAATCGAGCAATCAAAATGAAAATTGTCACAGCAATTACAGGTCCCGAAACCTATTGATAGAGGTATCAACCATCGTATTCGGACCATTTTAGATTTTTGCCGCCCAAAAACTTGTGGGCTATAGCACAGTTGATTTTCAATAAAATTGAATTTTCTAAGAAATGTTTAGAAATATTCAAGCAATCAAAATGAAAATTGTCACAGCAATTACAGGTCCCGAAACCTATTGATAGAGGTATCAACCATCGTAATCGGACCATTTTAGATTTTTGCCGGGCTATAGCACAGTTGATTTTCAATAAAATTGAATTTTCTAAGAAATGTTTAGAAATAATCGGGCAATCAAAATGAATATTGTCACAGCAATAACAGGTTCCGAACTCTATTGATAGAGGTATCAACTATCGTAATCGGACCATTTTAGATTTATTCCGCCCAAAAACTTGTGGGCTATAGCACAGTTGATTTTCAATAAAATTGAATTTTCTAAGAAATGTTTAGAAATAATCGAGCAATCAAAATGAAAATTGTCACAGCAATAAAAGGTCCCGAAACCCATCGATAAAGGTATCAACCATTTTAGATTTTTGCCGCCAAAAACTTGTGGGCTATAGCACAGTTTATTTTCAATAACATTGAATTTTCTAAGAAATGTTTAGAAATATTCAAGCATTCAAAATGAAAATTTTCACAGCAATTACAGGTCCCGAAACCTATTGATAGAGGTATCAACCATCGTAATCGGACCATTTTAGATTTTTGCCGCCCAAAAACTTGTGGGCTATAGCAAAGTTGATTTTCAATAAAATTGATTTTTCTAAGAAATGTTTAGAAATATTCAAGCAATCAAAATGAAAATTTTCACAGCAATTACAGGTCCCGAAACCTATTGATAGAGGTATCAACCATCGTAATCGGACCATTTTAGATTTTTGCCGCCCAAAAACTTGTGGGCTATAGCACAGTTGATATGCAATAAAATTGATTTTTCTAAGAAATGCTTAGAAATAATCGAGCAATCAAAATGAAAATTTTCACAGCAATTACAGGTCCCGAAACCTATTGATAGAGGTATCAACCATCGTAATCGGACCATTTTAGATTATTGCCGCCCAAAAACTTGTGGGCTATAGCACAGTTGATTTTCAATAAAATTGAATTTTCTAAGAAATGTTTAGAAATATTCAAGCAATCAAAATTAAAATTTTCACAGCAATTACAGGTCCCGAAACCTATTGATAGAGGTATCAACCATCGTAATCGGACCACTTTAGATTTTTGCCGCCCAAAAACTTGTGGGCTATAGCACAGTTGATTTTCAATAAAATTAAATTTTCTAAGAAATGTTTAGAAATATTCAAGCAATCAAAATGAAAATTTTCACAGCAATTACAGGTCCCGAAACCTATTGATAGAGGTATCAACCATCGTATTCGGACCATTTTAGATTTTTGCCACCCAAAAACTTGTGGGCTATAGCACAGTTGATATGCAATAAAATTGAATTTTCTAAGAAATGCTAAGAAATAATCGAGCAATCAAAATAAAAATTGTCACAGCAATTACAGGTCCCGAAACCTATTAATAGAGGTATCAACCATCGTATTCGGACCATTTTAGATTTTTGCCGCCCAAAAAATTGTGGGCTATAGCACAGTAGATTTTCAATAAAATTGAATTTTCTAAGAAATGTTTAGAAATATTCAAGCAATCAAAATGAAAATTGTCACAGCAATTACAGGTCCCGAAACCTATTGATAGAGGTATCAACCATCGTATTCGGACCATTTTAGATTTTTGCCGCCCAAAAACTTGTGGGCTATAGCACAGTTGATTTTCAATAAAATTGAATTTTCTAAGAAATGTTTAGAAATAATCGAGCAATCAAAATGAAAATTGTCACAGCAATAAAAGGTCCCGAAACCTATCGATAGAGGTATCAACCATTTTAGATTTTTGCCGCCAAAAACTTGTGGGCTATAGCACAGTTGATATGCAATAAAATTGAATTTTCTAAGAAATGCTTAGAAATAATCGAGCAATCAAAATGAAAATTTTCACAGCAATTACAGGTCCCGAAACCTATTGATAGAGGTATCAACCATCGTAATCGGACCATTTTAGATTTTTGCCGCCCAAAAACTTGTGGGCTATAGCACAGTTGATTTTCAATAAAATTGATTTTTCTAAGAAATGTTCAGAAATATTCAAGCAATCAAAATGAAAATTTTCACAGCAATTACAGGTCCCGAAACCTATTGATAGAGGTATCAACCATCGTAATCGGACCATTTTAGATTTTTGCCGCCCAAAAACTTGTGGGCTATAGCACAGTTGATATGCAATAAAATTGAATTTTCTAAGAAATGCTTAGAAATAATCGAGCAATCAAAATGAAAATTTTCACAGCAATTACAGGTCCCGAAACCTATTGATAGAGGTATCAACCATCGTAATCGGACCATTTTAGATTTTTGCCGCCCAAAAACTTGTGGGCTATAGCACAGTTGATTTTCAATAAAATTGAATTTTCTAAGAAATGTTTAGAAATATTCAAGCAATCAAAATGAAAATTTTCACAGCAATTACAGGACCCGAAACCTATTGATAGAGGTATCAACCATCGTATTCGGACCATTTTAGATTTTTGCCGCCCAAAAACTTGTGGGCTATAGCACAGTTGATTTTCAATAAAATTGATTTTTCTAAGAAATGTTTAAAAATATTCAAGCAATCAAAATGAAAATTTTCACAGCAATTACAGGTCCCGAAACCTATTGATAGAGGTATCAACCATCGTAATCGGACCATTTTAGATTTTTGCCGCCCAAAAACTTGTGGGCTATAGCACAGTTGATATGCAATAAAATTGAATTTTCTAAGAAATGCTTAAAAATAATCGAGCAATCAAAATGAAAATTTTCACAGCAATTACAGGTCCCGAAACCTATTGATAGAGGTATCAACCATCGTAATCGGACCATTTTAGATTTTTGCCGCCCAAAAACTTGTGGGCTATAGCACAGTTGATTTTCAATAAAATTGAATTTTCTAAGAAATGTTTAGAAATATTCAAGCAATCAAAATTAAAATT
This sequence comes from Tipula vernalis, assembly GCA_958295665.1. Taxonomy (NCBI): domain Eukaryota; kingdom Metazoa; phylum Arthropoda; class Insecta; order Diptera; family Tipulidae; genus Tipula; species Tipula vernalis. The sequence goes on along the minus strand of OY282560.1, from coordinate 163,721,625 downwards.
TTCACAGCAATTACAGGTCCCGAAACCTATTGATAGAGGTATCAACCATCGTATTCGGACCATTTTAGATTTTTGCCGCCCAAAAACTTGTGGGCTATAGCACAGTTGATTTTCAATAAAATTGAATTTTCTAAGAAATGTTTAGAAATATTCAAGCAATCAAAATGAAAATTGTCACAGCAATTACAGGTCCCGAAACCTATTGATAGAGGTATCAACCATCGTATTCGGACCATTTTAGATTTTTGCCGCCCAAAAACTTGTGGGCTATAGCACAGTTGATATGCAATAAAATTGAATTTTCTAAGAAATGCTTAGAAATAATCGAGCAATCAAAATTAAAATTTTCACAGCAATTACAGGTCCCGAAACCTATTGATAGAGGTATCAACCATCGTATTCGGACCATTTTAGATTTTTGCCGCCCAAAAACTTGTGGGCTATAGCACAGTTGATTTTCAATAAAATTGAATTTTCTAAGAAATGTTTAGAAATATTCAAGCAATCAAAATTAAAATTTTCACAGCAATTACAGGTCCCGAAACCTATTGATAGAGGTATCAACCATCGTAATCGGACCATTTTAGATTTTTGCCGCCCAAAAACTTGTGGGCTATAGCACAGTTGATATGCAATAAAATTGAATTTTCTAAGAAATGCTTAGAAATAATCGAGCAATCAAAATTCAAATTTTCACAGCAATTACAGGTCCCGAAACCTATTGATAGAGGTATCAACCATCGTATTCGGACCATTTTAGATTTTTGCCGCCCAATAACTTGTGGGCTATAGCACAGTTGATTTTCAATAAAATTGAATTTTCTAAGAAATGTTTAGAAATATTCAAGCAATCAAAATTAAAATTTTCACAGCAATTACAGGTCCCGAAACCTATTGATAGAGGTATCAACCATCGTAATCGGACCACTTTAGATTTTTGCCGCCCAAAAACTTGTGGGCTATAGCCTAGTTGATTTTCAATAAAATTGAATTTTCTAAGAAATGTTTAGAAATAATCGAGCAATCAAAATGAAAATTTTCACAGCAATTACAGGTCCCGAAACCTATTGATAGAGGTATCAACCATCGTAATCGGACCATTTTAGATTTTTGCCGCCCAAAAACTTGTGGGCTATAGCACAGTTGATTTTCAATAAAATTTAATTTTCTAAGAAATGTTTAGAAATAATCGAGCAATCAAAATGAAAATTGTCACAGCAATAAAAGGTCCCGAAACCTATCGATAGAGGTATCAACCATTTTAGATTTTTGCCGCCAAAAACTTGTGGGCTATAGCACAGTTGATTTTCAATAAAATTGAATTTTCTAAGAAATGTTTAGAAATATTCAAGCAATCAAAATGAAAATTTTCACAGCAATTACAGGTCCCGAAACCTATTGATAGAGGTATCAACCATCGTAATCGGACCATTTTAGATTTTTGCCACCAAAAAACTTGTGGGCTATAGCACAGTTGATATGCAATAAAATTGAATTTCAAGCAACAGCAATTACAGGTCCCGAAACCTATTGATAGAGGTATCAACCATCGTATTCGGACCATTTTAGATTTTTGCCGCCCAAAAACTTGTGGGCTATAGCACAGTTGATTTTCAATAAAATTGAATTTTCTAAGAAATGTTTAGAAATATTCAAGCAATCAAAATAAAAATTGTCACAGCAATTACAGGTCCCGAAACCTATTGATAGAGGTATCAACCATCGTAATCGGACCACTTTAGATTTTTGCCGCCCAAAAACTTGTGGGCTATAGCACAGTTGATTTTCAATAAAATTGAATTTTCTAAGAAATGTTTAGAAATATTCAAGCAATCAAAATTAAAATTTTCACAGCAATTACAGGTCCCGAAACCTATTGATAGAGGTATCAACCATCGTAATCGGACCATTTTAGATTTTTGCCACCCAAAAACTTGTGGGCTATAGCACAGTTGATATGCAATAAAATTGAATTTTCTAAGAAATGCTTAGAAATAATCGAGCAATCAAAATGAAAATTGTCACAGCAATTACAGGTCCCGAAACCTATTGATAGAGGTATCAACCATCGTATTCGGACCATTTTAGATTTTTGCCGCCCAAAAACTTGTGGGCTATAGCACAGTTGATTTTCAATAAAATTGAATTTTCTAAGAAATGTTTAGAAATATTCAAGCAATCAAAATGAAAATTTTCACAGCAATTACAGGTCCCGAACCCTGTTGATAGAGGTATCAACCATCATAATCGGACCATTTTAGATTTTTGCCGCCCAAAAACTTGTGGGCTATAGCACAGTTGATATGCAATAAAATTGAATTTTCTAAGAAATGCTTAGAAATAATCGAGCAATCAAAATTAAAATTTTCACAGCAATTACAGGTCCCGAAACCTATTGATAGAGGTATCAACCATCGTATTCGGACCATTTTAGATTTTTGCCGCCCAAAAACTTGTGGGCTATAGCACAGTTGATTTTCAATAAAATTGAATTTTCTAAGAAATGTTTAGAAATATTCAAGCAATCAAAATTAAAATTTTCACAGCAATTACAGGTCCCGAAACCTATTGATAGAGGTATCAACCATCGTAATCGGACCATTTTAGATTTTTGCCGCCCAAAAACTTGTGGGCTATAGCACAGTTGATATGCAATAAAATTGAATTTTCTAAGAAATGCTTAGAAATAATCGAGCAATCAAAATTAAAATTGTCACAGCAATTACAGGTCCCGAAACCTATTGATAGAGGTATCAACCATCGTATTCGGACCATTTTAGATTTTTGCCGCCCAAAAACTTGTGGGCTATAGCACAGTTGATTTTCAATAAAATTGAATTTTCTAAGAAATGTTTAGAAATATTCAAGCAATCAAAATTAAAATTTTCACAGCAATTACAGGTCCCGAACCCTGTTGATAGAGGTATCAACCATCATAATCGGACCATTTTAGATTTTTGCCGCCCAAAAACTTGTGGGCTATAGCACAGTTGATATGCAATAAAATTGAATTTTCTAAGAAATGCTTAGAAATAATCGAGCAATCAAAATTAAAATTTTCACAGCAATTACAGGTCCCGAAACCTATTGATAGAGGTATCAACCATCGTAATCGGACCATTTTAGATTTTTGCCACCCAAAAACTTGTGGGCTATAGCACAGTTGATTTTCAATAAAATTGAATTTTCTAAGAAATGTTTAGAAATATTCAAGCAATCAAAATGAAAATTTTCACAGCAATTACAGGTCCCGAACCCTGTTGATAGAGGTATCAACCATCATAATCGGACCATTTTAGATTTTTGCCGCCAAAAACTTGTGGACTATAGCACAGTTGATATGCAATAAAATTGAATTTTCTAAGAAATGCTTAGAAATAATCAAGCAATTAAAATGAAAACTTTCACAGCAATTACAGGTCCCGAAACCTATTGATAGAGGTATCAACTATCGTAATCGGACCATTTTAAATTTTTGCCGCCCAAAAACTGATTTTCAATAAAACTGAAAAACTTGTGGGCTATAGCACAGTTGATTTTCAATAAAACTGAATTTTCTAACTAATGGTTAGGAATAATCAAGCAATCAAAATGAAAATTTTCACAGCAATTAAATATTTGCCGCCCAAAAACTTGTGGGCTATAGCACAGTTGATTTTCAATAAAACTGAATTTTCTAAGAAATGCTTAGAAATAATCAAGCAATCAAAATGAAAATTTTCACAGCAATTAGAGGTCCCGAAACCTATTGATAGAGGTATCAACCATCGTAATCGGAACATTTTAGATTTTTGCCGCCCAAAAACTTGTGGGCTATAGCACAGTTGATTTTCAATAAAATTGAATTTTCTAAGAAATGCTTAGAAATAATCGAGCAATCAAAATAAAAATTTTGACAGCAATAAAAGGTCCTGAAACCTATCGATAGAGGTATCAACCATCGTAATCGGACCATTTTAGATTTTTGCCGCCCAAAAACTTGTGGGCTATAGCACAGTTGATTTTCAATAAAATTGAATTTTCTAAGAAATGCTTTGAAATAATCAAGCAATCAAAATAAAAATTTGCACAGCAATTACAGGTCCCGAAACCTATTGACAGAGGTATCAACCATCGTAATCGGACCATTTTAGATTTTTGCCGGGCTATAGCACAGTTGATTTTCAATAAAATTGAATTTTCTAAGAAATGTTTAGAAATAATCGAGCAATCAAAATAAAAATTTTCACAGCAATAACAGGTTCCGAACTCTATTGATAGAGGTATCAACTATCGTAATCGGACCATTTTAGATTTTTTCTGCCCAAAAACTTGTGGGCAGCACAGTTGATTTTCAATAAAATTGAATTTTCTAAGAAATGTTTAGAAATATTCAAGCAATCAAAATGAAAATTTTCACAGCAATTACAGGTCCCGAAACCTATTGATAGAGGTATCAACCATCGTAATCGGACCATTTTAAATTTTTGACGCCCAAAAACTTTTGGGCTATAGCACAGTTGATTTTCAATAAAACTGAATTTTCTAAGAAATGCTTAGAAATAATCAAGCAATCAAAATGAAAATGTTCACAGCAATTACAGGTCCCGAAACCTATTGATAGAGGTATCAACCATCGTAATCGGACCATTTCAAATTTATGCCGCCCAAAAACTTGTGGGCTATAGCACAGTTGATTTTCAATAAAATTGAATTTTCTAAGAAATGTTTAGAAATAATCGAGCAATCAAAATGAAAATTGTCACAGCAATAAAAGGTCCCGAAACCTATCGATAGAGGTATCAACCATTTTAGATTTTTGCCGCCAAAAACTTGTGGGCTATAGCACAGTTGATTTTCAATAAAATTGAATTTTCTAAGAAATGTTTAGAAATATTCTAGCAATCAAAATGAAAATTTTCACAGCAATTACAGGTCCCGAAACCTATTGATAGAGGTATCAACCATCGTAATCGGACCATTTTAGATTTTTGCCGCCCAAAAACTTGTGGGCTATAGCACAGTTGATTTTCAATAAAATTGAATTTTCTAAGAAATGTTTAGAAATATTCAAGCAATCAAAATGAAAATTTTCACAGCAATTACAGGTCCCAAAACCTATTGATAGAGGTATCAACCATCGTATTCGGACCATTTTAGATTTTTGCCGCCCAAAAACTTGTGGGCTATAGCACAATTGATTTTCAATAAAATTGAATTTTCTAAGAAATGTTTAGAAATATTCAAGCAATCAAAATGAAAATTTTCACAGCAATTACAGGTCCCGAAACCTATTGATAGAGGTATCAACCATCGTAATCGGACCATTTTAGATTTTTGCCACCCAGAAACTTGTGGGCTATAGCACAGTTGTTATGCAATAAAATTGAATTTTCTAAGAAATGCTTAGAAATAATCGAGCAATCAAAATGAAAATTGTCACAGCAATAAAAGGTCCCGAAACCTATCGATAGAGGTATCAACCATTTTAGATTTTTGCCGCCAAAAACTTGTGGGCTATAGCACAGTTGATTTTCAATAAAATTGATTTTTCTAAGAAATGTTTAGAAATATTCAAGCAATCAAAATGAAAATTTTCACAGCAATTACAGGTCCCGAAACCTATTGATAGAGGTATCAACCATCGTAATTGGACCATTTTAGATTTTTGCCGCCAAAAACTTGTGGGCTATAGCACAGTTGATATGCAATAAAATTGAATTTTCTAAGAAATGCTTAGAAATAATAGAGCAATCAAAATGAAAATTTTCACAGCAATTACAGGTCCCGAAACCTATTGATAGAGGTATCAACCATCGTAATCGGACCATTTTAGATTTTTGCCGCCCAAAAACTTGTGGGCTATAAGCACAGTTGATTTTCAATAAAATTGAATTTTCTAAGAAATGTTTAGAAATATTCAAGCAATCAAAATGAAAATTTTCACAGCAATTACAGGTCCCGAAACCTATTGATAGAGGTATCAACCATCGTAATCGGACCATTTTAGATTTTTGCCACCCAAAAACTTGTGGGCTATAGCACAGTTGATATGCAATAAAATTGAATTTTCTAAGAAATGCTTAGAAATAATCGAGCAATCAAAATGAAAATTGTCACAGCAATTACAGGTCCCGAAACCTATTGATAGAGGTATCAACCATCGTATTCGGACCATTTTAGATTTTTGCCGCCCAAAAACTTGTGGGCTATAGCACAGTTGATTTTCAATAAAATTGAATTTTCTAAGAAATGTTTAGAAATATTCAAGCAATCAAAATGAAAATTGTCACAGCAATTACAGGTCCCGAAACCTATTGATAGAGGTATCAACCATCGTAATCGGACCATTTTAGATTTTTGCCGGGCTATAGCACAGTTGATTTTCAATAAAATTGAATTTTCTAAGAAATGTTTAGAAATAATCGGGCAATCAAAATGAATATTGTCACAGCAATAACAGGTTCCGAACTCTATTGATAGAGGTATCAACTATCGTAATCGGACCATTTTCGATTTATTCCGCCCAAAAACTTGTGGGCTATAGCACAGTTGATTTTCAATAAAATTGAATTTTCTAAGAAATGTTTAGAAATAATCGAGCAATCAAAATGAAAATTGTCACAGCAATAAAAGGTCCCGAAACCCATCGATAAAGGTATCAACCATTTTAGATTTTTGCCGCCAAAAACTTGTGGGCTATAGCACAGTTGATTTTCAATAACATTGAATTTTCTAAGAAATGTTTAGAAATATTCAAGCATTCAAAATGAAAATTTTCACAGCAATTACAGGTCCCGAAACCTATTGATAGAGGTATCAACCATCGTAATCGGACCATTTTAGATTTTTGCCGCCCAAAAACTTGTGGGCTATAGCAAAGTTGATTTTCAATAAAATTGATTTTTCTAAGAAATGTTTAGAAATATTCAAGCAATCAAAATGAAAATTTTCACAGCAATTACAGGTCCCGAAACCTATTGATAGAGGTATCAACCATCGTAATCGGACCATTTTAGATTTTTGCCGCCCAAAAACTTGTGGGCTATAGCACAGTTGATATGCAATAAAATTGATTTTTCTAAGAAATGCTTAGAAATAATCGAGCAATCAAAATGAAAATTTTCACAGCAATTACAGGTCCCGAAACCTATTGATAGAGGTATCAACCATCGTAATCGGACCATTTTAGATTTTTGCCGCCCAAAAACTTGTGGGCTATAGCACAGTTGATTTTCAATAAAATTGAATTTTCTAAGAAATGTTTAGAAATATTCAAGCAATCAAAATGAAAATTTTCACAGCAATTACAGGTCCCGAAACCTATTGATAGAGGTATCAACCATCGTATTCGGACCATTTTAAAATTTTTGCCGCCCAAAAACTTGTGGGCTATAGCACAGTTGATTTTCAATAAAATTGATTTTTCTAAGAAATGTTTAGAAATATTCAAGCAATCAAAATGAAAATTTTCACAGCAATTACAGGTCCCGAAACCTATTGATAGAGGTATCAACCATCGTAATCGGACCATTTTAGATTTTTGCCGCCCAAAAACTTGTGGGCTATAGCACAGTTGATATGCAATAAAATTGAATTTTCTAAGAAATGCTTAAAAATAATCGAGCAATCAAAATGAAAATTTTCACAGCAATTACAGGTCCCGAAACCTATTGATAGAGGTATCAACCATCGTAATCGGACCATTTTAGATTTTTGCCACCCAAAAACTTGTGGGCTATAGCACAGTTGATTTTCAATAAAATTGAATTTTCTAAGAAATGTTTAGAAATATTCAAGCAATCAAAATTAAAATTTTCACAGCAATTACAGGTCCCGAAACCTATTGATAGAGGTATCAACCATCGTAATCGGACCACTTTTGATTTTTGCCGCCCAAAAACTTGTGGGCTATAGCACAGTTGATTTTCAATAAAATTGAATTTTCTAAGAAATGTTTAGAAATATTCAAGCAATCAAAATTAAAATTTTCACAGCAATTACAGGTCCCGAAACCTATTGATAGAGGTATCAACCATCGTATTCGGACCATTTTAGATTTTTGCCGCCCAAAAACTTGTGGGCTATAGCACAGTTGATTTTCAATAAAATTGAATTTTCTAAGAAATGTTTAGAAATATTCAAGCAATCAAAATGAAAATTGTCACAGCAATTACAGGTCCCGAAACCTATTGATAGAGGTATCAACCATCGTATTCGGACCATTTTAGATTTTTGCCGCCCAAAAACTTGTGGGCTATAGCACAGTTGATTTTCAATAAAATTGAATTTTCTAAGAAATGTTTAGAAATAATCGAGCAATCAAAATGAAAATTGTCACAGCAATAAAAGGTCCCGAAACCTATCGATAGAGGTATCAACCATTTTAGATTTTTGCCGCCAAAAACTTGTGGGCTATAGCACAGTTGATTTTCAATAACATTGAATTTTCTAAGAAATGTTTAGAAATATTCAAGCATTCAAAATGAAAATTTTCACAGCAATTACAGGTCCCGAAACCTATTGATAGAGGTATCAACCATCGTAATCGGACCATTTTAGATTTTTGCCGCCCAAAAACTTGTGGGCTATAGCACAGTTGATTTTCAATAAAATTGAATTTTCTAAGAAATGTTTAGAAATATTCAAGCAATCAAAATGAAAATTTTCACAGCAATTACAGGTCCCGAAACCTATTGATAGAGGTATCAACCATCGTAATCGGACCATTTTAGATTTTTGCCGCCCAAAAACTTGTGGGCTATAGCACAGTTGATATGCAATAAAATTGAATTTTCTAAGAAATGCTTAGAAATAATCGAGCAATCAAAATTAAAATTTTCACAGCAATTACAGGTCCCGAAACCTATTGATAGAGGTATCAACCATCGTATTCGGACCATTTTAGATTTTTGCCGCCCAAAAACTTGTGGGCTATAGCACAGTTGATTTTCAATAAAATTGAATTTTCTAAGAAATGTTTAGAAATATTCAAGCAATCAAAATTAAAATTTTCACAGCAATTACAGGTCCCGAAACCTATTGATAGAGGTATCAACCATCGTAATCGGACCATTTTAGATTTTTGCCGCCCAAAAACTTGTGGGCTATAGCACAGTTGATATGCAATAAAATTGAATTTTCTAAGAAATGCTTAGAAATAATCGAGCAATCAAAATTCAAATTTGCACAGCAATTACAGGTCCCGAAACCTATTGATAGAGGTATCAACCATCGTATTCGGACCATTTTAGATTTTTGCCGCCCAATAACTTGTGGGCTATAGCACAGTTGATTTTCAATAAAATTGAATTTTCTAAGAAATGTTTAGAAATATTCAAGCAATCAAAATTAAAATTTTCACAGCAATTACAGGTCCCGAAACCTATTGATAGAGGTATCAACCATCGTAATCGGACCACTTTAGATTTTTGCCGCCCAAAAACTTGTGGGCTATAGCCTAGTTGATTTTCAATAAAATTGAATTTTCTAAGAAATGTTTAGAAATAATCGAGCAATCAAAATGAAAATTTTCACAGCAATTACAGGTCCCGAAACCTATTGATAGAGGTATCAACCATCGTAATCGGACCATTTTAGATTTTTGCCGCCCAAAAACTTGTGGGCTATAGCACAGTTGATTTTCAATAAAATTGAATTTTCTAAGAAATGTTTAGAAATAATCGAGCAATCAAAATGAAAATTGTCACAGCAATAAAAGGTCCCGAAACCTATCGATAGAGGTATCAACCATTTTAGATTTTTGCCGCCAAAAACTTGTGGGCTATAGCACAGTTGATTTTCAATAAAATTGAATTTTCTAAGAAATGTTTAGAAATATTCAAGCAATCAAAATGAAAATTTTCACAGCAATTACAGGTCCCGAAACCTATTGATAGAGGTATCAACCATCGTATTCGGACCATTTTAGATTTTTGCCGCCCAAAAACTTGTGGGCTATAGCACAGTTGATTTTCAAAAAAATTGAATTTTCTAAGAAATGTTTAGAAATATTCAAGCAATCAAAATGAAAATTTTCACAGCAATTACAGGTCCCGAAACCTATTGATAGAGGTATCAACCATCGTATTCGGACCATTTTAGATTTTTGCCACCCAAAAACTTGTGGGCTATAGCACAGTTGATATGCAATAAAATTGAATTTTCTAAGAAATGCTTAGAAATAATCGAGCAATCAAAATTAAAATTTTCACAGCAATTACAGGTCCCGAAACCTATTGATAGAGGTATCAACCATCGTATTCGGACCATTTTAGATTTTTGCCGCCCAAAAACTTGTGGGCTATAGCACAGTTGATTTTCAATAAAATTGAATTTTCTAAGAAATGTTTAGAAATATTCAAGCAATCAAAATGAAAATTGTCACAGCAATTACAGGTCCCGAAACCTATTGATAGAGGTATCAACCATCGTAATCGGACCACTTTAGATTTTTGCCGCCCAAAAACTTGTGGGCTATAGCACAGTTGATTTTCAATAAAATTGAATTTTCTAAGAAATGTTTAGAAATATTCAAGCAATCAAAATTAAAATTTTCACAGCAATTACAGGTCCCGAAACCTATTGATAGAGGTATCAACCATCGTAATCGGACCATTTTAGATTTTTGCCACCCAAAAACTTGTGGGCTATAGCACAGTTGATATGCAATAAAATTGAATTTTCTAAGAAATGCTTAGAAATAATCGAGCAATCAAAATGAAAATTGTCACAGCAATTACAGGTCCCGAAACCTATTGATAGAGGTATCAACCATCGTATTCGGACCATTTTAGATTTTTGCCGCCCAAAAACTTGTGGGCTATAGCACAGTTGATTTTCAATAAAATTGAATTTTCTAAGAAATGTTTAGAAATATTCAAGCAATCAAAATGAAAATTTTCACATCAATTACAGGTCCCGAACCCTGTTGATAGAGGTATCAACCATCATAATCGGACCATTTTAGATTTTTGCCGCCCAAAAACTTGTGGGCTATAGCACAGTTGATATGCAATAAAATTGAATTTTCTAAGAAATGCTTAGAAATAATCGAGCAATCAAAATTAAAATTTTCACAGCAATTACAGGTCCCGAAACCTATTGATAGAGGTATCAACCATCGTATTCGGACCATTTTAGATTTTTGCCGCCCAAAAACTTGTGGGCTATAGCACAGTTGATTTTCAATAAAATTGAATTTTCTAAGAAATGTTTAGAAATATTCAAGCAATCAAAATAATAATTTTCACAGCAATAACAGGTCCCGAAACCTATTGATAGAGGTATCAACCATCGTAATCGGACCATTTTAGATTTTTGCCGCCCAAAAACTTGTGGGCTATAGCACAGTTGATATGCAATAAAATTGAATTTTCTAAGAAATGCTTAGAAATAATCGAGCAATCAAAATTAAAATTGTCACAGCAATTACAGGTCCCGAAACCTATTGATAGAGGTATCAACCATCGTATTCGAACCATTTTAGATTTTTGCCACCCAAAAACTTGTGGGCTATAGCACAGTTGATTTTCAATAAAATTGAATTTTCTAAGAAATGCTTAGAAATAATCAAGCAATCAAAATGAAAATTTTCACAGCAATTACAGGTCCCGAAACCTATTGGTAGAGGTATCAACCATCGTAATGGGACCATTTTAAATTTTTGCCGCCCAAAAACTTGTGGGCTATAGCACAGTTGATTTTCAATAAAATTGAATTTTCTAAGAAATGTATAGAAATAATCGAGCAATCAAAATGAAAATTTTCACAGCAATTACAGGTCCCGAACCCTGTTGATAGAGGTATCAACCATCATAATCGGACCATTTTAGATTTTTGCCGCCCAAAAACTTGTGGGCTATAGCACAGTTGATATGCAATAAAATTGAATTTTCTAAGAAATGCTTAGAAATAATCGAGCAATCAAAATTAAAATTTTCACAGCAATTAGAGGTCCCGAAACCTATTGATAGAGGTATCAACCATCGTAATCGGACCATTTTAGATTTTTGCCACCCAAAAACTTGTGGGCTATAGCACAGTTGATTTTCAATAAAATTGAATTTTCTAAGAAATGCTTAGAAATAATCAAGCAATCAAAATGAAAATTTTCACAGCAATTACAGGTCCCGAAACCTATTGGTAGAGGTATCAACCATCGTAATGGGACCATTTTAAATTTTTGCCGCCCAAAAACTTGTGGGCTATAGCACAGTTGATTTTCAATAAAATTGAATTTTCTAAGAAATGTATAGAAATAATCGAGCAATCAAAATGAAAATTGTCACAGCAATAACAGGTCCCGAAACCTATTGATAGAGGTATCAACCATCGTAATCGGACCATTTTAGATTTTTGCCGCCTAAAAACTTGTGGGCTATAGCACAGTTGATTTTCAATAAAATTGAATTTTCTAAGAAATGTTTAGAAATATTCAAGCATTCAAAATGAAAATTTTCACAGCAATTACAGGTCCCGAAACCTATTGATAGAGGTATCAACCATTTTAGATTTTTGCCGCCCAAAAACTTGTGGGCTATAGCACAGTTGATTTTGAATAAAATTGATTTTTCTAAGAAATGTTTAGAAATATTCAAGCAATCAAAATGAAAATTTTCACAGCAATTACAGGTCCCGAAACCTATTGATAGAGGTATCAACCATCATAATCGGACCATTTTAGATTTTTGCCGCCCAAAAACTTGTGGGCTATAGCACAGTTGATATGCAATAAAATTGAATTTTCTAATAAATGCTTAGAAATAATCGAGCAATCAAAATTAAAATTTTCACAGCAATTACAGGTCCCGAAACCTATTGATAGAGGTATCAACCATCGTATTCGGACCATTTTAGATTTTTGCCGCCCAAAAACTTGTGGGCTATAGCACAGTTGATTTTCAATAAAATTGAATTTTCTAAGAAATGTTTAGAAATATTCAAGCAATCAAAATGAAAATTTTCACAGCAATTACAGGTCCCGAACCCAGTTGATAGAGGTATCAACCATCATAATCGGACCATTTTAGATTTTTGCCGCCCAAAAACTTGTGGGCTATAGCACAGTTGATATGCAATAAAATTGAATTTTCTAAGAAATGCTTAGAAATAATCGAGCAATCAAAATTAAAATTTTCACAGCAATTACAGGTCCCGAAACCTATTGATAGAGGTATCAACCATCGTAATCGGACCATTTTAGATTTTTGCCACCCAAAACCTTGTGGGCTATAGCACAGTTGATTTTCAATAAAATTGAATTTTCTAAGAAATGCTTAGAAATAATCAAGCAATCAAAATTAAAATTTTCACAGCAATTACAGGTCCCGAAACCTATTGGTAGAGGTATCAACCATCGTAATCGGACCATTTTAAATTTTTGCCGCCCAAAAACTTGTGGGCTATAGCACAGTTGATTTTCAATAAAATTGAATTTTCTAAGAAATGTATAGAAATAATCGAGCAATCAAAATGAATATTGTCACAGCAATACCAGGTCCCGAAACCTATTGATAGAGGCATCAACCATCGTAATCGGACCATTTTAGATTTTTGCCGCCCAAAAACTTGTGGGCTATAGCACAGTTGATTTTCAATAAAATTGAATTTTCTAAGAAATGTTTAGAAATATTCAAGCATTCAAAATGAAAATTTTCACAGCAATTACAGGTCCCAAAACCTATTGATAGAGGTATCAACCATTTTAGATTTTTGCCGCCCAAAAACTTGTGGGCTATAGCACAGTTGATTTTCAATAAAATTGATTTTTCTAAGAAATGTTTAGAAATATTCAAGCAATCAAAATGAAAATTTTCACAGCAATTACAGGTCCCGAAACCTATTGATAGAGGTATCAACCATCATAATCGGACCATTTTAGATTTTTGCCACCCAAAAACTTGTGGGCTATAGCACAGTTGATATGCAATAAAATTGAATTTTCTAAGAAATGCTTAGAAATAATCGAGCAATCAAAATTAAAATTTTCACAGCAATTACAGGTCCCGAAACCTATTGATAGAGGTATCAACCATCGTAATCGGACCATTTTAGATTTTTGCCGCCCAAAAACTTGTGGGCTATAGCACAGTTGATTTTCAATAAAATTGAATTTTCTAAGAAATGTTTAGAAATATTCAAGCAATCAAAATTAAAATTTTCACAGCAATTACAGGTCCCGAAACCTATTGATAGAGGTATCAACCATCGTAATCGGACCATTTTAGATTTTTGCCGCCCAAAAACTTGTGGGCTATAGCACAGTTGATTTTCAATAACATTGAATTTTCTAAGAAATGTTTAGAAATATTCAAGCAATCAAAATTAAAATTTTCACAGCAATTACAGGTCCCGAAACCTATTGATAGAGGTATCAACCATCGTAATCGGACCATTTTAGATTTTTGCCGCCCAAAAACTTGTGGGCTATAGCACAGTTGATTTTCAATAAAATTGAATTTTCTAAGAAATGTTTAGAAATAATCGAGCAATCAAAATGAAAATTGTCACAGCAATAACAGGTTCCGAAACCTATTGATAGAGGTATCAACTATCGTAATCGGACCATTTTAGATTTTTTCCGCCCAAAAACTTGTGGGCAGCACAGTTGATTTTCATTAAAATTGAATTTTCTAAGAAATGTTTAGAAATAATCGAGCAATCTAAATGAAAATTGTCACAGCAATAAAAGGTCCCGAAACCTATCGATAGAGGTATCAACCATTTTAGATTTTTGCCGCCAAAAACTTGTGGGCTATAGCACAGTTGATTTTCAATAACATTGAATTTTCTAAGAAATGTTTAGAAATATTCAAGCATTCAAAATGAAAATTTTCACAGCAATTACAGGTCCCGAAACCTATTGATAGAGGTATCAACCATCGTAATCGGACCATTTTAGATTTTTGCCGCCCAAAAACTTGTGGGCTATAGCACAGTTGATTTTCAATAAAATTGAATTTTCTAAGAAATGTTTAGAAATATTCAAGCAATCAAAATGAAAATTTTCACAGCAATTACAGGTCCCGAAACCTATTGATAGAGGTATCAACCATCGTATTCGGACCATTTTAGATTTTTGCCGCCCAAAAACTTGTGGGCTATAGCACAGTTGATTTTCAATAAAATTGATTTTTCTAAGAAATGTTTAGAAATATTCAAGCAATCAAAATGAAAATTTTCACAGCAATTACAGGTCCCGAAACCTATTGATAGAGGTATCAACCATCGTATTCGGACCATTTTAGATTTTTGCCGCCCAAAAACTTGTGGGCTATAGCACAGTTGATATGCAATAAAATTGAATTTTCTAAGAAATGCTTAAAAATAATCGAGCAATCAAAATGAAAATTTTCACAGCAATTACAGGTCCCGAAACCTATTGATAGAGGTATCAACCATCGTAATCGGACCATTTTAGATTTTTGCCGCCCAAAAACTTGTGGGCTATAGCACAGTTGATTTTCAATAAAATTGAATTTTCTAAGAAATGTTTAGAAATATTCAAGCAATCAAAATTAAAATTTTCACAGCAATTACAGGTCCCGAAACCTATTGATAGAGGTATCAACCATCGTAATCGGACCACTTTAGATTTTTGCCGCCCAAAAACTTGTGGGCTATAGCACAGTTGATTTTCAATAAAATTGAATTTTCTAAGAAATGTTTAGAAATATTCAAGCAATCAAAATGAAAATTTTCACAGCAATTACAGGTCCCGAAACCTATTGATAGAGGTATCAACCATCGTAATCGGACCATTTTAGATTTTTGCCACCCAAAAACTTGTGGGCTATAGCACAGTTGATATGCAATAAAATTGAATTTTCTAAGAAATGCTTAGAAATAATCGAGCAATCAAAATTAAAATTTTCACAGCAATTACAGGTCCCGAAACCTATTGATAGAGGTATCAACCATCGTATTCGGACCATTTTAGATTTTTGCCGCCCAAAAACTTGTGGGCTATAGCACAGTTGATTTTCAATAAAATTGAATTTTCTAAGAAATGTTTAGAAATATTCAAGCAATCAAAATGAAAATTTTCACAGCAATTACAGGTCCCTAACCCTGTTGATAGAGGTATCAACCATTATAATCGGACCATTTTAGATTTTTGCCGCCCAAAAACTTGTGGGCTATAGCACAGTTGATATGCAATAAAATTGAATTTTCTAAGAAATGCTTAGAAATAATCAAGCAATCAAAATTAAAATTTTCACAGCAATTACAGGTCCCGAAACCTATTGATAGAGGTATCAACCATCGTAATCGGACCATTTTAGATTTTTGCCGCCCAAAAACTTGTGGGCTATAGCACAGTTGATTTTCAATAAAATTGAATTTTCTAAGAAATGTTTAGAAATATTCAAGCATTCAAAATGAAAATTTTCACAGCAATTACAGTTCTCGAACCCTGTTGATAGAGGTATCAACCATCATAATCGGACCATTTTAGATTTTTGCCGCCCAAAAACTTGTGGGCTATAGCACAGTTGATATGCAATAAAATTGAATTTTCTAAGAAATGCTTAGAAATAATCAAGCAATCAAAATTAAAATTTTCACAGCAATTACAGGTCCCGAAACCTATTGGTAGAGGTATCAACCATCGTAATCGGACCATTTTAGATTTTTGCCGCCCAAAAACTTGTGGGCTATAGCACAGTTGATTTTCAATAAAATTGAATTTTCTAAGAAATGTATAGAAATAATCGAGCAATCAAAATGAAAATTGTCACAGCAATAACAGGTCCCGAAACCTATTGATAGAGGTATCAACCATCGTAATCGGACCATTTTAGATTTTTGCCGCCCAAAAACTTGTGGGCTATAGCACAGTTGATTTTCAATAAAATTGAATTTTCTAAGAAATGTTTAGAAATATTCAAGCATTCAAAATGAAAATTTTCACAGCAATTTCAGGTCCCGAAACCTATTGATAGAGGTATCAACCATCGTAATTGGACCATTTTAGATTTTTGCCACCCAAAAACTTGTGGGCTATAGCACAGTTGATTTTCAATAAAACTGAATTTTCTAAGAAATGCTTAGAAATAATCAAGCAATCAAAATTAAAATTTTCACAGCAATTACAGGTCCCGAAACCTATTGATAGAGGTATCAACCATCGTATTCGGACCATTTTAGATTTTTGCCGCCCAAAAACTTGTGGGCTATAGCACAGTTGATTTTCAATAAAATTGAATTTTCTAAGAAATGCTTAGAATTAATCGAGTAATCAAAATGAAAATTGTCACAGCAATTACAGGTCCCGAAACCTATTGATAGAGGTATTAACCATCGTAATCGGACCCTGTTAGATTTTTGCCGTCCAAAAACTTGTGGGCTATAGCACAGTTGATTTTCAATAAAATTGAATTTTCTAAGAAATGTTTAGAAATATTCAAGCAATCAAAATGAAAATTGTCACAGCAATTACAGGTCCCGAAACCTATTGATCTCTGGCTCGAACCCTTATTTTCAACTCGTCCCATATACATATGTTCGATTGGATTTAGATCCGGGCTTCGAGCTGACCACCCCATAACAGGCACATCCACCTCTTGAAGGTACTGGTCAGCCTTATGCGGACTCGCATTATCCTGCATGAACAGAAAATGTTCAATCAATAAACCCGGCAAAAGGTACGACATACTCCTCGAGTACTTCCTCAATGTACCGTTGAGAAGTCTTTCCTCTTGACCGACCGCCAGTATTGGCTCGGGTGATATGCCTCCTTAGAACATGCACGATCCACCGCCATACGAGACACGTTCTTGGATACAACATTGTGCATATCGTTCTCCTTGTCTTCTGTATACTCTTCCGCGTCCATCGGTGCCATATAAACACATCCTGCACTCGTCAGAGAACAGGATTCTACTCCATTCTTCTTCTGTCCAATTTAAATACTCTCGAGCGAACTCACGACGGGCTCGTCGGTGAGATACGGTCAATTTCAGCCCGTTTGCTGGTCTGTGTGCAGTCAGATTAACTTCTCGAAGTCGTCTTCTAACTGTCCACCGACTGACCTCGACTTCACGAACTTCTTGGAGCCGCCGCGCCGTTTCAGTTGAACCGCATTCGTAGGACGATTTCGCAACGAAGTTGCTATAAGAAAGCGGTAATCGCGCTGTGCTGTAGCACGAGGTCGGCCAGATCCTTGTCGCCGTCTAAAGCCACCAGTTTCCTGATATCTCTGCCACACTCGACGAACGGAGAATCGGCCCAAATTTAGTTGTCGAGCCACTTCACTTTGGTTCTGCCCCGCATCAATTAGTGCAACCACTCTTGCGGCTACCTCTGTTGTGGTATCCATTTCTTTGCTCCGTTTGAAGATGTAATTATGATGACAATTCCGAGCGAGATATTTCATGGCATGCTATTGTATTGATCTTGCTGAATTATTTTTAGAATTTAATTCGAAAGCCTGCTGTATGCATTTGACAAAAAATCACTTTGTTGGCATAGTACAAGTACAAAAAAGCTACCACTGGATAGGTATTGAAATAAACTTTGAATCTGCATTAAACAAAATTAAATAAATATTGGATTTTTTGAAGTTTTATGGAAAATTGAGCAATGTGCGTTTTTTTTGCACCCAAGTGTATATAATATCAGGGGAGTCGAACCATCCAAATTAAATTCAAAACATATAATCAAAAAATATATAAATAATCATGAGATGTCCGAACAGAAGCTGCGTTTTAGAGTTGCTGAATGCACAATTCACGCTGCTCAGTTATTTCAGCTGCTAATAATCCACGACTTCTCGAACAGTATACATACTTCAAAGCGAATTTTGCGTTGATCAGGTGTTTGAGACGATATTGTGGTTTGAGAGACTGCCTACTACAAATAAAACGCAAACAAAGAGATTATCGTATGTATACAATTGAATATTTACACAAAATAATTACAAAACATATCCACTTCGAAACATTTCACTGCGAACTGTGTTCAACACTGTGTTTAAAACTAAGTCGGTTGAACGCATTCGATTCGTAAGTAACGAATACAATTCGTGTATAACGTTCGTTATGTAACCAATTTCAAACCATTTTTATTACGTTCTGTTGGTAATCGTGGTTAAATTTTTCTACGAGTAGATAATAATGCAACTCATTTAATTAACTTCGTGGTGTACATTCTTTTACGTAAAAATTTTATGAGGATCGGTTGAGCGAGACTACTTCAAGGAAGACGGTAACGTTTGTACAAAATGTACTAGATTTAAAATTAGTTTACGCCAAACCACGATCTACGGGGTATACCTGTAACTTAAAATTTGTTTTATTTTAAGTTTCGTTGTTGTTATTTAATCGCGTATTTTCTTATGTCGCGCTTTAAACTTTTCGTAACTGTTTTGTTATTTGTATGTGTGTGTGTGTGTGTGTGTGTATATATCTTTAGTAATACAATTATTTATTACAAAATCAATTTTTAGTTGATTTTATGTATAATGAAATAATAAGTACCTACAATTGTCTTATACATTGTATTCTTGAAAATTGAAAGAAGAGCAACAGACGAAAAAGGTTAAACGCGCATCACACACTTAATATGTGTAACGCACCATCGAGGGCATACTCGTATACTTAAGAAAAAAAAAACCGGATTGTTATGAATGGCTGCAAATATATTCGCTGATGATTTTGTAATTTATTTATGATGATTAGTTTAAATAAATCATTCGCACGCGTTTAAATTTGAGAATAGCTTTTCTGTTCCACCCACTGTGCTAGTTTCACTGACATACAAATTAGATGCTCCTACACGTCTGACTATATACTTTAGATATGATGAAAATTTATATTTTTAGATCAAAAATCTAATTTAATTTTCTATGTATGACCAATTTCAAATTTAATGTCGTCGTTCGTCTATTTATTTGTTTACACTCCAGTTACATACTTAGGAAAGTATTCCAACACAAAATCTGGGTGCCAAGGAGGTCAGAAATTGTTTACGAGTATATGTTTCTCGAAAATAAAATATGCTTCCCTTCCCTTCAAATGGGGACCTCGATATAGTAGGCGTAAAACACCTTTTCAGGTTTTCATTCTGATTCCAAAAATTCAAAAACCCGTCTGGACTATAATTTTCGTAAAGCTATGCCCTACTGGGCGGATATTCAAACCTTGAGCCCCTAACTTTTAGGTCAAACATAAAGAATTCAGAATCTCGATAATTTTTATATTAGGAATATTAACTATCAGAGGATTAAAACATTTTCACAATAATATGATGCTTCTAAAACTAAACTTGTGGGAAGGGGGGGGGGGGGAGGGGCCTTATTTATTTATATATATTTATGCAGCCTATTACATGAATATTAGCCCCTCTTCAACCAGCTGTTGCAGTGGTGCATCTTGTCACCTTCAACGATCTGCCTTGTCTTCTTGAAATATGAATATTTAAAATAGTTTCATCCATAAACAAAATAAGTTTATTTTGGGCCTGAAATTTCAAGAGACATTCAATAAACTCCTTCGTTTTTGTTTGTTCTCAGGGGAGTTTCCCTTTTCAGGTTCATACCTTAAGTACTTGTTGTTTTTGAAAAGCGAAAAAGTTAATTTTTTCTTCAAATGTAGCAGCTACTGCCGCTAATGTAATGCGGCAGTTTCTTTCGACCATTCCAACGTAATAATCAAAATGGATTGCTGTAATTTTCTGATATCTTTTCCCACCTCCATTGCATGTGTTGATGTATTGAATTGTTATGACACATCGGTTTAATCAACGCTGATAATACAGCAACAGCAACCAAATGCTAGTTTTCCATCTGAAAATCACAGCAATTGAACACAGCTGAAACAAAACTGCGTTTTAAGCTTTTTACCTTTAAAATCCACGTTGTTATTCATACAGATAGATTTGCAATATATTAAGCAAATTTGCAGTGTGTTAAATGATCTTTCTGTGTGGTAGGCGGTTTTACTACATGTTAAACATTCTTAGAGTTAAACCTGTGTGTTAAGTTAAAATTCACATTTGTATGGCGTTACATAAAGCATATTTGCTATGAGTTATACATTCTACCTAGCAGTGAAATCTGTTTGGTAAGCTATTTTCCTTCAAATCCATCGTTGTTATTAACACAGATAAATTTGCAGAATATTAACTGATTTTGCTGTGAGTTAAGCAGTTTCCACTGCCGACATGTTGGGAGACCTGAATGCACCCATTGAGTTATTAGATAAACCCTAATTATTAAATTAGAAGAGGGCATTTACGAAAATATTCCATACGTATTTGAAGGTATTGTTGAGAGAACCGTTAGTTTTTTTTAATAAATTACGATGTTCATTCATAAAATGTCTCTTTTTTATATCCTTTATATTAACTTCACCTGCTTGATTGCTTGCTTGAGTGTCCTTACGATCTTAAAGTTCAAAATTGACCCACTTCCCGTGATCCTCTCGCGCTGAAATTTTGCACATCGACTTTTGTCACCTAACAATACTTTTTGGCAAAATTTCAGTTCGATCAACATACTATAACTAAGTTTTTTCTTTAAATTTCAATTTAAAAAATGCAATCTAGTAGTGTTCCAAATGTTTCTTCAAGTAAGTTTAAAATTCAAATTTGTTTTTTGAATGACCCTTACTCATTGAATTTTAAATTTTAGTCATGGGGAAGAAGGTCGAAACTGAATTGCAATCGACCGAGTCTTATATATAAAGGATATATAGTCAAAAACTTTGTTTTTACGGGTTGTGTGTTTTCTCTCTTGTTTAACAACATCTGTAAAATTTAATTAATACAGATGATTCTGCCTAAAGTTCCTGAGTTTAGAAGGAAAAGCTCAAATCCGAGCTGATATAAGGCATAATTATATCAGAAATATTGGAGGGTATCTCAAAAATTGTAAAACACGTGCAGGGTTAGGTACAACGTAAAGCCTCCAAATTATAAATATTTTCGTTTAGTAAAATCTGGCTTAAATCTGGGCTACCAGTTAGGCGAGAGATCAACAAATCAAGTGAGAAAGAAAGGTGTATAAGGTGGTCTTTTCCACCATCCACTTTATAGTCCTAATTAAAGAAACATTGTCGTGTCCATCGGGGGCCCGTCCAAACTATTATTATTTTTTTTTTTTTTTTTTTTAGAAAAAGATTTTTCAAAAATTGTTTTAGTGAAACTAGTAAAAAAATTTTCTTGAAAAATTTCAGAATTCAATTAGAAAATTTTCTGAATTTATTCGAAATTCTTATAGTACCGTTAGGTAAAAAAATTCAATGTGTAAACTTTTGTCGCCGGGTCTTAAATAATATTTCGTTGCTTTCGTACCCCGAAAATAAGATTTTTGCCATCTTCATGCTCCAGTAATATTAATCATTTTCAGTCACTTTTATCAGCTGGCAAACATGAGACTATAGTAGAAATATATTGTGACGGTGACACCTAGGGTGTAATAGAATAAGTTAAATTAATAGCTCAATGTTTTATGTACTAAAATGGAATTTTCCATGATAAAACAGTTCTAAATGTTTCTACACTCGAAATCGAATTGGATTATTAGAATTTGGAACGCGATAGTGTAAAGATTAAAAAGGAATTAAAAAGTGATTAAAAAAGAGTCGTAGTGCGACATAAAATGTATAAGAGTACAATAAAATTGTGTGAAAATTATTTAAAGTGATTTTGTGAATTATCGTTAAATAAATAGTGTTGGTTTAATTTTTGTGTGACATAAATAAATTCGACAAGGCCAAAACTTAACAATATTGATCCATTTCTACGACGTAGAAATTTGATAATGTAATACAGGCCTTTGTAAATTACTAATTCTTTCATACGATGCAATAAGTCACATTTCTTGTATCATTTAAATGTTGAGTGAAATTTGATTATGTCCTAATTTTGCCAATATCCTTTGTATGTTACTTAAACCGTTGTCCAAATCATCTTCTAAAGGGTTTTATTTTTTGTTCCAATGAGTTTTCAGTTTTATTAGCAATTTTGTAAGCATAAACTCTACACTAACATATTTTGGTTGAACATCTTCATCAAAACGCAAAGTAGTTGACTGCCTGTATTCCATTTTGTTTCGACAGATTGAATTCATCAAGTCAATTTTTGTCGATTTGTAACTAACTAACTTGATTGTGTTTAATTCATCGTTGTAATCCATTTCTGGCATTTTTGGCTGATCTTTTGTATTGGTATGGATGGTTTGACTTCTCATGGATAGTGTGCCTGGTTTGTGTTGATTTCTAAAAATTGAGAATTAGAATTAGTTATATTTAAATATAAAAAATGTATATTTTTATAACTTTCAATTTCCAATGTAAACTTAATATTTTGATGTACTCGTAAGTGGTTTAGATAATTTAAAAATTTAATTAGTTGTCTGACTGAACCCGTAAATAGGATCAGGATATCGTCTACGTATCCAGTAAACGATATCTTTGTAGAATTTATTTACGTTGTTCATAATAATTTTTTTTTCGGAATAATTTAAATAAATGTTAGCCAATGTGCGGATAGTGGACTGTCCATCGGAAGACCATCGGCCCATAACTCCAAATTGCTAAAAGTTGCGACAACATTTTATATTTGGAATATTTGGAATGTGTCAAGATGAAATATAAAAAAAACAACATTTTTTAAAAATTAAAAATCCTGAAACAACAGATAAATGAGAACACCATTACGAAAACAACAACATCAATCGGATATAAGAACAATGATAATGGACAAAAAAATTCATTTTCATGAAACAGAGCAGAACCAAAAATGTCAATCAAAGCAAAACAGTAAGAAGTATAAGGAAAATGATTCAATTTTGGATACCGGAGTATATAAATTAAAATGTTCAGATTGCTCTTCGTTATATATAGGACAAACTGGAAGATCATTTGGACAATGGTTTAAGGAACAAACACAAGGCATATTGGCAAAATTAGGAGAAAAACATTAAAAAATGATACACTACACAATTACCCAAAACATCGGGTGGAAGGGAAGGTTCTTGGAAGGGAAAGTTTGACTTTTTTATAATCACAGGCTCATCAGTTAACTGGATTGAATTCTCTTACATTTTTCGGAAATATTAACTTTAAAATTCATAATTCAACTTCTAAAACCTAAAGGAAATTTAATTGGATTCTTCAATATTTTTTTAAATTTCAGAATTTATTCTACCTTTTAGTATTGCCATTTAGCAAAAGAAATAAAAATTCATGAAAATTGTTCATAAAGGCGATTCATCAATAAAGATGAAATTATAAACGAACAATTTCAGAAAATGATTAGAAAATTGCCTAATTGAACTGTTCTTAACTAAAGAAAATTTCGATGTCAACCTGTTTCCAACACTTACTGTTGCTTTGCAAAGGAAAGACGCTGGCTCTAACATATTTCATTTAATGTTTTTTTTTTATTTTTTAGGTTTTCTAAATGTTTGTCCTACATTACATTATGAATGGCCGCTCGGCTATGCGTAACACAGATTTTAGCCAAATTTTCGTAACCGAAAAAGCATAGAGCCTTCTGTTTGATTCGTCCGTCTGTTTTCGGACATCGTAGCTTTATGCTCAATGGTGGGACCTCTTTCAGTTTTAGATTTAATTAGGTGGATGAAATGGCCGATCCTCCTTGAAAACTCGGTGTTGAGATTTTCCTTTAGATAAAGTAAGAGAAACACCCATTTTGATTTATCGAAAATAACGAAATCCCTGCTGCGAACTAACAGTTAAGCCAACGACAATTTCGATTAATGGTTTAGGTTCTTCGTAAGTTGAAAACGATGGGCATACAGAGGGCAGATTTACTTTTTCGTCAGGGTCAGATACACTTTTTCGTCATATTGAGTTACAAAGTAACGACCATTTATAATAATAAATTTGGTTCTATTGAATCACTGTTTCGACTTTATAATCAATGTACTTTATATCAAAATGTAAATTTTCAAACATAACCCATCTAAACGAATAAGATATACACTGAGAAACAGTTTTCAAATGGTAGTGATAAATCAAAAGTGCTGGAACTAATTTGAAACTCATACCAGGATGAATTTAAAATTAAATACACTCTTGTTGCGAGAAAGTTTGTCACAAATAAATAAAATCAAAATTCCTAGATGGTTAAATTTTAGGGATAAAACGGAATTCGGTAATGCCAGAGAACTCGCATTTTTCACTGTATTATATGCAATTTCTGGGGAAGGTAAGATAGAAGGAAGTTTACTATTTTGGTTGCCAAAACTAAAGGCATCTGTCGAGCAGATTACATTTGCGAGTCTTAAATTCCCGGCTGCTGAAATTCAGGTCAACTCAGCTTATGTCATTTGTGACCAAAACAACGTCTTACACTTTGTATCAGTAAAAACGAAATTATTATGGCAATATGTCTCCCAGTTGATTGAGTCCCACTTCGGCTGAGCAAAGAGCTAATAACACTCAAACTGTATATGATGGGCGGGACCAGTTTGGATTTTTGAACATAAATAACGTTGATCTAAGTTTGTTCTGGGCAAACAAATGACAAATAACGTCGAAATGCTCGAAGGACGTAGGCAAGTGAATTCCAACATGTAACCACTATAAATGGGTTTCAATTCAGACATACCAAAAGAGTGAAAGACGACAATTTTCTTGTCCAAAATTGACCTTCAGATCAGCGAAGCGAAGACTAAACACATTGTCAACCGCGAGAAGGCATATGCACGGAGGCTTGATTCAGGCGATACACAATATGAGAAGATGAATGAGGTCAAATACCTAGAATCACTGATCACTGAGCAAAACTCCGTTTCTGTGGACAATTCATCGAAGATGGCAGTACTCTACTGAGCATTTTACGCCAACACCAAAATATTAACAAGTTGATTTTTCGGCATTTTTTATAGACAAATATATTAATTGTTCATGGCAATCCCAATATTTTCGATTTGGTAAATCAGAAAAATATAGAGGCCAATCGCTCATAATATATCTACTGAAAAAACGTAGAAATATCTTCCCCCCTCCCCGTAATTTTGGCTGAAATTTTTATATTTGATGTAGTTGAATAATAATTCGCTATGTCAGTACGTTCTGGCCAGATACTTAATGTATGTGGTTAGAGTGGAAATTTTTGTAGTTTGGTCGTAGCTGCCTGATGAGTAGACCATACTTTTCAGTACGAAACCAAACTACCAACAGAACTCATGGAGGGTTCTCATTTTTGCAGAGTTGTACATTCGTATAACTCTGGGCCTTCAGCCAAAATAACGGGGAGGGGGGAAGATATTTCTACGTTTTTTCAGTAGATATATTATGAGCGATTGGCCTCTATATTTTTCTGATTTACCAAATCGAAAATATTGGGATTGCCATGAACAATTAATATATTTGTCTATAAAAAATGCCGAAAAATCAACTTATTACAGACAGACAAATTAAATTCTTAACAAAATATTAACGCCTCCTCATATATGCCGCAAAGTAAAACTGGGCATTTACAAAACGCTGATAAGACCAGTTGTTACCTTTGGTTGTTTCTACACTGACGGCACAAAATATAGTATTATGAAACTTGCTGTAACTCAGCGTAAAATTATTAAAATACGGTCACCATATCTAGCTCTCTTTCTGTGGATCGAACTATGCGAATAAACATTGTTGAGGCGGCCAAATCTCTTCATGGTATATAGCGCCAGCCGAAGAGGAAGAAGTTGTAATTTAGGTATTGTTATTAAATTTGTGAATAAATTCAAAGCTAATTTTGGTGCACAACGTATTCTTGTTCAAGCTAGAGTAACTTTGCGGTCAAGAGTGAAAGAGGCTTAAACCGCTTCGCATCGCATTTGTTTATATGAACAACAAAAACACCTTGCTGTCGAATACCAGTTAATAACGCAAGAAATATCGTTATCCAATAGCAGTAACTTGAGAACGATTAATCCATTTAATCATGATGATAAATTAATGAGAGTGGGTGGCAGATTGGAAAATTCTAAAGCGATTAATAATTCATAAATGTACGTATAAAGTCTTTTAGAGCCAAGCCTATAAATGAAAACCAATTAATTGGAAATCTAAAGAAGTTGTCGAAGATATGAATGCAATTACACCAGCATATTTTGTGCCTGGAAGAACATTGACAGATGTACCAGAAGATGAAGATATTATGGTTTAACAAAAACTAAGAATTGAAGTTGGAAAATTTTTAAACAAATTTATCAGTATTTTTGACAAAGATGGCAATATGGGGTAATTAATTATTTGTAAGAATAATTATTAGTGATTCAAAATGCAGAGTTGAATTCACCACGTATGTTGAAGCACTTTATTTTATTTTCTTGTTTCACAATATATTGATGCAAAATATATGTATATGTATATAAATGAATAAAACTCGACTGTTCGAATTGAGTTTGATATAATGTGAAAAAATTTTATTTTTACAGAACAAGAAATATATATACATAGATGTTTATAATCCAGTTCAAAGATCCAGTTCAACTGTGTTTTGTTTAATAAGTAAATTATTTTTGTTGTCCGACGCAACACAGTGTGATACAGCATTTTATGTGTCGTTAACATTTTCCCCGCCTTGAACGGATGGTTCAATATCTGATGTCTCGATTGGCAAGGGACAGATTTTGTTGATTGGACGTTTCAAAAGTCCAGTGGCAGACTTAAAAGTCATCACTCTTACTAGTCCGTCGGATCCTGGATGTACCTAAGCGACCCGACCCTCTTTCCATTTAAGAGACGGTATATTGTCGTCACGAATGATTATGATTTCGCTAACCTCAATGTTTCGCAATTTGGTTGTCCATTTTCGTCTGTGCTGGAGCGATTCCAAATAGTCTTTGGACCATCTATCCCAAAAATGCTGCTTTAATTGATGAAGCATTTCCCATCGTTGTTTTAGAGGTACCTTCTTTTCCCTTATGTCAGTTTCTAGAATGCTCACAAGTGGACCACCAATTAAAAAATGTCCTAGTGTGAGTATGAATATTTGAATTTAGCACAGCCTCGACCTGTTTTACGAGGGTGTTCAATTCCTCATACGTTAAACTAGCTGTTCCCATCACTCTGCGAAGATGAAATTTAGCCGATTTGACAGCAGCTTCATGCAGTCCGCCAAAATGAGGAGCACCTGGAGGTTAAAAGGGCCAGTTGATATGGTCATCTCTGCACATTGTTTTAATCTCCTGTTCAATTTCATCGGACTGTAGCATCTTGTATATTGCGTTCAACTCAGAGTTGGCTCCTACAAAGTTTGTACCTCTATCTGTGAAAACTTGTTTGCAAAGTCCCCTGGTGCTTGTAAATCTCGACAAAGCGTTGAGAAATGCACTTGATGAGAGGTCTGCAACTAGCTTCATGTGGGCCGCCTTAGTCGCTAGACAAACAAATATGCAGATATATGTCTCGGTTGGCGATTAACCTCGACCCATATGATGAACGAAAACAGGACCACAAAAATCCATTGATGTGTTCTAGAATTCCGGTGCAATTTTTACACGCTCAGAAGGCCAATCTCCGATCAATTGCGAAACAGTGCATGGTCGAAGTATGGCGTAATGTACGCATTGACTACAAATTTTCTTGGCCAAAACTGGTCACGTACAATTGACAGTAATGCCTGAGTTGCCACATGCAGATGTTTTCTGTGTAGATATGTGAGTAGTGATTCTGTTATAAAATGCCTAGGCGGCAACAGAATGGGATTCTTGCTGTATATGCCAGTGATGAAAACTGTAGTCGACCTCCAACACGAATGATGCCAGCTTGATCTAGAAAGAGCGATAGAGTAGGTTTACATCCTTGATTGAGTTATCCTTGCGTAGCTCCTAAACATCTTCGTAGCACTCATGTTGAACCAAATATACAATGAGTTGAACACCAGCCTCATAGTCGAATGCATCGAGCGGTCGTCGTATTCGATCTTCAGGAGATAATTTTAGATTTTTTATGAAACGATTGACTGTGTTTTATATTATCCAGAATTTGTATGAGATTTGAAGCATTTTTGCAGGTAAGCGTGGTTTCCGTAAATTGTTTTGCTTCAGGAATATCGTTAATGTTCGCGCTCAAGGAACATTTAACAAAATCACTCGCACTCAGATGAGTGTAGAAATGATGGATCCAAAAACCACAGTTCGCAGTCCAACAATTGAGCAGCCTTCATGCCCCTGGACACAATATCCGCTGGGTTGGACTTGGATGTCATATGTATCCATGGATGTGATTCGCACAAACGTTGAATGGCGCTGACTTGATTACCAACAAACGTCTTCCAATTTGTTGCTGCGCCGTGAATCCAGTATAGCGCAATTGTCGAATGTGCGAGAAGAAGGGCAGCGTATAATTCTAGGCGGGCTAATGTTGATTTTTGTATTGGAGCGAGTCTAGATTTACTGCACAAGAGACGCAAAAGTCGACATAAAAGTCATTTTGTATGACAGAGCTGGCTGCTGGTGCACGAGTGGAATTTTCCAACGTCAGTTGAAGTAGACAGTCTAGCCTTAGTGCCTTTTGGTATTTCACCTACCTTCCAAAACTTTTCAATTTGATCGTACATCGCCTTAGTCGATAATGCCGTAAGTACCAAATTGTCAGATGAGCTTGGGGCGCTATGAATATTTCCTGAGATCACCCAACCAAATTGTGTAGGTTGAAAGACTGAAAGAAGTTTAGATAACTTGATTTGATCTACTGATAATAGCTCAAAGTACAATGAAACGCCAATGAGCAGGTCAATCTGCTGTGGAGTATCGAAGTTCGGATCAGCCAATTAATATCAGATCTACTGAGTGGCACGCTTGGTTGACAATCTGTTATTTTGTGCTGTGATTCGCTGGTACTGATGTAGTACCAATTCCGGAGATGATATTGGTCGTGCTTTTTAATCTTAAGCCAAGCCGTGTAGCTAGTGCTGTGGTCATAAAATTCAACTGTGACCCAGAGTCCAAATGGGCACGGGCGATGAATGGAGTTTCAAATTTATCATACACAATGACTAGAGCTGTAGCAAGTATGATGTATGACGACCTTTATGATGGCAATGTTACGGTTGATGAAACTGAAGTCCCTGCTATTATCGATTTTGAAGTAGGCTGTAGAGTTGTCATGGCTGCGTCAGCAGAAATCACAGGAACAGTAGTTTTATGAGTTATGGCACCATCTAAATGAAGCAAACAGCCTCGCGCCTCTTGGGAACTTCTAGCGCCTTGAACAGGTTGCACTTGAAAATAGAGTGGCTATTGGCATTGCTAAATATGCAGTTCGGTGACTATATTTTCGTTGAGAATGAGTGGAACGTCTGAGGTTGTCTGAGCTCTTGTCGTGTTGATTGCGTTGGATTGTGTTTTAAGGGTTGGCTGGCGGCCGATGATTGCGGTTGGCTTATTTTCAAGGAATGGATAGCTGGCTGACTCTGCAATTTAATGTATCTTGTAACGATGAATTTTTTGACGACATTGTACGAAGCAATAGTTGAGGTTGGTGAGTGGTCAATCCAATTGATCTTCTATCTGCATCCAATTTCGAGACAATTAGGTTTACTAAAAAGTCGTAGCAATTCTCTATAGGCCTCTGAAGATAGTCTTAAAGATCGAATATGCGAATTAAAATGGTTGACAAGCTCCATCAACCTCTTTGGGCATGCCTTATCCCTTCGTGTTTTCAAACTGATCAAAAAGCAATTGTCGCGCCACCGGATAATTTTCACCAACAAAGTCCAAATTGCCTAGGACTGGTTTGGCTGTCACTGAGAGTGAACTACTTAGATATTGGAACTTAGTGATGTCAGTCAAATTTTTGTTATTGTGTACGAGACCATCAAAAGAATTTATGAAATCAGTTCATTTCATCAAATCACCAGAAAAGGCAGGAAAGGCAGGATTTACTGACTCTGGAGTGTGAGGTTTAATTTTCGGTCCGGGCACAGTCATGTACATCGCCTTTATCTCATTCCTTAGGGTCATATCAATTTCCTTGGATTCACTTTTCTCCTCGAACTGCGTTTGAAATTTTACAAAATTTTTGTAGCTGTCGGTGATATCTTCTAATTGCTTATGAAAATTGACCACATTTTTGATGTTGTTGATCTGTATTTCAATACAACTTTTTAATCGATGATCACCGCAGCTATGATTTAAGTTTTGTATTTGGCAGCAAACAATCACAAAATGTTATTCAATTATAACTTATGCCATTATAATTTGTTTGTAGCACAATGATGTTCCGTTGCGCCAGACAAACTTCACATGCACGTTCCGCAAAGCAATCTCCAACACAAAGTATTACAAAATATCTGCACAAATGTGTAGCTTCTGTGAAACAGACGCACAATTTCTGGCAGAAAGCCCACGTTAATTGATTTTATTCTTTTTTTATCGTCACTGGAAGATCCGTACGGCACTATAAGAAAGCGTGTCCAGCCGGAAAACAGCCCTCTATATCCAATAACCTAGAAAGAAGAGGCGACCACTCCGGTGTTGATTCCCACTCGCGCGCACGAAGCGGCACGCAAGAATCCTAAACGTGAAGTGGATAAATGTTCCGCTAAATTGGGATCTTTAAAAATATTAATACAAAAGCTAGATAATGGACCAGACCCAATCGCTTACAAGCACCTTCTTTCTATAGGTTATTGCATATAGAGGGGCGACTTCAGCGCATTTCTCGATCTCGTGTTATTCAAGATGTACTACCGGATATCCTAGGGATTCTTAACCGACTAAAAACGACTTTAAATCAATGGATGAATGGGGAATTCAAGGATGGAGATACATCCGAAATTAATCGTACCTTGAATGATTTAGTGCTTGGGGAAGGTAATATCGACGATTCAGACTCTGATACTAACCCGGATTCCGAAGTTAGCTCTCACGTGTCTCGAACTGGGAAAATAGTTTTAGATAGCAATGTCTTGCCATCGAACTCGATAATTCCACCTGTCGAGGATGCATCGATACCTGCGTTAAGTAAGGTTAGTAGTCAACCCATTAATCCTTCTAGCAAACCTTTGCCCATGTTAATTGAAGATAGGCTTAATACAGTAGGAAATCCATTTATATTAACACAAACTTCATCTTCAAGTCTACTTATTCCCTCCTATGCTGCCAGTAATCTACCTCCAGTTGCTGGTACTATACTATGTCACGGCCATGAACATCGCGAAATTCCGCTCAACCCTGCTTGTGCCGCAGTAAATGGAAATCGTTGGGCTCAATTACCTATCCAAACTATGGACGATGCGGGTGTCATTAATTCAGCTACTAGATATCCACTAAGATGGAATATTAGCTTCGAGGGTTCGGCCACAGAAACGCTTGATATCGAAAGATTTTTATACAGAGTGGAGCGGATGGCTAAACGGTATAAGGTATCGTTAATTAGTATGGTTGAGGAGTTAGGATCACTACTTAAGGGGGAAGCTCTCGATTGGTACTGGTTGTTTTTAGATCGACATGGGTTAATAACGTGGGCGCAGTTGAGGTCCGCACTAGTGCAACGATTTAAGCGGCATCTAACCATGGATGATATATTACAGGAATTGGACAATCGCAAGCAACGGTTCCCGAAAGAATCATTTCACGATTTTTATAGCGCTCTGCTTAAAATCGCCATGCAATCTCCTACTCCAATTTCGGAAGATGAACTACTGCGTGACGCGAAAAAAAATATGCGCCCTGGGCTTCAATTCCAATTGCAAAT
Organism: Tipula vernalis; assembly: GCA_958295665.1. Classification (NCBI taxonomy): domain Eukaryota; kingdom Metazoa; phylum Arthropoda; class Insecta; order Diptera; family Tipulidae; genus Tipula; species Tipula vernalis. The sequence continues at coordinate 163,688,977 of OY282560.1, read as the reverse complement.
GTCAGATAAAATAGTACATTCTATTGAGCAGTTAGCAGCTGTTTGTGTTAATTGGGAGCAAACATGTGTTAGAAATGGGTATTGCCCTGAAAACTATTTACAATCGGCCAGGAAACATGTACATGAATTAGCTGATACAGGCTTTTCAAAAGAGTCTGGACTTAATTTAGAAGCCTTTGTTAGGAAAGACTATTGTCCTTCGCAATCTGTTAGTAATATAACAGATCCTCACAAATCTAACGCTTCCACCAGTGCTATTGGAGGGAAAAATTCCGTAGCATCTTCCTCCACAAATATATGCTGGAATTGTCGAGATTTAGGACATCCCTATCAGGATTATCCTTTGCCTCCTTCACATATTTTTTACTATGGATGTGGTAAAGAGCAGGTTATCAAACCACATTGCGTTAAATGTAATCCTCCCAAATTGGGAAACCGACCGATGGAAATACATCCTACTGGGAGAGCGTCTTTCCAGCTAATGAACCATCCCAGACCATATTTTCAGCATGTCGTTGCTCTCCCTCCTCAAAAACCATCTTCTTAAAATCCCAAATATGTCTTCTCAACCCCCTTCAATCTGTTTCTACTAAATCTATCTCACGAACCTCTCGGTATTGGCACCAAAGAAGAAAAATTAAAAACTAAGTGTATGGAAGCTGTGATGAATGATAAAGCTGATGGTAGGCCATATGCGGAAGTGCTCGTGGGTGAACGAAAAATGCGCGGTCTATTAGACAGTGGCGCAAATATTAGCGTTTTTAGGGGCTGGGGGTGAAGAAATATTAAATTCCTTGCAATTTAAATTCCATCGATAACCTACTCACGTATCAACTGCTAGTGGACACAAAACCTCTATCCTCGTTTACTGTAATATTCCCATTACTTATTCTGATCAAACCAAAATTATTCGTTTATACATCGCTCCCGACCTTCAACAATCACTATATTTGGGAATAGATTTTTGGAGAGAATTCATTCATAGAAGAAATTCCGCCGCTTCTCTCCTCTTCTAGTGAACCTACTGAATCTAACGAACATCAGCTCACGAATAAACAGAGTCTCGAATTATCAGAAATCATCGATTCATTTCCCTCTTTCGAACGTCAGGGTCTCCGTCAAACTACGCTGACTACCCATTCCATTGATGTAGGGTCCGCTTCTCCAGTAAAACAGCGATACTATGTTGTTTCTCCTGTTAAACAAGCCATTATTAACAAAGAAATAGATCGTATGTTATCTCTCGGTGTTATCGAAGAGAGTGATAGTGCTTGGTGTTCTCCAGTCACAGTTAATATTAAAGATAATGGTAAAGTTCGCCTATGCTTGGATGCTCGGAAATTGAATGCGGTCACAGCGAAAGATGCGTATCCACTGCCTTTGATAGATGGTTTGTTGGGTAGGTTAGACCAGACTAGATTTATTGCTAGTCTGGATCTAAAAGACGCCTTTTGGCAAATTCCTTTGGACGAAACCTCTCGGCAATATACCGCTTTCACTGTTCAAAGCAGACCACTGTATCAATTCCGAGTCATGCCCTTCGGCTTGTGTAAAGCGCCGCAAAGAATGTGCCGCCTGATGCACAAGGTGATACCTTTCTATCTGCAAGATCGCGTCTACGTCAATTTGGACGATTTGTTAATTACCTCCGCTACTATTGAGGAACATTTCGAGTTGCTTCGCGAAGTCTCGCGTCTTCTCGTCAAGGCCAATCTCACTATCAACATATCTAAAAGTAAATTTCTGCTAAAACAGATTAAATACTTGGGATATGTCGTTGGTGATGGTTGCCTGAAGGTTGATCCGGACAAAGTGTCAGCAATTCAGAATTATCCTGTCCCTCATACAGTCAAACAGATCCGCAGATTTTTGGGTATTACCGGGTGGTATCGACGGTTCATTGACAACCATGCGTCCATTAGTGCACCAATAACTGATCTATTAAAAAAGGGGGAAAAGTGTAACTGGAACGATCAGGCTCAACATGCCTTTGAGCTACTTAAGAACGCCTTGATCTCGGCTCCCGTTTTGCGTAATCCTGACTTTACCAAAACTTTTTACGTGCAGTGCGATGCTAGTTCTACTGGGGTTGGAAGCGTACTGTTTCAGAGAGGTCCGGAAGAGGAGGAATTTCCGATAGCATACATGTCCAAAAAACTCAACAAGGCGCAAAGGAACTATTCAGTTACAGAGTTGGAATGTTATGCAGTAATCTTAAGCATTCAAAAGTTTCGCGCATATATCGAGGGATTCCACTTCGTCATAATAACTGACCATTCAAGTCTCCAGTGGCTAATGTCCCGGGCGGAAACACCATGTTGAGTGTGTTGTTGGGTTTTTTTTTTTTTTTTTCAATCAGTTTATCAACACAGCTTTTTCAAGAACAAACAAGATGCTGGAGACTTCACCCACCCCATCGCCGTGAGTCTATAGCCAGAGATGTGCTGTTTCCAGTACTCTTGTTTGTTTAATTTTTTTTTTTTGTACATGAAATCGTTTTGCATTTCGTTACAACCTTTTATTCGTAGCAAATCTTTCTCAAAGATTTTAAAATGGTGGATATTTGTATCCCACTTCTGACACCATAAATGTTTATCCTTACGATAAAATAATCGTAAGTGTTAACAATCACAAAATAGGAAATATACAAATTAGCGATATTGTGCTTATTGTTCATAACATGGCGCAACCATGTACTTCACCGAATCAATGCACAATTCGCCGAAATCCACAAATCGGGATGCGATATGTAGGCAGGAGTCTTTAAAAAGCTCCAAAAAGCTCGTCTTCTTGAAAGATGCAAAGTCTTACTGAAGCGAACATTGGGGGGAAAAAATTCAGAAAAATTATTTTTACCGATGAAAATCTCTTCACAATTAAGCAATGCAACAATCGTCAAAGTGACCGTATTTGATCAAAAATGCATCCCGGGGAAGCTCGAATTGTTGCCAGAAATGGCCACCATATTTTCCTGATTTAAATCCTTTCGACCATTTTATTTGGGCATACTTGGATACTAAAGCCTGCGACATGCCACATACAAATTTGGAGTCATTACGGGCTGCCATTGTCAAGATCTGGGATGAAACGACTCTATAAATGCTTCGAACTGCTGCTGATAATTTTAGTAAACGTTTAAAGTCATGGTGGCTATTTTGAAAATTTTAGTTATTTACAAGTCTACAAAATTGTCAAATGATTTGATTTTAATTCTTTAGAAATATTTGGAATTTGTTCAGTATCCGTATTTTATTGTCACCAGGTGGTTACAGCAAAGTTGAAAAGGACGGGACTCATCAAAGCTGGGAGTAAAATGGCTTACTATTAATTAGGTTTACACGTTACAACGCTGGATTAAAGGTACGATCATGATTAAAATAGTTCACCCACAACCGATATTGGTCAAACTTGCTTTGATGACTAATTAACAGACGGCGGGGCCTGAAAACCTACAGAATGTACAAATATTTTCCGTCTTTGATTAAAGTATCGAATAAACAGGAAGCACTGTGTCTTAATCGTCACTTCCATGATTTGGTATTTGATTTTATATATACCAGCCGAGTGTTATTAATTTTAATTACAAATGGTACTTTACGAGACTTAAGTGAATGCTTTCGGACATATTAGGAAATTACTTATTTCCGCTTAATAAGTTCTGTTTGTTTCGCATATTTGTCGGCTCGAAACAGTTCGTGAAGTAAATATTTTGTCATGCCTTTTAAGCATTTGTGTAATGAAATTTAGAGACTCTTAGACAATCTCTAATGCGTATACATAACTCGGGAAGACTATCACATAGAAATTATGACACCAAAACGCACGACTAGGATAATAAAAGTATTTAGCAAGTCATGTGTTGTAAAAAATCAGAGTTTGGTTCTATTACTTTTCTATTTTTTTTTTTTTTTTTTTTTTTTTTTTATTAAAATCCAATAAAAAAGTGATAAACTAAAATTAATGGAGTTTGAGTCGAAAAGCAGCAGTTGAGTGAATACATGATATATGAATACAACCGAGAAGATGAAAACAAAAAATGCCGCAGAGAAAATATGAAAATGAAATTATTTTCGAATTTATGCTCGCCTACATAATTTTATTCGTTCGTTCATCATCAACATCAAAAAAAAAAAAAAAAATTGGAATAGACGAGGGAAAATTGAAAAATTAGGTCCATTGATTTGATTTAAATATGTAATACCAAATTTCTATTAGATGATATCGCGCTTTATTTAAATGTGTAGCTATTAGTCTTTACCATTTATAGAATATTGCTTGATGGACTAAATTAAGTTACAATTCGACGTGGAAATGTTGCCACAATACATATTAGGAATTTATTGGGGAATATAACGAAAATCATTAAACGCGATACTTCTGTTTCAAAGGTCGTTTGTCTTAAATTATACTCATATACGATAATATTTCATTTAATTCTCATTAATTACAATAGATTTTACTTATTTCATTCTGAAATTAAACTTTGGTCGTAAAATGAGAGTTGAGAGTTGAAATTTTCTTGATTGTTTTTAAGTTAATAAAACCTTTGTGCATCTAAGGTACGTATTCAAATCGTAACTCTCAATTTTCATTTTATAACCAAAGTCCATGACGTCGGTGGTCTCTTTTGATTATTCTTTGTCCCCAAGCAAAATAATCGCATCGGTGATTCGTTAAGGTCTTCAATAAGTAGAAATAAATTAACCTATTTTGAGCGATTTTATCCAATTCGAAATCAAAATTACAACATTAGTTCATTTTGAAAAATTTTAATTTAAAGAGCCACATTTGCAGCGCCTTTATAAAGATTTACTTGCAATTCCTTTAACAAACATAGAATCAGACAGGGAGATCAGAGAAAGATTCTCTGTGGCAGGAATCGTAATTTCTAAATTACGAACAAGGAGTTAACAGAGTAAAGTTTCGGCTGGAATAAAATATCAGAGTTTCTTCGCTTGGGTGGTTGGCGAGGCTGGATTGGTTAATCCATCAAGTTTTCCAAAATGTTTTTTTTACACTTCAAACAATTCCTAATTTCATATAACAACCGCCGGCTGTTGTAACGTTCATTCAAATTAACAACAATCTTACAACTGAAAAGTACGTTTTTAATCTAACAAATATTGTGCTTAAGTTGTAGGGCTAAGCGTTTGCTTGATTAGCGAAATTATCTAATTAACTTACCGCTGGTGGAGTTTTATTAGTGTACGTAAGATGTCTAAAATGTTTACAGAAAAATGCGAAAAAAAAAATTATTTAATGACAAAATCGTCACACGTTCTTAATATTGTAACGTTTTTGCCTTGTCACTCAAGGTTCGTATCACTGGATTGTGAATAAAACAAAATCAATTCAATTTTTCAACAACGAATTTATTTATTTCACAAAAAATTTAACACAATTTATTAATTTTAATTCACAAAATCACTTTTAATTCCTTTTTTAATATGTATACTATCGCTTACCAAATACTAATAATCCAATTTGACTTCGTTCGCCATTTTATATACACAAACCAAACTTCTAGAAAGCTCATGACTTTTCCAGTTAGAATAACGTAGAAACATTTAGAACAATTTTATCATGGAAAATTTGCCTTGACATCAGTTAACTCCTTCTCTCTCACGAACGAATTTATTTATTTGACACATAAATTATTACAACACAGATTATTAATAAAAATTCACAAAATCACTTTATATAAATTATTCTCAAATTTTACTGTACACTTATAATTTCTACTTCCACTAAAACACTTTTTAAATCACTTTTTAATTCCTTTTTAATCTTCACACTGTCGCTTTCCAAATACTACTAATAATCTTACAAGTTTACACTACAATCCAATTCGATCTTGTTCGCCTTTTTATTTAGACAAATCAAACTTCTCGAAAGTTCATGACTTTTCCAGTTAGAATAGTGTAGAAACATTTAGAACATGTTTATCATGGAAAATTCCATTTTAGTACAGTTAAACATTGAGCTATTAATTTTAACTTATTCTATTACACACTAGGTGTCACCATTACAATATTTTTTTGCCATTTGTATTATTGTTTTGATTAATTCGACATGCGGATTATCATTTCTATTATTATTTGTCTATTATTATGAACAGATTAGGCTTTCGATAATGATCAAAAGTGATTTGTGATCATTATCCGAATAAATCCCTAAATTGTGTGCCAAAATATTATAAAATGGCGTATATGCCAGCGCTCAGCGGCTCAGTTATTTTTTTTTAACTCTTATTACTAGACACAAAAACATAATCTCGTTACCTTCTTCATATTCGTCCGTAAGTTTGTCATTCATTTCCAACCATTTCAAAGTGGTATCAAATATAAAAAAGCAAAAATACATGTCCAAATGAAACACTAACACAACCAAACAAAAAAATATTTCCGGCTCCAGCATTGAGGAAGATCAATAGAGAAGGATTTTGCATGAAAGACATGAAATAAAATTTTGCATCTTTATCAAAACCGTTCAGAGCGAGTTTATGAAAAGAAAATATAAATAACAAAAATTTCTAATGTCCCTTTTTATCCTATGGTGTTTCTGAAGGGCGAGGACAAACTTTAATTCAAAAACACGCAACAAACACAAAATAAAAAAAAATTCTTGTTACTATCATGACATGAGAAAGTAGATTTCAATTATATGTATATATAGTGTTTGTGCATAAAAAAAACGAATAGAACGTACTTGTCCTATTCCATACAGAAAGAGACAATTAAAATGTATACGTTCTTCTCACAACTTGGCAAATAAAATTTTAAAATGAATCAAAAATTATTTTTAGTCATACAAAGCGCGTTTTTTTATTAGCTCCGGATAGTAAGTTATCGAGAGCACATGGGAAATTTCTATTGAAAATTTTGCTATTTTACACATGTGTCGCTATTAAACAAAAAAAATTAAAATTTTACCTAACTTCATGCAGTTGTATGACATTTCTTCCGAATAAAAAACGGACTAAAAATATCTAAAAATCATCGGGAGATTGTTGAGGAATACGGTTTGTAGTAGCTGCAAAGAGATTTTTAAAAGCTGGAAAGCAAAAGAATAATCGAGATGCATCATTATCGGAAGGTGACGAAGATAAATAATATTTTGATGAAATGGATATGCCTGGTACAAAAGTCAAGTCGATTCAAAACAAAGAATTACTGTACGTATTCTACGTATACGTGAAGACACAGCTTAATATCACGGAAATTTGAACCCCAATTTGGCATATTATGATCTAAAACACGTTCTATGAGGAATATTCCTGATCCAAAATCACATCCTGAAGAGTAAATAATTTTTGTTCACTAAGTATAGAATTAAATAAATTAATTAATTTTATTATTTTAGAGTTGAGTTGTGTACTAGAGACATGGAAAAATATTCTAAAGCAGAACTATTTGCTTGGGAAGCTTATGGTAAAATATTCTCGAAGTGGAAAAATCATTAAAGGACAAGAGAAACAAATCATTCGAAGTCGATATGAAAAGATGTACATATATAGTATGTATTTGAATAATCACTGAATTGATTGATTGATTTGAATGTACGATCAAGCATTAAGCAAGTCTCCCGTATTATAAATGCGAATACCACACCACTATACCCATGTTACAACACGACACCATAACTCTCCCTCACCAAGGAAATATGTACCATCATACTCAGCTTTTCATGAAGCCAAACATAACAATATTCACTCAGTAAAGAAAGGCGCCTCATCGATAACCACATAAGTCTAATAGTGTGATATCCGCCCCTGGCAAGGCAGCCATCGTACACCTTTTTTACATATAACAAAACCGAAGGATTGGATAGGATTATTAGTAGGGACAGGACTCGACCCGGTTACAGACACCAAGCGATCGATAGTTAGTAAATTATTAGTATTATATATAGTAAATAGGTTAGCACAAGACAGCACAATCTAACTACATTATTAGATGATCATTTCTCTGGAATCCAGGGCCGGATACTCAGGACTCCCTAAATCTAAATCAGGGCTTACAAAAATATTAATGTTGTAATGTCCCCCTCTCCGCCTTTCATTAATTTCCCTGATAAAATATTTAAGAAAATTTAAAATTACTAAGCTAAGATTACAAAAACAGCGCTTATTTCATTTTTCATGGTCCTTCTATATCTAATTAATTAATTATTACGTACTCCAACATGAATTAAAATAAACGTTAAAAACCATTTTAAACATAAAATTTTACTTAAAACTAATCATAAATTTCCTACCGAAGAGAAACCTTTAAATATTTTTAAACTAAATTAATTAATATACTATATATTCATGAGCAAAACACAATATATTACATATAAGTATTACAAAAATTAACATTTTATGAAATTGCCTATGTATACTCTCCCACTTCTAAGCTAAAATTCTAGAAGAATGTTTAAAAATTTTAAATTGTTAAGTTATAATTTAAATTCACAGCACTTGTTCCATTAATTACCGTTCTCCTGTAATTAGTTAATTAATTGTTTACCTACTGCAACTAGATTTAAAAATAAAAAGTTGAAAATATATATTTAACCATACTATTAAATTTAAACTAATCGGCAATTTCCTACAAATCTAGAAAAAAGGAAATTAATAATGTTCAAATTAACTATTTATTTATAAAAGTATATAATATAATTTAAATGCCAGAACTCAGGATTTTATAAATCTAAATTAGGACATCAAAAAATTATTATTATTATAGATGTTTTAATTTATTAATCTAGTTGACGTAATTAAAATAAAACAAAAAATCAAAAACTACGAAATTTATTATTTATTATAAAACTTTTACTCCGTTTATGGACATATTACCCTGCAAAATAAAACATGCAAAGTAAGTAAAATAATAAATCCATGAAATAAAATTGAAACATTATTCTCCTACAAAACTAATCGGTGTACTATACAAGCAAAATTGACGTTTACGTGTGAAAAACTGCAACCTAAAACTTCAATCATATTCTATTAAGTTAATAATTAAGTTCAATACATTTAGCCTTTCGAAAATGTTTTCACATAATTCCACCTCGTTCACCATCTTTTAATCAAAATTTGGCATGCATAAATGGATACGTCATTATGTGATGCAAACCAAAATCACAACTCAACTCAAATCAACACTTCCAAGTTAGCATTTTATTTATATGGTTTAGTTAATTTATAGCCTTTTCACATTAATTAAATAAATTTAATAATTTAATGCATTTTATAATACTCTGTAAAAAAAATAAAAAATAAAATAACTCATATCTAAAATAAATCCATCCTATATGAATTATATAAGGCGGATTCCAATTCGACTCAAAACTTATTCGATTATACAATAATAAAGAGAAACCTATTTGAGTCGAATACCCTAAAATTTCGTTGTGTTTGTACAGTTCATGTTTTATTAATAACATTATACCCAAGTATTTTTACTTTCGAATTTTTCGTCATTTATTAGACATTAGTTCGAAACTAAGATTCGAATTTCTCTAAGTTTTAGTTTCGAGTTATTCTTAGAATTCGTATGAAAGTTGTCGCGAAAATTCGGAACTGGACGAAGCTCAATATTACAAATTTTAAGCTTGTGTGTGTGATAAAATTCAAAAATAAAATTGGCGGGAACAATATGGTGCATGTGTGTATAAATGTCAATATGGAAATTAGGCGGGAAATTTAAATATTTAATGAAACAAAATTTTAATTTCAGTTTAAAAATATGTAATTATAATAAATTACTAAAAGATTTTGTACATTTCTTATATTTTAAATCACGGTAAAATTTATATATACATACATATATCGATTTTAAGTCTTAAATTACACATAATTCAATATGCGAAAAATAAATTTCATATAGGTAATTTTAATTTGGTTTTTGGGTATCAATCATAATAATACTTGTAATTTTTAGGTATCATTTTAATACTACTGGTAATTAAATAATTAATTTTAAATTATCTTAAAATTAATAAATTTATTTAATTCTAATACTAAATATTTGGTACATAAATTTCATTTCTATACTTCTAGCTTCGTATCACATTACAATATATCTGTACATATGTATGTATGTATTCAGATTATAAATCTTAAACAAAAATTATTTATTTTAATAAGTAAATTTCAAGTTTGATTAATTTTAATAGTTGGAACATTGTCATTAATTTCATATTTAAGCTTGATAAAAATAAATACTTTTCCAAATTTTATTCATATAAATAAAAATCAAAAATAGAGTTTTAAAAATGTTTCTACATTTGTGATATACATAATTGAATTTTAGGTAATGTATACTAGTTTCGAGCAATTACTGCTCATCTTCAAGTACATGTTAAAAACTCTCGAGTTTTTAACATGTACTAGATGAGCAGTAATTGCTCGAAACTAGTATACATTACCTAAAATTCAATTAGGTATATCACAAATGTAGAAACATTTTAAAACTCTATTTTTATTTTATATGAATAAAATTTGGAAAAGTATTTATTTAAAAAGTGTGTTACTGACTAAAAATATTAATGATAATTTCAAGGTACTTTTATCACAATAAATTTCATTTAAATGATAATAATACTTTCATATTATGAATGTTAAGTTAATTTCATATTATGTATTTGTTTGAATATTACAAAAATATAATTAGTAATATAGTTTTTAAAATTATTAGGTTTCAACCATGTTACTCATAAATGGTTTTAAATTATCTTAAAATTAATAAATTTAATTAATTCTATTTCAGTATATAATCCATTATGTACATAAAAACGGTTCAAATAATATGTTAATTTGAATAAATTTCATGGTATTTCGTTTTAAATTTCTAGTAGTTTCGTATCACATTTGTAACGCACTTAGATTTCGTAATATTTCTTATTCAAGGTTGATCAGATTAAGATTTCAAGGTACTTATCACAATAAATTTCAATTAAGTGAAAATTACTTATCACAATTAATTTCATTTCAATATCATTAATTTTAAATTTAAGTTTTAAATTATTTCAAAAATCAAAAATTTCCATTAAACTAATAAAATAAAATATGAAAAGGCGCAAAAAATAACTAGAAATTCATAAATTTCAAAAATACTTAATTCATTAATTGTTTAAAAAAATATTAACCTAAATTAACTTAAAATAATTCATTGTTTTCGAAAATTCTAAGTAGCTATGCCCTGCAGATTCCGAAGTTTTTTTTTTGTATTTCACAAATTTATCTTTTAAATAGTAAAAGTAATTTGTTGAAATTAGGTTGAATTGTGTTTGGGCCGTGTTTGGGAACTTTTCCAGAGTACAATCTAAAATTTAGAACCATTAATCAAAATTTTATTAATTTTGTTATTCAAAAATATTTACCTTTTAAAATTTTTGTGATATTGAATTTTTTTGCAGCCAAATTCCCTTGCCTTCCATTAAACGAAAACTTCCTTGACAATTCCTCAGTGAAAATATTTCTGTAGTTCGTTCTAATGAATTTTTTCAATTCTTGGCCTTGTTCTTTCATGAAGATGGATTTCTGAAAAACAAAAAAAAGGTTAGCTATAAAATTTATTGTAATTGTCATCGGTCTGCACGGCAACTGAAGATGTTGATTGTGTTTGTTCTATCTGTTGATCTAAGACTGAAATGTAAAAAGTTATTTAAATTTTGTATGGCGAAATTAATTCATTTTCAATATGAGTTAAACTCGCGACATCAAATTTTTAAAAACTGAATTTTATCTCGTGCTGAATTAGATTTCGCGTCTTTTATTCAGGGGCAGAATCATGAAATTCGGACGGTAAATTTTACAGTAGTAAACAATCCTATGAAAAATTTAGAATATATTCAAAAATTCATCAAAGTTACCCAAGTTATTTTGTATCAAATCGTAATTAAATAAAGATTTAACGGCAAATTTCTGATCGATAACGAAATATTTGACGCATAAAAATTTGTCGATAAACTTTCACTTATTTGCAATTTCATACAAAATAACTTGGGTAACCTTGACCATTTTTCGAATTTATTCGTATTTCATGATCCCGATTTCCGCCCCAAAACATTCAAAATGATTATGATTTCAAACAAAAAATTGCACGCCTATGGAAACAAAGTCTAAGGAAAAATTTTTGGGATGAACTAAGGAACCTATGTATTTTTTCTGCGCGTGAACTGTCAGAATTCCAGCGAGATTTGAATTCTACTTTACCTTCAATATCAGTGTAATTTTCACTTTCGGTGTCGCTGGTAGGATTCATATTATGCTTGCGTTGTCCCATGTTTTGTGTCGAAGTTATTGGGACACGATCTCCTAAAGAGGAAATTAAAATTAATGTATCAATGTTTAACAGTACTATCTTATATTACCGAAGTGAAGCTCACAGAAGTCGGCATATTTAAATTGTGAATCAAATTGTGCTGAAAATATTAAAGTAATGTTTGTGGATTGTTATTATTTGTTTAAAAAATATACGAACATAATAGAACTATACTATTAATAATACTTACTTTCAATAAATTGTTGTGAATTTACCGTAGTGTCCATCTTGCTTTTATTATTTAATTTATTTATTTTATTGTAATTTTCGTTCAATAATAATTAATTATGGTTGAATATTAAAATTAAACTGAGAAGTATGAACCATAGGGAAATATACTAAATTATTTTCTGTTTTAATTTTAATAATTTTAGATGTTATATCAGAAATATAAAATGTCATTTGATCAGAAGAAACGGTCTCAATGTTAGTAGCATAAATATTCAACGAAGAAGATTTTAAAGGAACATCGAAAAAATCTGATAAATGGAGAATTTTTTGGCCTTCGAAATGAGTTATGTCGTCCTTTACAAAGATAGAGACTATTTTAAGAATTTGAGTGGCAACTAGGCAATAATTGTCGGGAAAATCAATGGACAATTTAAAGTTTTCTAAAATGACGTTTTTATAATGTTGATTTCCTAGGTGAATTTTAAAAATAGGAAATTTTTGTTTTTTGAATGATGGGTTTAATAAATATATTTCGGAAATTCTATTATAAAATTGTTGTATTGGTAGATATCCAGTTTTGATTTGAAGTTTTACCGATGATAAATAATTTTCAAATTTAAATGCGCTAAAGTCGTTTAGCGTCGCATTAAGTTTAAGGCAGTCATTTGATAAATGTAATAGACTGTGGATATTAAAAGTAGCACTTGATTCCCCATACAGTTCTTCTTGCATCTGCACAAATTTTTTTATTAGTGTAGCAGCCGTTGAATTCCAAATTTGGTAGTACCTTTCATTTAAAAGTAAAGAAATTCCACAACACAAAGTCAGGAAATGTAAATAACAATCAGGAGACAATTTCCCTTTCAATACTACTGGTCCGGTATACAAAAGAAAATGCCGCAATTCTGTTGCTTTCCAACGCTCGAATTCCTCCAAACTTCTGGGCTGCCTATTAAACTCACTAGGTAATTTAATTTGTTCCAAATCATCTGAGATTATTTTTATTTTTCCCTGAGATAAAGAATTCGGGCATTTGCGTTTTTTGACCCAAAAGGAGATTAGTTGTTTTGTAATACCTAGAAGAACGCAATGCATATAGTCGATGGGCACCTGAGAAACACAACCGAAATTAATATTTTCTAACGGAATAGTCTCAACCTTCTTGTGATGTTCTAGATGTAACCTATTACGAAAACTGGTATCTGATCTAGGTACGGATTTTAAAGTTTGAGCATAAGGAAAAATTATATGGCCTTTGTTAACCTTTGAGCCTTTTATTGTACATTTTGTACATGAGAAATAGCCAGCATGAGATTTTACGCAAAGAACCTTGCACCTAGCATCGGAATCACAAATAAGTGCTCTCAATTTGATTTTCACATTTTTATTGCCATAGTCATAGCCAAGCGCTTCCAATATTTCCATTTCCTCAATAAAATCTTTAAGAAATCGTGGGAAATCAATATTCTTACTTCTACCGTGACAACAAGAAACCACGAAAATATCCGGAAAACCAACAATATTGATCATTAGAGGCCAAATCTGACTATTCGAACTTTTAGATATAGGTAATCCGTCAATACCTATATCTATCTCGACACTATCAAAACTTGTTAACTTATATTTTTTGAGAAAATAATCTATTGCCCTCGATATACCTAAATAAAAATAGGTAACACCTGAATCAAATTCTATTACATCGGCAATACGTGGAGTATTTTTTAACGCCCTAACATTATTTGGGAGCCAAGGGAAATATTCATGGAGAACCACAAGAATTTTCGTCATTGTTATGCCACAAATGGTAGTGTCAACGGCTATGCGTCGCAAATCTTCCTTTAATCGAAAAATATCACGCTCTGAAGAGGAGGAACAATCAGAATTTGATGGCGTTGGGGAACGGATTGGATTTTCTATTGACATCAAGGAGGTATAGTCGTGTAAAATATTTCTCTCGGCTTGTATTGCTTCTACTGTCTGAGAACTAACATTAACTTCAGAATAAAATTGACGGTCAGAACTTAGTGTCTGTACCACTTCGCTTTCTCGATACTGAGAATATTGTGGCAACTTTCGTTCTATTTCCAATTTTATTCTGCGTTGTCGACTTCTTTTAGACATTGTAGATTGGAAATATATTTATATTTACAACTAAATTATTTAAATGATATAAAAATTGAAAAAGAGTAAATTTTATGTAAAAAAATAAACAACACTACATACAATGAGAGTAAAAGTAGGTGGTACTTCTATGTTTATTTAATATGAGTCAACCAAATAATTATTTTAATTTTATATTATTAATTGAATTATTTTACATAAATATACTCAAATATATTAACTTACACATTTCTTTTTTACACTTTATTTAATTTCATATTTATTTAACACAAAACACTAATGACGTCGCATCACACTAACATCGAATGTATACCATATACATAATATATAAAATAAACTTGTTCATATATAACAACAACAACAAAATACATAACCCTTATAAATAACTATGAAGTTAGCTTTCGATTATTTCCTCAAAAGTCGAAGGAAAATACGGTGGCTCAATTTTGAGTTTCGAATTGTTATACTTGGGTAGTTGTAACATGAATACAAAAACAAAAAGAGGGGAAATAACAAAATAAAATAAAAACAACAGATTCTTATATACCAAACCACCAACACACATTTAAAGCAAATATCTCTACAATCTTTCAGCTAATACCATTACAGCGCACATACAAAACAATCCTGATCTATATATAAAGATATAGAAAAATATTGGGAGCAACTATACCAACACCCACAAAAAAGTCTCTGTTTTTGTTGTTGTTGATTAACTAAACATAGCAAAAACCAATAATAAATAGTACATTTCCCTAATAGGATCCGCGGAAAGAGCGAACGAGGCGGCCCGTACAAACATTTCGTTGGCTTTGTCATGTATCAATTTTCAAGAATGTATTTCTGTATATTACACTTTGTACATAACATAAAAACCAAGAACCGAAACCATACCGAAACCCACAAAAATGTTTATACGTATATATGTATAAACACCATTGTTTGGCTTGCAAGAACGCATTCAATTGAATATGAAATTAACTACGACGTATGTATGTTAATTTACGTTCAAAACTATTTTGATATGATCCAATTATTAGGTTTTAGCAATAAAATTCATGTACAATCACACACACGTTAAAAACATGCACCCAATAGAAATCAATAATTTTCATTTCTTTATCTATAAATATAAAACATTGCCTGATAAATGTATCCCGGTGGATTGCATTTTCCAAAATTACACTTTAAATTATTTCACTTCCACTTTAATTTTTATTCCGCCAAAAACTGAATTAAATAGAATTAAAATTATAATTATAATTAAACTTTATATACTATATGTACATAGAGTATATACATAACAATACATAAACTACATAAATAAAAATAAAATTAAATTAAATTTATGAATAGGATAGAAAAAACGCGTCTATCCTATTTGACGAACATTCGCTCACCATATATGTATGTATTTGAATAATCACTGAATATATTAAAAATATTCCAACATGTATTTATGTTTTTTATCTTCCACGATTTTCAGTAAGGCTTATTTATTTTATTCCAAAGATTCAGTTTTATTATATCACAATTTGTATACCATACTCCTTCGAATATAAATAACAAACTTAAATCGTTTGCTTGCTGTTCGTTAAACAATCTTGACATGTTACATGACCGCAAATTAAAATTTTGTACAAGGTAATTCCGCTGCCGCTAGATAGTAAACATTTTACAGCAATCCGATTAACAATCTTCACCTATTTCCCCTTCTCAAACTCTAGCCTTTTTAATCTTGCTTGAACCCCATTAAATTGGCCAGACATAACTGCGGCGTTATGCGATTCTAGATAGGCCCATTCTGCACCGGGATTTGCAATAAATTCAATTGGTTTAAAATACTACTAAAAATAGAGAGTCCCTTTTGGTTAGATTCAAAAGACCTGAATACCTATCTCTTGGTGAACATTTTCTCCGATCAAAAACGCGAGCTACCAAAGCCAATGATTTTGGCGCACACTTTGAATAAATTCCATCCATTTCAGCTGTTTTTCGTTTTTTGAGTATCGAGTATCCATTTCTTAAATTATTAGTATTAAATGCTACAAAAAATATTAAAAATGCTAGAATTTGTGGAAGGTAAAGGGAAATAGGCAAAGATTGTTACTCGGATTGCTGTAAAATGTTTACTATCTAGCGGCAGCGGAATTACCTTGTACAAAATTTTAATTTGCGGTCAAGTAACATGTCAAGGTTGTAAAACGAACAGCAAGCAAACGATTTAAGTTTGTAAGTTATATTCGAAGGAGTATACAAATTATGATTTAATAAAACTGAATCTTTGAATAAAATTAATAAGCCTTACTGGAAATCGTGCAAGATAAGAAACATAAATACGTGTTGGATTCTTTTTAATATATTCAATGATTATTCAAATACTTCTTTTCATATCGATTTTTCCACTTCGAGAATATTTTACCATAAGCTTCCCAAGCAAATAGTTCTGCTTTAGAATATTTTTTCATGTCTCCAGTACACAACTCAACTCATAAAATTATTTAATTTATTTAATTCTAAACTTAGTGATCAAAAATTATTTACTCTTCAGGGGCCCTATTCTCGAATTCCACATCCATTTTTCACATGTGGACATCAGTCAAAATTCATAAAAATTGAATTTTTTTTGGCACTAAGGGAATATTTCCGAATGGATATAAGCAGGTGGAAGAAATTCTCCATATAGGAAAATGGCCATGTATCAAATGTTTTATATACCAATTAAAATTTCCGAACGTTTTGATGAATTTTGACAGATGTCTGCATGTGGAAAATGGATGTGGAATTCGGGAATAGGGCCCCAGGATGTGATTTTGGATCAGGAATATCCCTCATAGAACGTATTTTGGATCATAATATGCCGAATTGGGGTTCAAAATTCTGTGATATTAAGCTGTGTCTTCACGTATACGTAGAATACGAACAGTAATTCTTTGTTTTGAATCGACTTGACTTTTGTACCAGGCATATCCATTTCATCAAAATATTATTTATCTTCATCTTCGTCACCTTCCGACAATGATGCATCTCGATTATCCTTTTGCTTTCCAGCTTTTAAAAATATTTTTGCAGTTTCTACTTTAACGTATACCTCATCAATATCCCGATGATTTTTTATTCGGAAGAAATGTCATACAACCATATGACATTTGAATTTGACATCCATCAAAATTTGTAAACCATAATGAAGTTTGCCACAATTAGGGTTGTACAAAAACTAACAAAATTTCAAATTTCCCTTTGCTCCCGATAGCAGCTCGGGATAGCAGCTTCAGATAAATAGGTAGAGCTAAATATTTTTTTATATATTTTTGGTTGAAAAGTTGAATTAAAAATTATAGATTAGTTTTAAATAAATTAGTTATATGTTTAAATAGCTTGTCAAACATTAGTTTTATAACAGAAAATTAGCTGCTCCGGATACCAGCTATCCGGAGCTAATAAAAAAACGCGGCTAAAATCCCACTTTATTTAAAGTACTTCCTCAATGCTGATAGTTCAAATAAAACAACACTACAAAACACTTTATATACATAGATTTCAATCGTTACTTTAATTTACTTTTTATTATAATTTGAGAGATTTTTAATTATACATACGTAAAATTTAGTACTTAATTATATTGTAGAAGCAGATGTTATATAAATATTAGTTTTAAAAATGTTAGAATTATCTAAATTTGTTATATGGGCCATTTGAAAAAGCAATATTATTTTGATAAATTAATTCTTAATTACAAATATATTATTATATTATTTTTTCAAAAAATCAATACCGGACGGGCCCTTATAAAATTTTCAGCCTATTGTCTTGCCGCAAAGGCAAGAATTTCTTCTAGTCAAATTTTACAAAAAATGAATTTTAAATAGTTTATACGAAATGTTCGAATAAAAGACCTTCATATAAAAGAGCTTTCAAACAGAGTTTTCAAATAGAAGAACTTTCAACAAAAACAACAAACCATTTTTTAGGAATTTACACTACTTAACTCTCTATGTGCAAAATAGCAAATGTGTGCAAGTGAAACCGTTTAGTCAGAGAAACATAAATTTTACTTAATAGTTCTTTTAATTTACATCCATTTGCTGGACGTTGGATAAACGAATGGAATGACAGGTAGTTCTTATATTTATTTAAAAGAGCCAGTTCTTGGTTTTGCGGGAAGGTAATGGAGCCATGAATGTAGCCTTTGGCCCTCATTGGTAAATATGTCGCTCAGCACACACGATTTAAATATTTGAAATATTGTTTGAATCACAATTCTAAATAATCTCGAAGTCTAAATAATCTCGAAGCTGTTGACATAATCCAAGTATTTAGGCCAAATTTAAAAAAATTATCTAGTCAGCGCGCGTTGCCTAGGTTATTGTATTTGTTTTTTTTTTTTTTAATTTTACCTAAATAGTCATTTGAGTTAGGCAGCCCTAATTTAGTCGATCAATTACTATTTTATATCTACAATAACCCCCGGTTACTTGATTCCATAAATTTTCTATCAGATTCAGATCAGGTTGTTCACCTTTTATTCATTAAACTAATATTTTGCTTACCTCCAGGTATACTTTGGGCCGTTATCTTCTATCTTAGCACCAGCCAAGTGAGTTATCGTCTTCGGCATAACCGAGCATTAGTCTCGACAGTGGGCCACTAAACCTGCTTACTACATCCTGCTTTTTTCGTACATTAAGGCGAAAGTTTGTATTGGGCTGAGATGATTCATAACGTCGGCCCTTTTGAACCAAAGAGATTGACTTTTATTTTGCAAGTTCGTAGTACTTTTCCCCACTTTTTTGGCTTCAAAATTTTGTAAGGATAACCAATAGTTTGCGAATGATGGCTTCTGAATAATTAAGATTTAGGAAATTCTTTAATTCGTTAAAGGTGGTAGAAGAATGTTTCTTTGCAGTTCGGACAATTAAAGTGGCCAGTAGGCTGGTATTTTCAGCAACACATCGAATAAGCACGCCTCAATGAGAGCAAACAACGGGTTAAATGAAGTAAATTACAATGGCCGGATCAGTCAAATGCTCTCAATCAGGATGGACAATTTATGGAATTAAGTGAAAGTACCTGTAAGTACTTAATAAAAAATATAAAAATAAACAGAAATTATGGAATAAATAACCGTTCACAAATGCCAGGAACTGGTGAGCTCTATGGGCGTGCCGGTGCAGCGAAGTGGTTCGAAAGGAAGCTCACACGACTAATACTCTTCAATAAAAACGCATATTAGGTTTAATCATACACAAATAAGATTAAAAATTAATTTTCAAATTAACTGTGTGTCATGTTTCAAATACATTAGATGTCACGACCAATGCTTTATGTACATCGGGTTACGGCGCATCGTGTTTGTTGGGAATGATATTTGTTCATCCTCCTAAATTAAAATTCATTCTGTACTTCAGTCTTATAATAGGGTTCCATCATGCGGATGGAATTGCCATTGTTTTTAATATAAATAAATAAGATATAATAAACGTGCGTACAAAATTTATTTATGAGATAAGATCTAATAACTGGCGACGAGGATGGGATTATAAATAGATTGGGGAAATTACATTATAGCATTAAGTTGGACGATGGGCGACTCTGGACGCGCCCTATAGATCAAATGCGTAAAATAGGTCCTGATGTGTATGATAGTGGAGTGGGTCTCGACGATGATTTAGATAGGAACTCAAATATTGGTAAACAGGGGAATAAGGAAATGAGTAATGAAGTTCCCGCTCCGAGTGATATTACAGTGGTACCACCACAGAGGATAAGCGATAAGGACGCTCCTATTGCGACACATGACGATGTTTTTGCGAGAACACCATCAGTCGTGGCTGACAGTTTCCTCCTGAAGATAGAGAAATGTTAACCCTAAATACGCATAAAGGGCTGCACCAGCCTACGCGGTTGATGTATTGGGTGGCCTCAGCTCCAGCTGTTTGGCAAAGACATATCGAACAGATACTACAAGACATTCCGGGTGTCAAATAGCAATAATATACGAACACTAGAGAATCATATGAAAAAAGCGGACACGACAAATTTAGCACAAGCGCCAAATTAATAAACCATATAACGTGTAAGCATCAAGCGACCAAAATGTGATTTTGTTGCTCTAACTCAATAATCATCTGAATGATCCTTATCTGAACTACAGGTTGTCGTTTTCGTTTTCTCTTTTGTCATCCAGTATCCATTTTCCAAATGTACTCCTTTGTTCTTAACCGCTCTTTGATATTTCGCTCAGAGCCATTTGTGACCTCGGCATATTCTTCAGTGAAGCATAATCTATTATAAAAGATACATAAATAATTTTAAATTATCACTTTCAAATCAATTTACGCACTGAAAACCTTTACAATAAAATTCTTACACTGCAATAAAATTAAAATTAAATAAAAAATTATGTAATGATTGACACATATTCAAATTATAAATAATTTACATATTTCATTTTAAATGTTTTTTTTCTTTTTTATTTAACTTTGAAATTTATAATCGAGCGCGATCGCTTTTCCACACTTTATATCTGATGCGCGACTCTATTTTGTTTTATAAGCAATACTATAACGCACCAAAAACAAAAACAAAAACTATTTAACGACGTTTGTTTATGGCGGCGCGCGGTAGGTGGTAGGCTAAAGCTAAACCAAAATGTACAATGTGGTAGTCAGTTAGTATGCAATTATTTGATTCCGTAATCGAAATTCTTTAAGCAATGTGCGCACACACACATACATATACGCTGGAGTTGCATTAAATGTCACGTAACAATAAACAAGCGGTTGTTGTTGTGGTTGTTGTTGGATATTATATGATACACGATATATAAACGCGATAGACAATAATAGAATGTATTTTCAACCTTGATTATTAGTTTTCATTGGTTATGTATTACCGTGTAAATATCGACAAACTATTATGCAAAAAAAAAAAAAACACTTTGAGTTCGATGCGCGCGATTTTATATTTTGTTGCTTTTTTTTTTAGATGGTGCTTCACGCGAATAAACAACAAAGGAAACTGGTTTAAGTGCGTGTTTATAGTGTGGTGTCGTAAGAAAATGTGCTTAAAGTTGTGGCGGGAAAAGTAGTACAATACTGTGTTATGGGTGGATGACATTTTAACCTGAGATGATTTTGTAATAAATTTTAAAAAGATTTAGTAATGCGATTAGTATGTATAAGCGATTAATTAGCGCGCGAATACAATTTATTCGACATACAATGTATATGTCTAAAATACATAGGTAAAATAGTCTCAGAGGGCAAGTTTTTTTAAACTGTTCACGCTATCCGCTAAATGAAAATTTAATTGAAACGAACTAGTTACATGATTATACTCTAACATTTGCATAATTTGTATGATTTTATAATGATCTTAAATACATTGTTTCCATGGGGATTGGTTAACTGGTTTAACAGCCCAATTTTGTTGGAACGATCGAAACTAAACTCACCGTACACTCGTTTACAAGTAATATAGCAGAAAGGCAGTAAAGGTATGCTAAATACTTTAAATTTGTCCTGGCCTCAGAGCCCTAATTATAGACAATAGACACGGGATACGAAAATATCATCCAAAAATAAATCTACGCCTACGCCAATCGACTTAATGAAAAAAATTCAAACTGAGCTTTTGAAACTTCAGTTCGACGCTGTACCTGAAAACACATCAAAATATTTCGTATATCGTAAAGCCCACTCATATACCCATTTTCACATCCAATATGCCTCTGAATGTCTGCAAACAACACAACAAATAATTTAGAAATTATATTATGAGTTGTATGTAGTAAGCATAATACATAAGTATGAAACAATAAAACAATTAAGTCTCCTTGTGACTAAGCAAGAGCAAGAAACTTATATTGGTCTTGCAGAGCCATACACAAGTAAACTATCAGTATAGTGAAGTGACAATTAGTGAGGAGTTGCTAATTTTCTTTCGCGTTCTTCAGAGTTTAAGAAAATTAAAAATAGGAACAGTGGCGCAAACGAAAATTTAAGAATCAAAAGCCTTTAGACGAAAACGACGTGGAATGTGAAAATTGTTATGCGATCAGAATGATCCCAATCGAAAAAATTTTTGTGACAACATCCTTTCGTTCTTAAGTCATTAATTTTCTTGCAAGAGGCCCATATGCCTTTAAAGTGCATACCCAAACCTATCACCGAACCTTTCATTTGCAGCCCATCGACGGTCAAATACCACAGTTTGCTCAACTTTATGTTCTGGATGGAGTACACAAGATACGAAAATTCGTCAGAAAATGAGTAATGTAATCCATAGCTCCTGGACCGTCTGGATCGTTATTTTAAAAACATCAATCGGAAAACACATCAGCAACGAAACCTTTGCAAGCAGCCATTCAAGTAGGAGAGCAGCTTCCAATTGTAAACATGGCTTTCAAACGAGACCATCAATCTGATCAGCGATGATACAATACAAGAACATCAAACGAAAGTGCGATGGTGCTCGTAAACGAGAAAGTCGTATCCAATCTTTTATCCATACGGAGAACCTGGATGACAACCAAACTGGTGATGTTACGCTTACGATGGAGCACAGCAAGGATGTTGTAATACAAAGCGGCAAAAACAGAAATTCGTGAAGAATTCAGCCCAACCATGAACTCTGGAAAGCTGACACAAAAGTTTAGTGGATTCGTAACTTCAGGTGGAAGCTAACAACCTAAACTACATCAGGCAACATCAACAAAATTTAAGAGTGGAATTTTCTCAAGGATTGCCAACGGTCAAGCAGGCCTCTGTATAATTCTCTCTTCGACGTTTAAAGGCCCACCGCGAAATAAGCGCGATAATCGAAGCAATGCCTATTTTCGCAAATTGAGCTCTGCATCTGATCTGTTCATCACATTTACTGTGCATCCCAACTGGCTGGAAATAACCTAAAACTTGAGAACTGGGGAACAAACAGTGAATTGTCCTGATTTAGTCGCACGAGTTTCCAAGTTAAAGTTAAAATCTTTGATATGTTTTGTGTTTGGAGAATCGGATGCTTACGTGAACACTTAAATAATCCAACAGCTCCTTGCATTAACGGCAAAGAATGCATGAGATAGATCCCGAAATGGTTTAACACAAAGGCAGTACCAACCAAACAAAGACGGCTATCCACTGTACCGTCGCGAGAAGGAATCTTTGTATTTGTGAGAGCAGTACGAATGGACAATCGAAATGTTGTTCCTTGCAGTCAGCTTTGAAGTATGATGATCACACCAATGTAGAAGTTTGTACATCGTTACGTGACATCGAGTACATCTACAAGTACAGCTTTAAAGGCTTCGATTGCGCAAATAAAGTTGTTACAGCAGGTGGTCAACAAGAACTTTGTCACAACGTATCAGTGCTCCTTTGCTGAAAATTCCAATGCACGATCGCTCACATGCAGTTATGAGACTTTCCGTTCATCTTTCGAATCAACAGCGAATCATGTTTCAACAAGAACATAAGGAAGAAGCTTTGTTGGAAATCTTGGTTTGAGCTCAACAGAAATGATATCAACGGACGGAATTTTCTCTATGCTGATATCTCGTTCACTACGTATACGTGAGAGGAAACCGGCAGAAACGGCAGCGAGTTGGAAATTGCCGCACACTTGTACACTTTGAATCCGAGAGATGAAGAATGGTTTTATCTTCGGCTGGCCTCTTGGATTCAGAACAGAAGCTGCAACTTATCAGATGCCAAAGCAATTGCGAGAGACATTCGCTTTTATCTGTTGATAATATCAACCGTTAAGTCCATTTGAATTATGGAACAGATACACAGGCGACATGTTTCTTCATTATAGACATGTGTCTTGCCAAAACGCTGAAGCTACAGCCAAAATCACAGCTCTACATGAAAACAACGTGAACGAATCGAAAGCTTGAATCAGAAGCAGCTTGTTCTTGATGACGACCCAATAGGCCAAGATGCTTCTATTTGAATGGAAGGCGGGCGAACAGTACGCAGCGGATTTAAACTTCCAGTTCCGCTTCTCGATACTTCCGTTACATCGAGCGTTTTAATTCACCTGAATCTGAAGTTTTTTTTTTAGACAGGCAGCCCTTATCATCATGGATGAGATAACAATGCTTTCAAAGCACGAACTTTGATAGATCAAAAGAAAGTGCTAGTTGTCGGAGGCGATTTTCCACAAACTCTACCAGTTGCTGTCAGAGGAACTTGCTTGCTGACACTATCACTCACAATCAATATGCGAAGTGAGGGACAGGATGAGCACAACAGTTGGCTCTTAGATGTTGGAAAAGGAAACCATCCACCAATTCCTGGACTAAACGGTGGCAACCTAATTGAAATCCCTCAAGCAAAGGTTAATATTGGTAACCTTATTACATGGAACAACGGAGGCAACATTCAGCAAATATCTGTTGAGAAGTTAGCGAAACGAGTAATTTTGAACCACAAAGCTTCGGTTTCTGATATTCACCCGTCCCTACAGGATTCCCTTGAAGGTAACATGGTCCAAAAGCCTTTCTCAATGCGTAGAGTAAGTATAATGTAGTCAAGGTTCACCAGCTCATCCTTTACCGAACTGCATTTTCTTCCTTTATTAACAGCAACTCGCCTACCTTTACATTTTGCTTTTGCGTTTTCCATTCCGGTCGATTCTGCAAAGTTGCTAAATATTGCTGGTGCCACCTTTTACAAAAAACTTGCTGCATGTATTGAATAAATTGCCATCGATTGAGATGAGTGTTAATGAGTTCAGGTCATTGATGTCATCATTGTTTAAAGCACAATAACGCTTCAATTTACAATTTTTCTTTGTGGTAGTTTGGGTTCGAACTGACAAGTTCGTACAAAAAAAAAGTTCGGTCTACTCATCAGGTAGCTACGACCAAACTACAAAACATACAGAAATGAGAGTTTTCCTTGAGTTTTTTGATTTAGTGAATTTTATAATTCGCTAAGTCAATGCGTTCTTGCCTCATACGTAATGTATGAAATTAGAATGGTATTTTTGTAGTGTAGTCGTAGCTACCTGATGAGTAGACCGAACTTTTTGTTTGTACGAACTTGTCAATACGAAACCAAAGTACCACATAGAAAGCTCAAGGAAAGTTTTCATTTTTTTGGAGGCGATACACTTTGTATTGACCGCGGGTTAAAGTACGGGGGGGATTTTGAAATTTTTACTTTTTTCCTGGTAGATATATTTATAAATGATTCTCTTCATTCTCTCTGATTCAGAGAATGTAGGCTACTTTTAGGCAATGCCGTGTGACTTTTTTAGCGAGTGTTAATTCGATTGCGGTTATAAACGATTGCGCTTGCGGATTTTTACCCCATCGATCTATAAAACGAAAACAGACACACAAAACACGTTGTATTGAGTTCCAAAAAGACAGTTTGTTCAATAAGGCATCAATAACGTGTGGCGGCTTGATCATCTTAGTTTAAACATGATATGTGGTTTACGTTGTTCTTCAAGATAGTCCTTAAACACTGAGGACCATTCCACTAAATTTCTAATGATTTCAGACTTGACGGTAATATTCTTCGTGAGGCAACATCAGCCGGATTATCAGCTGATCGGACACAGATATCGACTTTACAGGTGCGACACGACTTTTGGCTGTCAATAATTTAACCACCATCTATCCACTTGGATCAAAGGATCGAATATAAATTACGGCTGTTTGTACCAATTCCGATGCATCTGAGAACCCGTGTATTTAAATTTGACTGTTTAGTGTTGTGTTCAGCCATCGCGGTATTAGTAACTCTTCCAAGCAAGCGAGCTCATTACGAATTAATTACCACTTAGACAAGCCATCAGATGATACGGTATTGTCGCTATTTAACTTTCGAAACCATAGCGTTTAGAACCGTTTTTTATTTCGATAATTGATGCGGCCAGCCAACCAATAGGATCAAATATGAATGCGGCTTTGGATAAAATTTTGCATTTCGTTGGAACTAAATCATTTTCAAGCAGTACTTTAAACGAAAACCAGTCGTAAGGTAACCGTTGGCAGGTAACCAAACAAGTCCTAGCACACGACCAGTTGAAATTTTTTTGTTATTTACAACTTCGGCAATTTATTGTATCAGCGCCTCCCGTCAAGTCATCGACATAAAAATTGTTCCGTACACTTTGTGCAGCTTCTAGGTTCTTAGTTGGTTGTTGTCGTGCTATAATTCGTTTCGCCAAACAATCCGTTGATAATCACATTGAGACGATGTTATCTGGATTTGTCGATACATCTTCTCGACGTCAGCACAAAGTGCCACCTTATACTTCCGAAACCCTACTATAATGTCGTACAAATCATCTTAGAGTTTAGAGCCAACCATTAAATTGTCGTTTAGTGAGACAGTATTCGAGGTTTTTGGAAAACGTCTCAAAAACCAAGCGTAGCTTTATTGTAGAACTAGTTAATTTTGTAACTCTCATTAGGTGGATTGCAGACATCACACTAATAGGAATTTGTTCCATTTGGCCAAGCGCTATATGCTCATTTATAAATGCAATATACTCGTTTCTAAACTCACTATTTATCTTTAATTTCCATTCCGTAACAGTCTTTGTATCGCGTTCTTCAATGAATCTACCAACAGTTTTGGAGGTACTTGAAATGGAAGGCTAACAACAAATCGCTCATTACTAGCGCGTATGTGCGTTTGTTCAAAATGAGTTTCACATTGTTGCTCTTATTTTGTTAAACATTTTTTAACTGGAATTTCGTTAATTTCCCAACATTTTCTTAACGTATTTATAATGTGGAAAACCATATCTGCTCCTAACAATATGTAAATTGTCCCTGGAACATTGAAACTTGGATCTGTTAATTCGATAGACTTAATAAAATTCCAGGACAATACGTCCTACTCCGTTAATGGTGAAGAAACTGCACCAAGCGTAGTTGTTATTGCAGTATTGGCGAGACCATTCACCAATATGCGACCGTTTTTATACGAGGAAGGTTCAATCTCCTGAAGCAAGTCTCTGTTATAAAAGTAGCCTGTGAACCAAAGTCTAATAAGGCGCGACATTGATGACAATCGCCTTGTACTGTCTGCAGCAATATAATGACTGCTGTGGTTGGAATGTATTAAGCGAGTGTGTTGAATGCAAACCATTATCCGAAGATGAAACTTGGCTGGTTTGCTGCGATTGCATTAGAGCGGTTGTAAATTGTTAGAAGCGAATTATGACGACCCACACATTTGTGACAGGAACTTAACGATTTCCAAAATCTAATTTTGTGAAGAGAACTTAAACAATTATAATACAATTGATTTGACCGAACAAATTCTCGCCAATGCACATATTCATCGCAATGACATAACTGATGTGGCTCATTACACTTCAATTGCTTCGCAACGATAACCAAGAAATT
The DNA here is from genome assembly GCA_958295665.1 of Tipula vernalis. Taxonomy (NCBI): domain Eukaryota; kingdom Metazoa; phylum Arthropoda; class Insecta; order Diptera; family Tipulidae; genus Tipula; species Tipula vernalis. The sequence goes on along the minus strand of OY282560.1, from coordinate 163,661,002 downwards.
AAGAAAATGTATCGATTGATGGATGGTATTTTTGCACCTTTTATATTAGGTAAATTCATGAAATCTTGGATCAGTGATGCCATGATGCTTCCCACGCTTCTAGATAGTTTTCATCCGTTATTGGAAAATTTGCGACGACAGTTACGGCTGAGCCTCTTAGCAATCTCTTCAAGTGCTGGAATTTCTGTGAATTCGACAAACAACCACGATGAAAAACAGCGCTTTCTCCTTATAGTCTCCTTGTAGTCAGATAATTTTATTAAGATTAAGCATTGTTGATCAAGAAACCGTTTTAATCGGTTTAATTCGCAATCAAGAATAGTACATGCTTCAAAATATTTTTCTTCGAAATCGTTGTAGTTGGATACTTGATCAGGCAGTTACAAGAAGTCATCTTCTTATAGTTGACAATCCATCCAAGAAACCTCTAGCTTTTCATGACCATGGTTGGAAAAGCGACTATATTTCCTATTGCGGTTTTGTAACGAAACCGTTTTGTTCTCAATCTAACGGGATTCATTTGGATTAATTTTATTTTTACTACTTTAGATCACGATTGTTGAACGTTAATAACGTTATATTTAACACCCGTACTTGCTTTAATGTCGACTAAACTGTTAATAACACCTTAGCACTTTTCAGTCAGATTCGGCTTTCGAAGGTCCAAAAAATGTTACAAAAATAATTGAAACAATGCAGATTCTGTTGCGTAACACAAAAAAAATCAATTAAATTTTAAATACAACAATATAACGGCGGTTGTTGATGTAAACTGATTGACAACTTTTTGCCAACAAAAAAAAAAACAAAAAAAAAATGTTACGGTGACACCTAGAGTGTAATAGAATAAGTTAAATTAATAGCTCAATGTTTACTGTAATAAAATGAAATTTTCCATGATAAAACTGTTCTAAATGTGTCTAGACTATTCTTACTGGAAAAGTCATGAAATTTCTGGAAATTTGGTTTGTGTATATAAAAAGGCGAACGATGTCGAATTAGAATCATTAGTATTTGGTAAGCAATAGAGTGAAAATTTAAAAGTAATTAAAAAGTGAATTATTGCAGATAAAAAGTAAAAGTGAATAGTAAAACTGTGCGAAAATTTATATAAAGTGATTTTTGTGAATTATTATTATTAAAATTGTGTTGAATTAATTTTTGGTGTTAAATAAATAAATTGATTTGTGTTAAACTGAAGCGTTTTATTTTATTCACAATCCAGTGAAACGAAATTTGATTGGTAAGGCAAAAACGTAACAATACTAATCAAATTTTGGTTATGTTATTTTGTCTTTTTCCGGGACGACCAACTGAGTACAATGAACAAAATGCATTCCATCTCTTCAAACATATTATTTCCAAAATCGATCACATTTTAAATAATAAACAATTTCCATATGGATGATGTAATTTTAATTGGAGTCTATACAAAATGATGGAAGAAAAAATCATGATGTAATACGTCTTAACAACGATAATCATTTTATGATGTAATCAATAATTATTGAAATAAGACGATCCTTTTCCATTTACCTAAATTAACCACTTAATCGAATTAAATGTTAAACTAATTTTGTTACAATTTCCCATGTTGTATGTGTTTGAAGATTTGTAATCTGATAAGCAGTAATTTCTGCGGCACGTGGAATAATCGCACGTGTTGTTCATTTTGTGTGGTAAGAATTTGTTTTCATGACGTATACATATACATATGTAGGTGAGATTAAAAAATTTTGGTTTACAAACTCTATATGACATACATTATTTCAAAATGTATAGTTACCGTGTACTCCTACATATTCTATTTTGTAATTTTGCGCTATTTAATGACAAATATAAAAAAAAAAGTCTGTTTCGTAATTGTTCTGTGGTTAGAAAACAAAAAAAAAATCGTAATAATTTAATAAAATCGTATATGTACATTTTCAAGAGTTACATAAACGAAATAAGTAAAGTACTGGCACAATAAAAATAAACGAAACCAAAATTGCTGCTGCTTTTTTCTGTTTAGATGTATTTAAAAAAAATGAAAAATAAACTTTTCAGAATTTTACTTTTATTTTTAATGTTGCAATCTAATATTTCAAAGAATATTTTATTGTTTTATAATTAAATATAAAAATAAAATTAAAAAACAGCAAAAAAGTTTTTTCTTTACGTTTCAAGTGAAGTTGGAAGTTATGTATACGATTGAAATAAGTTTTACGTTTTCTTAACCGTTCTAAAAAAAAAACAGTACCGCTTCAAAATCTCGCTTTAAATATGTATACTTAAAATAGAGGGACACGAATTACGGAAATATTTTGAGATCTCTTTCCACGAAAAAATAAAACGAAAAAACATTGTTTCACACATTTTCAATTTATAACATAAAATGTTACATTTCACATTCATTAAAGTTGAACATTTTCCATTCCGAAAAAAAGAAAATAAACAACAAAAACAGACTTTTAAATTATCGAAATTAGATCGGCTTACAATCGATTATTTGTATACCACATAATTTTGATTTATTTCGGTCCAAAAAGACCAAAGTATTTTCCTGTCAAAATCCTGTCAAAAATGATGAAAAATTTGGTTGGTCCAAAACCATTTTGCTCGACGTCTGGATGTCTAGATGTCTGTACACATGGTATCTCGAAAATGGCTTGTCCACTTTGGAATTTTTGATCAAGGCGGAGGTTTGAAAAGATTTAGAAACTGTATGCCAAGAGGCTGAGGTACCTTCCATACGAATTGAACATATTTGAGGTTGATTTGAAGGTTAAGTAAGGGGGTCGATTTGAATGTTAAGTAGGGGTCAATTTGCGGGTTGAGTTGGAGAAAAGTTGGAGTTGAGTTGGAGTTGAGTTGAAGTTGAATGAGAGTTGAGTTGTAGTTGAGCTGGAGTTGAGTTGGAGTTGAGTTGGAGTTGAGTTTGAGTTGAGTTGCTGTTGAGTTGGAGTTGAGTTTGAGTTGAGTTTGAGTTGATTTTGAGTTGAGTTTGAGTTGAGTTTGAGTTTGAGTTGAGTTTGAGTTGAGTTTGAGTTGAGTTTAAGTTGAGTTGGAGTTGAGTTGGAGTTAAGTTGGAGTTTAGTTGGGGCTCGATAGGATATAGTGAGTTGTTGACCAACTTTTTATAAATGCTGGTTTGAGGAGTGAGTTTGACGTAAAGTTTTCGGTTGAGTTGAGGGTTAGGTTGGGTTCCGTTTGCGAGTTGAATTAGGGGTGAGTTGCGGTTTAGTTGGAGTTGAATTAGGGTATAGTGAGCAGTTGAGTAATATATATATATACAGGGAAACCTCACTACAACTGAAATCGCCGGGACCAAAAACGTTGTCCGCTGGAGTGAGGTGTCCGTTAAACTGAGGATTTGTGATTTTTGTTTTATTAAAATTTTAATGGGATTCTATTTCTAATTCTCGATTTCTTTTTATTCTAATCCAGCATTTCCAATGGAAATGGGATTCTCAAATGATTTTTAGACGAAGTTCTGGAATATGGCCGAGTAGGATGGAACCTAGCTATTCCTTAACTGATTATGATGAAATTTGACATGTGCATTGGAAATGGGATTCTAAAATGATTTTCGGATAAAGCTCTGATGGGAATTAATGGAACTTGGCTATTCCTTAACCGATTATGAAGAAATTTAACGTGTGCGTTGTAAATGGGATTCTAAAATGATTTTTATATGAAGTTCTGGAATATGGCCAATTATTACGGAACTTGGCTATTTCTTAACGAATTTGAGTGAAATTTTACATCTGCCATGGAAATAGGATTCTAAAGTGATTTTTGGTTAAAGTTCTGGAATATGGCCAAGTAAGATGGAACTTAGCTAATTCTTAACAGATTATGATGAAATTTGACAAATGCGATGGAAATGCCGTTCTAAACTAAGTTTTAGATAAAGTTGTTGCCATATTCCATAACTTCATCTAAAAATCGTTTTACAATTCCATTTCCAACGCGCATATATTTATTTTTTTTTGCCATATCCCAGAATTTTATTCAAAAATCATTTAAGAATCCCATTTCACTGATGTATGTCAAATTTCACTAAAACCGGCTAAGAAATAGGCAAGTTCCATCCTAATTGGCCATACATATAATTTGCTACGGAATCAATTTGAAATGTAAAAGTTCAATTTAAAATGTTAAAGGTTCAATTTGAAGTGTAAAAGGAACAAATTAAAGTGTGTGTATAAGATTCAATTTGAAGTGTACTCATAAAACCTGTATCATAGTAGAAATATCTGTCCGTGTCCGCTCTAATAAAGTGTCAGCTTATTTACGGCAGGTTTTCATTGAAAAACTTCAGTTGCATGCGATTTAAAAGTTTGACAGTTGCAAGGATTCCGCTAAATTGAGTATCCGTTGAAATGAGGTTTCACTGTATTTAAAAGTGAGTGTTTATATACACTTGGGTGCAAAAAATTCGCACATTGATAAATTTTCACCAAAATTTCAAAAAAAATTCAACGTTTGTTTAATTTTCTTGAATGCAGATTCAAAGTATATTTCAACACCTATCCAGTGGTATCATTTTTGTACTTATATCGTGTCAACAAAGTGGTTTTTGGGGTCAACATCTGAAGTACATGTTTTTTGTGAATATATCTGCATGAAAATTAGTGGTAAAAATCGAATTAAAACATGGAAATCAGCAAAAAATCATTTTTATTAATAAGAAGTATTCCCTCCCCTAGCCTGAATGATAGCTTCCATTCGATGTTTCATCGATTTCACCAAAGTTTTCACTAAATCTTGAGGTATCGCCTCCCATTCCTCTGCGCACGCATGTTGCAGCTCCTGGAGACTCGTTAAACAACTTCTCTGGCTCGAACCCTTTTCTTCAGCTCGTCCCATAAATATTCGATGGGATTGAGGTCCGGGCTTAGAGCTGGCCACTCCATAACAGGCACATCTACCTCTTGAAGGTACTGGACAACTATACCAGCCGTATGTGGTCTTGCATTATCCTCCATTAACACGAAGTTTTCACCAATAAAATTGGCAAAAGGTACGACGTAGTCCTCGAGTACTTCCTCAATGTACCGTTGAGAAGAAAATCCTCTTGATCGACGGCCAGTATTCGCTCCGGAGATGAACACAAAATCTGTCTTCGCCTCCAATGACATCCCTCCCCAGAACATGCATGATCCACCGCCGTGCGAGACTCGTTCTTCAATCCAACATTGTGCAAATCGCTCTCCTGGTCTTTTACACACTCTTCCTCGCCCATCGTTGCCATGTAAACACATCCTGCACTCGTCAGAGAACATGACTGTTCTCTATTGTTTTTCTGTCCAATCCAAACCCTTTCGAGCGAGCTGAAGGCGGGCTCGCCGGTGGGCTGGGCTCAATTTCGGCGAATTTGCTGGTCTGTGCGCAGTCAAATTACCTTCTCCACCGACCGACTTCGGATTCACGAACTTCTTGGAGCCGCTGTCCCAGTTGAACCGCATTCAAACGACGATTTGTTATTTTGTTAGTACCTTCAAGAGGAAGATGTGCCTGTTATAAAGTGACCAGCTCGAAGCCCAGACCTCAATCCCATCGAACATTTATGGGACGAGCTGAAAAAAGGGTTCGAGCCAGAGATGTTGTTTAACGAGTCTCAAGGAGCTGCAACAGGCGATCGCAGAGGAGTTAGAGGCGATACCTCAAGATTTGGTGAAAACTTTGGTGAAATCGATGAAACATCGAATGGAAGCTATCATTCGGGCTAGTGGAGGGAATACTTCTTATTAATAAAAATGATTTTTTGCTGATTTCCATGTTTTAATTCGATTTTTACCACTAATTTTCATGCAGATATATTCACAAAAAACATGTACTTCAGATGTTGACCCCAAAAATCACTTTGTTGACACGATATAAGTACAAAAATGATACCACTGGATAGGTGTTGAAATATACTTTGGATCTGCATTCAAGAAAATTAAACAAATATTGGATTTTTTGATATTTTTGAAATTTTGGTGAAAATTTATCAATGGGCGAATTTTTTGCACCCATGGTACAGTATATGTGTATGATATTTACGATTTGAACCAAACTTTAGACAAATATTGTTTAAGACTTAAGAAAGGTCACTGTAAATATTCCAAACATTCAGGTCCAAAGCTACTACAGTGGAATTTCTAAAATTTCAAAATTGAGTTGATTTTTGATTACGGTAGGATGGTATGATGTTATAATGGTATAATGGTCTGATGGTTTGTATATAAGAATTTTGTGGTTGTGAAGGTAATGGAGATGGTCCTGTGATGATGATGATGGTAAGATGGTATGATGGTATGATGGTATGATGGTATGATGGTATGATGGTATGATGGTATGATGGTTTGATGGTCTGATGGTATGATGGTATGATGGTTTGATGGTATGATGGTATGATGGTATGGTGGTATGATTGTATGATGATATGATGGTATGATGGTATGATAGTATGATGGTATGATGGTATGATGGTATGATGGTATGATGGTATGATGGTATGATGGTATGATGGTATGATGGTATGATGGTATGATGGTATGATAGTATGATGGTATGAGTTGAGCAGAGGGTTGACATTTGGTTCGAGCTCAGATTGAGTTAACCTATTGGGATTATATTGGGGTTAAGTGAGATGTTCGGTCGGGGAATTATTGAGGAGTTGATTTGGAGTTAGGTTAAGGGTTTTGAAAGTTTATTTGGGGTTGATTTGATGATTGATTGGAGGGTTTTGTAAGCGGTTGATTTGGTGATTGCGCTTAGAATTATGTTGCGTTTTATATGGAGGCTGATTTTTATATTGAGTTGGAGGCTGAGCTGAAGATTGACTTAAGAGATTCATTTCGGGATTGATTTGGGAGTTGAATTAATCAAGACCGAAGTCCTGACCACCTCATGAGGTTTCAGCCCTTTATATTTTATTTATTTGTTTCCTTTTATTTTTTATCATTACAGATAATTTTTAAAATATACTACTTATTCAAGGAGCATCAAACAAATTATGAATAATAGAAAGTTAATTGAAAGTATTAAAAATTTTAAAACTAAAGTAATGTAACTGAAGTAATTCCATAGCTGAGAATAAACGGTGTGCAAAGTGCATTCAATCTGAACACGATTAGTAAGACATAAATGATTTTGTAAAACGTTGGTATGCCAGAATCACTCTCAAATATTTAAACATTTTTGTATTATGCATGTCTTCCAGTTCTTTTACAGTCGTCGGAGTCTGCGAAGCCCTCGACGGTAGAATTTCTTAATTAATTTCCCATTTTTGCTCCAGTTGGTCCTTCTTGGGTTTCTGAAGGCTTTCCAGGTAGCAGGGTGAATATCGAGGCTAAAGGTTAAATATGGATGGTTAGAAAAAGAGTGTTCATTATCCACTCTCCATTTGTTAACCATATGAAAAGTATTATTTGAGGCAAGGGTCGTGTATAGAACCTCCTGCATATTGCTAGTAATAAACATAGGTTCCCGCCCCATATTACATTCTAGAAGGTTTGTTTGACTAACCTCTTCTGCATCAACTCCCAATACTATTATTTGTTCTGCTTCGAGGATCGTCTCCTCCAGGTTATCAGGAGGAACGTCTTTTTTCCGGTCCTTGCAGGCTGACACCAGCCAGAAACTGTAAGTGCCTACTTCCAGGCTAACTGCAGTTGTATCACCATTGCTGTATTGAGAATTATTTTTGCCAATAATACAAGATCTGATCTTCCCAGACTAACTATAGGATATAATATTACTACGGTGATACCTAGGATAGAATAGGGTAAATGAAGATTAAACAGTGAATCAAAAAGTGATTTAAAAAGTGAGTTAGTGTAATATAAAAATTAGAAGTGAACGGTAAAATTTGTGCGAATATTATAAAAAGTGATTTTGTTAATAAATTGTGTTCAATAAATAAATTCGTTTGAGATAATTTAAAGTGTTTAGTTTTTTTCACAACAGGCAAAAACCTTCTTGTTCACGTTGAGAGTGATTAACCCGAATCCGAATTCAACCACTCCCTTCGATTTTTCAAGAAGGAGTAGCGACTTCTGACCTCCTAACCTCCTGTTTGGCGATCTTTCCATTATTGGTTGGAAGATCCGGGTTACTGGTAGAAGAGCCGGGTAACCTCACCAGGGCTAGCCGGTTTGGTAGGGTTCGGAATCACTTCTCGGCTAACTACCGCAAGCCTTGTGCCTGGCCAGACTCTCCTACTTTGGCTACAGGACGCGGTGTCGCGTTGGTACCGCTGAACCCCTGCTACGGCGCCTTAGAGTCATCCACCTTTGCGATCCTAGAGAGAGCCCCACGCATCTGCTTTTGGAGAGTGACAGTGCTCCTTTTTTTTTTTTTTTATATCCATAACAATTCCAACGAGTACCAGAACTCCGTATGCACAGGTAAGGCTAAATACAAATTGAGGGTGCTTGGTACTCAGAGGACTCCGTTAAGGACTGGGTTTATTAGATGGGCCTCTAGCCTAGTAGATTATCAGGAGGGGTCGCTTTACACCTCAGTCCCACCTTATATATGGGTCACTTTTTAACACCCGGACGAAAATTATAAGGCAGTTATATCATTAACAAGAGGTTTAAAACTATTTGAAGCCCTTGAGAGAATCTAATCATTATTAACACGAGGATCAACCAAAAAATGTATATTAAAGTCACCATGAATATGAATTTGGCCCACAATTCATCCCAAAAAAAACGTAATGGCTGGTAACACTAAAATAAAAATGTTCTTCATATTTAAATGTCAGCCCAAAAAAAGGTACGTTGGCTTAAAAAAAAATTATGTATTTTCTTCATATAGTGGAGTCTCGTTAGATTTGTACCTAGGAACACAATTCAGTTCTTTTTTAGACTTTCTTTTGCGAACGGGAATTTTGAGAAATTTATTATGCAAATTTCTTACAAATTTGTTCTTATTTTTTTTTTAATTTTCAAATTTATGAAAAAAGCTTAAATATAAAGTTTCCGTACGATTGGTTAAGCCATCTGGCCTGTAGAGAGGACACAGACAGACACCACTTCGAAACCCAATTTTTACTTTCTTTTACGTTAGTAAATGGGAGGAGGGCCTCCAAATTTATAAAACAAACCTTAAAGCTTCAGTTCGATTGGGTACACTATCTAGGTTGTAGAGAGGACAAAGATAGACTGACAGACAGAGAGACACCACTTCGAAACTTACTTTTTCGGACTCAGGTGACCTAAACATAGATAGATAAAGAAAATCAATTATCGGACAATAAACTATTTTCATGCCAAGTTGAAGATGATGCTGAAAGATTTATAGTAGAAACTGCTATTAATTTACAATCAACAAACGTTTGCATCGTTTCAGATGGTACAGATTTTCTCGACGTTTTGAAAGTCCCTGAGTCTAAAAAAGCAAAAAAAAAAAAATATTCGCTCGTCTGTCTGGATGCCTGTTGGTCCTGTACCCATGGTATCTCGAGAACGGCTTGTTAAATTTATATGGTCAAGGCCGAGATTTGAAAATCTTTCGGAATATGTGCGTCAAGAGGGTCGGGTACCTGCCATATGAATTGACCCATACCTGGTTATAGAAATATTTACCAATTTTTTATATTTATGCTGGTTTCAATATAGAGTTGGGTATTGAATTTGGGGTTGAGTTGGAGGTTAAGTTAGGGGTAAATTTGTTGGTTAAGTTAAGTTGAGTTGGAGTTGAGTTGGGGTTGGGTTAAGATATAGTGAGCAGTTCACCATATTTTTGTTTATGCGGGTTTGAGGATTAAGTTGAAAGAGAGTTTGCGGTTGGATTGAGGGCTGAGTTGGAGGCCGTTTGCGAGTTAAATTGGAGTTAAGATAGTTGAACCAGTGTTTAGTGAGCAGTTGAGAAACCTATAAAATAAAGTGAGTGTTTGTATGTATGTACAGCATATGCGTATGATATTTAAACAAATCCACACGATTTGACCGATTTGAACCCAACCTTCCACAAATATTCTTTAAAACTTAAGAAAGGTCAATGTTAATATCTCAAACCTCAAATTCAACCTTTTACATTTCAAATTAAACCTTTAGCAAATCGCCAATTAGGATGGAAACTTATCTATTTCTTAACTGATTTTAGTGAAATTTGACTTCAGCGATGGAAATGGGATTCTAAAAGGAGTTTTGGATGAAATTCTGGAATATGGCCAAGTATGATGGAACTTGCCTATTTCTCATGTTGAGGGATTGATTGATTCGGGAGTTAGCTTGAGTTGACTTGATATAATCTAATGAACGCACGTAATACAGACCGAAGTTCTGATCATCTCGTGAGGTTTCAGCTCTTTATATTTTCTGTTTGAAACCGCCATGAGGAAAACTGTTCAAAAAATGTTTTCAACACTAAGCTTAGATAGAACTTTGCCAAGATGGAAAGAACACATTTTATTCTTACAAGCATTGACAGGTTGTGACACTACGTTAACTTTTTATAAAAGAGGCAAAATCAAATTTTCGAAAGTGTTTGAAGAACGAGAAGATTTACAAAACGCTGCAAAGGTATATAAAAATGCTGACGAAAACAAAAAAAATATTATTGACTAAACCAGCGTCAAATGCATCTTAGCCCATTTTTCATCAACATTTGATTTATATAATTTTTAATTAACAATTAATACCTTAAAAATCTTTTAAGATTAGGTATGATAGTAATAGAGAAGGATATCGTTACCTCTTATTCCTTACTTACAAGGATTTGCGGCCACCTTGCCATCCTCATGACAAAATAGAAAATCATCGGGAGATTGGTGCCAATAATACAGAACTTGAGAAAATACTCAATTGAATTGCGAAAATTGTAGAATGTCTTCTTATACGAGCATGTTTCTTTCCCATGATACATAGTTTCTCTTTTGGGCCGAGAGTGTGCCGTGACAAATTTTGCTATCATGATCATGATAGTAATTTTTTTGGGCTGACATTATATTTTTTGCAATATAAATTCAAATAGGAAGCATGGAAATAAAATAACTTAAGATTTATCCGTATGGTGTTGAATTTTGGGCCAACTCACAAAGGTAAAGTCACCCAGAATAAAAAAAAAAATTTCAGTCGTTTGATACATAAATGTTTCAAGTTTCTCAATAAAGAGACAATCGTAATACTTTCGCCCTGAATATTTAAGTCAACGTTAATACATACCATCCGCACTTAGAAAATATAAATTAACAACATTACACAATATAGAGTTTTCAACGTAAAAGGCTACTCCAACAGAGTTTTATTGCAATTGTCAAAAAGTTTATAATTATTAACATTATAATTACCCAATTTAGAATTACCCAACCAAATTTCACTCAAAAATATTAATGTTGGTATAAGCGATGGAAATGGGATTCTAAAACGATTTTTGGATAAAATTCTGGAATATGACCTAGAACTAATTTTACAGTGTACCTATCGGATTTGATCATAATCGGTTTAGGAATAGCCAAGTTCCATCCTATATCCCATAAAAAGTTCAATTTGAAATGTAAAGAGTACAATTTGAAGTGTAAGAACCTGTATTTCCAGTGTAAGTTTATTCTATTTTTGGGAGGTTTTGAGACAAGTGCGGTTTCTCTGAGACAAGTCTTATATGAATAAAGCAAAGAAACTGATCCCAATACACAATGACAAACGAAATATAGCTAAAGACTTCTGCATAAAATATTTCAATTACTCTTGTAATAATTGAAATATATGATTTAAATAATTTCCGAGCCAATTTTCAAGTATAAATGAGCAAGATGCAATGACATACTTAGTGACACAACAAAAAATTGTCTCATCATCTTAGCAAGAAAATTAAAGAAAACAAAAAATCTTTATCTCAAAAATATTTTTATTTAATTAAATTTTAAACCAAAACAAAAAATATTTTGCTATTGTTGTACGTATGCACTCGAGATATTTCAGAAATTTTTCATAAAGACGACAAAGTCACATACATTCACTCACTCACACAAAGCTATCACCAAGTGATTTATTATGAAACCATATGATCCGCGAACATCTTAATTTTAATTACCTATCGCTCTATATACACTCATAATGCCAACAATAGGGAGATAGACAAATAAATCTAAACAACATTTAAATTAAATAACAGATACACAAAAAAAAATGTTTAGAAATGTCGTACATCCATCGGTTTATGTTTATTGTCTCTTAAAAATTCGTGTTAGTTACGAAATTCAATCTAATGCAATGTGTGATGATGTCTATAGTATATACAGATATGTGTAATATTACTCATTTAACATTGGTGTACAATTTAATATTATTCGCCTTCCTCTTCTTCTTCGTTTGCATTAGTTGCAAATCAAAAAAAATCTTATGTGTTTCAAATGAGGTCAATTGTGCAATAAAAAGGTAATACCGATTTTTAGATTTATTCGACGGCAAATGTTTGTCGAGTGAAATTTAATTTTTTTTTTGCCCTGTCACTTAAATACTTACGCTCGCCCACAATTTTTTTTTTTGCGGTTGGAATCAAAAATTATCCATCATTGCTCTTGGTAACATAGCAGCGCAGACACGTTATAATTAGCATAATTTTATTTTGCGTTATGTTTGAATGTGTTTTTTTTTTAATTTTTGTTGGTTGTGAATGTGTGTGTATGTTGCGTTAATTAATGTAAATAAATTTTCAGGGTATAAGCATAAGCGTGACAATTTCAGCGAATGATACCAAATTGCTTTACTATTTCGATAAATAGAAAGAATGTAAGTTAGAGAATAAACAACTCGGCGAGGTTCTCGAAGCTGTGAATCGAGCGACAAGGTGTAATTTACTGCTATTTATGTCACTTGTTGTTTTTATTATGTTGGAAGTTTACTGATTATTGTGGAAAATAAATTAGAGTAAATGTCTCAGGTTGTAATAAATGTATTCGTATATCGCCTAAGCTAGTGATTCTTAACCTAGGGGTCGCAACCCAAAACTGCAGTTACGCTATTTCTATTTACTGTGTTAGTAGTTTCTCGCAGATTGTCTCAGATTATTACATTCTATACGAAGCGATTTCATTCGAAAACGATGAAAAACCCAAAATTCGGTCCTTTCTGATTTTGACGAAAATTACTGAAAACGTTCTCTACATGAAACAATTTAACTTATATTTTCTTGTTTCCTTCTACGGTACTGTTCTTTGTAAAAACTTAGAAGTGCTCGTTCTCACAATTAGACTCTTCGTATATATTAAGGTATCATTTTTATCGAAAAAAGTTTGTTTTTCTGAAAAATGTCATGTTTGGTGACCTATAACACAAGGGGTCACCATTTTTTATATTTTTTTCTGAAACCTTATTTACCTTAAAATCAAACAACAGAACAAAAAAAATAACAGAATGGGTTATATTCCATTTATAAAATATGATTTTTTCGAATATATCTGGATTTGAATACCTTAAACAAAAAAATCAAGAAAATCTTCAAATTTTTCAGTACAGAATCTTCTGTTTGTTTTTCATTATTAAATTGTTGAGAGTTTTAGATTCTCATTTGGTGTTCGGGGTTGACTACTTGCCCTACCGAAGTTGTCTTTGATTCTGTGGACAGACCAACTTTTTGGTAGCGATGTTAAAATCATCTACTTTTCATTTTTGTTATAGAACTTTCATGTTTTTCTCGTAATTGTTGAATAAATTCTATACGATTGTTTCTTCAAATTTTTGTACTTCAGAACTCATCATCTCAACATCTCATTTTCTTTTGCACGATAAGAGACTGTTAATTGATTTTAAAGTATTGTTGATTGAAGAAATATTAGCATGAATGTATTGCTCCTCAATAGATATTTCTGATAAACCTGTTGAAGAAACAGGTGAACATACTCGATTCAAATAATTATTTTCTACTTCAGAGGATCATCCTTCATTATCACCGATTGATTTAACATTATAAAACACAAAATAGCAATAAATGCAAATTGTCTGCCCTTTAGGTAAGCTAATGCCTTTTGTATTCGCCATTTTACGTTGACTTACTTTTCGAGTAATTTTTCAAACGTAGTATATTTAGAAACATACCTAGAAAATTAATTGTACTACTAATGTTAAGGGTTCCACCCTTGTTGTTGAGTCAGTATGTCATATTTAAATTTGTAACTATTAAATTAACTCACCTTATATGCTGGTATTATATCAATTTCAATGATGTTGTGTTGGCCTAAATTGGTATTATTATATTTGCATTTGACAGCTGATTTGTATTGTCAAAATAAATTCATTCAATTAGCTCAATTAATATTGTTACGTTTTTGCCTTGTCAATTAAGGTTCGTATCACTGGATTGTGAATAATACAAAATCAATTTACTTTTTCACCAACGAATTTATTTAGTTAACACTAGAATTATTACAACACAGTTTATTAATAAAAATTCACAAAATCACTTTATATAAATTATTCTCAAATTTTTACTGTACACTTATAATTTTTATTTCCACAAAAACACTTTTTAATTCACTTTTTTAATTCCTTTTTAATCTTTACTCTATCGCTTACCAAATATTACTAATCCAATTCGACTTCGTTCGCCTTTTTATATACACAAACCAAACTTCTAGAAAGCTCATGACTTTTCTTGTTAGAATAGTGTAGAACAATTTTATCATGGAAAATTCCATTTAGAACAGTTTAACATTGAGCTATTAATTTTAACTTATTCTATTACACAATAGGTGTCACCGTCACAAATGGATTAACGTAGATGGCAAGATGAGGCAACAACTTAAAAGTTATTGGCGGTTTAAAACAAGTTTATTTTCTAGAAAAATAAATTGGCATCATAACTAAGCGAGATTTAATCGAGGAATCATTAAGAAACCAAAAAAAACATTGTAAATTAAAGTAATAAATTTATTATAAATTAGATTCAGAAAAAATTGTTTGCTATTATATTACTACGAGTGGGAAAGTGGATAAGGAGACAGGCAAAGAACAGCATTTTATTCAGACATAACACTTGTTTTGAACGACATCTGTTTTATAATAGGAATTTCTTTGTGGTTGTATTATTACTACAAAAAGCGTTGTCAATCTAACGATTTAAAAAAAAAGGTACTACATATATTAACAGAAAAATTTACGTTGAGTGAATTTTATTGATTTTTTATCTAAAATATTGGGAATGTATCATGTTAAGGTAAATAAGTTTTCAAAACATATATGTATATATAAAAATTGGTGACCTCTTTTGTTTATAGGTCACCAAATATTTTTCAGAAAAGAAAACTTTTTTTCTTCAGCAAAACTTTAATAAGAAATAAAAATAATAACATTTTATAAATGAAGAGTTTATTTCCTTTCAAATGAGGCATCAATCATTAAAATCAGGACTATGAAATTTTAGTTTTTAAGAATATTCAGAAAACGACGAATCGCCCCGTTTCAAAGAACAGTATCGTAGAAGGCAACAAAGAGGTCAGGACAAACATTGATCATTTCGTAAGGAATCGGTGCTTGTTCTTCTTAGTAAAAAATCAAAAGGGGAGACTGCCTACAAAGTAGAGGATGATAATGAGGAGACGGAACACAATCGTACGTTCTGTGTGATTTGAAAGAGAAGGAAGGGATTTTGCGGAAGATCTAATAATTAATCCAATTCTGCACAGATTATACAACGTTTTCTTTGGAAATCATACCCGAAATAAAAACTTTTTTGTATCCTCCGTAAACTATCAGTTTTAACTGAAATTGCAAAAATTTTATGGCTACACGCCTTTTCTGAGCTACTTCCTTCCTAACACTGGAGCTTTATCTCATGAAGGGATTTGCCTGAATCAGCTTCTGATTCAGTATTCTAGACAAAGAACATGTTCAAGCAACCTTAACCTTATGATTTCATGAATCGGAATATGTATGCGAGTCCTGGGCATGTTTAGTTTGATCAGAATTCTCCACGTTGGGGGCACAAACGTTCACAAATGTGATATTAATGTGACATTAATAAAATATGAGTGTAAGCATTTTTGTAAATATTGAACAATAAGTTTTATAATTTAGCCCAATTTATACAAAAATTTCACTTTTTGCAAATAACTCGATTATTTCCTGTAGTTGGTTATTTAATTATGTTTTTTTTAAGCAAAAATCCGAGTTAAAAGTCCAGGAGGCAGTTAGATAAAAATCGGACTTTTGAAAGTAATAAATTGAACAGAACATAATTTTTTTAAGCGGTATATTTTCTCAGGTAGATTAAGAATTCGATGAGTCCCAAGCTCAGACGAATGGGGAAAATGTGAAAAAAGGGGTGTTCACCATTTTTAAGGGGTTGCAGACATGTTTTGGGGAATAACTCGATTGTTCTGCGGGTTAGGAAAAAATTTTAAAATTCAAAGTTGTTCTACGGGAAATTTACTTTCGACATTTGTAGTTATTTAATTCATTTATTTTTTACAAAGAAATTCGAGTAACAAAGAGAAGACCAGTTTTAAAAAAATTTGTTTTTCAACCAATAACTCGCTTATTTTGAATTAAAACGATGGACAAGCTCGAAAATATGGCAAAATGGACCGATTTTAAAGTTGTCATAAAGTTAAAAATTATTTTGAAAATTAGAAATTTAAAAAAGGGAAAGTGTAGAAATTAGGACAATATAAAATTTTTTAACAAAACTACAGAAAATAATTTAAAAAATTAAATAACCAACCAAACAAAATGCAATATAACCGAGTTGGTTGGGAAAACGTAACCGCGGCTGTTTACAGAGCGCGCTAAGCTACATATGCTTTAATAACCTCATACTAAAAGCTTTTGATATCACAATATACAATTTATGGCTAATGGGGGAACACTATGAATTAACAAGTTACTAAGATTATCCAAATTCATACGTGCTTTGGCGAAAATGTTGTTCAATTTATTTTATATAGAGTGAGTCGAAGCAAATAATCACTTTGTCCACCTGAATGATGAGTGTTGGGGCTATGTTTCTTTCATTCATTTTCTAATTTATAAATGAAATAAATTCAGGCAAGACTCTCTGAACAGATCAAATAAAGCAATTATGAATACCTATCTGTTTTACTATTTTTGGTGTAGGTTACAACACACTTGTTGTTTAAATATTATATGACAAAAACCATTAATATAGAGTACATTTTCCTGATAGGATCTGTGTAAAGAGCGAACGAGATTGGCTTGTGTAAACATTTTGGTTGTTTTTGCTACAACTCACTATTTCTAAAACAACACACAAATATTTGGTTAGAGGAAAAAGAAACAAATATAGTAATGGCTGCAATGTTTGTCCAATATATAGAGTAAAATTACAAAGGAAATTCCTTTAATGTTAAAAGTCCAACATATAACATCTAGGTGGTCCAATACACAGAAGTAAATTTGGATTTTTTAAATAAAATTGCGTTCGTTTGAAGTCCTTTCAAACTTTAACGAATTCTTGAGTAGCCTTAGCGAAATATTTTCTTAATTAATAATTTTTTAATCTAATTTGAATTAATTAATTAACTCGTATAATCTCCAATATGCAACCGATTCCAAGATTATTTTAATGTGTTTTACAGGTAATTTGTAGAAATGTAATTAGTATAATTCGCTAAATCAACTTGCACAGTAATTTTGTATAGAATGTAAATTGTGATACAATCAGTCCACCCGCCGCAACGAGGGAGGTCAATTCTCGTTCTATGAAAAAACCTAATAAAAAAAATGTTTCCATTTTGCTTCCATCAAGCCTTTTATAACCATTAGCCGGAAGCTTTTTCTCGGAAAATTTAAGATTTTGGAAAATCGAATTTTCCTAGGTTTTTTCCTGCGATAGCTATTGATAAGTCACATCAATGCAATCCATCCCCAAACACTCTAGAGGCTGATTTTATTCATCCATTTCTTACTTTCGGCTGGAAACTTTTTTGAATTTTCCCAGATTTCCCACGGGAAACTTGAACTGAATTTTTTTCCAGCGATAGCTATTGACAAATCGCATCAATGCAATCCATCTCCAGACATAACATTCTAGAGGCGGATTTTATACAAATTTTCTAATGATTTTTGGAAAATCGAATTTTCCGAGATTTCCCACGGGAAACTTGAACTGAATTTTTTTCCTGCGATAGCTATTGACAAATCACATCAATGCAATCCATCTACAGACATAACACTCTAGAGGCTGATTTTGTTTATCCATTTCTTACTTTCGTCTGGAAACTTTTTTGAATTTTCCGACATTTCCCACGGGAAAATTGAACTGAATTTTTTTCCTGCGATAGCTATTAACAAGCCACAAAAATGCAATCCAACTTCAGACATAACACTCTAGAGGCTGATTTTATTCCAATTTTGTGAATCCTTCTGATTTTCCGATACTTTCCACGACTAGGTTAAACAAAGTTTTTCACGTAAGACTATTTATAAAAGTTTTTATTGCAATCCCTGTATCCTATTTACTTTTGACTGTCAACTACGGCTGAAATGTTAATAACATAATCTGCATTATCGACTTTTTCCTTTCGGCTGGAAACTTTCAGCTAATATTGGTAGCCCGGAGTTGTGCTTGTTACAAGTATCACATTAGAATGGCCTTGCGTTGTGATGAACGGTGCGATAATGTCATAAAATGGATGGTGGTAAAAGTCCCTTGCCACAGATGTCGCAAATATTTGTCGCAATGTTTTGTCGAGGCTCCAGTATTAAAACTCTCAATGGTTTTTAAATTTATGAGCAAATTGCCACAGTTTACTTATACATTTGGAAAGGGTATCATTTTTGCGATCAAAAAATTTAAGTCAAAGCTAGCCCAGAATAAAACAAACCCACTACTATATCCGTGTACGATCTTAGCTTCTTCAAAAAATTTTCCAAATGTTCCTTTAGTTTTTTCGCACAACCTAACGTACAAGGACTTAGCGCTGCAAGTAACCTTTATAAGCCATTCGACTTCAAGCAAACCAATGTTCATAATGGGGACTTCAATGCACATTTGGGATCAGAAGATGTACCTTTGCACATCGCCGTATTGGGATGAAATCACGAGAAAACCAAGGAGAATGGGAAGTCAGTTGGACAATTTTTTCGAAAAGTATTGAACCACCGTCTAATTACAAGTAGGTATCTGAATACGGAGCGGAAAGGGGCTGACGAGTTTAACACTTCGTACAGCTCGAAAGGGGCTCGATTTAATTCATATGTCATTGGATCTATCGTTACTAAGAGTTGAGTTCCATTTTGCAGAGGTTTGAATCAGCTGGGTGTACAACATCGAACTGGAAAACGCTTGAAAAGAATATGAAACAGGCAGTTCGCAGATGCTAGTAGGAAGGGGACCGGTTATCCCGAAACGACGAAAGGCGGTGGCTGTGTTAAGCAGATTGCAGTTTAAAAGATCGCGCACTCGACTTCATGATGTGGATGCACGTGCTGATTTCTTTGCGAAATTAAACGTATCTCATTCGTCAGCTAGACTTACACAATTTCCACGTCAACATAATAGTGAGACAAATCGCTAAATAAGGTTCCGAAAGAAAGAAACGAAACCGTTCCCATACCAGAAAAGGCAAGATGAACTAGCCTGAATGACTATCGCAGAACAACTTTGTGCATCAGCGTGTACAAAATCTATTGAAAAAATCTGCTGGACTGCCTAGATAGATAGTATTGGAAGAGCCGTGATTCTACAAGGCCGCGTTCCTTGCGAATCCACTGGTCTACTGAGAATCATCAGTTTGTTATATATATATATATATATATTTGCTCGACATAGAGAAGTCATTTGACATTTTTATTGGGAAAGTAAGAATACGGCGAGTTTTCTAACCTGCCACTAACACGTAGTAAGCCACTGTCATCCAGAAATGGCGTAAGTGAAGAAAGATCATCATCTCTGGCCAACATCTGACCTTTCTCTAACTTTCGTACTTCTCTGGGGTACTCTTGGCGTTGTACCTTGAATTCCTTTCGGCTTTCTCACATTTTCTCTAAATTATAAATAAAGCTTAAAATTCTTATCGCTTTGGGGAAGAAACAGGGAAAAAAACCTGTTGTTTGGTGATTGGCCATATGTTTTCTGGTTGATTTAGCCACGGTATGGTCCATACCACCATTGTTGTATTGTCATCAGTTTCGGTGGTTCAACACCCCTAGAAGCGTAGTCTGCTGGATTACTATCTGATTCCGAGACCCTATTGGCTACGAAATTCTTCCGTTGGGTGGTCAGATAACCAAGCTAAAACAATAGTGGAATCTATCCAACCATACACAGGCACATCTTCAGATACCGCTTTCCTTACTTCTTTCAGTAACTTTGACAATAAATGAGCGCCGCATAATTCCAATCTAGGCAACGATATTTGTCTAATAGGTGCAAACTTAGTTTTAGAAGTGACAAGTTTTATTCGTATATTTTCATTATCTCCTTTAAACCGGCTGTAGACCAATGCTGAATATGCTGGTTTGCTTGCATCACAAAAACCAAGCAGCTGCAATCCTCCCTTGTTGATGTGTCTTTTAATTTTGAGCTGCTTGAATTGTGGTAGTTCTGATTTAAGCTGATTCCACACAGTCATCAGGGAGCTCATCGTCCCAATCCAATTTTCTCAGCAATCATTTCTGATATAGTATTTTCGCGAGTCGCTTCATTGGTTTAAATTAACTTTAAAAGATAATTGGCCATTGGCCCTTTGGGTTCCAGTGGAGGCCTAATATTTTTGTGGTTGAATTAGCTTCCTCGAAAGGAACCATTATCTCGATCTATTGGCTATTCCAGTAGTTCAATTGCGTTGGACACGTTGAATCACCACAAATCTAACTGGCAAAAATAGATATCCCAATTGTATAAGATCGACCACCCCGAATGCGAACGAAGAAAAAAAGATGTTTACTGAACGCACCGACTAATTGCGATAGAACGCACCCGTATACATCTGGCCATACCACGTCGTATTTGAGTTTTTCCCTTTCTTTTTTTTTGTATAACGTTTTTCCTTTCCTTTGTCATAACTCTGTATTCTGTTCTTGCGATATAACCTCAATAAATATTATACGTAATAATACATAATTCCGAGTATTTTATTCGTGCGACAAGCATAATATTATACACCAATGTTTAATGGCAATTATCTACAATGGATAACATTCAGAGATATATTCACTCAGGTTGTCATAATAACAAGGATCTGCCAAAAGTAACTAAGATTCACAATTCAAATTAACAACGGTAACGTATGGCACCGTAGCAGCACCGTATGTAGCAATAGGGACGTTGTACCAGCTAGCACAAGATGAGGAAGCAAACTTTCCTAGAGCTGCGGAAGAGATTGGAGAGAGATTTTGAGGAGAGATTTTTACGTTGAAGACGTGCTTTCCGGAGCAAGTTCATTAGATGCCATAAATACGTTGCAGAATGACAATACAATTTTTGTCGTGTGGGGGCTTCAATCGAAGAAAATGGTGCAGCAATACTAAAGACGTGTTAGAAAGGATTCCAAAAGAAAAAACGGGAGCTTACTAAATTTGAAATAAAGGAAGATCATGCAATAAAAACACTAGGCATATTTTGGGACCCCAAGGAAGACTCATTTAGTTTCAAAATTCTACCTCCGCTAATTACAAATAAGGCGAATACTAAAAGACATGTTTTATCAAACATTGCCAAGATATTCGATCCATTAGGCTGAATAGCTCTAGTAACTGTAACCGAAAAAATATTAATGCAAAAGATTTTTGAGGAACACATTAGCTGGGATGACAAGTTACCACAACATTTATATTAAAATTCCCAGATGGATAAACGCCACACGTGACACTATAGAGCTAGACAGACAGCAGAGTTATCTTGAGCACTGGCGAAGTAAAGGTCACTCTTTTAACATCAACATACCAAGATTAGAATTATGTGGAGCGGTTTTGTTAACAATACTAATGAAGAAAGTGCAACAGTCGCCAGTGTGGCGGAGATTCAGGAAATAGTCAGCCAAACTAAATGGTTTCACGTAAAATCACCTGATGAAATAAAGGACAACTTGTTATGGTGGTCGAGGCCCAAATGGCTGCAAAATATTGATAGCCCCACGTTCGAGGAACGATCGTTTGATGATTGATCGAGCCCAACCATCGGTGCTTACCATTAACATTTGGGAAAAATAATCATACATCACTTACAAGAATGCTAAGAACAGTCGCCTTTATAAAACGTTTTATAAATAATTCAAGATGTAAGCAGCCTACAGAATGAGTAACTGGAGCACTAACCTCAAGCGAATTAAGAAATATAGGGACACAATAGTCGCCAACATCCAAGCATTAGACATCCAAGAAGATATAAGGGCTCTGCAGAGGGGTAATTTCTTAGACAAAAAGAGCGCTCTATGGCAATTAAATCCTTTCATCGACAAGAAAGGTATTTTACGAGTAGGCGGAAGAATCAAATGAAGCATCCATTATGCACACGCGAAAACACTGCGCGGAGGAATTTAGCTAGTATACACTTACATAAGAGAGAAATATTGGATTACAAATGCCAAAGAAGTAGTTCGAAGCACAATTAATAAATGTGTCCGATGTTACCGTTTTAAAACTCAGAAACAACACAAATAATGGGAGAATTACCTTCACCAAGAGTTACATCATCGCGGCCTTTCATTCATACTGATTGAAATATTCAGTAGAACGTAGTAAAAGGGTATATAAGGCTTACATCGCAGTTTTCGTCTGTTTGGCAACAAAGGCGGTACACTTAGAAGTTGTTAGCGATTTAACAACAAATGCCTTCATAGTGGCACTCAGAAGACTTAATGCTCGCCGAGGATTATGCAACCATATATACATATAAAGCGATTGCGGTACAACATTTAAGGGTGCGGATACACAATTAAAGACCGACTCAAGGAGTTCAACAGAACATGTTTGCCGAAAATATTAAATATAACATCAAACGATGTTTGACATTAAATATAAACAAAAGGGGATCACTCATAAACTCAAAAATTTTCTTTAGATTAAGATTTAAAACAGGCATATGCACTTTTGTTGTTTTTGTTGGTTTAATTTAGGATGAACTTCATAAGAGTAATGTCTGAAGTGTCGTGTGCTTATTTAATTCTATTTTACTTTTTAATTACAATTAAGGTATATCTTCACTTGCATTAGCGAACGATGTTCCACATTGAATCAGTATTTTTTGGCCAATTATTTCTCCATTAACTTCATTATCTTGCTCTCGAGTCCACTGCTAAAGGCAACACAAAACAGTTTATGGTGGCCAGGTTGTCCTTCACAACCATGCTTTCTAAAACATGATCCACACACGATCCAGCATTTTTTTTTTTTTGCAGGAATCAACTGGTGCGTTTGGCACCATAAACCCTTAGTTTCTCACAAAGGTAGAATCGGTTTAAAACTTTTAGTCGCAGCTTTCGAATTTTACAAGCGCCTTGCTTAGTGGAGCCAAAGTGTCATCTTGCCTCTATGATCAGCCCGCAGCCTGCTTTGTTGTGTAATAAAATTCGTCTTTTTTTTTACCACATATTACACATTACCATATAAGATATCTACGGCTGAAAATATTTGAATTATATAAAACATAAGCTGTCTCGATATGAGATCGTCGTTCACATAATTCAATTACACAAGCCAATTAATTTTAAAACTAGTAGTGGCATCGAACAATTATCATAATAAACTTTAAAATATAAAAAAAACTGAAAATTACATGTATAAACGTGTGCAACAGAAACAGACAAGAGACAACATAACTTGATATTACATTTTGCAATATCTTCACAAGATTGTACACACAAAATCAATATAACTTTATACACAATCCAACAACTTCTTAAAACGATCAATGATTTTCTTCTACAATTCGTGCGCGCGGTCTCATAAGTCTCACACATATTTTACATGCTCATCGTATTTGTATGCTGTTGAGTCTCACAGTGTAGATATATCGATTACATTACAATATGGGTTTCGTTAAAGAGATACGCGGTTATAAAATCTGTATGTGTACAAACAAAAAAAGACACAATGGCCGTGACCCAATTTCGTACACTGTCTATATTGTTGCTTTATTTCTCTCTCACTCCGATTATTATTATTTCTTATATACTACTTACTTATTTATTATATAACCAAAGTTTTTGCACAAATACTAAAAACAGAATATAAATTTTATTTTATGTAACAATCTCTATGAATATAATATTTCAAATATAAGTTTTGGAATATAAATAAGATTTGTACAGCATGATTACAGCTACAACATATGGTATACAAACACACATACACATATAAGTAACGTAATAGTTTTTTTTTTTCATAATTTTGGATTTTATGCAATCGTTAAATGTTACCATTTTGACATGTTATAATGGCACTTAATGTAAATCATGATATATTGAGTATGTATAAGCCCCCCACTATGAATTACTACCTACTGATGAAATGGCGAAACATATGGAATTTGAAAGATACTTACGTTAAAAATGTACCTCTTTATGTATGTATACCATAAGTGGTGGCGCGGCGCTTCAATTGTTATGTAATTCCCTTAAATAGACAACACATTATTACAATTTTACTGATTACATATATGACTATTTGATAACATTAAATACAAAAACTATAATACACTAAAATGATGATGATGATGTTATTTTAATCGATAGTACAATTATATAAAATGTTTATTGTATAGACGATGAGTATATGCGTGGGAGGTGATGAAGAGTAGTTTTAATCGATTCATGATGTCGAGATAACATCCATTCCAAACATAATTGTATCATTGTGAAATGTATTTGATAATTATTATTATTATAGTTGAAATTAAAGTAGGAAGTTTTGACTTGTGTTGGCTAAATTTAAAGAAACCATTACTAGTGTGACATCAGCATTTATTTGTGGAAGGAATTTTGCGGTTGGTTCTGTAACCTGTAGGAATTATGAAAATATCTGTCACATATTGTAGTACTAATCTCAATATTTCGACCTTCATGATTTGTAGAAAACCGCTAGAAATACTACGATTTTGTGGGCTATGATTTAGTAAAGCATAGGGGACTAGGGGCACATTGATTCATTTTTTTTTAAATTGACAATCACACAGTAACTGTAGGGGAATCACAAATATATGTCAGTTTTGTGTGGCGTAACACTATCTATGAGTGAGTACAGAAACCTTTCAGTTGTTTCATGTGCTGAGTTTTTTTGGGTATGATGTATCAAAGTGCCCCTACTTCCCCTACCATGTGACACAGCGCCAATTTTTACAATGATAGAAATATTTTCAACTAGAAAATAGCTCAATACTTATTAAAGTGCTAATTTTTAAAACTAAAAAATGTAATAATTTAAAATGTAGCAGTACTATGAACTAAATAAAAATGACACTATTCCAAAAAAGTTATTCTATTTTCTTTGTAAACTGCAGGGCCGTTTGGGATTTCGATTCATTCGTTTCTTTTTTAAATCAAATATGAATCTTATACATCGAAAACTCGATCACGTTTGAATCATATTCTCAAATAGGCTCCTGTTTTTTTTTTTTTTTTTTTTTTTTTAAATTCAAAATATTCTCAGTAACAAAAATGAATTTTGGATACATTTTTGAACCAATACCACCAAATATGACCAATTGCCTGTAACTTGGCCATGTCTTAACCGATTATGATGAAATTTGACAGGTAATCGGTTGGAAATGGAATTGTTAAATTATTTTTGGATAGATTTTTGAAATATGGCCAGTTATCCTGTAACTTGACTATTTCTTAGGTACGATCGAAATGGGATTCTTTAATGATTTTCAGATGAAATTAATGGAACTTGGTAATTTTGAAAACGATTTTGACGAAATTCGACAGGTATGATGGAAATGCGGTTGTTAAATGATTTTTGGATAATGTTTATGAATATGGAAAATTTGCTTTTAAATCTTGGCTATTTTTTAACCGATTATGATGAAATTTGCTGTGTATGATGGAAGTTGGATTCTCAAATGATTTTACGAAAGAGTTCTAGAATATAACCAAAATTAAGATGGAAATAATAGGGATTGAGATGATAATGGTCTTAGTAATGATGATGGTGAAGAATGATGATGATGATAATTTTCATGGTGATTGTATTGTCATGATGATGGTCATGATGATTGTTGTAGTAGAGAAATAGAGATGATGGTGGTGGTTATCGTGATAATGATGATGGTCATGGTTATCTTGGCTATTTGTTAACAGATAATGGTGAAATTTGACAGTTACTAAAATGATTTTAAGGTTAAGTTCTAAAATATAAAAAATCGGGAGGTGCTTGGTTATTTCCTTTCTCGGAAAATAAAATAACCATAAAATAGCTGTAAATTCCACCTTTCCCAAATATTTCCTACTTTTCCTAAATATGAATTTTCCTCCGTTTCTCCAGAATATGACCCGGCTCTTTTCCAGAATATAACATTAGAAAGAGCAGTAAATTCCCCCTTTTCCAAAATATTTCAATACATAATTCTGGATAAGGGAAATAAATCTTCATTTTCCAGAATTTAAATTTTCGTTTTTGTTCAATAGAGATTTAATATTAAAATTAGAAAGGAAATATCCATTTTCCATAATTAGCATTACCTGGTGCATGTATTGGATATAAAAGGACCATTAATAAGGAAATAAGCGAAGTTATTTTAAAGTTTTATTAATTATTTTATCAGGTAAATGAATAAAAGACGGACAAGGATGAAATTACAACATTAATAATTAATAATTTTTTAAGCCCTGTTTTAGATTTAGGATTTAGAGAGTCCTGAGTTTCCGGCCCTGGATTCCAGAGAAATGATCATCTAATAATGTAGTTAGATTGTGCTGTCTTGTGCTAACCTATTTATTATATATTGTACTAATAATTTACTAACTATCGATCGCATTGGTGTCTGTAACCGGGTCGAGTCTGTCCCAACTAATAATCCTATCCAATCCTTCGGTTTTGTTATATATGTACAGGTATACGGGGGGCCCGGGAGTCCGGGAGATCCTGCTATAATGCTTGGTCGTACACTCAAAATAAATCATAAAGGTTTAATTTCAACTTTATTTTATTTAATTTTATCTTTATTTTGTTATAATGATGTTTTTTATAATACAGTAGAATCCGTTTATAACAAACCATGTATATAACGAACAAAAGCTTATAATGATCATATAGCTTTGTCATATAGTTGTGTGCCTTGAATTTGCACGAACACTTATTTTTTCTTATACACTACAAACAAAGAACTACGTTTATAAACGTAAACGAATATTTGATTAAAATGAACAGCCGGCTATAGTGAACAAAATTGTGTCGCTTGAGTGTTCGCTATAAGCGAATTTTACTGTAATTATAATTATAATTATAATTTTAGCTTAGTAATTTTAAATTTTCTTAATTATTTTATCAGGTAAATTAATGAAAGGCGAACAGGGGGAAATTACAACATTAATAATTTTTAATTTAGGTTTAGGGAGTCCTGAGTATCCTGCCCTGGATTCCAGAGAAATGATCATCTAAAAATGTAGTTAGAT
Organism: Tipula vernalis; assembly: GCA_958295665.1. Classification (NCBI taxonomy): domain Eukaryota; kingdom Metazoa; phylum Arthropoda; class Insecta; order Diptera; family Tipulidae; genus Tipula; species Tipula vernalis. Next base: position 163,633,509 of record OY282560.1, on the reverse strand, counting down.
TGTGTTGTCTTTTGTGCCGTCTATTTACTAACTATCGATCGCATTGGTGTCTGTAACCGGGTCGAGTCTCTCCCAACTAATAATCATATCCTATCCTTCGGTTTTGTTATGTGTAAACGGGTGTGGTGTGTGCCCGGGAGTCCGGCAGACTTGCTATAATGCTTGGCCCTACACTCACAATCAATCAATCAATCAATAATTAGCATTACCTGGTGCATGTAAGTTTATCATTGTTACTTAACAATAATCAACATCATCATCACCATAAGCGTATAGTACCATATATATTTGGGGTATAGGCAATTTTCTTATCGTTGGTCTAAATGTTGATTTTTGCGTGGTTTTTTAATTGATGGGAATATGTTCGGATATTAAATTGTACACACATAAACATAAACATTTTGTTGGTGGTCGTATTAAACGCAAAAATCAATTCATCTGCCTAATAAACATGCACTTTCATTATTTATAAACAATAGTATATTATTCAACGAGCATATAATGACAGCTGTTATTCACGAAGATGAAGTTTACCGACACGAGCCGATAGGCGAGTGTCGTAAATCATCTAAGTGAATAACAGCCATTATATGCGCGTAGAATACTCAATTTAATAATAATGAAAATAGCAAGAGACTACTAGATAATATTTCAAAAATGAAATTTGTATTTGGTAGTACTAAATAATGGAAGAAGGGAAGATAAACTAGCAGTGAATAATGGATATCATTATTACTGAAGAAACAAAGGTGTAATGAGTATATGGTATTATACGTTAGTCATGGACAAAGTATATTTTGTCCACGACTAACATATAATATACTCATTATAAATTTATTTTATCAATTATAATGATATCCATTATTCACTGCTAGTTTATCTTCCCTTCTTCCATTATTCAGTACTACCAAATAAAAATTTCATTTTTGAAATATTATCTAGTAGTCTTTTGCCATTTTCATTATAATTAAATTGAGACGTCAAAATGTCGACGTAAATTATTTTAGGTTTATTTAAAGGATATGATAATAAAATACAATTTTGTATCGGTCGTGGACAAAGTATCGTATTCTACTCGCATATAACGGCTGTTATTCACTCAGATGATTTACGACGGTAAACTTCATCTTCGTGAATAACAGTTATCATTATATGCTTGTTGAATACTACTATACACAATATATAAATTATCAAAGAAGGCATAAATCAATATTTACGCGCAAATGTCAAAATTAATTTATTTTTATAAAACCAGATGGTTTTTTCCTATCTAAGAAATAATACGCATACTAAGATTTCAAAATTTTTTTTAGTAAATACACAAACCAAAAATAAGTGTTTTTTTAACCCAAGACTCGAACCATAATAAGGTATCTGCTGCAAATAATTGCTAGGTTCCATTTAACGTGGCAAAGTACACACAAGTACTTCTGACTGCGCGCAGCTACTCTTGCTAAATTTTATGAGTAGTTTGCTTTTTGAATTTATGGCGATTTCGTTACCAGAATATTTAGTACAACTAATCCATATTATTTTAATGCAATAATAATGTTTAACAACAAACAATAATGTTTAAAAACAAAATTTTAATGCAATAATAATGTTACGTAATTAATTAATTATTTAAAAAATCGAGTTTCAGACATTTTGACAAAAGTAAAACACACGCCCTCTTTTAAGCAAAACCAAATATTTCAGCACTTAGCAGAAACATTGTGTAGTAAATGTAGTACATATGCCCTAACAGAGATGTCACCATATCGACATATTATAGACACATTTGTTTTTATTGCATAAAACAAACAAATGTATATTAACTTGTATATGATGAGATAGACGAGGTAGTAAGGCGATAGAGTGGATTGAAGAAGGTCTGTAGTTCGAAACTAAGCAAAGCCAACGAAAAATTTGTTTTTAGATGAAAAATTTTGAATTGGGGATAATCCGAGAAGATTAATCGGGATCTCGAGGAGATCGCTACAAAAAAAAATTTGGTATAAAATTGGTGGAAATAAAAAAAAAATCAAATTTTTGCTTAAAAAAAATTAAAGTTGGAAGTTTGAAGAATCGAACTCCAAACCTTTCGCACAACACACGTTCATCTTACCACCCAACCGCTCATCTATATATAATTTTCACTCAGTTTTTCGTTTAAATACTGATAAATTCGGACTTGGTGAAAAATCGCATACAAAATTTTTGTTATTTTACCAGGCGAACAGAATTTAAGAAACAACATAATTGTCAGCAACGTGACATTATTTTGTATCAAAGCATGCCACTTCAAGTTATGTGATACTTGAACATACAAAATAAAGTCATATTTCTGACAATTCTACCTTCTTGTAATTTCTGTTCGCCTGTTAAAATGATAAAAATTTTTTGCGATTTTTGATGAAAAAAAAAAAAAATTTAATTTCTGCTCACCTCGTAAATAAAAATTAACTTTTTTTAATTAAAAAGGCAATCAATAACTCTAGCCACCCAAATAGAAAATTTGGAGCTTTTTATTACAAAAAACAAATCCTTCTGCCGCGAGGATCGAACCATAAGAGAGCAGATTAAAACCATAGAGGAATTTTTTTTGTAATAAAAATCTCTAATTTTTCTATTTGGGTGGTTGGTTGGTTGCCTAGAGTTATGATTGCCTTTTAAAAAAAGTTTATTTTTATTTACCAGGTAAGCAGAAATTTAAAAAAAAAACTTTTTTTTTTTTTTTTTTTTTTTTTTTCATCAAAAATTCCACAAAATTTTTGTCATTTTCACAGGCGAACAGAAATTACAAGAAGGAGAATCGTCAGCAAAATGACTTGATTTTGTATGTTCAAGTGTCACATAACTTGAAGTGGCACGCTTTGATACAAAACAATGTCACGTTGCTGACAATTATGTTGTTTTTAAAATTCTGTTCGCCTGGTAAAATAACAAAAAATTGTATGCGATATTTCATCAAGTCCGAATTTATCAGTATTTTACACGAAAAAATGAGTAGAAATTGATATAGAGATGAGTGGTTGGGTGGTAAGATGAAGGATTGATGTATGAATGGTTTGGAGTTCGATTCTTGAAACTTCCGACTTTATTTTTTTTTTTTAAGCAAAAATTTGATTTTGTTTTTTATTTCCACGAATTTTATACCAAATTTTTTTTTGTAGCGATCTCGATCCTGATTAATCTTCTCGGATTATCCCCAATTCAAAATTTTTCATCTAAAAACAAATTTTTCGTTGGCTTTGCTTAGTTTCGAACTCAAGACCTTCTTCACTCCACTCTATCACCTTACTACCTCCGCTACCACATCATATACAATTTACTATACATTTGTTTGTTTTATGCAATCGAGAAGAGCAAAATAAATGTCTCTGTTAGGGCATACGTACTACATTTAGTACAAAATGTTTCTTATACAGTTTTCTTGTTATAAACAGTATGCAGATAAATTTTTCGTTGCTTATTTGCAACTATGTTGGTTTTCGAAATATATTCTTACCTCAAATGTACCTACCACTTTCTTTTCGATACCGCATTAAATTCTCATCCTGTAACCATTGTAAATTATAAAAATACAAAAAACGCACGATTGCATAAAACAAACAAATTTATATTAACTTGTATATGATGTGGTAGCCGAGGTAGTAAGCCGAATCATTTGTGTTTGAGATTCTGCTTGCCTGGTAGGCAATTGAATTCTTTTTGATGATTTTGCCCGAAGATTTTTCAGTTTTTCAAAACAATTATTATGTTTGTAATTCTGCTTTCCTGGTATCAGAAAAATTTGTTTCTAATGAAAATCCTCGATCGAACTAGAAAGAACAACTTGGCAAAATTCTCAAAAAAAAAATTCAATTCTACCAGGCAAGCAAGAATCGCAGCAGTTATAAATAATTTGAATAAAGGGGGGTTCGTTTCTGTGATCAAACAAAAAGTAGAACACTTTGGGTTTGTGTTATATTTATCTGTATTATCCCAGAAACGAACAGTTTTTGATTCTGCTTGCCTAGTACAGTTTCTGCGTTCCATTTGACGTGGCAAAGTACAAATAAATACTTGGGAGTAGATGGTAAATAGAACGCAGAAAATTAATTGCGAAAATAAAATTTAATTTAAAAAAATGTACGTGCAACAAGGAAAGTTGGAAAATTAATTATTAATTTGAAAACTGATCAGCAATTTCTTACCGATTAGTTGTACTAAATATTCTGGTAACGAAGTTGCCATAAATTCAAAAAGCAAGCTACTCATGAAATTCAACAAGAGTAGCTGCGTGCAGTCAGAAGTACTTGTGTGTACTTTGCCACAGTAAATGGAACGCAGCTAATAAGGTCAATCCAAAATGTAGTTTACCCTTAATTCCGTTTTTTAAAAAATGGCGTTTTCAAATTATGTTTTACTATAAATAATTAGTTTATGCGAATACAAAATTTAGGGTTTAGTTTTGGTGGGCCTAGACCAGTTTGCCATTTGACAGTTTTCCAGGCTATGACTTAGTAAAGCATACCATGTCACACAACGCCAATTTTTACAATGATAGAAATATTTTCAACTAGAAAATAGCTCCATATTTATTAAAGTGGTAATTTTTAAAACTAAAAAATGTAATAATTTGAAATTTAGCAATAATATGAACTAAATAAAATTGCCACTTTTCCAAAAAAAATTGTTGTATTTTTTTTTTTTTTTTTGTAAACTGTAAACAATGCATTACTTTTCGTATATTTTGGAAATCCAAAATATTCTCGGCATCTAAAATGATTTTTGGATATATTTTTGGAATATGACCAATTAGATTGTGACCGATTATGATGAAATTTGGAAGGTACAATGTAAATGGAATTGTTAATGATTTTTTGATAGACTTTTGAAATATGGCACATTATCCTTTAATTTGGCTATTTCTTAAACGAGTCTGATAAAATTGACAGACATGATGGAAATGGCGTTCTTTAATTATTTTCAGATGAAATCAATGGAACATGGTAATTGTGAATACGATTATGATGAAATTCGATAGGTACGGTGGAAATCGGATTCTTTAACGATTTTTACTATATAACGATAGGTAATAATTTGGAAATTGGATTCTTAAATGATTTTTGGAAAATGGTCTCATAGCTTGTAACTTTGATATTTATTAACCGATAACCGACGGTACGGTGGAAATGGAATGATTTCTGGATAGATTTTTGAAATATGGCAATTATCCTGTAACTTTGCTATTTCTTAAACGATTATAATGCAACTCGACAGGTACGGTGGAAATGGCATATGAAACTAATGGAAATTGGTAATTTTGAATACGATTATGATGAATTTTGAAAGGTACGATCCAAATGGTATTCTTTTCCGATTTTCAGATGAAATTAATGGAACTTAGTTATTTTGAAAACGATTTTGATGAAATTAGACAAATATTATGGAAATGCGATTTTTAAACGATTTTTGGATGAAATTTATGAATATGAAAAATTTGCATGTAACTTGGCCATTTTTCAACCGATTATGATGAAATTTGCCGTGTATGATGGAAGTTGATTCTCAAATGATTTTAAGAAGGAGTTTTAGAATATGAACAATTAAGATGGAATTAATGGTGATTAATGATGGTTATGGTCATGTTGATAAAGATGGGGATTGAGACGATGATGGTCTTGGTGATGATGATGATGATTTTAATGGTGATTGGATTGATGATGATCATGACCATGGTGATAAAGATGGGGAGATGATGATGATTGTTGTGGTAGTGATTATCATGGAGATAGTGATGATGGTGTAGTGGTCTTCAGCAGCTAACAAATAGAACCGATAATGGTATAATTTGACAGTTACTAAAATGATTTTTAAGTAAAGTACTAGAAAACAGAAAATCGCGAGGTAATTTGGTTATTTCTTTTCTCGGAAAATAAAATAACCATAAAATAGCTGTAAATTCCCCTTTATCGAAATATTTTCTACTTTTCTCAAATATATACTATATCTAGAAAAGCGCAGTAAATTGTCTTTTTTCCAAAATATTTTTATAGAATTTTCCTCCATTTTTCTAAAATATGACCCTGCTTTTTCCAGAATATAGTATATTACTAGAAGAGGCAGTAAGTTCCTCCTTTTCCAAAATATTTTTTAAATAATTTGTCTTAATTTTTTTCCAGAATATGACCCGGCTCCTTTCCAGAATATATTGCTAGAAAGGCAGTAAATTTCCCTTTTCCTAAATACTTTTAAAAGAAACTTCCTTCATTTTCCAATATTATATCCTCTTTTTCCAGAATATTTTCTCCTTTTCCTTATTATGTAACTAGAAAAAATCAGGTGAATAGCAGATAATTATAAAATTGAACCCTCATCCCCCTTTCCAGAATTTATCATTTTTTGTTATTTTACCCCATTACGCGCTAGTAATATCAACGTACGTATATGTTTTTGATAAGAATGAATTAAAATAAAAACAAGTTGGTGAAATATTATTAAAACTATATTAATAAAATTAGAATGGGAATCTCCATTTTTCAGAATATTTCAACAAAATATTTTGGATTTTTCATTTTCTGATATCAAAATCTTGATCTACTCGGGCCACAATCTTTTGTTGTTGCTCCTCTTACGTGAGATATAGATCATCTAGTCGATGTTTGATGTTATGAATTTCGTAAGCCTTTTTACTGTAGAATATCGATTCTTACGCTTTACATATGATGATACATTTCTCAGCTATTGCATCGCGTTCTTCGTCCGTGCGATGAAGTTCTAAATGCTTCCGTAGGTTAAATTTAAGAACATAATTGGTCCCGCACAAGTGGCAATAGTAATTCTATATCACTTCATTCACATTATTAATTTTGATTTTTTTTTACGGTGGTGGGCATATTGTAGGCGTAAGTAATTGCTTCTCGATTCAATTAACACATTTATCATGAAACTTTAAGCCCTGGAGATACTTAAGCAGAGTTGATGCGAGTATTGGTCTACCCCGGATATCAATTTCACTTCCATGCTGCCTGAAATTATAAATCACAATTATAATTTTAAAATAACATACACAAATATTATTGTTTACCGAAAATGTGCTATTACACGTAAATTAAAATGCAGATCAGAGCATACATTTCCACCGAATTGGTTTCGTACCAATCTCTGTGTTTTTCTGTTGTTTTGTTATTCGTTGTATAAAACTGTCGTGCTTTTATATTGGTTTCAGTCACGATAATATTCACCAATATTTTTGGGATGATTTTTTAGACAGCTAGTAACTGATTTGTTTGCTTTATTGCTGTTTAAACCGTCAAGCCTTCTTTTTCTCGCAGTAGGAGAAAGTGGCGTGTTCTGGTTACAATAGGAGATTTTAAGCTCCACTTTCGAATAGTTTTTTTTATTTTGGGTCTAGCACCACATAGCAGTGCCAGTTTTTTCATCCTCAACAGTGGCAGTTTCAACATTTTCTTATTCATTTCCTCGATATTCAGCGACAAGTTGAAAATGTTAATCGTCATCAAAATGTATCGGTTATCGTAATCAAAAATGTTTATCGGCTCAGCCTCTTCACGCTCATCGCCATCGGAAAACTCCACATCAATATTGTCGTTTGCTATTTCCGCTTCATCTGATACCTCAGAAGTAGAAACTCTATCGAGAAGTCCAAGGGGCTCTTGGCTGCTCTGTCTATTCCGCATCATAAAAACATAATCTACAACCAGGACAAGCTATTTTTACTACTAAGCACCTTGAATTACAAACAAAAACTAAACCAGAAATCTTGTTCAACGATCGTTCGAAATATCGGTAACGGTAAAATAATACAAAAGTAAAATGAGGAATAGAAGGAATAGAATACATATGTACGAGTATATACCAGAGACGGGTAGTGTCGAAAACTAATATTTGTAGCACAGTTTATGGCACCTTTTGACACGAGTTCTTGACAGCTTTCAAAACCTTTGTTTTCGACATTTTTTGACAGAACTTTTTGACAGCGAAAAAAACTGAAAAATGTACAATTTTAGCCTCATTTACGTTCAGAACTGTTTCAACAGGTACATCAGTTACCTAAATTTACGGGTACATTTCAATAATGTAATCACGAAACAATAAGAATATTTTATTTCCTCTTCTTTCCAATATCATACGCACAGCTTTTGACACTTTTTAATAGTTTTTGACAGTTGTTGACAGTTTTCGACCGTTTTTGATCTTGAATACCAATTTGCCAGGTGGTGAAATCACTACAATACTCTCTCCTCACTAAACTCAGCAATGATTTACGCAAGTAATTTCTGAAATGCAGAGAAGTTTTACTCTCGCGACCTGATTTTGGAACCGTTGGTTTCGAAGCAGCAGGCAGCACGGAATTTCGGGGATAAGTCAAAGGTAAATTTTTTGTAGTATGGGCTTCGAAACGGAATTTGGAATTTTGTCCGGATTTTTTGGTGGTTCGGAAATAAATTGTTGTCTAAATGGTTCTTCACGTTTACTCTCACGTTAGCAGGGCTTTAGTCTATCAATTGAAATTTTACCTGTTTTGAATTTTTTCGATGACAAAACATTTTTCGGAACGACTAATAACCAAACATGGGCCTGTATTTAAGGGCTTGTAAAAACATTGGCAGCCGTAATATCCTGTAAAGGCACCGCCTCAATCCATCGTGTGTAATGTCGATCAATGTGCTAACTTATATGAGCCAATAGGAGATTTTGTGTGTCTTGAAACTTTTGATTTTTGACACGCTATACAGCTTTGAGTCATGGCTCTTGAATCTTTCTTGATGGAAGGCCAAATAACATTATTAGTTAAAAGTTTGATAGAGGCCTTAATGTTGTGATATGATTCAAAAATCTTTTTCCGACAAACTGAGTGGAATGAACGGTCATAGTATAGCTGTTCAAACGTTGCAACAAATAGTTTTTGTTGTGTTAAACAAGAGTGGAAATTGTTTGAATTCCCAACTTGTGGTACTAGCTAATAATTCTCGAAGCATCTGCTTTTGTCACGTAATTAATACTTTCAGGGATAGAAATTTGATTAATGATTGAGAGCCTGAGATATGTTGTATATCGGGGGTGAATTGGAATGAAATTTAGATGTCTGAACTGACGTAGGGATGCTTTTTCCGGATTTTGTTTAAAAGAGAAAATCAGAGGTTTATGGTTGGTGAACTCACGACCTTCTAACAAATATTTTAAATGCTTAATGTACATCTCTGACATAAGCACTATACCTTTATATTGCAAAGAAACTGAGTGGTTGTATTTTAAACAGACTGCTGAACCTCCATGTCGACCATAATAGCTAATTTAGCTATATACGAGAGATGTGTCAGCCTAATGAAACTGAATGAATTCAATCTTTGAAAAGTTCGTGCTGCATTCCTGAGGCCGAAAGTCAATAAGTAAACTCGAATAAACCAAAGGGAGTTGTAATGGCAATTTTTGGAGTATTGCTATCTTTAAGATTTTATATAATAAAACACAATATTTTGGTTTTGTCACTTTCTTTAACGTGATATTTATGTATTTTATTTGAAAATGAAATTACGATCGTTTCAGATGTTACTCCTTTATCAAATTTCTAACAAACACTAACTAAAATTATGCTAAAAACTGCTTTTATACCCTGTTTTGTGGCTACGTGCCTTGCGAATCTTCTTTCTCCCTTATTTTATTTTTTATTTTTTCCTAAAGGGGTGGTACCGCATTTCTTTTTTGTATATACCATCTGGTGCATGTTTATGATAAAAAACAGAGAAGAATTTGTTGACCATCTGGTGGGTGTGTGGGTGTGTATGTGCAAAAGGGTATTAATTACGGGTTTAAAATGAGGTCGTAAATTTTGTTGCGGCCAACTTTCTCGTTTAGTATAAATGGGTTATATCGTTCCTTGTATATTTCCAGTTCTTCTAATCTGTTTTTTAGTAATGCTTTTCGTATTCTGTGTAATTAATACCTGTGAGTTTGTGTTGAGGTCAGTGTAATTATATTTTTCTGTAGTCAAGTGTTGTGCATATTTCGAGTCGATTTTTGGTTTTTCGGTTTCTTTTATATGTTCTGTAAACCTAACTTCAAAACTTCTGCCAGTTTATCAGATGTAGAATTTGGGGCAATCATTACATGTATTCTTATAGATTCCGGTATCTATTGGTGTATTTATGTTACGTTGTTTGAGTCGATTCCCTAATTTGTTGTTTGTTTTAAATGCCATCGTGTATCCGTGTTTATTAAAAACCTTCGTTATATTCTTGTTGATGTTATTATTGTACTCTATAGTGATGTATTTCTTTGTTTGTTCCTTTTGCTTATTTAACGTGGTCATCATATTCTTTTGTCTTCCAAATGTACCTATTGTTCATTCTGTCAATTAAGTCCGTGTTACAACCGTTTTTTATTGCTATGTATCAATGATTTTCAGTTCTTCCGTATAGTCCTGATTGTTCATCGGGATCGTGTTTTGTCTATTTATTAAAAAGTTGAACGTTGCCATCTTATGTTGGTATGGGTGGTTAGATGATTTGTCAATGGTGTTATCCGTTTGTGTGTCTTTTCTGTATATTTTGAACGTATGCTAGTTGTTAAGCTTTGTTATTGTCAAGTCTAACAAATTAATCGCCTTGTTCGTTTTTGTGAAGATTGCTGAGCTGTCTCATTGTGCCGTTAAATAGTATTAGAATATCGTCCACGTATCTGTGCCAGTGCCTGATTATTTGATTTTTTTTGTTCGATTCTGTTAATATATGCGCTTATTTTCAAAATGATTCATGTATATGTTAGATAAGGTTCCTGATAGAGGATTCCCCATTGGAAGTCCATCAGTCTGCGAATAGAATTTGTTATTGTGTTGAAAATAGTTTTGTTCTGTGACTGTTTTGATTAGAGTGATAATTTCGTCAATTTTTTCATTCCGGGTTCCGTTTTTCTCTAACAGTTCCTTGGTTATTTGAATTGTCTCTTGTGTTGGTATGTTTGAATACATGTTGATTATGTCGAATGATGCCAGTTTCGTTGTAGTTGGTATATCTATTGATTCTATTTTGTTGATTAGTTCAATGTTATTTCTTTGTACGCTGGTACGGTTGTGAAGTCTACGATTGGTATCATGGTCATTTCAGGTTTGTAAATTTTTGGTGGTGCTCTGATTTTTGGTGCTGTTGGTTTTATGGTTTTAAGTCGTTTTTTTTTGTCCTGGGTTAAACAACATAGAACAGTTGTTAATAATTTTATTGATCGTCTTGTGATATTTGTTTGTTGGGTTTTCTTGGAGCTCAACTATGTTATTGTTTTCGATATAGTCATCAATCTTCGAGTTATAGCAAAGCAACCTTGATTATATAAAGCCATAGTCCAAAAAACGAAGCTTTTATAAGAGAATTAAAAACAAACAAACTTTTCATAGTAAAACACACAAAATATAAGGGAAATCACTTTTCTTCCTAAGACAAATTTTTAAATGAAAACGTTACAAATTCTTAATTATGATTTGTAAAATACTTTCATAAATGTTTGAATTTCAACATATATGAATGTCGTTTAAGTAAATCGTTTTCATTTTCTTGTAATAATTGATTTATTAAAGCATTCTGGTCAAATTGAAATAAAAGCTTACTACAATTCGTTTGGTCATTAGCAGTAGTCAAGCTTCTTGATGTAAATGGATCACCAGTTTTGGGTAGGGCATTGTTAGACTCCGCATCACAGATTAATTTTATAACGGAATCACTTGCGACTCAACTTGGACTTAAACGAAACAAATGCCATTAATCAGTTATTGGTATAGGAGAGTCAAGTACGTCAAGTCGAACATTATCAACAATCACTTTAAAATCGCAAATTAATAACTATTCTACAAATATTTATGTGTTTATTTTACCAAAAATAACAGGGTGCCAACCTATTTCTACCATAAACATTGAGTCTTGGCCTATTCCAAAGAACATACAGCTTGCCGACCCACAATTCCATCAGCCACAACAGATCGATCTACTGATAGGAGCTGAGATTTTCTTAAGTTTGCTTTCAATAGGACAAATAAGGTTAGCTGATGAACTTCCGACTCTTCAAAACACACTTCTAGGGTGGATAGTATCGGGCAAAGTTAGCTCTTCCAATAAAACTCATTTCTGTAATTTATCTACCATGGACGAGAAATTCAATGACCAAATTTGTGATGATATCATCGAAAGATTTTGGAAGCTAGAGAATCCATCATCTATTCAAAAGTTCATTATAATCGAGGAAAAATGTGAAGTGAATTTCAAGGAAAATACAAAACGAGATCATCAAGGAAGATTTATCGTCAAGCTTCCTCTCAAAACGTCTCCATCTACGTTGGGCGATTCTAGAACTATGGCACTGCGCCGTTACTTAAATAATAAAAAGAAGCGCAGTCAAAATCAAGAACTTCAAGAGGCTTATGGGGAGTTTATGCGAGAGTATAGGAGGTTAGGGCATATGCAATTAGTCTCAGAGACAAAGATGTCGGTAAACCACTATTTTTTACCACACCACTGTATAATAAAGCCTGAGAGTTCTACCACCAAATTAGGAGTGGTATTCGACGGGTCTGCGAAGACGACATCAGATAAGTCTCTTAATGACCAGTGGTTCAAAACGATCTCTCCAGCATCCTGATACGATTCAGAGCGCATAAATTTGTCGTAAGTGCAGATGTGTCTAAAATGTACAGACAAATTTGGATCGATGAGTCAGATTCCCATCTGCAATACATATGGTATTTTGGCGTGATACACCATCAGAAGATCTACAAGTCTACAGGCTGACAACCGTAACTTACGGAACTGCTTCAGCTCCCTATCTTGCAACCCGCTGCTTGCAACAATTATCTATAGATCATAAAGATACTTACCCACTTGCAAGTGACGCCATTCATAATGATATGTACGTAGATGATCTGTTAACGGGATACAATTCTCTATCGGAACTTCAAGAAATGAAAACACAAATTACTTCCATGCTAGGTACCGCTAAAATGACTCTTCGCAAATGGTGTTCCAATTCACCAGATATTCTACGTGAAGTTTGTCCAGAAGATCGTGAATCATTTCTTCAAATCAATGATTGCAAGTACGTCAAAACATTAGGCATGTACTGGCAACCCCAAGCCGATGAACTACATTTTCGTGCCACACTCATTGAAATAACAAAATTAACAAAGCGAACTGTTATCGCAGACATCGCACATATTTTTGATCCTCTTGGTCTAACGGCTCCAGTTATTACCCTCGTTAAACTGTTTCTACAGCAGGATGAATCTTTGCCAAAGCATTTACATACCAAATAAGAAGAACCATTTAAAATCCGAACAAAATCCTGCAGATATTGTCTCAAGAGGGATCATGCCAGAAGAGTTGCCCAAATGTTCAACTTGGTTTAATGGACCCCAATTTTTATCTACAGATGCTCAAAATTGGATACAGTCAAAGCTTCCAGTTGAGGTGCCTCTGCCTGAACGCCGGATCGAAAAATCTGTATTAGTTTCCATCGAAGAAGAATCAAGCACGAGCTATGGAAATAATTTAATCGACTCCATTAAATATAGAAATAATTTCAGAAGTCTACGCAACATCGTGGCTTGGATCAACCGATTAATTTCTAACTGTCGTTTACATGGTCGACTGCGAGGCAAATTCGAAGAAAGAACAGAAGGGTCTCTATCAATTAAAGAGCTGGAGAACAGTCTTCATAGTATCGTCAAAACTATTCAAGGTAGAGCATTTCATGATGAAATAAGAATGCTGTCATCAAAAGGCTTACCGACAAAAAATCGTCTAAATTCCTTGTCTCCTTTCCTCGACAATCAAAATATATTACGAGTCGGTGGCCGCCTACAAAAATCTTCATTACCTTTCTATTCCAAACACCCTATTTTTCTTCCATTTAAACATCCTTTGATACTAAATTTATTTTCCGAGTATCATTCTAGATTGTTGCATGTCGGACCTCAAGCTATGTTAGCAGCAATCCGTCAAAAATGTTGGCCTTTAAAAGGACGTCAATTGGCTAGTAAGACATATCATTCGTGTATTAGGTGTTTCAAGTTGCATCCGAGATCTACCAATCAATTGATGGGTAACCTACCGACTCATAGAATCAACCATTCATCACCATTTAGTGTAATCGGCGTAGATTACTGTGGCCCTTTTTACATCCACTATAAGTTCCGAGGAAAGAAACCTACAAAGGCATATCTCGCAATCTTCATATGTTTTTCCGTGAAAGCTGTACATTTGGAGCTGGTGTCTGATATGACCACAGATGCTTTTATAGGAGCATTAAAGAGGTTTATTGCTACTCGAGGGATGTGTCATCACATATATTCCGACAACGGAAGAAACTTTGTAGGCGCTTACCCCGAACTTCAACAAATGCGTAACCTTTTCATGTCCCAACAACATCAACTAGAAGTTACAAAGTTTTGCCAAGACAACAGCATCACTTGGCATTTTCAACCTTGAACATCTCCGCATTTCGGTGGCCTGTATGAAGCCGCCGTAAAATCTTCAAAGCAACATCTTCTCCGACTTTTGAAGAATTGATCACCGTCATCAAACAAGTCGAAGCGGTGTTAAACTCTCGACCACTTACACCAGGATCATCGAGTCCTGACGATCTAGATGTGCTGACCCCTGCTCATTTTCTGATTGGTCTTCCTCTTACCACCATCCGCGAGCCAGAGATAATAAATGAAAATATTTCTACTGTACGCCGTTGGAGATTGGTTCAACAATTACAGCAACATTTTTGGTCTCGGTGGTCCAGAGAGTACTTATGTGAACTGCAGCATAGAAGGAAATGGACATCAGCTACTAAATCAGTAGCTCCTGGTGAATTGGTTCTAATCAGAGAAGATAAACTTCCCCATGGGGGAACCCTGGCCATGATGGACATACTCGCGTTGCTACTGTTAAAACTTCAACTGGATCATTGAAACGTTCGATATCAAAGCTATGTCCTCTTCCTATCTACGAAGTCGAGTTGAAGGACGGAACCATTTCAAGGCGGGGAGGATGTTTAATCTACAAGCATAATATATTCTATTCAATTTGTAATTCATAACTACTTTAAAATTATCCAATTCAGCTCTGTTCATTTAGCAATAAAGTCTTTTATTTTTTCACAATAAAATTCGTTAAATTTAATCTTTAAATCAATCAACCCGCGTTGTACCGTAATTTGTAATAAAACCGAAATTGTATCATACGATGTGAATCATCATAAAATAATTAACTATAGAAAATTGTATTTTTGTACTTGCCTTAAAAAATATCATTCTACATTCTACATTGTGCTCTCAGATCAAAAACATAAAAATTTATAAATAAAATTCAAAATTAAAATTAATAAAAATATTGAGTTTTAATAAAGACTAAAGTCTGAACTGCATCAAGTGAAGTGCATCGGTGACGTTATAGTATCCAAAAACGCTTGGAACGTTTAAACACTATGCTTAATTTGTCTGGTGCTAACTTTTCTTTGCAACTGACTGGTGGTCCGATCGTTTCCAAACAATGAGTATAGTATTGTGTTTGATAATTTTAACACTGTTTAAATGTTGGAAAATTTCCGGAAATTTAGCTAGTAAATTTTGAATTTGTGTGTTTAGAGTATTCTTGTCAATGAATAAAAGACACATTAATAATTTAGACAATAATAAGGATGGTGGGTATGATGATATTCATAATACTGTTATAAAACGTAACTCAGCATTCTTTTCTCAAATATTGACGGAGTTATTCAATGTAGTGTTTGAAACCGGCATTTAACCTGATTGTTTGAACATTGCAAAAGTGACACCAATATTTAAATGAGGAGACTGCAAAGCTGCTAGTAACTACCGACCAATTTCTGTCTTGTCTGTGTTTGGCAAAATACTTCACAAATTAATTGCAACTCGCCTGACTGAATATCTAAACGCTTTAGATTTTTTTTACTGTCATCAATATGGTTTTAGACAGGGGTCTGGCACAGATACCGCTTTAATTGAGATTACTAATCTGATTTACCGAGCTTTCGATAATCAGGAGTATATATGTGGTTTATTTTTAGATCTGCATAAAGCGTTTGACTGCATTGATCATCGTCTACTTCTAAATAAGTTGTATTGCTATGGCTTTCGGGGCTTGGCTTATAATCTTTTGATGAGTTATCTTCAAAATCGTAAACAATTTGTGGCTTTAGATGGTGTAATTAGTAGCACTCCAACTATTAATTGCGGCGTCCCTCAGGGTAGTGTACTTGGCCCTATTATATTTCTGAATTTCATAAATGATATATCACACCTACCTCTGGCTGGGAAAATTAGAATGTTTGCTGATGATACCGCAATATTCTATAATTCCAAAGATTGCTCCCAAGCCATGACACACATGGAAAACGACGTTACTGTACTTATAGAATATTTCAATGTAAATAAAATATCTGTAAACCTCAACAAAACCAAATTTATTATCTTTCAATCCCCATTCCTCCCTCATTGTGATTTCCAACCATTGCATGTTTCAAATGGTATTATCGAGAGAGTTGATAAACTCAAATATCTTGGAGTTTTACTTGATAAACATATGTCTTGGAATGAACACATTCATACGTTGAGTTTAAAAGTCAGTCCGTTTATTTATTTGATTAAGAAGCTTGCTTCCTTTGTTCCACAACATATTCTAAAAATAATTTATTCTTCATTTATTCACACAAGATTCTATTTTGCGATTGCTTGTTTTGGTCATATTGGAAAATCAAAGATAAAAAGGTTGCAAATTTTACAAAACAAAAGCTGCAAAGCTATCTATAGGCTTCCACAATTGTTTCCCTCCGTCGAGCTGTATAAGAATGTAACTGAAGGAATCCTGCCAAGAAACGCATTATTCCATTTTCATGTTTCACTATATACATATGTATAAATGTTTGCGGTTATCGTCAACGCTATCAAACATTCAACAATCAAAACTGAATTTGGTAGAAAATCCATATCATACTTTGGTCCATATGTATATAACCATTTACCGACTGTTATTAATAGATCTGTGAATGTTTACAATTTCAAGAAAACTGTAAAGACGTATTTGGCTGAACGGGTCGAAGATTATCTTTAACGCGACATTTTATCTGTATCTTTTAAATTTGTTTATTCACCTTATTTTATTATTTTATTTTCATTATTTTATATTTTTTTTATTATTATATATTTAACTTGCAGTTTATTACTAAATTGTTATTTTATACCTTGTACGTTATTTCTGTCTAATTTTTGTTTTAGAGGAGACTGATTAGCTTTTAAAGGACCATGAACAGTGCTGTCGAAGTGAGTACGATCGGAGTATTTGTACTACTTTCGCCTAGTGCTTACTACTATACTCCGTACTTTCATTTTGTACTCCCCTGTTCTAATAATTTACTAATAATACTTTTACTTCACAATATTTTAAATTGTTGGCTTATGCTTGCAATAATTATAATATTCTGGGGGATAGCTGGCTTTTTCTTAAAGCATTTTATCAAAGCTAATTTATAATGGTCATTCTTCGACAAAAATCCATTAAATGGTTTTCTTCAAACATATCAAATTTACGACCTAAGTTACTTCGACTTCACAATGCTTTTTCTTCAGAATCTGAAAATTTGTTGGTAAAACTTATAAAAATTCAGTTTCGGGTTTATTACAACATATAAAAACATGAAGGCAGTCAACTTAAAAAAGCATCAGGGCATCAGATAAACTCAATCATGACAAAGAGTACCCCATTTTAACAAAAAACTTTAATCTGCTTTGGTTAAATATTTAGATTACGATCACATGAATATAAAAATAACGCTACCAGCCGTCATTTAGCCTTACCACACAAAAACGATGTAAGGAAATCTGGATTTACAACACTCTCAAATCCTTCCTTAAGATTATACTCCATATAAAAATAATACTGTAAGATAATTTCTGCAGTCATTTAACCTCTCCAGACTAGCAAGTTGTATGGAAGTCTGAATTTATGTAGTGTGCTATGGGAAATTTCATTCATCTAATACGCCTGAACATCAATATTCTCAAATCCTTTGTTTTCATTTAAATAAAATCCAGACTCCCATGCATCTTTCTTGTCTGGCAAGGTTAAATGTTGACAGCAGAAATTGTCTTTCAGGTTTATTTTGACATTCTCCTTCTCGCCTAGGTGGGATCTAGGTAGGAATAGGGCGACCAGACGTCATGCTTATTCTGAACCTGTTCTATTTTTTCAAACTTGGGTATTCAGGAAAATGTCTTACATTGTCCTGTTTTTTAAGATGATATTCGTTCAAATTCCTAAATTTATTAGCGGCAATGCAAAATTCAGGAGCGATCAGAAAAATAATAATCCAACAAAATTTAATTCGAATTCCAACGCAAATGACTTTCCCAATAAATTCTCCAGGACGTGATTTAATATGTTTAAGTTTAGGAACTCTTTATATGGAATCGGCTTAATATCTCCGAAATAAAATTTCTCTAAAATACTTCGATAAATGTTTGTGTTCCATTCGGTGCTGAATTCGAAGAAAATTGTCTGGGTTGGCTGTGTATAAGGAAAACCAAAACTGGCCAATCTAATTGTTGAGGTATGGTCCCGATGGGGCCCGATTGGGCCATGTTTTATTTTAAAAATGCTGATCCCAGCCTTACCTTATGGGAGAAATCTTTTTCAGGCCATGAAATAATAGATGTTTTTAATAGTAACTAAATATTTATACATTTGATACTGAGTTGAGACTGAGAAGATGGTCTGAATTAGCTAAGTATATATAAATAAATTTTGCGAATATCATTTGTGATTTAAAGTTTCAATCCAAAAATATCACGAATTATGGTTTAATTAAGAAATCTGCCCCCAGATGATATGGCCGAAGAAATTTTCCAGAGCCGGAATTAAAAAATTGTATATTAGGAATTACTTAAAGAATCGAGTTAACATTTCAAATCTCAGATAAAAATGCTATTAAAAACCATCCACAAACGTGCCAACAAGTTCCATTTGAAGCTGGAGACGTAGTATACTACGTGTATTGGTTGTCTATGTAAAAAAAAGGAAAATTGGTAAAACAATGTTTAATAAATGGCATCAATTAAAATATAATTAGTGGTGTTCCACAATATTTCTTGAATTGGGTTCTTATTTTATTTAACAAATCCGACCCCAAATGAGCTGGCTGACCTAAGAAATTTTCAGAGCGTGAATGATTCGGTTTTATATTAGGAATTACACACAGAATCGGCTTAATAACTCAAAAATAAAATTTCACAAAATCCATTGACAAACGTACTCCATTTGGTGCTGGAACCTGGAAATGTAGCAAAGGTCTTTAGTGGTTATGAACGTAAAAAACAAATTTTTCTTTGTGTTAGTATGGTGTCTTGTTGAAGATTCTGATGTTTGTTGAATTCTGGCCATATTTTATTTAAGAAACTCCATCGCTGCCCCAAATGGAACTGCTATGATTATCACAAATTCCAATGAAATTTATTATCTGACTTAATCCCCTCAACAAACCAATTTTAAATAGCAATTTTTTTTTAAAATCAAATACAAAAAATGTTTCGAGACCTGTTTTCCAAGGCAATTTTTTCAGACTTCATCCTGGTTTAGTCATTTATGACCTGGTACTACTGTGGTATCGTACATGTTCGCATATTTGACATATCCGAATTCACATATCTGCCAAAATTGCGCTTCTGATAATGAAAAAGGTTTGAAGCTAAAGTTGCTTTAAGATAAATTTTCCATTTACCAGGTAACATTTAGGTAAAAATAGCTTAACATTAAAAATTTCGCTTACGGTTTCGCTGATTGGTACTCTTCTCTACGAGAAAGACTTGAAAATCTCAAAACGATAATCTAAAAATTTCTGTGATTTTGTGGAGAATTGTAGCGGTGTTAAAAAAGCCGTTTAGCTCGAGAAAACAGTAAATAGCTCTAAACCAATAAATAATACAGTTTTCTTTTAATATTCAAATTTGAATCATAAAGTAAAATCAACTTTAGTGTAATTTGCTGGATTATGATTTTTTTAACACAAAATACCAAAAATTATTTATGCCTTGGTGTAATGTCGTAACTATTGTATATCGTATTCCTTCTGCGTAGAAATGCTCCTTTGAAAATTTGAAAGGTACTCCGTTTAAAGTTTTCAAAACGACAGCACTGACCATGAATCCATTAGCTATCCGCTCTCCTCAAAACTTTTAGTTTTAGTTTAGTGTTAAAAATTGTTAATTTTTAATAAATAAATAAATAAATAAATATTGTAATATTGTATAAAGTGCCAAGTTTGGTTCCAAAGTTTTAAATCTCCTTTCACGAGCAGAGAAGTTATTATAATCCTTTGTCTGTGGATGTCCATGAGAGAACCGGACAAATTCGCAACAAAACCCTAAATTAACCCATAAAACCGGTTACCGGTTATTGGTTAGGGTTTTACCCGAATTACACTTTTTTCGAAATAATAGCTTGGTTACAGCAACTGGTTAGAATATGTATTTGCAATATTTTATAATACATATTTACATCTTAAAATAATATAAATGAATTTAATTAAATGTAAAGATATAAAAAACGAAACAACTATAAAAAAAGGTAAGGCAATAAATGTTTTGCAATACATATCGAGTTAAACGATGCAACGATAGATTTTATCTAAGATGCAGAGTGAAAGAAATATGTTACAACACAAAAACTAAACCAAACGGTATATCGCGCAAACAGGTAGCGCAATTTGTCTCGATTCACTTACAGTCACACGTATATACGTGCTTTTATAAAACTGTCTGTACACAATCACACGTAATTTAGGTCACAAAAAATTTAAAAGTGTAGCAAAAAGAAAATTAGTGAAGAAGTAGAGAAAAACATAAAAACTTTACTATATATAGAGTCGATATTTTTCCAGCATTTACACACATAAATAGACACACATACAACAAACACATTAAACATTTTGATGCGGTGTAATAAAATGATCATTTAATTTGGTTTATATTTATAGCGTGCTTATGTATACACTAAAACACTATTCGCGATTTTTTTATTTTTTTTTTTTTTTTATTATTCATTTTATTCTAGCGTACAACCAAAACCAAAAAATACAAAATACGAAAGTTAATGACCCACGACGACTAAAAAGAAAAATGAATTAAAAATGCTCTCTACAAAGGCAAAAAAAAAAAAAAATACTTTGTGTTCTAATTATTTCAAGATGTTGACATCGATCGCGCGTTAAAAAAAAAAAAGACGAGTCGTTGTTATATAAGGCAGAAAATTAGTTCTAGATAATATTACGTAATGCGAAATTCTATAAACTAGATATTAGTCATGATAAAAATATATACGCTCTCTCATGATACTAAATAGTTAGATAATAGATTTTATTATAAATCGCGAGCACAATTTTATATAAACAAATTTTATACGTACTTATGTATAGTTAAGCGAGCGCGCACGTTTTAAATCTAACGTTTCAATGTTAGATAACAATTTTTATATTGTACACGGTTGAGTAATCAATGTGGATAAAATGTGTAAGTATGTATGTATAAGCATGTATCATTGTTAATTCGCCATAATATTTGCGTACAATAACAACAATGCGCAATAGAATTTGTGATAAGCGCGCGCGATGATTATTTAGCATTTAGTAAAATTATTGATTTGTTATTGTTCTTTGATTTCAGGTATATCTGCATATCGTATATGTATAGGAAGATGAATTTTCGTTTATTTTCGAAAATTTTGTAAAATTTTGGTATACGTACAACAATATGAATGCTTAATAGAGGTCATCCATATATTTAAAAACACAAAACATTTTGTTTTGATTCTACTTTCAATAATAATAATGCGATAGATAACATTGTTTACATGCTAAATTCGTCATTTATTTAATATTTGTATCTGGGTATCATATGTACACACGTAAATATATTATATAAATATGTATAAGTACTACAATAATGTAAGTTTATTACTTGAATGATTATATAAGATGATATGGCTAACAAAGTAAGTTTACCACGCAAATGCAATTTGTTGTGGGATGCTAAACAAATGTTTCCTATTTATAGCAAAATTCTTGCAATCTTATCAAATGCTTCGTTATGCAATGTGAAAATCTATTGTTAGTTAACAATTTTCTTTAGAATCTGTGTGGTATAGATTGAAAGTATAACAAATGTTTAGTTTTCTTGAGTTGTTCATCCCATTCAAATTTTTGTGTCCAATAGTTGTCCAGTTTTCAATTTTAACCAATCACTAAAACTTTCATAATGTTTACAGCCTAAATAAATACACCCAAAGGTAGGGTGCCCAGGTCAAAATGTTATAAAGGGTAACCCATTTTAAAAGAACCACTCAAATAACTCCTAGAATAAGGCATAAATCAAAAAAATTGTTGGTACAAAAGTTGCACAATTTTTGAGGAACAAGGAAGTACGACGAGCAAACCACCATAGGTCTAATGGTAGGTGAAATTTTTGGGGTCTTGACGGAACGTGAGGCAAGAAATTACGAAGCATAAAGTAATACAAAAAGAACAAATTCGCTCGATATTAACCTCAAGGCGTTGCAAGAACTAAGAGAGCACTATCCATTCGAACGTTTATCGAACAGCTAACAATCAGCACAGCAACCAGTGCCATTATCAAACAGTTACTTGATACATCTGATGAGGTTTTACGAGAGTTGAAAGCCGTGGAACCGTGTGGTGATTCAAAGGGTACATGGCTTATATACATCCTAGTACACAAATTGGATGAAGAAAGCAAGGCGCAATGGGCACAGCATATGGCAGCAAAGGATTCTCCTACGATCGAAAATATATTTGAATTTTTGTTGCGCAGAGGAGATGCCTTGGAATCCTTGAAAGGGTCATCTAGGCGGTGAGCGACCACCAAGGAACAACATGTTAAGGGTCATGTCCCGGATAACAATTTGAAAATTTGCTATTCCAAAATAACCAATGTGGGACTGAAGGACCGTACGGTTTTCTATCAGACAATTTATTCCTCAAATACAACCAAAAAACGGTGTTATGGAACACGTTGGGCGGTCCCACTAATCGGAGCACGAAAAAATAAAGTATATTATTACAGACCACTTACTGAAAAAGAGTAAGTAAATTGACCGAACTTTTTATCGTAAACGTAATTAAAATTGACCGACCGATGTTGTGCGATAATAATGATTTTGAGGAGCCTCATTTTGGTTTAAAACTACATATGGTATATTGAAAAACCGTACTTCGTATTTATAAATAACCGGCATGAGGCTGGAAAAACCCTCACAGTTTCTGACAATAAGTCATGTAAATGAACCGCACTTAGGGTATGCCTTAGGTAACAACAAATAACCGACGTGACATGGAATAGTTCAAGCAATTACGAGGACCATTTGTCGTATGAAGCTACGTAATAATTTCATATTTAGGAATGCCTTACGTATTGATAAATAACCGACGAAAGTCAGTCAGTATAAGTTACAGAATTAAGGTTGCTATATAAATAAAGGGTTTTGTGGAATACCTTAGGTATTGATTAAGTACCGATGTAAGCCTACTAAAAGTATTATTGGAGGATCTGGACACGTAATTTTGAATTGAATTCGACCTAGAAATTCTCTTTGTGGATATCTGTCAAAATTACATACACATTGAAATTTTACCCGCATAAAAATAGTTAAAACACAAATATTTTATATGTTTTCCAATTTCAGGTAAATTAGAATTTATTTAAATTTAATTCATTAAAAAATACAATATTTTATATATGTATATTAAAAAATATAATAAAAACAATTGAACTATATCAAAATTTCATTCGATTGACTGTTACAAGTAAAATATAAAAATAAAATATAAATAAATACAAATATTTCAAAATAAAACGAAATTAGAATCATATAGCTATGCCTTATCATTATAGTTTTTTGTTCTTGTATCTAAAATTACTCCGCTTTAGGTATTCTTTCACGCTTAACCTTATATTTTGGGTGGTAACGGCAATGGTGGCCTTTAAATAATTATGGACACTACGCAGTAGTTCCAAAATATTTATGAGCTCAGCAAACACATGTTTATTTATATCTAAACAGAAACAAAAATAATCTTAGTAGTCGCAATATATGGCATATAATAAAGTTAGTATTAAAATGTATATGTTAGGATAGCCGTACGGTTACAGGACCGATTTAAGTACCATCTGCGCGTTGCATAGCTCCAATGTCATCCTGTACTGATATGAAAGATGGGTCGGTCTTAGATTCTGCACTCTCAATGGGGGGTCATAGTTGTTGATCGAAATCATCAAGCTGAAAAATTCCTGTTTTGCATCCTGCCTCATTGGGATTCGAACCCAGTACCTCCCGATCCAAAATTTATATGTTATTAGAATGAAAATGCAATTCAAAAATATTGACCCCAATTATGATTGTTGAGTCGATTACAAATAGAATCAATTTAGCACAATTTTAGAAAAGGCAATGCCGAGTTGATTTGATTTTTGATCGACTCTATCAAAAAAGATCTCAAGTGATCTCATATCAAAAATTTTGCTTGACAGATTGATTTTTTTTTTTTTTGTTGAATCGAACAACTTGACAGCATAAAAAGCAATTTTGTCCCCTCAGATTGGTTTTTTTTGGTGAATCGAAAACGCCATATATATACATATATACAAGGTGTCCGGGTTTGGGATGCTGATCCGTCATGGGGTGATTCCTTGGTTCATTCTGAGAAACAAATCGTATGTGGAGGGAGGATCCATTTTTGATATCCTTTGAGATATAGGGTGTTTAAAAAATTTGGTTCAGAAAAAAAGTACACCCAAATATTAAACTGTAACTTCCAAAATATTTATCGGAGAGCAACCAACTTAGTCTTATTTGGTTGGTAATCTGTTAAAAATGTATCTGCATCCGTTTGAGAGCTATGGTGATTTAAAGTAAAAAAAAAATATTTGTTTTTTATAAAATCGAGTTTTTCTCAAAAAAAAACCGTTATAATTTTTTCTTTTTGTTTATTTAATTTTAATTTGTCATGATCTCCTCTACAATCCCTCAATACAAAGTTTGGGTCGAGGAGTTATAAAAGGTGCTCAAAATGTCCTCCTTGTGATTGAATACATGCTAATATTCGTTTAAGTATGCCTTTGGTTATTTCAATTCTTGGTAATTCTTCCCTTATCTGTTGTGCTGCTGTGTGTATTCGTTGTATAAGTTCTTCTTTTGTTTCAATTTCTTTGGAGTATACAAGCACCTTCATCCTTCCCCATACATAAAAATCCAATACCGTAAGATCGGGGGATCTTGCAGGCCAATGAATTGGACCATTTCTTCCAATCCAATTATTTAGATAATTTTCGTTAAAAAAATTCCTAACATTATTATGGTAGTGACAAGGTGCACCATCATGTTGGTATGTATGCGAGAATCTACTTAAAATGGTAACATCATCAAAAAGGAGTGGCAAATCGTTTTGTAAAAATTGTAAATAACGTTCACCATTTAATCTAGGTGGTAATATAAATGGTCCAATTAATTTATCGCCAATTACACCAGCCCATACGTTTACACTGAATCGGTGCTGAAATGATATTTGTTTTTTCGAATGAGGATTTTCAGCAGCCCACGTGTGTAGATTGTGAAAGTTTGTTATGCCATCACTTGTGAATTGAGATTCATCCGTCCATAGGATACGTTTCACAAAACTTGCATTGTCCAAATTCCTTTCCATCAACAAATTACAAAACTCCAATCTTGTAGTGCGGTCTATCGGTAATAGTTGTTGAACGGGTGTTGTATGGTATGGATAAAGATTCTCCTTGTGCAATACTTGATGGATTCGATAGCGAGAGATGTTTAATTGTAAAGCGAGCCTCTTTATGCTAATAGAAGGATTTGTTGTTACATTACGGATTATACCTTCGTCGACATCCAAATGGTTTGGTGAGACTGAATGGGGCTCCGCCCGGTTATTCGTTCTTGTTACGATATTTGGCAGTCTCCTATGAATATTTATAAATACTCTTGCGTCAGGAATGCGACGCGTTGGAAATCTGAGTTGATATTCATTGCAAGCTCGTGCTGTATTACCATCGCAAAATCCGTAAACAAAATGGATATCAATGTACTCCTCACCTGAGAACTGTGCCATTATAATATTAATTTTATTAAATTAATTAAAATTTTGATTCACAACACTGATACAAAACTAGATAATATCTCGAAACTAATGACTGAATCTGAAAATATTTAGTTTTTGTTTTTTCAACATTTAAACAAATGAGTTAATAATCATCGCCTACTGTTTTACAGATCAAAATAAAATTGGTAAAATATTAATACTATAACATCTCTTAATTAGATTGAGAATAAACGGAATACGAAGAAAACTATGGCACGTGGGTACAAGTAATGTATTGGGGGATTGTAGAGGAGATCATGATAAATTAAAATTAAATAAACAAAAGAAAAAATTACAACGGTTTTTTTTGAGAAAAACTCGATTTTATAAAAAACAAATATTTTTTTTTTACTTTTAATCACCATAGCTCTCAAACGGATGCAGATACATGATAACCACTTAAACCTCAATAATAGCCTATACGATTACCAACCAAATAAGACTAAGTTGGTTGCTCTCCGATAAATATTTTGGAAGTTACAGTTTAATATTTGGGTGTACTTTTTTTCTGAACCAAATTTTTTAAACACCCTATATCTCAAAGGATATCAAAAATGGATCCCCCCTCCAAATACGATTTGTTTCTCAGAATGAACCAAGGAATCACCCCATGACGGATCAGCATCCCAAACCCGGACACCCTGTATATTAAGGATAATAATTCTCTGGTTAAAATAAAATAAGCTTCAAATGTATATCAATAAGTTGTTATACCTTTCGAAATTGAATTTTGTCCAGACCATGAATATTTTGTTAACAATTCACCAGAACATAAGTAATCTAGACAGTTTCTCACAGTTTTATTAACTTTATCAGCTGACAATTTATATAGATGAAGTGTCTGAAATATAACAAATGTTAGTAATTTAGTTTATTATTAGTAAATATCAATAACTACCATTTGATCCATATAACTCTGTGATGATAACTTTGAGTTGAACGATGCTAAATGTTCCACAGATGTCATTGGAAAATTTGGAATTATAAATGAAGCATCTTTTAAAATTACACTTTCTTTTCGTTTCGGAAGAACGTTCATAACCACCTGTAAAACTTCCTTTATATCTGCTTGATTTTGCAATATTGAATCTTGGTTTTCCAATATGAGCGATATTTTCGATTTTGTCTCTTTAATGAATTTCTTATTGTTTCTTACCGTTTCTCCCATTTTTTCAATTTTAGAATTAATGTTGTTACTGAGGTTCAATTCAGGTAGATTTTCTTTATTATTAAAAGTTTCTTCAATGAAGGCGTTACATCGATATACCGGTGTTGCATGTATGGTATTTCAGTTATCAGTTCTGTGTGGTTGCTAATCGGCAATAAAGCTGGTAAATCCTGATGTATTTCTGTTACTTATTCTGTGTTGTTACTAATCGGTGTTAAAGCTGGTAACGATTCAACATTAATAAGGTTGGCTGCTGGGTCAAAATTTTCATTAAAATCAGGTATATTGTATTTCCTTTTTTTTGGTTCTTATTTCTTCAGATTCAGAGTTGGAAAAATCTGCCAAAAATGTCTCCTTCTCCTTCGCTTCTGCATAAGTTGCTATATTTTCTTTTAGAATCTTGCATTCAAATGTTTCCCAATCTGGATTTGGATCGACCTCTTTTTTGATAGCCTTATTATAATGTTTTGGCCAGTAGACCATACAATTTTTAATCCAGTTTCCACGGACCACCGATACCTCCTTTTTGGCATCCTGACTTGCTGTTTCAATTATGGAATACATAGTTAAATAATTGTAGCTATAAAGAAATCGAACGATTAAAGTAAATTAAAAAAAAATAAAATCATTAATTAATAAAGTGCAGTAGTGGAAAAAATACAAAATATCTGTCGTCAGTATTTTTCATAGCAAAGAGCTTCTTTTGTATATCAGAAGATTCGAATTTTTTTGTTATTGGTTTAATTTGTACAGGGGTTTGATAAATATCAAATTTACTGGATGAAATCGGTAAATGATAAAATTCAGAAAGAGTTTCCATTTGTTTGCCCCAAATATATATTTTTTCTTTCAATATTTCTGCGTATTCAAACATAACTATTTCCTTTTTTTGTCAAAAACCATCGATTTCGTTCAGTATTATCCAGTTCAGCACACTCTAATTTAATTCGATAATAAAGTATTTTCCTTGCTTTGTATGATTTCTTCTTTAAAATGGGATACGCGATTTCTAATCTCTGTTCAATCAAATTCGCAGTATTAATTTCATAGATTCTGTTACATGTTTGAGCCAACGGTTGATTTGGTTTTCGTAATAAACATTTTATTTTGAACATACCATATATGACTCAAATTGGAAGGCTGAGAAATTGTCTACGTTACCAAACTCTTGTACATCAGCGGATAAATGAGATAAACTGTGCATGTTGTATGTGTATTATGTTCCCCATAAAGAAATTTAACTCCTTCAATAAAATTTGCAAGAATATCATTGGCCAGGTTAGATTTAGTTTTGGAATACTCGGGATGACATTAAATCATAATTCCAGTATGAAGGCACAAAAAGTTGTTATATTTATATGCTGGTAACACATCATTTAGAACAAATGGTCCATAATACAATAAAAGCGTTCGGAATTCTGTAGCTTTAAAATAAGAGAGTTCAGATAAAGTTCTTATCTTTCGTTGAAAATCGGTCGGTTGACTATGAACTATTTGAGAAAGTCTTTCGGATATTTGATTCACACTTCTAGTCGGCAAAAGCGAGTTGGTGCCTCCTCCCACCCACTTCTGAAGTAGTTTCTTCATCACTCCAAGGCAGACAAGATGCATGTATTCCAATGGAAAATCTTTAATCATGTCAATGGGAAGCTCCTCCAATATAGAGTTAGATCTATGATGTTCTTCATTTTCCCTATTTCTAAAAAATTTATTTGTTCTTCTTTGTGTCATAGTATTAATAGGGAAAACCACTCTATTTTTTATAAAGTCTCCTTCCACATTGCGTTTGAGGCAACCAAAATAACCAGTGTGACCTTTCGTCCCAAGAATACTGGACCGTGCAGGGGCATCACATATGAATGATCGTATTTTTACAACAATCGTATCATTTTTCCAAGGAAATCCATCAGCCAATAGTGATTTTAGTTCATCGACGAGATGCCTTAAATATTGATTGAAGCAATCTGGTTTATTGAAGCCATGATAAATTCATATAACCAATATCTTGTTGTTTAAAGAATTATAAATTCTACTTAAAATTGGCCAGAAACAGCTTTGGTTGCTTCTTGTTATGGGTAACCCATCTACATTTATATCTAAAACAAGAGCCGGTGGTGGTTGTTGATGATTACTTAGTAGACTTTCGAAAGCTGCAGTACATCCGATATGTACGTATTTCCCAGGTGAACAATATAGAATATCTCTTGTTTTTGGCGTACTCAAAAGCGTTCTGCTGTCCAATGGGACGTTGTAGCCTAATGACTTATTGAAAAACACTAGTAACTCATTTAATGCGTTGGCTTTTATATTAAATTTTAGTGTCCAACTTCGTAAAAAGTCTTTAATTTTAATATCATCTCTAAGTTCTAGTTCATCTCTTTCAAATTCTGATAAGACCTCACGACTGTTTTCTTCATCATTTGTTTCTACATTAACATGCCGATTTTCATTTTGATCGTGAACAACAACCGGTAATTGAGTGTGACATAAGGGATCTGAATTTCGAGGTTCCTCGTAACAAGTCTGAGTTTGAACTCTGTAGGATTTCGAGTTTATGTTTATGTTTAAAAGGCGTCTTTTAATCGATTACTTCGAAAGTTCGTTCAAGTTTTTGTATTTTGGCATTTTTAGATGATAGATCATTATACAAATATGCATTTGGGATTGCAATAATATTTAAGCGTATATCTCGAGCAATAATATTTAAGCGTAATATATGTAATTAGGAAACGCACATTAATTTATGTGGATTCCTTTGGTACAGAAAAAATTGATATACTATAAATCAAAAAATTTTGTTTTTTGTCTTTCTTTGGTACGGAAAAAAAGAAGGACAAATATATATTTACATCAAAATTTTTTGATTTACATCAATTTTTTCTGTACCGTAGAAATCCACATAATAAATTATCACAGAAAACAGGTATCCACCAACACCGATACATTGGATGACTTTCATCTCAACTAGAGAATTTATATCGAATAGTAGTATCAAGAATAAAACGAATCACGAATAAAAACGTTCTCGAAATAAACGAAATTACAATCTACCACAAATATACGTAAACTACCTAAATCAAACTTACCTGTACTCGTCGAAAATATAGTATACATATATAATTATTTTTACTTTTTTTGCACTTCCGAAATTTTTTTTACGTCTTAAATACACAATACCGCTTACTACTTTTGACTACGAATGATCAATGCGGTTTCAAGTCACTACAATATAATTTTTTCGTAAATTTATTTTCCCGTTACAATTAGTAGCGTTCGATATATGTATGTTTTGTGTATTAGGTATTTATTTTGTTTTTTAAGATCGGACAGTCCTCGTGTAAACTTAATTTTCGTTATACTTATGGTATAACATTTTACATTCCGAGAACCATACATTTGCAATCGGTTACTATCGATTACAGATTTTTATATAGTGTATTTATTTCGTTTATTATTTTTCATTTCTTTTCAAATTCGGATAGTCTTTACGAGTCGCGTATGGCGTAACACTTAACCTGCCTTTTACAGTCCCGAAACCATAAATTTACGGTTTCGTTTGAATGAATAATAATTTAGAACTTGTTATCGTATTTGTTAGTTTCCAAATATTTCATTTCCGTGTTAAATTCGGTATAAATCGAGATACCGTTTTTTATATATTTTTTATTTTCTTAAAATCGGACAGAGTTCGTGTTGATATTCTATGCTTCGGCAAAAATCGAGACGTTGTTTTTGATTATAATTTAATTTTTTTTTGATTTTTTGAACATCGGATAGACGTCGTGTAGATATTTTGTTTTACAATTAAGTATTTCAACCGACGTTTTACGGTCTCGAAACCATAGAGTTTGTTGCGGTTGCAAATTGTTTGTCGGGTGTAGTTTCAAGTAATTGGTGATGTGGTGTTTACAACGAAAGAGAGCACATGACATATCAGTGTCCAAAATTATATGCCATGGAGTTAGATGAAGAAAGAAAAATATAAAGGGCTGAAACTTCTTAAGGCCATCAAAACTTCGGTCTTGATTAATTCAACTACCAAATCAATCCCGAAATGAACCTCTTAAGTCAATCTTAAGCTAAATTTACAACTCAACCTGTATCTCAATCGCAACACAATCCTAAACCAAATTTCCAAATTAACGTCCAGCCCAGCCATCAACTAAATGACCAAATCAACCTTTAATCAACTTTCAAATCAACCCTTAACCTAACTACAAATCAATCCTTACATAATTCCCCAACCGAACAACTCACACCCCAATGCAAGCTAATTAAATCCTGATTCTACGTCAACTCAACTTAGCTCGACCCAAATCTCAAACCTCTGCTCAATTCTACACTTATTTTCCAACCCAATCCCAAAATTAACTCGATTCGAAAGCTAACCCAAGCTCAAATCCTACTCACTATCATACCGATATACGTACCGTCTTACCATCATAACCTTAAACAATCATTCCATTATACCATCGTACCTTCATGACAATATACCATTAAACCATCATACAATCGTATCATTGTACCAAAGAGATGTCGACCCATCACACCATAAAACCATGATGTATATCGTACTACCATAAAATCATATAATCAGACCAATATACCATCGTACCACTATACCATCGTACCATCATACCGTCCCTTATAATCATACCCTCATACCATCGTACCATCGTAGCATCATACCATCATATAATCATACCATCATACTGTCAGGCTATGATATCATTATACCATCCAACCATCGTATCGCCATACCATCATACCATTACATCGTATCAACTTACCATCATACCATATTACCATCATACAATCATACTATCAT
The DNA here is from genome assembly GCA_958295665.1 of Tipula vernalis. Lineage (NCBI taxonomy): Eukaryota > Metazoa > Arthropoda > Insecta > Diptera > Tipulidae > Tipula > Tipula vernalis. Next base: position 163,601,320 of record OY282560.1, on the reverse strand, counting down.
ACCAACATATCATTATACCATCATACAGGTTTTACACGTCAAATTGATCCTTTCTTCGACTTCAAACTGAACTTTTTACATTCCATATTGAACCTTTTACATTTCAAATTGAACCCTCAACAAATTATATTTCTTTTTTTTTTCTTTTCTTTTTTTTTTTATTTCGACTGAGTCTTGTACCCATTTAGTAATTTACATTGCATAATAAAGTTTTTGATTAGTAGGCACAATCAAGTGATTATCCCCCGTTTCGTGTACCTCCTCCTCAGATTTTTCGCCACGGTAAGTCTACTGACCTCCTGGTCGCGATAAGTCCAAAGGTTTGGTTCTTTGCAGTCTTCTTGTTGGTGTGGTATTCAGCATACAGCGTATGTCCAGATTTTCATGCTGGTGCACACGTTGTAGGTGTTTTGTTGCATGATTCTTGATTTCATCCGCGACAAGCTCGATCTTTAGATCTCGATGGAGGTTGTCGTTTCGAATATACCACGATGCATTAACAATACATCGCAGGATTTTATTTTGAGCTGTTTGTATGATTTTGATATTTGTCCTCTTGGCACAACGCCAAAGTTGACTACCACTCCATATGTCCATACAAGTTTCAGAATTTGTTTGTATAACAGCAGTTTGTTATGAATCGCCAGTTCAGATTATCCCCCTAGGAGCCAATGCATTTTTCTAAATTTTATGTTTAGTTCTTCTCTCTTCTTTTTTATGTGTTCCTTCCATCTAAGTTTAGCATCTAAAGTCATGCCAAGATATTTAGCAGTGTTCGCATGCGGTACTATTATCGAGATTATCATTATTGGTATATGATTAACTTTTAGATTTGTAAAGTTTACTTGGATTGATTTTGCTTCATTTAATTTAATTCGCCATTTCTTTGTCCAATTACATATCAGGTTAGTAGCCTTCTATAATTTAATAGTGGAGTCATTGATTTTTTGCTGTTGCAAGTATGGCCGTGTCGTCGGCAAAAGTTGCCATTGTTGCTTCTGTAATTGGTTTATCTCTAGTATACAGGAGATAAAGGATTGGCCCAAGAACACTTCCTTGAGGAACTCCTGCTGTTATCCTTTTTAGTTGGGAGTATTCATTCTCATACTTTACTCGGAAATGCCTCTCTGATATGTATGATTTTAGAATTTGAAAAATTGCTCCGGAAGATCTCGGTGAAGTTTGAATTCTAGCCCCTGGCCTGGTGCCATACTTTGTCAAATGCTTGCGCTACATCAAGGAATATAGTTGAGCATATTTGTTTGCTTTCTAATGATTTCTCGATTACATCAGTAATTCGATGTACTTGTTCTATAGTAGAATGTTTTTCCCTAAATCCAAACTGATGTGAGGGGATAAGATTCGCTGGTCGCTTTATCGTTCGGAGGTTTGTTCGGCTTAAGTATCATAATTACTTCTGCAACTTTCCATTGTCTTGGTACATATCTTAGTCGAAATGCTCCATTGATTAAAGGCACTAGTTTCCTCAACGCTTTCTCCGGTAACACTTTTATTATCTGACCCGTTATGAGATCATATCCTGGAGCCTTATACGCATTCAGATTATTCTTGATTTCCCATTTTAGTTCTTTCAATGTTACAGGTGTAATTTTTATTTCATCCTGTTTATTTATCGGGGTAATATTTTCCTCTTCCGTTTGTTTTGGGTAAGGTTGGAATGTTTCTTCAAGGTGATTTGCAAACAAATCTGCTTTTTGTTTAGCATTTCGAGCCAAATTTTCTTTATTTTTAATTGGAGGAACCTGAAGTTCGGGTCTTATAAGATTCTTTGTTGCTTTCCATAATGAATAATCAGTATCTTTTTGCCCAGTTAGAGTGCTGAGGTATTTATTAACTGACTGATTTGTAATGTCTTTTATTAGATATTTTAATTTGTTACACAAGTGATTAAATACCCTCTTATTTTCCGGGTTTCGATGTTTTTTGCCAATTCTTCCGTGCTTTTCTTTTATTTTTAAGAAGTTCTCTCACTTCCTCTGGATAGCTAACATTGCGCTTCATTTTCTGACTGTTATTAGGAGTGCTTTCCCACGCAGCACTTTGGATATTATGGATGAGCTTATCTAGTTCGTCTTCTATTTGGACTGGCCCCTGTATTGGGTTCTGCAGATTAATTCTTTCTGTTAACCGTGTTTGGAAGAGATCCCAATTAGTTTTGAAGCTCGTTAATTTCGGGTTGATCTCTTTCATAATAATTGTTTGGCTAAGTATCATAATTACTGGTGAATGATCTGATGATAGACTTTCACTGTTCTCTATATGGATATAATTATCTGAAATCCCTCTTGTAATAAAGAAGTCTATAAGATCTGGAGTCTTAGTGATATCCGACGGCCAATAAGTTGGTGTACCGCCCGAGTGAAAATCGCATGTTAGTTGTTTGCCTGCTGCGAGCAGTTCTTTTCCTTTAGCCGTCGTTAACCGTGATCTCCAATAGGTATTTTTTGCATTGTAGTTGTCACAAGCGATATCTTGTGCTTAGCATTGGAACTAGTGTTCCAACTCTTATACAGTAATATTGTTATAATTAATATTGTTATACAGTAATGTCGATACATTGAACTGAATTGAATAAAGGCCAGTCTAAAACGTAACACCAAGCTTTTCATTACATGGTGTCAGATAAGTTTTAAGAAGAGAAAAATGAGTCCAATTAAAATGAGTGATAAAATGATAAGAAATTAATATTATCAGATAAAAAAGTGCGATAATCAATATTAAAGTAAAAATAGACGCGGATGATCATTAATTAAAAGGATAAACGGAGATACAAATAATAGTAATCCAATTAAAATTCGTGTTAAAAATAATAAGAAGTGAATATTATCAAAAAAAAAAAAAGCGTGATAATTAAGTTAAAGATAATAACAGATCTGGATGGGCATTAATTCAAAAGTTAATTGAACGCAAAAAATTATTGAGAAAAATCCAAGGATGGATGCCATGCTTTGAGTGATTTTATTTTATGATATACGGGGATATAAGTATATACAGAGACATACGAATACATAACATACGGCGTGTAATAATAAAATGGAAGGCATTAAATCACTAAAGCCATTAATAGTGCTTCCAAGTAGCACAGATTATGATTCGTGGTTGGATCAATTTGAATTCTATGCAGCAGCCATAGAGTTAGAGAAAAAATCGGAGATCGTGCAATTTGCGACGTTCATAACGACAATAGGACCAGCAGCGCAAAATATTTTTAAGACGTTCCAAATCAAAGATGAAGACATAAAATGCAGTATATTAAAAGAAAAGTTCAAGACATACTACCTTGATCAACAGATTCCCGAAATAACCACCGTGTGGCGCTCCCATCGTTCCGATTTGAGTTATGTTTTTTTTGTTAAGTTGGTACATCTGTTGTCGATATTCCCTCTAAATCTTAGCGTCATAGCTTGACATTTGCAAAAGTTACGTAGTCAAGAGTACATCTATCTCTGTGTGTGTTGGCGATTTTTCCATTATTTCCTCTCGGCTGCTGAAACGCGTTCCCCGTAATGGTTTTTTAACTCGATTGAACAGAAAGAAGTCACAGGGAGCCAAATCAGGTGAATTCGGTGGCTGTTGGATGGTATTTGTTGCATTTTTCGTCAAAAAAGTACGAATAGTGATGGCACTGTGAGACGGTGCGTTATCATGGTGCAAAATCCACGAGTTTTCTGCCCACAATTCTTGTCTCTTTCGGCGAATTGCTTCACGCAAACGTCTCATAACGCCGAAAAAATACTCTTTGTTTACGGTCTGGCCTTCTGGCAAAAATTCATGATGCACTACACCGTTGTAATCCATGAAAACCGTGAGCATTGCTTTCTTTTTTGACTGAAAACGACGTGGTTTTTTTTTTGGTGAACGCCATTCACTTGCCTGATGTCTGGATTGCGTGTCGTACTCATAAACCCATGTCTCGTCTCCAGTAATGATCCTTTTGATGAATGTGGGATCGGATTCAGCCTCGCAAATCATGTCTAAAATTGTAAATAATCGCCAACACACACAGAGATAGATGTACTCTTGACTACGTAACTTTTGCAAATGTCAAGCTATGACGCTAAGATTTAGAGGGAATATCAACAACAGATGTACCAACTTCACAAAAAACACATAACTCAAATCGGAACGATGGGAGCGCCACACGGTGGTTATTCCGGGAACTTGTTGATCAAGGTAGTATTTCAATCCAAAATCAAATATAACATTTCAACGTACATAACGTAACAATAGTGCAAAAAGAGGATCAAACGTTTGAGGAATTTTTGATGAGCAGTAGAGCATAAATAATCAAATGCAAATTTGGACAATTAGAGGATGAACTACTAATGGACAAGGTTGTAATTGGGGTGCATTCGCAGAAAATCAGGGAAAGATTGCTGTCAGATGAGAACTTAACGCTGGAAAAAGCAATATGTATATGCAGATCAAATGAAATTGCAACACGACAAATGTCGACAATGTCATCGAACGCGGAACAATTGGTGGACTTTAAAGGCAAAAATAGGTCCAACAATGCAAATAACTTGAGTGAGTACAAAAATAAAAACGTTAGTAGTAGTTCTCAAAGTTTAAATAAAAATAAATTAATTGAGTGTCAACATTGTAAGAGAAAACACATGCCAAGTAAAACACAATGTCCAGCATTTGGTGAAAAATGCTTGAGTAAATTTAATCATTTTAAGATTGCATGTAGAAGAAATAATTTTAGGAAGAATACAGTAAATGTGGTTGAGAATGAACATGCTAATAGTGACATGGATGATGAAGTTTATTTGATTCAAAGTATTGGTTCATTGAGTGGATCAAGAGACGAATTTTTTGAGGATATTAAGATTAAAAATATTAGTTTAAGTTTTAAATTAGACACAGGAGCCCAATGTAATGTGATGAGTTTGAATGATTGTAAAAAGCTGAGAGTAGATATGCATGAATCAAAAACTAAGAAACTTATCACATTTGGGGGAAATTTTATCAAGGTAATTGGGGAAATTTCACTGAAGGTATTATTCAAAAAAGTAGTTTCAAATATAATTTTGAAAATTGTAAAAGAGGATGTAGTTCCCATTTTAGGCTGGAAAACGTGTAAAGAGTTAAATTTAGTCACTAGAAATTTTAATGACAATTGTAAAGTTAATGAAATTGAAATCAAAGATGCAATTATTGAGGGTTTAGGTTGTATTAAAAATTTTGTGTATGATATCGATCTGATCGCCGATCCTAAGTTCGACATAATCCCGCCTAGAAGAATCCCATACTCAATCAGAGATACAGTCAAGTCAGAATTGGATAAGATGGAACAAATAAATGTTATAAAAAAAATAATTGAACCAACTCCGGCAGTTTCTCCAATTGTCATTGTTAAGAAAAATAACAAAATCAGAATTTGTATGGATCCAAGCCAAGTAAATAAAAATATCTTGAGAAGGCACCATCCGCTGAAGACATTAGAGGAAATATCAGCAACAATTGCTAATTCTAAATTTTTCACGCTTATTGATTGCAAGGAGGGGTTTTGGCAAATACCTGTTACTGAACGAAGTCAGAAATATTTGGCATTTGGCACTCCGTGGGGCAGATATACGTGTTTGAGGTTACCATTTGGTTTGGCATCAGCACCTGAAGTATTCCAGCAGATGATGAACCAGCTAGTAGAGGGATGTAGAAATGTTGAGTGCTCAATGGATGACATACTATAGTTCATGCTTCTACATGAGTTGGTTACGTATACTCAGCGAGTAATTGATAGAATAGAAAAAGCTGGAATCACATTAAACAGAGACAAATGTCTATTTATCAAATCATATGTTAAGTTTTTGGGTCACATAGTATCAAATAGAGGACTGGAGATAGATCCAGAAAAAATTGCAACTATTTCAACATTACGTAGGCCTACTACAGTGAAACAGATTCAACGTATGCTGGGAATGATCACTTATGTAGCTAAGTTTATTCCAAACTGTTCGGAAATAACAGAACCGCTAAGAAAATTGATCAAGAAAAATACAGAATTTGTATGGGAAGTAGAGCAAGATCAAGCTTTTGAGAAAATAAAAAATCTATTAATAACAGCACCAGTTTTGAAATATTACGTTAACAAGGATGTGACATTATCGGTGGATGCCAGTAAAAATGCAGTCGGGGCGGTATTGATTCAGGATGAGCACCCGGTCGCATATGCATCAAGATCATTAAGTGAGTGTGAACAAAACTACCCACAAATAGAAAAGGAAGCTACAGCAATACGTTTCTCAGTTAAAAATTTCATGAGTATATACATGAGAAAAAATTGATTATTGAGACAGATCATAAACCTTTGGAATCGATATTCAAAAAGCCAATTCAGTCTGCTCCTGCACGGCTTCAAAGAATTTTGTTTGATATACTGCCATATTCACCTCAAATAATAGTAGAATATACAAAAAAGGGAGAGATATACCATTAGCAGATGCTTTAAGTCGTGATTGTGATAATCCAAAGCAAACGGAACAAGAAGATCTGGAAATTAGTGTAATTGTCCCAATTTCGAACAATGCGATAAAAAATTTGAGGGCAGAAATAGAAAACGAAACACACCTTCAGACTTGGCCTGAGAATAATTCAGAAATACCAAGAGATATTGAACATTTTGCAAATTTTAAAGAGGAACTGGCAGTATACGATGATATCTTATTTAAAGGGGAAAAAATAATAGTGCCTAAGGCTCGAATAAAAAAGACGTTAGCTGCTGTGCATACAGGTCATCATGGTATACAATCAACGATGAAAAGAGCTCGTCAATTATTCTACTGGAAAGGGTTAACACAGGATACGATTGACTTCATAGAACAATGTGCAGTGTATCAGCAAATACAAAAAAGTAATATCAAAGAACCTATTATGAGTAAAGAAGTTCCAAGTCTACCATTTGAAATAGTGGCAACAGACCTGTTTTAATTAAATGGTGAAACGTATTTAGTGGTGGTGGACAGTTACTCCGGTTTCTTCGAAATAGAGAAACTTAATAACATGATGTCAGCCGAGGTAATACAAATATTAAAGAAAATATTTGCTACCCATGGTACACCTAGAATACTGGAAAGTGATAATGGTCCTCAATATTCGGCTAGAGAATTTTTGGAATTCAGCAAAAAGTGGAATTTTGAGAGTCCTCAGTTTCCAAGAGCAAATGGTTTGGCAGAACGAGCAATTCAGACAGCTAAACTAATGATGAAAAAATGCGTCAAAGACATCTTGCACTACAAAATATGCGTAATATACGTAGAGATAATTGCCTAGAGTCTCCCAATAAAAGGCTAATGAGCAGATTGACAAGAACAAATCTTCCAATTGGCAAGCAGCTTCTGGAACCTAAAATAATCCAAGGGGTGAAGGAAAATCTAACCAATCTAAGAAACAAGCAAAAAAATTATGCTGATAAAAACACGAAGGTTCGGCAATATCCAATACTCAATGAGAAAGTTTGTATTCAAATGGGTCCTAGAAATTGGATTACAGGGGCAGTAATGGAAAAGCTGCGAGCTCCAAGATCGGTGATAGTGCAGTCCGATGATGGAAGTCGATACAGACGTAACTCTCATCATCTTCGCAAAACCAGGTTGATAGAACCAATCAAACGTGAAAATAAATTCATACATATAGAAGACAGTTCACAAGATACGGTTAAAAGCACTGGTGATGACAAACAGGTTATAAATAGTGAGAGGTCGAATAAAGGTATCGGTGAAACAGTAACTAGATCGGGAAGAGTTAGTAAAGCACCACAAAGGTTGGATCTTTGAGTTCAGTCATGGCTTAGTATTAAAACTAATCATAAATATTATATTACATATATAGTTAGTATGAAGAAACAACGTATATAGGTTAGGTTAGGTTAGGTTGGAGTGGCTGCTTACGCACACTTAGACCGGTGACGGTCCATTGTGATACCACAGGATGTATCCCCTTTTACCCCTATTGGAACCATTTCGAGCTACTTATGTAGCGTAAGACGTCCAGCACTTTAATGTTTTCGAGATCCGAGAGGCAGTCCATCCTGAACAACGTATATAAAAAATAAAAAAAAATATTTGTATGCTTTATATAATCTTTTATGAGGATAGCTGATCCACCTCTAGCTTTGTTCTCTGGATGTAATGCATGGTAGCAATTATATCCTTTTATTTTACAGAATGAAGTTTTAGTGCAAATACAAATAAACATAACAAATTATATGCATGGCCAATTAGGATGGAGCTTGGCTATTACTTAACCGATTATGATGAAAATTGACATGTGGGTTGGAAATGAGATTCTAAAATGATTTTTGAATACAGTTCTGTCATATGATCAATAAGAATATAGCTTTCTTATTAACCAATTATGATGAATTTTGACGTTGCCAACGAATAGAAGGAAATGTGACTCAAAAATTATTTTTAGACGAGGTTGCGAGATATATGTCAATATGGCTTTTACAATGTTGTCTATTTAGGTTTCTCTTGCAGCTGTTAAGGTTTCTTTAAGACAGCCTAAACATACTATTTCACTTGCTAAACGATCAAGATTATCTCCGTAATAATATTCAAGTTCCATTAGAAACTTGCCTTGCCAATCCTTCGCTTGAAACATTGGGTTATGTTTTCTGAGTATTTGCTGTCAGAGCGGTAAGTTTAGCATTGTTTAGAAAAAATAGAGTCTCATTTCCAGCGGACATGTCAAATTTCATCATAATCGGTTAAGAAATAGGCAAGTTCCGTCACACTTGGCCATATTCCAAAACTTCATCCAAAAATCATTTTAGAACGTCATTTCCAATGCACAAACCGAATTTCATCATAATTGGTTGAGAAACAGGCAAGTTCCATCATACTTGGCCATATTCCAAAACTTCATCCAAAAATCATTTTAGAATCCCATTTTCATCGCGTAAGTCAAATTTCTCTAAACTCAGTTAAGAAATAGATAAATTCCATCCTAATTGGCTATTCATTTAATTTGCTAAAGGTTCAATTCGAAATGTTAAAGGTTCAATTTGAGCTCTGAGATATTAACATTGACCTTTAAGACTTAAGTCTTAAACAATATTTGTGTAAGATTTGATTCAAATCGGTCAAGTTGTGTGGATTTGACCCCTTAACCTTCAACTCAACCCCAAATTCAATACCTAACTCAATATTCAAACCAGCGTATATAAAAAATTGGTAAATATTTCTATAACAAGGTATTTTGTGTCAATTCGTATGGCAGGTACCCGACCATCATGATCCACAGGTTCCAAAAGCTATTCAATTCTCGGCCTTGACCATAGAAACAGATTGGCAAAAAAAAAATCTAAATCGAGCAAGCCGTTCTCGAGATACCATCGGTACAGACATCCAGACATCCAGACAGACGGACGGACATTTTTTTTTTTAAAGCGATTTGTTTTAAGAAGGGGCGTTTGTACCGATTTGTACTCCGACAATGCCACAAATTTGGTGGGTGTCAATAAATTATTGACACAAAAAATTTCCAAAATTATGGCGAATGTGCCATTTTAATCCTCTAAGCGCTCTTAGCTTTGGTGGAATTTGGGAACGTGCAATTAGATCGATGAAGTTTCACTTAAAAAGAACCATTGGAGCCAGCATAGTTACTCTTTTAACACAAGACCATTATGTTTTTAACACCATCGCATTTCTTAATCGGCCATTCGAAAGCAAAAATTCCAGAGAACTACGTGTCCAGCACGCAAGTAAACCTCTACAAAAGATGGCAAAATATGCAGCAAATAGCCAACCAATTTCACAAGCGACGGCATGTCGAATACTTCACGCCGTTGCAGCAAAGAGCAAAGTGGCATAAAGCAAAACCGAATGTCAAAATAGGAGATATTGTTGTCATCAAGGATGATGATGTACCATCAATCTACTGGAAATTAGAAAAGATTGTAGCTGTTCATCCAGGAAACGATAATATTGTAAGGGTTGTTTTTAATGCAAAATGCGGAGAATTAAAGCGGCCAATCAACAAAATTTCCACCCTTCCTGTTGAATTAGTTTTGTTTTATTACCAAATCAATCAACAGTTTTATTATTAATTCAGTGGATAAGCAATTTGCCTACTACCCCAACGTGTATAAAAGGTGGAATTAAACTCTAAGTATAATAACAAGTTGTTACAATTACTAAATAGATCCCAACCGTGTAGAATTTATGTAGAAAAAGTAAGGGTTTTTACATGGTACTTCGAGATGGATCCCCGGGTTTCGGCACCATTGTCTCCTCCTTCCGGATTTCGGTACTGATTCTTCCTTCATCCCGGACAGGACCCCATCTTCTTATTTCTCTCTTCCATTTAGTTCATTGTGGTAACTGGTGGAGGTATTCAAAGGACCATCATTTCCAAAAGTCCTGAACCATTCGCTCAACTACATGCCATCTCGATCTTAACAATATGTGATCAATTTCTGCGGTCGGTAGCGCCTTGAGGGAATCTCCTATCAGGAAATGCCCCGCTGTTAATGTTGACAGATCTGCAGGATTACTTGTTAGCGGAGTTAGTGGGCGAGAATTGAGACATGCTCCTATTTGGGTATAGTCACGGTATAAAGCTCCTTGAAAGTGAGTGTTGTCTCGCCTATATGGTCCATTTGAGATGTAATTTCATTAATTTAATTCCTGCCTCCCATATTCCACTGAAATGAGGTATGTGAGGTGGTATGAAGTGCCAATTGGTTCCATTGCCATGTTGTCATTGCGCGGCGATGACCCTTTTGCATTACGTTATGAAGGATGTTGTTGTTAAATCGCTTATTATTTCAAAGTGCAATGAGCAATGTATCTCTGTATGTCTTGTGACCCCTACCTTTGGTTGATCTTTATTGGACGGGCCCCGCATAGCCAATTCCCGTTTTGGTGAACGGTCTTCCCGGCCTCACTCGTGCTAATGGTAGGTTTCAAATTAGTTCAAATGAATTATTTGTCTTACCGCTCGCTTACTATCAATGATCCAGAATTTGTTTCTTAATGTTGCTAATGTTAATTGTGTGCCTCCGTGTAATGTACCAATATGAACATACTTCAATTTTTTTTGTTGTAACTATGATGTGCTTGCTCAGAATTAGTAGATTTTTGCTTGAACTTGGGAGCCTTGAATTTTGTAGTCGTCCGTTTAGTCGTAGCAGATTTAGTGATAAGATTTTGCTTTTCATGCTGAAGACGGATCATTTCCTTGTAGAAACCTTGCCGAGCACGAGCTTTAGAATTATTATTCCTTCATTCTGGAGTTCTGAACAAGCTAATTCATTTTTATTATTGCTTCTACGCGAGCTATTGTTGATAAACCTTTTGCGGTATGCGACTACACTTTTATGGGTTTTTCTTCTAACTCCTCTGCTTTGTGCGAGTTACTTGGTATAATAAGATTGATTTCCTCCCTCCTAGTTAGCTCTTGCCGAAGAAAATTTGGACCTTGCCAGCACAATTTATTTTCTATGAGTGCTAACGATAACCACATGAAGCTTTATCCCCTAGATTATCGCATGTTTTTACGTGGTGCCATGTTGCAGCTGGTACCATAGTTTTTACTGGGGAAATACTGTTTGCCACGAACGTTATATATTTGTTGGTTCCCCCGTGACGATCCAACACTGACGTTGAAATAACCTTGGATCCCTATCATGACACTGTATGGCTGAACTAGAATTAGAAGAATTTCAACTGCTTTCAGAATCCAGATTCAAAAATAGGTACTATATTCTTTTAAAAACCGACTTGACCTTGAAATGGCCTTGAAATTTGATCTCAATATCAAATTCAAGGTCATAACCTGATTTCACCCTAAAAATTGTGCAACTTTTGTATCAACGTGTGAGTGGTTCTTTTAAAATGGGTCACCCTGTATATTTGATTTTAAAAAAAAACTGCTGTATAAAATTGGTTTGGTTGCGATGATAGATGTGTGTCGAAATCTCTTTTAAAAAAGTTTCAAACACAAATATGAAATTTTAATGGAAATTTTATATCTAAGTTACTAAACCAATTCTACAACTAGTTCAGGCCTTATGGTCAGCCCAATAAGAAATATATAAAGTGCAATTCAGTCCTTGCATATATGCTGGCAGTATAAACAGCATTCTTCTTGCCGAGTTTTGCTAAGCTTTGACAGTAAACGACAATTTACCCTTACCTTAAATTTCAAGTATTTGATAAATTCCACTACCTCATGTATATCTACTAAATTGGCATTAGGCCACTTTATTGTATATACATTAGGGAATTTGAGACTTTTAAAGGTAAAGAATAAATATTCGGATGCTCCCCTTCCCCAATTGCAGAATCTGCCCATTTCTTTTAAATGACCATTAAAACATCCTGTAAGATACTAGGTAAGGTTCTTCAAAGATGCACGACCCATTTTGCGTACATCTCCTATGTTTTCAATACGGTAACTCAAGAGTTTATCTCAAGAGGCTTCAGTTCCCATTTTTGCACAGCGATCTGCAGACACGTTCTCACGTATAGCGCAGAGTGGTCGGGAGACTACAAACGAGATTATATATGACTCGGTGTCCCTATATTTGGAAAAACTTGAGAATTTTACCCATCGGTACCCGAAGTTCGAAACCATGCCCAATTATTCCCGCGCCAGTTATTGTACCATATGAAAACATGACGAAGTATGGTGTTTGCCGCTACATCATTCTCGAGTACGTTAATCGTGAAATTTCTCTTCAATTTACTATTTTAAGTTTTAACCTTTACATTCGATAGTTGGATCACTCGCTCCACCAATTTAATTTGCCTTGGATGCTGTTGTTTTCTGATCTGACAGTTTTGATTAGGTGCGTTGCTTTTAGGTTTATAGCTCCTGATGCGAGCCCCCGAAGTTTTTCTAGACCAGCAGAAAGCCACGTTCTCACTGCTCCCGTTGCGCTCAAACATATTAGTCTTTGAATTTTATCCAATAAACAGCAAGCACCAGTTTGCTGTATCTTTAGCGACCACACAAATGCAAGGAGATCATTGGTATAAAGATGGAGTGTTACAGTGGTACCATTACTATTTGAAGGATTTGCCATTCAATGTTAGGTTAGGTTAGATTAAGGTGGCTATCCTGAGGACAGATGAGAGACAGCTGTGGTACTACGTTCGACGTAAGGAAATATTATCGTTGCGTAGCCTAAAAAACGCTGCGGTAGTCGGAGAACACCACAACCAACCCTATACCATCCATTTTTGAAGTATCCGTGAAAAGTTCAAAACTTCAGGGTTTAACATCTATTCAATCAGCTAATCCTCTCTAGAGGGAATATTATTACGAAACCTTTTGTTAAAACATGGTAATGGAATCATGTAATCGGTGATACCAGGGATGTCTTTGTTACACAAAATGGATGAGTGTTCCGTATTAATAGAGGTCCACATAGAAATGGATTTGAACTTTATAGCTGTGCCCGTTGCCATTTGAATACACAGAATATCTAGGGGCATGAGCTGGAAAAGAAACGCCAGTGACCTTGTGTATTAGTGGTGCACTCAGGAGCACACCCACTCAGTGTGGGTGTGCTCCTGAGTGCACCACTAATACACAAGGTGTAAGTTCTCTGGACAATATCAACAGGACCATATCAACTTCATCAGCTTCAATTTTGAGCAGCAGAGCAGCCGAGGCTGCCTTGTAGTGATGTAAATTGATCTGAAGAAGCCTCAGCATCAATCTAAACCATCGCCCCCACCACCGTCGTGTCAGATTCGCCAATCCGAGTTCCTGGAGTTCATATAGTTTCTCCAAGTATCTGGACCTCTCAGAGTCCAACGAGTGTGTTTGAATACTCGCCCAACAATGGACGATCACCACCAGGCAGAATATCACCAGCTGTCACCCCTCCTACCGTTGCAGTCCCCAGCCTTACCCATCTCATCCTTTTTGCCAGACTTCCGTGTGATAGCACCGAAACTGAAGCTTATCACACCCTTCGTTCTTGTCAAAGCCTGATTAGAGGTCAACTATAATTATTATAATTGATAAGTTGTTCGTCCTTGCCAGAGCCTCTCTCGACTCATCATTTATAATAATTATAGCTGATCTATAATCAGCCTTTGGCTCCTCCAGCTACGCTATTTACCAATTTGAGGTTGTAAGTTTCAGATTGCAAATTCGGAGCATCTCCATAACCTCACTTGGGTAGGTCGGATTCCCAGGAATCCACACCCGCACCCTATGACTGCTCGGGATGTCCTTCCTTGCTACAAACTCTAGACTGACTCGAGGCCAGACCTCACCCAGGCTCCCTACCGCCTTCCTTTAGAGATAGAGCGATCTTTGGTCGACACAGGCTATCAATTTGATATGGTTCCTGTATCATCCTCCATCTCTACAGTTAGGAGGAAGACCACCTTTAGGAAGGTCACAGCTAACATTCCAGTGCCATATATCACCGCAACGATCAGCTAATACTTAAGAACCTCGCCTGTTTACAGTTTCCTACAACCTTGACCTCCTTGCATCCGTATGTGATTCCTCCTGGGATCTCTACCTTTTGTGCACATAATTGTAACCTATAGATTTTCGCCCGTGGAAGTCATTTAAAAAAATGAGTTTCCTTTCATCAGCCACTGCGCCACCATTTTGTTTTAAATAATTAAAAAAATGTTTCGTGTACTTAAAGACTTGTATAAACATGTATTAAAACTGAGTTTAAAAATATCGCTTCATTTTTCTTAAATAAGGTGTTATTACCCCTTAATCTATCGAGCAATTGGTTAATAAGGTGCAGTAACAATACAGGTGAAAAAGTAAAAATGCTGGAACATACTGAAGAAGCACACTGCTTATCGATGACTTTCTGATCAAGGACTCTAACTCAGGGAAGTGACCTACCATTAGACAATTGGTAGATTCATTATCAATTGGTAGATTATTTATTGAACAGAATTCAAGAAATTTCTCATTTTTGATGTTAATGTTACTGCTTCCCCAGATGAAGGCTGCTATGAGATGAGAGTTAGCATGATGAGCTTCTGGATTGAGGGCGATTTCGTCCTCGGAAAAATAGCCTGATGCGAAATGTAACGATTTTTGCCTCCTTCGGTTAATGGCGTCTCGTCTGAGACTCATGATCGCTGTGATATCCATCAAGATATTGTGTGACGAGTGAAGTTGCTCCAAAGCTCATGTATGAGCGCTATGTTCCAGTCTTTAGTCTCAAAAAACGGCTTAGATTGGAAGTGGTGATTGACAACGATTAATTATTTTTCTACATTGAAGGTTTCACAGCCCCAGTTATCGGAGGTAGCCCATTTCTGTTGCCTCTTCTGCCCTGGCTAGGTTTCACGGCATGTGCAGTACCCGAGGTGCCTGGTCTGTTATCCTCCCGCTGTTTCGTGCTTACATGGTCCGTAATTTTCGCCTCCGCCTCTCCCACTCACCATTTTGGGGCGAAAATAGACCATGCCAGTTTTTCCATTCACCATTTTTTAGAGCCTCCACTGTCTTAAAAGATATTGACATCATCAATTGGAGGTGGTTAACCCTACGTTCTGGATCGCTAACAGACAGATAACTTTCTCGGTTTTTTCCTTACCGCATTGTGGATGGCTCACAAAAAAGATCTTGGGGCGTAGAAAGTCCTTCTCGCGGGCGATTTTTAGGTTTGCCCCACTCCTCCCATCAAATTTGGTATAGTGGCAGTAAGCCACGATGCTGTGTTCTTGTCGACGGATCCATCATTTGCACAATACCCAATTTGTCTTCGGACAAGCCTTAGTCTGATATTTTTAGATGTATTATCTTCACCGCATCGTTGTATTTCATCAACTGTTCATCACCAAAAAAAAACCGATGGTTTTTCTCCCTTTTCAAGGACAGTCCTGCGTCTTTAATCTTTTTTGGACACTGCTCATAGCTTCGACTTGGGATCGTAGTTTCCTCGTAGTTCCGCTAAGGCCTTTCTTTATTTTGATTCTTTAATTGAAAAATGATTCATTCCATTTTCTTTCCCCCTCGAAATCATTCAACTTCCAGACCTGTAACAAATTAACTCATGGTGTGTAATGTACGTATTTCGTATAACTTTTAAAATTCAACCTAAATAAATTTTTCACAGGAAATGAGGTCACCAGATACCAATTTCAATTCTAGTGGCAATAAGGCGACACCATCAATAAAATCGCACAAAGAGAATTTTCTTTGTCCCAATTTTCCAATGCTTTGATATTGTTATTTTTTCTGCAATCGTCTTATTTCTAGATGAGCCACAATGTGCTCCACAATCGAAAGATATTGTAATTTACTGTTATATGAATGAACATATAGATTTTCTGTGACGCACTAATCGATTAAAAAAAATGGGAACTCCTCAATTTCTTATGTACTGTATACGTTAGTAGGTTAATATGTGTGCAACACTATAAAAACGTTATATCCCGTTTAAGGTCAGTTTAAGTGTTTTATTGGCGCCGTGCCATTTTTTGACGCAATGATCTAATAAAATCGGCGAAAATAGGTTAAAAACGAAATGTTTTTTTCTTTTACATTCTGATTTTCCTACTTAAAGAATGATGTTGCACTATTTATGTGAGAGACAGCACGTAAACAACTCAATAATTTCTGTATTTGTCTAGTGAATGTGTGTTTGTGCCGACGAGTTGTAGTGTAGTGTGTGCGCTAATACTCATATTCATGATTCATAGTAAATTTTCTAAGTTTTATTATGACTGGCTACGTCTTACGATTGCATACACGTTGGAACACAAAAAGCAGACGTCGTAATTCAATTAAAAAATTGATTTTAATTTTTTGAATTCTAGAATACAAATTTATGACATAACATGCTATAATACCATGTGATTTGACTTTGGCTTCTTTCTGTTTACTGTTTGTCATTATGCGGTTGGTAAATAATTATTATGGTTTATGTTATTATATAATTTTGGAAAAGTTAGGCGAACGAAATCAACAGAAACCTTTTTCATTAGTGCGAGTTAATTGAAAAACTTTTTTGTTTTGTTATTGTTGTTGTCATTGATTGAAACTTCTTCATTTGCTTTGAATTGTTTTGTTTAATAAATATCGCTCATAATCAAAAAAAAAAAAAAATTAAACGCTTTGAAAATTTAGTAATCATGAAATTCTGAGTTAGAGAAACGATTTTGAAACTGGTGCCTTACCGTCTGTTACCGTCCTGTAGCCGAAAGAGATAAATATTTCTGGCACCAATATTTTTTAATGATGAATGATCAATCAACTTTCAACAAAAGAATTAATTTGTGGCCGCTTCCAAGAGTTCAACCGGAAATAAGGTTTTTTGGTGTTTGTTTTTCTTGCATTAGAACTGAACCAACTTGACAACAAAAATTTGTAATCTAATGTTTAACGTGATGGACTTTAAAAATTAGTTACATAGTTCGAATATATTTGAGATAACTTTTTGTTTTTTTTTTTAATTTTTTTAAATACGGTTTAAGTGGCCTTGAATACATAATAACTAGTTCTCAAGAATTATGTACATAAAAAGACACAGTCTATTTAATTACCTAGTAAAGGTAGAAAAAAATCAAAATAGAAGTGAAAAAAATTTCTTTGTTTATGACTATTTTAAATTTATCTTTATTTCTAAACATTAAAAAATTAAAGTTATCAATGTCAAAGCACACATAAAGACGCTTTTGGTCAATTAATTTATTTTTCTTAGAAAAATCATGTATATTGGAGGTGTCTCATTAGGGTAGATTTATATATGTGATTTATATTCCAATGCTGCAACTATAAAGAATCCACCAAATGTGCCTAGTATACCTCCAAGTGGCAAAATCCGGGCAATGATGTGAAACATCGGTTAAATACTAGAGGCAAGTGCAGTACACAATAAATGAGTAATGAGCGGAACAAATATGGTAACTAATACTACAGGTGATACACCTGATACTCAGGTAAACCAACTCTCTTCGGAGGTCGCTCTCATGGAATCTGGGGAAGACCAGCCATTGAGTCAGAGGAGTCAGAAAGTACGGCGATCTTCAATAAGAGTACTCCCTCCATTGTTCTACAAACGAAGAAAAGCTTGTAGATACAATTTCATGGATGTAGGAGCGTATAAAGACTTTTGGAAACGAAGTCAAAGCTCTTAAGCTAACGGAGGACATCTGGCACGGATTGGTTTTAGCTGTCTCACTTGACAGGCGACGGTGGCAAATTTTTGAAAAGGAAGATTTAATTTGTTTTTAAATTAAAATAGGAATTTACTAATGTTTATTCAATTGTGTATTATGTTTACAAATTTTGGAAAAGGAAGATTTACTGTTTTTTTAATTAAATAAACAGCGATTTTTAGTTATTAATATTTCCACACCAAGAAATAAATGGCGCCACTTTGACTGAGACAGCTAAAACCAATGCTAGCCGGACATCTGTTATCCTCCTAACCAGAATACAACTCAACGAGAGTACCATACGAATGAGGAAAAACTAGCTCGAGAAACTGAATGAATAAGAATTAAAAGTCAGAGAGCAAAATGAAAAGGAATAACACGCCCTCCCCACCTCAATTCAAAGGCGAAAACGTACCTCCGCCACTATCAATAGTAATAGATGAAAAATAAAACGCAATATAAACAATAACTACAACTGATAAGATTAACGCAAAGGATGGAAACACTACCAAAATAAACTTGGAAGAAGATGAAACTTACAGAGAAATGACAAAAACGTTAAATAAAGAAAATCATGCTTGGTATACGTTTGAAAACAGACAAACAACGAAAACCTATACCCAGACCACAACCAGAACTACAGACTACAACCAGAAAAAATAATTCATGACCTGAAAGCAAAACAATTTAAGGCAACTGAAGCATCAATTAAGCTAAAACGGCGAGGCAAAGTATCTCTTAACATGTTTATGTTGACCTTCGACCCTATACCACAATGTAAATAATGTCAGGTGTGTCAAATATTTAGGTAAACATCATCAACCAGAAATTATGTAAACGCTGAAAAATGTTTAGCCTAAATGCGTTCACTGTGGAGAAAACCATCCAGCTAACTAAAGAGGATGCAGCGTTGCTATTAAACTGCAAAACATTAAAAATGAGAATGTGATTGCTAAAAATCCAAGTTTAATCAAGAAGCTAGCAGTAAGAATGAACCAACCCGAAATAAAGCGTAAAGTGTCGGAAGCTACTCATGGACAATTAGGTAAAATGACTTACACATTAAAAAGAATTGCAGGTGTTCTGCACTCTCTACAAACTACAAAACCAAATATTATTGGCTGTACAGATAAGTTTTGAGGGATTTACAAAAGATGGCGTAACTAGTACGAAATCGCATCAGACCACCTTGTAACTATATTCATGTAAAAGCGTCATAATTTCCCTTTTAAAATCAATATGTATCATTTCGCTAATGTGTAAGAGAAGCCGCTGAAACTTTGGGAGTGATTCAACAAGCGATTCAAAACCGCCTCAAGGCCATGGATATGGTACAAAAACAAGGAAATTAAGTTCCTTGTGGACTCAAGTCAAGAGACGTCGAACGCCGTTTTATCATGTGCGAACAACTGCTCCAAAGTCAAAGTCGGAACGGTTTTTTGCATCGAATTGTGACGGGGTATGGAAAGTGAATCCACTACAACAAACCAAAGAGCAGAAAATCGTGGGGTAAACCTGGTCATGCATCAACTTCAAACCGAGCTTCGGAGCTAAGCTTCGAAGTTATAAAAAAATACTCAAAACTTATTTGTACCCCCAATATTAAAATTTATTAAATGTATCACACCATTCACCATTAAAACCCAAAATAGTTCTATTTATGTATTGTTAGTACATACTGCCCAAGATTATCTCGAGTTCCTCAATAAACTAGGAAAACGATTTGTACTTGCAGGAGCCTTGAAAGCTATCAGGGAATGCAGTTGAAAAGCCCTGTCAACTGGAAGACCAACCAGGGAGGGTAAGTTTGCCCATTTTTCAAAATTCCGCCTTCAAAATCCTGGATTCAAAATCCTGGTTTCCAAAATCCCGATTTTTCAAAATCCTGGTCTTCAAAATCTTGGTTTGGATAGACATATTTTTTTTAATTCGGGCTGCCCCTTCTGGTGAAGGAGAATTTTAGATGTGATCCCAGAATTTTAATTTAAAGTAAAAAAAGTAAAATAAAAATCAAAACCGCGATTTTTATTTTTTGCAGAACCGGAATTTTTAAAGCAGGATTATGAAAATTTCTATTTTAAAAAGGGGGATTTTTTTGGGTGCGATTTTGGGCGCGGGTTATCGTTGTGACTCCGCTATAACCATCGAAAAATTGCACCAATTGTTCAACAATTAGATTTTGGAATTTTCATAGGCTTTCGGGATTTTGTACACTGCGGATTTTGTATCTTCGGGATTTAGTATCCTCAGGATTTTGTATAGGCGGGATTTTGTACCCTCGGGATTTTGTATCCTCGGGATTTTGCACTCTCAGGATTTTTTGAAACCCTCGGGATTTTAACCCTCGGGATTTTGACGCTCGGGATTCTGTCTCTCTCACGTTCGGTTTTCGTAACCAACCCTCAACAATTGCTCAGCATTAGACGAGAAGAAATTATGCGTTCAACGATATTTTTAGACGTTCAAAAGCGTTTGATAGAGTGTGTAAGCGGCTGTTCCTGAAAATAAAATAACCAAAACTTTAATTATACAAAATGTTAGCTTGTTACAAACATTAAAATACTTAACTTTGTCTTAAATAATTTAAATACAATTTATGATTTATAGAACGAGACAGATATAATTTCCACTCCATAAAAAAGGTTGAGTTGTTCAAAATAGAAACAAGAAAGCGTCATTCGTACAAAAATCTTACTGTTGTACAGCCACGCTATGAACAAATTTATCAATATTCTAAAATACGAGTCACACCATCACCAGCGGCAAAAAAAATGTGTATGCTGTACACCTATTTTGAATCGAAAGAAATCCACGCAGGGGAGGGGTATCACAGGGCACTGGATTAGGGCCACTTTTATTCCTACTGTACACTTAAGATCTTCCTGCATTAGAAAATAACACAGTGGCTACTTTTGTCGATGAAACGGCGATCTTAGATGCTGGAGAAAGCATTGAAGAATCAACACAGAAGTTACAATCAGCTAACTAAATCAGTTCACATCAATTTTACAAACAGACGTTTCGAACATATTCCGAGACATAAAGAAAGGCTCGACTGAACATTAAGGCAACTGAGCAACAACATGATTTTATTACGCGGACCTAAAAGTACCAAACCTTTTTGGACAAGCTGGAGCTGCTGGTCTCATTCTTTGGGTAAACAGCATTATGTTGATATAAAATCCACAACAAAGATATGGCTTACTTCAACTTACTAGACACTATGGAATGCAAACGGGAAAAAGCAATAGAGTACAAGAGACTATGTAGTTTCTAATTACATAAAATATGGTAAATAAATAAAATTTATTGATAAAAGATTTGACAAATACAAAGAAAGGTTTTGCATGTATCAACCAGCGAGCAGAGTGCTTCCGATTTTTCAATCTATTAATTTCGCTTCTTACTTTTACTCCATTCTAAGAAATTGTTAATTCCTTTTTTTCTCCAAATTTCAATTCCTCGGTCTTTCAGTCTGTCGGTAGGTTGGTTTGCCAGTTATGCCTTTCGTCTTTTCGGTAGGGCGGTCATAATTTGTACTAGAAAATAATATACAATTTTGATGATTCCTATGGAGAGAATCAAAAAATCAAAACATTCAAATTGTAATTTGGCATAATGGAGTAGAAGTTATTTTATAACCGATTTTACGAAAAATGTCGACTTACTGATCTAAACACACTAGCTGGAAATGCATTAGGCAGAGAAAAAATTAAGTCAATGGGTCCATTAAACAATGCGGAGAAATTAGAAAAAGACATTCAAAAACTTGATTGATTGAAGTGCATAAGCAAGCGTTAAGAAATTTCCCGGAGGATGGCGGGGCTACCGAACCGAGTACATGTAAGGAAAAGTAGAATATATTTGTTAGTAAGGAGGGAATTGATCCGGTTACCTAAGTAGTCGATATTTAGAAGCACAACATGGATACAATCAATGGGTCTATTTTTTATTCGCACGGTACAGTGCGGTCCATTCTTTTTCTTTGTCTGCTTTGATCGTTTTTTCTTGGAGAAAAAGGACAATTTTTACACTGCCCGGTGTAAATAAAAAAAAATAGGCCAAATATTAAAACTAAAATATAAAAGCTGCAGCAAGCCTAAATTCTACGTAATAAGCTCTGAATTTCTTATATCACTAAAATGTATTATTCAACTATAAATCGATATTTCTTTTCCATTCATTGAGTCCTTGCCTTCCAAATAATTGTTACCTTTAGTAAGCTTACCTCTTACGGGAAAAACCCCACCCGTTTGATTCGAAAATCATGGTCCTGAAGAAGCCATCCAAAAATTTGTAAAACAAATAACCCGTGGAGATGGCAGCAAAGAAGATTGATCAAAGAATTGAAAGCAGTGGAATCAATATTTGGTCGGATACTAGGCGATGAGCTAGAAGCACAAAAATTAAGTGAAAAATATGAATAAATTAGCCAACACTGAGCAAAAATCGAGTTGAAGACATGTTGAAACATAATTTTGGGCAGTTGAAGCCACTCCAGACATACCGAGATTAACACCGAAAGAGCAGGATATCGTAGCATTTAAAAACTCAAACCTTATCAAAGGAACAATAATGTATCTGAACCAGTTTATTGATGTTGATGGAATGTTACCAGTATGAGGAAGTAATCCCAAATTACAATGTGACATATGAAGTAAAACATAAAATCATTTTACCATCGCCCAAATTAACAACATTGATTAAAGAAGATTACCACAACCGTTACTATCATGCTATAGCCCCAGTTTATAATAACAAGTATGTTGAGCCAAAAATGTTGGGTATTAAAACCAAAACAAGAGATACCCAAGGTGATCAGGGGTTGTTTGAAGTGTTTCAGAATAAAACCGATTCTATCAAACGAAATGGGAAATCTACCAGTATACTCGCTGCGGTTCACATAGAACTAATAACCGATCTAACAACTAACGCATTTTTAGCTGCTTTAAAGAGGTTCGCCTCTAGACGGGTCGTTTGTACAGGCATATACAGTGACTGCTAATTGAACTTGATAGGTACCAAGAAACAATTACACTAAAAACAAACACTAAAGAAATCTAGCCGTTAAATCTATAAAAGAAACACCATCCAAAAACAGTTATTGGGGAGATGATTCTAACAGTTAAAGATTTACAAACGTTGCTTATGGAGACAGAAATCAAACTAAATTCTCCACCTCTATGGGCGATACGGGCTCCACTAACCGCAGGTATGAGGTCATCAATAATGGCAAATTAAACTGTGATCAGTGTACCATTATCAACATCGAAGGGAATATGGTAAATAAAGACCTACAATCCTGTGCAAAATAAATAAATTAGGTCTACGAAGAAGTCGATTGATCTTACAAGGGAAATCTCAACCAAGTCTGTGTCGTCTAGGATCAGTACACGAGATTAGCTAGATAGAGCTTATTGATTAGGAGAGCAAGATATCTGAGCGAGAGTACGAAGGCAGAAGAAGATAATGCGACAGCAAAGTGAGTTAAAAGCAATGAAAGTCAGAGGCGTATACATAAGTTTATCATCGGTGTTCTTAGGGGAAACGAACCAGCACCGAGAAGCGGGTGGACAAGCATTCTATTCAAGTATATTTTGAACGAGTACCAACACAAGGGATTTGTAACTTTTTTCCTTAGGACGGCAGTATAACACCGTAAGAACTGATTTCCTTATGCCAAACTCACTATCTGCTACCATGCTGCCTACATAATCTAATTTTCAATTAGGTAAAACGGTTCTGCAGTATCATAAAGAGGCGAAGATGCACGAGTACCTGAACAATCCTAATCCGATATGGTGAATAAGTTGCCGACAACGTTAAAGATTGAATGGGACCATCACAGGAAGATTGCGGAACTCGAAAATCCTGTAGATAGTATAGAAGTTTTTAACGTATGGCCGCGAGGAAATGCTGAGACGGCGAGTTGCTTGTTTAGCCATCCGGTAGAAGCAGTAGCTGGAATGAACTTCGTCGAAATAAATTAAACTTAAGCTTAGGTTGTTTAAGAAACCATTCGCTCCGCGACTGCAGAATTAAATCAAAATGCGTTACATTCGTAGCCGAAAACACTGAAGCCTACATTGATATAACCGAAACATCGAGGATCAAGCTCCCCAGAACGATGTAACAGCGCGCAATCGATCTGTTACAAACATCAGGAAATCAACGCAAACCAAAACACCAACTACTACTTAACAGCTAATCCGGATGCACTGCCGCACAAAATTACATGCATATTACCAGATGGGCAAGCAAGACGTACGGTGTCTAGATATGTTATTCTAGATTATGGATTCCCAGCAAAAGTTGTAGAACGCGATTCAGCAGACGAATTAAGTCTCGAAGGGGTGCCCCAAAAACTTGTTCCTAAATGGACGAATGGCATCACTCAGGACGAGGAGCACAGCTGCAAAATGAGGTTGCAGATTTTTGGGCATGATCTCGGCAACCGATATCAGCACCGACCTAAGCGTTTAGTTCCGCAAAATGCAGTTAGTGGAGCGTGTGGGATCCAGTAGCGATACTTATTCGCATTGGATGGACGCTACAGGGCGAAACACGACAAAAGAAATTTAACACTACATATCACTAAATCATCACAACAACATCATTAGACACAAGTATGTGAAAGTGTCTTCGCGGGACTTTCAAAACGTCGAGAAAAGTGATTTTGGACCAATCAAATTTTTCATCATTTTTGACAGGATTTCAATACTTTGGTCTTTTCAGACCGAAGTAATAAATTATGTTTACTGTCAGAATCTGTTTACTATAGACTATTGTGAATTTCGAAATTATGTGGAAGAAATATAAAATTAAGTATCCAGCAGGATCCAGCTATTTTACTACCACTCCTTTTGTAAATTCTTTGAAAGGTTGGCTACAAAATCTCTGTTTTCAAAATCTCGGTGCTACAAAATCTCGGTTTTTATATATTCTGGAAAATGGGAATTTTAATTTTAAAATAAAAACCGAGATAAAAACCGAGACTCTTTTAAAATGAGGTTTCTAAACGCTCCATGATGTGTTTTATTGTCTCCGGTGCTTGCCTGTTAATTCACCCCAATTATTTT
The DNA here is from genome assembly GCA_958295665.1 of Tipula vernalis. Classification (NCBI taxonomy): domain Eukaryota; kingdom Metazoa; phylum Arthropoda; class Insecta; order Diptera; family Tipulidae; genus Tipula; species Tipula vernalis. Next base: position 163,576,110 of record OY282560.1, on the reverse strand, counting down.
ATTTTTATTTTTTACAGAAATCATTTATTCATTTAAATTTAATCATTTATTTTTAGACTTTTGTCGTCACTTGAAACATGTGTGGTACATCTATCAGAAGAAGCGATACGAGCGATACAATTCCTTTGATCTGCGTCTGCAAGGTTGACGCTCCAATAGGTTCGTCGATACTATACTAACCCAACGAATTAAGCCAACCACAAAATAATTTGAAACATTTGTGGTGGAACTATCAGTAGAAGCGATTTGGGGTGAATTAACAGACAAGTACCTTGTCTCCTTATAACGAACGCTATGATGAAAACACTTTTTCATAATTGGTGTTGTAATAAACACCAGAAATAAGTGGTGCACATTAATTTACATATTAATCACTATAATATTTCGCTTACTCAATCGTCGCATACCTATAGTATAAATATTGCAAGGCAATCTGCGCGCATATAATAAAGGGCACGCATTTAATATGTCGTTAATGTTGTAACATAATAAATTTAGCGCGGTTTGATTATATAATTTATTTGGTATAAGATTTAACACCCCACCATAATGCTTGCGCATATTTAAGTAACATTCATTCAAAGCTTTTGCACTACTATATAATCTATAATAATTGTTTATAGAAAAGCAACAACAATAACGTAACGTACCGTATATATTTACCTAATAATTTTTCTGTAATCGTTTTCTACAAAAAAAAAATTAAAAATAATCAATCTGAAGGTCTTGGTTGAGTAATATACATGCAATGCATAACAATAATTTCTGTTCTTTCTCGGTTTTTACTGTCTCTTTTACAATGTTTTTATTTTTATTTTTTATTTTAATTTCATTAAAATATAAAAGCAGCTTTATATATTCATTATCCAACCCATATACATATGTATGTATAAATATACAACAACACAATAAATAAATACAAAGTATATTACATATCGTAAACAATGTGAAATTACATACAGATTACAGATTACGCCATACAATAAACACTACAATGTGTCGTTCTTATCAAATTTGACATTTTCAATTATGGTAATTTCTAAATGATTGCGCTTAATGCATCGACGTAGTCTAGTCCCGCTCAATTTTCCACAATTATCACTAGATTGTATTAATAAGCGGCTCTACGTAATTACGATGCATCTCGTTGTTGTTTTAATTTTTTGAATAATTTTCCTCTATATAGAATTTTCTTGTACATTTTATTATTCACTTTTTTCTTTACTTACATATAAATTAAAATATAACGACGGTTATTCAACATTACATAAATAAAACAAAATACGAGAAACAAACAGAGGGGAAAATAAATGAAAAATTCTATTACAGAAGCCTATGACAGAAGTAATAAATTTTCTTTCTTTCGTCTGCATCACTGTAATACTTAGTACCTTACTCATCCTAATTACACCAATAGCAAAAAGTTGCGGTATTGATGTTTTATTTCCGTAATGCGGATAATGTAAAAGTTCATATTCTTAAAGTTCTGTAATACAAAAAAAACAAAAAAAATGTTGTTTGCAAAGTTTTGGTAAACAAAAGGCCTGAATTAGAATTAAATGGCGAACAAATAAGACGAAAGTTGCGCGTTAAGTCATTGCCATTGTTGTTTTATTGTTGTATTTATTATTATTTATAGAAATGCCATTGTCACTTTTTTATAAAATTTTCTTTCCATTTATTTTTTTTGTTCTGTTATAGAATATTATGGTTTTAATTAGATTTTTATTTTTATTTTTATTTTTATGTAAACAATGTACGGTTGCGATGGTTCAAGCTCAAATGGGTGACGTGCGTATGCAAACTTGTTTTAAAATTCTTTAAAGATGATTTTATGTTATATAATGGTTTTATGTAACATAAAATGATCTTTGTTATGGTTTTATGGATAAGAACTTTTTAAGTTTGAGTATAAATAAACTTTGGTGACGCATTACATTTATCCTAGTTGGTTAATAAATGTAAAATACATTATGGTTATAAATTTTATAACGAAGCTATATTAGCAAGGTTTTGTTACTTTGTTACTGATTGTCCCTGAGAAGTAGTTTATTTTAAAGCGTTGTATTCTTGGTTTTACTTTCGAAACACAAGTTTTGCGGAACTATAAACTATTTCTCGCTAATTCCATCACCTTGAAATTCTAATATGCTAAATTATTAAATTATGTTAAATTTAGTAAATTTTCAAAAATTTAATGATATTTTTAAAATAAATAAAAAAAGTTTCCGTCCTTTTTATGTAGACTTTCTGCATGTTCTCGTAGAAGCAGTCTTTTATCACTGCACATTTGGGATGAACAGCCGGTAAATATATTTTTATTTAAATCATTTATTCAATAAGAAGGCTAAAAGTGTAACGCTACCTAGGCAAGGAATAGAAGGTATTTCTAATTAAAATTTACAATAAGTGCTTAACAAGAATTTAAGTTTATTCGAAAGGCGAGTAAAAACCGAAATGAAGTTCATCACAAAATTTGTCAAAGAGAATATTGACGCAAGTGAACACCGCAAACGAACGTGAAAGCAAGTGAATGTGAAGAACGATAACTAATTAAGTTCCTAAGCTTTTCCTTATGGTAACAATGATTTTTATTAGTACTTTAGAAGATCGATTTCGGATAGCTCCTTCATCGGTACTTTTTCCGAAGATCCGATAAATTGCTTATGCTATAAGCTTTCGATATTTCAATATCAAAGTATTGATACTGGGGATCTGTCCGAAAGCTCTTGGATCGGCCCGACAAAATAAATTGTCAAGATTTTTATTCTACCAGAATTATTAGTGGAATTAATTATTTATCCTTATCCACCTACTAACTATTTGATAACTTCAGAGCGATGAGTAAAAATATTGTTGAATATTTCTACTGAAGAGCATCTTACATACAGTTGATCATAAGTGTTTTACTTTCGTCCAAAAAGACCAAAGCATTGAAATCCAGTGAAAAATGACCAAATTTTGATTGGACCAATACTAATTTGCTCAATGTTTTAAAAGTCCCTGAGTATGAAAAAGCAACAAAAAGAAATGTTCGTCCATCTGTCTGACTGTCTGGATGTCTGTCTATGCCCAAGGAATCTCGAGAACGACTTCTATTCTATTTTTATGGTCAAGGCAGAGAAAGTAAAAGCTTTCGGAAGCTTTATGTCAAGAGGGTCGAGTACCTGTAGTACGAATTGACCCAAAACAAATCCCAAATTAAAAAGTAAAAAGTAAAAAGTAAAAAGTAAAAAGTAAAAAGTAAAAAGTAAAAAGTAAAAAGTAAAAAGTAAAAAGTAAAAAGTAAAAAGTAAAAAGTAAAAAGTAAAAAGTAAAAAGTAAAAAGTAAAAAGTAAAAAGTAAAAAGTAAAAAGTAAAAAGTAAAAAGTAAAAAGTAAAAAGTAAAAAGTAAAAAGTAAAAAGTAAAAAGTAAAAAGTAAAAAGTAAAAAGTAAAAAGTAAAAAGTAAAAAGTAAAAAGTAAAAAGTAAAAAGTAAAAAGTAAAAAGTAAAAAGTAAAAAGTAAAAAGTAAAAAGTAAAAAGTAAAAAGTAAAAAGTAAAAAGTAAAAAGTAAAAAGTAAAAAGTAAAAAGTAAAAAGTAAAAAGTAAAAAGTAAAAAGTAAAAAGTAAAAAGTAAAAAGTAAAAAGTAAAAAGTAAAAAGTAAAAAGTAAAAAGTAAAAAGTAAAAAGTAAAAAGTAAAAAGTAAAAAGTAAAAAGTAAAAAGTAAAAAGTAAAAAGTAAAAAGTAAAAAGTAAAAAGTAAAAAGTAAAAAGTAAAAAGTAAAAAGTAAAAAGTAAAAAGTAAAAAGTAAAAAGTAAAAAGTAAAAAGTAAAAAGTAAAAAGTAAAAAGTAAAAAGTAAAAAGTAAAAAGTAAAAAGTAAAAAGTAAAAAGTAAAAAGTAAAAAGTAAAAAGTAAAAAGTAAAAAGTAAAAAGTAAAAAGTAAAAAGTAAAAAGTAAAAAGTAAAAAGTAAAAAGTAAAAAGTAAAAAGTAAAAAGTAAAAAGTAAAAAGTAAAAAGTAAAAAGTAAAAAGTAAAAAGTAAAAAGTAAAAACTAAAAACTAAAAACTAAAAAGTAAAAAGTTAAAAGTAAAAAGTAAAAAGTAAAAAGAAAAAAGTAAAAAGTAAAAAGTAAAAAGTAAAAAGTAAAAAGTAAAAAGTAAAAAGTAAAAAGTAAAAAGTAAAAAGTAAAAAGTAAAAAGTAAAAAGTAAAAAGTAAAAAGTAAAAAGTAAAAAGTAAAAAGTAAAAAGTAAAAAGTAAAAAGTAAAAAGTAAAAAGTAAAAAGTAAAAAGTAAAAAGTAAAAAGTAAAAAGTAAAAAGTAAAAAGTAAAAAGTAAAAAGTAAAAAGTAAAAAGTAAAAAGTAAAAAGTAAAAAGTAAAAAGTAAAAAGTAAAAAGTAAAAAGTAAAAAGTAAAAAGTAAAAAGTAAAAAGTAAAAAGTAAAAAGTAAAAAGTAAAAAGTAAAAAGTAAAAAGTAAAAAGTAAAAAGTAAAAAGTAAAAAGTAAAAAGTAAAAAGTAAAAAGTAAAAAGTAAAAAGTAAAAAGTAAAAAGTAAAAAGTAAAAAGTAAAAAGTAAAAAGTAAAAAGTAAAAAGTAAAAAGTAAAAAGTAAAAAGTAAAAAGTAAAAAGTAAAAAGTAAAAAGTAAAAAGTAAAAAGTAAAAAGTAAAAAGTAAAAAGTAAAAAGTAAAAAGTAAAAAGTAAAAAGTAAAAAGTAAAAAGTAAAAAGTAAAAAGTAAAAAGTAAAAAGTAAAAAGTAAAAAGTAAAAAGTAAAAAGTAAAAAGTAAAAAGTAAAAAGTAAAAAGTAAAAAGTAAAAAGTAAAAAGTAAAAAGTAAAAAGTAAAAAGTAAAAAGTAAAAAGTAAAAAGTAAAAAGTAAAAAGTAAAAAGTAAAAAGTAAAAAGTAAAAAGTAAAAAGTAAAAAGTAAAAAGTAAAAAGTAAAAAGTAAAAAGTAAAAAGTAAAAGTAAAAAGTAAAAAGTAAAAAGTAAAAAGTAAAAAGTAAAAAGTAAAAAGTAAAAAGTAAAAAGTAAAAAGTAAAAAGTAAAAAGTAAAAAGTAAAAAGTAAAAAGTAAAAAGTAAAAAGTAAAAAGTAAAAAGTAAAAAGTAAAAAGTAAAAAGTATAAAGTATAAAGTATAAAGTATAAAGTATAAAGTATAAAGTATAAAGTATAAAGTATAAAGTATAAAGTATAAAGTATAAAGTATAAAGTATAAAGTATAAAGTATAAAGTATAAAGTATAAAGTATAAAGTATAAAGTATAAAGTATAAAGTATAAAGTATAAAGTATAAAGTATAAAGTATAAAGTATAAAGTATAAAGTATAAAGTATAAAGTATAAAGTATAAAGTATAAAGTATAAAGTATAAAGTATAAAGTATAAAGTATAAAGTATAAAGTATAAAGTATAAAGTATAAAGTATAAAGTATAAAGTATAAAGTATAAAGTATAAAGTATAAAGTATAAAGTATAAAGTATAAAGTATAAAGTATAAAGTATAAAGTATAAAGTATAAAGTATAAAGTATAAAGTATAAAGTATAAAGTATAAAGTATAAAGTATAAAGTATAAAGTATAAAGTATAAAGTATAAAGTATAAAGTATAAAGTATAAAGTATAAAGTATAAAGTATAAAGTATAAAGTATAAAGTATAAAGTATAAAGTATAAAGTATAAAGTATAAAGTATAAAGTATAAAGTATAAAGTATAAAGTATAAAGTATAAAGTATAAAGTATAAAGTATAAAGTATAAAGTATAAAGTATAAAGTATAAAGTATAAAGTATAAAGTATAAAGTATAAAGTATAAAGTATAAAGTATAAAGTATAAAGTATAAAGTATAAAGTATAAAGTATAAAGTGTAAAGTATAAAGTATAAAGTATAAAGTATAAAGTATAAAGTATAAAGTATAAAGTATAAAGTATAAAGTATAAAGTATAAAGTATAAAGTATAAAGTATAAAGTATAAAGTATAAAGTATAAAGTATAAAGTATAAAGTATAAAGTATAAAGTATAAAGTATAAAGTATAAAGTATAAAGTATAAAGTATAAAGTATAAAGTGTAAAGTATAAAGTATAAAGTATAAATTATAAAGTATAAAGTATAAAGTATAAAGTATAAAGTATAAAGTATAAAGTATAAAGTATAAAGTATAAAGTATAAAGTATAAAGTATAAAGTATAAAGTATAAAGTATAAAGTATAAAGTATAAAGTATAAAGTATAAAGTGTAAAGTGTAAAGTATAAAGTATAAAGTATAAAGTATAAAGTATAAAGTATAAAGTATAAAGTATAAAGTATAAAGTATAAAGTATAAAGTATAAAGTATAATGTATAAAGTATAAAGTATATAGTATAAAGTAAAATGTAAAATGTAAAACGTAAAAAGTAAAATGTCAATTTCTTAATCGATTATGATGAAATTCTGCAAGCACGGCGGAAATTGGGTTCTAAAATAATTGTTACATGAAGTTTTGAAGTAAGTTCAATTAGGAAGGAACACGGTAATTTCTTTCACCGATTTCATGTCCTATTTAACTAATTTCGTATTCCATGGCAAATTTCATCACCGTATACCAGAACTTTTCTACATATCACTTTAGAGTCCCAATACAAATCGGGATTCATCATATTCTGCGATTAATAAATAGCCAAGTTACTTCCTAATTGACTATATTCCAGCACTTCCTCTACATACCAGTTTAGAATCCCATTTCCATCGTGCATTCCGAATTTCATCATAATTGGTTAAGAAACGGTCAAGTTCCTTCCTAACTGGCCTGAATTTGACTTCAAAGGCTGTATGTGGATAAACTTCTGTACGAGAAATTCAAATTGTCTGCATTCGGATCTTAGGAATAGTCTGAAATAAGAGACAGGCCAACTCCCAATTAATCTCTTATACAGAGGTTTTCCAGGATATATTATAAAATAAAAATCGAAAACCGGGAAATCCCGGCATATCCCGGTCATACTTTTGAGACCGGGATCCCTGTACATCGTTTGAGAAACCCTAGTCTGTATACCCATGGTATCTGCAGACCGATTTGTCATATTTGGGATTTTTTTCGCCAATCTGTCTCTATTGCCAATGGAAAAGCGGAGAACTGAAAATCTTTAGTTATCGGATTGCTACCATAATAATTGAACCAAAACTACATTATGATATTGCAACGTTCACTAATTTCTTATATATGCTGGTTTGATGAATCGTAAATAAAAAATTATGAGACAGTCGTAGAGGATGGTATTTGCAACGAAAAGCTCAACCACATGTTTGAACACATATCAATAATGTGGTCTAGAGAAGACATACCATAAGAACGGAAGGCGGCTTTTATGTGTCGACTTCATAAAAAGGGAGACCGGTTAAACTGCAACAAATACCGCAGTATTGCTTTGCTGAACACAGGCTACAAGGTTTTAACAGAAAGTCATCTTATAGCGAAAGGATCTTGGGCGATTATGAATTAGGTTTTCGTCCAAATAGATCAATGGTGGTGCTGGAGAAATGCTATGAAAAGGACCTCCCTGTGCACAATTTATTTGTAGACTTCGAATAGGCGTACGATAGCATTGAGAGAAATACTTTATGAAACGTATTGTTGTCTACATGGGCATAACGTCAAAATTGGTCTCAATGTGCCAGCTTTTAATGGATGGCTCAATATACAAGTTGCTAATAGGAGACAAATTTTCGGTTGCCTTCAAGATATCATCTGGAGTGCAGCAAGAAGACCCAATAGCTCAAACTCTCTTCAACATATCATTCCAGTGTGTCAGTCGTCAAATCGGTATGGTGCAGTTTAGCTGCCTGCATTACCAAATTAACCCCCCTGCATCGCAACATAATCTTCCTGAAATAGCTCCTTCTCCCGTTAGAATTACCAGCCCAACAAATTGGCCTTCATATCAATGAAGCGAAGACTAAAGACGTGGCTACCGCCCAAAGGTAGATATATGGAGACTTCATTTCGGAGACTTCAATTCTTCGCCCTATCAAAGCGGGAGCCACATACAGAATGCGAATGAATTACGAGATCAGAAATCGTCTTGATAAAGTTGACATAATCCTGTTCATAAAATCATCACTGCTATGATGGCTTGAGCACGTTCTCCATTCACAAAATCGGACCACTAAACAAGTCCTTAGAGTTGGCACCAACGAAAGTAGGACTTTGGTTGAGTTGGAGTTGGATTAGTGTGTAATGGCCAGTTGAGTAACTTTTTACTATTTTACTTTTTATACTAGTTTGAGGGTTGAGTTGGGCGTTGAGTTTTCGGTTGAGTTGAGGGTTAAGCTGGGGATTGACCTGGGGTTGAGTTGGAGTTGAGTTGTGATTGGGTTAGAGTCTAGTGAGCAGTTCTGCTGAGGATTTATTTGTATGTTGAATTGACGGTTGAATTACAGTTAACTTGAGTTGAGTACATGCACGCATGTAGTTTTTAAGACCGTGTTGATTTGGAAATTGAGTTTCGGGTTGATTTAAGGGCTGGGTTACAGGTTAAGTTAAGGTTGAGTTGGGCTTGGACTACGACTGAGCTACAGTTGTGGTGGAGTTGAGTTGGGATTGAGATGAGATGGGATTGAGATGAGTAGGGATTAGCGGTTAAAATGGCAACTTATTTGGGGAATATTGTTAAGGATTGAGTTGAAGGTAAGCTTGGAAGTATGTTTTGAGTAGAGATCATTTGAGGTTTGATTTGGGGGTCAAGTTAGAGGTAGAGTTAGGATTTAGTTGAATTCATACACATGCAGTTTTTGGACTGCCTTAGTTCAGGGGTTGAGTTGAGGGTTGGGTTGAGGGTTGGGTTTAGGGTTGAGTTGAGAGTTGAGTTGGGGTTAAGTAGATGTTTAGTGAGGGGTTCATTCATCATTTGAGAAGAGTTTTGGGTTGAGTTGGAAGTTAGCTTGAGCTGAAACACGTTCGGAGCGTGTTGATTCGGGGATTAAGTTTAGGGTAGAGTTGAGGGTTGAATTTGTGGTCAAATTGGGATTGATTAGACAAAAATTACAAGCTCGACAATTAACTAGGATGCGTCTCGAAGCACTAAATGTTACAATAGAATCCGGTAAAAGACATGAGGCTTATACTTTTTGGCGTTTCTTTTATTCATATTACGCCGACATGATATTATTGATGATTTTCGACACACACACGCACACACACACACACAACCAAAAAGAAACAACAATTTTACGTTGGTTTGGTGATCGTTTTGATACTTTCGTTCTATGGTTAGTTTATCGTGTTTGCCACTCCATGTTATAGTCCTTAGTTTATGGTAACGGAATACAATTCAGTGACAGATAAAGAAGTAATTGGCACATCCAACAATAACAAACACAAATGTATGTATATTTAGTTTTTGTGACTTTCCACGTTTTTGCTAAGTATGCAAAAGTTGCTATTTCGCCCTCAGAAGCAGACTACAATGCTCCTTGTCTTACTAAATTCTGGTATCTGGTGTTGTTTATTTATTGAGACAAAATCAAATCATGTAACTAAAGCAAAAAAAAATATTTCAACGTTCCAAAAACAATATTACAATATTTACAAAGGCAAGACCGCATAATGGAATTCCACCTGTCTCACTAAGTTGTTCGCAATTAGCGCAAATAAGACATTCATATTTTTCACTTCGTTCTTTTGTATTCCAGTCTTTTGCCTCATTAGCACACCAATTAGCACACGCTAAGTCCGTTTAAATTATAATTAAATGTAGAGTACATAGTTATGTATATTTAGTTGCACCTTCTTATCATTTTCTTTTGTGTTTTTTTTTACCCACAGCATAAGAATAAAGTCATTTGTGCGATTCATTTCCTCACGATAACATTTTTTATTCGTTTATATTATGCGTGTGTGTATTGTGTCTGTTTTAATATAAAGCCGGCTACCTAACTACGTAGATTACATAATACCACCATTACCATCTGTTGCTTCCCTCGATGATGATGATGATGATGACGATGATTATGATATTGATGATAAACCAAAAATTTTATTATTTTGCGATGACGTTGTACTCTAAATAAAAACATTTTTTTTCGTATTATCATCGTGTAAATAAATAAGTTGCTATATTTTGTTTTAGGCATAAACCTCGCGCGATATCAGACAATAATTATAAGACACATACATAGGTATATCTAATTACATACTTTGTAAAGTTAATTGAACCCGCGCGCACGCCATTCTGGTGAATGATAACAATAAAAATATAACTGTGCATTATTATGTCATTTGTTTTGTTTTTTTTTTTTTTTTTTTTTTTTTTTGCGCTCTTTGATAGATCGAAATGTAATAATTATTATTTTATTGCATTATTTATGTCGAACATGTACTCGTATATGTTTAGTACCGTGTTACCAACAGATTGTGAATGGGTTAAATTTTTATTGCGATTTTCAATTATTTGTCAATTTAAATTTTATGTTTACTTTTTATGACTTTTCTCAATTTAATGATGTGTGTGCTCATAACCCAAATTCGTTTTGTTCAGTCATTCGTCTTCTCATGATTTTTTAGTTTTACGGTGTGAGTTGTGTAGGGTGCAATAAAAATTTGTTCCAATACATAGTCGACACGGAAACAATAATGGCAACATGCGCACAGAACATTTAAAATGGATGATAAAAGGGATGAAAATATTGATAAGTTTCTCGGTGTATTATGTAAATACATACAATAAATTTATAGTTATCTCATTCGCATACAGGAGCTGTAGTCACAAATGTGGTGATTTGATAAATTGACTGTTAATTCTTGGTCGAGATGTGATTGGAGTGCGGTAGTTGAGTCTTTTGTCTTTCCTTTTCTCATTAATATGATCATGAGATAAATATTGTTAGCAACTGAACCACTCCTAATCTTTCAGAACGAGATTAATAAAGTATAAAATACATGTTTTGTCCAGTGTTTCGTCTGTCGATTCCCCTAATCTCAACAACTATTTAACCGATTTTGTTACAATTTTAAACCATTTACATGTAGGGTATTTTCTCGTGGTATTTTCAAGTAATAATTTAGTAGTTTCAGAGTTTTGATGCAATTTTCGATAAAACTAAAGAAACTTCGTTTGTTGGTTTTTGTTCTTTAGTTTTTCGTTTATTTTGTTGATGCAAGAGATTACATTCAAAAATATTGCAGCTGTACAAAAGGTGCGATCAGTGCCAGGTGGTAAATAAAGATAAAAAACTTTTTTTTGCTCCAATCGCCAATTTGATTGTGGAACGTCATATTAAGAATACTTTGTTGCTGGATTAAGTTGTTTAGTATAAAGTCCAATCAATGTACAACTCAAGTGAAATGAACTTTTCACTGGTCTCCAAATAAAAAAAGATAAACCGAACGTGAAAAAATTAGTTTGTCGATTTTCGTAAAATTTCAATTTAGAAAACTTCAAGGTTGAATTTTAGATTTAAATATATTCATACATATATGATGAAATGTTAAAATTTAGCACGAATATGCGTACCGGCCTTCATGCTTCATAATCCTCCGAGTTAGTGTTTATATTCAAATAGGGCGAATTTTACCTAAGCTGTAATCTGTAAATTGACTTTCTAATTTTTAAAGATAAGTAATAAAGATAATAATAAATTAAAACAAAATATTCCAAAGTAATTGATTAATCGACGAAGATCACAACCTCAACGTCTAAAATAACAGCAACAAAAAATTGGCATGACGTACAGTGGGGCGGATTGCCAAAAAGCTGGCAAAAAGTAGAAAAAAAAATTGTTATTAATGTCGTTTTCCAGTTACAACAAAGAGTAGCAAAAGAGTAGAAAGAGTTGTCAAATAGACAGTTTTTTGACATTTTAAGTGGAACATACAAAAAAATATTTTTAAATAACTTTGCTTTGCACTGTGTGAATATACATATCATTGATATCTTAAATCTAATATGGATATAGATTAGAATATTTTCCATATAACATCTTCCCTTTTTTCATTAAAACTTATAGCATTCACTTTACGTACATAAGTATTTAAACGAAATGATAATGAAATAACTTTAAAAAATTAAATTAAAGAAACTATTACTAGTAAAGCTGATAATCACTCGGTTTGATATTAACGATATTACGTCTGAATGTAGAACCGTCTACATTTACCAAGTAAGAACGATCTTTGAGCTGTTGCTCAATAACTCCAAGTGACCATTCTTTATCAATTTGCGGATGGACGCTATGGACTGCCCCATTTTCAATTCTGGAATACTTTTTATTATTCCATCAAACTAAATTTGCTTCTGCCATGCTGCGCTTTTATCTTTTCAGGAACATTGTCGATTATTTTTGGTAAGTATTGTTCATTACACGATGAAACACCAGATCGCGTTTTTCTTGAGAACAATCTCTGACCTGGACTTGAATTAATTTTGTTCGGGGAATTCCGCCAGTTTAACAAACAGTACCAAATATCTTGATGAGATTCCTCCGCTTTTTTTATTAGACTCTTAGCAATCTTTACTGCTGCTTCTGCCTTTCCATTACCTCTTGGGTGATGTGGAGATGACGAAACGTGTTCAAATTCCCACGTCCTTTCGAAGTCTTTGAATTGTCTATTGACAAAATTAGTACCGTTGTCAGTACAGACTCGCTGAGGAATTCCATGACGACTAAAATTTCTTTTGCATTGTTCTATTACTGCACCCGGTATTAAATCTCTTAAAACCTCAAGTTCAAAGAAATCTTAGTAGTGGTCCACAGTATCAGGCATATTATATGCTTTTCCTTTTAATTTTGTTGCGAGCACATCCATTGATACATACTGAAATGGATATGTAGGAACTTCGTGCGATTGCATAGGTGGGTTAGATTGTGAATTCGAATACTTCATGCAGATATCACACATTTGAACTTTTTCTTTTATTTCCGTTGACATATTCGGCCAGAAAATATTATCCTTCGCCAACTTGATCGACGTCTCTATGCCGTTATGTGCAACGTGAACTTTCTCAGGAGAGGAATTCTTTCAAAGGAATTAATTTTTGCAACGACTGATCTTTCATGGTTTCTGTTTTTATGTTATCATTTCTTTCATCTGAGATTTTTAGTGATTCGACTAAATTAATTTTCCAAAATCTTTTGAGAACCAATGTTTTCAGCTACTTTTACTTTAAAAACGTTTGACTGATTAATAAAATTAAAATCCTCTGGTACCTCTAATGATGCCCTAGATAATGTATCAGCAATCACGTTCTTTTTACCCTCGATAAATTTCAGTTCAATGTTGTATCGCTGGAGTACCATAAGCATTAACTGCAATCGCTTTGGTGCTTTTAACAGTGTTTTATTGAATATTGATATGAGCGGTTTATGATCGGTCTTTATCAGAGTTGTTACATTGCCAACGATGAGCTCGATCATAGCATAATTTTTTTCCGCTGCTGTTAGCGTAAGAACGTTGTTTGTTTAGTTTTGACTCCAAATAACCAAACCGTTACAGCGCCTGAGTTTTCGATTCACCCAACTGCTGAAAATTAGGCAATCTCACCGAAAATCGTCCACTTTTGTCTCGAAAATGTAATTCCTCAAACGCCTAATTTAGCATCTAACTCACTCTGTAACTCGCTTGTGGGTAAGAATAAATTTTGCTCACATTGATTTTCCAATCGGCCAGCCACCACCCAACCGAAAACTGAATCTTGTAATATCTGCAAATTGCGTTCCAATTCAATTCTTCCATTGTTTAATATTTTACAAAATAACTCTGCGCCAAGCAGCAAATTAATTGAACCAGGTACATTGAATCGCAATCAGTCAGTGTAACATGTGCTTGTAGTTTCCACTTTTCAAAATTTATAAATTGCTTTGGCGTAAGAGATGCATACGCGATTAATTGTTCATCCTGAAGAACAACAACTCCTAATCCAGTGCTGCTTGAATCACACTTTACAGTGAGCTGTTTTCCGACTTCAAAATATTTGAGAGATTTTGTATCGGCGACTAGCATTTTCAATTTTTGAAATTCATGTGTGTCCATTGTGCCTTTTCGATTGTTAATTTTAGAAGAACGGAGCTTTCTGCGCTTAGATTTTGTATGTATCTTCCTAAATAGTTCAGCATTTCTAGAAATCTTAGCAAATCCGAATTATCTTTAGGCGATGGTATTTTAGGAAGAGGAAAATTTTACTTCTGAACAACAGAGGTTTAATTTCTTTTTGTTAAGTTTGCAATTATTCTCACGCAAACGTATTAGTAACTTCTCCAATTTTACATTATGATCATCAGCTAATATTTCAATACCCTTTAAGTCATGTACAATTTCATACATTTTCAGCTGGAACAGTTCCGAAGCCGATGATATACCAAAAGGACACCGCAACCATCTCATTCGTCCAAACGGAGTCCAAACGGTTGTTAACTTACTGCTCGCTTCTGACAATTTCAACTGCCAAAAACCCTTAGTTGTATCGACCGTGGAGAATACTTTTGCTTTGCCCAGTTCAGGCAAGATTTCATCAATTGTTGTACTAGACAGATCCTAAATGAGTTCGCTTTCTTAACAAGTAATATATTACTAACTCACTTTGTGTTAGCTTTTTTAGGTGCGATTATACCCTCTTTAATAAGTCAATCTAATTCGACTTTTAACTGTGCTCGAAATGCCATGAGTATACGACCAGGAGTCTGAATAACAGGCTTCACTGTTTCATCCACTTCTATTGCCACCTCTCCTGGTAAGTGTCCATAACCCTCGAATACGTCGCTATACGTCTGTATGATTTGATTGGCTTAATTTAAAAGACTTTTATACTTCGGATCCTTATCACTTAGACTTATACTGTCATCATTCGTTATTTTATTCACAGCATGTTCGTTCCGCAAAACACACTTATCATCATTAGGAAAAAGCCCGAAAATAGTACACGCGTTCTCAGACAATAACGCATAGTGAGCGTTATCGACCACATGGAAAATTATTGAATATTTTCTATTATTGTGGAGGCACGGTACCTTCACTTATCCCAAAATTTCTATCGGATGACCACCATAATCCGCCAAAGTCACTTTAGAGTCATTTAACGTAAAATTATTATTAGTCAATTTACGTAATTGATTAAGCCCAATCAAACAAGCTTGTGCAACCGAATCAAGATCACACGTCACTTTTTGCCATTCTCCATTGAATTTTAAGGTTAGATCTGCACGACTATTATCCTTATTCGATTCAATCACGGTAGATATAGTAAATGAACTCTCACTATCACTATTATTATTATTTGAAATTGTTATTTCTTTTACCGCTCCTACTACTTCGAAATGATTATTCCCGTTACATGATTTGCACTTTTTTCCAAACGCGGGACACAAATTTACACTTTTTTGGTTTGTTATTATCTTTGTGTTTATTAGTATTCATCACTTTATTAACTTTTGTAAATTTGTCGCCTATTATGGATTTAAATCGATCCTCCGTAACCTCGCTGACTTTAACCTCTTGAATTTTCTTATCCAGTGTTAAAGTATCGGGATCTTGTGAAAGAAATCTCTTTTTAAGATTCGTATCTCTAATGACAATTGCTATACGGTCCCGCAACAAGTGATGAGCTGTGACGCCTTGATTGTATTGTATTTACACACGTCGATGATTTTGCGCAAACGAATCAAATATATATCGAACGATTCCGTATCATTCTGACTACAGCTGTGGAACAAATATCTATCGTTTAACACGTCCCTTTTTAACACTAGACGACTTCCAATCAGATTTAGAACATTTTCCTTTGTGTCTTTTTCCTCTTCGGTTAATAAAAAATGTGTATATTTAATTTTCGTTTCATCTCCAACGAGTGTCAACAGCAAATTGATTTTCTTTTTTTCTTCCGTGACGGGCCATTTATCAATGCCAGCTGCAGTCACATATTCGTGCCAATTTCTTTTGAATACTTCAAAATTTGCGTCGATATTGCCTTGAGTTTCCAGTGGCTTCGGGAATGGTATATGCTGCATTGGTGTACTGTGATCGTAAACACGTTTTTTATCAAAATCCTCACGTAATGCTTTTAGACCTTGATTTACCAACTGCATGTTTTCATTAATGCCATTACAACTTTTAATGAACAGTTTAATAACTTCTGTAAGTTCTTCACCCATTTTTGAGACAAATTTCTGAATTATTTTTACTATTTAACAAGAACTTAACCTCACTTTTTTTTCATTTTTTTGGTTTGAGTTTTATTTAAGGGAAACTAATTTATTTTCGATGAAACTTATATTTTACTTTATTAATTTTTTGTTGAATGTTAATTAATTCATGTAATATCTAATATGCTACCGGTGACTAGAACATTTTAATTGTGTTTCGATTAACACGAGAAGTATATTAGTATTTACGAACAGTAATTCAACGAAATCGACTAATAGACAAAATTCTATTTTATTTAATTATATGATTTTTAATATGTTCCGAAGATTGTAAGAGAATTCAATCCAGTTTCGAACTGATGAGCTTATGATTATGAAAAAATAAATCTTCTCATCAGGCCGCGGCGACTGGACTGATTATACCACAATTTACATTCTATATATACAGAATGTGCTGTGCGTTAAGTACTAGCGAATCGTACTAATATAGATGAATTCTCTTACAATTTTTCTTCTTCACAATATTCACACAGAAATAGAGCTGTTTGAATATTGTGAAGAAGAAAAATTGAAAGAGAATTCATCTGTATTAGTATGATTCGCTAGTACTTAACGCACAGCACATTATGTATATATATAGAATGTAAATTGGAGTATTACAGTTAAGCAATGTCTGTATCTCTGGATCGGTAGTTTGATCAATCGAAATATCGTCGTAACTCCATTCCTGTGCGATTGTTTCAATCCTCGATAACAAGTCTGCTGTGTGATTATCTCTTCCTTTAATGTGCCGTATGTCTGTGGTAAACTGGCTAATGTAGTCCAGATGGCGAATTCTACGCGGAGTAGCCTTGTTCGATTTCTGCATGAACGCGTACACCAACGGCTTGTGATCAGTGTATATGATGGCATTGCGACCTTCGAGCATATATTTGAAGTGGCGAACGCCCTGATATATGGCCAGTAATTCCCGGTCGTAGACGGCATAACGCTGTTCGGTTTCGGTCAATTTCTTTGAAAAATATCCCATTGGCTGAGCTTGTCCATCGATGGTCTGATGTAGCAGCGCGCCGATCGCATAGTCTGAGGCATCAACGTTTAGTGATAATTGAGCGTTAGGCATGGGATATGCGAGCAAGGTTACTTTTGCTAAATCTTCTTTACATTTGACGAATGCTTCTTCTGATTCCGCTGTCTATTCAAGTTTACTCTGGTCGTTCTTCGCGTTGCCCTTGATCAGGCTTTGTAAGGTAACCTGGTGTTTGATAGCATGAGGGATAAATTTTCTGTAAAAGTTTACCATTGCTAGAAAACTTTTTAGCTGCTTGGCGATCGTTGGTTTTGGAAACTCTTTTACGATTGAGATTTTGCTTGGTAGTGGTTTCAGACCTTTGGGTGTAACCACATGACCCAAAAATCTATCTCATCTTTGAAAAATTCGCATTTCGAGATGTTTATTCGAAGTCCGAAATCCCGAAGTCGTTGGAGAAACGTTCGAAGATGTTCACTATGTTGTTGCTCGTTTTCCGAAGCGATGAGAAAATCGTCGATGTATCCAAACACGTATTGTAGATCTTTTGTAGCATGATCAACATACCGCTGGAACGTCTGGGCGGCGTTGCACAAGCCGAAGGTCATGTATACGAAGTCAAACAGCCCAAATGGTGTTATTATGGCTGTTTTATGTGTGTCTGCCGGCTTTATAGGTATTTGATTAAATGTTTTGTACAAATCAATTTTTGAAACACAGTCTTGTATATACGGTAAAGGATATTTATCCGGAACTGTTATTGCATTCAGCGCTTTAAAATCGCCACAAGGTCACCAGGAACCATCTACTTTCTTCACCATGTGAAGTGGGCTTGCGTAATGGCTTTTTGAGGGTCTGCATATGCCGTGCTTTAACAGGAACTCGAACTCGTCTTCTGTAGCTTGGAACTTGTCTGGTGATAGACGACGTGCCTTAGCGAAGACTGCGTTGCCCTTGGTGACGATGTGGTGTGTCACTCCATCGATCGGGCGTAGTGATAATGTTGGTTGGGAAACATCCTTAAATTCTTCGAGCAGATCGACGATTGAATCGTTTATACCAAACGTTTTGAGCTGTAGTGAAGCACTTGTTAACCGGCATCCCGTCGACTTGAGTGACGTAAGCTTATCAATGAGAGCGTTATTCTTTACGTCGACAAGGAGATCGTAATGAGTCAGGAAATCGGATCCGACTATTAGTTGACACACATCGGCTATCACGAACGTCCAGTGAAAATCTCTCCGCAGGCCAAGGTTTACCTTTAAGGTGCATTCGTCGTATGTGTCAATCGGAGTGCCATTGGCTGTGAAAAGGTTGGCGGCTTTTGGGTTGAGTTTTGACTTCAACTGCTGTGCTGGCGGCAAGACTGAAATATCAGCGCCGGTGTCGATTAAAAATATCTTCTTTGACGCCGAATCTTTAATGAATATCCGGTTTAGTTCGAAGCCGTCGTTGTTGGGGGCTGGCAGGTTACCCGACTGTAATCTGCGCCCTATTGGTTTTTTTGTTGTGAAGGGGTATGGAAATTACAGGGATCTCTACATTTGCGAGCATCCATTCCATACTTCCGATGGTATACACAAGTGGTTGGCTTTGTTCGACTTGGGCTACGATGACCTTTTTGACTTTCGCGTTCTTCGTCTGCGTGATCCACGCGTGAACGACTGTTTGAGCGATTACCATCTTCTCGTTGATATAATTCGTCGACTTTATTCGTAAGCTCGGCAATGGCTAGCTGAACTTCGTTTTTATCAGTAACTTGAGATACTTGGGCAACATGTGTATTCCTGCTGTCCAACGCTTCAATAATGGCGTCAGCGAGCAATGCCTCGTCGTCGAGAGACACGTTTTCAGGATGCACAACATTCGCTTTGTTCCCGACTATAACTTCACAAACTTCTGTTGGCATTTGTTCGAGCCAAAAATGCCTTATTAAACTGAGCTGCTCTGCATTTGGATTTCTGAATATATTCCGCATATTGTTGAGCAAGGCTGTCGGTTTGTTCGTCCCTCGTGGAGTTCCGGCTAGTAACTTACGAAGTTGTTGGGTTTCACTGTCGGCGAAATTGGCTATTATAGCTTTTTTCAGTGGTGCATACTTGTTTCCATGAACAACACTTCTTAAAACGCCAGCGACTTGAGTCAGCAGGTTGGTATCTAGAGCTGCAACCAGTGTATCGTATTTTGCTGCATCGTCAGTTGCGATATTGCGACGATTGAACCACGTTTCGAGCTAGAAGAACCACATTTCAACGTTATCTCGACTAAAAGTAGGTATTGGAAGTCGATCGTAATAATGTCGATTGAGCGTTGGCTGTTCTGACATATGCGTCTGTTGTATCGGCTGCTGTACCATTTTTGGTTGCATATGTGGCTGATGCATCATCTGCTGTTGCACATGTGGCTGATGTACCGTTTGTTGTTCGAGCAGGCGTTGCATTAACCCTGTTAAGTGCACAACCTGTTGCTTTAATTGCGTGTTTTGAGTTTGCAATTCTTCTAACGTTAACGGTCGAACAGAAATGCCTGTTGCGACATCCCCGGATTGGTTTTTACCGTCGTATATTGAACTGTAGCGTGGTGGTTCGTCACGTCGGGGTCACCAGTATGGAGGTTAACCGAATTTACCGATATTTAAATGAAATACACTTATAGATTTATTTATTATTTATTAAGTTTTTAATCACACGCCTTTTATTATTCGTGGTTATTTCTAATCTGTCAGTCCATCTAATAATTTTTACACTGAACTAAAATGGTTCTCCCAATCAACCAAATGGTTAGTACCCTTTTTGGGTAGTTTCCAATGGTTAGTACCCGTTTTGGGTAGTTTGGGTAGTTGCAATGAGATCGCCGCAATATGTTAAATCTAATATGGATATAGATTAGAATATTTTCCATATAACAATTAACGATTGGAACCGTGATTTTAGACAAGATATTTGATGGCATTACAACTTCAAAAAATTTCCACTATACCATATTTCAGTCGTTCTGCGAGCGCTGATTCTAATTTTTGTATGGTATTACAGCTTTATTTTATTCCGATAGGTAGTGCTTTCTCGCTATTTCCAATCGTCAATACGTGTATTAATTGTAAAATTACTATTTTGACAACTATACGTCAAATTTGCAATTCAATGCAATGTAGATGTAAATGTATTAGTTAGAGTAGTTTGCTACTCCGTCAATTTAGACGGATTTCAAGATGGCGGATTGGAGTAGCTTTAGAGTAGAGTAGAGAAGAGTGTAAGTGGAAAACGACATTAGATTATTTTACGTTGGATTGGCTTTAGTAATACTCTAGGAGTCTTAAAACACTGATAAGGGGGTCGACTGCCTTTACCTGCTCTAGAATTTTAGTTGCAATGTACCTTCGCTTAATAAAAAACAGTAGTGCAACATATGTAGATGTTTAAAAATACAACTAATTTTAATCAGACATAATGGTATCAACTCTTCGAGGTCTGTAGAATATAATAATAAGTTTTAAATTATTAGTAGTTTAGACAATAAATATTAAGAAAACAATGAATGTTTAGGTTTTTAAACTTTATACTAAACAAAAAGTGTGTTTATAATCAAAAAGTAATATAATTCTGTAGAGTTCGGTCATCAAACGCATAATAGATTACAGTTAATAGTATTACCTATACAATGACTACCAAGGAGGTGAAATTTTGTACCAAAAACCATTAAAATGACTTGTATCTTAATTGTTATATGATACGAGTATATACGGCATTTTACGCATAGGCGTTGTCAATAAGGGATGCAAAGACTAGAAATTCGTGATCAGCGGCCCCAAAAACGCCTCGAGTGTAGAATTTCAGAATTTTGGCCAGCTTTCGGCGCCACTGTGGGACGCCATGACAAAATTGAAATATTGGGAAATACATAGACAATAATGACGAAAAACGAAGAGAAATTATCAGAAGAAAATTTGAAAATGTTTCCGTTTTTATACTGTTGCCATTACAAAATGAAAATTTAAATTTCTGATTATATTCTATTCCATAGGAAACATGAGCGTTTTATAATCTACCACTCGCGCATATTCATTTTTATCATCTAGGAATGGGTGAAGGGATGCGATTTTGAATTTTGGTGACACATGTTTACCGGCGTTTATCATTTCAAGTTCTTCACCAAACACCTCCTTTTGAACTTGCTTGTAAACCTTGTGAAACGATAATTTAAGTTCCTCAGCGGTGAAGGCTGGAATCTTTCTTTGCTGGTTACATCTGTCTTTCATCCGTAGGTTGGTTATGAATCTAAAAATATAGGAAAATATTCTTACAATTTTTGGTAGATCAGTTTTTGTTTAGGCCAGGTAACGTCGTCAAGGTTAAGAAACTCGGGACCATTCCACCGAATGGTAGACAAATTAACATTACTACAGCTTTAAGTATCTTGAACAGAAACATAATTTCAGTCGTGATAAAAAATTTGCTTTATCATAGCAACCTTAGTTTTTGCAGCAATCAAGCCAGTGGCGCAATCCCTTTATTGTCCTTTGATCTTATATTAGCCGCAACGTGATATTTGAAGTGTTGAAACGAATTGCCTCAGATTAGACCATTGATCTGCAATGTCAGACGGTAAAAGATCGTCCCAGTTTAGTTTTAACAACCATAAATTTGGAATAAGATTTTTATCGTAATGACACATGGTGCCAATAAACCGAAAGGATCGAATAATCTCGAGCCATCTGATATCAGCTAACCTTTCATTGGGATATGTGCGTGGTAGATCAACACTAAAGTAAAAATTTTCTTCATCATGATGCCATTGTAGCCCCAAAAACCCTTGTACTTGTTGTTTCATCCAGATCTAATGCAGAGACTTCTTGGTCGAGCATTGGTATGGCTTTTAGAAGTTCTTTGGAGTTCGATTTCCATTCCTGCAGACTGAATCCGCTTTGAATAATCGCTTCATGTATATCGTCAGCTGTTGACACTACTTACTGATTTGATGCTTTCGGAATTTCACCACGATGAATAACAACGTATTTTATATCGTCAATCTTACCAGTAGTTTTTGATTTAAAGACACAAATGCCAAAGTTTTTGTGTGGCAGATAATAAATGTTTTCAGAAGCTTGTACAATATCCACATCTGGTATAATTTCCTTGTCTCCAAGGTTGAATCTTGCTGGTTATATTTTCTACTGCCGGAGTGTGGTGCCGTAAAAATGCCTTAAAAGCCGATTTGGCTGTGTATTCACTGACCCGTGGTCCAATTAAATCAGGCACGAAGGACCATGACTTAAAAACAATACGGATTTAATTGATACTTTGCTCTCAAAATGTCGATGCAAGCAGACGTTTAGCCAATGGAAAATTAAAGTGTTAAACATTAGCGAATTACCGTAATTTATTGAAACACAAACTTATACAGTCTAAATTACAATTTTAGTATTACTAATTTTTGTATCTTCTAACGACATTTACGATATTGATCGCTAATTACGTATTATTTCATTTTACAATAAGCATTGGTGGCATCTCTTGACCGCTATTAGATGAAATCTGTACCTAAAAAACAGACGTTCTCAGACTGGTGATTGGCAACTTTCACCTTGCAGCTGGAAAAAATCTGACCGAACCGCGCACGATCTCATAATGCCTAACATTCTTTCATGGCTTAGAAACAAGAACTCGCCAACGCAAGACTTCCTGAAACAAAATTGACCACTTGATTTTTCAAAAGAACCATGCTCTATAGTTATCCAAAACGCAAGACATTTTCGGTCGGCCATCAAATTTGTATAGGTAGGGAGCGATCATCATTTGGCCATTGTAAAGCTACGGTTTTTCGTACAGGTTGGAGATCACTCGACAGCACACAGAACCTTTCAGCTGAGAAGGTCTGATAAATGAAGAAACATACAAAACCACAGTACCAAGATCTTGCCAATAATAACATTGCGGAATCCAATTACCAGCTTGAGGTCTTACTGCCGAACAATAAAATATAGGCCGCAGAGAAGCAAAGTGGGTGATGGAAGGGCGATGTGTTGAAAGCAAACACAACATTCTCAATTACAACATTCTGATTGCGGCCTTTCTGAAAAGCGTCCTAACAAAAATGTGTAGACTTCCTGAAAAGAAAATTGAGAACTGCGTAGGCCTCTTAAGTAGTCTTAATCTAAGGCTGCCAGATGTCCGGTTTTCGGAGAGACGGTCCTATTTTGGAAAAATTTGCCCCTTGAAAATCTAACTTCATTCATGCCTATTATATAACGCTTCATTATACAACACAAACATTGCAAATTAAAGACCGCTTCTTAAATCATATAATGAATAACGCCATCGATACCGCGGCTTGTGTTTTATTACACAATATAGAGAGCTGTTTAATTCAAATATATCTATATTTCAAACGATTTACTGTTCGAACAGAGACATTGAAAGCGCATACTGTGAAGAGGCATCTGTCGAATATTCGAATTTATTGGTGTATTCGAAAACCAGGTGGTTAGCTTTAAGGCTTATACTGTATAAGTTATTTGAAATTGTTCGATGAAATTAGTCGCGTTATAGAAAATTGCAGAAATGAAAAACAAGTATTTACTGATAGAAAGTGGGTAGAATTATTCGGACATTTTAAAAAAGAGCAAGTACCACATGAAAATCTTTTAAAGATTTTGGAAATAGGTTTATTGTTACCAGCCACAAATGACACTGTTGAGCGGACATTTTCAATAATTAAAAATATATGAACTTATGAAAAGACTGATTTTGTTAAATATGTATATGTGATAAAAAATAATAAATGTACCCATAATGAATTCTAAATTAAATACGAGTATATCTTTAAGCCTGAATTATGAATTATTTTTGTTGTATAATCTGTCGTCAATTTTACTGTTGGAGATGATATCATCGAAGGCGGTAATGATCGTGATGATGGACGTTACCACTAATGGCGACTATGCTGCTGACCATGGTGATCATGATGATGATAGCGGTGACCCCGATGATCCGATTGATGGTGATAATAATGGCGGTAATGGCGGTGATGGTGTTTATCTCGCTGCTGCTGGTCCCATTGGTGTTAGGTGATCGGTGTATGTATGACGGTGTGAACCTCCATATGTGCCATGTGCTCGATGTTTTTTTTTAAATATGTACGTTTAGTGTGTTGATGTCTTTTCCTTACGCGCTCAAGGCAGCGTAACTACGTAAGATGATGTTATCCGGAGTCGGGTGCTGCCTAATGTCCTGTCTTCACTCGTCACGGCGAAGAAAAATTGGCACGAGATGATGATGGTAAACATCACAATATCCATCTTTTTTGAAATTTTGTCACGACCTATACTTGAGATTTTTTCTTTAGCTTCCTCGAATCAAGGGCAGAAGAAAAACAGACGTTCCGCATTCTCTCCCTTACCATCGTCGGTATACTGCATTCACATTTCTCCTATTCCCTGATCTTAGAATTACAATGGTTTCTCGCCTTTTCCTGCTCAATATTAATACCACGCCCGTCTAATGTTCGGCCTAACAGCAACCCTATCTTAAATAACCACCGCTGAATAAAGGCTCAGACCCCGTTACTGATATTTTCTGGTTCGCTCTTAAATTTGGCCAACAAAAACCGCAACGTAACCCGCTGTTGCTTCCTTAGGTATGCGAAGTCTAAGCACACCATTGTACATAATATTCCACAACAATGGACCCAGCACCGAACGCAATTATTTTATCTGAATAGACAATAGATGTACCGATCGCAGTACGAATATCTCGTACAATGTAGAATGTTAGCCGTATTTTATTTGACAATTTCACTATTGAATTCCTCAGTAGGAATTCGTCGGATTCCTGCTAAATTGACGGAATTCAAAATCGAATTCATCGTTTTTTACTTTGCGCTGGGTGCGCTGGACCACACTTTTTTTAATTCTATAGGTTGCCTTTGTGAGATTTCTTATTATTTTGACGATTTATTTGGCAATTAACAGTAAATAAAAATTTTTATTAAACACACTGAATGTAAACAAACTCACAAAATAATTTAAAATGCTACCAACTTTGAAAACCAATCGAATTCCAAACATTGAATTTCATCGTTATTTTATTTGACCAAAATTAAATTCCAATTTCAATTCCAATTCCTTGGTCAAATAAAATTCGACTGTTGTAGCACATTGTTACGTTTTCGCCTTGTCAATCAAGGTTCGAATCACTGAATTGTGAATAAAACAAAATTAATTCAATTTATCAGCAACGAATTTATTTATTTAGCACAAAAAATATTACAACATAATTTATTAATGATAATTTACAAAATCACTTTATATAAATTATTCGCATAATTTTTCTGATCACATTTATACTATCGCTTACCAAACACTAATAATCCAATTCGATCTCGTTCGCCTTTTTATATACACAAACCGAACTTTTACGAAGCTCATGACTTTTCCAGTAAGAATAGCGTAGAAATATTTAGAAAAATTTTATCATGGAAAATGTATGGAAAATATGTAAGGATAATATATATATATATATATATATATATATATATATATATATATATATATATATATATATATATATATATATATATATATATATATATATATATATGTATGGAAAATATTCTATTCTACCCTAAGTGTCACTGTCACACTGTTTACTTTCCTCGAAACAACATATATCCTCATTATTGTGACGGTGACACCTAGTGTGTGATAGAATAAGTTAAATGAATAGCTCAATGTTTTACTGTACTAAAATGGAATTTTTTATGATAAAACAGTTCTAAATGTTTCTACACTATTCATACTGGAAAAGTTGTGAGCTTTCTAGAAGCTTGGTTTGTGTATATAAAAAGGTGATGAGATCGAATTGGATTATTACTATTTGGAACGGGATAGTGTAAACTTGTAAGATTATTAGTATTTGGTAAGCGATAGTGTAAAGATTAAAAAGAAATTTAAAAAGTGTTTTAGTGGAAATAAAAATTAAAGTGTTTAGTAAAATTTGAGAATAATTTATACAAAGTAATTTTGTGAATTTTTATTAATAAATTATATTGAAATTGTGTTGTAATCACAGGCTTTATTTTATAAAATATACTTTTTATAAATAAATTGTCCCTCCCTGTCCCTCTGTAGGCAGAAAAAATATTCAAAAAGTCCTTTTTTGCTCGTGTCAATATCTGCCAGCCTTACTTTAATCTGAATATTTTGATGTTTACCCCATGCAGGGCGCCGAAATACTATACTACCACGTGCTTGCAAACAAGTGGTGCAAACGACGATGAATCAGCTAAACTAGCCCACAATACTGTTGCATCGAGAAGGTGCTTCAAAGTAACACGTGCTTTTGATTTTGCTTCCTTCCATCTACATCACGTACCGTTAGTTTTATTATATAACAAAAATCAAGCTAATACGATTAAATAACAAAAACCATGCATTACCGGCACAAATACACTAATTTTCACCGTACTATTCGAAAGAAAAAAAAACAATTAACTGCTTGCATGGGTTAAAAGCGCTTATAAAATCCGTTTGTTTGTCAATCTTAACATTTTCGTTCGTTTTGTTATGTATTGTACAACAAAACAAAAATTCATTCATATTCGATTCCAATAAGAAGTGTGTACGACGACGACGTTTACGACAAGAACACAAAAGAAATACGAAGCCGCAAATGCGACAATGCCGACAATACAAATATGCGCGCTCATAATGTCTATCGCACATTTAATTATAGATTCGTTTCATGTTATATAACTATCTCGTACGTTTTTTACACAAATTTATATAACATTTGTATATTTATCTCGTTTTTATTACAATAATAATTATTTCTCTAAATTCTCTCTCAACACAAAATAAAAACAAATGAAGCTCTATTTTTTATCGGTTTGTTTTTAAAATTCTGTTTTCATCAGATTCAGTGTACATTTTTACTTTCGTTTCGTTCAAGTCGTCAGTCGCAATCGTGATATTGACAAGGAATAACCACAAACTAAATAACTTAATAAAATAAATTGTGTGTGAAGTGAATTTAATAAATAAAAATTGTTTTGCAGTTGCGCGTTTGATAGCCCAAATAAAAAACGTTGTGTAATTAATTTTTTTGTAATGATACTTTTGTTGAATCAAATTAAAACAAAAAATGTGCTTAAATCCTAATTTACCACTTTATAAACTGTTATAGATATTTTTTGTTTTATGTTAGACGTGTATGTGTATAATAGTTCATCATCGTTCGTCTTAAAAAATATTATATATAACAAGAAGAAATATAATAATTATGTAAAATAAAATAAATCGGTTAACCTTACGTATTCAATATATAAAGTATATTACATAACTTTGTCTTTTTTATAATCATTTTTTTTTTCGTTATACATAACAACATACTTTCGGTTGAACTATGTGTATGTAATGTGTACTGTGTGTAATTATGCATTGTCAATGTAATCAAAATTTGTGTTAAATTAACAAAAATAAAAAAAAATAAAATATTACATGAGTGAGGGTGCGTTCATAATAATGAAACAACAACAAAAAAATGTGTTATTTTGGTTTTCCTTTGTTTTAAGCACCCACTGACAGAACATACAACAGTCAGAGTAAAGACGACCATAAATAAAGTGAATTAAAAGACGTGTGTTTGTGTTTTCCGTTAACAACGCGAGATCCAAAATTAATAAAAAAAAAAATTCAAAAAATACAGGAATACAGTGCGCTGTATATTTTTTTATATACATATATGTGTTAGTTGGTGAAACATATGAATGTGTAGTGGTTATTATAGTGTCAGTTTTTTTACATGCTTGCATAATATGTTCTGATTCATAAAAATTTTTAGTTTGACAAATTATTTTATATAATTAGCTATTTTAATAAGAAAAATTAAATTATAAAGTGCGAATATTTTATATAAGTGAATTAAAAAAAAAAAAAATACAAATAAATAAGTGAACGGTGGTATAATAAGTGGTGTGATTTAATTTTCGTTGAAAATAGCCTCGGTTTTTTTGAAGTATCTACAAACATTTTTTAATTTTTTTTTTTTTTCGTGTTATGTTAATCAGTTTTGTTATATAAACAATATAAATTAAACAACAAAAGTGACACGATGGCTTCAGAATTAGAAACGGCTAAAGATGCATTTAAAAAACATAACTATTCGTTGGCAAATGAATTGTTTGCGAAAAGTTTTGAACAATTACGTTATCCGCCACAATGCGAGTATTATATGTTGTATGCAAATTCGTTATGTCATAGCGGACGACTAAAAGATGCGTTAGATGTGTATTCGCATGTTTGCCATGCGACAAATTCCGCGTTGCCAAATGATCAGGGAAAATTTTTAGCATTTACAATACTCGATGGGATCGTTAATTTATCACAGTGTCGTACAAATAATAGCAGTTGTTGTAGTAGTAGTAATAATAGTAGTAATAATAATAATAGTGGCGTGGAAATATATGATCCGCTATTGTGTCCCATATGCCATGAAATTCTTATACAACCGGTTACAATTTTATGTGGACATACATTTTGTCGGAATTGTATTGGGGCACAGAATCATTGTACCGAATGTAATACACCCTTCAATGATGAGAATTTCGAACAGGATATATTGATCAAGAAATTGATCGAGAAATGGTGGTCGCATGAGATTCGGGCTTGTGAACTAAACGAAGAAACCATTGGATATTTGGATTTAAATTCGTTGGATGATGCGCTGCGATGTTGTAACGAGAGTTTGGAAAAAGGTAAGAATTTTTCTTTATTTTTTTTCTTTACTGCTGCTTATTTATGTAACGCTATATACGTCGTTTGTTATGTCATGTTAAGTAGGTCAATGATGTTTTTGTTGAATCAGGGCTTCGTACTTAAAAAAAAAACTTTTATGGTTCTATAATAATTGTGTTATGTAATCTTGTGTTACGTAACCTAATTTTTTTTTTTATAGTTTAGAATTTGTTTTCCTTCTATTTTTGGGAAAATATTTATGAAGTTTGTTGTTTTTAAATCTTTTTTTTTTATATTGGATTATTTTTTTTATAAAATAAGAGTGGCTTGGTATTTCTGTTATGTTCTTTCTAGCAATTATTTTACTTAGGTTTTTTTCAGTTTAAAACTCAATCGTTTCGATTAGAATAAATCAAATCCCCTTTAATTGATGGCGAACGTTTCAATAAAAACTTCCGTCTATTTTTATTTTTTTTAGAGTAAAATCAAAGTTCAACTCACTTTCTAGCCATACGAAATATTAAGGCCAGCCAGCATAATCTAAATTAGATAGATAAAAATCAGATCAAACTTTCAAATCAGCATCCAATATTTCATTTATTTTTAGCAATCCATTCAATTTTCCTTTTTCAAACATTTACATTCGATTTTAGCTGTGACGTATGAAAATGGAATACACTTTTAGTGAGCAATGAATTAAGGCATGGCAACCAATTCTCCAAATGGTAGAAACCGATGAAGTTATTGAAGAACCGTCGCCCAAAACAACCGACGTTATAACGGAGGGTGGGTCAAGTTTATATTTCCGGCATCAAAAAACGAGACATTAAGGGTGTCACAAAAACCGGTTCAGATTTGACATATCGGTTATTGTGGCTCTGGCAACACTAATGTCATTCTTTCTTTGACAGAAACGTTCAATTGGTCCAGCAATTGAAGCCCGTTTTTGTTTTATTAAATTTAACAAGAATTGCAAGTGGTCCTGGTCACAGAAAAAATCGATGTATGTCTCATCACGGAAACACACTTCACCAGACAATCAATCATTAAATTTAAAAATTATCAAATATATCACACTATTCACCCTGGAAACACTGCTAAAGGAGGTAGTGCTGTTATAATTAGAAATAGTATTCATCACTATGAGGAGTTAAAATATGAAACGGAAGAAATACAATCAACTGCTGTTATTGTCAAATCCAAAAGTAGTTCTATTTGTATTGCTAGTATTTACTGCCCACCGAAGCCCTCAATGAAAGAAAACGATTATCTCGAGTTCCTCAGTAAATTAGGAAAACGATTTGTACTTGGAAGAGACTTTAATGCAAAAAATGTCCAAGGGTAAAGAACTCCTAAAAGCTATCAGTAAATGCAGTTGTGAAGCCCTCTCAACTGGAAAACTAACCTACTGGCCAACTTATCCGAACAAATCTGATGGATTTCTTCATAATAAAGAACATATCTGTAAATTATGTACAAGTAGATGAAAGCCATGACTTAAACTCTGATCATTCATCAATACTTCTAACATTAAGTGAACAAATCATTCAGAAAGAAAGAAACCCATTCCTAGTAAATAATCACACTAATTGGGAATGCTTTAGACTATCGCTAGAATGAAAAATTAACTTAATGGTTCCATTAAAGACTGAAGAACAACAATTAGACAAAGAAGTTCACAAATTTGTAAACGATATACAGCAATCAGCTTGGGAAAATACTCCTGAAATTAAAACGAAAATCAAGGGAAACAACTACCCTATAGAAATTAGGGAACTCCTCGCAGAAAGGGCTCCCAAGATAAAACTCATTTGAACAATCTCACTCAACAATTAAGAAGAGAGATCAAAGAATTGAAAGATGAATCAATCAGCAACTATTTAAGAAAATTAACTAATGATAACAGTACTGATTATTCTCTTTGGAAAGCAACCAAAAGAATCAAAAGACCAATAATGCAGATTCCCCCCATAAAAATAGCAGGTGAGAAATGGGCTAAAAATAATGAAGACAAAGCTCGAGAATTTGCTGAACACCTCGAAAAAATATTTCAGCCACATGAAGACTAAACGTTGGAAGCTGAGATAATAACTGAACAAGCTGTGCAACAAAGTAAAGAAATCCTACTCACAATACCAAAAGAAGTCATGCGTGATGAATACGAAAAAAGCTCCTGGGTACGAACTTATTACTGCAGAAATCTTAAAAGAACTGCCAGAGAAAGCTCTGG
Organism: Tipula vernalis; assembly: GCA_958295665.1. Taxonomy (NCBI): domain Eukaryota; kingdom Metazoa; phylum Arthropoda; class Insecta; order Diptera; family Tipulidae; genus Tipula; species Tipula vernalis. The sequence goes on along the minus strand of OY282560.1, from coordinate 163,545,036 downwards.
GGAAACTCACCAATCTTATAAATGCAGCATTTAGGATCAAATGTGTACCAAGCTTATGGAAAATTGTACAAGTAATTATGATCCCAAAACCTGGGAAACCGTCACACATAACATCGTCTTATAGGCCAATTTCGCTATTGCCAGTCATGTCCAAACTCTTTGAGAAGCTTCTGGTAAAAACTTTATCCCAAATCATCAGTTCGGTTTTCGCAACCAACACTCAACAATTGATCAAGTGCACAGAATAACCAGTATAATTGAGTAAGCATTAGAGGAGAAAAAAGTCTGTTCAACAGTATTTCTAGACGTTGCACAAGCGTTTGATAGAGTGTGGCATGAAGGACTTAACCACAAGTTAAGGAATCTTCTACCAATCTTACTTGAAAGATAGGTTCTTCAGCATTAAGTTAGATGATACATTTTCTGAATTGAAAGAAATCAATGCAGGAGTTCCGCAGGGCAGTGTATTAGGGCCAGTTTTATACCTACTAACGTAAATATCATCCAAAGATTTCAGAATATGGTATTAAGGAACATCGTTGATGTACCTTGGTATGTCAGGAACAATGACCTTCATAGGGACCTTAAAATGAACCTCATCTTAAACGAAATCCAGGAAAAAGCACGGAGACATGAAGAAAGGCTCCGCCAACATGTGAACATTGAGGCAACTCAGCTCCTAAGCATCACGAATTTAGTTCGCAGACTTAAAAAAACCAAACCTTTTGAGCTGGTGTGATTGTCAGTTTAAGCAGCATTGTGCTGATCTAAAATCCACTATAAAGATGTGGTTTAGATTAGCCATAGATTAATTTAAGTTAGTAAATTAAGTCAGAAACAAATTGCACATTAGTCCAGGAGACTAGATTGTAATTACAATACATAAAATAAAAAATAAAAATTGTTAAATCTGAACTTCTTATTGGGACACCCTGTACTTAAAAGAAACAAAAATTTAACCATTCATTACATTAATTAAACATTTCAACCAGTGGCAGTGATTGGTAATCGTTACTATACGTACCAACTAAAGAACCAAAAAGATCAATTGTTAAAAGGTTACAGAACTGTGCCATATGACCCAGTATAATAGAAAAAATATTAGAACTCGTTTAAAAAGCGATTCTAATAATAGATTTTTATTAATAAAAACCATTGTCACTAAAAATTGAAATTTTCTAAGGACTTGCTTTTGTATTAATAAAAAATTTTACAAAAAATTTCATTCCTCCAGAATCTAGTCATCTAGCTGATGAAGATAACATTGGTTCTAATGATGCAGAATATGAACTGAAGCAAATAGTCGAAAAAATGATTGCCCTTAAAATAGCCAAGCAAGTTGAAGAAAATAAACCAATTTAGCCGAGCCGACTATTTTTTTTATTTTTTAGAACAAAGAATCGAATCCGGCTTAAAAAACTTTTGAACGCAGAGCGCCCAGAATTATTTAATTAAACTTTCAGCAACCAAGAAGATAGGTTATTCTTTAAAGTTGATTTTTCGGCATTTTTTATAGACAAATATATTAATTGTTCATGGCAATCCCAATATTTTCGATTTGGTAAATCAGAAAAATATAGAGGCCAATCGCTCTCAATATATCTACTGAAAAAAGTAGAAATATCTTCCCCCCTCCCCGTAATTTTACTTTTGGCTGAAGGCCCAGAGTTATACCAATGTATAACTCTGCAAAAATGAGAACCCTCCATGAGTTCTGTTGGTAGTTTGGTTTCGTACTGAAAAGTATGGTCTACTCATCAGGCAGCTACGACCAAACTACAAAAATTTCCACTCTAACCACATACATTAAGTATCTGGCCAGAACGTACTGACATAGCGAATTATTATTCAACTACATCAAATGCCGAAAAATCAACTTTATTACAGACAGACAAATTAAATTCTTAACAAGGTTATTCTTTGTGGAAGGCTAACAAAGCATAATCCACCAGATAGGCGACCAACTGGAAATTGCGCAAGAAGCATTGAATAAAAAGCTGAAGGTTTCGCTGCTCATCTAAAGAGAACAGCCCCACCACATGAAGAAACTAATAATCTTATGCTACCCAAGCAACTGGATGATGATTTGTCCCCTAAACCTATAAAGTATAATTGTAAGAAAGTTACAGATATTATTACCTTCCATAAAATTTGGCACAACTAATATTCAAAATAAAAAAGCTCCTGCAGAAGAAACTCAATTCTAGGAAGCTATCTTCTTCAAAGGGAAATAGTACCACCACTGGTTTAAATATCATTAATTAACCCAGGTGTTCCACAAGTAAGCTCTCTAGGACCAATGTTATACGTATACAGATTCCGATTTACCTTACCAAATAAAAGTGAAATGAAGCTGTCATTTGGTAATACAGTCTTACGTACAACTCGTGCAATAAATTTTGCGAAATTTAAGTCTCAATGTTTTCCATCTATGTTAAACCATAAATTCTAGTCAAATTCTAGTTTAAAAATTAAAATTTCTTTGAAATGAACCAGTTTTGATTCTGAAATTTTATTTCCATATCGTCTGTGATCGGACACAGGTCCACCATCCATCTTTAATTTTAAAAATCCACTTTTTGGGAATTTGCTTTTAGTACTTAAACAACATATCACATTAAGAGCGGTTTTAAGATTTTTAAAGTGGTTCGATCTATTTAGTTGGTTCTACAATATCCTGGAAATTTGATAATTAAAATCAAAAATAAATGAATGTCACATTATATAACTTGTTTTTCATACAAACGGGGGAAAACACTTTGTAATCAAAATCATCTAAATAACTCTCATAAAAACCAAAACCTACAAACACGTACATACGCACCAAACATCAATTAACATAAAACACTAAGCCAAATTAACAGCAACAAGAAAATTTGTTTTTGATTTACTATGGCTGTATGCTACGATGAGATAATATTGTCATTACATAATTGTTATCACTCTTTTTACTAAAGAGAAGTGGAACATGCGTATCACAATGGCAATGATGATAATGAAAAAGAATGATTCTCAATGGTCTTTGATTACATAAATATGTATTATGCAAAATATATTTTTGGCTGAAAGCACATGTAGAAGCGCATAATACCAATAAGCCGCACATTTATTATAACGAGTTAGGATATAAAGAGACAACCTTGATCGGAACAGATTATGAAACAGGAAATAAAATATTATAGCCCCGAAGGTAATGAAATAATTAGAAAACCTAATATATTGTATTAATAATTTTAATTAGCACATTCACTGCCAACTTATCATTCTTTTGTTTAAAAATAAGTGTTTTTATGTAATAATTATATAATAGGGGTTGGTTTTTTTTTTTTTTTTAATACACATAAAAATAAAACGTGTGTACACTACATACAAACAACAAATTCGCGGAAATTTAGTATTTTTATAAACACACACATACAGACGTGTATAGAACCGCACAAGTTAAACTTGAAATAAATTCGCTATTTTATATAAGTGTTGATAAAATAAAAAATAAAAAAATAGTAGTAGTATTAATAACAACACAACACAAGCAGTAAGACGTTTTTTTTTTGTTTTTTTTGGTTTACATAATCGCGCATATTACAGAATAGAAAAAAAAAAAAATTTGAATACGATATCTTTGTGTATTTTTTTTTATACTGTGTGTACACAGTGCTCTATAATCTCTATGTAGAAAAATTTTATACGTACATACATTATTTGCAAATTTATTCGGTTTATGTAATTGATCGATCACAATTAATTGATTAGAAACACATTTTATCTATTTGCATTCGTAATCGTGCACACGATGACGAACAGATGCTAGAAGCGGTGGTATATTATATTCCTTGCAATAAAATTTACATAACAGGCCTAAATGAATAAACTATGGTAAAGTAATTGACATAAAACATGGTTTATTGTAAGATTATGTAATTCTTTTTTTAATAATGTGAAATAAAATAAACCAAATTTCATAACTTTTCTTATCTTTTGGGTGCCGACTGATCAAAGGAATTTGTTTTAAACAATTTTAGTTGCATATTTAATAGTAAATGTGGCCCAATTGGTTTGTTTTATTAATCTAACCTAATTTTATGACTTTTAAGAGTCTTTGTACAATATCGAAATTCCGACTGAAGATCTAAACTAGTTGAATTAATATTTTTAGTGTTACATAGCTACTTACTTTAGATTAAGATATTTGTCTTAGATAATCTGCGTTCAGGCCCGGATGTTTGAAAATAAATATTAGTCTTGCTTATTTTGAAGTAAAAAAAAAAAAATTTTTTAAGTAATTCCAATCGAATTAAAATTATAAAACCGATGTATGTAGGCCTTTTTGTTGTACCTAAATTAGGCGAACGGAAACTGTTCAATACAAGTACTTCTTCACATAAATCAATAATTGGAAGCTCTAAAGATCGCCTATATTGTAAACAGGATGAATCGAAGACTAATGAATAATATTCTTGTTTTCGTTTAATATATCTCATTATGAGACATTCAGTAAATTTTCTGTCTTTTTACATTGTCAAGATCGGAATATTTTTATTCATTGATAAAATCTCATTTACATTACGATTAGTATTAATTGACAAAACCCATAAATTTAACTATAATTGATTCGATTCATTCGAGATTAAAAAAATAATGTCTAGTGGTATATCTATGACCTATTTGGCAAATCAAAAATTGTGTGACGTTTTAATCTTTACCACATTTGTATACGCAGTAGATATGATGTTAATATTCTGTAGAAGTAGAAATCATGTTATCATGAACTATTCTGTGTGCTTCTATTGTTAAGTGTTCTGCCCTAAATCCAAACTATTGATCCGGAATCAGCTTCATCTCCAATAATATAGGCTTTAGACGCTTAAGTAGTAATTTTTCAAATAATTTTGACATAATTGAATGTTATGGTACTCATACCGATCGGACGTGTTTTTAAGTTAATTTTTATTAAAAACAAAAATAAAAAAATTAAAAATTTTAATTTTTTTTATTGTTTTATTTTTTGACTGTGGTTGCTAATTTGTGCCGTCATATTAGCTTCAGTGAAATAATTCCTCTAGTGATAATGGAAAAGGAATGGAATGGAATCTAGCGTGGATAGCTTGCTTCAACCTAGCTCATGGCCATCAGGTTCATTGATAAAGGAATTTGTGATTTATAAGAGGAAACAAAATAAGAACAATAATTTGTTTCCTTTACTTCAACGACCTCCATGCAGTCAATAACAGATCCCAGCCAAAAATCGAATTGCATACTCTATAAATTATTTTATCGCAATGTTGGGGGAATGTCATCGAAGTCTAAGGAATTCCGCAATTTATTTTATTCGATGCATTTCCAATTATATGCTATTGTGGAAATTGGATTTCATTGTGGAATTTACAACGCTGAATTCTTTCCAAATGATTTTGTTGTTTTTAGATGTGACAGATCACCTTTGAATAGCTCGAAACAAACGAGAGGTGGTGTCCTCTTGGCTGTTCATTCATCACTTCATTGTGAGCGTATCATTGTACCGGGCTGTGTAACAATTGAATTTTTATGCGTTAAAGTTTTTATTTGTAAAAAAACATTTTATTTTATAGTTCTATACTATATACCGCCTAGATCTTCTATCGATATTTATTTAAATCACATAGATTGTATAAGTGAAATAGTTAATATGTCTCATTGTAATGATACTATAGTAGTGTTGGGCGATTTTAATTTATCCAATATTAATTGGTCGGTTGATTCCGAATCATTCGGATGTTCTGTCTATCAATGACTCGGCGGTAATAGACGCATTATTTAGTTTTAAACTTAAACAAATTAATTTATATTCTAATGATAATAATTCGTTTCTAGATTTAATTTTTGTTAATAATACGGAATATTTGTCAGTTTACGAATTTTTGACAACTTTTAAGAACAATGATAAAGATCATAATTCTCTCGAAATTGAATTTCATGTTAATAACGTTAATGCTAAATGTCGTGAATTTTCTGTGGATGATTCGTTTTATGATTTTAAAGCATGCGATTCCCACGGTATGTCTGAGTTTCTCCGATGCATATGCTGGAATGAGTTATTTCTTAACAATGATATTGATGTAAATGTAAAAAGTTTTAATGATTTGCTGTTTCTGGCCTTCGACCGTTTCGTACCTTTGAAAAGGAAACGTAACTACAGTTACCCTCCATGGTTTGATTCGGATTTGATTAATCTGCGTAACCGTAAGAATAAAGCCTTTTACAGACTTCGAACCAATGATTGTGACTCTAACAAATCTATTTTTGTCAATCTTCGGGATTAATTTAAATCCGAATTTCATACTAAATATCTACAATACATAAAAACGATTGAAGCTAATATCAAACAAAACCCCAAATCATTTTGGAAGTTTGTTAATGATAAGCGCAAAACAACGGGCTTTCCGTCGATTATGAATTATGATGGAGTTCAGCTCTGCACTGTATCAGAAATATGTACAGGTTTTGCAAGCTTCTTTCAATCGGTTTATAAAGATAATAGTAGTCTTATTGTTGATGACCCTATTGTCAGTAATTGTCAATTTAATATTCCTTATTTATCTATAACTGAAGATGATATATGTAATTCCCTTTTGGATTTTAATGATGGATGTGGGCCTGACGGTATTCCCTCGTCAATACTTAAATGTTTTGCATCATATATTGCAACTCCGTTATGTTTTATTTTTAACCAATCGTTAGTTAACGGCTATTTTCCAACCGCTTAGAAAGTGTCACATATTGTTCCAATTTACAAAAAGGGGGACCGCTCTGATGTATCCAATTATCGTGGAATCTCAATTCTTTCATCGATCCCAAAACTTTTCGAGTTAATTGTGACAAAACATCTGTCATTTCATACAAAAGAAATTATCTCGGATTTTCAGCACGGTTTCACCAGTGGAAAATCTACGACTACCAATCTTTTACAATTTACTAAATTCGCCATTGAATCACTTGAGTCACAAGCCGCCCAGGTTGATGTGATTTACTTTGATTTTGCTAAAGCCTTTGATTCAATTGACCATACAATCATTATAAAAAAGCTCTCAGAAATTGGTGTCGCCCCTAATTTTTTAAAATGGATTGGTTCTTATCTGGTGGGAAGAAGACAATATGTTTTATTGAATCAAGTCAAATCGGATTATATATATTGCCATTCTGGAGTTCCGCAGGGATCACATTTGGGCTCAATCATTTTTCTTTTATTTGTGAATGACATTCCGAATATTTTTAAATTTTGTAACTGCTTATTATTTGCAGACGATTTGAAGATTTTTAAACATATTCAATCTTTAAATGACGCAGAAGTATTTCAATCAGAAATTAATTCATTATCTCGTTGGTGCTCTACGAATAAATTGTTGATCAATATTAATAAATGCAACATCATGTCGTTCTATAGAACATCCAATCCGATTGTTTTCAATTATCAGTTGGAGGGTAATGAACTTTGTAGAGTAACTTCAATTGTTGACTTAGGTGTATGCTTTAATCAAAAATTAACTTTTGCTTTACATCTAGACAAAATAATAATTAAAGCCAATTCTATGTTGGGTTTTATTTTTAGAATGACAAAAGAGTTTGTTGATATTTGTTCATGTGTTAGTTTATATACTTCTCTAGTTAGATCTCACCTGGAATATGCGGCGGTGGTTTGGTATCCTCACCATGAAGTACAGATTAAAAGATTGGAATCAATTCAGAAACGTTTTACCATTTACATTTATAGAAAACTTGGTTATCTTTCAGATCGTAATCAGCCTATGTGGCAGCAAGTGCGTAATCTTCCAGGGTATGAAAATCGGTGTCTAAGCCTTCGAATTGACACTTTAGCGAAGCGTCGAAAAATTGCGTCAGCAATGTTTGTCGGGGATTCTTTGAACGGTCGTATAAGATGCCCTAATCTTATTTCTGCCTGGAACATTTATGTGCCGGGTAGAAGTTTGCGGCAAAGGGAATTTCTATTTATCGAATTTCATAGAACTAATTATGGCTATAACGAACCGACGGCTTCAATGGCCAGAATTTCCAATGATTATTATCATTTGTTTCATTTTGAAAAATCGAGAAAATGCTTTCGGTACGAAATTCGTAGTTGCAATTTTTGATTTTATAATATTTTTGACATATATTCCGGATTGTACAAATTTTAATTATTATATTATGTACTCGTAGTTACTATTCATTAAGTTGTTTTTTTTAACTGTAGAATAGATTTTTTGTAAATAAATAAATAAATAAATAAATTGGTAGCATAAAATATTGGAAAAAATATTGTGTTCTCTAAGTATTGCTGCGTTGAATAAGTAGGTTATAAATCGAATACCCTTATCAGGCAACTCTTGCAAATCTTTTCCTGTGATAAGGTCATATTCTGACACGTTTTTAGGATTTAACTCTATCTGCATCACAAGTTTTTACTTCTAACATAGAAAACTTCGTGGTAGTATGATTCATTTGCAATAGTGATTTCAAGTAGTTTTGAATGTTGTTTTTCTCTTCGTTCGTACTTTCTGATGGATTTGGTTGAAATAACGTTTCAAAATGGTCTACAAATAGGTTCGGCTTTTCTTCATTATTTCTCGCCCAATGACCATCGCCTTTACATATCGGCGGAATATGCTGTTGTGGTTGCTTCTTGGTGAGAGTCGTGATAAATATTCTTGAATTGATTGCTCTTTTTTATTGAGAAGCAGTTCTTTAACTCTGTGTGACGGCTTTGTTTAATTTACGATTATCTCATTCTTTTCTCCTTAATCATTTTCTTGACAACATTTCTCATTTTGTAGTAGTGTGGACTTCCAACCTGCCGACTAAATACATTCATTGAGATGCACCATTACTTGATCTAAATCACGTTCCGTCTTTAATTTGATGTTTGTGTTTTGTTTCTCTGTTACCTTATATCTGAAGTAATTCGAGTTAGTTTTATTGTTGATTGTTACTTAACATTGGTTGGTTCTGTGTATTCACTATCTTTGTTCCCAAAGTGATTAAGACAGGCGAGTTCAAACATGGCGTCACTTTAATATAATTATATGATATTCCTTGAGTGACGCAAAAATCAATGACGTCTGTGATCTTTCTCCTATCACTTGGCCAGTAGGTAGGTTCACTGGTTGAAACATGATAAAGATTATTTATTTGAATTGATTATAATAATTGTTGGCCTCTCGTTGTCACCAACCGTGCTCCCACTGTTGGTGTTTTGTATTATAAGCACCCCTTGCTATAAAGCGATGATCCAAAGAACTAAACAAATGATCATATTGCTCCATTTTCATTACATGTTTTGGTGAGCAGTATATGGCCGAAATGGTTATAGGTCTTAGCCAATCTTCTATTACTACAGTAGTTTAATTATTTTTTTGATTATAACTGCAGTGCCACCATGAGCTGTTTCTTCAGGATGATTTGTATCATAGATGGTATATCTGGGTATTTTTAGGAAACTTGCTGTTGTTATGCGTTTCGGATTTTAATTAGCATGACCTAAATTTCTTGTTTTATCAAGAAAATTTTAACTTTTTGTCCATATTGTGACCTTTCTTTAATTGAATCTTTGATTTTCTGCGCATACGAGTATGTTGTCTCAACTGATAAGATACTGATAACTGATAAGATGGATTCGGTTTTGTAGAGAGCTGCGACCACTATTTTTTCTGTGAGAGGTTAGGAGGCTGGATAGCTATCGTTACAGAGCATGCATTTCACCTCTCTACCCCATGTTTGTACAATTGAATGCATCAGTATTTCATCAAGTTTCGTATGACCAGCTGTTAGGTTTTATTCACTTTCTGTTGGAACGAATGCAATTCGGTGTTTCGCTCCGTCGGGATTCTAATTACCAATGGATTACCTCGGCATCTTTTAACTGAATTTTAACCTGGTTAGTTCCATTTACTTTTAAATCGAAATTGTCTTCAGCCAGTTCCTTTAACAAGACAGTTAAAGGATTAATTGTTTCTACTCGTCTCACAAATATTGGTGGTGCCATTATTTTTTTTGGTTAAGGCGGTTATTCGACTTCCTCGGGCCAACTATGAAATCGTGTAGATTACGCTAACCAGTAATCATTTATCTTCATGGGTTTGCATTTAGTGCTAGGCTCGCTCGGCCCTTTAAATTATCCCGATTGGCGACATCGGAGAATAATTTAATTGTTGAGACGACATGATTTCTGTTGAAAGGTGGAGTTCGTGGAGTTTTTGATGTTTTTGAAAATAAATCGAACTCGGACATTACAATGTGTACTGACCTACAATCTAGGTCATTAACACCTTACAACGTTCAATCACTTTTTGTAAACACTGCACTTTTGCACTTTATAATTTACGTATAGTTTTCTTTATTGAAATTAAAAAATGTTTCATTGAAATTTTGGTTAACACTGCACTTTTTATTTTTATTAGGTTTTTTTTTTTGTACTGGTTGGAATGTAACTCTATATTTTAATCAAATTGTAGTTTGTTACCCAATTTGATTATGGTTTTAAAAATTAAGTAAGGTTTTATCGATACTTGGTAACAATTTTCCAAATCAAATATCAGACTGTTGACTAATCTATTAAAATAATAATAATATAGAGATGTAATCAAACTGTTTTTAAGGTAAGCATTCCAACAGTAAGCGCGTTTTTTTATTCGCTCCGGATAGCTGCTATCGAGAGCCGTCATTTTGATACGCCTAAATTTAAATTTGACGCGCTATTTATTGGTAAACTAAACTTATTTAACATCAAACTATCATTTTTAATTCAATTGTTTAGTGAAAACTTGATATAAAAAATATTTGGCTCTACCTATTTATACGGAGCGCTATCCGGAGCCACTTTTCATATGACGGCTCTCGATAGCAGCTATCCGGAGCGAATAAAAAAACACTACAAGTGGCACATTTGACGAGTTTGATGACTAAATTGGCTTCCAAAACGTAAAGTTAATAATTTTTTAATTTTCCGAAAATTAGTTTGAAAGAAAAAAATAATTAATAAGAGATAAGTTGGAAGCCAATTTGGACTTATTTTTGTTTATCGAATGCACCAACGTATGGCCATTTTGTATTACTTCATTTGCGGTACACATACAATATAAATTTAGGACTTCTTCTTTTTCTTGGCCTTCCATTAATGCTGGAGACGATGTGTAGAATAAAGTTTATTAATATTTTCTATTAAAAGATAAAAATAATTTTGATGGTGGATTTGCAATCTTTTTGTGAGTAATATTTATACACATAATAATACCCGGAATTTCTCATATGGAGAAAATTTACAGCTTAGTTAGTCAGTGTTCTCGATTTCGGTCATCTGAAGAGTCATCCATTTTGAATACAAATACTAAAGCTACATATTATCCGAAAATAATCTGAATATGTAAACGATGATTTTACTGAAAGTGGTCCGAGTTCGGTCAAATTAAATTTAATTGTCTTAGGCCTGTATTACATTATCATATTTGCAAGTCATAGAAAAATAATAATATTTTTCTGACATAAAAATACGATAAGAAAAATATTACAAATCATTTTGCTGTATTACATACGAGTACACTACACGTGATATTTTTCGTCATATTAAAGCAAAAATGGAGCAAAAACGGTTCTATGCTTGTGCAGCAACAATTTCTGCTATTACAATTGTGGCATTATTGAAGAAAAAGGAGAAAAAACCAAGAATCTGGGTCAAACCATGGATTTTAAGACGTGATCGCAAGGGAGTGCAGCAAAATTTATTAAAGGAATTACAAAGCGAAGATATAAAATATTATGTCAAATATTTAAGAATGGATGATCATGCATTCGATTATGTTCTATCAAAAATTGCACCTTTAATTAAAAAGCAAGACACACAGTTTCGGAACGCAATAAGTGTAAAAGACAGGCTAATGGTTACACTTCGTTTTTTGGCAACAGGAGAAAGCTTTTCTAGTTTGCAATTTAGCATACGAATTCCACAGTGCACAATTTCCAATATAATACCCGAAACCTGTAATGCAATATTTGAAGCAATGGAAAATCAGTTTTTGAAGGTATACTTTTTTTAAGGTTCATTTCATTTTTATTATGTAATAATGTTTTTGTTGCTATTTGTGAAATCGATTCGAACGTATGCGACTCTTCTAAATTCAAATAAAAATTCAATACTTCGGAGGCTTGAATACGTTCGAAAAGAATTCCAAAATAGACCCCCCCCCCCCCCCGCTGGAAAAATAACACAGAAAATAGTTTAAACAAATATCATTCATAAAGAACTTCTTCAATCATGACCCTTTCAAATAATGAAGAAGAATCGTCGTCACCAAAATTGGTTGAATTTAAAATCAACGAATGGCTTGTACCTGGACGATGAATCTCATCAATCGAATCCCATATATTCAGCGGTACATGCTGGATTTCACTTTTTGCCCGACGATGAATAATTGGGTCGGATACCGCAGATTTGATATTTCGTAGCTCGTTGGCTACAAATTTGCCGAATACGTCGAATTCGTCTGATGATTCCGTAGGTGCCGTCGCCAGTTTCGTCATATCGGCCATAGTCTTTGTTGCGTTCGCAAGAAGAGTATCGTAACTGTTGCCAGTTTTGCTTTTTTTTCTGGCCGTTGTATTATGATCCTTCTCCGTTTGGAATATCTCTGAGCTCTCAAGAGATGTTACGTCGTCCAGAGCCGAATCTAATTTAGAAAAATGAAAACATACACAATCAAAATAAACATTTTAACATTAAAAATATATTGTATTAAGCTCAGCAGTAACAACCCTGTGAAATTTTTCGCTTGTTTTGACCGTTTCGATCTTGTGTCCTTTCTGGTTGGTTCGTCTCTGAGCTCAGTGGTGGCTATTTGAGTAAAACGCAAATGTAATATTTTGTTTAGTTCATGTTTAATAAATTATTAAAAAGTTATATGATCGCCAAACTTATTTATCGTATGTCAGGTACCTTCAACCGAGGCCGAGTGGTTAGAGATTGCAAGAGAGTATGAAGCAAAGTAGAATGTGGTTAATACGATTGGAGCAATGGACGGCAAACACATTTCGGTGTCCTATTTCTGGAGGAGCACACTATTATAATTGTAAATTGTTCAACAGCATCATTTTATTTGCTATGGTTGATGCAAATTACAAATTTATATATGTAGATGTCGGCACAAACGGTCTAGTTGGTGATGCTGGTATCTATGCTAACAGCAAATTGAGGCGATGCTTGATTGACACGTCGATTCTCAATATTCCTATGCAAAATCAACTACCAAACACGAATGTTTCTATACCATACGTCGTCTTGGCTGATGATGCCTTTCCCCTCAGTCATAACGTTATGAAGCCTTATCCCTTACTTAACATCACAAAAGAGGTATAGATTTAGGATATTCATGACTAGTATAAATTTGGAACCGGCGACAGTAAGAACCATAACGCTTGCATGCGTTACCTTACACAATTTTTTAACGGAAAGAAGAAAACACCTGTATACGCAAAACGAATCATGTTTAATTGAAGAGCAGGGCCACGAATATATATATATATATCCCCATTACACTATCATACAAAAATTTTGATGTTTTTATATGGCATATAAAAATGATAATGTAATACAGGCCATAGTTAATTTATTGTGTATATTGAGTTAAACACATAACCTCTAATACAAAAGGTTTTTACGAATTTTTGGCCAGCACCATTTTGGTACTCGCATTCAGCCAAAAATATTAAATTAGCCGCAAGCTTAGGCAGTAATTTTGTTTTTAACTCTTTTAAAACATACTCGAACTCAGCTTTATTTAGCCTAAAGTTTTTAATAAATCTAAAAACATAACATTTAATTGGAATCGGAAATTCAACTAATTCTTCTCACTGGACGCTTGATAACTGGTCTTAAGGCACATTTATACGAATCACTTTGGATGAATCATCCAAAGCGAATTCATTCAAAAATGTATTTTTTTTACACATTGCATCAGGAGTGAAATACTTCAAAACAAAATTCAATTGATTACAACATTTACACAATGACAGAACATCTGAAAATTTTGGTTGAATAGTAGGCGGATTTCAAAATCACTTTGTATGAATCATCGCGTATAATTCATCCAAACTGAACAAAATGTAGAATACGTTCAACTTCTTTCACTGTTTGTCTTCGATGATCATTCTTAATAAAAGATGCATTTACATGGGTTATTTTGGATGATTCATCCATGATGATCATCCAAAGTGATTCGTGTAAATGCACCTTTAGCAATAAGTAAAATTGATTGAAAATTTATTTTTACTAGAGAAAGAATTTTGAAAAGCTACGTAAATTTAGTGTAACTGCAGTTAAGTTTAGATAATTAAAAGTAAACATTTCTTGCAGCCTGACTATTGCTTTTTGGCCGGTAATCTTGCCAAAATTATCAATTTCTTCGTTCGGTTGAAAACTCTATAATAAAAATAATGAAACAAAAAATTTGACTAACAAGAATGGCCAAAGGTATATTTTTGCGCTTGAAATGGTTTCCAAATTTTAGAAATAAAATAAAAATTATTCTTGGTCGTTTTAATAAGGGGTTTTTCAATCCTGTTCCTATTCCCTGTGATCAATAAAGTGGTTGGTGCTGTTTTTATTCAAAAATTTTTTTTTTCACTGTACTTAAAAATATTCAAATTTAGTATAACTTTAATGACAGAAAATAAAAATTTAGCGACAATTGCTAAAATAGAGAAAACAAATTAATTGATTCATTCTTGCATGAATATTTGCATATGAAAAAGCTTAAAGCAAGAGATGCCGGTTCACTCACTATCGATCAAAAACGCGAACGAGTCGAGTAACCACTTCACAGCAATGTTTGGAAAACGAAATTTTGGAAAACCGTTGCCAAAAATTTGCGTTTTTACTATCAATATAGGAAACTTTTCAACCCATGTAGTATGTGAAATTTGATGAAACCGAATATAAAAATTATTACCAATCATTTCTTTAGTCAACATTTAACAAGCGTTACTTTCAGGATTTGGTTTTGAACACTAGGGTGAAATAACAACTTTAATAATTTCCGTGGAATTAGAATATTTTAAAATAAGAATTTGAAAGGAAAGAATGAAATTTTGGGATTTTTGGAGCTTGTTTCCAGTTTAAAGTTCCAGTTCAAGTTTCCTCCAAGATCAATTCTCTCATCCTGGATTTAAATTCCCTTACAGTTTTTCGGAAAATATTGACTTCAAATAAAATTTAAAAAAAATTATCGGTTGCATATTAGAAATTACACGAAATAATTAATTAATTCAAAATTAAAGTAAACAAATTATTCATATTAACTAGCCCCGTTGTCTTGTGTTTTACATTGAAAGCCAGAAAATTTCAAAGCTACTGCTTCTATTTTATTTTTTCAGATAAATGCTTCCCTTGGAGGTATAATATCTGCACGGATCGAAAAATAATCTATTGATTGGCAGCCACACAAGTTTTGTATGTTGATTTATTCTGTTAAACTAAAATGTTGAAATTGCTACGATTATACTCGTATATGCTCAACCCCTTTTTCTAGCGGTATTTCAATTTCCATTATTCGTTTAAAGCCAAGTTTTATATTACAAAATATAATTTCACTTTTCGCTCCTTAAATCTTGCTTCATATTTATCAAAATCATATGTCAAATAATTGGCATAAGTATACAATTTGGCACATATTTCAATTATTTTACAGCTTCAGCTAAAATAAGTTCGAGTTTTGAAGTCTTTTATTAATACTTTCAAAATGAATAAATTTTCTTCTCCAACGAAATCAAGTCGGCCAAAAATTGCTTACGCTCGCTTAATTGTTTAAAAGCTAAAAAGTTTTGCTGTCAGCTTACAAGAACGAAAATTAAACTTAAAGTTAAGTTCGGCTCTGCACCCCAGTATGCGCTCCTATCGATAAATTGCAGTGTTTAACAATACAAGGAGCGTGTGTGGAACCAACACTAAGTAAACAATAATCACCGTCTTGAGTTCATGCAACTGTTTATTTTAGAACTTTGTTACCTTTTAGCGCATTAAACTCCTCTTACAAATTTACTAAATTCCTTTGCGATAATTCCATGGATTGCCAAACGGTATACAAAGAAAGGGTGGCATCCAGTAATAATTTCAATATTTCTATAAATGAGTACATGCCTTGAAGCGACACTGTTGATTGGTGTTTCAAACTTTTAGAATAATATGCTAGAATGTTTTGTCGTAGGCTCCGTAAATATTTTTTAATTTTTCTCCCATAAAGAGAAAGTGAAGCGTGGTGCAGGGTTCGGTCACACCTTTGCACACACAGTTTTTACTATTAAATTTGAATATAAAAGAAGTAACTTGACTAATGAGAACGAGAATATTGGCCAGATATGTACGTTATGCTTATGTAGGAATATAGAAAAAATTTGACTAACCTATTAAACCTAAATTAAGTTACCTAAAGATAAACCAATATATGTAGGTATTCCAATTTAGAAACTTAAGGTAGATTTATATAATACTTAGACCTAATTTTATGGTTTAAAGAAACCTAAAAGTTTGAATTTAGTAGACTTATACCCTAGACAGACTGTGGGTTAATAAATCCGATTTAGCTAAACTAGCTTAAGTATTCTATGCAAAAGCAAAGGGACTAGCTAAAATCGAGGTTGACACACTGCGGCTAATCTTGAAAAATTCACTAAATCGCAGTGTGTCTAGGGTATTAGGCTCGTATTTTTAAAACACAATAAATCGACGAATTAATTCACAATTTTCGAAATCCACTGATTTAGCCGAGTTTACTTTTGGTAATTTTAAACGTGGGTAAATCCGTGGGTTTTTCGTGTCGTAATTTTCAACAAAGCTAAAATCGGCGATTTTCTAGATAATATGCGTCCAAAGGTTCCAGATCTTTGAGGATGTTGGTCAAATAATGAACGCCTTTATTATAAAAGTGGAATCGGCGCCGAAACTCTTCCTTATTGTAAAACTCCACGCTTAACCTAACGTGAAATACTTTAAAACGTTTGGATCGTATCGATAACATTATTTCGTAATCTGATTCACCAGACCCTGATGATGAAGGCGAAGGATTAATTTAAATAATATAAATTTGCAATTCATAGCTCTATCCACGTTTTAGCCATCTATATCGAGGTATAAATCCGAGGAGACAATTTTAGTCCAGGTTTGATTCAGTGGATTTATCTTCGTTTAAAAATACTAAAAATACTAAATCTGAATGCTCCTTGTCAATGAAACCAAACTAAAGTTTTAGAATTTGCTAACATAAAGGAACTATAAATTTACGACCAAACTTAAGTCGTACTTAATGATCAACTTCAATTAACTTAAGCCATTTAAGGTAACCTTATTTAAGAATTAGATCATTGTCAAATTTAAGGAGATTTTAATAAGTGAAGAACATGATTAGTCGGATTAATTCAGCTAAAGTTTAACCACAGAATATATATGAACAGGGGGCCTATTCTCGAATTCCACATCCATTTTCCACATATGGACATCTGTCAAAACTCATAAAAATTGAATTTTTTCGGTACTAAGGGAATATTTCCGAATGGGTATAAGCATGTGGAAAAAATCCCCATATAGGAAAATGTCAATGCCGCATGTGTTTTATGTACGAATTACAATTTTCGAACCATTTTTTGACAACTTTGACAGATGTCCACATGTGGAAAATGGATGTGAAATTCGAGAATAGGCCCCCAGAACTATATCTTCTATTGCGTTATAATCCTAAGTTTGTGAACAAATATTTAAAATATGATTTAGAAGAGATAGAAAAACAATTTTGTATGGAATCAATGAAATAAAACAAAAATACAAAAATGTTTGTACCCACCCCTTTGTTTTGATCAATTTTAAAAGGAAAGGGAAATCTTTACACTTTGTAATGTGTTTAAAAGAGGTCTAGTTAGCTTTGCGAAACTTTAAGATCAAATCAAAAAATAAACAAAGGACCACTTATTGTTTTTGATGACGAGATACAAAATTATACAAATAAAAGTGAAATGATACATAAACACATACACAACCTTATTCAAGTTTTGTTTTTGTCTTTATTATTTGTTTGATATGATTTGGTATCCCGTTATCGAAAACAATAAGAGGTCCTTTGTTTATTTTTTGATTTGATTTTAAAGTTTCGCAAAGCTAACTAGACCAAAATCAAAAATTATTTATGAACGTCTATCTCTTTTAAACACATTACAAAGTGTAAAGATTTCCGTTTCATTTTAAAATTGTACTGATTTTTATTGATCAAAACAAAGAGGTGGGTACAAACATTTTTGTATTTTTGTTTTGTTTCATTGATTCCATACAAAATTGTTTTTCTATCTCTTCTAAATCATATTTTAAATATTTGTTCACAAACTTAGGATTAAAGCGCAATAGAAGATATTGTTCTGTTTATATATATTCTGTGGTTTAACATTGAATTATGTCTAAATCTAAAATCTGTTATTGTGAGTTAAAATTGAAGAACTAATTCGGTCTTGCTCCAAAGCTCTAAATTATTATTGATTATTTTAAGACTGCTGAAAGAGTAGAAAACAAAAAGTGTTGCTTATGCTAAATGATATTTGTAGAAGGTATAATAAACTTGTTGCAGACCAAATATTTATTTAATATTTTTTTATCAATTAAATTTATTTAATTTTAATTAGTTTTATTTATGTTATTAATTTTTGTATAATTTACTTTTGTTTCGCCACCATTTTGTATTTGTTTTATTTTTAAGGTTTATGTGAGCGCACGTGCGTGCAGTACAAAATCCGAGACGAGACCAGTACTGTCGCTCTGAATACTTTAACCGGAGTACTTTTCAAATTTTCAAGGGAGTATTTCTAGTCATATGGGAGTACATACAAAATATGATAGTTAGACCTTATACATACGTAATTGTTGGTATTTTGGGTTTAAAAAAATCACGATCCAGAAAATTATTCTAAAACTCTTTTTGATTTTTGAGCCAAATTTCAATATTGAAAGAAAACTGTTTGATTGATTTAGAGCTCTTTATCCGATCGGCCACAACTGTCCAAGAAATCACAGATATTTTTAGATTATCGTTTTGAGATTGAGAGAAGTTTTTCTCATAGAGAAGAGTACCGATCAGCGGAAATGTAAGCGAAATTTTTAATTTTTTATCTATTTCAGCTGTTGCTTCGAACCCTTTTCATTTTCAGAAGCGACATATATATATATATATATATATATATATATATATATATATATATATATATATATATATATGTATATATATGTATATACCAATCCAAATATATCAAATATCCGAACTAATTCGACTTTTTCACAAAACTAATTTTTAAGAATTGGAAAATATTTTGGTGCAATTTAAAGAAATGTCATTGCCAGACGATACCACAGTAGGGACCTACGGTGATCAGATCAAAAATGGCTAAACCAGGACGACGTCTGAAAAAAAACGCATTATAAAAAGCAGAACAATTATTGTCTCGAAATATGTTATGTATTTGAATTAAAATTGCTATATAAAATTGGTTTAGGGGCGATGACTAGTCACAAGAAATCCACTTGGTGAAATCTCTTCTTTAAAAGTTTTATACCCGCTAACTTGATTCATAATTTGGAGGTGCTACAAGTAATCCATTGATCATCAAATATATTGGTCAAGTCAGATAATAAATTTCAATGGAATTTGTGCATAATCAAATCAGCTCCATTTGGGGCAGAGATGGAGTTTCTTAAATAAAACATGGCCAGAATTCAACAAATATTGTAAATAGTACAAATACTCCTCAGAAAAATGCCACAGAAAAATTTGTTTTTTACTTTCATAACCACTCCAGGTCTTTACTACATTTCCAGGTTCCATCACGAAATGGAGTACGTTTTGTCAATGGATTTTAGTGAAATTGTCTATCTGAGTTCAGCCGATTCTATCAGTAGTTCGTAATATAAAACCAAATTATTCACGCTCTGAAAATTCCTTGGGTCACTTAGACGACCATTTATGTAATTTTGGTTGATGCTATTTATCAGAAACATTTAGTGTATTTCCTTGACAAATTTACAACAACAATTGCATAGGCCAAATCCCCGCAAGAATAACATTAACCCCCAAAAAATAATTAAACATAATTCTAATTCTTGGTTATGATTCCTGCCACCAGAGTCAGATTACATATTCAATTTATCATATACTCGTATTTTATTTCGAAAGGTTGTCTTTTGTCAATTAAATCAAATTGGCTATTTTCTTGGAAAAAAATAAACCCAAAATAATTCGAATTAAATTTTGGTCAACAAAATACGCTTATTATTTCACCAATATTTTTTTTTACATAGACAACTAATCCAGGCAGTGTACTACGTCTCCAGTTCAAATGGCAGTAGGCGGCACGTTTGTGGATAGATTTTAGAAGAATTTAAATCTGAGATTTGAGATGTTAAGTCGATTGGTTAAGTATTGCCTAATATAAAATTTATTAATTCCGGCTCTGGAAAATTCCTTAAGCCATATCATCTGTGATCGAATTTATTAATTAAACCATCGCTCAATTTCAGGATATTTTTGGGCTGAAACTTTAAATCAAAAATGAAATTCGCAGAATTTATTTGTACATACTTAGCTAATTCAAACTAACTATCCCCTCTGTCTCCGGCATCATTGGATGTAAAACAAACATTTGCACAAATTCTATAAAAAGTTCTTTTTATAAAACCTACAATATTATTTCGTGGACTGAAAAACTTTTCGGCCATAACTTCAAGAAATATTTTTTTTTTTTTTCATACACAACCAACTCAGACAATTTTTTTCGCCTCCAGCACCGAATGGAACACCCATACATACATTTGTCGATGTAATTTACTGAAATGTATGAGTGGCTTAAGTCGTTTTTGGAAGGTCGTTCGCAACGAGTTAGTATTAGTGGTTGCCTGAGTCGCACTGTTTAACTTAATCTAGGTGTGCCACAAGGTTCCGTTCTGGGGCCCATCTTATTTCTTGTTTATGTCAATTCTATTTTTAAACAAATTTTTTTTGACAAAGTTGTTGCTTATGCGGATGATATGGCATTTGCTTATGATTGCTGCAACTACTCAACGGCTGTCTCTCGTATTAATACAGATCTTAATATTTTGAGTGAATGGTTTGCTGTTCACAAACTTGTACTTACTGCAAAGACTAAAGTTGTATTGCTTAATTTAAGCACGAGTAATCCGTCGTTTAACAGTGATATTATGTTCCACGACGTTATCTGCTCTAGAAGTGGTGCTTGTACCGTTGCATGGTAATTAAATCAATCATCTCTATTAAATTCCTAGGATTAAATGTTGATTGTCATTTAGATTGGAAATCTAATGTAGCTGCTTTGAAGAGTTCCCTCCATTCCAATATCAGGATGTTGTATCTATTACGTTCACATTGTCCTTTTGGGTTTTTAAAAAGTTATTATAATGCGTTAATTGATTCGCGTTTACGTTACGGTATCTGCTGTTGGGGTAGAACTTATTATGAGACGGTTAAACCACTGATTATCGTTCAGAAACATGCAATTAGGTTGATGTTCTTTAAAAATAAACGTTTTCACTCGTGGCCATTGTTTGTAACGTGTTCAATTCTTCCATTGAAGCATCTATACGTATTCAAAGTTATGAAGATTTATTTTGTAATTAGTGGAAATCGGAATTTAAGTTGTCACTATGATCTGCGCAGGAACTCTATGTGTTTGAAAGCTATTCCTAAATTTTTTAAAACTCATTACCTCAATTACTTTTTAGTAACAGCACCTAAAATTTTTAATAATCTTTCTAAATTTATCCGTGAATCAACTTCAAAAAAAAATATTTGTTGCGTCACTTAAAACCTGGTTATTGTACAACGAATCATTAGATTTCTTGTTTGATTTGATTGTTTAAGTATTATATCCTATTTAGTTTTGTATAATTTTTTATATTACATTCTTTAAGTATTTATATTCAATTTTGTAAAAATTATGTAGATTTATATATTATTTTGTACTGTTTTTTAATCACTCCCAACCATATTTAATTTCTTAACTGAAGGAATGCCTATCACTGGCTTCTTGTCCAAAAGGCATTTACTAATTATTTTCAATTAAATTATATTTTTTATTCCTTAGTTCTTATTAAATTTAGAAACTTGTTAACATTATGTATTTTTTTTTTTTTTTTTATTATAATATTATTATATTACGTGTTGTACATCATTAAAATAAAATTTTATTTCGAAGATTTTAGGCTGATTCTATATAAATATTGTAGTTCCTAACCTTAAACATATTAAATCACGTCCTGAAGAATTTTTTAGGCCAGGAGGTCCTAATGTAAATATTTAGCCAAAGTAGATAAAAGTTTTTTTGTTAAAATCAGATAATCTCTGTCATGTTTGAGTTTAACTGGTGTCCCTAAAGAGTGCCTTGATGTTTCTATAAGTTGTAAAAATCTCGGAATCATCTTTTTGTAAGTTTTACCAACAAATCTTCAGATTTTGAAAAAAAAAAAAAAGAAAAGGTTTATGAAGTTTAAATAATTTAGTTCGCAAATTTGACATGTTTAAATTGTGGTTTACTGCTAAAATAACACATTACTGAGAATGACAAAAACCAATATAAATTTTGGCTTTGAAAAAATGCTTCATCAACAACCCCGCTATCTCCCAGAATATTATAATTATTGCGAAATGTGTAAAAGTATTATTAGTATAACAGTTATTAGAGTAGGGGAGCACAAAATGAAATGGCGGAGTAAGAGCAGCACTAGACGAAAGTAGTACAAATACTCCTACGAGACTGAAATTTTATTTTATTTTATTTTGTCTTGTCCGTCGTTGTCTGGAAGAGACAGTAGTTCAGTTGCCCGTTTTTGTATTGGTGTTTCCGTTTGCGTTCTTGTCTGTTCGTGTTTTGTTTTGACCGTGGGGCGGCGAACGCCACAAAGGTGAGTTGGGTACTAAATAACATCATTAGTAAAAATATATGTATATGTATTAATTTTAACAAAAAATATGTATTTTAGTACAAATTAGCAGCGCAAACTGATTTACAAATAGTGCTCAGTACCTTACAAATTTGGAAAATATAAATAAAATTAGTACATATTAGTAGATTTAATGAATATTTAGTACATAAATAAAATTTATTTGTATTGGTTCAATTTATATTGTGCTTTTGAAACGTAATCTCTAATTGTACTAAGGGTGTGTACCTATAGTCGAATTAAATACAGTACTAATTCTATTTATGATTATCTAAATTTATAAAGCGCTGAGAGCAATTGATTGGCCCAGTAAAACTTTAATGTACAGAATATTTTTTTTTAATATTTTAAGATAGTTCTGATAGCTTGTCTTACAAGAAAATACTTCGATTAAAGTATTTACTTTAATTAATTTACAATTCACTTATTTTTATTCATTTCACTCATTATTTAGTAAACAAATAATAAATTTATTATTTAATATTTAGAATAATATTTTTTTAGATTTATAAAATAAATTAAATTTTTTGCCAAAAGTCTTTTTCACCCCTCTCGCACACAATAATAAAATTCATCTTCCAAAAGATTAGAATGTTTTTGTTTTGTTTAAAATAAATTAAATTCTTTGAAATGAATAAAATATGGTAGATAGGATGGGCCCAAAATATTTGATTTCGACACGTACAAAGAAATATGAGACGGCGATGACGATATATGTGTTGTATAAGACGTTTATTACTCTATAGAAATGACGATTTAAATTGCTTTCCTTGAATTCATTATCAGCATTTTTATCAATTTTCCTGTATTGCACATACATATATAAGTGTAGAAATGTATTCACATCTAGATATAGATATGTAAATATTCGACTACAATCTTAAAAGAAAAAGAAAAAATCAATAATTCTAAATAAATAGTCACGTAGCTATATGAGTGTTGTACATTCAAAAATTTTCATTACAAAACTATTGTAATGAATTAGAGAGAGAATATTGCCAATATTATAATATGTTTGTACATAATATCTCGACATAATACATAATTGCGAAATATTTTATTTTGACTTATGAAATCCATATTACCATGTTAAAAAGCATATAATTTATTAGGTAACATAGAAAAATTCAATTCAATTTCAATTATGCACAGGTTCGAATTTTATGTTGTGTGTGTATATAATAGATTGTGCAATATTAGAATTCGATTATATTTTATTATATGTATTAATTTTTAAAAGCGAGAAAGACTATTTGCAATATCTAAAAGATGATAGGAGGATGATTATAAGATTATGAAACTTGCGCTGGACGGAATTGATTTTTGTTGCATAACGTACATAATGAGAGTTGTTTATTCGTTTGTGAATCAATGCAAAAAAAAAAAAATTAAGATTTTCACGCTATCTTGTTAGTAATTTGTATTCTTGTTACTCCTGATTCTTTATGTGAAATATTTTTTTACGTTTTTTTTTACGCTGAAGATTCAACCAAAAATACAAACAGCACACAAAAAATGGGTTATTTTTTGCCAAATCATGGCACAAATGTGTGTTATATGTTATTATGTATGTACGCGTAAACATAATATTTTCTTTGTGATGTTTAGAGGATGTACATTGAACTCGCGCGGTACGATCTACATTTTTGTTTTTGTACTTTGCTGCGTGATGAGTGTTATGTGTCAGATGGCTAATTATTACTTTAAAAGGTGGATTGTGTAAATATTTTTGCAGGTTTTATTTAATATATATAGGTTAGGTAAACAAAAACCGTTGCCAGAATAATTTGTATTTAACATAATAATCAAGCACTGTTGATGTCAACTCGACCTAGTCTCTTTATATAGTACATATCTTTATAAGTATTTACTATAGTAATAAAGTAACACCAACCTATTGTCTCGTATAAATGACGCAACTTTGTTTGATATGACGCAAATAACCTTGGTTCGATAAATGTTACCAAACCGCAACAGACATCCATAAATATAACGTCGAAAGCCATTTTTTGCGTAATAATTGGGAGAGCTACGACGACGACCACAGAACAAAATGCGACTAATTTATAAATTTAATTACGATACTTAATTGTGTGTTCTGTAGTTTGTTTTACGAAATTTAAATTCTTACATTAGTATAATTGATTATAAAATCAATTTTAGTAGCTTGCAAACACATAATTTTGTACATGGCTAATATGAATTTGAAGAAACGGTCAATAAATTTGATTTGTTTGCCTCGTTTGCTAAAAAACCGCCCTGTCTTACCCATTCATAATTTACTGTATTCTTACATATTTTTCTTAAGAAAACCAGAATATTAACTACACGCGCGCACACAAAGAGTGGATTACGAAAAGAAGCGGTTGAACTTCATGACTCAATTGATTTTTATTCTAGCATGTAGACATATTGTTGAAGGTTAACAGTTTAATACAAAAAAAATAAAAAATGTGTGAACCGTCGATAAATTTTAAATATTTTCTTGGAATAATATACGGGTAAGGGGGTACAATAAATTTTAAACGGAAACAAACTGTTAAACTATGTAATTATTTCCGAATTAATAAGTTTTGATATTTTCACGCGTTAATCTTATGCTCTCCCGCATTACGATCAAAAAGTATCAACACGTAAATTAAATTAAATCTCGCTACTTTAGACTGTTTTGTATATGTGATTTGAATCATATACCGCGCGCCTCATACCGGCATACACGAATGTACTACGCGATGTGTATTTTTTCAATTACGTTTTAAACGTCCGGTTTGGAAATGTCTGTATAAAATAAATACATTCTACAAATTTTTAACCTTAAAAGTTCATTTCTCTCTAGATTTTTTGTATTTTATATTTTTGCTTTTTATAAGAAATAAATAAATAAGAAAACCAAAACATCTTTTGATTTTTTTTTTCTTAAATGTGTGACGACTTTTCTATATAAAAACTGATTACTGTACTGTATTTGTTTCAGGTCGTTCAACTTTAATGTGTTTTATTTGCGCATTATACTTATTACTATACATATTTTATATTAATTTAACATTATTAGTATTGTTATTGCTATGTATAATATTCACAGGCGTTGCTATTGAAGATACCACACAAAACATTGAACTACATAAAATACTAAAAAATTATTATATGTAGTTGCATAGCACAAAGCAACTAAAAATTAATGAGCCATCTCCTAACTATTCATATACTAACTAATACGATTAATTGTTTATTTCCACGGGCGATGAGTGAGAAAAGCTATAAATTATAAAATAAAATAAAAAATCGGCTGAATGACAGAAACAAGGTTAATGATTTATTGCGCGGTGTATCGAAATATCAAATTTTCTTGATCTGTATTTACATCCCACACTCACGACGCCATATAATTTCTTATGTCTGCGCGCTGCTGCGTGTTGTTTATAATCTTTTCACAAAGGGTTATTAAACTTTATTCGTATTTGTAACAAAAATGAGTTTATTCAATAGCTCAATAAATATCAAAACAAAACAAAAAGTTTTAGTAGAAAATTTATGGAAACGAAATAATTCTATACCATATACATACCTAGGTATATGTACATGAAGCAAGCGCGCGACTATTGTAATAAAGACAAGGCGAGTGGAATGAACTCGTACATGGAATTTCTTATGTTCGTATTCTATATATTTCGGGTCAAACGAACGTGTTAGAGGTTGTGGGAATGCGATGACATTGGAATTTTCTATTATATTTCAATGTTAGACGACAACTGCCGACGTATGAATGACCTTTGACTATATATATATATCCATATTCAATAAACTCGATATTTATATATGACAAGGAGATTTTATTGTAATATTAAACCAAAACCATGTAAATAACTAAATTTGGTTTCAAAAGATTATGACACATTGGTCACATCTTACTATTTGATAAAAGTAGGCGATTATGTAATGTTACTAAGCGATCTCCACATATTTTAATCTTAGTTAAATTAGCACATTATCGAGTGATTAGCGGTGATGATGATTAAAAAATAAATGTTTATTAGGTAATCACTAGCTACTTAAATAAACTAAATATTTTGTTAATTTCTTTATCATTATCTATTATCGAAAATGAGGTTTAACACTGAAATATTTGCAGTATCGATAACATGTATATTACATAAAATTGAACACTCAAATTCCCTTAGTAAAATATGTAAATACTCCTCGATTTAATAATTTTTGATGTACGAAAAAAACACACTTGATACTTCCTATTTTTCAATCAAACGCAGTACAGCTTGTATGACTTACTTTTCTTTGAATCTCGTCAAATTCTCTTTCATACGTCACTAAAAAATAGAATCAGCGCATCATTTACTTGTTTTGGTGCTCAATCTAGTTTAGGGACGGCTACCTTAGTGACCTCTTCGTTAATAAAACAAATATTTTTTTTTTTTTTATTCAAAATTTTAATAACTTTTAATTTTAAACTAAGTAAATAATATTTCATATTAAAACTTTTTAAATGGAGGAGATTTTTTAGCGAGCTTTAAATGAAAACTTAAAACACATAAATAAAGGCCCTCATCCCTGGATAGATTGACAGAAAAATATCAATTTTCAATAATACAGCGATCCTTGACTTACGTCGTTTATAAATTACGCTCTTTATTTAAGATACGTCGTCGATTGTTTTGAGTTACGTCGTAAAAAAAAAAATTGCAACATAAGAGAGAATTGGAAAACAAAAAACAAATTTGTGATTCCCCTAATTTTTTTCAGTTTGTTTCCCGTTTTATTGCTTTTTGCATACACACATGCACAAGTGTAGTCTCTTTTAAACAATCGATAAAAACGATTTAGTAAGGTAAGCATTCGTGTATAAGCAGGCAACTTGTGTGTTTCTCCTTCGTCCTTTAATGCTAAGTATGTAAATAATTTGTGTGTGATTAATTTTCTCGCTGTATATTTTTGTTTCGACTTCTCTTAGAAACTGTAAAATTAATCAGGTAATATATTTTTTCGTATTTAAATTGAAAATAAATTGATTTACTTATCGGACAACATGTGTCTAGGAATTAATTATGAGTGGTAGAAAGCGAACAAAAAATGTATCATCTGGCCCAATTAAAAAGAGGAAAACAATTACGTTGGAGTTAAAATTGAATATTTTAAACAGATTTGTCGCTGGTGAGAAAGCCATTGACATTTCCAGACATTTAAATCTCCCACCAACAACTGTGAGAACAATTATTAAATAAGAAAAAAATATTCGCGATCACGCTAAAGCGGGAACTTCAAAAAGCGCGAAAATTTTTGCTAAATTTAGAACTCCAACAATGGAGAAAATGGAAACATTGTTAATAGATTGGATTAAAGACGCAAATCAAAAAAATATTCCACTTAGTACGGCGATCATTCAAACCAAACCAAAGAGTATTTTCGTAACTCTGGCCGAATTAAGCAAGGAGGAAACAAATACTTTCCAGGCTAGTCGGGGTTGGTTCGAAAATTTTAAAAATCGAAATGAATTCCTAAACATTCAACTTTCGGATGAGTCAGCTAGTGCAGATACAGCCACAGCAGACGCCTTTCTGCAAACATTTAAAAACATCGTTGCAGATGGAGGATATTCAAGTCGGCAAATATTTAATGTGGACGAAACAACTTTGTACTCAAAAAAAATGCCCTCGCGTACATATTTGGCCACAGTTTGACGCTTCTTCTTGGCGGTAATGCCGCCGGCGACTTCAAGTTGAAACCTTTGCTGATTTACCACTCAGAGAACCCGAGAGCTTTAAAGGGTATCACCAAAACTAGCTTACCGGTTGTTTGGAGACGCAACAGAAAGGCTTGGGTTACCGCTAGTCTCTTTACTAATTGGTATAAGGTATATTTTTATCCTGCAGTAAAGGATTATTGAATAAAAAATAATCTTGCACATAAAGCTTTGCTCGTGTTGGATAATGCACCCGGCCATCCCGTTATTTTGGATGAATTGGACGAAAATATAAAAGTTATTTTTCTTCCACCGAATACTACGTCCATTTTGCAACCGATGGACCAAGGTGTTATTGCGACGTTCAATACATATTATTTAAGACGTACTCTTCAAGAAATGATTCATGAAATTGATCAAAGATCTGAAGAAAACGAAGCCACTGTGAAAGATTACTGGAAAAACTTTACGATAAGACACGCAGTTTTTAATATTGGCAAATCTTTGGACGAAGTTAGCAGTACCACTATGTTTGGATCGTGGAAAAAACTTTGGTCAGAAAATCATTCCACCATTTGTAGTGAAGATGCAGCTGAAGTTCAAACTGAAATTCTCAATATGGCCAAAGCAATTGATTTCACAGAGGTAGATTTGTCTGACGTAGACAATTTATTAACGCAGCAGGAGGACAATGATAATCCACAGCCTACACTTTCTCTAAAAATATTGGCAACCATTATAAGCTCTTCTGATGATTTAAAAAATTTGATAGAAGAGATTGATCCAGACTCGGAAAGACTATGTCTCGCAATAGAAGCGATAACTAAGGGTGTTACATGCTATAAGGACTTGAACATGGAAACTAGAAAGGCGGGTTTAAGTCAACCTACCCTGAAAAAATATTTCCAACCGGTTACAGCAACATCGCCTCAATCATCTAATTCATCTTCCGATGACACTATTTCATCATCTGATAAATTCGAAGGGTTATTAGACTAAAACCAATTGTGATTTATAAACATAATGTGCACATATGTTTGAATTTATGTATTATTTATTTTATATGCAAATAATGTACCAATTTATGGGCGAATTTTTATTGAATTATATTTAATTTTAATTTATTTTTACCTAAAATATGACCTGAAATAAATCTTACTTTGTACAGAACCAACATATATATTTGTGTCATTTTTTCCGACTTACGTCGTTTTAACTTACGTCGCATTTTTTTGGGACGCATCTACGACGTAAGTCAAGGATCGCCTGTATTTTGAACTACTTTAAACGCCAAACCCAATTTTTCGCAATAATTCTCAATTTTTTACTTTATTTTTAACAAAATCTTCTGGATCTTGATCGAATGTACCATACACTGGTAAACAGTTTAAAAAAATTACCTAACTGCCTAGATCTTTTTAATTTTTTCTGTTCTAAATATTTTTTTCTGACCGAAAAATGTGTACTTTAAATTTTCTGATTTTTTAACTGACAAAATGATGCTATCGTAAGGCACAATTGATCAAGTTCTAAAAAATTGTAACTGAAATAAATCAAAAATTTGGTAATTAATGTGAAAAAACCGTAAAATTTTTATTTTCGTTTTCCTGTGCGAGTTTAGCTTTAAAATGTTAAATTCATTACTTTGTGGTAGAATCTCATCTCTGATCTTTTTAATATTTAAATATAAATAATAATAATATAAATTGATAGGAGGGTTGTTTCAACCACAAAATTATAATCTGGATTTTAATTTTAATTTAATGCGATTGAACTACTAATGATTTAAATTAGAGATACACACTTAAAATATTTCTAGATACCTTGTAATTCAGAACATCTAATGATGTAAATATGAATCGCTAGTGTGGGAAAAGCTCAAACTTTTATGTAAGAAGTGATCAAAATATATTAAAATTTTTGAAAATTCACATTAGATTTTAAAGGTGAAAGCAACAAAATATTTTTTTAGAACTTCATGAAACACCATAATTATAATTCGATTGTCCAAAAAAAATTTAAACTTTCAGAACTTTCATAAAGAACATATTAAAAATTTGAGTTTAAGTAAGTTCACGGAATTCTCCCATTGTATTTTTTTTTGTTATTCCCAAGATGTTGCTCGTTTAAAATGGCCCGGGAATTTCCTACCCAGTGAAAGAAAAAAAATGGAAGTTTTACTAACCTTTATTGAACTTTTCTAAAATGTAATATTCATAATTGGTTTCATTAAAATTCTTTGTACCTTTCTTCTGCTTAAAAATTGAGTAATTTACCAAATAGAAGGGTACGTTCGGTCATCTCGAATTACACACACAGTTTTACTACACTGCATGTGAAATAAATCATTTACCTAATTGTTGTAATTTTGAGCCGAGGTGGTTTCCTAATCACTTATATTTTATTATTTTTGTGTTCAAAAGATCATCCGTATCGAAACACAAACAAAAACACACAAAATTAAAATAGTTTTATTTTAATTTAAAAAATTAATCCTCAGATTAACTTTTCTTAAATTAAAAGAAAAAGTTTGTGTTTCGATACATCCACCGTAGAACTCAAAATGAATAAATTATAAGTAAGCAATGAGTTATTTTAAATTTTCCTATTTTTACTGTACAAAATTTAAATTTTGCCCTAGGCATGTGCCTTAGGACAGAAACAACACCGTCTAGAATATAATACGTACGTCAATGGAAGTATATTAGGAAGTTATACCTGTACATTACGAATCCTTCAAAATCAATTGCGATCCTAAAGCATATGAAGAACTTTATAAATGTTATCAACTTATTTCGGTATTTCACTAAATTCGTTACGAATTAGTCATAACTAATCTTAGTGTTTAGATTTTTCGAAAGTGGTTGACAAAATCTCATTTCAAACCGGAAAAACCAGATTTTTCTATATAACGTATGGGCAAGCAAATTTGGACAAAATGCGATAGTAAAAACAAAACGCATTTTATTTATTTAGGGGATTCCCAATAATTGTATTTTGTTTTATATTGTGTATAAAACAAGCTGTGAAAAAATTAGTCAATTCGAAACATTAGCCACGAAAATATGTCTCAAAACGAATTTGAGCGGCGAAAAGTCGGGTCCAATTTTTTAGAAAAAAATCCAGAGGTAGCAACTTCTGATGTTGTAAAATACTTTTTAAAATTAAATTATAAAAGATCCACAATTTATAATTTAATTAGAAGATTTAAGAATAAAAATGAAGTTCAAAGAAAAGCGGGAAGCGGTTCGAAGTCATCGTTATCATTAAACAAGGCACGAAGGGCATTGAAGCGAATTACAGTTGGCCAAGCGGCAAGATCATATCGTTCTTTAGGAATTAAATTCCAGTGCCATAAAAATACTGTTAAAAAATGCTTAAACGAAATGAACATTACGCTAAGAAAAAGAAAAATTGTTCCTAAAGTGTCCGAAAAATAAATAAAGGTCCAGAAACAACGTTTAAAAAAACTTGTACAAAATTCTTTGCGAGCAAAAGATAATGTGATTGTGATACACATGTAATATCGACGAGAAGGTGAAGTTCATACCCAAAAATAAGTTTTCAGACAAAGTTTTACTGTGGTTCGAAATAAGTCATGCATTTTTTAAAGCTGGATTAGCCATTAACAGTGAAAGTTACAAGGTCAAATGTTTACCAAAAGTTAAAAAATTTATAAGAAACCACCATGCAAACTAAAAGACGCTGTTTTTGGCCGGATTAAGCATCGGCCCATTACTCCAAAGCAAGCACAGATGAAATGCGGCGATTGGGTATTCGTTTTGTACCAAAAGAGGAAAATCCACCATATGTGCCTCAGTTGCGTCCAATAGAGGATTTTTGGGCAAATCTTAAGCGGAAAGGGTATAGCAAAGGATATCAACCAAAAAAACATAAATTGCCCAATTTAAGGTTGGTATCCCATCCTTCATCATAGTTGGGTTTTGAAACCCCTTTAAACATTTGTTGGTATTTTGCAACCACTGTCCGAATTGGGTCCTTTTCTAAAAATACAAAAATTAATTAAAATAACCAAACTACTCACAATTAATTTGTTGCATTGGAAATTGTTTCCCGTATAAAAATGTCAAAAATAACGGTGGTTATGTTTGGAACACGAAAGGGGGGCAAAAGGCCGAATGATAAAAGACCGGAAGTGAATATTCCAACTTGAAACCGGAGAAACCATTTATCTCGGATTATAATTTGTTAATTCAAAATTTGGTTGAAATGGGCAAATTCTGTAAGAAAATTTTTTAAACGATTTATTTTGTTAATCTCTGTGTAGAACGTCAAAAGTAGTGAGTCACCACTGATTTGTTTAGCTAAAATACGACTAAGCGTTTAGTAGAGCAGAAAATTTAGTTAGAAAACGAATATAGCGAAAAGGCATTTATAGTGAAGACACAAAACGTAATATTTTCCTTGTGGTGAGTTGACAAATATCGATGTGGTCGAGAAGGCGAGCTAAAATAAATATGAATACTTTCGAATTTATCGTTTATAAAAAATATATTTTATTTCAAAATAGGTTTTGATTTTTAATTAATAAATTAAAAAGTTAAGCTAATAATTCGACAATAAAATATGTTTGCGCAAAATAAAATTATTTTGAATTGTTTTTTGATCCAACAACCTTATAAAAGTGGGTGGGGACTTTATAATGGCCTCCTTAAGTAGTTTTTTTGTAAACTTGATAGATTCAAAATAGTTTCTAGAAATATTTTATGACTAGAATGACTATCCGTTCTTGAAAGTTACGTCAGATTTTATACAGTTTGCTTCCAAAAAATTAAAATTGTCATCCAAATTTAAATTTTTTACATAACATGGAATATTTTATCTTAAACGTAAGTGCAAGGCATAACAGCAATTATTTTTTGTTTTATAAAGAGTTAGGACAAGCCGGTCGTGTATTCTAGTTAAACAAAGATATTGCTTTCAAATAAAGAAACGAAAACTATTTATGACTCATATTAAAGTAATTCCGTGATTCACAAACTTTATGCAACCATCGTCGTCTACGGTAGATTGTTTTAATAAGTAAATGACATTGGAACTGAAATCGATTAGGGGGTGAACAAAATTCCCAGTTACTGTTCTACCATTCCCTATATCCTTCCTCTAAAACGGTATGTATACGGTAAAAAGTTCATTCTGACTAATGAGTTTTTATTTATGTTTTCCCATTATTTTACTTTGTATGTATTTTGTATTGTATAGGGAAAATATAACAGAACTTACTAAAAACCTACAAAATATTTATTGCAATCGCATTTTGTTGGCTTTGTATAAATTTGGTGCGGTGTTCACCTAAATAAATAACAAAAAGACATTTAATAATTCATATAGACAAAATAATTTAATTATTGTTGTAAAAGTATTATTCACCTTATGTGAATTATAATTTCTCATTATCGATTAAGTATGTATATCAAAATGAAATCAAGTGCGCGCACCCATTGGCAAACAATGAAATGTGTTTTGTTATTGTTATTTTGATATCACCGCGAGTTTATTATAATTGATATAAGTGTATGGTTATCCTAATCATAAAACCATTATTATTAATTTTTTTTTTTTTTTTTTTTGTTAATTATCGGACACAATCAATCAACGATTTATTTTATACGAATGATAGTATTCTTTGTTATTGTTAAGGTTTTTTTGTGCGATTCAAGTGTGTTCCGGATTTTTGATAAATGTATATCCACACCCAAGATTTATAGGAAATTTTGGGCCAAGGTTTTTTGTATCGTGAGAATTTGTGAATTTACACTTTTTATTGTACGTAAAATTATTGGAGTATAAAAAGTATTTCAATTAACATCATCGAAAACTTGTTTTCTTGTCTTAGGTATTATCAAAATGCGACGTCTTATAATTTGGAGGAATTTGAATCAATTAAGAATTTTTATGTATTTCTATAGAAATTTTGGTTACTCAATTTTTAGAGTTATGCAATCAGTGATAAGATTTTTTGTTGTTCTGAGAAAAACCCAATTTTAGAATGAGAACATAAAATTTAAATATTAATTCGGTATAACAAGTGTATGGCTTTTCAGTTAGATTGTGGCAACCAAATTTATTGTATTTGTGTTTATAATTAATATCAAAGGTAGGTGACCGCGTACGATAACAATTTTGGTTTTCCTTATCAGTTGTTTATGTTTGAACTTGCATTTTCGTTATATAAATCTTTTAATTCGGTTGTATTATAATTAGAGCATTATAAAATTTGAACAGTTTTAGTTGCAATTTTCGTTTTTTAACCTTTAATTAAATACGTACAGTTTACGACTTTTTTTTTGATTTATTAAGAAACATTGTTTGTAATTGCTTAGTTGTAATGAAAATGATCAATATTAGATAAATTTACAAATTAGTGATGTTACCTCTAACTTATACACCATATTCTTAGTTCACCTCTGTAAGTTCCTAGGAAATAAGTGAATAATTGAAAATCAAAACAACTTAACTGTAAGTTTTGTTTTTGAACGGTTTTATCGGGCCTAATGTTTTAAATTAAGTCTCAATCTCAAGGTATCTCGAATATTTTAGTACATGGCAGTCACTCCAAGTAAAATGTCAGTCAATATTCTCAAATAACCTAGAAAATATTGAATAAACCTCAAGTTATTGAAAATTTCAAATAACCACGTAAAATCTTCAAAATCTATAAAATTCGCAGAAGAAGCAAAGAAATTAAGAAAATTCGAATTAATTGTGCAAAACCACAAATGTCGAAAAGCTTAGAGAATTACGAAGCGTTGGTATCATTATCCCAAATAAAAAGATCCATAGAACCTAGAGCATTTTTGAATAATTTGTGTTTTTTTAATTATTATTCACATACAAAAATAGAGAACTCCCTAAAGCGGCTTAGTATTGGACCCTTTACGCAAAAATGAGTGGAAAACGACTAAAAAATTTCAAAAACATTTACATTTGTAATAATATTTTACGTTTGTATTTCACATTCTAAAATAAAAAATTCCCCAAAGTCGCTTAGTATTGGTCCTTTCATTTTAATGGGGCACATTATTTTGTATTTTTTTGGGGGGATTTTTATTTTTGGGAGTATGATGGATTAATTCCGAAAAACTCTTAATACTCTCTAAAAAGAGATCAATACGTTTTCCAGAATTTCTCGAAAATAAAAATTCTCGAAAGACAGAATCTCGAAAAAACATAATCTTTGGAATTGTTCCTATTGTTTTGTAAAAGTCATTTTGTATAAAGCTGAGCAAGCAAAATTGGGTTTGGACCGTTTGACCGATTTCGAAATAGCCAAAAACAACATATCGACTTGCATCTTTCGACCGCGATACGAAAGTTCCTTTTCTTCCACCGAAATAACCATAAAAACACGAACAAAATCATAAATTTTGGAAAGTGCAGATTTAACACTAGAACTACCGACCGGTCAAAATGACCGGTTATACATTTATTGAAATCAATTTTTTTAATTATTATTTTAATACGTTTGTGAAAATCTGTGATGACTTTTATTATGACAAAAAAGTAATTATATTAAAATTCATCATAAACTTCCAAAAAAATATTAACATAATAATTAAAAAAATTGAATTCAATAAATGTACAATTCGTCATTTTGACGGATTGGTAATTCTAGTGTTAATCTTTAAAATATTTCGATGCAAAAAAAACTTCGTAAATCGATATATTTTTTTTTCGGCTAAATGTTACCGATCCCATAATTATTCGTATTTATTATAAAATATTATCTTCCTTCCTAAAGCAGTCGTGACTAAATTTTCTACTTCGTTGGCCAATTTTTAGTTAGAATGGTGTGGGATTTTCATAAGAAAAACCTCTTAGCGTTCGGCGTTTTCTGTTGGGCCTGTTTCTCAATTTCCGTAAGGTAGAGGTAAGATTAATTTTATTGATGCATCGACTTGACTAAACCGTTACCAGAAATATTTATTTAATAATTAGAAGAAGCCTTACCGAATTTACATACATAAACCTCGGATTACTATGAGTTTCCCATTTACCGGATTTTGCCTTCTCTAAAACTTTCCGGTAAATTAAATTTACTTTTGTAAAACCCGAATTGTTTTTTGTTTGGATTAATATTCTTCGATATGAATAATTTTAAGTTTATAGTCTACGGGCATGTTTGACAATTTGTACGGTGCAGTGCAGTGCATACTGTTTTCCTCGTCTCTTTTAATTTATTTTCTATTGGTGAAATAAAGAACAAAATACACACTGTCAACATCACCGGCGATTTATCAAACAGACTCTATAGGTTATATTTATATTTGGTAAAAAGTTTGTCTGGAAATAGTTTACTAAAAGATTTACGGAGTTATTCGACTTTTACTTGAACTTGAGCTGCGGGATGTTAGATATTTATAAATGAGTGATCGCAATGATTTTCGAAATTATTCGATAATTCAAAAATTTCAAAGTGTGCTCATTATTGTTCAGAACAAGTTGTTTAACCCTGTTCATACTAAAATGCAACAAAATGGAATAATTTATGTCATTTCGAAACTGAATTCAAATTAAGTTTAAATTAAGGTTTAAATATGACATATTTAGTTGAAGAAACTAAAATTTACTCAAAACATTGTTGATGGAACCCATGGGAATGTACAATAGCTCTGTTCATTTTGTGGGGTGTTTTCTATCTTTTTTGTGCTTCACCTGGGATCGATTCCGTATCTAAAAAAAATGATTTTGCCCATTTAAGGAAATTTTTTGGATGTAATTTAGAGGTTGCCACAGTCAATTTTTCATGAAAAATTAGAAATGACGACACCACTTCCTATTGACTCGAAACTTATGGCCGATTATTTGGTAAATCCGGTCTGATGACAATGGTTTCTTACAAGAAACTTTATTGAAGGTACAAGAAACAATATTGAAGCTTAAATTATGACAAGAAGAACAAACAAACGATGTTTCAACCAGTGTTTGAAACTTCACCAACTATCGTAATAAATTACGAAAAAATTATTGTTTTTTATAATAATAAAAGTCTTTCTTGAATTATTTTTAGTAATAACAGTTTTTGTTCAACTAAATTACAGAATACGCGCAGATTTAAATCCTAATTTCAAATCTTCTTTCTTATTACTCGCACAAACGTTCCTATGGTGAGCTACGGTGTTGTACAAATACTGTTGTTGTTCTTCACTCCTACCTGCTAGACCATTGAAATCTTGAGCTAGAGAAATTGATCATTGACGACCTTTAGTTCAGAAATTTTTTCACGAGCTTGAAGATAAGATGCGCGATTTTTCCAGGATGCCGGGTCAGAATTCAGAAATTCCAGATTAATATCATAGCTAGTAAAAAAGTTTCTCGTATTTGCATTTATAAAATCGTGAATTTGATAGCTATGGATGTCACGATTATTAGGTTTTAAAAATTTATTCCCCTCATTAGGTATGGTGACTGCTCTCAATTTTTCGCACATCTTCATTCTCATCGATCTAGGTATTCTGTCATCAAAAAATGATAAGGCAGCCAAACTCTCGTGCAAATACCAAAGGTGTTTTGAAAATTGGTTAACTGCCGCCAGTTAAATTTGTTCATTTATCGTTCTATAATTAGTGAGCTCCTTAAGTAGGCACAGGTTATTGAATGGCGCGAAACGGGCACGATAAATTTTAAAAATGAAAAAATTGAATTCTCGTAGGGCATGATGGACTTCTGTCGGTTCCAAAAAAAATTGATCTCTCAACCGATATATTTTTAATTAGTAAATCAATTTGGCCATCCATCGAAGTAACTGCGAGTAATCTGCTCTACAGATACAGGCTACAACAAGCCTTGTTTGACGTCTTATTTCTGTCACACGATCTCTCAATTGGTCGTCCAGGATTGCTGACTTATACTCCTCTCGGGATATTCCTTCAGAATCTCACTCCTTCCTAAATCTCTCAAATAGTTGGATATTTGGGCCAGTTGACTTTTCAAATAAAGTATTGAATGCAGCCGATGCTGTGAGCTCCCAAATGTGGTGTCTACAAGCGAAATAAAAAAGTATTTTCCCCAAAAGTCTTTCCAAACGTACGCAAGCTACCTTATAACGCCCAGTGTTGCTTGAAGTCATATCAAAACACATCGCATTTATATTTCGAGCTAAGTTGTGTTCTTGTATCAAATTCCAAGAATTTGCTCGATCCGAAACCCAGTAACAATGACCGCCATTCT
Organism: Tipula vernalis; assembly: GCA_958295665.1. NCBI lineage: Eukaryota > Metazoa > Arthropoda > Insecta > Diptera > Tipulidae > Tipula > Tipula vernalis. Next base: position 163,506,154 of record OY282560.1, on the reverse strand, counting down.
ATCCAATTTTCCCCGCTGTTCGTTATCGTCCATAATTTTTCCATCCCAATGAATTGTTAAAAAACTATTTGGGTGAAATCCCTCTATTATAGATCGTGATAATTCTTCTCGTTCTTTCATACGACGTCTTCTAATTGTGCTCACAGAGCAAAATACCTCGTCTATCGAATGGCCGAAGGCGGACGCCGCTGTTCCGACAACGTATGTCATTTGACCATTTGATAATTTTGCGCGATCGGCAGTATTACAAACGAATGAATTCAGAGGCTTTTTTTTGGCGATCCGTCTCTTCTTGGGTTCAGGTGACGGGCAATAAGAACTCTCAGACGAGGAACTCGATTCACTGCTAGATTCTTCATACATTTCGATAATCCTGGGTCCTGAACGTTCACATCTAATCTGACATACACTGGCTTGTGCTTCTACTGAAGAGTTATTCCCGAATTCAGCGTTGAATTGTGCAGCGTACAATTATAAAAACATAAAAGTTTCGGTGAGTTTGCTAAACGAATGGCGATGTCTTTATGACAAACGTTAAAAAGACATGACAAACTGTTTACGAATTCCGTTTTCTTGGAAGAAGCTAATTTTTTGTGCTTTTTCAAATTATACACAATGGACCGTCACCGGTCTAAGTGTGCGTAAGCAGCCACTCCAACCTAATTATACCAAGACTTGTGGAGTTTTTTACATATTGTAACCTTGTTCCGGTGTTCAGCTGTTGAATGTCTAAAAAAATAAGTGACCTAATGCACGTCGAAAATTTTTTTAAGATTTTAGACGAGACGCTATTAGAAAAATATAATCATCTGAAGATGAAGGAAGTTCTAATATATGAGGCCTTCAATGGAATAATGCACACATTTTCATATTTGAGTTTATGCCTTAAGAGCAATCATAAACCACAAAGTTCAATGCAAGATCAATCTAAGCTACTTTTAATTTATTAAGTAAAGGTGGTTTAGACAGTTTTTCCATTGAATGCATCATAATAATCCCCAAAAACTAATAAATATTTTGATTTGACTCTTGATAAAATAATAGTAAGTAACTCAGAATTCAAAATTTACCTGTAAAATGTTAGCACTAGAGCATTGATGCATGAAACAGGTAAATAAAACAGTATTAGTAAATCCCGAAATTTTATAATTATCGAGTTTAAATTCCTCGATCCAAACTTCAATGCAGAAAAACGATTTGAGGCAGTATGTCAAGAGGGGCAATGTTAGCTATAAATAATTTAACAAAAATTCTTAAACTTCTAATATTTTGATGGATTAGAAAAAGGCTTTCCTTATTCTTAACGTAGTTGGTAGAAGATGACCTAAACAGGGTTAGCGTATTGGCTGGGTTGACGTAACCATATCTATTTAATTATTTATTACACTCTATTCTAAACCTTTAGGCTCATTATCAATAGTTTTTGATACAGTAAAAAATAAATTTATCAGTTATTTATAAGGTACTGCAGATCTATGCACATAGTACTATATCACTCAGCACAGCCCATCAATCATTTTGGTAACATGGTTTCCTCGCTACTGAAGTACTATTTTGCTAATCACCGTTAGTTAATGTGTGGGTCCCGTATCAATAATTGCTAGTGATATGAAAGTCAAAGCCGTTTTAGTTTTATTTTTGGGTTCGCTCGCAAGAACCCCAGAAGGTTAAGAAGTTGAAGCCATCAATTTTTCAAATACAGTAAACAACAAATTAAATTTGTCCTCTACTTGTTGGCTATTATTTGTTTTGTAAACATTCGGATGACGTCTGGAGACAAAAATCTGTTTACGTAGTTCCACAGAATATCAAATTTCATGAATTTTTTTGGAATTTTTATGTTACCTCGTAGTTAAAAACAGGTTTCTATTACAGACTTACAGTATAGCTTCGATATAAATATCCAGATTTTTCGATGTTATTGAAATTGGTGAAGATTACTCGAGTTTGTTTTATAGGAGCACGATACCCAGACAAACAAAATCTGAAACAGAAATTTCTAGAGCATAAAATCTGGAAATTTTCTAATCTCGAATTTCTATAAGGTTTAGTACAATATATTAATATCTAGAAATTAAATTGGTAGCCTCGTCTCCTCACAAATAAAAATCTCAAAAAATTCCCAAGTAAAGTGCCAGAAGACTCCTTTCAATTTTTGTTAACTACCGTCAACTACAATATGAAAACAAACGGATGCTACATACTTTCTTGTTATTCTTGCGCACAGAGGGCAAATGTTAGCGGCTTTGAAGAGTTCTCAACTTTAGTATGTGAATAATTATTTAATAAAAACGAATTCTTTTGAAAAATGTCAAATTTCTATGAATGTTGAAATTTCATCCTGTAAAAGCTATAAGAATTTCAAAAATTTTTTTTCATTTAATAAACTTTTTTTCAGGATTTTATTGTTTGTCAAATCGTGGCTAACCCACGGTCGAAGTTTTGGTAATATGGTAAAACTGTGCCTTGAGGGCACCAAGTACAATTTTTCTGAGTTGCTTGAGTTTTCTGAACTTAAAACCGAACTTTGTTCAAACTTTGATGAAACTTGAAGGTTGAGTTCGAGTTATGGGACTTTAAACCTAATTAGCATGGGTTGGGCCTCACAGACTTATTTTAAATTTATTAGCTAAAAAATAATCGAAAAATATGTTTTTATGAAAATTGTGCTGCAATAATAGCATATACAGTGATTCAAAGTCAAACTCATACACTACAAAAAATTAGTACAATTTTAAAGAATATTCGACCATTTCAGCCTTCTTATGAAATGATATAAGATTTTATTATTCTCTTCTCATACATTTTGGAATGTACACTCTTCCTATATATTTTTAAGGTCGAAGACTAAACCGTTAGATTTTAAATTTGTTACCAATTTGGCATTCAATAGTCAAAGCGGAGGCGATACAATTTCATAAATAAATTTTCAGAAAAGCCCGGTAAAGTAGGCATTCTGTAAAAATGAACTTACTTTTAGGCTCGTATTTTTAAACAAGGATAAATCGACGGATTAATCCACAGTTTTTGAAAATCCACTGATTTAGCCAAGGTTACTTTTGGTAATTTTAATTGTAGATAGATCCGTGGATTTTTTGTGTCGTAATTTTGAACGAAGCTAAAACCGGCGATTTTCGAAATCAATTTGCGAATTAATTTTTGTTTGTTTTCTAATATCAATCTCAAAGCAATCTCAATTTCGGCGTCAATCGAACAAAAACAATTCATTGCTCTTTTATGTTTGTGGGTTATCTGTCAAAATATAAGAAACTAGAAAATTGTAAATATAAAATCTAAAAAATTCGTGTTCGAAGAACAATGACCATAATAACAGAACCAGAATAAACCTACGAACCAGTGGCGAAACTACAAATTGCGGGCCTCCTGCCAAATTTTTCTTGGGCCCCAAAAATAATTCTTGTACTTATGAGCAAGTAAAGCTTTTAGATAAAAACTTATTTCTTTCTACTATCTGATTTCGTGACTAGACGAAAGAGAACGTGATTCATTTCAATGGCCTTAAAATAAAACGAAACATCCAGGAACTATCAGTGCTATGACGTTTTCTAAATATATCGATGAAGCATTACAAATTTAGAATATAATTGAAAAATCTCAAGAATGTGAAATTTTCAAAGTATAGATGTACATATCTTGAATATTCCTGAAAGTTCTCAAATATCGGATTATCCGTAAGTATGTAAAACGAAAGAAGATCCTCGCCTAGGGAGAAATATCGAAATTTTGGCATAATCTCGAAAAATGACTAAATATTGCGATTCAGATTTATGTGTACGTGTAATTCTGCCAGTCCTCAAACTTAATTCGAATAAATTTGAAAATCATTAACAATCTCGATTAATCCTAGAAATGTCGGAAAACTTAAAAAATCTAGAATATAACGCAGAACAATCACAGAAAAATTGGAATAATCTCTTTATTTTGTGAATCTCGATTGATCTCGAACAATTTCAATAATACCGAAAAATCTAGATATTAATAAATAATTTCGGAAAGCCTGTCAAAATTTAAAAAATCCACGACGGTTTCGAAATATTTCGAAAATTCATGTAAATATAACTTAATGTTACTAATACTACTAAGCAAAATGCTACTGCAAATAAGAATGGAACCCTCAAATAGTATCGGATAATTTGTTAAATATCGAAGAAACATATTCTTAGAATAAATTTAAAGATTATTGAGTACCATCGAATCACACTCGAATAATCTTAAAACATCTCGAATAACCTGACAGTTTCGAAACAAAGAATCACCAACTAAGGCTCGAATATCAAAATTTCATTTCCATGCTTATCTCCAATAACCTCGAGAAATTTTAAAAAATAGAAGGTATGAAAGGTATGAAATCGGGAAGCGACGGAAATTTCCAAAATCGGGAGAACCCCGCCAAAAACAACCAAAAAAGAACACAACCACTAATTGCAAAATTGCAACGCTAATTGACTAACTGGTTTGGCTCAAGTATCTGTTAATTCCCTTTCTAAAGACAAAAGCACTCCTATTGAAGAAAACATGTAATTGTCTTCAGTCGCGGTTAGATATTTTTCTAATAAGAAAATTTCAAGAATTGCTTCTTGATTTTTATGAACATCAAAATGGTACATCGCAATCTGCTTAGCAGTATAGCTTCCTTTTACAATCAAATTCAATATTTTCTAATCAAAATTTGATTTATAAAAGGTTAAATTTGAAGTGTAAAAGGGTTAAACTTGGAGTACAAAACGTATTTTACAAATAAATTAACCCAAACGCTAAAATCGTTATCCTCCGCTTTGATTTCAAACGAGTTTAGCAAATTGTCTTCGTCATTTTTATTTCTATGGAGTCATATGGTTCTATAGTTGGAACTTTTTCACCTTCAGCAATCGAAAAGAAATTATTGGGGCTGCCGCAACAAAAAAATTTAATAGCAACAGGAATCATTTCTTCTTTCTCTAAAAATTAAACAACCACCTCATCTTAAAAATTTCATTTTGTAAATTTGAAATAGTGAGCTTCTTTAATCTGAGCTACAATGAATCTAATCTTGACTTTGAATTAATGTTCAAACGCTCGATAAATTTCGTAGGCCCCAATGGGGCCCACAGCTACGGGTGCTGCGGGTACCTAGTTACGCCACTAGAAAACGACATAAAATAATTCGTTCTCCCGTAAGTTTTTCGTCTTTTCTTGAATTTCATATTCATCGAGTTTCAAATTCTAGATTACGATAATCATGCTATGTACGAAACGCAACAAGCCTAAAAGCATATAAATCGTATTGTGACATAGGCTGAAAAAATAACTACATAATATCGAATTTGCGACTAGCTAATTTGAGTCTGTCTATGGAATTAGTTTTTAGTAAATATCATGATTTGTGGCATTCCTGTACAAGAAACAAATAAAATGGAAAGCGAGTGGGGGCCCGTAATATGCGATATCATAAGCGATAATATGCGTCCAAAGGTTCCAGATCTGTTACGTTTAGATCGTATCGACAATATTATCTAGTAATCTGATTCACCAGATTCTGATGACGAAGACCCATTAAATATATTTTCCATTTTTAACTTAAATTTTCAAAAAGTAAATTTGCAATTCATTATCTACAAATATTTAGTTTTGTATATGTAATTTGACAGATCGTAAATGACGTTTTATATTTCCCAATTTTCGAAAATAGCCGTATCCACTGTTTTAGCCATCGATATCGAGGTATAAATCCGAGGATACAATTTTAATCCAGGTTTGATTCATTGGATTTATCTTCGTTTACAAACACGAAAGAGGGGATAAATTCGCTGATTTATGACTATCCTCGTTTGAAATTACGGGCCTTAAAGCACAATCAATCGTATCAAGTCTATTTGACCGTGTAGAGGTAAAACTGCGCAGTTTTGAATCATTGTGCAAGTGACTTGTGCTTGTGCAAGACAAAATGTTTTGACGTTTTGTTTTCGCCTGAGCAACCTATCGACACATCGTTGCGTGTAGCGGGAAGTTTGTGCAGTTTTTTTTTTAAATTTTGTCTGCTTTTAGGCTAGCCCTAGACATAACGTTCAGTTGCGTAAATAAAACTGTGCAAATTATCGCTAAAATTTGGTAGAAGCAAAACAAAAATCTAAAAAAAAATAAACAAACTTCTCCTATACAAAAAAGTTTAAACGTTTTGTCTTGCATAAGTCACTTGCACAATGTTTCAAAACTGCGCAGTTTTCCCACCTACACGATCAAGAAGACTTGCAACGATTGACATGTGCAGTTAAATTTGCGCAATTAAACGTTAATTCTAGCCGTAAATTAGCTAACTATAGTTAGCTAATTTGTGTACTAAGGGAATAGAGCTGTTAAACTCAATAACTAGTTTCAATATAAATCAATGGTATAGGAAAAGCCCAGCTTTTTAGCCCTTTTATATATTACTGATAGAATGGAAATTTAATGAAAATCTATCATCTTAAAGATTTGTTGGATAGTTATTCTTTTTAGAACAAATAAAAGCGAATGAGCTCTATATGTTACCACATATTTCTAAATACTTTTGCATTATCACATATTTTTACATATTTCCACATTTTTTTTCAAGAATGACGTAATTCGACTTTCATAGCTTAAAATTTGATAAATCAAAATTATTTTATAAGCCAAATTTTCAATTTAGGCCAACAAATATTTTTTTTAGAAGTTGAAAATGTTCTACTTTGGCCTAAACTCCGCTAAGTTAGATCAATAAATTAAGAACAAAACAAATGTCAAATTAAAATATCTCAATAGTATATTGCACATTATTTGACGATCCGGAGTTCTTCTCGAAAGCAAATTTTGTGATTATTGTTTTTATTCGTTAACGTATATGTGCCTTTATCAAAAATGAAATAATCCACGTTGTGACATTTATCTGATTAGGGTAAAATATGGAAATGTATGTAAAAGGATTCATCGGCATTTGACTGAATCAAAAAAGCGTTAAAATTCCTTAACAAAAAAAAACGTAGTAAATGCAATTCCACCCTATTTATGGACTTAAGCAACAGCTTTACACCTATTCATATTCAAAATGGGCTCGAACGAAAATACATATTACAATCTATCATATTAAAAACTAATCCTTGGATGTTAATTATAATTTTGATCACGCTTATTGAATTAAATTAAAACAAAAACTTGAGTGAAATTTAAAGTATTAACGAAGTTTTGACAAATATTTAGGTATTCTACTAATTGATTATTGTAATTTTCCTTTTAATATTTAAGTGATATTCAGATCAGTAAGTTAGTTTAAAATCAAAATGAATTTAAAAAAATTAAGATTTTTAGTTAGAAATTTAGTTCCAAACTGTTTTCGGGAGTTGAACAAAGTGATTGTCTTCTTTATATTGCATTTCCGAAACACATTTTGAAAACAATTTTCGCAAAAAAATTTAGTACATTTTATGTGACTGAGCTAAAATTCTAAACACAACTAGAAAATCAGGAATCAATTTTAAACCCTAATTGAATAAAATTATAAATTACATTAGCAATTGAGTTTAAATTACAATTTGATGTAAGCAAATACATGAGCTTAAATTAGCTTAAAACTTTAATAACAGTTTGAGTGGATTTTAAAAATTTAGTTAAAATTATTCGAGCAAAATCTTTATTAGAACGAGGTAAAACAAGATTTAAACAAAGTTTGGACTAAAAATTCAATTTCAATCCAATCGATAGTTTGAGCAAAAATTTGGATGCAATTTAATTAAAAAATATTTAAAAATTGAGTTTGAATTCAAAATTTAATTAACACAAAATTCTGGTTGCAATTAAGCTAGAAATTGTATGATATTTTGTTTACAAATTCCAACCTAGATTTGTCTAAAGGTGCTTGATTAGAAATTTGGGATACAACTTCAGCTTTAGTTGCAAGTGTATTTAAGATTAATTTGATTGTTATTAGAAATGCTAGGTTAGAGTAGAATTTAAAACTCTGGTTTGCATCAAAAGAGGTTTGTTAATTTTGAGTAATTGAGTAAAATTTGAGTAGAAATTGAATTTGAATATTAATTTGAACTTGAGCAAAAACATAACTGTAATGTAGTTTTTAGTTTAAAAGTTGAATTCGTATTTCCAATTGGACTGGCAAGGGAAAAATTAAAGATTAAGTTACAGCTATAAGTTGTTTTTGAATTCCAAAATTTTGATTGCAATTAGATAAAAATTTTATAATATTTTAAATACAAATAGGCAACAAATAGTTCCAAACTCGATTCGACAAAATTGAAGGAGGAATTGAGTTATAAAGTTCAATTTTAGTTTTCATTTTAAAATGATACGAGAAGTGTAATTTTGATACTCCAAACTAAATTTTAATTGAGATTAGTAAAAATTGCTTAGTATGAGCACGATGTATAAAAGAATATGAATTCTAAACTGTAATTGAATATAATCTTGAAGGCAACTTATATTAAAAATTGAGTTTGAATTACAATTTGAGTTGAACAAAAATATGAGCGTTATTTAGTTTTTCTTAGTTTAAAACTTGCTTTAATAGCGTGAATATTTTAGTCTCAACGGTTACGGTGTTCTTTTGCAGTAAGTATCGCAAAATTTTTAAGTGTATGGATATGTAATTATATTGGTTACTTCTCCAGCACATTGTAACCCAGGAAAGTTAATTTATCCAACTTCATAGCCAAAAACTTGACACTATTTTCTTAATGAGTGAATTGAAATCCTCTTAAGATAAGGTTTAGTTTTGGTTTTCTTTTCAACCATATATTTTTCATTTTAATCACATGTTTTACCACATATTTTGCAATTTTAGTTACATATTTTATGAACATATTTTTGATTTTTTAGAACCTTTTTAGGACCTATCAAAATTATTAAAAAATAGTTCGAATGTATAAGTTCTACCTTCTTCGTAGAAAACTTTATTAAAATTGATTTAATTTCATTTAAAAAACCCCAATTTTATATTTTGACGGACGGATTTTTGCTTGACGGACGACAAAACATAAAATTGGGGTTTTTTGAATGAAATTAAATTCATTTTAATAACATTTTTGTAGATTAAGGTGGACGAACTTATAGATTTGAACTATTTATTAATAATTTTCATTTTGCAAAGTGAAGCAACTTAACCATAAATTGGGTTTGACGGTTTTAAATGCCGATTTTCCGTTTTGCATGTGGCAATGCCTTAAGTCTACTCATTAGTCAGAAGTAGTCAAGAAATTTGTGTTCTTCTATTAATGTACGAGAAAAATTTCCCTCCAGCTCTACGTTTCATCTAAACTAGACAAATAGGGAAAGGAAGTTTGGTAGATTTGCAATAGTTCAACAACCAATTCATGAAAACCGTGTACTCGATATTAAAATAGTCATTGTCACGTCACATTCGAGTAATTTTAGTATAGTTGCGAATTGGTACAGAAAGTGATGTCTGTAGGATTTAACATGTCTTAGTAGATTTTGACAAATTGAAAGGTTTAGAGGTTTTCAAAAATTAAAGCTTGCTCAAGAACAAAATCAGCAACAAATTATTTCGTCGATGAACCCAATATTGATTTTGAAAACCATAAAAAAATTAAATATTATTTTATGCTAATATTGTTAAAACGATGGTTGATACTCTACATCATCCGTGACTTGTATTTTCTTTAAAAGGAAAATCTTGGGCTGGCGTTACTTTATGAAATATAGAAGAGAGTGTAGCAGCCATAGTAAAGCTACAGCAAGCTAATTACCAAAGGAAAAATGACGATTACCAAAATACTTCTTGTTCTCAGTTTTTAACGCCTACCTTTCTAACAAAGGGATTAATACGTTAGTATATTTCTGTCCACCAATTCCGGTAATAAGTTTTATAGAAATGTTATGTGAGGAATATCTGGCATTAACATATTAAAATTTCCTTTAAAAGTTACATATGAGTCCGGAAATTTGTGAAATTTTCAATCGTAAATTTTTACTTTTATAATAACGGATTCTTATTAGAAGTTGTTCCATTATGCACATATACAATAACAGCACTACCATAAAAGGATAAAAAGGGAATGACGAGAAAGGATTAAACCGGATCGTCTACAAGAATTCTACTTTTGATGTTGAGGTTGTATGCCAAAGCGGAGGCCTGATCATCCAGATCGTTCCATATAAACGCGTACTATGAATAAATAAAGAGTTTTAATACTGGCTGATCCTGAGAATTTTAATTCAAGGTTTATATGTGCTGAAATGTTCGTGTTAACGTACACGTTGACCGGTACGGACCAGACGTAAATTCATAGTGTTCCATAATCATTTTAATTATTAGCGTTGACCTGAATAAAACGAGAAATCATAAACGCGTAACACAAATAATTAGGTGATAAAAAGTAAATTTAAAATACGTTAACCTAATTTAATATAATGTAGGTTCATAGTATTGTATGTGCCAACGTCTTTTCCTCCTTATTTTCTAACACTTTTAAAGTATACAGTTCAAAAAATATTGCTTATGTAATGCAAATTGCATTACATGTAGGTCCAGTGCAAGGCTGTCTGTATTACAAAATGATACAAAGCTTGCATTAAAAATTAGTTTGATACAATTTGCATTGATTTGTAATATAGCAATTAGATTAAATTTTAGTGCAACATTCCATTAGAATATAAAGCAAATTGTAGGAGAACCGTCAATCAACTGCATTAAAAGTTATCAAAGGCTGCATTAATAAAATATTTTAGAAGTATTAAATTGTAAAGCAATAAATTGCATTAAAAGCTTCGTAATTTTAGCGATTTTGTTTTTGTTTTTTGTTTGGTTGAGGGTCGAAATCTCAGAGAGATAATAACTTATAAATTAAGAAATGAAAAGCTTGCGTTAAAACATAATAGATATTTTCGAATCCGGAAAACTAAATTACTAAATATTTATTAGGCTGCTTATATAGTATGTCATGTAGTCGGTTTGATTTAGTGAATTTTATACCAGTAATGAAAAACTCGTGCATGATCTTATTATTCATATATACATTTAAGTCCGTTTGTTTTAGCGAATTTTATGTAGGTATAATTTTTAAATTTGAGCAGGTTGCTTTAAAATGTTTAATAGTTGTATTAAAATTATTTTATAATGCAAATACTGCTATAGAAATCCTCATAATTGCATTAAAATTCATTTTAACGCAATCATACATTACAATTTAATAATAACTTGCATTACATAAGTCGTATTGCAAGGCTTGCATTAAAAATTAAAGTTATTTTTTCAACTGTGATAGATGGAATGAATTTGGGTAAATTTGATAAACTTAAGCTTGAATTATATAGTTGGTTTAAATTGGAAATTTTTAATTAAATTTTAAACGATAGTTAAGCTTAAGTCATTTTTAAACTGTGTAATAACTAATAAATATAAGAGATCTTATTTTGTCTCTTTAATTTAATTTTGCTAGAAATATGACAAAATGTTAATAATGCATCTTTGGCGAGATTTTAAGGCTAAAGCTAAAATTGTAAGTGAAACTAAAATTAGGTGGTTTAAGGTAAAATTACACAGTTAAAAAAATAACTTGAATCTTTAATGCAAGCCTTGCGTTACTACTTATGTAATGCAAGTTATTATTAAATTGTAAAGAAGGGTTGCGTTAGCGGACCTAAATGTTTATATGAATAATAAGATCATGCACGAGTTTTGCATTACGAGTATAAAATTCACTAAATCAAACGTACTACATGACATATAAGCAGCTTATAATAAATCTTTAATAATTTAGTTTTCCGGATTCGAAAATTCTATCTATTATGTTTTAACGTAAGCTTTTCAGTTCTTAATTTATAAGTTATTATCTCTCTGAGATTTCGACCCTCAACCTCAAGGCACCAAAAACAAAGAACAACCAAAAAAACAAAAAAAATCGCTAAAATTACGGAGCTTTTAATGCAACTTGCTTTAAAATTTAATACTTCCAAAATATTTTATTAATGCAGTCTTTGATAAATTTTAATGCAGTTGATTGACGGTTCTCCTACAATTTGCTTTATATTCTAATGGAATGTTGCACTAAAATTTAATCTGATTACTGTATTACAAATCAATGCAAATTGTATCAAACTAATTTTTAATGCAAGCTTTGTATCATTTTGTAATACAGCCTTGCACTGGACCTACATGTAATGCAATTTGCATTACATAAGCAATATTTTTTCAACTGTGTAGGTTTACCAACTTTTTAAATTCAACACCTAACTTCAAAATTTCTCAATTTCGAATGGCTAACCAAGAGCAGCCGATCAAAATGGATTTGGTATCGTCACTGTTATTTAGTAACTTGTGTTTTATAATAAAAATGGCAATAAATGATCATATATGTTTGTTCAGTATCTTTTTCAAAGCAAAGTATTTCTTTATACACAATTAATCAGCCACATCGTTCTAAGTATTGCAGAATAAAAACAATTGTGTTATCACAACCAGCACACAAAAAAGATAATTCTATTATTGATTATAAACGATGATTACGTTATTCCCCATCAATTAATCATCCATCTTAACAAAAAATTTTTATTTTATTTTATTTGTGGTTACGTGATCTTGATTTAAGTAATTTTGTTATTTTTTTACATATTAAATTATGCTATTTGAAACAATTTATAGTATTTGTAAAAATATATTATTATTTTGCTGTTGGCTGCTATAAAAAAAAAATAAAATTTGATTATGGGAGCCTTAGATTCAATTATCGAGAGTGCAGGATGAAAATTGGTTTCGAGAACGAAAAGTTTTATCGCAATATAAAAATCCTTTATCTTATCGCTTCTGTACATACTGTAAGTAGTATTTACACAGAGAGAGTATAAACATTTTATATACTTAATCGTAATGTTCTTTTTTTAAGTAAACAACAAAAATTGTTTTAAGTACATTTGTAAATATGTAGGTATTCGAGTATATTTGTACTAAGAACTTCGTGTTCATTTCAAAAGGGATGAATGTTAAGATGATAATCATACTTTAACGCTTAACTGACTTTTTTTTTTTTCTTCTAATTTCAGCACCAAATAATTTTACGGGACTACTACTTCGTTCACAAGTTTTACACAAATTAAATCATTATCAAAGCTCATTAGCAGATGCCGAAAATGCTATGAAATATCGACCAACATCGTATAAGGTGAGTGAATGATTAATGGATTTACATTTTTTTTTTTTTTTTTATTATTATATTTTAGTGTGTTGTCATGTTTCAATTTTTTGGTTCGACAAGATTTATATCCTTTTTATGTATTTATGTTATAATTTTATTTTGATTTGTTTTATCTCCGCATGTTACATAAAGCCGAGGATGTTGTGTGGATTTAACCTGGTTAGGGATCAGTTGAAGTATAAAATTTGAACAAATACTTAAGGGATTTTACTAAATATTTTCCATTTCTAATTTTTCGATTAGTAACACCTGAGATTAATTAGCTTACAATAGATACGGTTTAACTTCAATGATATGTGCCAAAAAGGTATTTTGATTTTTGATCGTTTAATAGCCACAAATAGTAAAATTTTAGTAAGTAAATATACAATCTTCATGTAACCCATATTTATTGTTATTTACATTACAAATTATTTTTAAACTGTGTATAATTAATTGTCAAATGTCAGACATAAAAATTCGTTAAATTTATTAGTGTTTTTACGATTTATGTGATGACCGAACACGAATTGCTTGCGTTTGTTGTATTTGCTGCGTGAAAAACAATAAAAAAATAACAGTAAGTAATAAAAAATGTGTCAAATGTGCAAAATTAAAAAAGCGGTAGGTGCAACAATGTAATCAAAATTTTAGTAATTTTCCTTCTGGCATATTACCTGACATTGAGTCTGTATGAAATACTTGTAGACGTATTTTTGAAATTTGTTGTGTAATTTTTGCTAAAAATAATTTAGTAATAAATAGTATTGTTAAATACTATAAGCAAATTTAAGGTTTAAATTACTTAAATGAATTGAACTTTCCTAAATCAATATCAATGCTAAAAATGCTAAACAGAAGATTAGAAGCTCTGATGGGATCAGCACAAAATCTCGAAAAAAAATTGGCACGTTTTAGCACTTGTTTTTTTCTTATCAACTGTTGGCCTTCAGATAGACAAGAGGCCTATGGCCGATTGATGTATACCTTGCTTTTCAGGTGGTGCCAAAGAGAGCAATCTGATATGACCAAATTTCGATAAGACACGTTCACGATATATTTATTGTAAAATGAAATTGAAAGCAAACAACCGAAGATTTATTTTATATATCGCTCTACAGCAAATTGTACGCGTCTGCACTTAACAAAAAATTCAAACCGGACTGAGAAATGTCAAGAAATATGAAAATGGCACCACCTTGTAATTATTCAGTGTCAAAAAGAATTCACAATAAAAACAAGAAGAACCAAGTGAACTAAAACCTTTGGACTAGACTATTGGAGGTAAAATAGGGCTACATTTCATCAATAACTCGAGTAATGCTGGACTTATGGTCTTGATTTGTTATTGGTTTTACGGTCAAGAACATTTAATCTAAAAATTATATAGTTTTGCTTATTAACAAACAAAATTCCACTTATTGGGATCTAAAATATCCGAATTCAATTTTTATTTTTATTTAGTTACAAGTTTTTGTTTTTTTTTTAAATCTGCAAACAAATTTTAATGTATGGTTTTCTAAATTTCGAATTCTACTGAAATATTTCTGAATAAATACACGAATAAACTTTAACTACCCGTACACATTTTTTTAATAGATGAAATAATTAACGCTTCTTAAAAATTGGTATTCCAATCCTGTACTGATCAAATTTAATTAAATTGTTGATTTTAGTTGTTTGATAAATTTATTGAAGTTTTATCTACCTCGATTTGACAGGCTGTCGAAAAAACACTACTTACCAATAGTTTTAAAAACCGCAAGTGTATTTTTGGGAAACCGCAGATTCGACGGCGAAAAGCAGTGTCGGAAACATATTGAAAAGAGATCATCATAAGCTCAGAAAAGATTTGAATGAGATCGTTTTAAATAGAAAAGTTGTCTGCGATTTGAATTTTGTCGATTTTATTCAGGTCAACTCTTACTTCGGTTGAGGCAGGAATTAAAATCGACCAGCTATTTTAATAAATGTTTTCCAATTTCAAATGAAGATATAGAAGTTCGGTTGTGAGATTTGAATTTATTTATTTATTTAGATCTATTCTACAGTAAATAACTTAATGAATAGTAAAAAAAAAAAAGAATTATTTTAGATTAAAAAGAAATAAAAAGAATACTAACAATATGGAACATTACCTGAAAAAAAGAAAACATTAAAAACGTAAAATGAGATTAAAAATTGCAATTATTAATTACCTTCCGAAAATACACTCTGGATCTCTCAAAATGAAATAAATGGTAAAATTCATTAAAAATTCTAGCCATTGACTTAGTTAGTTCGTTGGAACCATAATTCGTTCTATGAAAGTCAACAAACAAAAATTCCCTTGGACGCAAGCTTCTGGTAGGTACATAAATGCTCCAAGCAGAAATGAGTTCAAGACACTTAATGCGGCCACTTAGAGAATCACTAACAAACAAGGCTGAGGCAATTTTTCGGCGTTTAACCAACATATCAATGTGAAGGCACTCACACCGAATCACATACGATGGGAGACTGCGCACCTGTTCCCACATAGGTAGATTACGATCAGATAAATGACCAAGCTTCCTGGCCATATAGATAGTAAAACGTTTCTGAATAGATTCCAATCTGCACATCATGATGAGGATACCAAACCACAACATAAAATCCTTTGTCATTCTAAAAATAAAACCTAACATAGAATTGGCCTTTAATATTATTTTATCTATGTGCAACGCAAAAGTTAATTTCTGATCAAACAGAACTCCTAAATCAACAGTTGAAGTTACTCTACAAAGTAGATCTCCATCAAAATAATAATTGACAATATTTGGATTGAGTGTTCTGAAAAACGACAACACCTTACACTTCTGTACATTGATGAACAATTTATTCTTAGAGCACCAACTAGACAATATATTAATTTCAGATTGCAAAACCTCAGCATCACTTACAGATTGAACATGCATGAAAATCTTCAAATCATCAGCAAATAATAAACATTTACAGAATTTAAAAATATTAGGAATATCATTCACGAATAAAAGAAATATAATTCGGCCTAAATGGGACCCCTGAGGGACTCCTAAATGACAATAGATATAATCTGACTTAACATCATTCAATAGATCATACTGCTTCCTATACCAACTAGATAAGAAGTAATCCATTTAAGAAAATTTGGATCAAGACCAATAACCGAAAGTTTTTCAAAAATAATTTTATGGTCGATTGAATCAAAAGCTTTAGCAAAATCAAAGTAAATTGAATCAACTTGGGCGCCTTTAGATTCAAGTGACTCAATAGTGAATTTAGTAAATTGCAACAGATTGGTAGTCGTAGATTTTCCACTGGTGAAACCATGCTGGAAACAAGAAATTATCTCTTTAGTATGGAATGACAAATATTTCGACACAATTAATTCGAAAAGTTTTGGTATAGACGAAAGAATTGAAATACCACGATAATTTGATATATCAGAACGGTTACCGTTTTTTGTAAATTGGAACAATGTGAGAAATTTTCCAAGCTGTAGGAAATTGTCCAGAAATTAATGATTTTATCCCATCAGGCCCACATCCATCATTAAAATCTGACAGATATTCATAAATAGCATCTTCAGTTATTGTTAGGTACGGAATGTTAAATTGGCAATTACTAACAGTAGGGTCGCTATCAAAGGATCCGTAATTAACTTTATACACCGATTGAAAGCAACTAGCAAAACTCTCGTAGATTTCAGGAACCGTGCTCAGTTTACCTCTATTAAAAATCATTACCGATGGAAAGCCAGTTGTATTACGTTTTTCGTTAACAAATTTCCAAAATGTTTTAGGGTTTTGTTTGATATTAGTTTCAATCACACTTATATACTGACAATATTTAGAATGAAATACAGATTTAAATTGTTCACGTAGATCAACAAATTTGGATTTATTAAGTTGACAATTATTGGATCTAAATCTATAGTAAGCTCTATTTTTACGGTTACGTAAGTTGATCAAATCAGAATCAAACCATGGTGGGTAATTATAGTTACGTTTTTTCCTCAAAGGTACGAATTTATCAAAAGCAACAAATAGTAAGTCATTAAAATTTTTCACATTTTCATTAACATCATTGGCTCGAAAAAAATATATCCCAACAAATGCAACGGAGATATTCAGAGAGACCAGGTGTGTCGCATTCCTTAAAATCATAAAACGAATCATCAAAAGAAAAAAACCCGACATTTATCATCCCGATTTCCAACATGAAATATAATCTCGAGGGAATTATGATGAATATCATGTTCCTTGAAAGATGTCAAAGACTCATGAACTGACAAATATTCCGTATTATTGACAAAAATTAAATCTAAAAACGAATTGTTATCATTACAAAATAAATTAACTTGTTTGAGATTGAAACTGAACAGTGCATCCACCACCGCTGCATCATTTGCAGATAGAATATTCGAAGGGAGTAACCCCAAAGACTCAGTTTCACTATCAACTAACCAATGAATATTACTTAAATTAAAATCACCTAATACAACTAAAGTATCATTATAATGAATTATACATATTAACCAATTCACATATACAATCTACATGACTCAAATAAACATCAGTAGGTGAGCTAGGTGGTATGTACAAAACTATAAAATAAAATAAATTATTACAAATTAAAACTTTGACACATAAAAATTCAATAGAGCCACATCCAGGTACTACAACCAGCTCACTTTGCATAGAAGAATGGGCTGCAAACAGCACACCACCTCCACTTTTTTGAGTGCTGTTAAAAATAGATCTATCACATCTATAAACGACAAAGTCATCAGAAAAGAACCCATTATTAAAGATCCCCTCATGAAATCCAGTTTCCACAAGAGCAAAAAATTGAAAATCCGTTGAATAAAAGAAATTCAAAAATTCAGCTGACTTAGACGACATACGCCCAACATTACGATAAAATAATCTCGGAGATGTCAAATTATAATGATTAGTTTGTTTATCAAAACGAATGGCATCAGTTAAAGAGTTGGTTGGTTTCGTTGAAGAACGGGAAAATTCGATTTATTGGTTCGTCCCTTATTAAAAATTACAAATTCTTTAATTAATGACCCAGCAGGCCAAGAAGTAGGTTGTAATAAATTCTCAAAATCAGTAACGTCCACATATAATTTAAATGACGAAAAATTACGGTCTGCATCATTAATCCGTCGAGATATAATACGCTGGCAGTTTACATCCTCAATGTTAAATTTATCTTTAAGATAATCCAAAATTAAAGCTTCGGAAACATCTTTATTTTATTTGAACAAAAGTGGATAAAATGTTGTATGCCACTCGTGAGCAAAGAGATATTATCCATACATGGTGGGACCAACTTATCCCTCGTGGATAATATCTCGTTTCGCTCACTAGTACCATAAATAACTATTATTTTGAAATTGAATAAATTCCGTGTACGTTAAATGTCCTTGTGCGAAATTAATAACGCACGACGACTTTATTCTAAAAAGAAAATTACTCACTTGTTGAACAATATTATATTATTCAACAAGCATATAACACAAGCCGATAGGCGAGTGTCGTGAATCATCTGAGTATATTATTATTAAATCCTTTAAATAAACCTAAAATAATTTACGTCGACATTTTGACGTCTCAATTAAATAATAATGAAAATAGCAAGAGACTACCAGATAAAATTTCAAAAATGAAACTTTTATTTGGTAGTAGTGAATAATGGAAGAAGGGACTACTAAGTGAATAATGGATATCATTATAATTGAAGAAACAAACGTATAATGAGTATATTATATGTTAGTCGTAGACAAAATATTTTTTTAAATTTTGACACGATATATTGAGCAATGCAAAGGTATTGCAAACCGGTAAGCGATTAACCGAAACATCGGTTTTATTTGAAGATTTTTTGTAATTCATTGTATTTATCAAAGGATGACACGTTCTACCATCACTATTTGCATCGATGGGGCACGGGCTTGCTGAGGAGCACTTCACTTCCTACGAAAATGGCTCGATAACTGGTTTGCCTCAAAAGAAGAACAGCTTTTTTGGAGTGGCATCCACGCATTGCCAGAAAGATGAGAAAATCTATAACTATAATAATGGGCAATACTTTCAATAAAATACTCTTAATTATTATCATACGATGAAAGTGTACTTTTTACTAAAAAATTCCGGTTTCATATTTACACACCAGGGGCCCTATTCTCGAATTTCACATCCATTTTCCACATGTGGACATCTGTCAAAATTCATAAAAATTGAATTTTTTCGGTACTAAGGGAATATTTCCGAATGGGTATACGCAGGTGGAAGAAATTCCCCATATAGGAAAATGTCTATGTCCCATGTATTTCATATACGAATTACAATTTCCGAACATTTTGATGAATTTTGACAGATGTCCGCATATGGAAAATGGATGTGGAATCGAGAATAGGGCCACTGGTATAGATATTTTTTGAAAAACATGCAACATATGATTCAAAATGATTAAAATGGGATTACTATAATAAGTTGGAAAGGTTCTACAATGTCAGGGATGATGTTAAATCATTTGAGACTTCACAACCAACCCTCATCGTAAAAAAAATAAAAAATTAATGAATTGGAATACGAGAGGCAAGGAATTTTGAACTATTTCATCGAAAAACTTACCTTAGACAGCATACTTGTCAGATGTGCTGCCTGAGAATGGCTTTGCTGTAGCAGCGATAAAAGATTCAAAGGCAATATTAAGTTACGTCAAATGAAAAGAGTTAAAAATGCCGAAATCTGAAAGAGTTATTTTGTGAGGTTAAGAAAAATGAAATAAAACATCATTTCTATAAAATGAAACAGTGTGATAAAAAGTTGTAAAAGCTTAGTATCTCCGAAGATGAATGGAGTGATTTAAGTATTAACAAATATTTAAATGTCGTCGTTTATATTGACTAACCGTGTGTTTTTGAATTGATTAAGATAGACGCATCGTATGATGCTGTAAAACATTGATCAAAAACTTAATTAATTTGGTTTAGATTTGAACACCGAAATTGTTTGGTCTACGCACGATGGAGGCTGAATCTCATCTGTCGTACGACCGTGCTATTCACCTTACTATAGTGGATAGTTTTTATAAAGATTCTCATGATCTTCAAAATATTGATGAAGATTCTGACGATGGGGAGTGTGATGTTGAATTTTCTGATGAAAAAGCAACGTGAAGACAACAATCTAAACTTTTAAAATGACGATTTATTTAACATGCCTTTGGACGATGGAATTCGCTGATTCCTATGCTACAGCGGTTTCCTCTTTTAAGAACTGCATAAAAAATGCTTTAAACGATTTAGGCAAAATGTTTATCTCCGATGATGATAGAGCTAATAGAAAAATTAGTTAAAATATTAAAACCAACAGATATTGCTGTTAGAGAATTAGGTTCGGAAACTGCCACATTAATAAACTGCAAAAGGCGCAATTATTATTTTTTTTTTTTTTTCAAAAAATTCAACAGATTGACGATGGAATAAGTCTTAGATTAGCAACAAATTTAAGAAAACGAATAAATGAGCGGCGAAACGAAACTTTAATATACTTATTGTTATATTTAGATTCGGAAATTATTCCAAAAACAAATTATTATTTTGAATACTCCAGCAAAACTGCAGTTTACATGCCCAGGAGATTTATACATAGTAGATTATATTCCAATTGTATAGTTTCGGAGCCAGAGAATCAAAATAAGCGATAATCTAGGGAGTATTTTTAATAAAAATCTCACTTTAGTTGGAAATTTAGGGCAAAAATTGCAGGAAGCAATTAAATCGATTCGTCACGTTCCACAGAAAAAGAAAACTTGAAATAAAATTAAAAATGAATTTAAAACATTGGATCTCACGCAAAGAAGGGGAATTATTCTAGAACAAATACTACTCACGATACAGCCACCTTCAACTGCGAATGAAAGAGTGTTTTCCGTAGCTGGCACGATTACAACTAAAATACGTTCTAGATTAAATTTTAATAGTATAGATGCGTTAGTATTTCTAAAATACTATTTTTTTCATCAACAAAATAAGTAATAAAAAAAATTACTAGAAGTTTTATAGACCATAATTGTCTGAGATGAATTCAGCTTATTTTTTATTGTATTTCTATTTTTTGAAAATATCATTATTTTGGTTAATTAAATGAATTCAAATGAAATTATTTTGTGTTTCATTTAAAGAAACTATAAAAAAAAATTATTTTTGCGAATAATAGCGATTAATCGGTTTTTCAGATAAACCAATGACGATTAACCGAATAAAGAAAATCTCGAATAATTGCAATCCCTATAAATTAGCAAAATTGGCAGAATGAGCAAAAAGTTGAGCAACATTTATTTTATCAATTTGGTGCCCTCTTCTGAATATTTTTCTTTAATTTAAAAATATTTTAACCGGGAGGGAAAATTTATTTACGAAATAGACTACGTCGATTGGTAATGTTTTTTCTGCTCACAATTTTTCTGCAGAAAAAATTACGTAAAGTTACCATGAACAACCATAGTACGAAAAATATTTAAATAACAGCTCATCAAAACAACCTAAGCACAACAACGGCCACTATTATAAAATTCATTTAAAAATTTTGTGCTACAGCGTGAAAACAGTAAATAAAACCCCCCGGGTTTGTCTCGGAAGAAACTTATCTCTCGTGGATAACATCTCAATTTTGCTCACTTTACGCTATTATTTTCACCTTATTTCACTTAATGTAGTGCAATAAAGTCAGAATTTAATGTGTAACAGAGCGATAATTTATTTCGGCCAAAGTAAAGTTGATGTTAAGGTAGCGTGAAAACCATGTATCGTGTATTTTTGAAGATTGTGTATCTGTAAAAGCGAAAATTTTGACAGTTTTCCATTTTTTTCTTTTAATTTAGTTAAATATATGAAAAAATTAACAATATGTTTAATAGATTGGTGTTAGTGTGAATTTTTCGGAAAAAATATCACAATTTGCAGGAAAATCCTGAATTTTTTCAAATTTTTTTTATTAGTTTCAAAAAAAATGTAAAATATGTATACCATTTTTGGCATTTTCCTATGATGATTCCAAGAGAGATTCTATTCTAAGCGGCTTTGAGAAATTCTCTAAATAACAATTAAAATTATGGAAACAATTGGGTATCGTAAAAATTATCACATTTGTGGTACTTATCAGAAGAAGCGATAAGAACGATAAAACTCGTTGATTTTTCTGATTTTAAACCGACGATGATCAAGACGCGAGATTCTGAAATGCTTATTGTGAAGAAAGTGTGATATCATCAGAATAAGGGTTTATTGGACTGGGTTTAACTGATTAATTGACAATAAATCATTAATCCATATTAATGAGCGTGAAGAGTTGAGTCTCACGATGAGATTAGATTCTTCATCTCAAGATAGTTTGTTAAATTGAAATTTATTATTGTTTCCATAACTTAAGGTCTCGTTCTTTAATTCTCGTTCGGTTGGGCCAGCTGGCCCAAGAGTATATAAGATATCTTTGAGCTCCCCAACTTCATATCATGGGGATAAAGTTGATTAATTTAATTCCGACTATGACAGATTTCGTCCATGTATGATGGTGAAACAAAAAAGGGTCGAGCAGCAATTACAAGAGATAAATCTAAGTAGTGGGGTACATGGTCAGCTAGCCCAGGACTATATCAAAAATTTCGTCGTTATTGTGAATTGGCAAATCCTTTCCGTTCAGTATTTGCTCTAGCAAATCCTTTCCGTTCAGTATTTGCTCTAAACTGATATTCGATTTATATCTCCACCCTAATTGGAAATCAATATCAGAAATATCCATAGGAAGAACGAAAGCTGACGATATACCCCACTACTTAGATTTATCTCTTGTAATTGCTGTTCGACCCTTTTTTGTTTCACCATTATACATGGACGAAATCTGTCATAGTCGGAGTTAAGTTAATCAACTTATATGATTATATGAAGTTGCAGCCTAAAGATGTTTGTTGTAGTCTTTTGTGTTCAAAACGACACCCTATAATTTACTTTTTCTCTTTTTAGTTGCGTTTATTTCCCTCTCTTTGAGAACAACCAAATAAAATATAAAAAAATTTAATTCCTATTGGATTTTAAGTGCATGAATTACTAACCCACACATATTTTTTGTTATTTGTTATTTTTTGTTAGAAACTTCACATCGGTAATTTTTGGCCATACCGATTGCTTGTCAGAACTACACTAAAAAGTAGTAATTGTACTTATATGCAACACACAATTGGTGAGAAATTACTACGTCACTTTTTTGCTGGTAAAACTAAGAATTTTTGGTGTCTTAACGCTTCCTCTGATATGCCACTAATAAAACCTTTCCCAATACGAAACGGAGTTAAAATGTTAAAAGAAAATATTAAGTTGCCCTATTTAGGATTAAATCTTCATAAAGCCCCGTGCATTTATTATCCTCAATTCATCGCAATATTAACCCTCGTATGTTTATATTAAACATACAGCCAAAACTACTTGTAGCACATAACCTAGCAAACGTAAGTTATCCTTAACGTAAAGAATAAAATTGGTTAACGAAAAAGTTATATGGACACATAATAACTAAAATAAAACATAATATTTTTTCAACATAATAATAAAAACATAAAAATATTATTTTATTAACTTAATTACATAAAATAATTAGTTTAAATATATCTTTTATGTAACATAAAAAAAATCTTTCTATTTTTACTTCTTATATAAAAGAATTATTATTTCTTCCTTCATAAGAAAAACAAAACGGGGGTATATGAATAGGACAAACCAAAAAAGTTTTAAAAGCGACCTAACCTCACAACTTTGTATAATAAAAATACAACCAGTGCGCACAATTACATAAACAATTGTATCCTAAAATAATTAACTGATTATTAAATGTTTTAAAAATTCTCTTTCTCATGATTTTATATTTGTACAAAAAATGTATGTACATATTTAGAATTTCAAATGAAATCATAAAAGGTTTTTATGTAACGCAATTATAATTATTTTCTCGCTACATTTTAAATATTTTTTTTGTATTTTGTTTTTCAACTTATTAATACATAACTGAATAATTCTCAGAATGTATTAAATGAATATAGCTGGAAAAACTTTTGCATCGTATATTATTGTGCCAAATCAGCAAGAGAATGATTCCCGAGCGCATTACTCATCAAAATTTTTTTTTTTTTTTGTATTTCTTATATCGTGACACAATCCGTACAAAGATCAATACATAATATAATAAAAATTACATGAGCAATCTCAGACTGAAATCATTGTCTCGATGTATTAAATGGTAAAATGATAAATCGGCTAAATATACTTCATAATAATAATAATCATAAAGTTATATGAACAAAAATACAAAATATTATGAATTAGCAACCTTTTATATATTATTACAAAAAAAGAGTTATGTAATCGATTTTTTTTTTTGTTATACACACTTTTTACATAGAATTGACTAATCAAATTATAACATTTTGATTTTTATGAATTATGATGAATCTTACGAGTTAAACTGTAGAGTGGGACTGAAACCTCGGTATACTGATCTCTGATAATTTTAGTAGGTACATAATGCTAATTTAGATTAAGCTCGAATTATAACGTACTCTTTTTGGAAAGTAAGTGTTTAAAATTCAAAAATTCGAAATATTTTAGCTGTGGAATCGATCTCGATAACATTTTTAAAATTCGTTCGAAATTAAAATTGTAAAATACGTTAAAATGTAAATCGTGAACATCAAATATTCACGATTATTAAACTTTATAATCAATTTTGACAACACATTTAGATTTGATAAAAGAAATTTTAAAAAATACGTTTTTTAATGTTTACTATTATTTTATTAATCTGAAAATTCAATTATTGTACAATATAGATTATATGTTCTTTTCAACCTTACAAATTCTAACATTAAAAATTTTACTTTTTAAAAAGTTCTTAAAAGAAGACTAAAAGCTAATTTGAAATTACTAGAAAGTTTTCAAATTTTGAAAAAAATGGAGATAAGTTCTAAATAAGTTTTAAATGTCAATTTTTAACACTGAAACCTAAGTTATTAATTTAAATTAAATAAATGGAACCTAATTCCTACATAAAATCGATTCGTCGCCTTGCTTGCTGCCAATGTAAGTTTTCCCATATTAGACAAAGTCTGATATTTTTGGTTCGTATTTCCTCCAGTCTCTGTCATTTTGGTCTTAAAATGAAATCTGAGAGTTGTGACTTTTATGTACTTACTAGATGTATAGCAGTGAATTAACAGTATATTATTCAACGAACATATCGCTCATACACGAGAAAAGTGACACATCTCAAAATATCAAGTTTCATAGAAAATAAGATTTAAGTTATGCACTTTGTATATTTTCCTTAAGGGGCTATTAGAGAACTATAACCAAACGGTAGCTCAGAAAAAGGATTCAAAGTTTTACTAATGCGAAAAATTATTCATTCAAGTAGAACTGGAATCTGAACAGATGTGTCACTTTACTAATAAAAACGTCTCCTAGTTTTGTAAGATTAAGTCACTATGGTAAATAAGAGACTCTTTGAATTAGATTTCAATTTCAATTTTTATTTTAAATAACTAAAATAATTCAATTACAAAAATTAGATTTTATAGTAAGAAATATAGTAATCAAGGAATTATCATAGAAAAAATCATTACATCACCATTCATTGTCTACTTGTAGATAAAATGCAGAGAGAGATAAGGTGATTTTGATTCCTATTTACAAATTCGTATGGAACGACAGGAGTCCTTGAAAGAAATGCCTTCTTTCGTAAACTGAATAACTCGAATCCACTTATCTTCAGATACCCTGTTGGAATGCAGTCATTCAAGGATTTTATGTCCATGAAAGTGCTTGTTTTTCAATTTTATACTTCGTATGATAGAGAAGTACGCTTCAGGCAGATAAATGGGCTCACTTTTACGTTTTAGTTTGATTTTCTTTCCGATCATGGAGTGTGCCACGTCCCCTTTGTTTTGTGTATGACCCTTGATTAGGTATTTGTGTGTAATACATGTACATGTTTTGCATGTGCTAATTTTTTTGTTACCCACAACAGTTATCAGAATAAAATATCACATCTAGTTTCTGGCCAACTTCATCTGATTCTTCTTTTAAATTGAGTAAATAATTGTATATACAACTTGCTATTTCGTTGACACCACGATTTCCCTCAGCTTCATGCCAAATGTAACATTTAACTGCATTTTTCTTAAGATCGTATACTGTGAAGTTATATACAGAGAGCTTAGACACATAGTAGAATTCGAAAGGGTTTCCTTGTGGGCAGGAAAGGGCAACTTGCTTTGTGTGATTTTCATAGGAGCTTTGAAGCTGCTACTTTTCAATTTCGTTGCTGTTTTCATAGATCGTGCAATCTTCGCATTGATCCTTCTTCGGAACAAAGAAGGATATATTAAATTCCGTTTTAAAAATCGTACTATACATAAGATAATTTACAAAAGAAAGATTCTTTTGTGTCATTTCAGCTACGTAGTCCCTATGAAGATCTGCTAACGTTTTTCCGCTATATATAAACTCCCTTTGCGTATTCTGACGGCAATAATGGCTTTCCGCTCGGGGAATCGACCTAATGTGGTTTTTTCTAGCTTCGTTTTTCAAGGACTCATCCAAACGTCGCGCACTATTGCCATGCTTACCTCGTTTCTCACCTTCAAGGACTGTACCACTGGCTGATTTTTTTAGCTTACTAATTACAGTACGAATTGGTCTATCGTTTATCCCAAGCGTATTTTTAAAAAAATACTTTGCAGACTCTGATTTTAATTTGTTCCTTCTTGAAATAAAAAGCATGGTTGTTAGTCCTTCGATTCTGCAATGTACCATCGTCTCCAACCCGAACGTAGTTATATTTGGGATTAACAATTTCCATATTTTGTAGGATGTAGTCTCTTTGTCTTTGCAACTCTCCTAGCGCCCAATAATCACTGAAAATTAACACTCTCTCGTCGTCACTAAATTTTGTGTTGCACTGTAACTTACAGTTGTTACAAGGAGAACCCATTTTTCTTGCAGGTATTCTCTTTTTTTTTCGATGAAACAGAAATGTACTTCAAGCCTGTATTCCTTCGATTTTTTAGGCTCAGAATCCTCTTGCTCGGAGTGTAATGAGGAAGGATTAAAATCAGGATCTATATCACTGTCGTCATCATTGGCAAACATTTCCTCTACACTACTTTCACTGTCATCTAAAATATTACACAAAAATTGTTTAATTTGACGCTTCGGTTAATTAGTGATTCAATGATATTTTCTTTTTTTAATTTAATATGTTCCGAAGATTGTAAGAGAATTCAATCCAGTTTCGAACTGATGAGCTTATGATTATGAAAAAATCAATCCTCTCATCAGGCCGCGGCGACTGGACTGACTATACCACAATTTACATTCTATATATACAGAATGTCCTGTGCTTTATATACTAGCGAATCGTACTAATATAGATAAATTCAATTACAATTTTTTCTTCTTCATGACAATCACATAAGCTGTGAACGCTAATTTTACTTTTTTTAATTTTTGTTGAATGTTAATTAATTCTTATAATTTCTAAATATGCTACCGGTCTTACGACACTTTTAAATGTGTTTTATTTATTAACACGTAGAAACATATTAGTATTACGAACGGTAAATTCAACGAAAACCGGCTAATAGACAGAATTCTATTTATTTAATTTTAATTTAATATGTTCCGAAGATTGTAAGAGAATATATGTAATATGTTTCTACGTGTTAATAAATAAAACACATTTAAAAGTGTCGTAAGACCGGTAGCATATTTAGAAATTATAAGAATTAATTAACATTCAACAAAAATTAAAAAAAGTAAAATTAGCGTTCACAGCTTATGTGATTGTCATGAAGAAGAAAAAATTGTAATTGAATTTATCTATATTAGTACGATTCGCTAGTATATAAAGCACAGGACATTCTGTATATATAGAATGTAAATTGTGGTATAGTCAGTCCAGTCGCCGCGGCCTGATGAGAGGATTGATTTTTTCAAAATCATAAGCTCATCAGTTCGAAACTGGATTGAATTCTCTTACAATCTTCGGAACATATTAAATTAAAATTAAATAAATAGAATTCTGTCTATTAGCCGGTTTTCGTTGAATTTACCGTTCGTAATACTAATATGTTTCTACGTGTTAATAAATAAAACACATTTAAAAGTGTCGTAAGACCGGTAGCATATTTAGAAATTATAAGAATTAATTAACATTCAACAAAAATTAAAAAAAGTGATATTTTCTTACTTCCATTGTTTACAACCTCTTCGAAGTATACAACCTGAGGCACTTCAGCTGCATTTTCATCTGTTGCCAATGACATTTCATGTCATATTTAATTTTCTTTCATGTGCGGAACCACCTTAGCCTCATGATGTTCAAAAGCCGGAGTTATCTCATTTTTATTACCTTCTATTATATTAACGACTTCAGTCTTATTATATTCCATGGCTTGAGCCACTTCAGTCTTATTATATTCCATGGCTGATGCCACCTCAGTCTCATTTTTCTTCAAGGCAGACACCACATTTTCATTTTCATCCTTAGTCTCATATTCCATAGCCGGGGACACTTCAGCCCCAATATCTTTCATGGCAGAATCTCTATCACTTAAGGCCTGCCAAATTTTCTTTGTGTTCCCTGTAACAAATAAAGTAACATTCAATATATTCACCACGCAAATAAATATTTATCATGAAGACAACAATAAACAAATTAGGTGTGACAATACCTGCTATAAATTTAAAAAAGCTACTTTATACCTAATTAGCTGGGTTTATAATTGCGGAAACTGTCACATGTCATGATATTAAGGAAATTCTTGTACCAAAATATTAATTAAAGTATATCAACTTATAATAATACAGTTTTCTCACAAAAAAAAAAAAAAAAAAAATACCGGTTAGGAAAAAACTTAACTAAACTGGCACATAATATGTTCCGACACTATTCAAAATAATAACGTGGTTTTTTATCCACCAGCAAAAACACTTAACAGTCACATTTCATAAACATCACTTTGTCATGAAAAACAAATGCTTAACGAATTATTTGTTAGTATGAAATAGTGTTTCAAGTAGAAATGTGACGTTTTTCTATATAATCAAAGAACTTACCTCTTGTGCTGCACGTGTTCAACTGAATTAAGTCATTATAATAAATAAAAAAAAGTAGCCGTCATAGCTAACGGAAAAGCGACACTTTTGCCATCTCTCGGAAACAGGCATTAGCACAAATATGACGATTTGGTAAATAAAACTTTGTGCGTTTTCAATCACATTTATTACAAAAACAGGAAATTAGAAAATTTGGAGATGTGTCACTTTTCTCGTGTATGAGCGATATAATGATCGCTGTTATTCACGAAGATGAAGTTTACCGACACGAGCCAATAGGCGAGTCTCTTAAATCATCTGAGTATTTTATTATCAAATCCTTTAAATGAACCTATAATAATTTCCGTCGACATTTTGACGTCTCAGTTTAATAATAATGATAACGGCAAGAGACTACTAGATAAAATTTCAAAAATGGAATTTTTATTTGGTAGCAGTGAATAATGGAAGAAAGGACTACTAGATAAACTAGCAATGAATAATGGATATCATTATAATTGAAGAAACAAACGTCTAATGAGTGTATTATACGTTAGTCGTGGATAAACTTTTTATTTGTTTGGTTTTATTTTAGTCTCATTTTACGACCAAAATCTTCTTACTATAAATTCAAATTGAACTGCTAAAAGTTCAAAATTCTAAACAATTCTACAAATTGTTTTCAGAAACCTAAAATCTAGAAAACTAAAAAGTAAATCGATTATCGTTATCGAAGATATCTATTAGCCAACATATTATATTTCTGATTGTTACCCCCCCCCCCCCCCCTCCCGCCACCCCACACAAGTCACTTCTCATATATTTCTATTTAACATAAATCAGTTCATTTAAATTCAATGAATGCAGCCTGAATATGTAAAACAGTTCCGAATGTTAGAAGAAACAGTACAAAAAAAAAAACACACGTGTTTTGAATTAATTTTGTTTTAACAAGAATTTTGGTCGCGCACAAAATAAGGAAATTGATTTTATTTTTTTTTTTATTTTTTATTCTAGGCACATTTCCGACGAGCTGAAGCACTAGGATCGCTTGGCCGACTTGAAGAAGCATTAGTCGAGTATTGTATCGCCGTATGTTTTGATAATACATCACCACACGCTCGCAAATCAACTAGACAGGGTGTGACAAAGATTTTGCAACGACTTTTGGCACCAAACCGCCTATCTTCGATATCAAAACCATATAAAAGCTTTATTAAACGTCGCAAATTGAATGAGCAACATCATCGCACGCGTACAAATCATAGTTTTTTACGCGGTAGCAAATGCGGTGAATTAATTACAAGCGATCACGAAGATGGTGGTGCGTCAAGCTGTGGCGAGGATGAGATACGTACAATATCAACGCGACGTCAACTTTATAGTAATTTTAATGCTGAAACTATCATTCCAAAACAAAATAAAAAATTACATTTACTGATAGATAGACTGTATGTAGAAATAGAAAAAATTAGACGAATTGAACCAGTACAAATATCGTTGCATGTGAATCCACGCCTCATCGAATCATCCGATTTTGATTGTGTACTATGCAGTCGAACACTATGGAAACCGGTTGTGACACCGTGTGGCCACACCTACTGTTGGATTTGTTTAGATCGATGCATGGATTATTCATCGTTGTGCCCATTGTGTATGTCACCGCTTATTGAACAATTTCAACGGCGACCAAATACACGTCGCATATCTAGTCCAACCCTATTGTCGCTATCAAAGCGGCGCTCGACCAAATTTATCGACGAAGCAATGCGACGATTTGTTCCTATGATCTATTCAAAAAGGGAAACTCAAGAGCTGGAGGAAGAACCATTTGTACCAATTTTTATATGCACAACAGCATTTCCGACCGTTCCTTGTCCATTGTATGTGTACGAACCACGTTATCGATTAATGGTGCGCCGAGTGATCGAAAGTGGTGAACGTCAATTTGGTATTGTTCTGCCGAATACGGAAAAATATCGATATCATGATTATGGCACAATGCTTGATATTAGGGATTGTCTAATGTTGGGCGATGGATGTTCAATATTGAGTACAATTGGTAATCGACGATTTAGAATATTAGCTAGGGGTGAAAAAGATGGTTACGATACGGCTAAAATTGAACATATACATGACGAGCCGATTGATAAAGAGCGCCTAGCAATTGTGCAGGAGTTAAATAGGAATGTTCTGGTGCGAGCGATTGAATGGTATGCGAACTTATCCGATTCATTTAAAAGTGAGATATCAAAAAGTTTTGGGGAAATGCCCGAACTAGAACCAAATTGGGAACAATCACAAGACGGACCATCATGGGTATGGTGGATAACGGCTATATTACCATTGAAAAAATCGTTTCAGGTAACATTTTTTAGTTTAATCATTTCTCAATAATAATCTAATATTTAATCATTTTTTTTTATTTTTTATTTATAGACTCTCATGTTGGCCACAAGAAGCCTAGAGAAACGTTTGCAAGTGATTAATAAAACGTTGATTAATTATAAAGCGGCCCAACAGAAATGTGATGTATGTGAAGTACCTTGTGATGGTCTGCCACCATGTCAAGCTATCGATTGTTGTCAGCGCGGCTCAACATCGACTCACTTGGCCGATGTAGTCCAACATCATCCGGCACCGAATCCTTCAGGTTTTCTATTATAAATATTTGTGCTCAAAACACGGTATAAAAAAAAATAAAAATTTTAAGCTTTAATACAAAAACAAAAAACTCTTATAATATTTGTAATTTTTCTTATGACGTTCTTACGAAACACAAAAATATATTTAACCTAAAAAATAATGTCATGAAATATAGTTAAGAGATTAAAAACATTGGAATTTTTGTTGACGAAATAAACCGACGAAATTTAAAAAAGAAAGAGAAAAATGCAGTATAACTTACAGGCGCTGTGAATTTTGACAATCTATTTGATTCTAACAATTTTTTTAATTTTATAATTTATAATTTTTTTTTATTATATATATATATAAAATATATATGTATTATGTTTAATTTATTGTTTATTATATTTTTTATTTTTTTTTTTGAATTCTATAAATCAAAATATTTAATCATTAAATAAATAAATAAAAATTCCAATATATTTAAAATAAATAAACAAAAATATTTATTAATTTAATAATTTAAAAAAATATATATTTTAAGATCTGATACAAATATTTTTAGTAACAAACTACAAAAACCAACAAAAAATATATAAGCATTTAGAAATAATATCTATATAAAAATGAATTTAAAGTTTTTTTTTTTTTGAAATTATTATTTTATAATAAAATAAATATTTATATACATAAAATTGTCGTGAATAATAATAAAAATACAAATTATATATGATCTGAAAAACATACATCCATTAAAAAATATTGACGACGAAATGCACTCAAAATATGTGTAGAAGGATTCTCGTATATCGCAAACTAATACAACAGAAATTATCCAATGGTTTGCTGGGTTCAAAACAAAAATTATTCAGAGTTGGTTGCGGCGTTGATTGCGTGTGCACATGGTGGAAAATGTTTTAATAAATATGTTGTACATACATAAATTAAATTATACATTTTAACATTAATTAAATTAAATTAGTACTAATGTGTAAATAACATTTTAATAGTTCATTTTGGGTAAATATTTGGTTAAAATTATAAAAATTCGCATATTTAAACTTACTTTATATTATGCATAATGCGCATTAAAATTAATTTTTTAATATTTTCGCATTATATTTATTAATTAAATTATTGTATTTTTTTTTTTTACATTAATATGGAAATCTGTGATACATGTAGATGCCATAGCCACAATATTAAGTTTTTAAAATAATTAAAAATAAATAAAAACTATTAACTTGTTATATTAGTAAAATTAACACACAATTTTGAGTGCAGCACCTCTCAGCCAATAACATAAATTAATATTGTAGAAATATGTGTTCCCCGAAATGTAAAACATATATATTATGTATATTTAAAAGCCAAACTGTTAATTTCAACATTAAAATTTAAACTATTTTAAGTTCTTCCGTTTCATTTATTTGAAAAAAAAAAAAAAAAAAAGATGTCCCATGTGCAATGCTTTATAACTAAAATTCAGGAATATAACTTTGTATATTACTTACCTTATGACAATCGTCTCATTTTCCATTTAAATGAAAACATATACTTTATGTTGTTAATAACATCAACAATAATGAATGGTATTTCCGCTGGTCGGAAAAATCCATAAAAAATTATTTATTTAAAATTATAAATTGATGTTGAACATATCATGACCAAACTTCATTTTAACATATAGAAAGCTTCTAATCTAATATATTTTGGGCGACATCTTTAGTAACCAATCGCAATCAATATTAAATATTTAAATCCCTCTCGAACGCATTGCCAAAAATTCGTTTATCTCGTAAATCAAAATGCTGATAAAAAAAATTATTTTTTTACTGAATAAAGTAGTCTCTAAACTGGATAATAAACTAAATAAATTTTCATTTTTATATATTTATAAATATTTGATTAAATATGTTTTTTTTTTATTTTTTACTATATATAACTTATTAAAAAATATAAAATATATTTCAAACTATTTTTCCAAAATAAAGATAATTATTTTTTTATTAAGTAATTCCAATTTCTATATAACAAATACACACATAAATATATTATATTACAAATAATTTATATTATTTATTTATTAACTCTATATAATATAAATATAATTTTAAACAATTATTTATATATCGATAGTAAAAACTTTTAAAATAAATTAAAATTTAAATCTGTAAATGTGTATATTTATTATTATAATGTATTTCTTATTATTATCATATATTCAAATAAATAAATATACATATATACTATATATTATATTCTTTTTTAAGGATCTTTTTTAATAAAAATAAATAAAACAAAAAACTAAATTAAATTTATAAATATTAAATAATTTTACAAAAAAAAAAAAAATAAATAAATAAAATTTTCTATAATATTATATTCTATATAAAAAAAATATTACAAAAAAATTATATAAAAAAAATCATAATTACAATTTCTAATTTATTTTTAACTTTAAAAAAAACAAACAACAAAAATCTATGTTTTCTTTTTTTTTTTTATTAATTATATTAAAAAAAAAATATATGTATGATGAAATGAACTGCTGATTGTAGTTTTTTTTATTAATAGAAAATGAAGCCTCAGATTTCTTTCTAAGAATCTGATCTCAAAACAGTATATTTTTTAAACTACAGTGAATCCGTTTTTATTATTATTCGACATTGAAAAAGGAAGGAGGAAGTTACTGCCCGTCTTTAGATCTAGAATTAGATATTTGGTAACTACTCTGGTCCAACGATGGCAATGTTGGAGTTCTTGGATATATTCCTTGGACCAACGGGACCAGAAGTTTTGAAATATTCCTCTTGTAAGATTCCAATGTGTAATATGATCTAGATTAGAATTTGAAGATCCTACTTCTGGTATTGAATTAAGGGGCCGACAAACGAGGAAATGTCCTGGAGTAAGTACCTCAGTTACATCATCGGTTGTTATATGTCTATTGGACTTAGCACTTCCATGTTTATGTAGTATGTCTATGATCTATCCATTAGATGGTGATATATCAATGATAATGGAGGGAACTGGGGGATGGAATAAAACCTCGTGTATCAAGTATTACGGTATACTAATAAAGTATATATGTTAAATCTTAATATAATTGTATTTCTTTAATATGTGGATAAGACATCCACAACATGGTGTCAGAAGTGGGATGAAATAATTTCAATAAAAAAATATATATATATATCTGTGGCAATAAGTTGAAGTAGCTTATGTCGACTTAAGAGAAAAATGGATTTTTTGAGATTATAAACACAAAAGTACAAACTACTATTTTGCTCAAACTCAGACCTCTCTATGGCGCATACAAGCCGAGATATGAAAACTTTAGTTTAACTTAAGTACAGAAATTTTCATATTTGCTTAAGTTAAAGGAACTTATCTACAAATAAGCTATTCTACAAAATATGCTTATATACAAATCAAATATTTAGAGTAGCTTGTGTACATTTAATGACGGGAGAAATACTGATTTATAATTTTTTATAATAGCTTATGTAGGCATAGGCTACTACATAAAGCGCAAACTGTTAGATTTGATACACTTACATCGAATTAGGCTTCTATACCAAATATTTATTTTTATGTTCTCAAATAATTTCAATATTTTATAGTAGCTTATGTCTATTTAAGCTAATATCACATAATGTATATAAAAATACCGTTATTTTATGTAGAAATAGGCTACTCCAATATATGCTGCGTAGAACGATGCAAGTAAATAGGTTAGTTTATGTTTAGCATTTAGTGTTGCTGATACTTTTGTATTGTGAACATTGTGCTGAGTTATTACAATAATTATTATCAGTGTTATTAAGTAAAAAATAAAACTAAATCAAGACATTACTGTCAATCAATCGTAAGTATTTTGTATGTTTTTAGTAGAATTTTGTAGTAATGAAATTATATAAATTATTTAGATAACAATTCTAAAAAAATGAATAATATTCGAGAAAACATTGACAGTCCGGAAACTGAACAAGAAGAAGGTAACGTAAACGTACCATTTCAGTTTAAAATAATGTTTATAATATTGTTTGTATTTTAATGAGTGCAGGTAACAATTCTAAACAAGTTGAGCTAACTGATTTGACTCAAAATTTGAATATCGTTAAAGTGGATAACGTGACATATTATTCTTCAGATGATAGCATTATTGATCCTGATTACGTTCCAGAAAATAGGTCTGATAATACTGATGATGAAGACATAGTCAATTCCCCGAAACATATGATTGACAATTTGGTGACAAATGAAACTGAAACACTACAGGAAACAAACATTACAGATGAATCTTCAGAGCATTCAACCAAAAAAGAATCACAAAAAATACGTAAAAGAAAACGAAACTTAGGACAGGCATATACAACAGCTTCGGGGAAAAAAATTGAAGAAAGAAAATTTAAGGCACTCGGACCTTGCAAAAAGAATTGCAAAAGAATTGACTCTGATGTACTTAAAAAAATACACGACAGCTACTGGCAACTAGGAAGTTTCAATTTGAGAATGAATACATTAGCAGCTTTGATTGATATTAATCCAAAAAATCTGAAAGGACAAATTCAGGTAAAAAAAATTTAAGAAAACGGGATTACACTTATGGATATAATTTGAATACGGAGTCAACAAGAGTCCCATTTTGCGCAAAATGCTTTAAATGTGTTTTTGGTGAATCCGATCAGTTTATTAAAACTACGATTAAAAAAAAAATAGAATCGACATGTACGCTTATTCCAGATCAACGCGGACAAGGTGCATCTAAAAATAAACTTTGTGGAGAAAAAATTGACGATATAAAAGATCATATTAACAGCTTTCCGGCTTATGAAAGCCATTATTCACGGAGCCATACTTCACAAAAATACCTGCAAGGTGATCTCAATATATCACGAATGTATGACTTATATGTTAAAAAATACACAAACCCAGCTTCAATCTCAACTTATACTAAGATCTTCCATGATATGAAATTGAAGTTCAAATCACCTAAGTTAGATGTTTGCAACAAATGCGAAACAATAAAAATAAAAATTAACTATGCAACCACTGAAGAGGATAAAACATTTCTAAAGTCGGAACAGAGCATACATCATGCAGATGCAGAAGCTGCGTACGAAAGTAAAAGGAGGGATAAGGCATTGGCACAATTAGACAACACCGTTCAAGTGTTTGCTTTCGACTTGCAGCAATGCTTGGCCACCCCGCTTTTACGGACGTCAGTGTCTTTTTATAAAAGACCTCTGTGGACATTCAATTTGACAATCCACAATTGCACAACATCGGAATCATTTTGTTTTATGTGGCACGAAGTAATTGCTTCTCGTGGTGGTAACGAAATTGCATCTTGCCTAATTAAACATATGACGTCCAATATAAGAAATAATACAAGAAATGTTATATTTTATAGCGACTCATGCTCGGGTCAAAATAAAAACAGTTATGTGGCTGCAATGTTCCATTTGTGCACTCAAGAGCTGCCAAATATTGAGTATATTGACCACAAATTTTTAGTTCCTGGTCACACTCATATGGAGTGTGACATTGATCACGCATTAATAGAAAAGCAAATAAAAAAGACTACAATGAACATTCACCACCCCCGGGACTGGTTTAATTTTATTCGCTCAGTTAAGAAGAATAAACCATTCCAGGTGATTGAAATGGATTCCAATTCCTTTAAGGATTTCGCGAAACTTTCAAAAGAAAAATTTATATGGCGCAAAATTGATGATGGGGGTAATAAATTCAATTGGCGGGAAGTGAGGTGGCTTCGATTTACGAAGGAATTCGGCGTGATCCAATACAAAAACACATTGGATAATGCCGAACCCTTTAAAAAATTAAATATCAAACGTCGGGGTCATGAATATTACGTATTGTCAGAACTTCAGAATGCCTATAATGGACCCCAGCGAATAAATCCAGCAAAAAAAAAAGATATTTTGGATTTAATAGAATTGTTGGATCCTGAAGTCCGACAATTTTATTATTCATTAAAAACAAATAATGATATACGCCTCACTGATCCTGATATACCAGAAGGAGAAAATAATGAATTTTGAAGTTCTTTTGTAATTATTATGATTAAAATTTTATTTTTTTGTTATTGATCAATAAAATATTTGAATAAAAGCACTTATGTTGAAATACCATAACATTTTGCATTTATAATAGTAGCTTAATTAATACATTATAGATTATGTTGCAATTTATTCCTGTTTATCTTACAGTTTCAAATATGTTAAAATAGCTTAAGTGTACATAAGTGTTTATATAATGCAGGAACCATTTTGTTAAAGTAGCTTAAAAACTTTTTTAATCAAATTAGTCATGAATGATCCTTTTAATGTTTTTAAAATATAGATATTCAGATGCAGGATACAACATTTACCATCTCTGAAAAAATTCTTGGCTTAATTTGAAGTGGATCATAGAAAAATTTCCAAAACGAACTTGTTTTTCCTCTCCTGAAAAATTACTAAAAGTGACATAAGCTACTTTAACTTATTGCCACAGATATATTGAAACGAAAATATATTATTTCACTCGTGATAGACAATTAACATAAGTGAGGTTAAGTGAAAATCACATTAGTAAAAAGTAAAACGGTTGCGATATATATAAAAGGAAACTAAAATGAGCGAGTTAGCTGAGGCAATAAAACTTTTCACATCTACATGCAACTGTTAGTAGGCGATGTCGACAACTGGACATAAATTTTGGTCGTCTCATGAGTCGGTGAGGCGAGAATTACCGGATCGTAATGGTATTAGTTATTGTGTGTGTGTTCGAATGCACTTTAACTATTCATGCTCTTCATGCTCTTTTTAGCTTTTCGTATATGTAGTTATTTTGTGTTCTTTGTTGAGATTAGGGTTTCGTATACGAATGAAATTTTTAAAGGGACACGAATATGACGATGTTTGAAAAAAAAATCAATTGACTAAAACGCAAAATTGTGTATTAAAACTTTATTAATTTCAATTAAAATTGTGTACAACCTGCAATTCAATATATTTAATTTCAAATTATTTATAATTATAAAAAAAAAAATTCGTTTAAATTGATAATAAAGACGATGTAAAATAATGAATTTGAAAATCCTATATGAATTTGTTTACATTCCATATGGCATTGGAAAAATGTACAAAATGCATGTAGTTGTTAGCAAGATAAACAGAAAATAAAGGAATAAGAAAAAAGAGTTTTAATAATAGGTACGTATATGTATGTGACGCTGTACTAAAAAAGGTTTCGTAAAACATCATTATCATTTTCAAATACAGCTTGTTAAAACAAATTGCGATTACTCTCGATTTGTTTAAATTTATCAAATTTTCAACAGAATTTTTTGATGGCTTTAATATTAAAATGAATTAAATCAATCAAATATTGTGAAAGTACAGTTTACATTATGTGTTTTGAATGTATTTCAGTAAGTATTTTTTAGTAACCTTTACATAATGTACACTGTACTTACACAATATTTGATTGATTTAATTAAGTTTTTAATAAAAAATTAATTTGCTTTTGCAACACGAAATCTAAAAAATTAATAAACAAACATGTTAAGTTAAAACAAAATAAATACATTTTTTTATTATACAATAATAGAACTTTACTAAAAGTAGAATATTCAAAAAATATTTACAACGAACAACACAGTATGTATTGTTAATTCTCCTGCTTCATAGCAAGTGAAATATTCTCACACGTGAGCATAAGCATCAAAAATTTTTCGCGATTTCAACAGATTTCAACCGATTGGCTTATTTTTGATACTTACCGTCACAAAACAATACACTAATACAAACAACGAAAATGACAGAACACAATAACAAAATGTATCTTATACTCCTTGTACGTATACAAAATTCTCATGAGGCAGTGAGGAAATTTGGGACCAAAATTTATATACTGATTGATGGCCGGTCTCCACTCGCCACGACGAAGAAAAATTGGCACGAGCTTGTGCCAATTATTGTTTATTGGGTAAAATTGGTATGCATATATGTATAAACAAAGCTGATTGTGCTCATGCGCATTACTCTCGTGACGAAGAGAATCAAAACATCACAATATCCATCTTTTTTGAAATTTTGTCACGACGAAGTGAGAGCAAAATG
Organism: Tipula vernalis; assembly: GCA_958295665.1. Lineage (NCBI taxonomy): Eukaryota > Metazoa > Arthropoda > Insecta > Diptera > Tipulidae > Tipula > Tipula vernalis. The sequence goes on along the minus strand of OY282560.1, from coordinate 163,466,072 downwards.
TATTTTACTCTCAATTATTTGTGCCATGCCAAAAAAATTTTTGTTTCTTCAAAATCATTAGAGAATTAATAATAATTGTAACAATAACAATAAACATAATTTATTGATAATGAAATGTTACTTTTGAATTATTTTAATTTAATAATGATTTTTGTAACAAGGCTTGGGTTGTACATAATTTTTAATTGTAATTTCAATTGGAGAACTTTATTTGATTGCTATCGGTGGCAAAACGAGCGACATTCATATTATTAAAGGCTTAATACATTTCTTTAACATATTTGTCAGCAGCTTGAATTTAATTTATTTATATATATAAAATAAAAAATCCTAAAGTAAAAACTACAAATATAAACGGGAGGACAAGTCTATATTTGGTTTGAATGAATATTTTATTAATCCAAAATGACACATGTCAAAATGAGATTTCCATTTTATAAACAAAAACAGAGAAAATATAATTATTTGTTATGTTAGTAGATGTAAGTATAATATACCAATTTTCTCATGACGTCATGCCATTTTTTGTTCGTCGCGACGAATGGAGACTGGCCATGACATGGCGTAATGCCAAAACACCCAGCGAACACACGAATGTGTGGCCTGTCGGGTAATTCGTAACAATGTGTAGAGTTGTTAAAATATTTTTCTTGAGTGTGTAACATTAAAACTGATGTCTGATATAAGAAATAATTATAACGTATATTAAATAATAAATTTGAGTATTAATAAAACGTATGTTACTATACTATTATAATAACATACAACATCAGAATGAATCTTCGTCTATTCCAAACCTTTAGAGTACTATTCAACTCTCTTCATCATATTATTAAGAGGTTATGGACTCACCACGTGAATCAACCGCAATTTCCATTTTCAAAGGGACTGATTTCGATGACTGGAAGTTCAGAGTTGAACTATTACTGGAAGAAAAGGAATTACTTGGGTGTATTAGAACCGAACCCACTGATGAAGCTAAGAAGAAAAGTGATTATGTAAAACATGATGTAGCTGCCCGTAACGTTATTGTCAAATGCCTTGATTCCCATTATACCGAATATGTTAAAGGAAAAGAAACAGCATATCATATGTGGAAAAATTTGTGCGATACTTTTGAGAGTAAAAGCTTGACAAAAAGGATTTATACGATTAAAAAGCTAATCAAGTTAGAATGTGGTGAAAATAAAAACCTGCAGACGTTTTTCCGAGAGTTCGATTGCACCGTTCGCGAATATAAGAGTGCTGGTGGTACAAAGTCAAATGACGAAATATTGACGTTTTTATTGTCTAAAGTACCTAACAAGTACGAATCAGCGGTTGTTGCATTATCTACGTTAAATGAAGCTGACCTTACGATTGATAAAGTTCGTAGCCGATTACTTGATGTAGAACTTAAGAAGAATGACGATAAAAAGCACAACGATCCATCAATACAAGCTGCATTTAAGACACAAACCAGACATGATCAGAAACAATTCGTAAAAATTCGATGTTACAATTGTAATCAGATTGGACACAAGGCCAATAAGTGTCCAAAACCATCAAAAACCAAGAAGTCTGCTGATGAATCATTACATAGACAAGCCTGTGTCAGTCAAAGAGAAAGTTGCAGCCAAACCTTCGATGCACGTCAAATAAACTTTCTAGTTGATTGTGCCTGCACTGATCATTTAATCAATGATAAAAAATTATTGTCGGACAAGAAGGATATAGTTCCATTTGAGATTCAAGTCGCCAAACAGGGTGAAACATTAAAGGTCTCAACAGCTGGCACTTAACCCGTGTTATCGTTTGGCGAGGGGCGGAAAGTACACGAACTAGATATCAACAACGTATGTCACGCACCAGAGTTAACGCATAATCTATTGTCAGTTAGCAAACTCGATGATGCCGGTTTTAAGATTGTCATTGAAAATGGTACGCTGCGTGCTATTAAGAATGAAATCGTTGTTTTTAAATCGAAAAAAAGAGCCGGCATTTACCCCGTGACATTCAGTGGTCGCGAGCACTATGCAAACGCTACAATTGCTAAGAAGGAAGCAAGTTTTTTATGGCACCGTCGTTTGGCCCACCTTGGAATGTCAAATGTTTGCAAAATGTCGAAAGGAATGGTTAAAGGAATGCCAACTGATATTTCCGAGATTCCTGTGGTTTGTGAATGCTGTATTAGATCGAAACAAACAAGACAACCGTTTAGTGGAACCAGACCACCAACGAAACGTCCGTTGGAACGTGTACACTATGATTTATGTGGCCCGTTTGAAGTTGATACATATGATGGATACAGATACTTCGCAACCTTTATAGATGACTATACTCACTTCTCCGTGGTTTTCTTATTGAAGTTTAAGAGTGAGTTAAGTAATATATTTAAACAATATAATGCAATGGTCAATACAAGATTTAATCGTAAAATTGAATACCTTCGATGTGATCAAGGAGGTGAATACACATCAACCCATTTGAGAAATTATGCTGTTAAAAATGGTATAACATTAGAATATACAGCAGCGTACAATCCTGAGCTAAATGGTGTTGCCGAATGATTAAACCGGACTCTGTGTGAAAAAGTCCTAACCATGTTGAATGACAGTAAGCTTGATCGATCGATGTGGGGTGAAGCTGTATTAACAGCAATGTATCTAACAAATCGTTCACCAACAGAAGTGGTAAAAGACAAAACTCCGTTTGAAATGTGGTATGATCGACCACCAGTCCTGTCACATCTTAGAGTTTTTGGATCGAGAGCCTTCGCACATATTCCGAAACAGGATAGACGAGGAAAGCTAACAGATAGAAGTTCCGAATATATCATGATTGGATATACTAATACTTGCTATCGATTATTTGATAAGGAAACCGGTCCCATAGTTGCAAAACGTCATGTAGTCTTCGATGAATCGATGCAGGGCGGAATTCTAACTACAAATCCACAACACACAACGTTTCACTATGAAGAGTCTACAAACAATGAGTCGAGAGATATCGAGAATATCAATGAGAACACGAATCAGGAAGATCAGATCACCGTAGAAAATCCGTCGTGTGTAACCCCTAACACAAACGGTTGTGTTACAGCAGATGAAGAAACAAATGAAACTATTGGGTTAAATAATAGTCCGGATATGAACAAACGGCAATCTCGAAGACCGGTATATCTCAAGGATTATGAATGTGAAGGTCATATGGCATTTTTTACTGGAATGCCACAGATTTCAAAGAACTTTCAAGATGTATCCGGACGAGATGATGAGACAGAGTGGCGCAGAGCAATTCAGGAAGAGATCGTTTCATTAGAGAAAAATGAGACTTGGGATGTTGTTAAGCCTGAACGAGGTGCAAAAATGATAAGCTCAAGATGGATATTCAAAAAAAAATCGGATGTTACTGGAAATTCAACACGATACAAAGCCAGATTGGTAGCAAAAGGCTACATGCAACGTCAAGGCCAAGATTATGAGGATACTTATTCACCCGTAGCCAGACTTGCTACTATACGTCTGTTGATGTCTGTGGCTGTTAAATTCAAATACAAAATGCATCATTTAGATGTTGTCACTGCTTTTCTTCATGGAAATGTCTCTGAAGAGGTGTTTATGAGAGTACCTGAAGGTATTAACATTCCTGAAGGTAATGTACTGAAATTAAAGAAATCCTTGTACGGTCTGAAGCAGTCGCCGAAGTGCTGGAATGACCGTTTTCATTCATTCATCACTAAGCAGAAATTTGAACGATCAACCGCTGACTACTGTCTGTACACTCGAACGAATAATAGGTCTACAATCTATCTAATTATCTACGTTGATGGCATGATAATTACTGGGGACGATGAAGAGCAGATCGCTGATATTAAAACAAGGTTGTTCGAGGAATTCGATATGAAGGATCTTGGTATTGTCAAGCAGTTCATGGGACTGAATGTTGAAGTTGATATAAATGGAAATCTTTCAATTGATCAATCGCACTACATTGATGCCATACTCGAACGTTTCGGAATGTCTGATTGTAATTCATCGCCTACACCAATGATCAAAAATTTAAAACTCACCAAGGCCACTGACCAACAATTAACAAATCTGCCTTACCGTGAATTATTGGGCAGTCTGATGTACTTAATGTTGGGAAGTAGACCCGATATTTGCTTTGCACTTAGCTACCTAAGTCGTTTCCAGGATTGTGCAACCGATGAACATTATCAACACTTGAAAAGGCTGCTTCGATACTTAAAAGGCACCTCCAATTTTAAGTTAAAATTTTCAAGAAATAATGAAGATGTTTTGATTGGGTACGCCGACGCTGACTGGGCGAATGATAGTACTGATCGAAAGTCAACTAGTGGATATTTACTCAAAGTTTTTGGTAACGTAGTAAATTGGGGAACCAGGAAACAAGGTGTAGTAACACTCTCAACGTGTGAGGCGGAATTTGTTTGCTGCTTGTACAGCAGTAAGTGAAGCATTGTGGATGAAAAAGGTAATTTGTGATATGAAATTGGAATTGCCTCTCCCAATTAAAATATTCGAGGACAATTTGGGCACGATTATGATTTCCAAGAATCCTGAAACTCGTCGCAGTAAACATATTGACATTAAGTTCCACTTTCTTCGAGAATTAACATGGGATGGAATCATCAAATTGGAACATGTAAGTTCGCAGGACCAGCTGGCCGATATTTTCACAAAAACACTGGACAAGCAACTGCATGAGAAATTTCTGAGAATGATGTGTCTTCATCGCGGGCGGATGTTAGTAGGCGATGTCGACAACTGACATGGCGTAATACCAAAACACCCAGCGAACACACGAATGTGTGGCCTGTCGAGTAATTCGTAACAATGTGTAGAGTTGTTAAAATATTTTTTTTGAGTGTGTAACATTAAAACTGATATATGTCTGATATAAGAAATAATTATAACGTATATTAAATAACAAATTTGAGTATTAATAAAACGTATGTTATTATACTATTATAATAATATACAACATCAGAGTGAATCTTCGTCTATTCCAAACCTTTATAATACCATTCAACTCTCTTCATCATATTATTAAGAGCAACAACATCAATAAAAACATGAAATTAGTCAACGATGAGCTAAAATCGCTACGTGATGATTTTTCTAAAAAAAATGAAATTGATGTTATAACCTCTCAAAATGTTCCATTCCCGAGACCATTGGATATATATGGTAATATTGAGGAAAATTTCGAACTCTTCAAGAGGAATTGGAACGAGTACGTTGTGGCATCAGGGATTGACAAGTGGCCTGCTACTGAAGAACAGAAAAAGATAAATTTACTTTTATCGTTAATTGGTGATGATGCGAAAATGAAATTTTCACATTTTTCTTTGACTGAAGCGGAAAAAGACACTGCTGAAAATGTTATTAAACTTATTTGTAATCGTCTCGTGTCAAAGAGAAACGTCTTGTATGACCGATACATGTTTCATACGTGTTCACAAAATGAACATGAAACTTTTAATGCGTATTTGATACGTCTCCGGAAAATAATTGACGTATGCAAGTATAACGAGAACCTAACCTTAGATGACATGTTGCGGGATCGTATTGCATTTGGTATTCGTGACATAAATTTAAAAAAACGTTTTCTATCGCAGGATCCAGATACATTGAAACTCGAAAAAATAATACAGGAGTGTAAAGTCAGTGAAGCTACTGAAGATCGTGTTAAATCTCTTGTTGGTGAAAATCACAATGTAAATAAAATGTTCGAGAACAAAAATAAGAAGTCGGAAAATAATAAAAAGACAGAAAACAGTTCAATGAAATGTAAATTTTGTGCGACCAATCATGTTTTTAAGAAAACCCATTGTCCTGCGTTTGGTAAAAAATGTTAATTTTGCGATGGTTTTAATCACTTTGAAGTAGTATGTAAAAAGTGTTGTGTTATTACAACTTAACTAATATTAATTAGTTTAAATAAAAATCTTCAAAAACATGTAATTAATATTGTACATTTATTAAAAGAACTTTATAACATGAGGTGTAGTTGTCAACTCTCCATCCAAGAACTCACTCTCTATTCGAAAAGAAAAGAGACAACCACACTTAATTGTCTTACAATATGATACAACATAAAACGAACATTTCAGAAGTTGAAGATATACATCATTCCTCCACAACTAATTTAAGAACATTATTATTATTTGTTCATCGGTTTCCACGTGCCTCTGGAGAGAAACGTACTCGAGGTTTCCTGATTCGATTAGATCTTCTCGGCTGCGGAGTACAAAGTCTTTCTGGAGACGTCGGTGTTGATTCCCTATATAAGGTTTCTTCAGAAGGTTGAACGTACTCCGAGGTGTTTCCATTTGATTCATTCCCGACTGAAGGAATTTCATTGAAGCTGTCATTAGTTGAATATTCCTCGCTCGTGATGATGAATTCTGGTTGTGATTTGTTGTCAATCACTCTTTCATTTCGACTGTTTCTGACTTATTTTGTACATGACGCTCACGAATTTGATTTTGATGTCTTCTTGTTAGACTGCCTTCCACAGTTTTAATTTCATACAAGACCTTTCCAAACTTTCGCTTGACTAAACCTTTAAGCCATTTTGATCCATAATGAGAGAAATTTTTAAACCAAACAGTTTGATTCTCTTGAAATTTATGGAACTGCTCACTTGAAAATTGATGATCCGGTTTTATAGAACTAGGAAGCATAAACGATAAAATGGTTTTTGGTTGCCTTCCGTGTAATAGTTCAGCAGGCGATTTATTTAAAATTGGAATTGGAGAACAGCGATAACTGCTTAAATACTGGAGTACTGATGTATCCAAATCTTGTTTTTCTTGCTCCAGTTTCTTCATAGTGGTTTTAAACGTCCGAACGTATCTCTCGGCTTCCCCGTTTGACGCTGGGTGAAATGGCGCAGTTCTGATACGGTAGATTCCTTGACTTTTACAAAAATCTTCAAATAATTGTGATGAGAACTGTGGACCGTTATCGGATACAATTATATCTGGGAGTCCTTCCACTGCAAAAATTTTCTGTAATGCTTTAATGGTGGTTTCTGATGTAGTTACACTCATTTTTATAACAAATGGGTACTTCGAATAAGAGTCGACGCATATTAACCAATAATGTTGCATAAAAGGTCCAGCGTAATCAATATGAATGCGTTCCCACGGTTTCGTTGTCTCTGGCCATCTGCTAAATTCTTTCGGATTACTAGGATTTACCTTTTGGCACGAATCACAAGCTTGTATTTTGTTCTTAATATCACCTTCAATCGTCGTCCACCAACAATATCGTCGAGCTAACTGCTTTGTTCGAACTATGCCCCAGTGTCCAATATGAAGCATATCTAAAACTCGTTGTTGTAGTTGTTCCGGAATCACTACTCGTAAACTATCGGTTTCTATGACTATAATACCTTGACAAATATTTAATGAGTGTTGGTGATCAAAAAATGGTTTCAATACTTTTTCTTCTTCTTTTAAAAATGTCGGCCATCCTTGTTGAATATATGTGTAAACTTTTGAAAGTAATTTATCATTTTTCGAAAATCTTTTGATTATCCCAACACTTATAGGAAACGATTCAAGTTCCTGTTCAAGGTTCTCGGATACTTGCATACAAGAATCTTTTGATTTATCAAAAATTTCATCCGAGCCCATAGGCAAGCGTGACAAACAATCCGCATTGGTATGTTGCTTAGTACTTTTATATCGAATAGTATACTTATAAGCCATTAATGTAATTGCCCACCGTTGAAGTCGATGGGATGTCATGGTCGGTAACTGCTTATCAGGGCTAAATAGAGACACAAGAGGTTTGTGATCTGTAATCAATTCGAAAGACCGTCCATACAAATACTGATGGAACTTCCTAACTCCAAATATTATAGAAAGCGCTTCCTTCTGAATTTGAGGGTATATACGCTGGTGCTTATTTAAAGTTTTTGTCGCAAACGCTATCGGATGCTCAGACCCGTCTGGGTAGACATGTGAAATAACGGCACCAATGCCGTAGCTAGAAGCATCAGTTGCTAAAACTATTCGATAATCTTCCCTGAAATGAACCAACTTAGTTGCGTTCACCAATTTTGCTTTTAAGACTTGAAAAGCACTTTCCTGTTTTGATGACCAATAAAATTTAGAATTTCTAGCTCTTAACTCATTTAAAGGAGCGGCTAATTCCGAAAAATTTCCAATAAACTTATTATAATAGTTAATTTTGCCTATAAACGTTTCGAGTTCGGCAATATTCTTTGGTTGCGGTAGTTGCCTAATAGCTTCAACCCTCTTTTCGGATGGACTAATCCCTTCAGAGGAAATCAAATGCCCTAAATATTATAAACTTGCCTGAAAAAACTTACACTTAGTTTTATTACATCTGAGACCTAAATCTTTAAATCGTGCGAACAAATCCCGAAGAGTTTTTAAATGCTCAACGTCATCTTTACCTGTAATAATAATAACATCCAAATAATTAGCACAATTAGGCAGACATGTGATTACCTGTTCAATTATTTTCTGAAATAAAGCGGGAGCACTAGCTACCCCAAAAGGTAAACGTTGATATTGGTACAACCCGTAGGGTGTGTTTATAACCATTAGTTCTCTGGACTCTCTATCAAGCTCAATTTGTAGGTAAGCATCAGAGAGATCAATTTTTGAAAATCTCTTGCCATTTTGCAACTTAAGAAATAACTCCTCGACTCGCGGAATAGGATATTGCTCAATCTGAAGTTGAGAGTTCACGGTCGTCTTAAAATCTCCACAAATTCGTATACCATCAGCTTTGTTTGGTTTTTCAACCACTACTATTGGTGATGCCCATTGGCTATATCGAATAGGCTTTAAAACATCGATTTGGCATAGCCGTTCAATCTCTTTCTTAACAACGGACATCTGCGCGAATGGCAAAGGTCTCGGCTTTAAAAATTTCGGTACAGCATCTGGCTTTAATGTCAAATGTGCAGTATATCTGGAACACAAACTGAGTCTACCATCAAATACGTCTGCGTATTCTTGCAAAATAATATCAATCTCCTGTTTAGGAACTGAAATAATATTTACATAATTCAATTTTTCAGACTGTATTTTCAAATTAAATTCATTGAACCAATCCATGACAAAAATATTACTACCGTTTAATTAATGTATTCGTCACAAGAAGTGGCAATGTGTAATTAAATCCATCAACCCTTACTTTCGCATCAAACATTCCTAACAACGGAATTTGATTTCCATTGTATGCAATCAATTTGTGCTCAACTGGTTCCAATCGCGGTTGGAATAATTCATTATAACCCCTAAGTCCAATTAGAGAACACGTAGAACCCGTGTCTAACTGAAATTTCAATTCCACATCATTTATTTCTAAGTCCAAAAATAATTTATTGCCTACTTTCGACGTATTAACTGAATCTAACGAAAAATTTTCAAAATATCTATTGACATTTGAATCGGAATTACTATTAAAACATTCCAACGAATTATTAACGTGTGTACTGTGTTTCATCTTACCACCACTGTCTTGTGATGCCTTTTTATTCGATTTCGACATGCACACTGGCGCAATGTGACCCCATTTACGACATACATATATCACATTTAGATTTTCTATGAAAACACTTATCACGACTATGATTTTTTGTACACCCTGGACAAGACTTAAACTCCCTATTCTGATCATTGGGGTTTAGTTAAATTTTGTGATTGTGAACGATTTACCTGATTTTGTTTTGATTTATCAGAAGTAGAACGCGATCGAAATTTGGAATTATGAAATTTTTCCATTTTATTAACTTCGCCCGTCAAACCTGTGTCGCTATTTACACCCTTAATCGTTTGCACCGACTTCTGAGTTGACTCATAAGTATTTGCAATTGACAAAACTTCATCCAGTGGCGGATCACTTTTTTGTAATGATGCCAAACGCACCGCATCATGCGGCGTATAAATTGCTGTCATATCGCGTATCATCTCATCCACATATGATTGTTTGCATGCACTATTTTTACAAATAAAATTACAATCTTTACCTAATCCTCGAAGATCAGCAATCCAGTCCGAATACAACTGTGCATTTTTCATTCTTGAATGGAAAAATTTAAATCGGGACGTCAAAATGTGTGTTTTCGATGTAAAATGGCTTGTTAACTTTAAAATCAAATCCGAATATGTTTCTTTTGTGATATCCTTCCCGTCACATAATTTTTGTAATAAAGAATATGATTCGTTGTGAGTCCATGATAAAAAATATGCTCTCTTTTGATCATCGCTGATTACACGATAAGCCTCAAAATGCATATTAAGTTGCGAGACATAATTATCCCAATTTTGTTTTGCTGCATCAAATGGTGGAAAAGGTGGAACAATTTTAACATTTGAATCAACACTATTTGTTGATTTAGCAAATGTATCCATCCACTGTTTTTGCTGTTGTAACATATCCGCCATCCATTTTTGTTGCGCATTCATAATTGCTTCAATAGCTTTAGTGTCAGCCATTTTGAATTTATTTTTAATTTATTTTTCCTTTACTTTGATAATATAATCAATGCACTGTTGATTAGTGTTTAAACTTTACGATTTTTATTCTCGTCGCCAAAACTGTTGTGTTATTACAACTTAACCAATATTAATTAGTTTAAATAAAAGTCTTCAAAAACATGTAATTAATATTGTACATTTATTAAAAGAACTTTATAACATGAGGTGTAGTTGTCAACTCTCCATCCAAGAACTCACTCTCTATTCCAAAAGAAAAGAGACAACCACACTTAATTGTCTTACAATATGATACAACATAAAACGAACATTTCAGAAGTTGAAGATACACATCAAAAAGAAGAATTTTAACAATGCATCAGTAAAAGAAGTGAAAATTAAAACAGACAGTGAAAGTGATGCATCATTTTGACAATTGATAAAGTAATTGATTCGAGTAAAGGCACTAGTCGTGTACAGTTGAGGCTAAAATTTAATGAAGATTGGCAAAGCGTTGTGTGTGATCTAGATTCAGGGGCTCAAGCTTGTCTGATCGGATTTAAACAATATTCAAAGTTAACTAGTGGTAATATTTGTTTGAATGACTCTAAGGTGACGTTAACAGACTATGGTGGACATAATATTAAAGTTTTGGGTCAAGTAAAAATTCCGTGTCATTATGAAAACAAAAAAATATAATATCATATTTCAAGTAGTTGATAATGAGCATTGTGCAGTATTATCCGAAAGTGCTTTTACCGCTCTTGGACTTATAAAATTCAGCAAAAATATAGTGCATTCCGAACATTTTGTAAAAAGCGTTAACAATAATGACTCGAAACATATTCATTCAAATGTCAATGCCTCAATGAGGCAAATCGAATCATTCAGAAATATAATGATGTATTTGATAGTTATGGACTCCTGCCGGGAGAAGTGGAAATCGAAATTGATGAAAATATTAAACCTTTATTTCAATTTCCTCGTAGAATTCCAATGGCGATGCGATCAAAACTGAAGGAAGAGTTGGACTCATTGGTAAAAGATAACATTATTACACAAGAACCATTCAATACAAAATGGGTGAGTAATATTTTACTAGTGAAAAAGAATAATTCTTTCTGAATTTGTCTTGACCCAATTCCTTTGAATGTCGCCATCAAGAGACCACATTGTCAAACAACAACAATAGACGAAATTTTACCGGAACTTGGTGAAGCGAAAGTTTTTAGTACCATGGATACCAGAAAGGGATTCTGGCAAATGAAGTTGACAGAAGAAAGTAGCAACCTAACTACATTTTGGGCTCCATTTGGCCGCTACCGTTGGTTACGATGTCCTTTTGGAATTTCGTCAGCATACCAGAGCTTTTTCAAATGAAAATGTACGCAGTAGTTCATGATTTGCCAGGTGTTGAAGTTTTGGCAGACGACATACTAATATATGGAAAAGGAGAAACTGTGGAAGAAGCATTAATGGACCACAATGGAAATTTGGAAAAATTATTAGTACGTTTACGCGAAAATAATTGTAAACTAAATAAGAGTAAATTGAATCTTTGTCGATCGGAAGTAAAATTTTTTTGGACACATTCTGTCAAATAAAGGTCTAAAAGCAGACGAGTCAAAAGTCACGGCTATTAAGAATATGCCATCACCAAAAGATAAAGGTGATTTACTCCGATTTTTAGGTATGCTGAATTATTTGGGCCGATTCATTCCTAATCTTAGTACAGAAAGTGCTCTTCTTCGCAAGTTAACGTTGGACAAGTCAACGTGGTTATGGTCAAATGATGAAGAGAGCGAATTTAAAAAGCTGAAATTGCTTGTTAGCGATAACAAATTATTAAAATATTTCGAGATGGGTAAGCAACTTACAATTGAATGTGATTCGAGCAGTACTGCACTGGGTGTAGCAGTTTTCCAGGATAATCAAATAGTGGCGTATGTGTCTCGTACTTTGTCTGCAGCAGAAAAGAATTACGCGATGATAGAAAAGAGTTGTTAGCAATTGTGTTTGCGTGTGTGCGTTTTGATCAACTTATTGTGGGCAACGTTACAACCATTATAAAGACGGACCATAAACCACTAATCAATATATTTAAGAAACCACTCTTGAAAGCGCCTAAACGTTTGCAGTTAATGCTGATGGTATTACAACGATACAACATCAAATTACGTTTTATTGACAGTAAGTCAAACATTATAGCCGACACATTATCGAGGGCATCGTTGGACGTATCGGAGCATGACAGTTTCATAAATCATTACAATGTATTCAATGTTCATTCCGCAGAAAAGGAAATATTCCACGATTTAAAAAAAATTAATCTAATTCATTCGTTGAAAATTTCTGATGAACGAATTCAGAATATAAAAACAGAAACGTTAAAAGACCATTCACTTAAAAAATTGATCTCATTGATTTCTAATGGGTGGCCGAACCGAATCAGAGACGTACCAGAAGACGACATTCAGCTATATTTTAAATATAAACATGAGCTATCATATCAAAACGGACTCATTTTTCGAAATGGAAAGATTTTAATTCCATACATTCTTAGAAAATTGATGGTGGAAAAAGTTCACGTAGCACGCAATGGTATAGAAACCACAGTCAATTTAGCGAAAGACAATATTTTCTGGCCGAATATGTCATCAGATATCAAAGAGAAGGTGCAAATGTGTGACATATGCATTAAATATTCAAATTTACAATCACATCCACCTATGCAGTTTCACGAAGTGCCAATGTATCCATTCCAGTTTGTATCAATGGATGCGTTAGTAAATAATGGTAAATCGTATTTAGTTACAGTTGATCATTATTCAGATTTTTTCGAGCTTGATCTGTTAAAGAATTCAACACCAAGCTCGGTAATTGAAATCTGCAAGCGAAATTTTAGCCGGTATGGTATTCCACAACGAGTATGTACGGACAATGGAACCAATTTTATAAATGCTCAATTCAAAAATTTTTCTGAAGTTTGGGGATTTACACATGTAACATCATCACCACATCATCAAAGAGGAAACGGGAAGGCAGAATCATCAGTAAAAATAACAAAAAAATTATTAAAGAAAGCAGAAGATTCTAAGGAAGATCTATGGTATTGTTTAGTACATTGGCGCAATTCTCCTAATAAAATAGCTAGCAGCCCTGTGCAGAGATTTTTTTTACGTAAAACCAGATCCGGAATTCCACTATGTGATGATCAGTACATGCCTAAAGTCGTTGAAGGTGTTCCTACAAAAATTGAAAGCCGTCGTCGTGAAAGCAAGTACTATTATGATCGTAAAGCGAAGTTCTTGCCGGATTTAAACATAGGACAATCTGTAGCAGTTCAAATTTATCCACAGATAAATAATAATTGGTCGTTAGGCGTTGTCGAAAAACAATTGAAAGATCGTTCTTATCTAGTGAATGTTGGTGGCTCCACCTATAAATGGAATATAGTAAACATAAAGCCTTTCATTAAAGAAGAACAATCAAAGGTAAATGGTGATACACAATCCAACAACCAGGTTGAACCATCAGTAAGCAGCAGCAGTTATGTTCGTCCTAAACGTAACATAAAGTTACCAAGTCATTTAAATGAATACCTTTTGTGTTGAAAGTAAATTTTAATTTTAATTTTTGTTGTTAGTTTAAAAAAAAAAAAGGGGGGGGGGGAAGATGTTATATGTCTATTGGACTTAGCACTTCCATGTTTATGTAGTATGTCTATGATCTATCCATTAGATGGTGATATATCAATGATAGTGGAATGAACTAGGGGATGGAATAAAACCTCGTGTATCAAGTATTACGGTATACTAATAAAGTATATATGTTAAATCTTAATATAATTGTATTTCTTTAATATGTGGATAAGACATCCACAACATCGGTAGACATTGGAACAAGCGGCCGAGAATTCAAAACAAATTCGACCTGCTTAATCAGTGTGCTGAGCTCTTCATACGTCAGTTTGGCGTTTAGCGTTAAGCGGCGAAGATGATATTTTGCCGACTTAACGGCGGCCTCGTAGAGACCACCAAAGTGAGGTGAGCCCGGTGGAGCAAATAACCATTCAATTTTGTCGCTTTGACACATGAGTTGAATTTCGGATTTGAGAGCGGAGCATTGAAGGAGTTCAAACAATTCATGTAGCTCGGTATTGGCACCGACGAAGTTGGACGATTTTCTTCGGTAGACCCCGTGTAGCAATAAATCTTTTTAAAGCACCCATAAAGGATGCCGTTGAAAGCGATGATGCGAGCTCCAAATGAACGGCCTTTGTGACAAAGCAAACAAAGACAGCGAAATAGGCCTTGTTCGGTACTCGCCCACGAATCGTGAAATGCACGTAAAATGGGCCACAGTAATCTACACCCACGTAATAGAAAGGATACGCTTGATTAACTCTTTCAAACGGAAGGTCGCTCATCTTTTACCGCATTAACGTTGGTCTTGCTCGAGTGCAGCTCACGCATTTTTTAAACACAGTTCGAGCGAGGCGACGCCCATTTATTGGCCAATAGTTACAGCGGACGGCAGCAAGGAGCCCTTGTAGACCGACGTGAAGGTGTGTTCTGTGAATAAATTAAAAAACTGCTTGTGTAAAGAAATGATTCGGTGGAAGCAATGCCGGATGCTTTGATGTGTAAGGCAACGCAGAGAATTTTAATCGGCTGCCAACACGAATGATTTTGTCATCACCCATGAACAATGATAACGAGTTCAATTTCTGATCGCGAACGCTAAATGAAGGATTCTGAAGCCCATAATATTCAGATGAATATGACGTAATTTGTCGTATAACGGCTTGGAGCCGATTAGCGGCTTCAGCGGAAGAAAGCGGACCCGAGCGACGAGTAGCAGGATTTCTCGTATTATAAATAAAGCGCAAAACGTAACTTATAGTATTTTGTATAGTGAGAAATGATCCTCTTGCGTGTATACGAAGAAACATCTTTTTTATGCCTTCTAATTGCATGGATTGGTGTTTCATCATGTTTGTAGAGCTCATCGCAATTAAAAATTGTGTAGGTTTTTTTTTGTTCGGATAATTCGATTTCTTTCGATGGTACAAACGATTGGGACCAAGATTCGTCAGGTAACTGAAGAAAACGCGGACCGTTCCACCATAATTCAGAAATAATTAGTTGTTCTGGAAGTAATCCACGCGAAATCAAATCGGCCGGATTGTGATTGGTACTGATATGGCGCCAATTTTTTTGTTGCAACCAAAGACTGAATGTTAGATACATGGTTAGCAACGAAGGTTTTCCAACGATCAGACGATGCGTTAAGCCAGTGCAACACAATCATGGAGTCAGCCCAGAAAAAGTAGTCGTCTACTGAGAAGTTCAGATTAGGTTTGAGTTTTGCAACCAACTTCGACAACAACTGAGCAGCTAGAAGCTCAAGTCGAAGTAGAGTCGTTTGTTTAACGGGAGCGACTCTAGACTTTGAACACAATAGCCAGCCTAACGACAACACCATTGGTGGTGTAAATCCGCACATAGACTGCAGCACCGTAACCTTTCTGGCTAGCATCCGCAAAACCATGTATTTGGATATTTGTTGGAGTTCGACAATGATTGAATATATTTCGCGGTACTTAAAGCCCTTGAAGTTTTTGTAAATTTTTTGGAAAAAGATACCAATTCGTGTGTAGATCCATGGGCAGACTTTCGTCCCAATGTAGCTTGCCATAATTGCTGCATAAACATATTACCTAGTATGACTACCGGCGATATCAGACCAATAGGATCAAATATTTTGGCTATTTCAGAGATCACTGTGCGTTTTGTTATTTTCGGAGATTCCTTTCCAAGGTTGACATTAATACGAAACGTATCGGAATGGAATGCCAATATAAACCCAAAGTTTTTATAAATTCATGATCGTCTATTTGCACAAATTGTTCACGGTCAACAACGTAAAGTATAGAGGCTTCATTTGAACACCATTTATGGAGTGACATACCAGCAGATTGAAGAATGGAGGATATGTTGTCCTTGAGAGCAATGACTTCTTCTTCCGAATTAGATCCACTCAGAAGATCTTCAACATACAAATCGTTGGCAATTGTAGAGCTCGCCATTGGAAATTCTGACTCATGATCTAGAGCCAGTTGACGAAGGCAACGAGTAGCCAAGAAGGACGCCGGAGTTGTGCCGTGAGTGACCGTTTTGAGCTGATATGTTAGTAACGGGTCATTCGGATCAAACCGCCAAAATATATACTGAAATCTTCGATCATCCGGATGGACTTCGATCTGACGATACATTTTTGTGATGTCTGCACGTATTGCATATGTGCGAATGTGAGCGAAATCGAAGTAGAATGAAGAAGAGTTCATTTTGAATGACAGGACCGCACATTAGAATTCGATTTAGAGACGTGCCGGAGCTAGTTTTAGCTGAGCCATCAAACACGACTCTCAATTTGGTAGAGGTAGAGTCAGGTTTAAACACACAATGGTGCGGTAGATAAAAATGATTTGATTCAATCGCCTTGGCTAATTCCATATGGCCAAGTGACACATATTCACTCATGAATGCATTATATGAATCGCGAAGCTCAGAATCTCGACTTAATTTTGCCTCAAGATTGAAGAATCGTCGGCGTGCTAGGATTGCTGAGTTGCCTAGTTCAGTTTCAGCACTAGAAAATGACAGCCGAACCATGAAACGACCATCCATATTCCTTGCATAATTTTGTACAAAATGCTTCTCGCAAACATTGTTTGAAATATTATCTTGTGTCACATCCTTTATTTCCTCTATAGCCCAAAATCTCTCCATAAGCGTATCCAAATATGTAGATGGAGAGTTCACGGCCGCTAGATTGTAAATTTAATAATCTAAAGGTGAACCATAGGCCTTACCTGAGACGACCCAAACCAATCTTGTATTCTGGAGAATGGGGAGGTTATCACATAATTTTATTTGACCAATAGATTGTAATTCAAAAAATAATTCTGCGCCAATGAGCAGATCAATTTTTTGAGGTGAATAGAAATTTGGGTCTGCTAGTTTGATGTTAGATGGAATAGACCATTTGGATGAATCATACTGAATAGTCGGCTGATAATCGGAAATTTTTGGTAAAATGTGTGCCTCTATTGAAGCAGAATAATTGCTGACTCGGGACCGAAACTCAATGGAAGCTGAGTTACATTCCATGATGGATGAACCGCCTATACCTCGGATTTGAGCCGAGGATTTCATTGCCTTAACGCTTAATTTGGATGCTACATGCTAGTGATTTGGTAATGAAATTAAGCATGGAGCCTGAATCTAGCATTGCCCTTGCAATAACAGTACGATTGTTGGCATCAGATAATTCAACTTGGGTTTTTATTAATTGCAGCCAGCGCAGTGCCGGAATTATGCTCGGGAATCAATTGTGAAGATACGGCTAGATTAATTGATGATGATTGCTTTAATGGCGAATTTTTTTATTAGTCACCCGATTGTTGACTGTATTCTCATTCGCCTTACTGTTGGAATTATTTAGATTGTTCGAACTATTGTTGTCATCATTTGGCATCTGAGTTATTATTTGAGTTTGTTATTCAGCCCCGTTACTATTGCTTTGTGAAGGCATAACTACAATTTCTGTTGGTGTTTGGATTGACGCTCTGCATTTGGCAATGTGTTTTGAATTTCTTCTTAAAACACTGCCATCAGCTGTTTCTACAATACAACACAATTGATTTTACCCGATAGCCATTTTCTGTGTTCTAACTGGATTCTAACTGCATCACCTGGTTTAAATTCTTCTGATGATTTGCTATTTTGGTCGGCATACTGCTTCTGAACTTTACGAAGGATGGTGAGACGTTCGGATACATTCTTTACCACAACTGGTTTTAGTAATTCTTTTGACGTTGGTATAGTTGATCTGGTGATACGACTAAACAATCTCTGGTTTGGTGATTGTAAGTGTTCATCTCGAGGCATGTTTATATAGTTCAATAAGGCTAGATACACATCTGTATCAACTCTACTGCACTTTGTTAGTAAATTCTTCGCTGTCTCTGCAAATCTTTCTGCTAGACCATTTGAGCGTGGGTATTTTGGACTAGAAAATTGCTGTGTGATCGACCAGTCTCTCGTGAACTTTTGGAATTTTTCAGACGTATATTGTGTTCCATTGTCCGACTCTAGTATTTCAGGAATACCATGTACCGAAAACCATGACTTTAACTCTTTGATAACTTCCTCTGACTTTATGCTGCTCAACAACTTGAAATCAAAAAATCCCGAATAACTATCAACTAACAGGAGATATTCCTTTCCTTGAAAGTGAAATAAATCTGTTGCTATACGATTTCAAACGGATACTCTGGTACTTGTTTATTTATTAGCGGTTCTTTCTGTTTCGAGGTTTGATTTTGTTGGCACACAAGCACAACTATTCACGTAATCTACACTGTCTTTAGACATTCCACGCCTAGCTCTACTGCAACATCTTGTTATACCAAAATGTCCAAGATGAATTGCTTTCAGCATTATTTTTTTATTTGTGATTTTGGAACAATTATTTTCATTCCTTTAAAGACAAGATCATTATAATACGCAATTTCTTCTCTGAAATTATGGTACGGTTTAATCACCTCACTCAACCCTTTTGTATCATCTGGCCATCCTGATTGTGAAATTTTAATCAATTCTTGAATTTCGTGATCATTTCTTGTTGCTTCTACCAGTTCAGCTTTTGCACTGTTCGGACATGTTCAGCACTAAATACACTTGAAATTCTTCTTCTTCTTCAACACTATCATTTTTACAGTCTCTACTGAGTGTATCGGCTAGATCCATTGTTGTTCCTTTTTTATAAATTTTCGTTGGTGAATACTGTTTTACGTCAAATAGTATTCTCTGCAACCTGGCTGGTGCTGAAGTCAACGATTTCTTGAAGATGATTTCCAATGGCTTATGATCACTTTGTACTGTAAGTTTTTTTCCATATACATACTCACGGAATGTTGTACAAGCCCATCTTACTGCTGCTGCTTCTAATTTAATTGGTGGATATCTTTGCTGAGCTTTGGTCAACGATTTGAACGCAAATACTATCGGCTGATCGTTTTGTAATAACGCGGCTCCAAAACTTTTATAACTTGCATCGACCTGTATTGTTACATCTTGATTGGTATCAATAAATTTTAACACTGGTGGCGACGAAAATGCTTCTTTAAGATTTCGAAAAGCTTGATCGTGTTGATCAGTCCATATCCATTCCGAATTTTTTTCGAGTAGAAGTCTGAGTGGTTGCGTTATTCCTGACAAATTTGGAACGAATTTTTGCAAATATGTTGCCATTCCTGGCAACCGTTGTATTTCATTCACGTTATTTGGCTTATTTAACTGTCGGATCGCTTTTATCTTTTCCGGACCTACTAATAAACCATTAACGCTAAAAATATGACTCAGAAACTTTACTTTTTGAGAATTAAATACGAATTTGTATTTGTTCAGTTTCACTCCACATTCCTTCAACTTTTTGATTACCCTGGACGTAAGTCTTTCGAGTTGTTCCAACGTTTCAGCATGAATCAGAATGTCATCCATAGATTTCTCTACATTCTCTATTGACGATAGGATTTGACCCATTACATCCTGGAAGACTTCCGGAGCAGACGCTAATCCGAACGGCAATCGTTTAAATGAATATCGTCCGCAAGGAGTGCCCATTGTCAGATATTTTTGTGTTCTTGGTGACACCTGTATCTGCCAAAACCCTCTTTTGCAATCCAGTATTGTAAAATACTTAGACTTCTGGATTTTCGATATAATCTCCTCAGCTGTTTTTAATGGATGATATCTTCGGATTATATTTTTATTAACGTCTGTAGGATCAATATAAACTCGTAGTTTATCATTTTTCTTCACTATTACCATAGGCGATACCACTTGAGTAACCTCGTGTTTTCTCTAGCACCCCTAATTCTACCATACTGTCTATTTCTTTTTTCACTTGTAGTTTTATTGCCAAAGGTACTTTGCGAACCGGTTGAAAGGTTAACTTTCCATTATATCTACTCAACCTACAAATTGACCCTTAATTTGACCTTCAATTCAAGCGCAAATTCAATATTCAAACCTGCATATATAAAAAATTGGTAAATATTTATATAACCATGTGGTTTTTGGTCAATTCGTATGGCAGATACTTGAAGTACTGGTTCCAAAAGCTTCTGAATTCTCCGCCTTGACCATAGAAACAGATTGGAGCAAAAGAAATCCAAATCGAACAAGCCGTTCAAACAGACAGACATATTTTTTGTTGTTTTTCTGACTCAAGGAGCATCTCCAAAACATCACTTGGATCGCTCGGTTTCGCAGGGATTCAAGCCCGCGCTCTAGGCCTGGTCCCCAGGAGCAGCTCCCCTACCTTCCGCAGTTTATCGGCGTAATGGTCCAATTCTCCTGCGCCCTATCTATCACCGCAATAATCAGCTTGTTCTTAAGCACCTCGCTGAAAGGCCTGGTTACAGTGTCCTGCAACCTTGACCTTTTGCATCTTTAGGTGATTCCTCCTGAGATCTCTGCCTTTTGTGCTGAGAGCTCCCAGAGAAACCACCCTGTTTATTGTCAGTAACCATCATAGTCCAAGCAAACGGTTCAGACGGACAGACATTTTTTTTGTTGTTTTTTCTGACTCAGGGACTTTCAAAAGGTCAAGAAAAGTGGTTTTCGATCAACCAAATTTTCGCTCGTTTTTAACAGGATTTCAATACTTTGCTCTTTTTAGACCTAGACCGAAGTAATAAAAAAACATTTCACACCAGATTAATATTAACGGATTCAAAAGACGGGTACATTATGCAGGTCAAGGTTAGGTTAGGTTAGGGTGGCTGTCCTAAGGACCGGCATACACATAAAAATGGTCCGTAGCCATACCACATAAAAATTTTCTCTGCTAATTGCTAGACGGGGACAAGTACACGGTTTCTTTTTCCTATACATCTTCGCAGCTTCTTCAGTAATCATTCGAGGAGACTCCTAGTCTCCACGCATTCTCACCTATAAGACAGTGTCCTATAACAAACCACAACCATATACTAATATGGCGGCGCTGAAGTGTTAACAGCTTTCCAGTTCTTACCAGATCTAGTTTTGCCCAAATCTGTCTAGTTGAAACACACGAGGTACCATTGGACCGAGAGGAATTTCAAAATCTTGGTAAAGTGAGGCAATTTGTAACCTGCCAAGCGAGTTCGTCCGCCTTTTCATTCCCCGTAACACCGAAGTCCGCTAGCACCCACGTTAAGTGTATGTTGAACTGTTCCGCCATCTCGTTAAGAGATGAGAGACGGCTCTGGGCTACCTTCGACTTAAGGAAATAAGCTTGTGGCGTTTTACTGCATTATAACTCGCAATTAATTCAACTTGAAAAACGATGCAATAGTCGGGGAGACAAAATGTGAGGTTCAGATTTAGTTTCTCACAGAAAACGCCCTACCTTACCATCTATTTTTGAACCATCCGTGAAGAAGTTCGAAACTTCAAGGTTCAACATCTC
The DNA here is from genome assembly GCA_958295665.1 of Tipula vernalis. Taxonomy (NCBI): domain Eukaryota; kingdom Metazoa; phylum Arthropoda; class Insecta; order Diptera; family Tipulidae; genus Tipula; species Tipula vernalis. Next base: position 163,444,081 of record OY282560.1, on the reverse strand, counting down.
TTCACTCAGCCAGTCCTCTTTGGAGGGAATATCACTACGAAACCTTTCCTCAAAAAATGGTAATGGAATAATGTAACCGATGGTACCAGGGATATCTCTGTTGGACAAAAATGATAGCTGTGCTCGCTGCCATTTGAATGCCTAGAATATCTTGGAGTAAGAGTATCGAGTATGAGATGAAAAAGACCTCCAATGCCTGAGTGGTTGTACTCCTGAGTGCATCACTAATATACAAGGTGGAAATTCTCTGAATTTTCATCAGCAACTTCTGGTTAGCCATAGTATTTAAGGCTGGCAAACAACAACCCCATATAAAAATATGGGCCTTATCACATTCACTGGTGGGGTTCAAGACCCCATCATTTCCCAATACCGTTTTTACAGGAGTATACCACTATAGTAGCATTCTTTACCATTTCTAAAATATTAGGCTTCCAGCTAAGTTTCCTGTCGAAAATAATATCCAGATATTTCACTTTATCAGTAAAGGTCAAGCTAATACCATTTAAAATAAAAAGACCAATCTGAGGAAGTTTGTATTTCCTAGAGAAGAAGTTTGAGATTTAGAAAAAAAACCAAGCGCGCTTTGCATGCGCTCTCTTGACATAAAAGAATACTTACCAAAGACAGCAATAGCAACGTCATCCGCATAACCAACCACCCCTTCAAGCAAGGGAAATTTATGAGTAAGTTCCAAAGAAGAGGGGACAAAGCTCCACCTTGCGGTTTGCCCACACCTACTAATTTACTAATGGAGGACTCGCCAAGCTTAGCCTTCACGATCCTGCATCTCAGCCAACGAGCGATTTATCCACACCCAGACTCGACAAAGCACGAGTTATTCTTATTGCCACCGGTTTAACGTTGCTAAAGGCACCTTCTATATCCAGAAAGGTTACCAAAGAATATTCCTTAAATTCTAGGAATTGCTTAATACGTCAAATCAGGGAGTGTAGAGGGGTTTCTACCGATCTCCCTTTATTATATGCATGTTGACATTTTAACCACCTCGCTGGCTCAATAGAAACTCTAATGTGAACTTCTATTTGTCTTCCTAGTATCTTTAATAGAAAAGAGCATATGCTTATAGGCCTAAGGTGTTTGGGATGGCAATGAGAGCCTTTCCCCGCTTTAGGTAAAGTGGTAAAAATGATAATAAATGTGGTAAAGTTCCAGGCTGCCTCTGAATATAACTTCCAGCCGGGGTAGAACAAGCAAGTCAATGGCTTGCTGAACATCAGCAGGAATAATGCCATAAGGTCCAGCTGACTTATATGGCTTAAAGCTGTTAATTGCCCGCACTAACTTCCTCCTGCTTATTATTCGACTTTTAACGCCTGAACCCATAAAAGTATTCGGCATTTCAGGCGCCAGTTCGGAGCACTCCGGAAAGTGGGTTATCAATAGTAACTCCAAAGATTCAGCATTAGTTGTGGTCCAAGAACCATCCGCTCGCTGGAGATGAGCTTCACAGCCTCCGAGGATTCCTGTATTTTACCACAACAGAGAATCCAGGCGCTTATTTTGGCACTTCTTATTTCATACTTGTATGTTCTGAGGACATCCTTATTGGCTTTTCTAAAAAGCCTTTTGCATTTTTCACGAGAGCTTTGGAGCTATTTCGACCACCAAGGTGGTCTTTGTTTTCCCCAAACCTAGAGAAGATGCTCCCAACATAGCTAGGTATATAAAAAGCATCAGCTAGCTTGTCTACTAAGTCATCCAGCTTCTGTGTAGATACAGGGGTTTTCCAACCAGTACTGGCAATGAATTACCCAGAATGGTTCTGAATAGCTTTTTCCCCTCGGTTTTCCTCCTGTTTCTAAGAACAGTAATGCGTTGCAGTGGTATAAATTGATCTGCAATAGCCTCAGCATCAATCTACACCATCGCCTCCACAACCGTCTAGTCGGATTCTTCTCCCGAAAGCGAGTCCGACACCAAGTCCTTATGGTGTCCCTAAGGATCTGGACGTCTTGGAGTCCAACGAGAGTTTCTTCTTCAAGAGTGAAACTTTCTTCGGACACATTCTCACCCCCAACGGGTCTTTACCGGCCTTATCCTTTTGGTAGACTTTTAGTGTGGTAGCACCATGTTCTTTGGCTCATCCAATGTTTATTGCCAGTAACCATCATAGTCCAAGCAAACGTTTCCTTTTCTTTAACCGTCCGATCTGCCAACGATATTCCCTTCAACCTCGTAAGAGCTTTCCATGCCCTCCTACGGGTCTGATAATTTAGTACTCCGGGACTAGTTTTGTTAGAACTTTTGCATAATCCCAATGAGTTAGAGGGACTGGCTTTATGCGAGCCTATGTCCTTGTGAACCAGACCTATCGGTCAACGCTTTTTTTGCTTATGTCAAGCTTCATATCATGGCCCATAGTTTCCGGGTTTTTAAGAGTCCCGGTTTCTATATTTTTATGTAGTTCTTCCATAAGAATCCCACAAGTAGTGGAAAAAAATACCCATCTTTGCAGAGATCCGCGATACACCGATAGGGCTCCATAATCCGGAGCGCGCCAATTTGGAGGCTGAGCCAGTTTTTAGAGTGGGCCCCTAGCCAGGTTGCTTCTCAGCACGATACGATTAACACCTTAACCCAGCCCAGTTGCTTAGTGTCGTGTTTTAGTCTAACCCACACAGTCAAACACAATGATGAGCTAGTTGCCCGGTGGTCACCGCGGTAACATGGTAACACGAACACCTGTGCAAGCTACAAGACACGGAGCTGATGACAAGTATCAACTTGATACCCCCATGCAGCCTCACACCTAGACCAACATGCAGAGCACGATGTTTTAAATATGGTGGGGAAGGCCACTTAAAAGAAAATTGTAGTAAAATTAATGATCGGTTGCAATGTTTTTGCACAGCACTTCCGGGGATGTACCGCCATAATAAAAGCTAAATGTGGTCCACATAATATTAATATTAAAGATAGAAATTGCATAAAACAATAAAGCACAAAAAAAAAGGATTTACTTTAATTCATTACTTCCACGCCTTTAAGTTCCAAATAGGGTACTTTGAATATTTTGGCATTTGTTCGATTTTTCTCCCTATTACAGGTAATTTTTTTTTTATTTGGTCATATACGTATTAAAAATAAAACAATAAGCCACTTGTATTGAATGTATTGAAAAAACAAAAATAACACAAAATTTTGGAAGGCAGAATCGGGCCCATTATTAAAAACTTGAATTAGTACGAAACTATTTTTTTTTCGAAGCTATGAAACAAAGCTATGATCAAACGTTGTGAATTATTTTGTTAATAAACTTTATTAATTAAAACTAAATGCATTTTATTTATAAAAAAAAGATCTTTAATATCATAAGACACATAAAAAAGTGTAAGGTTTCCAACAATAAAACAATTTACACATCAATTTTAGTTAAACAATACATTTTATTTCACCTTAATAAACTCTCCTTTACAAAACTTTTTTATTGTAAGAGGAAGGAAAGTGTGTATACGACTGACTCACGTCACATTTCAGCACATTTTTTACTCAGGAGGGCTATTTGGGAATTCGATTCGAACGTGATCGAGTCTTCGATGTATTAGATTCCTATTTGAATTGAATCAGATTCATTCGTTTCTTATTTAAATCAAATATGAATGTTATACATCGAAGACTCGATCACTTTCGAATCGAATTCCCAAATAGCTCCCTTGGGGACATTTTAGTACACCACGTTTTGCCAATCATTCTTTGACAAGTGAAATATGCCTTGTTTGTAATAATGCTTTAGGTTTCTGATCAAGTATAATACCCAGATATTAATTAACCTCCGTCGCCATCTGGAGCATTTCATCTTTTAGAGTTGGCAGTGGAAGGATAGTTTTTCTCCAGTTGGTAAAGGGAATGCAGTTAATTTTATTACGATTGACCGTAAGGCCCGCATCCATGCATGGCGAGTCATTTACTAACTCTAGGGCTTGTTGCATACGTTCCTCTACTGTACTTTCGAATTTATCCCTAACCAACTAGATTGTTCCATATCCAAATCAATTTGGTCCACATCCTATAAAGATCACCGTATTAGTGCTAAACGGATGGATACGGACGAAGGATAGGTTCAGCGAAATTTTGATTGCTCGTATTGCAAGTATTGGCCGAATTTTTATAAAAACTGGCATATAAACTCCTAGATATGTATAAATTCCAGTAAAAAAATTAAATGTTTAATTACATTGTCACGGTCTATTGCAAAATGCGAAATGAACGTACATATTTGATTCTTTAAAGTATACGATTCTTATTTGAATTGAATCAGGCGGCTATTTGGGAATTCAATTCGAACGTGATCGTCTTCGATGTACATATTAGATTCCTATTTGAATTGAATCAGATTCATTCAGATTCATTCGTTTCTTATGTGGTTTTCCTGTTGCAACAAAAAACAGATTCGGAGTCGAATCCGAGTTGAAAAATGACAGTTTTTTGACGTTTTAACTGGAACAGCCAAAAATCCGGATTCTGCGATTTTTTGTTTTTTATATGGTTGTGTGAATATACGTATTAATTGTCAAATTCTATTTTTATAATTAGATTGTTAATACTGATGAATTTTGCCGTAAATTAATAAATAATTTATTGTAATCATGTTATTTGTTGTATTATTTGTTAATTATTTTACTGTTTTTTAAATATATTTTTCCGCAAATTTATTTTGATGTTTAAATGACATTTCGATGACATTTAAATGTAATTGTGTTAGTAATCGCTCCGAAAAATTTTACCGAGCGACGAATGACAGCTGGTCACTTGGGTTTCGCTCCAAATCTGTTTTTTGTAGCAACAGGAAAACGACATGAGTTTTATCTGAAAGTGATCTGACTGAAAATTTGAGTTGGTGTTTACATGGGACATTTTTATTTGATCTGAGCTGACACTTCAAATGTCACTTTGTACACATAAATGTGAGCGATGTAACTAGCTATAATGTGCAACGGAGTGAGCTAAGCGGTCTAAACTATGCTAATATAAACTACGTTTCTCGCTTAGCTTATCTGAAATGTACAACGGACCTTATAGGTTTCAAACAAATCTATGCTCAAGAATCAAAAGGGCATAAGTGACTTATGCCCTTTTAATTCTTGCGTTTTTAATTTTTAATTAAAACCTCTTCATTTTCCAATTTTTAAGGTAATATCAAAGAGAGTAGGATATCTTATTCTCTTTGATATTACAAAAAAATTGATATGAAAAGGAATTAATTGAAAATTAAAAAACTAAAAACGCAAGAATTAAAAGGGCATAAGTCACTTATGTCCTTTTAATTCTTGAGCACAGAATTATCCCTCGTTTGCGCGTATTTACGTTTTAATCAGAATCCCCGTTCCTGAGGAAACTGTTTCTGTGTTTTCCGCTATCCACCAATTTCAATAATTTAATTAATGCAAACTTTTTCATTTTTCTCAAATTAGTGATTTTGTCGCTTAGCGTACTCTAGTCCTGAGACTACGATATAATATTCAATATTATAACATGTTAGACAAAATTAAATAAATTGTCAAAAAAATCGCAAAAATCAACTCTTGATAATCCAAAATTTCCAACTGTATCATATGGCAAGCTTCTAGTAAAAAAGTGCTGGAGATGCAGCATACAATGAAGAGTAGCATGGACTAACCATAACATTAAATTGGATTTTTTTTTTATAATTACACTAATAAAATTTAATACTATTTATTACAAAAAAAATAAAAAAAGACAATTCAAAGTAGAAATATGTATACATAAGAAAATAATACGTTTGGTCCACTAGTTAATGTTGAGTAGTCACATTCAATTTCCCACGTCTCCTAAACCTCGTATAAATCGAACCAGTTCTATGTCTACTGGCGATAACGTCTTGCGACCACGGTGGGCCGTACATCGGTAAGCATCCTCAAACAACTGTACAAGAAAAATTTCGGAGGCTTCCTGTAAAGCATCTAACGCCTCAGGCGAAGTCTTGACTTCACCATACAATTGGAATATTTCCTTGAGAAGCCGGCCAAATGGTGCTCGTGGAATAAGTTTGTGGCTAGTATTTTGATAACATTTTATTTCACGCAAAGGCTTATTTTGTTTTCGGGGACGTCTTCTCCCAGTCATCTTTGATGAACCGGCTGCGCCTGAAAGGAAATTTAATCAAAATATTAGATTGCTTCATGCACTAGGTTAATAAATTTTATATAATAAGCACCTTCCTCCATCTTTAAATTTATTGGGTGAAATTAACACTAATATATAAATACATAAAATGATAAAATTAATTTCGTTTTGGCTGAAATGACAGTTTACGTTTTTAAGTCAAAAGTGTTGTCTTACGTTATTTCCTCAACTCGCGAAAATTATAATGTCGTTTTCCTGTTGCAACAAAAAACAGATTCGGAGCGAAACCCAAGTGACAGCAGCTGTCATTCGTCGCTCGGTAAAATTTTTCGGAGCGATTACTAACACAATTACATTTAAATGTCATCGAAATGTCATTTAAACATCAAAATAAATATGCGGAAAAATATATTTAAAAAACAGTAAAATAATTAACAAATAACATGATTACAATAAATTATTTATTAATTTACGGAAAAATTCATCAGTATTAACAATCTAATTATAAAAATAGAATTTGACAATTAATACGTATATACACAACCATATAAAAAACAAAAAATCGCAGAATCCGGATTTTTGGCTGTTCCAGTTAAAACGCCAAAAAACTGTCATTTTTCAACTCGGATTCGACTCCGAATCTGTTTTTTGTTGCAACAGGAAAACCACATTATTTTAAACAAATATGAATATTACATTCATAGATCAACTGTCGATCACGTTCGAATTGAATTCCCAAATAGCCCTGCAGTTGCATCGTTTTCTATTTAAATTTAAATCAAGTTCGAATTCGTATCGAATTCACAAAATCCCAGTACATATTCAGCACACGTCACGCTAGTAAAACAAATGACAGTACGACATAGTAGATAGTACTATTTTTGTAGAAATTATCCAATTTTACTTTGACAGTCGGAATCGAAAATTTTAATTTTTTATTTGGCCAAAAGAAAATTTTTTATTAATTAATAAACTAAAATTTATAAATTAAAATATAATGATTTGTTTTTATTAAATAAATAACATAAAATACAAATAATAATTAATAATATATATTAGCATTTAGTTATTTATTATATAAGCATAAAGTAAAGAAATGGTGAGTGTCGACGGCGAGGGTAAAAAAAAATTTTACGTGCCGATAAAAAATGTTTAATTTCAGGTTAATTCTAATAATAACTACCTACATATAAGTAGTACATTTACCTATTTATAAATAGAGTTGAACATGTACAGTAATAATCTGCATGTCAATAATGTGAATGGCATTAATTAAAGCCAAAATGAACTCGTTATTTCTTTCCAGGCAATTTTAGGAGCTCAACTAGTAATCACGCTGGTTACGGTGAGTATTATTCAAAAGGTAACACCGTACTTCTCATTCGGACAATGGTTGTTGTGTTCAACTGGTTTGGTACGTTATTTGTACCCAACCGATAACGAATTAAAGACTTTAGCAGGTATGCGCACTGTATTGTTTTCGAATACTTAATGCTAATTAAACATAATTGAAATTATCTCATTTATAATTGCCTCCAACCTCTATAAATAGGTGTACCAAAGACGAAACCGAAAAAAGACAATCCAAAAGCAAAAAACGGTTATGACATTAAATCGGACACATTTCATGTACCCCGTAGTTTGGATTTACAGTTGGAGTCGATAAAAATTTCACCATTCGAGGTCGTGCAACTACGATACTACACGGAATATCAATGGCTTGTTGATTTCAGTTTGTACTCGGCCCTAGTTTATATTATTTCGGAAATGTATCACAGCATATTCCCGCTAAAAGATGAGATAAATCTTAGTATGATGTGGTGTATGCTAGTGGTGCTGTTTGCCTTGTAAGTACATATTATACATACGCTTGATATTTGCGCTTGTCGCTCTACCCAATCGTTTTTCTATTCACACAGTAAACTTCTATTCTCGTTAACTGTACAATACTTCCAAAGTGAGGAATCAATAGGCGAACGTTCAACGTGTATAGTGACCGGCTTAATATATTTTTTGCTTGCTATGATAATTTTAATTGTGCCTGAACGTATACTTGAGACTGGGCTGGAAAAGGCCTATTCTAGTTTTAATTCTAGTGCGTCTGCATTTCTTGAGAAACAAGGCGTAAATTCTGCGTAAGTAAAACCTCTTATTTGTTTTAATATTCGTTCAAATAAAACGTCTCTTTTCAGTGGGCCCGCGTCAAGAATCGTTGTTTTATTTTGTATTGCAGTCACATGCGGTATACTCGGAGCCATATTTACATTTCCTGGTTTACGAATGGCTCGTATGCAATGGGACAGCCTAAAACTTTGTAAACACAATAAGCCATTACAATTTTTATTACACGCAAATTTTGCCCTACCATTTATTCTTGTAATATTATGGATCAAACCTGTGACACGAGATTATCTTACGGCTCGTGTGTTCTCTGGTATGTCTCAACCATTACTAAGTGAGCACGTTTTCGAAACGAGTCGACTAATTTTAATTATCGCTGCGGTTGTGATTCGACTAGCTCTAATGCCGATCTATCTCCAGTCATATTTAAATTTAGCTTATCAACGTGTCGAGGAGCTCAAAAAGGAAGCGGGGCGCATCACAAATATCGAGCTTCAACGTAAAATTTCGTCCATATTTCATTATTTGTGTGTCGTTACGGTGCAATATGTGGCACCAATTTTATTATGCTTGTACTTAACGCTAATGTACAAGACGCTAGGTAATTATGAATGGTCCGGTCTATTTAGAAGCTCGGTTGAGGCGAATGAATGTTCAGCCGACACAGACAATCAATCATCACCAACAAACGAAGACGGTAATCTGGATGTAGAAAATTCATCAATTTTGGAAGCCGCACAAAATATTCAATTATCGCTGCAAAGTCTCAAGGCGGTCTTTACAACGGATGTTTATCGAGGACTATTCGGTTTTGCTACATGGTGGAGCTGCTTCGTATGGTTTGCGGCCACATCAATTGGATTGGGTTATCAAACATATTTCTCAAAGTCGTAATTTTTGTGTACCTAATTTCGAGTTTTGTTTTTGATTAAGTTGTTTTTTTTTTTTTTTGTTTCGTTCGTTCCGAGTTTAATGCAGAAATATTTTTTATTTTAAAAAAATTAGGCTAAATAAAATATTTAAATTAAAGCCATGCGTTTTATTTTTCTATCTGCGGTATTTGGTCCAGTAATGGCAGTGTGTGGAGGACGGCAAACAATTTAAACTACAATTTTATTATTACTAATTAATTTTAAAATATATTCATTTTAAAATGTATGTATTACAATTATAATGGGATTTTATTTTTTAATTAACAGTATAATTGTTTAATAAATTTCTTAGTTCAAATTTAACTAAAAATAACGTATATAATATTTACTGATTGAAAAGAAAAGAATAAGAAAAAATGAAATTCTCAGATTTATTTTATTTAGGGCTTTGCAAGATTCATCTTAATAATTCGATCTAGAAAAGTATACTTCCTTTTTTTGATGAATTCTTTGGTTTTGTTTGTATATCAGTAAACAAAAGAAAATAAAAAATTTTGTTATTGCACGATTGCGTACGATTCAGTTCCAATATTCCAAAAATCTGAGATTTTCTAATAAAATTTACCCTATTTATTTACACACACATGCTGTTGGTGTGCCGTTTAATTGCTAATTTTTTTTTTTTTTAATAATTACTGCTATTGTTAATAATAATAGCCTTGTACTTGACAAACATCTAGAGTTTTTCATCTCATCTGAACCTTCCTACCTGTGTTTTATTTTTAGTCTGTACCAAATTTGCCTTCCAAATTCCTTTGACATTCATCGCTTGCCCAATGTTTCATTAAAATTTTTTGTTCTTCGATAAGATCTGATTCAATTTTCTTATTATTGTCAATCCTCTGTTTCATTACTTTCATTGATTGTAAAGCCTGCGGAGAAAAAGAATGAAAATGAAGTTAAGTTTGCATCAAGAAGCGCACGAATATTTTAGTCAAATGTTGCTGTTATGTGAAATTCCGAAATTTACAGGCCTTTTGTTTTTTGGTGATTAAGTGAAATCTTGTCTAAAGCTAGTTTCGACCATTAAGAAATTGCCGAATTTTATGTTTTGGCTGGTTCATACCAATTTATCCACCGTAATCCAATTCCAACCAATTAACAAATTTAGATCACAATGAGTTTTTTTTACTTCTTACCTGCGTGGAATGTGATGCAATAATTTTACATTCGGACAATAAATGTTGTGCATAAGCTCCTGCCTTAATATTATGCGTGATTAGACCTCCCTCAAATGCTGCGGCCGCAGGAATCGTCTGACACAAATAAAAGAGATCACAAATCTGTAAAATAAAAGCGAAACGGCTAAAAATATTGAAAACTATAATCATAATCTACTAATAATTATTACCATCGAATGCTTTAATTTATTTGATTGACTTGCAATTGCGAATCCTTCGGGAATTTGGCCAATTTGTGCAAAGTCTGTATTAAAATTTGCCGTATTATCAGCGATAACATAATCAAAAAGTGGTAAAATTGTGACTCCCAAATTACTACAAACTCCCTGTACACCCGCAATCAATGGTTTCTTGAAATGTAGCAATGTTAGAAGGAATTGTACAAGAGCCGCTGAGAACTCCTTGATCAATTTCCGCCGATTATCCCAAGTTCCTGTACAAATTGGCGTTAAATCGAGCCCTTCACAAAAATTTCCATTTTCCGATGACATCAATACGCAATTATATTGATCGTTGTTTTCAACCGATTTCAATAGTTTTACAATTTCCAGCATCCGCTCCATTGTTAAGTAATTCAGTTCGGATTTTGATTGATTTGGCACCGTTAAGCTAAATTCAATAAAATTTTCATGATAGTTTACCACTAGTGTGGAATTATTCTCGATCAATAATTTACTGTCCAATTTGCCCGATGGAGTTAATTTTGCTAGACCAATAGTCAGCTTTTTAGTCTCGCCTGCGGTTGGGGATGATTTTGGTGTAGCATGCTTGGCATTCGGTTTTGCAAATTGGAAATTCGGTGATTTATTAGTTTTTGTAGCCGATTTTCTATTTCCATTCGCCGTATTTTGTTTTTTCAATGAAGCATTTTCATTTGATACCTCAAGACTTAAACGTCGCGGACTCGCAGAACTCGAGTATGAACTGTTTGAACGACGTCTTATGATAAGGGAATCATCACCACCACGTTGTGAATATACATAATCCCATGAATTACGTCCCTTGGGCGCCACCGATCCTTCCCTAGTGCGTTTTTTCGGTACTGATTTAAGGGTGATTGATTTCGGTAGTACGATTTCACGTTTTTGTTTACTTTTGGGTGATGAGACTGTTACCGTTTGTGGCCCTTCGTCAATAATTGGTTTGAATGCAATCTGGCGTGTTTTAGTTGTCATTCGAGTTTTCTTATCATCATCGCCGGTCGGAGTTTTTTGATTTTCGCGCTCAAGGGCGTTGAGCATATTGATGGCACCCTCGTCCCCTAGTAGCTTATCGATTTCAGAAATTTTTTTCTTCTTCGGAATCGACCCAGACGGACTCGGCGATGTAGAATTTGATCGTTTGCGTGTATCAATGGGTTCCATGGGTGACGGAGTATTATTTCGTGATCTTTTATCTGTGGTTTGTACAACCACAGCTTTTTTTATAACAGCCCTTTTTGCTTGATTTCCTTGGACTAGGCTAGCATATGAAATTTGCGTTTCAGGCGCATCCGGATCCCAAATAATTTTCTTCTTTATGATACGAGTCCTTTTGAATGCGGGAACATTAATCGCTGGTGTGGGTGTTGGTTTTTCGATTTTTTTGACTGATTTTTGAGGTATTTGTAAAGGCTTCGGCGATGGTGATTTATTCAGAAGAGGACTTTTAATTTTGCTAATTACGTCCGGTAGTGGTTTTGGTTCAGATTTTTCTTTTTTCATGTCAGGTGACAAATCATCAACTGATTTGCGCTCATTGTCACTCCAATCTGATGTTAAAATCTCGACCAGTGAATTCGATTTCGGTTTAGGAACCTTTTTCGGCAAACTCATAAGCTGTTGCATGGCAATCTGTCTTGTCAACTCTTCGCTCATTTGGGGCAAACTATTTACTGCTTGTTGAATATAAATGCGACGTTCAACTCCAGAACTTTCTTCTGGTTCGCTGCTTTTAATTGGTTCGCTAGGTTCGTGATCACCTTCAAGAATGGCTAACAAATCTTCGTCATATGTTTCACTAGTTACAGTCGTCTCAGTAATTCCGTAATTTTCTTCAGTTTTTATATCGCTGTACAAATATTCCTGGGGAATTTCAATACCGCTTTCTTTTTTTCCTGCATCACTTGATAATCCTGGGGAGATGGTGGACGAATATGATGTTTTTGGCGAAGAAAAGCTTGCTAATTCAATTTTTTCATGATGATCAAGAACTCTGTTGTCAATTACAGTTACGGTGGGTGCTTTTTTAGCAAGTTTCTCGCTTACGATCTTTTTAACTTCACTTACAGTAAGTATATCACTCGTCAACGCAGACTGCGGCATCTTTAACCCTAAGCGAGATGGAAGCGTCTTACGACCATTAGATAGCATATCATTTTCTGGATTTTCCTTATTCCGACCGAGTATATGCAAAGGTAATTGAACTTTATTCGTATCATCCCCCACAATCTCTATATACACTGAGCTTTCTTTTGATTTAAGCTTAGTTAATTTAGATTTGTCGATCGGTGTTGGGGAATCGTTATCAGTTTGTTTAGTAGTCCGTCTACCTCGTTTCGCACCACCTGCCAATGTTTCAAGTTGTCGTTTCGCTATTTCGGCAATAGTATCCTGAACTTCAGCATCCGTCTTTGCAATTTGGGGTTTCAACACGTCAGATTTTTGTTGAATTACTGATTTTGGCTCGTCTTCAGTGGCAACTTGATCACATCGATGTTCATCATTGGTTTCTTTGGACGTGAATTCTAACATAATTGTAACTTCTGTTCCATCCTCTCCACCACTTGATTCAATCACCTCTATCGTCTCGATAGTTTTATCATGCTGTTCTGAGTCCGACAAGTTATTTTTATCGGTTGTATCCAAATTCCAAATAATTTTCTGTGTTTCGTCATCACTTAATATTGCTTCGCCAGAATTCACTACTGGGACCAAAGCTTTTACGTGCGACATATCATTTCGTTCGATATAAGATGCATCGGTTTCTTGTTCCTTTTCCCGCTTAATTTTATCCCTGACCGGAATGGAGAGCTCCTTTGAACTGTCAGAATTATTCGACGCCTCAACTTTAGACATGGTCGCTGTATATTATTTTTTCAAAAATCTAATTGCTCATTAGATTCAAACGGTAGTCTGTAACTAAAATATATTAATTCAATTGTTCACAATAATAAAATCGGCAATGAGTATTCGTAAATACGCCAGCACAAACATAAAACTTGGAAACCGAAATTCTTGATTCAATGAGCGTTTACTTTTTACGCGTACTTTTCTCAATTATTTTGTTCGTTGTTTCTTAGTGTTCTTGTTTAATGTATAATTTTTAGTTTAAATGAATTCTTTTAAGCCTTAATTTATTGTAGACGCAAAATAATTTGATCAAAAATTAACACAACTTATTAATCACCGCCATGTTTACGAATTGATAATGACAAATGAACTAGCAATGCAAATATGGACGAACAATTTATAGCACCAACCACCAACTAGCTATAATATCTCAGATTATAATATCTCTAAAAATGGCCTACTTAGCTTGTACTTTCCATATCAGAAGCCTTGGAATCGAGCTTTAAAAATAAAAATTGTTTATGTAATTTTTAAATTACGAAACGCTTAAACATTTTTAAATTAAGAAACGCTTAATTTTAAAGAAATACTACTTTTATGTATATGCTGCGAGTCGAGTCGAGTTTAATCCGAGTTTAACTCTCACTATATACGGAGCCGAGATAAACTCGGCTCGACCTAATAATTTGTAGAGTCGTGTTAAACTCTACTCTAAAAAATGTACTATATGTATACGCATAGTAGAGTTAAAAAACAACAACAAAATTAAAGAAAAATTCGTGCACCAATATTAAAAAATATTCGTTTTAATTTTTTCAATTAAATTTTTTATTTTATTTTAAATATCTTATTTATTAAGATTTCTAATTAATTTTAATTATAAATTTTTGTGTTGCTATTGAGTTTTTTATTTTTTCGAAAAAATTACTTCAACATTTCGGTGGTCTATCCCGTAGTTTTCATGGAGTTTGATTGAAAATTACAATTTTTTAGACATAATATCGCTGGAAAAATGACAATAACATATATGGCGATCAAGAAAAAGAATAATCAATCTTATGATCATCTGAAATGATATTTTGTTCCATTTTTTTTTAACTCGGTTTCAATCCTATTTGAACTCTGCATGTGTTTAACTCTGCAGTATATACAACTAGAGTTGGTTAGAAAATAACTCGACTACGTATATAGTGAGAGTTAAACTTGGATTAAACTCGGCTCGACTCGCAGCATAGAGTACGTTTAAGCTCAGCGTCGAGTCATCTTTTATTTAACTTTGGATCATCTTGTAGTTACCTCTTTTAGCGTTTATACTGCAGAGTCAAATCGTCGTAATCGGGTCGAAACTAGGTTGAAACCGAGTCAGAAACGTCAAAAAAAATCATTTACTATCTTCATAGTAAATGATTTTTTCTCTATGTTCATAAGTTTTTCTTGTTTTATTTTCTGAATTTTATAAAAGCAAAATAACAATTGTCACACAAAAATCGGAGATGCGCACACGAATCAAGAAATCAAAATGGTGTCTTTTTATTATTATTTTTTGTTGTTTTTATTTTTCGACTCGACTCCGTTTATAGTGGATGTTTTAGAGTTAACTGGAGCGGGTTCAAGGTTCGGGTTCGGGTTCGGTTCGAAGCCCTGTTTTTAAGTGATAATTTAAAAAAAAATATATTACAATGAAGTTATCTACAAAGCCAAGGCAATGCGTTCCACACTTGGCTGGAGTGCATTCATAAACTCATCATTGTAGAACAATGTTACAACTGTCATTGTACAAATGACATTCCCACTTACAACGAGTTATAAACGTCAAAGTAAAAACGTCAAAATAAAAACGTGGAACGAAGACAATTGAAGAATCAAAACACAAAACAACAAAATATTTACATATGCTTTATAATATTATAAGAATAAATTTAATGTTATTATCATCTTCCAGTATTGTTATCATCAGACAAAACTTCATTATTTTGAATAATGAAATTATTTTGCTCGTCCAAAGCAAATGAATACATTTTTTATTTCGTTAATTCAATTGAATTTTTGATTTTTATTACATTTGACTGCTAGAAAGGCAGTATTGAGTAGGATTGAAAATGACGTTTATAACAATAAGGGGAAATTTTGGTTTAGGTTTATGAACAACAAAAAGCACGTTGCTGTGGTTACAACCGAGGTTTATGAACGCTTTAGAACTTTCATTGTTAACAATATTGTTACAATGTAGAGTTTATGAACACAGTCAAGTGCTTTCTCAACATAACCAGAAATCACATGTTTTGCACAAATATTTCATACTTACCAAAAAATCTAGCTCATATGTACGTTACAAATTTAGGATATCTCAGTTCTTGCTATAATTGACGTGTAAAATAGGCCTAAATAAAATATTTAATAGCAACCGAATGTTCAAAGCGAACGCCACCGGTATGAAAGGGTCTCAGCTTCGCATTTGTGGTAACTAAATATTTCGAGGCGAGGCGCCTGGTATGAAAAGTACTTTAGTTACCACAAATGCGAAGCTGAGACCCTTTCATACCGGTGGCGTTGGCTTTGAACATTTGGTTGCTATCAAATATTTTATTTAGGTCTATTTTACGTGAATTATAGCAAGAACTGAGATATTCTAAATTTGTAACGTACATATGAGCTAGATTTTTTGGTAAGTATGAAATATTTGTGCAAAAAATGTGATTTGTAGGTTATGTTGAGAAAGCACTTCGCTTTGTACTATTTTAAAATCTCGCAGTCGAGTGTGGGACGCATTGCATTGGCCTTGTAGATAACTTCATTGTAATATATTTTTTTTTTTTTTTTAAATTATCACTTAAAAATAAATTATTTTTCAACAAATTGAATTTATTACTATAAAATTAAACGGTATCAATCGAATAAAACTAATTTACATTATTAAAAAAACGAAATAAAAATTTTTATTAACCAAGCTCAAAGCCGAGGTTCCTGGTATGAAAAGTACTTAAAACGTGACTAAAAAACAACAACAACTATATGCACTGAAAATGAAAAACAACAGAATCCACAACGAAAAATTAATCATGTAAATCCTAGGTTAAAAAATAGACATACAAATTGTAAAATAATCCTAATAATTATTATTTCCATGTGATACAAGCAAGTTCTATGGAAATAAGTCATTGGAGGAGTGGCTACTTGTGAATAAAATTTTTGTGAACGATTTTTGTGCGTTTAAATTGGAAAACTATTGTGGCTGGTGATTTTTAAACATATATTAAACTGTAAATTTCAAGTACGTAATGTTCAGAAATTGTTCTGGTTTTGTGAAATGATTGGAAGCTACCTAATGATCGCAATTGTTTTGTTGACATTTTTGACATTCGCTAGCCTCCGACAACGAGAAGTAATTTTGTTGATTAAAAAAATTAATTATAATTTCCTGGTTGCAAGCCTGCAGAGAAATAATTAGATTAAATCTATTTATCCCTTCCATGTTATTCTAATTCGAAGTACCTTCGGGATATTCTTTTAAAATGAAATATTTCATCCCTATGTATAACAATTCTAATTTCCAGCCTATTAAACCTGACCTTAATGTGTTCAGGTTTGAACACTTCTAAAAGGTTAATTATGATATATTTTATATTTAATTTCAGCTTGGTCGCACCATGCAATAGTAGATGTTCAAAATCAAACGAAATAAAATCTAGAATCAAGCAATGGCCCGCCAATTAAATCCATCACAGCAAAAAATTGCGGAAAAGTTAATCATCCTAAATGATCGTGGTACAGGCATTTTAACTCGCATCTACAACATTAAAAAAGCATGCGGCGACACGAAATCAAAACCTGGTTTCCTCTCGGACAAATCGCTTGAATCTTCAATCAAATTCATAGTGAAAAGATTTCCGAATATCGATACAAAAGGTTTGGCAGCCATCACAAATATTAAATCTGAAATTATAAAATCATTGTCGTTGTACTACTACACGTTTGTTGACCTGCTCGATTTCAAGGATAACGTCTGCGAACTATTGACGACGATGGACGCATGTCAGATGGCTCTCGACATTACGGTTAATTTTGAATTGACCAAAAATTATCTTGATCTCGTATCCACCTATGTCTCGCTTATGATTTTATTGTCACGAGTCGAAGATCGAAAAGCCGTGCTCGGCTTATTTAATGCCGCGTATGAAATGCAAAATAATAGTAGTGATCAAAGTTTTCCTCGGCTTGGCCAAATGATTATAGATTATGATAGGCCAATTTTGAAATTGTCGGAGGAATTTATACCACATCAAGGGCTGTTAACGAGTGCACTCAGATCACTTGTGCAAGTGTATCCGACGCGAAATTTGGCGGCCGAAAAATGGCGTGAACTACAACATTTAAGTTTAATTGGAAATCCATCGCAATTACTAAAAGCTTCAAAAACTGATACAATGTCATGTGATTATGTTTCTCTTGAGACATTGGATCGCTGGGTTATATTCGGCCTCTTATTGAGTCACCAATTATTGACCCAATTGCAGCAAGCGCAACAAATGTGGGTATCCGCATTGGAATCAAGCTGGGTGATTGCTTTGTTCCGTGACGAAGTGATTCATATTCATCAGTACATACAAAATACTTTTGATGGAATGAAAGGATACTCAAAACGGATAGCCGAGGTTAAAGAATGTTATAATCATGCAATACAAAAAGCCGGACATTTACATCGTGAGCGTCGCAAATTTTTACGTACAGCCCTAAAAGAACTTGCGCTTATAATGACAGATCAGCCTGGTTTGTTAGGACCGAAGGCACTATTAATATTCATTGGCTTGTGTTATGCACGAGATGAGATTTTATGGCTGTTACGCCATAATGACAACCCACCAGTTGCTAAAAGTAAAGGTAAAACAACCGAAGATTTGGTCGATCGTCAATTGCCCGAATTGCTGTTTCATATGGAGGAGTTAAGAGCGTTGGTTCGTAAATACAGTCAAGTAATGCAAAGATATTATGTGCAATACCTATCCGGGTACGATGCAATCGATTTAAATCTTAAAATGCAAGCGCTTCAAGTTTGTCCAGAAGACGAAAGTGTTATATTATCGTCAATATACAACACTGTGGCCAATGTGAATGTTAAACAGGTCGAGGAGAATGAGGTTTTCGATTTTCGTGCATTTCGTTTGGACTGGTTCCGCCTGCAAACATATATGAGTGTTGCCAAATCGGCTGTGCGAATAAGGGACCATATCGAGTTGGCACGACTTCTCGATTCTATGGTGTTCCACACGAAAATGATCGATAATTTAGATGAAATCGTTGTCGAGACGTCCGATTTATCTATTTTCTGTTTTTACAGTAAAATGTTCGAGGATCAATTCCACATGTGTCTCGAATTTCCTGCACAAAATCGTTATATTATAGCATTTCCGTTGATCTGCTCACATTTCCAAAATTGTACTCATGAAATGTGCCCCGAAGAACGACACCATATTAGAGAGAGAAGTTTATCCGTTGTCAACATGTTTTTGGATGAAATGGCAAAAGAGGCTAAAAATATTATAACTACGATTTGTGATGAACAGTGTACCATGGCGGATGCGCTCTTGCCGAAACATTGTGCTAAAATACTATCGGCTGCCGCAAATCGTAAAAAGAAGGATAAAAATAAGAAAATTGATGATATTCGGAAACCAGGCGATGAAAGCTACAGAAAAACTAGGGAGGAATTAACTACAATGGATAAATTACATATGGCATTGACTGAACTATGTTTCGCTATAAATTATAATGCCACTGTGAATGTCTGGGAATATGCATTTGCCCCGCGAGAATATTTATGCCAGCATCTAGAAACGAGATTTTCACGAGCTCTAGTTGGTATGGTGATGTACAATCCGGACACGGCTGAAATTGCAAAACCATCTGAATTATTGGCATCGGTGCGTGCGTACATGAATGTATTGCAAACGGTTGAGAATTATGTACACATCGATATAACGCGAGTATTTAATAATTGCCTGCTGCAACAAACTCAGTCGACCGATAGTCACGGTGAGAAAACCATCGCTGCATTGTACAACACATGGTATTCAGACGTACTACTTCGCCGTGTCAGTGGTGGCAACATCGTATTTGCAATGAACCAAAGAGCATTTGTTAGTATAACACCAGAAGGTTGTATTCCGTTTAATCCCGAGGAATTTTCCGATTTAAATGAGTTGCGCGCTTTGGGTGAACTAATCGGACCATACGGTATAAAACTATTGAACGAAACATTAATGTGGCACATTGCGAATCAAGTACAGGAATTAAAACGTTTGGTCATAGCGAATAAGGAAGTTTTAATTACTCTACGTACGAGCTTCGATAAACCAGAAATCATGAAAGAACAGTTCAAGAAATTACAAAACGTTGACAATGTACTGCAGCGCATGACGATCATTGGCGTAATACTAAGTTTTCGACATTTGGCCCAAGCTGCATTGGTTGATTGTTTGGATCAACGAATTCCATTTTTGTTATCGTCTATAAAAGACTTCCAAGAGCATTTACCGGGTGGCGATCCCTTAAAAATTGTATCTGAAATGGCTTCAGCAGCCGGCCTAAAATGTAAGGTAGATCCTACGCTTGCAAATGTTTTACGTTCACAAAAACCTGAAGCCGATGAAGCTGAACATTTAATCGCATCTCTACTCATGGTATTTGTTGCCGTATCCATTCCAAAGTTGGCACGAAATGAAAATTCATTCTATCGTGCTACACTTGAGGCCCATTCTAACAATACTCATTGCATGGCTTTAGCTATAAATAATATTTTTGGTGCAATGTTCACCATATGTGGCCAGAACGATATCGAAGATCGTATGAAAGAATTTTTAGCGCTTGCTAGTTCATCATTGTTGCGCTTGGGGCAAGAATCCGATAAGGAGGCAACCAAAAATAGAGAATCGATATACCTGCTACTCGACCTTATCGTACAAGAATCACCATTTCTGACGATGGATTTACTCGAATCTTGCTTCCCTTACGTACTCATACGGAATGCGTATCATGCCGTTTATAAACAGGAGCAAGCATTATACAATTAAGGGAGCAGAGTTGCGACATGCTGCAAATTTTATTTTAGTTTTGGTTAAATTCGAATATGTGTTTAGTAAACATATTTCTCGAAACATTTATTTTATGCCAACTATATAAAGTATCTATTAAATAATAGCATATAAGTACATAAATTAACTCTTAAAAACAAGAATAATGTATTAATTTAAAACGAAAATCAAATTTATATTTACTAGCTAGTAGTTTTTATCGTAATAAAGCAAATTTGTGAAATTTAATTAATATGTACACATTTACTTTCAAAGTGTGTTACAAATTACAAAGCAAACAAAGGGCTTAAGGAAGAACTGCCGATCATAATTCCTTTCTTTCACTGGCGCCAGATCTCTTGAAGGGAATTAATTAGCCGCACCAACGATGCTCCTGTAAGTGGTTATATCGACGACAATAGAACATCAAATACGGTGACCCAGTGTGTTTAGGTCCGTTTCAACGTCGTTTATCCATCGGGTATGTGTTCTAGAGCGAGGTTTTACTTTCGTTGATGCCGACTCCAGGCCAGAGCGTGTCTGTTGGACATATGTGTAGTAATTTATATAAATAGGAACGTGCCCTTCTGGCGATATGCGAACGAGCCCTTATGGCTCATTCACCCATTCCACGCGAGTCGCGCTTACGCTGTTGCATTTCTTCGTCTCTTACCTCTGCACTGTTTTTGCCAATAAACTAAATTTTGTTTATTGGCAGAAACAGTGCAAAGAGGTAAGAGACGAAGAAATGCAACAGCGTAAGCGCGACTCGTGTGGAATGGGTGAATCCGTACATTTATATTATTACGTAATTTCCTCTCGTTAACCTTTGTATGAACTACATGTAATATGTATAAAATGTGCTAAATCGTATTTAATCTAATTATATGTTATCTGCATCCACCATCAACTACGCTCTGCTAATACGTTATGGGCCTATATATTAAATAAAACAGATATTTTTGCATGTTCGTTTATGTAAAAGTGCTAAAGACGCATGGGAATCACTTAAAGATTTTCATGAAAAAGATTCACCTGGAAGTCGCGTTAGGATTTTGCCTGCAATTATGAACCAACGGCTTGAGGACAACGGTGACATCGAACAACATGTGACAAAATAAATGAATTATTTCAAAAACTATTAGCACATTCAAGTGATATAAAACCGAAATCAAGCACTTGTTCGTTTTGCAAAAAGAAAGGTCATGTGCGAAAAGATTGCTATAAGTTTACAAAATGGCTTCAAAATAAAAAGGATAAAAATAATGCAAACCTATAGTTGATCAAAATTGTGTGTCAAGTTCAGAATTTTTGTTTGTTGTTGGAAAATGGGATGGATGGATCCTGGACTCCGGTGCCACCTGTCACATTAGTTGCCGAAAAGCAAATTATACTTCGTTTGATTCGAAACATCATGAAAAAGTCTCAGTGGCAAATGGAGATGAAATGATATCATCCGGTCGTGCTACTGTGATCATCGATTTCGTAAATAATAACGGGGATTCTACAAAAGTAAACAAACAAAGGTTTCAAAGTTGATTTTATCAATGACAGATGTAAAATTCGCACAGCAAAAAGTCGGCAAATTCCGGACGGTGACATAAAAAAAAATAATTTGTATAAAATACGCATTAAAGAGAAGATGAATACCATTCCAAATGAATCAAATAAAAGCATCCATGATTGACATCGAATTTTGGGTCATAGAGACATTAAAGTAGTGAAAAATGTATCATCTAGTGAACTAATTGATGGTTATAAAGTGGCGCGAAGTGTAACATCAAATGTAAATTTAAAACAAACTGTGAAATTAGCATAAAAGTAAAAATGACGCATATGAGTTTTCCAAAAGAATCTTATAAAGAACAAACAAACGAAAACTCCTAGTGGTAAAAAGTATGTACTTACTTACTACGGTTTATTTACTTATGGAAAAATCACAAACGTTCGAGAATTTCAAACACTATTATCTGCTTACTCGTAATTTATTCAATAAAACGATTAAAATTATCAGAACAGATCAAGAAGGAGAATAAATAGGAAGAGAATTTAAAAAAAATTCTTAAATCACATGGTATACAGAGTCAACGCACAGCACCCTACGCACACAATAAAACGGAGTTGCTGAAAGAAAAAATAGAACACTGATCAAGATGACAAGATGCTTACTGTTTGATGCAGATATGCAAAATGAATATTGGGGCGAGGCCCTTGTGACAGCTAATTTCTTGCAAAATCTATTACCATGGAAACATCTAAATCGTTGGTTTCTCAGACGCAGACTGGGGTGAAGATCGTCAAACCAGATAATCGAACATAGGGTTTGTTTTTATTCTTGGTGATCCGATAAGTTGGACATGTAGAAAACAGACTTGTGTAGCACAATCATCTATGGAAGCTGAATTTATCGCCCTTGCAGAAGTTTCAAAAGAATGCATTTGACTTCGAAATATTCTCGGCGATTTTGATTTACAAATAAAAGAACCAACTATAATATATGTACGAGGACAATCAAAGTTGCATCCATAAGGTTAGTGAGGAAAAATTCAACATGCGGACGAAACATATTCATATTAAGGCACACCACATAAAAGACAATATGTATTGAGAATGGTACTCTTGTAATTGAATATTGTTCAAGTGAAAATAATATTGCAGATTTGTTAACTAAGCCATTATCAAATTCCAAATTTAACAATTTCAAATCTAAATTTGGTTTAATTGAAAACAGCGTGAGGAGAACTGCACAACCAATAGTTTTTTTTAAACTATAAATTTTATTCCATATTGTAAAAGGACTCTTTAGAAAATTACACGTTATTTGTTCGTTGTTCTACACGGAAATCTAATTTCACCCTTTTGTTTTACAATATATATATCTTGTTTTTTCTTTATAAATAATAATTTTAAATTAACCACACACTTTCCATATACATACTCGTATATATTTTTTTATTTCATTTTTTTTTTACCTCGTTACAAAATTCAAAAAGTCTCTCTCTTTTTTTTGTCAAAAGAAAGTCTTAACTTAAAAAAATAAAGTTACATGTATATGTAATGTGGATATTATAATTCAATAGTTTCGATTCACCACAATAGGTGGCAGGTAAAGCATCAAGTTTTTTTTTGTTACAATCTCCCCCTCTGAATCGAAGCTCGTCTCGACGAGAATTCAGAAAACTCATATAATTAGAGATAACGGGAAGGTTTTTGAACGTTGCGTCTGTTTGATTGCCTCTTGGAATTGTATAACAAACCATTGGTTTTTGGTATCAAAGATCCTTCATTAATTTTAGAAACTTGTTCATTGATAATCGGATTCGTTTCAGTTCTGTATTCTATGTTACCTAAATTAGACGGTATGACTTGCGGTACCCTAAATCTATTTATTTCGGTCTCCCTCGATGGCAAAATATCAGTTTAACCCAGTATAAGTTTTCGTAGTTGCGACCGACTCTGGTGGTAAATTCGTATGCCTTACCTCGGATTGTGATTCGACATTAACATTGTTATCATTCACACCAGCTTTAGGTAATCCCAATGAGATGATATTTTCTTTAGAAGCAACGGGTAACTGAGATTTGACCTCTTGCTTTGGTCTACCACGAGATCGAATTGGATGTAGTGGGGTATCATCTTCTGAACCGATATATGCTGAAAGTTAGGATACGTGTTATGTACCTACAAATTGTGATTCCATACTTTTAATTTCGTATGTGAAACTAGAGATAACTCGTTTAACTAAATACGGCCCATCCCTACGGAGAGCAAACTTAGAGATGAAACCTTTATTGGTATCACTTAACATATGAGTTTTTATTAAAACCTTATCGCCAACTTTAAAAAATCGATGTGTTCGAGTTTTATCCGCATAAATTTTCCTATGATCCCGTTTCTGTTCTGAAACTTCTCTTACCCTTTTCATTACATCATTCATTTGTAAGAGATATGGGGTGATTTGAGGCACAAAATTTTCATTTTGTACTACCACTCTGAAATCATGATTAATATCCACAATATTACGAAGGTCTCGCTCGAAAGTTAAATATGCAGGCGTTAATCCAGTAGATTCGCATCTGGTGAAGTTCATCGCGAAGCGGATAGACAGTAGGAAGTCGACCCACGATCTGTGATCTTCTTTAACTAAAATGGCTAATTGGGTTTTAAGATCCCTATTCCGTCTTTCAACTGGATTAGTGTTGTATATGAAGATTAATAAAAATACTCGGTTCCGCAGTTAGATAACAACTGATTTATTCTACCTTGTTACACGCTTGTTTACAGTCTTTATCGATAGCAATAAAAATAATTACATTGCAAATGTATAAAATGATAGCAATAGTGCATTGCTTCGCTAAAGTATACAACATATCTCTTACTTTACTTTTGTTGTTTTACGAACATTTTTACAGAAATTATTACGTTATTCAAAATTACGTTATATAAAATTACGTCTATACAGAAATTACTACGTTATTAAAAATTACGTTATATAAAATTACGTTCATACTATATACATGTTGTTTTACAAATTTAACTTATCAGGCATTTTCCTACTTCTTTTGGGACGCGTATTTATACTTGTATTGGTAGTATCATTAGGCTGCATTGCCGCACTGAGACCTCTCTCACTTACACCAGAAAGATTCGCATATCCAACTCCTCTTCTGACCTTATTCTCTAAGATTTCTTTCAACGTAACATTCTTTGTATCGTCCTTCTCTCTTAATACCCCATTGTCTTTGTCCGTTTCCTCAAATGATTTTTTTACGTGATTTGCATGCATCTTTGATTCATGTTTCCCACTTTTTACAATATAGGTATTACTCCCCAGAACTCTTTTAATTACCCCTTTTACCCATATATTTCTTCTACTGTCCTTTACCCATACTATTTCTTCCTCATTAAATGATTTAACATTTTTACTACTATTACAATCCGTTCTACTTATCCCGCTACTCGAAGCCAACATATCCCATCTCATCTGAGGTTTCCTCCCAAACATCATCTCAAATGGCGTCCTTCCTGTCTTACTATTCATTGTACTTCGACTCATGTATAAAAATTTTTGCACCAGATATTTTAAATCAACCGGTTTCCTACTTTCTGACTCGTACATTTTTTCCAACGCAGCTTTAAATGTTTTGACAGAATTTTCTGCTTGTCCATTTGATTGTGGATGATATATCGGTGACGTAATATGCCTTATACCATTTTCCTTTACAAATATGGAAAATTCTCTAGATATAAATGCTGGACCATTATCTGTGACTATTAATTGTGGCATTCCTAACACGACAAAAATTTCTTTCAGGGCCTCTATCGTTTTCCCTGCTGTCATCTCTTTCATTACACGCACATCCAGCCATTTAGTGTAGACATCAATCACTACTAAATAATACACTCCATATTTTGGCCCACAATAATCTAAATGAACTCGCTCCAATGGTCTTGTTGTTTCAGGTCAAGATTTCAGCTCAATTTTTTTTGGCATGCTCATAAACTTTTGGCATTGTCCACATTGCTTCACTAGATTTTCAATATTTGAATCAATACTCGGCCACCAAAAATATGATCTCGCTGTCTGCTTTAATTTTACAATTCCCTGATGACTGGAGTGAATTTCTTTTAATAACGTCGACCTATAACACTTAGGTATTATTATCCGATGACCCCACATTAACACTCCAGACTCCACATATACTTCTGCTCGTCTACAGAAATATGGAAAAATACTGTCCTTTGAACTACACCCTTCGGCCCATCCTGTTTTTACTTGCTCTAACACTTTGCACAGTACCTCATCCGACCTCGTTTCCTTTTCTATGTCTTTTAGATTTATTGGCCTCCCCATGTCATTCTGTATAAACTTTAAATACGTAAACTCTTCATCTGTATACCTATCACTTTCTTGCACCGCTAGCCTGGAGAGCGCATCTGCACACACATTCTCTTCGCCTCTTATGTATTTAACCTCAAATTCAAAGCTGGATAAATACAGCGCCCACCTCAATAACCTACTTGCAGACATCATAGGAATTCGCTTTTTACACCCAAAGATAGAAACAAGTGGCTTATGGTCAGTCCTTAGGAGAAAACGTTTCCCCATTAAATACTGTTCAAATCGCTTCACCCCAAAATAAATAGCCAACGCTTCCTTATCAATCATTGCATAGTTTGACTCCGCTTTGCTCAATGTCCTAGATGCAAATGCAATTGGTTTCTCTCCATCCACAAATTCGTGTGATAATTGCGCACCAATCCCTTGCTGTGATGCATCTGTTGTTAAAATTATTTTCAACTCTGGGTTAAAATGAACCAAAACTTCGTCAGACACAATCGCTCTTTTTATCCGTTTGAAAGCTTCTTCAGTTTCCGAGCTCCATCTAATTTCCTTCATTTTGATTAAATCATATATGGGTTTCAAAATTATTGACGCATTTGGAATGAATCTCGCATAGTAATTAACCATTCCGCAAAAAGATCTTACTTCCGTTTTCGTTTTTGGTGCAGGCATTTCCTCAATTGCTTTTGTTTTTTTTTTATCTTTATGTAGACCTACTTTGTTGATAATAAAGCCTAAATATTCAACTTTTTCACCAAAAAATATGCATTTTTTTCTGTTGATCTTCAATCCTGCGTGTTGTATTCTCTCTAGTACCACTTTCAAGTTTTCCATGTGTTCCCCTCTAGTTTTACCAGTTATAAGTATGTCATCTACAAATGCAATTGTTCCACTGCATCCACTTATAACCTTATCAATTACGTTCTGGAAGATAAACGTATTTGGCTTACAACCATAGGTTAAACGGTTTACCTTGTACAACCCTTTATATGTACTCCAAGCAAGCATTTTTCCCGTTCTTTCATCAACTTTCAGCTGGTGATACGCCTGTGACAAATCCAACTTTGTGAAAGTTTGGCCTCCTTGCAGTGCTGCGAATATGTCCTCTATCCGAGGTATTGGATAGTTTATATCTTGCAACATCGGATTAACAGTAACTGAATAATCGGCACACAACCTTACTTGACCATTTGTTTTTAATACCATCACTAAAGGTGTACCCCATTCATTTGTTTCCGTTCTCGTTATGACTTCCAGTTTCTCTAGCCTTTCTAGTTCCTCTTCTAGTTTAACCTTATATGCAAATGGCACCGGGCGTGGCTTCACAAATACTGGTATCGCATTATCTTTCGTCCTTAAACTGATTTCTCCCCCCGTATAACATCCAAGCCCCTCACTTAATTTTTCTACCTGTTCCTTTAAAACATCTGGTACATCATCATTACTCTTATAATTGAAATTATTTATCTCTAGTTTAAAATCTAATAATTTAGAAATATCGCGACCTAACAGGGGTCTACAGCCATTTGTAATGATCACAAACTTCCCAATTGCTTTTTGCTTTTTATAGGATATGCTCGCTTCAACGTAGCCCAACGCGTTAATACTTGCTCCATTATACGCACTCAACTTATTTGCAAATACTTTCAACTCCAAATGTTTGAAATACTGATTATAAACCGGTTCAGGTAATGCGGATATTCCCGATCCCGTATCGATCTCAAGTGCAATCTCTTGACCTTCAATTTCAAATACAACCATAAATAAGCTAGAATTACAAAAATTTCTATCATTTAACAAAGAATTTACATTTACCCTTTTTTTAAGATTAGAACATTCTAACTTCCCTTGACCCTGAACTCGATCATCATCAATCATAATCATATTCATCTCGTCCATATCCATAAATATTGATTTTTCATCATCCCCGTGCATTGCTCCATACCGGTGTCCTTGAGACGCTTGTTCCTCATCAATTTGCGCTACTGTTGTTCTACCTCCATTTCCACGTGTCTGCCATTTATTTTTTTTGCACATTTTTTTTAAATGTCCGACCTCTCCACAATTATTGCATTTGTAACTTTTAAACTTACATTGCTTAGCATTATGACTTTTATACCCACAAACAGTACAAAATTCATTTCTTCTCCCCAATTGTTTAGCACCATTCACCTGATGTATCTTGTGAGTCTCAATGTCTTCCATTCCTAAAGCCAACTCAACACATTCTTTTAACTTTACATCCTTCTTCAACTCACACATTTTATCAAAACTCCGCCCTGGTAATAAACCGCACACAAATCTATCTATTAAAACCTGTTCAAGGTTTTCACCAAATTCACAATTCACGGATACACTTTTTATTTTGTTGTAAAACTCGACAATTCGCTCTCCTTCAAGTTGACATACATTGTAAAATTTTCTTCGTTCACGAAAACAATTTACTCTGGCTGTGAATTGTTCTTCCAACTTGCTTATTACATCTTCATACTTTTCGTCCTGTGGTGACTTAGGTGCTACCAAATTTCTTAACAGTTTGTACACCGTTACCGACAATGACGACAATAAATGCATTGTCTTGTTTTTCACATCGTTAATACCGTTCAATAAGAAAAACAGTTCCAATCTTTCTTTAAATACGATGAAATCATCTTCTATATTAAAGACTTCTCCAAACTTTACTGAAGACATTATATTAAAACACTTTTATATATTATATATATTTAAATTTGATTTTTATTCTCGTCGCCAGTGTTGTATATGAAGATTAATAAAAATACTCGGTTCCGCAGTTAGATAACAACTGATTTATTCTACCTTGTTACACGCTTGTTTACAGTCTTTATCGATAGCAATAAAAATAATTACATTGCAAATGTATAAAATGATAGCAATAGTGCATTGCTTCGCTAAAGTATACAACAATTAGCAGCTGGATGATACAGTGGTGTTAATGATTGTTTAATCCCAAAGCAACATGAAACATGTTGCATGACTGCACTTACAAACTGAACGCTATTATCAGATATCACACGTCTTGGCAGTCCAAATCGAAGGAAAAATTCGTTTATCAGAATTTTTGAACAAGTGTTTCTCATGTTTTGAGATGTCGGACATTCCTAGGTTCCTCCATTTTTGAAATACCTTCAATTTTCTCTAGATTGGTTTGAATACCATTTTGGGTTATAATATGTCCCAAAAATTTGATATTGTTCCGGAAACACAAGGCTAGCTTAAGATCAATCAAATGTTCTTAAAACGTTTCGGAGAGAAGAATTAGATCATCGAGATATGTAAACATTATTATATTTGGAAGGCCCGCTCTAAATCAATCGATTAACCTTTGAAAAGTTACCGGGCATTTTTAAGCGCAAAAGGCATTCTTTTAAATCGATATAAGCCAAACGGCGATATGAATGCGGTTTTATCACGATCTTGTAATCGTACTGGAACTTGCCAATTTCCTGAACGCAAATCGATGGTAGTCATATACAATGTTTTCTTAGCGAGATGAAGTATTTCGTCTATCCGCGGCATAGGATATTTATCGGATGTAGAACAGGAATTTAATTTTCGATAGTCAATGCAAACGCGATACATTTTATCGGGTTTCGGGACAAGCACTACCGGTACTGCCCAAGGAGACTCACATTCTTCTACGATGTCGTCTTTTAACATTTTCCTAATTCCAACTTAAGTATCTCCCGCTTTTCTCTAGACATAGGATAAGATGGAACTGAAATTGGTCGACTTTCGCCGGTATCGATGTGATGTTCTGCATAGGTGGTGGGATCTCCCCCCCCCCCTTATTTTAAAAACATCACAAGATTTACTGAATAAGTCATTGACCTTTTGTCTCTGATCCGAAGTAAAAAAATTCCCTTCGTCAGATCTCAGTTGTTCGTTTTTTATGGCAACCGGACATGTACTTGTCTCATGAGATTGCTGTTTGGAACTTTCATGTTCATATTGCAATTTATATGATTCTTATGAATCAAAAAAATTCCATTCGTGTTTTGCAAAATCCAAAATCAACCCTGAAAGAATAATAAAATCTATGCCTAGAAGCGTTTGTCCTGGGCGTGAATTTGGCAATGATATGAATTTGGTAGGTATTGTTTTCCCACAGAGAACCACATCCACAATACACATTAGAACATTTTCTATTTTCTGTGTACCATCAGCTAATTTTATGGTTATTGATTGTTGTTCAAAATTAATTTTATTATCCTGAAAATGTTTATATAACACTTGACTTGCAATGCTTATTTTAGCAGCTGTGTCAATTAAAGCATTAGTATCACTACCTGCAATATATAAATTTAACACAGGTCTAGATTGAGGATTTGCTTTTCCGTTTGATGATATGGAATACAAATCAATAGGATCAACTGACTATTTTTCATCATAAGAATTTATAATATCACCGGTACATCCTTGCTTGCCGTATTTACAGCTGACACTGATGTTGTTGGTTTTGGAGTTGCAATTGCTCTTAACCACACCTTTCTTCCCACAGCCATAGCATGCCAATTCGAACTTTACAGACGGGGGTTCGACAACCGGTGATTCGATCTTCATCGTTGGGGACGCAACCACTTTTCGTTTCGTACCTTCATTTATGTCGTGTCCTTTTGTTTTACAATATCTGCAAAACTTCGAAAACTTTGAATACTGTGTAACTGAACCAGATGTATCAGATTTTGGAACTTCTCGTTTTACTTTCTCATCAAAAAAATCTTCTTCAATTCGGGCCAGTTGAAGGAGTTCATTAAAAGATTTAATATTTTCGCTTAGCTTAGCGTCGGAGAAAAGATTTCTTTATAAATTTGATATGATGGTTTCTTTCTCGAATACGTTATTAAAATCAAGTCGACAGCATCTTTAAGTGTATTTACGATGTCTTTAATACCTTTCCACCAAATAGCGGCATCATCAACAACAACAAGCAACATTGAAACACCCCTAACCGCATTTTCGTCTGAAATATTGACACAATCCTTGAAAATTTGGATTGCATCCACAAAAGTTTCTACACTAGACTTGGGTTTCCCATCGAAACGAGCTTTACACGATGCAAAATTTCTCGAAATGTGGGGAGACTGTATTTCACCATTTTTACTACACGTACCACCTACCTGGTTTACATTTTTGATAGTATTCATCAACTCCTGAAATTGTTTCTGTGACATAACCACGTTTGTTGTCATTGCTATAGTTGCCTTTGTTGTAGTACTTCGCATAGTTGTTGTATTTTTCCGGATTCTCTTTTGTCCTGGTTTAGACGGATGAGTACTTTGATTTTTGATGTTGCTTCTTGTAACAACCATCCAGTCGAAGTTTATTAAAATAACATATGCATATAAACGGTTGTGTTGTGTCTGATGAAGCTGGATACAGTTTTGATCTTGAAGCCAAACAGCGGTTATATTTATAACTGGAATCAAGAGATTTTTATCAAAAACGATGTAATACCGAGACGTCTAATGAACATTATTATTTTCAAAAAATAAAAAAACAACAACAATAAATGGAAACTACAGTAGAACTGTAATAACCTTATCTTCTTAATCCCTTTAAATCAGACTCTCTGCTGTTAATTTCTTCTTACCTTTTACTTCTTCTTGATTTGCGTTTGACTTTGAATTGAGTGTGCTCTACTACGAGTATAAAAATTTAAAAAACAAATCTAACAAAAATTCGTATTTCTCACTACTTTGATTTTTGTTTATTTTTTGTGTTTACAATTTTTATGTGTGAGTACGTACATCAATTCATACAAAATTTGTGATAGTTTGAAACAAATAAATAAAAAACATTATGCTGGATACATAGAAAATAAACGCTCCTCGTATATATAGTTTCCTAATAAGTTTTTGTTATTGGTTTTGGATTTTTTAACCTTTATTTAACCTTTTCCCGGCTGAATAAAAAAACTACATATTTCGGCTGGAGTTCATATTTTGTATATGAAAATAAAGCGAATTTATGTTACTAACATGGGTGTACATTGCGTTATGAACTATTTGTTGTGCCAAGCTGGGAATATACATTTGATTAGGATACTTACTAAATGTGGCATTCTAAATTGATTTTTACATGAAGTTCTGGATTATGGCCAAGTATAATGGAACTTGTCTATTTCTCAACCGCTTATAATGAAATTTGACAGGTGCATTGGAAATGGGATTCTAAAATGATTTTTGGGTGAAGTTCTGAAACATGGCCAAGTATAATGGAACTTGCCTATTTCTAAACTAATTATGATGAAATTCGGTTTGTGCGTTGGAAATTGGATTCTAAAATGATTTTAGGAAAAAGTTCTGGAATATGGCCAAGTAGGATAGAACTTGGCTATTCCTAAACCGATTATGATGAAATTCGACTTGTACAATGGAAATGGAATCTTCAAATGATTTTTAGATGAAGTTCTGGAATATAGCCAAATATGATGTAACTTGTCTATTTCTTAACCGATTTTGATGAAACTTGACACGTGCGATAGAAATGGGATTCTAAAATGATATTTAGATGAAGTTCTGGAATATGGCCAAGTAGAATGGAACTTGTCTATTTCTTGAACGATTTTGATGAAATTCGACTTGTAGGATGGAAATGAGATCTTCAAATCATTTTTAGATGAAGTTCTGGAGTATGGCCAAGTAGGATGAAACTTGTCTATTTCTTAACCGAGTACGATGAAATTCTACTTATATGATGGAAATGGGATCTTCAAATAATTTTTTTGATGAAGTTCTGGAATATGGCCAAGTAGGATGGAACTTGGCTATTTCTTGAACGATTTTGACGAAATTCGACTTGTATGATGGAAATGGGATCTTCAAATGATTTTTAGATGAAGTTCTGGAATATGGCCAAATAGGATGGAAGTTGCCTATTTCTTGAACGATTTTGACGAAATTCGACTTGTATGATGGAAATGGGATCTTCAATTGATTTTTAGATGAAGTTCTGGAATATGGCCAAGTAGGATGGAACTTGGCTGTTTCGTGAACGATTTTGATGAAATTCGACAAGTGCGATAGAAATGGGATTCTAAAATGATATTTAGATGAAGTTTTGGAATATGGTCAATTAGGAAGGGAGTCGATTATTTCTCAATCGATTATGATAAATTTTTACTTGTGTGTTTACAGAGGAATACCATTTGGTGAAAAATTAAAATTGTTGGTTTAGAAATTCGATATGAAGTTTTGCAAGTATGTCAAAGGTGTTAAAGATTTGTTCTATTAGATTGATTATTTACTAGAAGATATTTTCCGCAATTATTTAAAAAACACTTTTGATTGAAATATAATGTGACTCTAAAGAAATAAAATAAACTTTGTTTGGGGGATTTTACTAACAATTGAGCTAATAAAAAGTAAAATGAGGGGGCATTAGAATAAATATTACCTGTCGCACCGTCGCTCAATTAGCAAAGCTGGTTAGAACACTTTCTATACAATAAGCATTGAGAAGCATAATGGAGATTGGCTGACAAGAATCTCTTTAATATACAATAGAATTACTTTAGAATTCTTTTAATATACAATTTAAAATTAGTATAGGCAAAGCGAGAAAACGCTAGTAATAAAGCAGAAAGGGTTCTAAATATGACGAAATTGACAATTCTTTACTACACCTATTCACGCAGTCATGTTTTTCGGCCATAACACAGCTTTTCGAAATGGTTTTTGTAACACTACACAAGCATCATGAATAACATGAGATATTATTGGGCGCTTTCTGCTCTACCAACTGTTGGCAACATGTTGACTAAAATAACCCTGTTGTTTTCTGAATGCCCCGATTTATCGAAAATTCCATGGCTATGTTATGTATCGAATGTCATTTTGCCCCTCAGTAAATTTTGAAAGCCAACATGTTGCGGGACCTGAAAGCGCCCAATGACACCCATTTCCAAGCCGTTGAAAGCTTACTAAAAGCGATTGTGTTGGAGTCAGTGCTTTAATTTTCCACATTATTTTTTAAAGCCAACATATCAAAAATTCCTCGATCTCATACTGTTTGAATAATAATTCAAATCGAATCATTTTTGACGTCAAGAACGACGTGATGATAATTATCTTTAGCAAAAATCATGGAACATATCTAACACCTGATAAAGAAAAGCACATAAGCAGCACGGTTATTGTACAGTTGAAATTGTAATTAAATAAGTATTTTATACAAAAACCGCTAATACGCTATAAAGCATATTAATTAATGAAATATGTATATGTATGTATTATTAGGTAAAAGTAATATTAAATATAAGTGATAATTATATTAATTATTATAATAAGTGATATATGCAAAATGAAAAGTTTTTGATCGAATAGACCCCTTGCTTGATTCATAAATTTATTTTAGAATTATGTTCATTTTACACTTTACAGGGATACTAACTACAGTTTCGTTAATTAGACTACAATTTAAAATGATCAGTCGATCAAGAAGCTATAGTAATATTTTTTGACGTTTTCTCTAAATAGGGAAATCCATGAAAACTTGGGAACTTTGCTTTAAAATTAGATTTACCTATACCAGGAGGGATGTGCGTGAGATTTTTATTCCAGAAATAATGGAAAGATCCCCTGAGGATGTTAGACCTTACAGATCCATTAGCCACACATTATTTATTCTGAAAACCAAACCTTACATAAAATACCGGTTCAGTAGATTAGATTCAACGTCTTCACGCGATCTGACATCATAAATTGATGACACACTCCGGAAGAAAGAGGTACTATTATGTTCATTCATTGATATTCCACGGGCTTTTGATAATATTAAATTCAAAGTCCTTCCGGAACAAGGACAATCATGGGGTATAGACTCGGCCTGATCCTATAAGTAGTTTGCTTCTTTGTAGCATCATGAATAACATGAGATGTTATAATAATTAATAACAAAATGTTTAATAATAACTATTACTCCTATTTTGGTTCTCACCTCACCGAGAAATACTATGCAAATGTGACGAGATTTGTATGAAATTTTTCGGTGAGGTGAGAACCATAATCGGGCTAAGAGTTAAACAAAGTTTATTTTATTTCTTTAGAGTCACATTATATTTCAATCAAAAGTGTTTTTTAAATAATTGCGGAAATACCTTCTAGTAAATAATCAATCTAATAGAAAAAATCTTTAACACCTTTGACATACTTGCAAAACTTCATATCGAATTTCTAAACCAACAAATTTTAATTTTTCACAAAATGGTATTCCTCTGTAAACACACAAGTAAAATTTTATCATAATCGATTGAGAAATAACCGACTCCCTTCCTAATTGACCATATTCCAGAACTTTTTCTAAATATCATTTTAGAATCCCATTTCTATCGCACTTGTCGAATTTCATCAAAATCGTTCAAGAAATATCTAAGTTCCATTCTACTTGGCCATATTCCAGAACTTCATCTAAAAATCAATTGAAGATCCCATTTCCATCACACAAGTCGAATTTCGTCAAAATCGTTCAAGAAATAGACAAGTTTCATCCTACTTGGGCATATTCCAGAACTTCATCTAAAAATCATTTGAAGATCCCATTTCCGTCGTATAAGTAGAATTTCGTCGAAATCGTTCAAGAAATATCCAAGTTCCATCCTATTTGGCAATATTCCAGAACTTCATCTAAAAATAATTTGAAGATCCCATTTCCGTCGTACAAGTAGAATTTTATCATAATCGGTTGAGAAACAACCGAGTTCCTTCCTAATTGACCATATTCCAGAACCTTTTCTAAATATCATTTTAGAATCCCATTCCTATCGCAATTGTCGAATTTCATCAAAACCGTTCAAGAAATAAACAAGTTCCATTCTACTTGGCCATATTCAAGAACATCATCTAAAAATCATTTGAAGGCCCCATTTCCATCATACAAGTCGAATTTCATCAAAATCGTTCAAGAAATACCCAAGTTCCATCCTACTTGGCCATATTCAAGAACTTCATCTAAAAATCATTTGAAGATCCCATTTCCATCATATAAGTCGAATTTCGTCAAAATCTTTGAAGAAATAGGCAAGTTCCAGCCTACTTGGACATATTCTAGAACTTCATCTAAAAATCATTTGAAGATCCCATTTCCATCATACAAGTCGAATTTCATCAAAATCGTTCAAGAAATATCCAAGTTCCATCCTACTTGGCCATATTCCAGAACTTCATCTAAAAATCATTTGAATGTCCCATTTCCATCGTACAAGTCGAATTTCATCATAATCGGTTGAGAAATAGACAAATTCCATACTAATTGGCCATATTCTAGATTATCTAAAAATCATTTTAGAATCCCACATTTAGTCAGTATCGTTTTCAAATGTATATTGCTGGTTGGCCACAATAAATAACCCATAACCCAATGAAAACCCATCGTTAATTTGTTAATAAAGAAAAAAACAAATAAACATATATTCCCTTTATTCACCGGTCGTGATTCAGTTAATACCAGTTTAGCTTATGACGACACTCAATTCTAGTATTAAAGGAGACCTTTAAATTACAACACAAGTAAAAAAACGAAAACTAAAAACAAACACAAAAATGGTTCATTCGCTTTTTCTCTATTTATTTGCATACACGCGGCAGAATTGTGTGACGTCACGAACACGTGACTCGAAACATCGAGCTAACCATGTTTGAATCATGCTCACCGGTGTACCAGCGCATACTAACTAGTTTAACACACGAAAATTTTTCTGAATACATACATATTTTTGACCTCGCTCAAAACAATCTCGTATTAGTTGAAGCAAAAACATCTATAATTCCAAGACGAACTATACGAAATTTAAAGGGACAAAGTGACTACTGCCCATAGTGTTAGTTGTGTACATATAAGCCTTCAATAAAAAAACTAACCAACACTAATCTAATTTGTTTTGGTTTTGTGCTATGAAATATGAAAAAAAATACAAAAAATACATAGGAAACAACAACAATTTACATCACGGCAACGCCGTATAATAATATCAAATAAAACGAAAGCTATTTATGCTTGCATTTATGTGTAGGTTTTGTGTTGGAAAATAAAACCAATTACAATAACAACAATGGTTCTGTCATTCGTCATATTCGAAATAATTGATTGAACGAAGACTGACCTTTTTGTTTAAATGAAATTCATTATTTATTTTAATTAATTATTGAATTATTTATTTATAATTTTGTTAATTACATGTTCATTGGAAAAGGTTTATGCCTAATGGAAGCACTAACTGAATAGTTTACTAAGAAATGTGCTTCCATATTGCTTTTACTTCTTTAATAGATTTAAAAAAATTATACCTTGTTGTTTATTTTATTTACCTACACGAAATTTATTAAATCGGTCTACATATACGCCAAGAGCTATGCATTTTTTTGGTGCTTTGCAATCTTATGCAGTGTACTTCGTAGTGTATTCGTGCTCGCATTATTCAAATTTAACATAATTTCACACGATCGAAGTCATTCGAATGCCGCGAATGTATCAGACTCTGTTGGTGAATATTGCTCAGCGGAGTGTGCACCATACTTGATGGTAAATATCCAGGTGGACTGAATATGGATAGACACATTGTTGATCCAACGTTGTTCGTTCGCAAAATCGATTGAATTATCAAAGAATGTTCACCACCAATTTGTTTGCTTTGGGCCGTCGCTGTATTATTATTAGTATTGAAACCTCTACCACCGGGCGTTATATTTTGAGATTCAAGTCTTGTAGAGCATGTTTTCGTAATCCTTGCACAAAATGGCGGGCCCCACTTGGCATTTTCTATTGCAGATTTTTCATGGTGAAATGAACCAGTGATAATTCAGTCTTACCATTTTCAACCTGCGTATATTGATTCGTTTGGCAAACTGGTTGTGATGTAATTTGTTCCTCCTCATTACTGTTAGTGAGCTGCCAATCTGGATTCCCATGTTTTCGCACATCCATATCGCAATCAAACGAAAAAAATCAACAATCCCCAAAGCTCGTGACCGGAAAGAGAAGTACATGACAAATGGCGTAACTAGCGGACTATAATTCGTTAACAAGATGAATCTGGAATAACATGAATTTAATACAAAATTAATGTAACTCTAAAATACTAGTAGTTACCACTTTCAGTTGCAACAATTGTCCGAATTTATCAGTTACTCTTGATGTACATATGTGATAATTAACGATACGATACTGGGAGATAATGAACTCATGCGCCGAATGGCTGTCATCAATTGTTCAGGACACCAAATTAAATTCTCATCAGGAATAAAGTTTTGAGATATAACAACAACCGCCGTTAATAGTGTCATTTTAGTGAGGACATTTTCGACCTGGACAACATCCTCATCATAAACGGTTAATATGACAAAAACGCTTAAAATACCACAATAAAAACTAATTCACTCGTTAAATGTCGTAGATATAGTCGGCCATATCGTGATCAGCATCTAATTCAAGTTCCAGGTTCTCGTTTAATCAACTCACCATAATTAAAAAAAATACATCAACTGCCACAAAAGTATTAACAGACAGTATTAAATTTTCTACAACAAAACACATTATTGTCGTGACAACCTTGTGACAATTTTGTTCGTCGATTAGATTTGTTGTACGTACGCCCAAAAACGGGACCATAACTTTGGCCGGAACTAAATCCTTATTCATGATAGCTACAATATAATTTTTGAACCGCACAATACGATGATAAATTTCGAACTCGGTCAATAGCTTCTTATGTATACACATTTGCTGTTCAGATTGTACTTCTCCGATTCGTTTTTGTACTCATGACACGTTAAATTATCGAGCTCCGACTGCAATAAAATGGTTATTAGACGTGAAATATTGAGATTATAAACAAATTACTTACGTCTTTAATCTTGAGCGCTCTATTAAAATATATTTTTATATAACAAGGGCCAGAAAAACAAGATGTCATATGTTTGTCGTACATATTTTTTGACATAAGGAAAAAGATGTATAACCTAACCTAACCTATTTTTATTACACTCTAGACCAAAAATTGGCACATTTCATTGTGTTAAAAAATACGAATAAGCGTACATATTTTAATGCTTTACTACATGTTAAATATTAAAATATTAAGACACAATTCGATTTTTAATATTAAGACACCTTTTAAATTTAAATTATCTTAATAATTTTTTTATTAAAATCAAAAATGAATTCAAAAAGGTACAATATTTTTGTCAAGAGTGTACAAATAAAAAGTAAATATGTGTTTGTATGAAAATAAATGTAAAGTAATATGCGACGTTGCCGTCATCATTTAGTCACCAATACTACCTTCAGTAGCAATTACCAGCCAATAAAGAATAATAGTTGGTCTTGGAATTATAGATGTTTTTGGTTGAAGAGTAAATTTAGTCAAAGAGAGAATTATGTTTTTGTGGTTTCAAGTATATTGCGTAGGGGCTCACTGTATTGTTCGAAATATAATTTCTACACCCAAATAGGTATTTTCTACACCCAACTAATTTGAATGTTTATTTATTCGACATGAGACGTCTCTATGAAATCTACTATAGTTTTTGTTTTTATCTTATAAATCCCGAAAAGTGATTTTTGTGCCTTAAAGTGTTTATAAATATAACTGGATCGATTGATGAGCTTTTCCAGAAAATTCAATTGAAAGGAATTTCGTTGTTCAATTTTACATAACCTTCAACCACGTGATGTCGACGGTAAGCGTTTTGCTGCAACAATGTGTTGTATTTTTTTTTTTTTAATTTTTATTTAATTGACGACACTTTTAATTATTTCATTACGATGAAATGTTTGATTACTTGGATCAATTTTCATTACGATCAAATTTTTGATTTCGTGTACCACTACTTGAGCGTCAGTGTAAGGGCTCTTTAGGGAATTACACGTTATTTGTTCGTTGTTCTACACGGAAATCTAATTTCACCCTTTTGTTTTACAATATATATCTTGTTTTTTCTTTATAAATAATAATTTTAAATTAACCACACTTTCCATATATATATATTTTTTTATTTAATTTTTTTTTACCTCGTTACAAAATTCAAAAAGCCTCTCTCTCTTTTTTTTTGTCAAAAGAAAATCTAAATAAAGTTACATGTACACGTATAGTATGTAATGTGGATATTATAATTCAATAGTTTCGATTCACCACAATAGGTGGCAGGTAAAGCATCAATAGTGTTTTTTTGTTACCGTATTTCTTTTTCAAATTAATTTGAGCAAAGTAAAAGTTAGAGTAGTTTGAACTATCAATAATATTTTTAATTTATATGAATCAAGGAGTGTTGGATATATATGTAGTAATTCATATAAATAGGAACTTGCCCTTCTGGCAATTTGCGAACGAGCCCTTATGGCTCATTGACATAACTACTTGTATAAATAAATGTGCTTAAATATAAAATTTAATATAAATCGTGTTTAATCTAATTATCTGTTACCTATATCCACCATCAACTACGCTCTGCTAATAATTTAGTTAATAATTAGATTTAGATAGCTCTTAATCAAACTGCAATAACAAATTTTCGGAAGCTGGTTCTGGAATCTGAATCAGCCAAGGGAAACAGACACTAATATTAACATTAAGGTTGTACAGTTAAAGATTAATTCGTAACAGTATTATAGAAATTAAATTTAATTGGTTGAGAGTATGATTAGTTCTTTAAAAATCAATCAATCAATTAAAACCGGCCGGAGGAAGTAAGGTGGTGGGAAACATATAAGTACCCATATACTTTAGGATGCCAAGGATTGAAAGCAGTTTTTAGAAAAAATGTAACTACTAACAATTGACCGTCTAGGTATTTGTAGCCGGGTCGATCTCAATCCTATCCAATCCCTGGGCCCGGCGTCAACCAGGAGATCTTGCTTGATGCTTGGTCGTACACTCAAAATCAATCAATTCCTTAAAATTAAAATTAATACTGTTTTTATTTTTATTTATTTTAATTTATTAATATTTTTTTTTTTTTTGATTTTTTACTGTTCTTTTTTTATATAATATTATATCATATATAATTTACATAAAATATAGATGCTAGATTATATATTATGACGAACTTTTTTGTTAATTAATTAATTATTTTATTTACTGCATTTTTTTAAATTAGAATTTATATAGGTTTAGATGAATTTTTATTTATTTTAAATAAAAAGAATATAAATTAAATTTGTTGTTGACTTTCTAAATATAAATTAATTAATTTAATTATTGTTTTTATATCTGGATTTTAATTTTAGTTTTATTAATACAATAATGTATTTTATAAATTTTAAATATTGTATATTTTAAAATTGTGTAATGAAAATTTTTTGTTGTCGTCTTGTTATAATTGAGCTTTGATACATAAATTTGAAAAAATTAAAAATTAAACAATTTATAATTATTATTGGTAAAATTGATTTCTTTTTTTTTGTTTTGTTTATACAAAATGAATTTAATAAAATGTTACAAAAACACTATCGT
The DNA here is from genome assembly GCA_958295665.1 of Tipula vernalis. Taxonomy (NCBI): domain Eukaryota; kingdom Metazoa; phylum Arthropoda; class Insecta; order Diptera; family Tipulidae; genus Tipula; species Tipula vernalis. The sequence continues at coordinate 163,402,311 of OY282560.1, read as the reverse complement.
GTGGGACTCGGTTTTACGCGGGAGAATAAGTGTTCCAAAATGCTTTATGTCACCTATTATAATAAACTAGTAAGTACTAAATAAGTATGAAGCTTCTCTATCAAATGTAGCATTTTGATTCTACGATACTTCTGTATACATGGGCGACAATAACTACATTGATATGTAGCGCGACACAATACAACACCAGATGAAAAGACGAGTTACTGGTAATTTCCATATTTAAATATATTTAAATAGCATAACAAATAAAATGTTTGGTATTTTCTTTAAATATTCTACAATCGGCACGACGATTTATTTGCACAAACGGGAATAAGTAAAATAAAAATTTGCTGCTGCTCGACACAAGGCACTCAATCAAAAAAAATGTACTATCTGTTCTTCGAATTTCATTTAAATATATAAAACGTGGAACTGTAAGAGATTCTGTTTAAAGTTTATTGTGAAATACCTATCAGGCAACACTAAATTATTGTTAAGTAGAGAACATTCGGAATTCATAAGATTTTGATTTATTTAGTCACTAATAAATTGTTTAAAATTTCAAAAATTTGCCAAATATATTTTTAAAAATTATAAATAAAATTCAGAACGTTTTTTTTTATTAAAGCAAAATAGAAATAAATAAGTATTTTGTTTTATTATTGAACCAATTTTCTTAATAATCTTGTTCATTATTTCTAATCGTTTTAAATATTTAATTTTTATAATATTAACAAAAAATATATAGATTTTTATTTAATTTTTGTTTCTCATAAGTATATATATATATATATTTTAATACATATTATGCTTGTGTATGTATGTATATATAGGTGTGTGGTGTGTAATTTACTCGATATAAATATCTTCTATTGGGTAAGCAGTTTCTATGAATTTTTGATAGAACCGATGAAAAGCGCGTCTGAAAACAAATAATATTAAATTAAATAGGATTCGATTATTTTAAATTAATCAATAATTTGGTATTACCCTACGGCTTCGGCAACCGGTCGCGTTGATTCATGTCCCTTGAAAACATGACAAGCAAACCTCTGCACAGTTGGATGTTTTGTAATAAATCCTATATACCTATGATCCCTTGGATGAAATGCACAAAATGACACATTTTTCAGGGAGTAGAAGTAATCAATACATGCTCCTTTCTCACGTTTCTATAAAGGAAGGGACAAACATGATTTATGGAAATTACGAAAAATGTTAACCGTTATATATTTAAACTAACCTGTGGTTTTGATCGATCAACCATTCGCAAACCCTGATCTGATACTTCTAATATGCATGGTTGCGCCTTTGGTGAATCACCGTATTCACCACAAATTTTTCGAACCGCTTGGCACACAACCCCCGTCCCCTTATGTGCCACGGTCTCGACCGAACCCAAATACCCCAACAAGTATCTCTCCTTCTTGACCTGCGACGAACTCGGATCAAAATCATTATAGTCCAAATCGACGGCATACGCCGATGGGAATATACCTTGCCGGCCAGTTCTCAAATTTACACCTTCACACCACAAATCATCCGCCTCCTTCTGCACATAAATCGGATCACCAATTTCAATTTCAATCTCATCATGATGCCGTGGTATAAATTTATGTAGTCCACGATGTGTCGCCTCTAACATTTCAAGTTGACTCATTGGTACACCACCAAATGGTGGTGGAAATGGTGACGATGGGGACGATGCCATTTGTGGTGACATACTTTTAAAATCATTTGGTGAATGTGATGTACTATGACCACTGTCCACATCGCCTAAACTATGTAGCCGCTCTGAATCGGGACTCGAGTCTTCATCTAACAGATAACTACATTTCAATGTTAATAGTGAACGTTGCGAAAATGATGAATTAAAATTCATGGGTCGTGAATTATGATGCCCTCCACTACTGTTGCCAATTCCGCCACCAGTACCAATACCACCGCCCACGCCACAACTTCCTAATTCATCGGCTAAACTTGTCATGCCATTGCTGTGCGAACTGGAATGATTATTTACATTCGAACCATTGGCAAACGGAAAAATTAGCGCTGCAAACAAATAAACATAAAAATAATATTTCAATATATATTGTTACGAGACATATAACCTTAAATACGGAATTAATAAATTAAGCTTAATTTACAAAATGTAGATTGCGGGCGGTTTTATCACACACATGCACGCACACATTTTATTCCTTTTAACCATTCGTACAATTTGTGTAGCCTCTAAAGTGTATGGTATTTTAAAGCTGAGGATTATAAAAAAGTAAGCAGATCATACACGCTTTACTCACATACATGGTGCAACAAAATTAATTATTTTAGTGTATCATATGGTGGGCGATTTATATAAAATTGGGTCAGTCTATTTTAGGATTCGTCGGGGTACCACATACTATTATGTATTATATATAACAAATCTGTATAGGAGTTCGCCCATACAAAAATTCGTTTTTTGAAATAAATTTCTTAGGTTTATTATTTACAACCTTAAAAAATATATACATTAAATGGTGAAAATAATCAGGTTGTGGGATGTTTAAAAAAAATAATACAATTTAATTTGACGTAACGGGTAATAACTGCCAAACAGTTGTGGGTCTGCAAACAAGAGTGGCATTAGGATTGGTCGCGAAACCTTTTCAATACAAAAATTGATTGGCAATTAAAACAAAGATTGCAATCGATTCAACTATTCCACCGTTAATTTACAATACACAAAGGGATAATACACAAAAGGCATGATAGTCAAACTATTTTATAATATACACATTTTTTTGGACTGAAGTTTTTTTAAAGGAGTTTTAGTCGGGAAATTTTATAACTGAGACTCCATTCGTTTTTTGACTGACTTGTTTTTGACTGTATAACCGGAGATCAATTTTGGCTGGAATTCCATTTTAGTCGTTTGACTGAATTTTTTAGTTTTTTGATTGAACTTCCTTCTGAAAAGGCATTTCAGTCTAAAACTATCTTGACTCAGTTGCTGTAATGTTAGTTGAAGAAACACACTTGTTGATGGTGAAGTTAGAACTGATCGTCTTTATTAGTATATTCATTTACATGACATGATGACCCTATCAACAATGGTGGGTAATGCTCATATGATTACAATCTTACATTCATATGTTACATCCCCTTTATTTTTGATTTTTTTTTTTTTTTAGATGTTATAAATCCATTTTACTTATTGGTTTGACTACTCTACCCGATCTTGTAACGATGGGTAATTTGGTCGTTGCTTCCATAGACTCCATATGTGATGCCTTATGTGATGCCTCTTTTGTGTTATTGTGAACTACTTCACCATTGTCATCATTCACGCAATTCTTTGACGTCGACTCGTTACTTTCTTTGCTCACCTTGGTATGGTTAGTATCGTTAATACTTTGTGGAATATGTATCGGCTCTGTAATACGATTAACATTGTTGAAGCTTACGTTTGATGTTGCTTGTTCTCTCGTTTTATTAATGTGAACCGTGTTTCGGCAATATGTATTACCGTTCTCCGTTCGAACTATGAATAATGATCTCGGATTATTTGTTTTCTCCGTGATTACTTCTGGAACCCAATCATGATCACCTCGTTTAATTCTAACCTTGCCACCTGCATTCAATGGTTCCGCGATTCGTCTTCCTCGATCAGCATACCATTTTTGAATTTTTCGTATTTCTGTTAACTTGTGCATTATATCCGAAATAATGTTCGGCTTTAACATTTCCGGAAATCCTACTATGGTCGTTCTTGTAGCTCTAATCATTAACCTTTGATTTGGCGATGCTAAACTTGATGACGTTGGTATATTCCGATAATTTTGATGCTAAGTATATGCAAGAATTATCTCTTTTGCGTTTTTTTATCATTCATTTCGCTATTTGCATATAGCGTTCTATTAAGCCGTTGCCTTGTGGATGGTTTGGACTACTCGTAGCATGGTTGATCGTCCAATCACTCGCGAACTTAAACTCTGCCGCCGAAAATTGTGGACCATTATCCGTCTCTAGCTTTGCTGGTATTCCATGCGTGGAAAAACATATTTTCAATATTTCTATAACTTCCTTTGCCGTACTCATTTTTAATTCCTTAAACTCAAAATAAACTGAGTAGCTGTCGACTACGAGTATGAAATCTTTATCAATACAATGCAATAGATCGGCTCCCACTACTTCAAATGGAAGACTTGGAATTTCCTTGTTAATAACTGGTTCTTTCACCTTTGATCTCTGCATCGACTGACAAATTGAACATGTTTCCACATATGACGTTATATCTGTAGACATTCCTCTCCAATACAGAATTTCCCTGGCACGACTTAGACACTTTTGTATTCCAAAATGCCCTCGATGTATGTTATACAACATTTTCGGTATTTGTGCCTTTGGTACTACCAGCTTCATTCTTTTGAACACTAAACCGTTGTAATTTGATATTTCCTCTCTGAAATTCCAATACGGTTTTACCCAATCATGTATCTCAGCTTGATTGTTCGGCCAACCTGACATTGTTACTTTAATCAGCTCCTGGATTTCTTGGTCGTGCTTCGTGGCTTCTACCATTTCACGTTTCGCATCCTTTGAGCAATCAATCGCAACATATACTTGCAGCTCTTCTTCCTCTTCCGACTCATTATTTACACAGTCTCTACTTAGGATATCTGCTATGTGTTGACTAGTCCCTTTCACATACACTACCGTTGGCGAATATTGTTTTATGTCAAACATAATACGTTGTAGTCTAAATGGTGCTGACTGTAATCGTTTTTTATATATATATACTCAATTGGCTTGTGATCACTTTCTATTCTTAACTTCTTTCCGTAGACATACTCATGAAACTTCCTACATGCCCATCTTATCGCTGCTGCTTCCAACTCTATTGGTGGATAGTTTCGTTGAGCTTGGCTTAACGCTTTAGATGCATATGCCACAGGCTGTCCATTTTGAAGTAATGCTGCTCCAAACCCGTTAATGCTCGCGTCTACTTGAATAGTTACGTCCTCATTCGTATTATAGAATTTCAATATAGGAGTACTTGAAAATGCTAACTTTAACTCGTCAAATGCTTTTTCCTGCTCCTTTGTCCAATTCCATTCTGCTTTATTTATGATAAGATTTCTTAGTGGTTTTGTTATCGCTGATAAATTCGGTACAAATTTCGATAAATACGTTGCCATTCCTAGTAGTCTTTGTAATTCTTTGACGTTTAGTGGTCTCTTAAGATTTTTAATCGCATCTGTTTTATCAGGATCAGCTGATAAACCAGTTCCACTCAACACATGCCCTAAGAATTTGATTTCACTTGCTCCAAATATACATTTGTCTTTGTTCAATTTTATTTTAGTGATGATTTCTAGTTGTTTACTATTCTCAGCATGAATAAGAATATCATCCATGTAACATTGTACGTTTTCAAGATCGCCTAATATCTGATTCATCAGATCTTGAAATACCTCAGGAGCCGATGACAGTCCAAATGGTAATCTCTTGTATGAATACCTGCTCCATGGTGTTCCCATTGTCAAGTATTTTTATGTACGACTAGATACCCTTATCTGCCAGAATCCTTTTTTACAGTGTAGTATTATAAACAACTTGGCTTTCTTCATTCTGGTTACCATTTCTTCGATTGTCTTTAACGGATGGTATCTTCTTCTCGGTCCAGACATACCCGCAGTCTACCTTCTTTCCTCACCACTACCATTGGTCATACGACTGGTGTTACTTCATGAACTTTTACTAACACTCCCATTTTCACCATATTTTCAATTTCAGCTTTGACGTGGTCCTTAATCGCTAACGGAACTTTTCGAACTGGCTTGATTTCGAACTTTGGATGTTCCACCAAATCTATATCATATTCGTAATTCTTCACGCAGCCTAACCCGTCAAAAATATTATTATTCATTGTTAATTCCTCTACTCGTATAATTAGCTTTTCTCGTTCACATGCCTCTTTCTCTAATATTGGTGTAACATTTGCTTTGACTATTTTAAATATTAATTTTGTCATTTTGTTTCTCACTTGACAATCGACTTCGACCTCGCCTACTACATCTACGTTATTGTTTCCAAACCCTATTATTCGTCGGGTGTTTGACTTGACAATTCTGATTCCTAGCTTGTCGACCATAATATGTTTAGGTAATACGTTGCACTGTGCACCCGTATCCAACTTTGCTTTAATCTTCACTTGATTTATTCGAATTTCTTCGACCCAATTCCTATCATCATCCCCTGTGTTTATACTGTCTATAAACATATCACTGAATTCACTGTCAATTCTTTCCATTTCACCTTCCGTTTCAATTTTGGCTACTCTATTTACGGTACACATTTTTGCAAAGTGTCCGCGATATTTGCACTTGTTGCACTTACGTCCAAATGCTGGACAACTACGTTTACTATGTTTGGTTCCGCACCTTTTACAATCGAACGTTTCATCACTTTTCACTGTATCTTCAGGTTTTTTATTTTTTACCGATTTTCTCAGTGAAATTGCATTCACCGTTTGTGATTGTTTGCGTTGTAACTCTGTTAGCTGCATTGCTGTCATTTCACTTGTCTCGCACTTTTTAATTGCGATCTCTAAGGTCGGTTCTGTTTCTGACAACAACTTTTCACGTACTGCTTCACTACATATTCCTATTATGATTTTGTCTCTCAACAAGCTATCAGACAATTCACCGAATTCACATTTATATTTATACAAACTATTTATATCGTTGGATCCAATTTTTCCATTTAATACCCATTTGATTGGTATTATACATTTCAAGACATTTTGGTGGTCTTATAAAATTTGTTGATCCCTCGTGCGCCATTTTTTTTTATTTTTTATTTATCGAAAATCTTGTCTATTTTTTTCTTAAATTAACACCTGGATATGACTAATTACTATTTACTTTTTATTTTTGTTTGTTTTAATTTCACATTAATTGACTATTTTATCCGATGTTTTCAGATTTTTTTCGTTTTTTAATATTTTCTTTTACTTTTCTTCTGACACCATGTAATGTTAGTTGAAACATACTTGTTGATGGTGAAGTTAGATCTGATCGTCTTTATTAGTATATTCATTTACATGACATGATGACATGTTTGTGAAGTTTTCCACAAATCCACAGATTCTATATATGTATTAGTTTCACACTGCTAAACTAAATTCCAATTGGAAAAATTACGATTCATATTGAAATATTTAGTACTAAAAATGTAATTTCATTACAAAATCTTTCGAATAAAAGTGATTTCCTGTGAAATTAAGACCATTCAGAGGCAATATTAGTGGAATTTAGTCAAAATAATATATGGACCATAAAAAAATGAATCCAAACCGTAGGCAAGTGGCGTAAATGACATTTAACAATTGTTAGTCTTAATCGTCAGAAAAAATGTCTAGTTTAAATTAATTATTGGTTTAAGAAATAGTTAATCGGCATAATGGACCACAATTTTAAGCAGCTAATCCATGTACTATCGGATCCCAAGTTCAAATATCTAGTAGTAGGTATTAACGGTCAATGAACGATTTCGGACGAAATCTCAATTAGTACCTAAAGTTTCCAGACGAATTTATTGCCCTGGATAGGGGGTAGTTTTTGAGCTCGATTGATGGAGTAGTAAGCCAACTACTACTTGTACTATCCGGAAGTGAATTCAAATCTCTGGCAAAGGGTAACAATTCCCATGTATCAGTTTCAGCTAAAATCTTAATTGGTATAAAAAGTTTCCAGACTAATTTATTCCCCTGGATAGGGGGAAGTTTTTGGGCTCGATAGATGGAGTAGTAGGCCAACTACTACATGTACTATCGAAAAGTGAATTCAAATCTCTAGCAAGAGGTGCTAAAGCCCATTTATAATTCTCAGCTAAAATCTCAATTGGTATAAAAAGTTTACAGGCTAATTTTTTCCCCTGGATAGGGGGTAGGTTTTGGGCTCGATGAACGGAGTAGCAGCTCAGCTACTACATGTACTATCGGAAAGTGAATTCAAATCTCTGGCAAGGAGTGCTAAGGCCAATTTATCAGTTTCATATCCATATTCATCAATAATTATTTATATTTCCTAATTGCTGGCTTCCATTTAACGTGAGAAAGTACACACAAGTACTTTTGACTGCACGCAGCTACTCTTGCTAAATTTTATGAGTAGTTTGCTTTTTGAATTTATGGCGATTTCGCTATCAGAATATTTACTACAACTAATCCATATTATTTTAATGCAATAATAATGTTACGTAATTAATTATTAATTATTTAAAAAATCGAGCCTCAGGCATTTTTACAAAAGTAAAACACACGCCCTCTTTTAAGCAAAACCAAATATTTCAGCACTTAGCAGAAACATTGTGTTGTAAATGTAGTACATATGCCCTAACAGAGATTTCACCATATCGACATATTATAGACACATTTGTTTTGATTGCATAAAACAAACAAATGTATATTAACTTGTATATGATAAGATAGACGAGGTAGTAAGGTGATAGAGTGGAGTGAAGAAGGTCTGGAGTTCGAATCTAAGCAAAGCCAACGAATTATTTGTTTTTAGATGAAGATGACTACTCCATTAATCGAGCTCAAAAACTACCCCCTATCCAGGGGAATAAATTCGTCTGGAAACTTTAGGTACTAATTGAGATTTCGTCCGAAATCGTTCATTGACCGTTAATACCTACTACTAGATATTTGAACTTGGGATCCGATAGTACATGGAGTAGCTGCTTAATATTGTGGTCCATTATGTCGATTAACTATTTCTTAAACCAATAATTAATTTAAACTAGACATTTTTTCTGGCGATTAAGACTAACAATTGTTAAATGTCATTTACGCCACTTGCCTATGGTTTGGATTCATTTTTTTATGGTCCATATATTATTTTGACTAAATTCCACTAATATTGCCTCTGAATGGTCTTACTTTCACAGGAAATCACTTTTATTTGAAATTTTTTTTAATGAAATTACATTTTTAGTACTAAATATTTCAATATGAATCGTAATTTTTCCAATTGGAATTTAGTTTAGCAGTGTGAAACTAATACATATATAGAATCTGTGGATTTGTGGAAAACTTCACATCCATTGACGATATACTAATTTTTACGGAGAGCATGCAGGAACATAATTGTATTTTAGATAGGGTACTAACTAAGTTAGAGGAAAACAGGATAATTTTAAATAAGGAAAAATTTCAGTATAAAAAAAAACGAAATTGTTTTTATGGGACATATTTTGAACTCTAAAGGTATCAGACCGACAGTAGATAGAGTTCAAGACATAGGGAACTTCAGGCAACCGAATACCAAAGAAGAAGTACGTAGTTTTTTTGGAATATTGAATTATGTAGGTAGGTTTATTCCAGATTTGGCAACAATTAGTGAACCATTAAAGATTCTTACTAGAAAAGGAAATAAATTCGAATGGAAGTCCGAGCAGGAAAGTTAATTTCAAAAGCTTAAAGAGTTAATAATTAACGAAACTACTTTAGGGTATTACGATATAAAAGACCGAACAATAGTAGTAGCCGACGCTAGTCCATATGGGCTAGGAGGAGTATTAATGCAAGAAAACATTTAAAAGGAAGCTAGAATAGTGGCTTTTGCTTCTAAAGGTTTATCAGACGTAGAGAGACGTTACTCACAGACGGAGAAGGAAGCTTTGGCATTGGTGTGGGCAGTGGAGAGGTTTAAGATGTACGTGATGGGGAAGGAGTTTGATCTCATAACCGACCACAAGCCACTGGAGATTCTATTTAAACCTTCATCGAAGCCATGTCCTAGAATTGAGAGATGGGTCTTGCGTCTTCAATCGTTTAATATGAATGTTATATATCGACCAGGTAAAACTAATATAGCCGATCCATTGTTAAGGTTGTGTCAACCAGAATCAAATGATTGAACATACGACAAAAGAGGTGAAAATTATCTTAATGAAGTTATCCGAATTGCGATACCAAAAGCCATAACATTGGAAGAAATCAAAAGCGAAGTTATGAAAGACGAGGAGATGACAGACTTAAAGTATTGTTTGAAGTATGGGAAATGGCCGCAACAAATGGCAAATTATAAAAAATATTCAGAAGATTTATCGAAGATAAACAGTATGCTGTTGCGTTTTAGAAGGATAGTAATTCCAAAAAGTTTGCAATTGAGAATTCTCGAATTGGCACATGAAGGACACCCACGAGGGTCAATGATGGAGAGAAGACTGAGAAGTAAGACATGGTGGTATAACCAGGATGCTGACGTAACGAAATTTGTAAAATCGTGCAACACTTGTCAAATAGTAGCAAAGAAAAAGAATCCAGAGCCATTATACTTGACGGAGTTGCCCAAAGGTCCTTGGAAACATATAAGGATAGATTTTCTCGGACCATTACCGAATAAAGACTATATTTTGGTAATAACGGATGATTATAGTCGGTATGTGCTCGTGGAAGTAATGAGACTGACCACAAGTCCGAAAACAATCGAAATTTTAAAACCTATTTTCACACGGTTCGGTTGTCCTGAGGTAATGATTACCGACAATGGACCTCAATTCACTAGTAATGAATTCGGAAAATTTTGTGAGACACTAGCAATTAAACTCAAGCATACGATACCATATTCACCGTCATCAAATGGCGAGGTTGAGCGACAGAACCGATCTATTTTAAAACGTTTAAAAATCGCGCAATTGGAAAAAAAGGATTACCGAGATGAATTAAACGATTATTTGTCGATGTATTCAAATACAATTCACCCGTCAATGAACGCTAGTCCTGCAAAATTGATGTTCAACCGGATTTTCAAGGAGAAAATTCCACATTTAGCGGATGATAATTTTGTATTCGATGAAGATGTCAGGGAAAGGGATACAGAAGTGAAACTAAGGCGTAAGGAGTACACCGACCTTAAGAGAAATGCAACGGAAGGAGACATACGAATAGGAGATAATGTCAGATAAGTGTGATAAGTCAGAACACGAAACCAGAGAATAAATTATTCACGAATTACGATCCTGAACAATTTGTGGTAAAGGAGAGAAATGGTAGAGCTGCAGTAGTTCAGGGCGTAGATGGCAAGTGTTATGTCAGGAGAACTGATCATTTGAAGAAATTGTTACCAATGGCAAATAATTCAACAAGCGAGCAAGCAAAACATAAAGTGATTCCTGACGGTGGAGACGAAGGTGACATGGATAAGGAAAAAGAAGATCAATCATTCGGATCAAGTAATTCCATTAATAACAATGAGACGATACCGAGAAGAACAACGAGAATCAGGAAAGAACCTGTGTATATGAAAAATTATGTAATACTTAACATAGTCTAATTATAAATTTAAATTTATTCATAATTAAATTTTAATTGAAGGGGTAATGTAATGACCGTCCATTATATATCAGTAATGCATTCCAAGCGATGCGGTTCATAGGGCCATTCATATTATATATGTAAAATGATGTATAAAATTAGTCGTAGTAGAACAGCATTACAGATGACATGTAAAGTAAGATAAGATAAAATAAAGCGTGTGCAGTAAACACAATAAAGGTCATTTTAAGTAAAGATATAATTATTACATGAGCTACTGTAACAAATGTCATTGACAGTTCAGTGGAGCATCAACCATCATACAACCAACATGCACAAATTATAATTGGAAAAAGAACATTATTATTAACGTTAAACTAGTTGTGTTGTATTATTTCTAATATTATAATACAGAGGTTTTAGGAGCAGATACTTTTCAATATTCTGAACAAAGATTCTGTACAGCAACCAGCGTCCAGAAAGATCAAGGAGGTACTTAGATGGCGAACGATTACGAAGAGGATTCAGAATCACCGCGTATTCGATTTTGGGGGCATATATCTAGACGACCAAGAATTCATATACTGTAAGTACTTTGCGATACACTGTTGGGTAAAAAAGATTGGTCGACCATTCTTAATGTGGATTGATTCTTTGAAACCCTGAAATTTAAAATGTACAAAATGTTTTTAATTTTTATTTTTTTGGTATAGTGGAAGATAGTCGGTAGATAAGTATTAACCCTAAGTAAGTATAATAACCTAATTCTTAGTAGAATGTTAGAGCAGAGTGATATATGTTTTATTCTCATACTGCTAGCTAACAAATACTAACTGTCGGAGTTGTCGCGAGTCGGGTCATGGCGGACCTGGCCCCTCGGAGATTATGTGCTTGTAAAAAAACACAAATCCAGGATACTTAGCGATGTATTTGACCATGTCTACCAATAATCAAGTAATTAAATCCAGGAGTTTTATTCTTTGACACGTAAAAGTCAATTGATAATCTAGAAGACTTTTCATTTTTAACCAGTTTACCACGCGATTGGAAATTATTTCCAAAATTGTTGAAAAGTTTCGCTCCTTTAGTTATAATGTGTTATAGTTAAACCATTAATATTATTCCACACCTTCCTAGAAGTTAAAATTATCGCACTGACGGTAGAGTAGACTGTAGGCACTTTAGATTCGTACAACGTATTTTATTTGGATAAGGCATAAAGGTTACTAAAAAATTTAGATTTGACGAAATAAAAATTGCATAAGTTTTATGAATATAATGTGAATTATATTGTGTAACCCCGATTCGCATTCCCTAACTACATTAAATGGGGTTAGCTAGGAAAATATGTGCAAGTGCTCTTGTTTTAAGGTTTCAAAAAGATATAAATAAATCACTGACTCATATTTCACTTCCAGCTATTTGTTACATACATATTTTATAACCCTTACTTTATATACCTGTTATGAATAAATCGATTGCAAAAATATGTACAAACATTAAAAACAAAACAGCAGAATTTTTCAACACACAAAATTCACCCGCGGTCTGATCATCACATACTAATTAATTCATTATATGACCATTTACACCTTTAAGCTTTAAGCTTTATATACTATTTATTATGTATAATAAAAAGTCTGAACACAATAAAAACTTTCATAATTGATTTCGTCTCTCCAGTGTTGTAACGTTTATTGATCAAAAAAAAAAAAAAAGAAAAAAGCAGGCAGTAAATTAAATAATAAATAAAAAAAACGACTGTGATAACAACTTAAAATTGCATAACAACGAAAATTATCCATATTTCATGTGTACAGTCCCCGTTTTGCTGGGACTTTGAAAAATTTAACTCACTCGTATTAATTTAAAATATTTTATACAACTAAATTATTTGTAGCTTTCGTTCACGTTTCACACCGTCAGATACAAAAACACCACACAATTTTACACCACAGACAAACACACTCAGCCTAAAGTTAGAAAATTAAAAATGATGGAAATACGCTAATTTTGGTTTAATTTTATTCCCTAAAATAACAACAACTGTGTATACAAATCGTATATACATACGTAAGTCATTCACACAGAAACACACATACATATATGCAATTTTGTTAGATAGATAGAAAACAAATAGGAGTTAGTAATTAATTGAAAAAAAAAAAAAAAAAAATCATGCACGTGATGATTAAACCAATCGATCTTGTATTCACTTACGTTTTCTAAGTTTTGGTATTTCGGGGAGTTTTCGCCTTTTCCGCTCAAAACATCCCAAGTGTGGAAAAGAATTTATATTTGGTTTTTCTAAATGATTTGTTGTGTCATTTACATTATCACTACCAACCCCATTAGTACTACTATTATTACATATAACACCACTAACCCCACTTCCACCCACATCACTATTATTATGATTATTATTTATATGATTATTATTTATAGTATTACTAATATTGCATATACTCAAAGTTGTTGCTGTTGCTGATGCAGATGATGAGGATATTGGCTGAACATGTGTTAGTGGGGGTTGTGGCTGACTTAAAGAGATATCTGATAATTTATCATCTTCCTGATCTGATGAATCACTTTTGGATGATGGATATTCCTCTTCTAGGTTCAATGGTACTAGACTGCAAATATGGCAAAACAAAAAAGTAAAAAAAAAATTATTTTTATTTTAATAATAAATTAAATAATTTCACACTTACGAATAATAAGGTGCCGGAGCCTTTAAATTCTGTGGAAGTTTTTCAAAAGCCTGACGAAATTCTTCAAATTCTGTATCAGCCATTTTATCTTAAATAAAATGTAAGTCTTTTTTGCGATTTTTCTTTTCTTCTTCTTCTTCTTCTACTTCTTTCTTAATAACTTAATTTTCTAATAACACACATTTAGATTTTACATATTTTTATATCGAATATGAGAGACACTTATAGATTTTCACTTTTAAATTTAAACACTAAAAATACGATTAACTAAACTAAATTTACTATAGATTGTTACAATTAAAATAAAAACTAAACAAAAATATTACTGTGTGTACAGTAGAAAATTAATCGGAAAATATTTATTGTAAAAATTGTAAAACCCAACGTTACTGCTTGCTACTCCATTGGGGCGAAATTTTATTGATTTTTCCTTTTTTATTTTTCTATTGTCGTTTCAACGAAAGCATACAAATAAAAATGGGAAAAGGCAAAATTCCGAATATAAGGGGAACGTATTTTCGTTGAGTTGAAAAATCGTCTGTAACAGAAAAATGCAAAGGATCAGTTCCCTATATGTAGTACATAATATGTATACATATAAACATTCTGGCATTACTTTTACGTGAATCAAGCAGTTAATTAACCTGCAATTCAACCCTTAGTTAATAATTGGTTCGAAATCGTTTGATTGTGTTTAGATCTAGATGTCAGGTAATGCGCACTACAACGTTTAAAATGTGAGATTTGATAACAAAACCTTGAATTTTGGAATTTCAAGGGCTGTATGAAAGCAACCTATATTATACAAAACCATAGACTTTTTTCATATGAAACATTTTTTGTCGTTACAAATTCTTAATTATGATCTCCTTAATTGGTTTATTTAACCTTCATTCGTCTCTAATTTTTTTAGAATAAAGTTCATCTGGTCAAAAATTACAAAAATATATTCAACAGTAAATTTACGCTATTATTTATTAAAATAAAAGATAACACAGTAATTTAATAAGATATTTGAAAAGAGGGACGGATGAAGGTTAAACCAAAATTTATAAAATTGCATTCTGGTCAAATTGCAATAAAAGCTTAGTATTCATTCACAGTATTGACGATTGGAGAGTCCTCGATTTCTATGTATCTACTTCATTTTTTCTATTTTCCGCAAGGGCGCTGATAGCACGTTTACTATGGTTTAACCCTATAAAAAACTTATCGTTCGCATGGAAAAAATCGAAGTTTTCTACTAATATATTTTGAATACGAAATTCTGTAGGCATCCTCTTTAAAAAATAATGAAGGACAGATTTCAGATTGTGATTCGGAATGCTCAGTGCCAAGTGTAGTGAAAACCACCGACCGTAGTATAGGGAAGCCTAAACATAAAAAAAAAATAAAAACGGTCCGTAGTTTGCTGCTAAGCGCCAATGAAAAGGAAGCCTTTGACGAAGCCCTACTAAATTTAGTTTTTGAGAGACCTTCCTTATTAAAATACTGCTTGACAGTGCAGCAAAGAAGTCCTGGCATTATAAAGAAGATGTTGTCGCTAATACTAAACGAATTAACCCAAAAGTATGGCAGCCTTTGGTGTGGTTTGGCGTCTATTGGAGGGCGAGGGCGATAAAAGTTGAGTAGATTAATCTACCAGCTCCGTAACCTTCCAGTAGGGTGCGCATCACGTAAGCTGTTCTGGTCATGTATTAGGCAGCTGTGTGATGGGTACAATTGTGTAAGGAGTAACCTGTTCACAATTCGCAAGTGTACGTGCTGCCTCCTCGTGGCAACCACTGGTAACAAAGGCCATTTGGGACATTTTTGGCCATTTGGCACAGGCTAAAGTAAGGCGCTAAAGGAGAAATCCTTGATAAAAAACCCTAATGTAAGGTGGAACAGCATATACCGATGGATGAATGGCTGATAGGTTAATCAATCAAAAGTATGCGGACTCCCGACAGGGAACAAGCGGGGAGTATCATCTCCTCCTCACCCCGTCATGCCTCCATATGGTACACTGACGGTTCAAAATCAGGGGTGGGTACGGGTGTGGGTATAATCGGGCCGGGTCTCGAACTCTGTATTGCATTGGGTAAAACCCCCACAGCTTTCCAAGCAGAGATATTTGCGATCGAGGTATGTGTGCTTCGAAAAAAAAAAAAGTTCAAATTGTTTATCACAATACTATCCAAAAATGTTCGATATATTTGCAGAACCAACAAAAATAAATTTAAACTTTTTCAAGTTCACTTAGAACTTTTAGAAATATAAGATATTTAATTCAAACAAAATTAATTTATTTAACTTTTTTAGATCGATAAAATTTAAGTGTTTCACCATCGATCGCAAAAACACCAGTCTTCCTCTTTTTTAATTTTTAATTTTTCATCATATCCAAAATCTAATTATCTCAATCATTTTATGGTATTGAGTACCGATAAGAGGGCTTAAAAAAACCAGCTTTGCATATTACATGATATTTAATATGTAATTTTACAGTCGCGATCCAAATTATTGGAATAGGTCACAGTCGTAATAGAAAAAAAATATTGTAACACTATAGCATAGGTTACAGTCTCACAAAAAAATATAGAAAAACCGAGATTTACGTAATATCAGACAGCCAGGGGGCATTGCTTGCCTTAGGAGCATCTGTCTTCTATTCCAAAATAATCTGGAGCTGCTATCGCAACCTTCTAGAACTCAGCAGGGAGAATAAAGTAACCCTTTTGTGGTCCCCCGGCTATTTCGATATACAGGGAAACCAGGCGGCACACCGCTGTGCAAAAGAGCGGAGAGCGCTTTGACAGAATATGTAATCTGTCGGTTACCCAATAAGCAATATGAATGCGACCATATTATAATTCTTCTTTAATTGTTTTGTGGTTAGTTGTAAACGATCCTTCATACTGAGAACATTAAAAAGAAATATTTTAATCTTGCATAAAGCCTGGTTTCCATTATGAAATATTTACTGACAGTACTTTTTACTGAATAAAAACATAAACATCGAAAATTTCATTGAATTGACACAGATCATTCTTTGTTTTTAATTTTTTTTGAAAAATTGCATTGAAAAATCGAAATATTTTTCCAGTACTGAAAAATATACTTCGATTTATATATTTTTTCAGTAAATTTTGTCAGTATAAAAAATGTCAGTATGCTATAATAATTTTGTCAGTACTGTAAAACTGAAAAAAAAAAAATTTTTCTCTCACACAGCACGCGAATGTATATTTTTATCCCATTTTGTTTATACACCCAGAAAAATCTAACATTTAAAATTAAAAAAAATTACCTTTTAAATATAAAATAATCTCTTTAAAAGGATTTTCTATTTGATTAAAAGGAAAAGTCTAAAATTAAAATGATTTCTTTCATTTTAAAATGATTTATTAAATTATATACCTTTTAGAATAAAAATAATATTCCTTTTGATTTTTTAAAAATAAAACTTATTTATAGTAAAATGTATTCGAAAAAATTAAAACGTTTTCCTTTTAGTTTTTTTCTTAAATTCTGCAGTTTCAAATGTAAAAGATTTCTTTTAAATATAAAATATAAACATTTTATAAATTCAACTGTAAATGAAGAAACAAACAACATACATAAAAAAGAAACCAAAAAACTAACGGTAATATTTCATTTTGGTTTTTATACAATTTATTCCTTTTTTCTTGATTTTTGTATTAAGTGTTGAACTCTTGATGAGTGCTTATCTGTTTGATTTTTCAAGAGAAAAAATAATTCAATATTTATTATGAGTAATGAAATACAAAGTGTAAAATTAGTAAGTACTAATTAATATCAGTGATAATATTGAAAGTGCAAATGATTTCACAGTTGTGGTTTGTGATCAACTTGACGAGTCGGAGATAAACTTTAAAGTTTTGTTAAACAGTTGGGGCATGTCAAACGACATTTCTAACTATTTATGGAATTTAAGAATAAATATAAGCGTCTTAAAAAAGTTTGTACCATCTGATATAGAACAAGTGTTTCCTGATTTAGATAAATACGGAGCAAAAGTTCTATTTAGAGCCGGCCTAGAGGAATGGCGTAAAGAAATCGTAAGTACAATTATTGCAACATAACCTCATTTTTTTTTATACATGTGCTTTTAAAAAAAAAATAAAATCTGAGATTACATCTACATAGTCGATTAATCGATTTGGCCAATTTCGAATAACAATTGATCGGAATTTTTTGGTATACTGATTAATCGATTAAGGCCAATTTTATTTAAATTTAGCATTTTTAGGGAGCGCCCCGAAATTTTTCATTACAAAATCTTTAATTTTTTAAAAATCATGCAAATCAAAATCTTGCTAACCCTAAATCTTGCAGCAACAAAATCTTGCAAATATACGAAATCGTGCATAATCTTGCGTATTCATTATAAGTTATTCAAATAAGTTATTTTTGAGTTTCGATTAAGTTATTGCAATTTTTTTAAATTAGAATTTTAGGGTTGACTGCTAAATCTTGGTTTCCAAAATCTCGGTTTTACAAAATCTTGGTTTTTATAAATCCTGGAAAATCGGGATTTCGGTAACGAAACGAAAATAACCAAAAATATAAATTATGGAAATCATTAATCAATAAAAATATCGCCCGCGATTCTATGAATAAACGGGAAATTGTTATGCAAGATTTTGTAATGCAAGATTTTGTAATGCATGATTTTGTAATCCAAGATTTTGTAATGCAAGTGAACTAATATCACTATAAAAATGTATATATTAAAACACAATTTTGGTTGTTTCACTTTTTTTTTAATTTAGTGCAGTTCCCCATTTTCCTATTTTAATTCCCTATTTTATAACAGAAAAAGTGTATATGCAATTTTCAGTTACATTTTTATTGATTAATGACACTTATTTTGAGAAAATGAATGCTCGATTAAAGTATCTCTTTCGAAAAATGGTTCGAAATTGTCTCAGATGCCCTAATCGGATTGATTTGATAATGCTAGGACACACTAATTGGCTTTGGGTAATCATTTGTGGCAATAAAATCGGCTTCTCACATAATTTGAATATAAAAAAAGGGTTTTCCTTTTACTCCTTTCAAAATTAAATGTATTTATCGAATTTAAACGACCTGGCCCGCAAGCAATGTCTATATCACATTATTACTATCAATTATTATTTTTATTAATTATACAATATTTTACAGGGAATTCCGATGACAAATAGTTCATTTTTATGTAATAGTGAAACAACTACGTTAGATAAGCAATCATCCGACTCTCTTATTCTTAAATGGGTTGAAACCACGGCCAGATCGTCACCCAGCCATTCCGTTAACTCATTTCCAGATCTAAGAGACATTTTAAATAATACTTGGCGTGGTAAGGAAGTGGTTCAGTTCTATGCCAAATTTAAAATATTAAATAACCCTCACCAGAAAGACATTTGCCATGCGATAACCGAATATTTTATTTCAAATCAACAAAAAATGCTGTTAAGAGATATGTCAACTTATGCCGCAGAAATAGTTAAGTTATTTCCAACAGAAAAATCGGTAAATAACTTTTAAATTGTTTCAAATTATATAGTCTCAATAAATATTATTATTTAAAAATCGGTTAATCGACCAAACTAATTACCTTAATTTCAGGAAACGTATTATATTCCAAGGCAGAGACCCAAAAAAAAACCTTCTGGAAAGTTATACGATATGTATCAAAATAGGATATTTCGCTTAATAAGGATGTCTAGAGAAGCACTTCCAAATAATGCTGAACCTGCTCCAGACTCACCATGTATTGAAATCGATATAGATTCTGGTAAATATTTTAATGCTATTGCTAAAATTGATTTTTGAATTTTAATATCTACATATTTTGTAGAATTATTAGACAATTTGGAGGAAATTAAATTTTGGCTGCAAAATAATTTCGAACCGTGGAGCGAAATTTTGTCCAGGTGGAGAAAATCAGCCAAATATAGATACATACAACCAAATGAAAAACACAGTTTCTTTAGACGCAATCTTAAAAGAGTGGCCACTGTATATCAGTAGCGAAGGCTATCATTTAGTGAGAAATATTTATTTCTGATATTAGCTGCATTTCTCGAAATTTAATCTGATCGAATCAAAATTTTGATTTCAAAAAAATAGTTAAATTTTTGGTGTTGCTTTCAATATAATTGTGATTTGATCAGGACCATTTTGTCAAGAAATACGGCTATTAATGACGTCAATATTTACAACCATTTTTTTCTCGTTTGTATTACATAGATTGACATCGATTTTGAGTTTATTTACAAGGAGAAAGGATATCTTTTAATTCGGAATTACAATGATTTTTCACTAAAAATGGAAAAGTTCTATGAAACTAAAAACGATAAATTGAATTTAAAATTATATGAATCTTATAAAAATTGTGAAAACGAAAGTAAGTTAGTTTTTAAAATAATCCATGAACATAATCCATTTAAAAAATGAATCTTAATTTGTTTCATTTAAGGTTCTAAATGTTGCATTGCTGCATTATTATTAAACTCATTGTTGCAACCACCGAGGATCAGCAAGAAAAATAAACCAACTGTTTCGGATGCAGAAGAAGATTTTTTGATACATGTACTATGCATCAACAATCTGCAATTGTGTATCGACAACTTAAAAACTGATTATATCAAACGGAACTTGAAAATGCAACCAAAAATTATTGCTGTTGGTCCATCAATAAACAAATTAGAGCAGTTTTATATATATTTCGATGGGGTAAAATATTCCGTACCTACATTTATAAGAGCTTTAGATATAACCATTAAATTATGTTTTGTGTTCAATCTAAAATATTCCGAGACAAGCAAGCTAGTATGGGCATTCATGCAACAGTATTTTTTTAAAATACCACCAGAAATAATTAATTCATCAGTAGCAAATCTCATAAATCAAATTGAAAATCTACAGTAATTATCAAAACGCAATGAATTTGTATTTAGCTTGTTTTTTATGTGATAAGAACTTTATCATTGCTAATACACTTATAAAACATTTACAGTCAAACCATGGTGTTCCTTCAATCTTTAGATTTACGTGCAGACATCTTCAGTGTCGTCAAATTTTTCATAATATTTATAATTTCAAAAAGCATTTAATAAAACACGAAAAAGAAACAGAAAAGCAACAAACTTGTTTACCAATCCAACAAAAACAATGCGAAACCCAAATTTGTTCTTCTTTCCTAACAATTAATAGTTGCGAATCTTCAGTTGTAATTTCGGATAATTTAAATTCTACCTCTTCAGTTTCATCGTTTATAAACTTGAATGAAATGAATAGATCTTTACAAAACTCGGTCATAGCTTTTGCACTAAAAATGCACAATCATCCTACTCGTAATATTAACAGAAAAAATGTATTTGACATTCAAAGTGAAATTTTAGAAAATTTCTGGCAACCATTTTCAGAATTGATTTCCAAGGTTATTGTACCTGAGGTTGAAAATGTAGAAAACCGTAAACGAATTAAAAATTTCTTAACAGAAAATCAAAACCCTTTTCAATTTATAAAAACCGATTATTTATTTCTGAAGCATTTAGAGAATTTAGGAATTTTCCGTCCTCCGGAATCTTTTGTTATAAATAATGAAATAGCTGAAATAGTTAGCAATGGGAATCCTAACATAAAATCGGTCAATACGGAAGGATGTTTGCTTAATATACAATTTCAAATTAAAAATTATTTTGAAAGCGGTAATATACTGGAAGAAACTCTTCACAACATTTCCCAACTAAAAAATCAAAATAATCTAAAAAATTTTATTAATGGGAGCTTATGGCAGTCAAAGAAAGAAAAATTTCCTGATAAAATACTTATTCCATACTTTTTATATTCGGACGATTTCGAAATAAATAATCCATTGAGTTCACATGCGGGAAATCAGTCAATCTGCGGAATTTATTACACATTTCCGGTAATTCTGGAATTTCAACTCTTCAAATTAAGTAATATATTCGTAGCTGGCTTTATCAAAGCAAAAGATCGAAGCGAATATGGGAATAGAACCGTTCTCAATAAACTTGTAACATAGCTTAAAGAGTTAGAACATGTTGGATTGGAAATTAAAACTTCTTCCCAAAATGTAAGATTACATTTTGTGATAGGGCAAGTTCTTGGCGACAACCTAGGTTTAAATTCTATTTTAGGATTCGTTTCATCTTTTAGTAGCAATTATTACTGCCGTTTATGTAAAAGAAGTAAGACTCAAACAAGATCTGATTATTTTGAATTTCCGGGTTCCCTTAGAAATAGAATTAACTATCAAGCTGACCTTGTTATAAACGATTATAAATTGACAGGGATTAAAGAAAATTCTATTTTTAACTCTATAGACTCTTTTCACGTAACCGAAAATTTTTGTTGTGATATTATGCATGACCTTTTTAGTGGTGTTTGTCATTACGATTTGGCTAAAATATTAAATCGTTTTATCTATGAAGATAAAATAATAAGCCTTGATTCATTCAATTATAGAAAGCAAATGTTTCAATATGGTAAAACCGAAATTGGTAATTTAAGTCCTCCAATTCAAAAATATCATATTCAAACTTCAAATTTCAAAATGACTGCCAGCGAAATGAAAACCTTTGTTCATTTTATAGTCCTTATGATTGGTGATTTAATACCGGAACAAGACGAAGTATATCAATGTTTACTAATCCTAGTAAAAATAATAGATTTAGTTTTGAAAAGTAATTTTCACGTAAATGATTTAACGAAGCTTCGACAGTTGATTGAAAAACACAATGAGCTTTATTGTTATTTATTTCAAGATGATCTAAAACCGAAATTTCATTTTATGCTGCATTATGCAAGTGTAATCGAAAAATGTGGTCCAATTAAACATATGTGGTCATTTCGTTTTGAATCAATGCACCGTTTCCATAAGGATTACGCACATAATATAGCATCAAGAGTTAACATCCCATTGACTTTAGCTAAAAAATATGCCTTAAAATTTGCATATTTGCTTCATTCCGAATCTTTTTTTCAAACACAAATTTCGTTTGAAATAGAAACTGACAAACATTTTAAAACAGAACCTTATTTTGACAAATTGGTTTTAAACAATATTGATTCTGATTCTGTAAGTGTGGTAAAAAAGTTTATATATAAAGGTAATCTTTTTGAAAAGTTTTATTTCATCACCTGCACTTTTTCGGGAACAGAAATCCTCCGAGTTTTCGAAATACAAGACATAATAAAATCGGAGGAAATATTTTTCTTTGTTGGTAAAAAATGGAATATTATTTCTTATAACAATCACTTCTTATCTTATGTTATTGAGGAAACATGTCTGTATGAACTTATAAAACCTGAAAAAATTGATGGACCACCAATTCATAAATACTTTATAAACAATGGTTTGACTGTAATAAGATTGAAACCGTATTTTTAAGGTGCTTAAATTTTGATTATTTTATTATAATTATTATTTCTTAAAAATTTAATGAATTTTCTGAAAACTTGAAAAGTTAGTTTTAAGTTATTTTTTTTATAAAAGAAACGAATTCAAAATAAATTACAATTTATATGAAATAAAACGGAAATAAAACATGTAATATAAATTATTTTTCTGTATTTTATTATTTTATTATTTTTGTTTCGAAATTATACTATTCGTTCTCATTTTAACAATTCGCCCTTTTAACTAAGAAACAAAAAAGACCCCTGTCAAATTTACAAGTTCAATTAGGATTAAAATGGTACTCTTTTGTCAAAATAAAATGATAGCATTTTCGTGTGAAGTGCAAAAATATTATTGTAAAAATTAACATTTTTAAATTTACATTTTATTTAAAGTGATGTCTTTTAGCTTTGAAAAGAAAATTGTATTTTGAATTTTATTTTTAAACGAAAAAAATTTCAATTTTAAAAAGCCTTTATTTATTTAAAGTGATTTTCATTTAATTTTACAGGTGAATTTAATTCAGTTTCTATTTTAAATATAAATGATACACTTTACTTTAAAATTGTTACATTTTATTTTTGATTTTATCAAAAACTTTTATTTTAAAAGGATTAGAACTTTACATTTAACAGTTCTTCATTTTGGCAAATTTCCATAGAGAAATCCTTTTAAATTGAGCATTGAATCCGCTTAATAATAAAACTTTTTTTTCTGGGTGTACTGTGAGTAAATATTTCGTAATGGAAATCAGGCTTAAGCCTGATTTCCATTATGAAACTTTTACTGGCAGTACTTTTTACTGAATAAAAACGTAAACATCGAAAATTTCATTGAATTGACACAGATCATTCTTTGTTTTTAATTTTTTTTGAAAAATTGCATTGAAAAATCGAAATATTTTTCCAGTACTGACAAAATATACTTCGCTTCATATATTTTTCAGTAAATTTTGTCAGTATACTATAATAATTTTGTCAGTACTGTGAAACTGAAAAAGTGTTTTTTTTCTCTCACACAGCACGCGAATATATATTTTTATTTCATTTTTTTTCTACTGTCAGTAAATATTTCATAATGGAAATCAGGCTTTAAACGTATTTTATTTTCTTTAAACATTTTAATACCACGTGTTTTATTTCTTTAACCATTTTAATAGGTTATGGGCCCAGTAGTGATTAAATATTAGTTTTAAATAGTTTTTTTTAATTCTAAAAATCGTACGAATAAACTAAAACTTTGAAGGTTAAGCGCGTGGTTTTTCGTGTATTGTGAAATAGTTTTTGTTTGTTTCAGCGGTTGCCTCGTGCTTTGAACATTTTATTTTTTTAAATTAATTTCACAATATTGGGCAAGTTGAAGAAGTATGGAATCAAACATGCAAAAAGTAAAACCATTTGATGGTTCGAATTTCTCGAATTGGAAATTTCGAGTCAAAACATTACTAGAAGAAAAGAGTCTAGAAAAGTTTTTAACGAGTTCATTGGACACGTTATTGAGAGATGTTCCAGTTGATGCGAAAGATGAGGTTAAAAGTGAGAGGATCAGAGACACGTTGATATGTGATGAGAAAAAGTGCAAATCAATTTTGGTGCAATGTATTGGTGATTCTCAACTGGAGTAAATTAAAGACAAACAGTTCGCGAAGGAAATATACGATACATTAATTGGTGTGTTTGAGCGCAAAAGTGTTGCCGGTCAGTTGTTGTTGCGAAAACAATTATTGACAATGCGATACAAAGATGGTGACGACATCAACGAATATTTTTTGCAATTCGATCATACTGTGCGTGAACTGAAGTCAATTGGCGCCACATTGGAAGAACTCGACGTTGTCTGTCATCTGATTTTAACATTGCTAAAAAAGTTTCGATGGCTTGGTTACAGCGCTGGAAACAATGGATACAACATTACATATACATATTGGACGAGTGTGGAAAGCGTGCTGCGTTTGGAAATGGACGTAGCGGTAGATCAAGTGATTCGATGGCAATGCAAGCAGATCGTTCAAAGGTTATTTGTCACAGATGTAAAAGGCCAGGGCATATAAAAGTAAATTGCAGGGTAAAATTGTCAAAGAAAAATGTTGTGTACAATAAGAAAAGTGTCGGTGCAAATTGTGCTGAGAAAGATGACAATCCAGAGTTTTTGCTTTGTGAACAACAGGATGTCATTAGTGAGTCAGTTGGGAATAACGATGATGTTGCGTCATGTTGCATGGGTGCCAAAACATCAAAGAATGGCAGTGATGGCTTTGAAGAGATAAACTTTGTTCTTGATTCGGGCGCAACACATCATATTGTTAACAATAAGGTATTTTTCAATAGCATGCATAGAATTGAACCGATAATTATTTCAACGGCAAAAGCTGGCGCATCATTAGTGGCAAAGCAAAAAAGTGATATTTCCATAAAGACATTTTTCAATGATGATAATTTAACGAAAACGATTCAAAACGTTTTATTTATTGAGAATCTTAAATGCAATTTGCTGTCAATTCGTCAATTGACTGACAAAGGTTACAAAATCACATTTAATGGTGATGTTGCATTTATTTCGAAGAATGGTAAAAATATATTCGCTGCCCGCCGTAATGGTCAGCTATACCAGACAATTTTTTATGTTGAACGAAGTGTGTTTGCGGGGATTGCTGGAGTGGAACAATTAAATAAGGCATCGCAGAATTTGTGGCATTTTCGTCTGGCACATTTAAATGTCAGCGACATGAAAAAGATGGTGAATCAAAACAGGGCGATTGGATTGGACAAATTTAAGGTGAACATCGATGACAAGTTTTGTGAACCTTGTGTAATTGGTAAGCAAAAGCGTTTACCATATCCACCCAGAAAGGAAATCCGTTCTAAACGAGTTTTATAATTGATTCACACTGATGTCAGTGGTCCAATGAGTGAAATGGCGTATGACGGTTCGAGATTTTTTGTTAGCTTTACTGATGATTTTTCACGTACATCCATGGTATACTGCATGAAGCAGAAAAGTGAGGTTTTCGATAAATTCCAACAATATGTTGCTATGGCTGAAACGCAACATGGGAAAAGAATTGCGAAATTACAATTGGATAATGGCGGCGAGTATTGCTCAAAAGAATTTAAATCTTTTTGTGTCAAGAAGGGTATTCGGCTGAATTTCACGGTACCTTACAATCCGGAAATGAATGCAGTATCTGAACGTTTTAATCGTACTGTGGTTGAAAAAGCAAAAACAATGCCTTTGTCGAGTGGTTTAAGTCGTCGATTCTGGAACGAAGCTGTTTTGTGCGCAAATTATATTAAGAATCGTTCACCAACAAGTGCCGTTGGTAAACAATTTGTTAGTAAGACGCCTGCTGAAATTTGGTATGGCAAAAAGCCGGATTTGTCGCAACTTCGTGTTTTTGGTTCGATTTGTTACAATTATGTACCGGAAGAAAATCGTACAAAGTTGGATGCTAAATCATCAAAATATAACATGCACGGATATGGTTTATCATCACACACGTATAGACTATGGGACATCGAAAATGACAAGCTTGTCATGGGCCGTAATGTGACATTCAACGAAAAATCAATTTTCGATCGTTTGAATTATGTCAATATATCTAATTCAGAGGCGGCAGGCGATGACATTGATGACGAACGTGAACATAACCACGATGCAAATTTAGATGGCATCGGTAACATAAATGATAATGTCCACAGTACTTCGAATAGCATGGGTAACAACAATGAATTGTGCCGTGGTGATCGTTTAAAAAGAAAACCAGATCGGTACGGATATGAACCGGAAACTTGGTTTACTGGTTATCCATTTTCAGCTGAGGAATTTGTGCAAAATGATCCGGTTACGATGAACGATGCAAGGAAACGTGCTGATTGGCCAAAATGGGAGATGGCAATTAATGATGAATTTTCATCATTGTTAAAAAATGACACTTGGTCTTTGTGTAAGTTACCAACTGGTCGTAAAGCTATTACATGCAAATGGGTGTTTAAGATGAAATATAAACCAAACGGCGATGTCGACAAGTACAAAGCAAGACTTGTTGCTCGTGGGTTTTCGCAAGAAAAAGGCTTCGACTATAATGAAACGTATTCACCAACGGCCAAGCTAACAACTTTTCGAGTTTTATTGTCAATCGTCAATCATTTTGGATATGAAATGCATCAGATGGATGTAAAATGTGCATTTCTGAATGGACAATTGAAGGAAGATATCTACATGACACAACCAGAAGGGTTTGTGAAAGACAAAACAATGGCTTGCAAGTTGAATAAATCATTATACGGATTGAAACAGGCTTCACGTATGTGGAATGAGCGTTTTAATCGGTTCATTATTGAAATTGGTTTCAATCGTTGCGAATCGGATCAATGCTTGTATATCAAATTTGAAAAAGGCATCGTTTGTTATATTCTCTTGTATGTCGATGACTTGGCAATTATTTCCAACAATGTGCAGATGATCAACGATATTAAAGCAAAGTTAGCAAGAGAGTTCGAAATGATGGATGTTGGAAAAATTGATTTATTTTTGGGAATTCATGTTGAACGGAATTCAAGTGATAGTTCGATTGCCTTGAGTCAGTCACGTTATTTGAAGAATGTTTTAATGAAATTTGATATGAACAACTGTAAATCGGCGAAAACACCGATTGAAAATGGTTTGAGTTTACCAAATGGTGATAAAAATAACTTGACTGATCAGCCGGATAGAGAGCTCATTGGATGTTTGACGTATGCCACTCAAACAACTCGACCAGATTTGTGTGCATCAATGAATTTTTTTAGTCGGTTTCAAAGCTGTTGTACTGATGAACACTTCATGTATGCGAAACGTATTTTGCGATAC
The DNA here is from genome assembly GCA_958295665.1 of Tipula vernalis. NCBI lineage: Eukaryota > Metazoa > Arthropoda > Insecta > Diptera > Tipulidae > Tipula > Tipula vernalis. The sequence continues at coordinate 163,374,041 of OY282560.1, read as the reverse complement.
ATTCAGGGAACGGCTGAATTGAAAATGGTTTATTATCGCAATGCTACAGCTGATATTTTGACTGGATACGCTGACTCTGATTGGGCTGGTGATGAGAACGACTGTAAATCAACATCAGGTTATGTATTCATGGTATTTGGCAATACAGTAAGTTGGCTATCACAAAAGCAACCAACTGTCAGTCTTTCGTCAACTGAAGCTGAATATTTGGCATTGGCAAAGTGCATTTGTGAAGCAAAATGGTTACGCTGTTTATTGAACGAACTTGGTCATCGTTGCATATCATCAACAACGATATTCGAAGATAATCAGTCATGCATCAAAGTGGCAGAAGAGCCACGAGATCATAAACGTATGAAACATATTGATGTGAAATATAATTTCATTCGAGAAGCTGTCGTCAACAAGGAAATCAAGTTGCAATACATCTCAACCAACGATCAAGTTGCGGATATTATGACAAAAGGACTCGGAAGAATTTTATTTGAGAAACATCGTAAGAGTTTAAATTTATGATTCAATTAAGTTTTAACTTTAAGGAAATGTTTTCATTTATTAGAGTACATGTTTAACGTAGAGTTCATAATTAAAATTAAATTTTATTTATTTTTATTTTTGTATTTAAATTCAAATTGGGTTAACGGATCAAATTAAGAGGCGTTCACAGAATATGTAATTTGTCGGTTACCCAATAAACAATATGAATGCGACCATATTATAATTCTTCTTTAATTGTTTTGTGGTTAGTTGTAAACGATCCTTCATACTGAGAACATTAAAAAGAAATATTTTAATCTTGCATAAACGTATTTTATTTCTTTAACCATTTTAATACGTTTTCCTTGGCCCCGAGCCTAGTATTGGTTACTCCAAGAGCCATCTGGCAAATGGCATAAGGAATTGGGAACAAAAACATAAGAACATATTCTGGGAGTCCTCCATTGGGATGAGACAGACCAAAAAACTATTAAGCTATGATATTAGACGTTTAGATCAGGCAATCAAGATGGATAGACAGTCTCTAAAATCCCTCATCTGGTACTTAACAGGACATGGCCCTTTTAATGGACATCTGGAGAAAATGGGAAAGTCCCCTACAGACTGTTGTAGATTCTGCAACCTGGAAAGGGAAACATCCGAACATCTACTATTCACGTGTGATGCAATGTAATCCATAAAAGATTTAAATTCCTCCATGCATACACAAAACTGTGGCCTAACGCCGGCCCTTTAAATATGCATGAGCTGGTGGCGTTTATCAAGGACTTGAACCTCCACTTTACGTGAAACCTGGGGATGCACAATAGACCTCAATGGTCGCGGTGCACAGGGCTAGTATAGCTCACCCCGTATAATTAAAAAAAAAAAATGCGGACTCTGGATACCAAGCACTCTCCAGTTTTATTTAACCTTCCTGTAGTAAAGCTGGGTGACCTACAGGCGACTTTCCATTCCCAGCAACTCGTAAGAGTAAAATCAAACGGAAGACGGGGCAGTGGTAGGAATATACGGGAGTGGGAGAGCTCTCTCGAAGTCCTTGGGTACCAATGCTACCGTAGTCTTTCTAGCAGAACTACATGCTGTAGTAAACATCTAGTAGGGACAGCTATACTGCCGTCCTAGAATCAAACGCGGTATCTACAAAAAATCGGAAATTGAGTTTATGGTTTTCTTAGTAACCTGGCATGTTATTCTACCTATTTACCGACGGAACACTCAGTGTCTACATTATTTCTTCCAAAAACACGCATCATTTTATCGTATCTTTCTAAAATTTATACGTTTTCTAAGCACGAATGGGGTACCTACATACTCTAGCTAAAAACGCAGTAACTGCTTGTACAAATATGTACATACCGCATTTCTTTTCAGTATACTGCATTTGCTATTACTTTGACTAGGAATCACCTTTATTAGACAGTAAACATTCCAATTTACAAAGGGCTATTACCAAAACTTTAAAGCGTAATATCTCAATTTCATGCCACCAGTAGATACCGCTTTTGGTTCTAGGACGGCAGTATAAGCCCAGATAGTATGTATCACGTACCGAACGGCAGTATTATCAGGTTCATTAGGAGCCTGAATATTGACTGGACGGATAATTAAGCAGGGTCCAAGCACAAAAGATCTTTTAGGTCGCAGTGCGGGGTGGCTGAACGCCCACTTGGCCCTTCTATAATAATAATAATAATAATGGCAGCCTTTCTGTAAATATGCTGAAGAAATCATGTACAAAAGCTGGGGGTCTATTATGAAATTTTTCGATTTCGGATTTTTACGATATCGAAAAAATCCGCCCTATTATGAAACAAAAAAGGAAATTCGCATCGGATTTTTTCGAACGCACATGGCAAAATTCGACTGCTATTTAGTTAGCGGATTTTGTAAAATTTAGGGTATTTTGTGTTTTTGTGGCAAATACATGGTTTGTAAATGATATATTTAATTTTAAATAAATTAAATATTATTTATAATATTATAATAATTATAAAAATAAATAAAATTACAAATTCGATTTACCAAGTTTCATAATAGGGTAAATTCGCGGCGTATCGAATTTTTTCGATATCGTAAAAATTCGAAATCGAAAAATTTCGTAATAGGCCCCCAGTTTAGATCTCCACATAAAAAAGGCCTAATTCTAGTTCGTCCACTAGTAGACCAAGTTCTGCGGTGTCTGAAGGCAATGACAGCGTAAGTGGATCCATTAATAAGCTTGTGGGAGCGGTTCAATTTAGTGCTACCTAACAAAGCGATCGCAGACCAAACAACAAGGCAAAACATTTCGGAGACATAGTGAATTATGTCATGCGTTGCCTTCACGATGTCGAATTGTACGAGACTTATTTATATATTAATAACTTATTCTATGAACAAAGTTTAAAAAAACAACAAAATAGTATATTGTACAACGAGTATTGAATGATACTCATTTCCCACGAGTACTCGTATTGAAGTTTGCAGCACGAGGCTTAGCGAGTTTTACACTCCAATTTTTCTACGCCTACACTACAGTTTTTCTAAGCATACACTATACTCTCTAATAATTTTAATTTGTATTTTATTTTGTAAAATGAACCGAAATATTTGAACCGTTATTAAAAATAATTTTTAGCTGATTTGAGGAGTGTTGTTCATCAACTATTTGCTTGGCGCAATAATCGTCTTCTAAAACTGGTGTGGAAGTAGATGGAGTATCAACCGAATTTTCAATGGAACAAATGATTTTACTCGCGACATGGAATTTATTCGTTAAGGACTACTGATCGATGTATCTTTCTGCGACCATTGTAGATTTCCAACCAACGTGCCGTTTTAAAGATGTGATGTCTTCACTACTGTCAATCAGAATTGTTGCAGAAGATCTGCAGAAACAGTGGCCGGTATACAGTTGTGGTTTTGGAAGGTTTAAGTAAGAAGCAATCTGATTTCCCAAATTTCCAAGTTTATTGATACCGATTTTTTGTACGGTACATTTTCCTTTCTGGTAGTTCAAAAAAAAACTGCAATGCGTATTATTTTTTGGGCGCAGGTTTACGTATTTTTTTAAAATTTCGTAAAATTGTCCCGTTACAGTAAATTTTCGGGCAAATTTTGTTTTGGGTTTCGGAACGTCCACCAAAACTGCTAAACCTAAATCATTGCAATCTGTAGTTTTCATATTGTACAGCACATCCCTGCGACACGCACCCATAAGTCCCATAACTAATGCGCTTATACAAAAAGTTTTTATTAATTATATTTTATTTTAATTATATTAAGATCGGCATACTTTTGTCAGTAGTTATTTATCACCTGGAGCTGCTTTTATAAATTTAAGAATTTCCTTTGATGTCAAAGGGTTCGATTTTTTCGATTGATATCCATTTGATTTTCGCTCTAAAAACGCTCTTAATTTATTGTACGTATGTATATCAATATCCACATTGTGGTTTATATTAAGAGTTGTCCATAAAGTCGAAGGTTTGAATTTTTTGCGAGCTCACCAAAATAGGCCAAAATAATATTTTCGGAAAATGATGTCGTGGTTTGCTTTTTACGCCAATCAATAAACAAATTATATGTACTTAATGTTTCTTTCGATATTTTAGGTATCAAATCGGAACGTAAACTATTGCCAGCTTCTTTGATATTGGGTGGTGTACAGTCAAATTCACTTTCACTATCCATAATTAAAATAATTATGCAGTTTTAATCTATCGCCTAGGCAACCGCGTGTGGAATGAAAAATTGTATAAAACGTATACTCTAACCACAAAACGACTCATAAGGTACACATTTCGATATAGGCGTAAGAAAAATATTTTTTTCAATAGTTATTCATCACTTTGTAAATTTTGACAAAACACAGTTTGATCAGTTTAAAAAAAAAAAACTAAATAATTTTTATTGTTGCATCACAATAAGTTCAAATCAAAATTGAAACGCAAGCCAAAAACAATACTGTGAATGAAAAAGTTACTACAAATCGTGTGTTCACTAAGTCAATACACATTACATAGATGGCAGCACAAATTTGATAAAATCGAACCAAAAATTACCTCCTGGAAAAACTTCAACTTCAGATGTGGAATATTTTCAACGGAAAGCGTGAAGAACGCAATTACCCATAACAATTCCGCGCTACACTGTTTTACCTACCTTTTCACTCAGTACTTAAATACAAAAACATGAAAACAACTGTTGGGCCTGTTTAGACAATGAATACACAGCGTGAAGTGATTTCCTCATTTTTACCTGTTTGTCTATAAACCATATTGGAGTGAGATGGTATTTTCATATCCAAAGAGGTAAGAAACGAGGAAGATACATCATGCACGGTATACATCGTCTAAACAGGCCCATTGTGCGACAATTCGCTTGTCATTCGGTTTTCTAAAGGTTTCTAGATGGTTCCATAATGTTTCCAAAATGTTCTAGAATGTTACAGACAGAATGTTCTAGATCTAGAATATTTGAGAATGTTCCAAATTTATTATAAAATCTTCCGGAAGGTTCCAGAATGTTATAGAATGTGCCAGAAGGTTCGAGAATATTCCAGAATGTTTCGGAATGTTATAGAATCTTCCAGAAGGGTCGAGAATGTTCTAGAAGAATCTAGAATTTTCCAGAATATTTGAAAATGTTTTAAAATGTTCGAGAATATTTTACAACCCGAAGGTTTTGAACCTTCGAAGAGACTTCCGGTTCCGGTAAGTTTGAGAATGTTCCAGACGGATCTGGACCTTCGAAGAGACTTCCTGTTCGCCAGAATGTCCTAGAAGATTGTAGAATGTTCCAGACAAAATGTTCTAGAATGTTCCAGAATATTATAGAATCGTCCAGAAGGTTCGAGAATATGTTCCAGAGTGTTCTAGAATATTTGAGAATGTTGTAAAATGTTGCAGGATGTTCGGGAATGTTCTAGAATGTCACAGAAAGTTCTGGACCTTCGAAGAGATTTCCGGTTCCGGAATGTTCCAGACGGTTAAGGACCATGGAAGGGACTTTCTGTTCCGGAATGTTCTATAATGTTCTAGCATATATTCTAGAAACCGGAAACTGAAGTCCAGAATCTTCAAGAACATTCTCGAATGCTCGACAAACCTGTTTTGGTGGGGATGCGTTCCAGTTCAAGTATGTATATAGGCGATGGCAAGACGCATGCGTCAGTATACTTTTGTAAATCGATTAGAGCGGAGCAAGGAAATTGATATTATAATAGTAGTGTATTAAGTGGAATTTTAGAGTGGTTAGTAATATTAACATTTAACAGGATGCCGAAACGTAAAAGAGGAAAAAATTTTGCCCGTGGTGAATCTAAAAGAAAGAAACAAAGGCACTCTTAGCTTCACAACGGATTGATAATGGTAGTGATTATGAATTTACTTAGAAACGTATTCTTATCAGGATTAACAATTTTTTATATATGCTGGTTTGAAGATTGAGTTGGGCGTTGAGTTTGGAGTTTAGTTGAAGTTTAAGTTAGAGGTCAATTTGTGGGTTGAGTTGGGGTTGGATTAGGATATAGCGATCAGTTCACCAATTTTTCTATATGCTGTTTGTAGAGTTGAGCTGGGCATCAAGCAAGTTTGTGGTTGAGTTGGGTTTCATTTGCCGGCTGAATTGGGGTTCAGTTGCGATTGGAGAAGGTTTAGTGAGCAGTTTTTTGGTGTTTGTATGTATGTATGAATATACATATGGTATACACTTGGGTACAAAAAATTCGCACATTGATAAATTTTCACCAAAATTTCAAAAATATCAAAAAAATCCAATGTTTGTTTAATTTTCTTGAATGCAGATTCAAAGTCTATTTCAACACCTATCCAGTGATACTATTTTTGTACTTATACCGTATCAACAAAGTAATTTTTGGGATCAACATCTGAAGTATACGTTTTTTGTGAATTTATCTGCATAAAAATTAGTGATAAAAATCTAATTAAAACATGGAAATCAGCAAAAAAAACATTTTTATTAATAGGAAGTATTCCCTCTCCTAGCCTGAATGACACCTTCCATTCGATGTTTCATCGATTTCACCAAAGTTTTTCCCAAATCTTGAGGTATCGCCTCCCATTCCTCTGCGATCGCATGTTGCAGCTCCTGGAGACTCGTTAAAACAACATCTCTGGCTCGAACCCTTTGTTTCAGCTCGTCCCATAAATGTTCGATGGGATTTAGGTCCGGGCTTCGAGCTGGCCACTCCATAATAGGCACATCCACCTCTTGAAGGTACTGGTAAACTATACCAGCCGTAAGTGGTCTCGCATTATCCTGCATTAACACGAAGTTTTCACCAATAAAACCGGCAAAAGGTACGACGTAGTCCTCGAGTACTTCCTCAATATACTGTTGAGGAGTAAATCCTCTTAGGTTAGGTTAGGTTGGAGTGGCTGCTTACGCACACTTAGACCGGTGACGGTCCATTGTGATACCACCGAATATATCCCCTTTACCCCTATTGGAACCATTTCGAGCTACTTATGTAGTGTAAGACGTTCCGCACTTTAATGTTTTCGAGATCCGAGGCAGTTCATCCTGAACTTACCCAAGTGTTTGTGCCTTCTGAGTGCCAATGCTGGACACGAGCAGAGTAAATCCTCTTGATCGACGACTATTATTCGCTCCGGAGATGAACACAAGATCTGTCTTTGCCTCAAATGAAATGCCTCCCCAGAAATTGCATGATCTACCGCCATATGAGACTCGTTCTTCAATGCAACATTGTTCAAATCGCTCTCCTGGTCTTGTATACACTCTTCCTCGCCCATCGTTGCCATGTAACACATCATGCACTCGTCAGAGAACATGACTGTTCTCCATTGTTCTTCTGTCCGATCTAAATGCTCTCGAGCCAACTGAAGGGGGGCTTGCCGATGGGCTGGGGTCAATTTCGGCCTGTTTGCTGGTCTGTGTGCAGTCAGATTACCTTCTTGAAGTCGTCTTCTAACTGTCCACCGACTGACTTGGGATAACTTCTTGGAGCCGGTGTCCCAATTGAACCGCATTCAATCAATGATTGGTTATTTTGTTAGTACCTTCAAGAGGTGGATGTGCCTGTTATGAAGTGGCCAGCTCGAAGCCCGGACCTAAATCCCATCGAACATTTATGGGATGAGCTGAAAGAAAGGGTTCGAGCCAGAGATGTTGTTTCAACGAGTCTCCAAGAGCTGCAACAAGCGATCGCAGAGAAATGGGAGGCGATACCTCAAGATTTGGTGAAAACTTTGGTGAAATCGCTGAAATATTGAATGGAAGCGTTCATTCCTATTAATAAAAATGTTTTTTTTTGCTGATTTCCATGTTTTAATTAGATTTTTACTATTAATTTTCATGCAGATAAATTCACAAAAAACGTGTACTTCAGATGTTGACCCCAAAAATCACTTTGTTGATACGGTATAAGTACAAAAATGGTACCACTGGATAGGTGTTGAAATAGACTTTGAATCTGCATTCAAGAAAATTAAACAAACATTGGATTTTTTGATATTTTTGTGAAAATTTATCAATGTGCAAATTTTTTGCACCCAAGTGTATAAGATATTTAAACAAATCCACACGCCTTGACCGTTTTGAATCAAACTTTACAGAAATATTGTTGATCTCAGAAAGGTCACGAAAGGAGGGGTTCGGTTAGGAATTAATTTGTGGTCGAGTTGAGGATTTAGTGGGAGATTAAATTGAATTCTTAAACGCAAATAGTTGTCGAATCTAGTTTATTTCGGGATTGGGTTGGCTGTTAAGTGTAGAGTTGAGTAGAGCGTTGAGATTTGGTTCGGGTTAATTTGAGTTAGGGTTTAGTCAGCTTGCGTTATGGTTAAGTGAGTGGTTCGGTTTGGGAATTATTGGGGGTTTGGTTAAGGGTTGATTTAGTTGAGGGTTGGGTTGGCGGTCAATTTGCTGATTGAGTTTTGGATTGCGTTGCGATTGAGTTGGAGGTTGTTGGAGCTGTAAATTGAGTTGGAGGTTAAGCCGGAGAGTAATTTTCAGGATCGAAGTTCTGATCACCTCGCGAGGTTTCAGCCCTTTATATTTTTATTTCAGCTATTATTTTCTAGTTCAACTATTAAAAAAAAAAATAACAAAAAACAAAATTCTAAAAAACAAAAACTTACAAATAGAAATGATTCCTGACCCCTTAAAATTTTTTTTAATTTTTTGGTTTCATTGATTTTGGAATTTGGTTATGGTTTTATTAATTTTTTGTGGTTTTGGTTTTGAAAAACCGGTTTCCAGCCCTGCATACAAATGATGATATTTTTAGATTAGCGCATAGACCGTACTCGAAGGAATCATTGGAATATGTTGAAATTAAATATTAATAAAAAATGCTGGTATCCTTTACAATCATCAGAAAACTCACCTTTTATGTTAGTTTGACAGATTAGCTTTTTAAACAACTTAATTTTTTTTTGTTATTTTGGAAATCGGCTTTAGCAGAAAATCTTTTAATAAACTACTCACATGGTAGGAAAACCATAAAGGTTTCTAAAACAATAAAACAGAATGTCATTACTAAACAAGCTTAATAATTGTATTCCTGCAACTTAGGCTGGTGGTACCAATCATCTGTTGTGAAAAACAGAAATGCTTGGATGAAACTAGGGCATGTTTCAAATAGGCGGGTTAATTTTATAGCAGTATTTGGAAACCTGCTTCAAACCATATTTATTTTTAGTTTTGAACCTTCAAATGAACAATCATTGAACCCCCTTATAAAAGGACCGGTCCTTCTATTCAACTTTTTTGAAATTTGACCTTTTAAAAACATGTCAAATTTTTTCGAAAAGAGGTACCTTGAAATAAAAGGACCGGACCTTTTTTAAATAAATCATTTACAAAAAAACTATTTTAGATTTTTATAATCATAGACGTTTGTAATGTTATTTTAAAGCTAAAATAACTTAATTTTGATTATAAAACGTTTTTTTTTATAGGGGTTTCAACTTCATACCTAAAGACCTCCATCTTAACACATTTCGAGATAAGTAGATTCAAAATTGTTTACATAAGCTGGTAGTTTGTTTAATTCAAATCTTCATTATAGAGGAGGCGAGTGATTCTTTAGTACATGAATAGTTTAGGGAACTGACACGTAAGGCAGCACAACAAAATTAATTCGAAATTCGAAAAATGTGAATTTATTGTATATCCTTTTTGATGTTTAACATTTTTAGAGGTTGATTAAAATATCTTAAAAAAGAGACTGGTCTTTTTATTGAATAAAGGTACTGGTGGTCCTTCTATTTGATTAAAAGGACCGGTCCTTTTATAATAATAATCAGGTCAATTATAGAATCCGCTGAAGCGAATCAAAAAAAAAAAAAAAAAAAACAAAGCAATACAACAAATTATCCTACGAACGAGTCAATCAATGCCTCCTAGATTTATATTGAAGCTTATTGGTTGCAATTTATACATTCTTACATAAATACAAAACAAGTAAGTAAGCAAATATTTTGCTTATCCTACGTCTTTCTGTTATAATAAGTATAAGTAAAGAAATATCACAAACCGCCAATAAGCCTATTTAGACGTGTATGATACGATTTCCTCGTTTCTTACGTCTTTTCCGTTTAAAATATCCCCACTCCAATACGGTTTAGTGGCAAAGTGGTAAGAAAAGAGGAAGATACTTCATCTATCGCCACAGTGTCTCCGTAGTATTGACACTTAAACACGTGCCAGCCCAGTTCTTTTCCTGGACTCCTCGATGATAATACTTGTATGTAGAAGACATGTTAAGTTAAATATTTAATTTTTTCCTTTAGACTTGTTTTTTGTCTGGGCCTCATTCCAGGAGAAACAACGGCGATACTTTTCCCGATTAACAATGCTGTTAGTAGATTTCCATTGCAAGTCTTTATCAGTGAGAGCAACTTGTATACAATTAGACTTCAAGGGACTCTCTAACCCATTTAATCGGTGCGTGTTCTCCGTTAGTAATCAAATAATAAAACTAAAATTCACTTCAAATAAATGTCAATCTCTCTCTCTTCGTTTTCCATCCAGTGTTCTTTTCTTTGTGTTCCAAGCTACAGAGAAGCTTTGAAAATCTATAAGTTATAGAATTTTATAAGCAGAACAATTTTGTGGGTTTTAGTAAAAATTAAAATTGATACCTATCGGTCGTCAACTAGCGGTGCTCAATTTGGAAACAAGAGAGTTTGAATTTTGTACCTTTTAATATTTTAATTTTATTAAAAATTAATGTCTGTACAGCAAAAACGTGTCACAAAATGCAAGACAATACACATAAAAAGAAACACTTCATTCCTTTTTAATAATTCAATCGTGTTTCATAATTGACGATTGGAAATATAGAGAAAGCACTACCTATCGGAATAAAATAAAGGTGTAACAAAGTCCTAAAAATTAGCATCAGCGCTCACAGAACGACTAAAATATGGTATAGTGGAAATTTGTTTGAAATATGTAAAATCATCCGAATTGATTTCACATATCCTTATTTTAAATTTTGACAGCAACGCATTTTATTTTTAACCATTATATAATTTTTAATTAATTTTTGTATAAAACTTAATTAGTTCATAATATTACAATGTATTTGCAATCTTATAATTTAGGTTGGTTTTCGCAAATAAAATGGTTAGCTCTTGAATAATCTAGACGTTAATTCGATTTTTGTTACATTTTTTTTTTAATTCCACTAAGAATTTTTATTTTTTATGTGCTTCTGTCTCAGCAGACAAATAAATTACCAAACAGAAACGACATTACCAAAAAATTATTGCTCTTGAACTGCTTATTTGAACAGTAAAAATGAAAACCTTAAATCTGCGTTACGTCACTACTATGTATTCCTTTGTTTTCACCTCGACTTGTTGAAACATCATTTTATACATTGAACTATTGTGACTTTCTTACTTAGGAATGAACTGGAATAAAATTTGCTCGGATAATAATAACGGCCATCGTTTTGATTTTTTTTGTATACTTTTTTTATATTTTTATTAAATTTTCTTTCCTTATTCTAAAAGAAACAAAAAAAAAACAAAAAAACGAAAAGAAAACTATAAATCAATTTTCTTCCTTTTTTAATTTAATTTAATTAATTTCCTTTTTTTAAATATATAATATATTAATTAAGAATAATAATAATAATAATAGTAATTATAAAAAAATAGCAAATTTGAAATTTTTTTATTTAATTTTGTCGTTAAATGTTCTTTTGTTTTTTAGTTAATGTAAACTTAAATATTGGCATTTGATATTTTTGTTTTTAATTAGAATATATATGTATGTATAAAGATGTAGTATGTATGTATTTATGTAATCAATATATTTGTGTATATAAATCTCTTGGCTCATTCGTGTGCAAAATGATCGATTTATATTTTTTTTAATTACTTGTTTATGTAATATATTATAATACATTTAATATTAAAACTAAAGTTTAAAGCTTGTTTTTCAATATAAAATTTAATAATTAGAACTTAATTTTTTAAACATAATCAAAAACTGTATAACAAGTAAATAATATAACTATATATTAAAATATAACATGTAAAACGCGCGCGACGACTGACTACGTAGTGTGATTAGTGTTGCATATAAAAAAACGACATCGACGCCCATGTCATATTGAAAAACAAACTTTACGCGTTTTAATTAATTTTATATATATATATATATATATATATATATATATATATATATATATATATATATATATATATATATATATATATATATATATATAAATATATATATAAATATATATATATAAATATATATAAAATATATTTAATTATATGTTTAGCCGCCAGTAACGTATTTTTTAAGTACTTCTTTCGAAGCCCTGAAAAAATCGGTAAGCAGAACGAAAAAACTTGGTTTAAAAATAAAAAAATAAACCGCACATGCATATACATAAATTCATTACAGCAACAATTAAACTAAAACACACACACACACGACTATAATATAAATAGATAGTGTTGTACGCAAATTAATTCCTGTTTATAAATATGTTGCGCATGCGCCTTATTTTCACAAATGATCCAATTTTTATTGACGTTAAATATGTATATTTTGCGTGGATACTTAAAAATTAATCGTAAAAGTACAACGATAAATGGAAAAAGATTTTTTTTTTTGTTTATAAAATAAATAAAAAAAAGTTTTGTATATAAATTTTTTGTTTGTGTTAAAGAAATCTGAAATGAAAGAAAAAATTTTCATTAGTATCAATTTTTGGTAATTTAGTTTCACCAACACAAAATCAATCTTCGCACACTAGTGAATGAATTCTGTCATCATCATCATCAAAGTATAAATTTACAGTCTTTCGCCCTAATAAAAAAAAAATGGAAATATGGAACCTCGTTTGGAAGAAGGATTCATAGAAAAAAATTAATTAGAGACAGAAACTAGCAGTGCTTCACAATGCAAAAACCTTTTACTTTTGAGTTACAGATTTGTATGAATTTCCAAAATGTTTGTCCGTTATATTGGAAATTCATAATTTTTCATTGTGATTGCTCTGTTATTCGCTTAACTTTATATTTTGCTTGGAAACTCAGGCGAATTTGGACAAAGTTTGATTAGGAATTTGTGCTTCGTTAAAATTCCAAATAAATCAACATTTTGGCTACAATTTAAATTAGTTAAACAAAATTAAAAGCAAGTTAAAATAACTTTCTTTCAATTTGACTAGAAATTTGAATTAATCGAAGAGAAAGAGATTTGCGCGAAACTTATAATGAAAGCCAAAATTTTAATCCGGATTTTTTTTTAAATCTGAAAACATTGAAAATGCGCTGATTCGTGCGTTTATTCAATTATGTAAATAAGAAATCCGTAAATTCTAATAAAATCGAAATAATTCTCGAATTAGTGTAGTCGAACATTATGATTAAGATTCCGGCTTTGACAAGTTTTACTATTGAAATGTTGAAATGAACAAAATGTTTAAATTCGAATTTAATTTGAAAATGATTAGAGATTAGCCTCCAAAAATTTAATTTTTGTTACTGTTATAAAAACATCACATTCATCCAATCACAAAAAAAAACATGTAATTTATATAACCAAAATAGTTTACCTTAATAATTTAATTTCTTGTATGATATTTGACCACCCCATTTTATTTTTTATTTAATTTATTTAATATTTTTGTAGTTTTTGATTTTTTGTGATTTTTAATTAGTTAAAAATAAAAAAATACACATCCACAATACATTTTATATTTTGTTTTAACTCAAAAAAAAAAAATCGAAAGTCAAACCAAATTTTCAAAAAAATATTTAATTGGTTTTTTCTTTCAGATTTTCCCTTTGGTTTAATTTTTATTTTTGCTTACTTAAAAAAAAAGTGTTTTTGGATTGGATGTTCACTATACACACACAAAAAAATTAGTGTGCATCAATATTTCTTTTTTTTATGGAAAATTAAAAAATATTCTTTCTTGTTTCCGTTTATTATTTTCTTTCAACGATTTTCTTTTGTATATTTGTTTTTCATATAATAATATATATTCATTTTAATGTTATTTTTTATGTATTTGTTTCTCTCAGTGTGATTTTTAGTTTTCTTTTTACTTTCTTTTAGAATAAAAGACATCGAGTCTTCTTCTTTTTCTTAACTTGTAATGCCGCTCGGGTAGCGGTTTCAAATACTTCACGTACACCTTCTTTTGATTTAGCGGAACATTCTAAATATGCAAAAGCGTTTATTTTTTCAGCCATTGCACGCCCTTCTTGTGGCTTAACTGGTTCTTGTTTCATTTTAGCCAATTCCTGCGAACAAGTACATAAGAAAAATACAAATATTAAATTTATATTATTCACCGATTTGATCTGATAGTTTCGTATTTACCTTAATTGTTGTAGGATCATTTCTGAGATCTTTTTTATTACCGACTAAAATTATTGGAACATTTGGACAAAAATGTTTTACCTATAATAAATGAACGAAATGAGACAGTTAATAAAATTGGTAAAAATCTTAGAATAAACAAGTCTCTGCTCATAAAATATTTCAATTCTTACTTCTGGTGTCCATTTTTCTGGTATATTTTCAAGTGAATCTGGCGAATCAACTGAGAAACACATTAAAATGACATCAGTGTCTGGATAACTTAGTGGTCTAAGTCTATCGTAATCTTCTTGTCCTGCTGTATCCCATAGCGCTAACTCGACCTGAAATCAAAATATAAATAAACAAAATTAATTTCTTGTTTCATTATAAATATTTATAAAACTATAACAAAAGATTTAAATTATTTTTATTTTGTTAAATTTGCGTTATTCGCAAAATGAATTCGCATTTGTATTATATCGTACACAATAAATTGCCTTTTCTAACTATACAATTTTTAACTTTCCGAGAATGTTTCTAAAAATAGAAAAAATAAAATGTAAAATCGCTATACACATTTTCAGAGTGTGATAGCTCTCTTAAAAATTCATTTAGTCTGTAATGATCAGTCAAGTTTTGTTATCCAAATATCTTAACTTAAATCAGCCAAACGAGTTCTAATATCTCTTAAACAATTTACGTAACAAAAGGAAACTTCTAGTCAGGGTCAACGCAATTACATACAAAAAAACTAGGTACATTTAAGTATATACTAACAAAAGTCAACATCTTATCTTATCATCTTATTTCTTATTTGCATTTGAAATTATGTACAACAAACGAACGATTTCTTTATAATGTTTATTATAAATAAGCGTAGCAAGAGACACGTCTAAAGTAAAGGTTCAATTTTATCGAATAAATTTTATTTGTACTTATTATTAATTGAAATACACGTGGCGTTCTTACACATTTTCGAACACACACTCTCGAACTTAATCGAGCAATGTTGCACATACTACCAAGTTAAAATAGCCAGACTTTTATAGCCACGGATTTCATATGAGCTTGCCAGTTGCAAAAAATCGACCGGTTAATTCGAATCTTCTCGCAATCTAAAACTGTAAATGCAAACAAATAAAGAGGATATCAAAAAAGAGAAATAAGCGTATTACACAAATCGGTTTCCAGTCAATCACGTGGGGGTTAAAAAAAAGAAACTGAAAACTCGTCAATGTAATTTTAACTAAAAAACCTAAATCTTGCTCGATTACAAATATTTTATCGGAGAATGGAACCCTTTTAACATGTGGATCAGATATTTCAAATGAGCTTAATAGCTATTTTACAAGTGTTGCTGATAATTTAAGAGTTAATCATTTTACAAATGTCATTCCAGCTAAATATGATCTCCCATATGATAGTTGTCCAGAAATATTTTGTTTGACTCCTGTTTCTAATTTTGAAATTTTATTCATAATAAAATCGTTAGAACCGAAATAGGCACTTGATAATGATAAAAGTCAAAGATAGTTACCATATTTTTAGATCGGTATGCTATTCTTAGTGCTCATTAACATGCGTTTTCGTCAAAGAAAGAACATTGAGTTGCTGGAGTTCTTGAATACCATTTATAATGGTTTGTTGATGCTACTAAAGCCTTTGACATGGTTGATCATAAGCGTCTCCCTACCTATTCTAGCTGACATTGGGTTTAAAGATATATCGAACAAGCGGTTTGCTTCTTATCTTTAAAACAAAACGGTGAAAGTTAACCTAAATAGAGCTTTTACTGACCCCAGAAGCCTGATCGTTGGTGTTCCCCAGTACTCTGTGTTGGGCTCTTTGCTGTTTTTGATTTATACAAATTCTGTATTTAGATTGAAATTGTTTCGTAATGTCACTGGGTTTGATGGTAAATCTTCGACAGACGTTGTCTCAATGATTAATTCTGATCTTAAAGTTTTTTTTTTTTAAATGTTGCCAATGGCTTTATTCTTGAATCTTTCTACATAAGAAATTCACAAGAAGTAATCAAATCTTAAGCTAAAAATTATTACATATTTTAAGTCTTAACCGTTAGGTAATATAAGTTAATACTTATTGTTAGTGCTCACAATTTAATTAATTTAGATTATACTTATAAGTATAACATAATCAGTTAGTAAATTTACAGGTTCACAGGTTCATCAGTCCGAGTGGATCTGTTCTTCTCAGTCGCCTAAATCGCGGCTGTTGTAGTATTTTCCTGGCCAATTCGTTGGGATGTGCTTCTAGTTTTAAATAATATTTCGAACTGAATTCTTTAATTGTTTCTTTAACGGTTTTAATCCCAAGGTCGTCATGTATATTACTATTTCGAATGTACCAAGTAGCATTGATAATACTGCGAAGTATTTTCGCTTGGGCTCGTTGCAAATCTTAAAGTGATGCATTTATGATTCGATAAACTTTACATAATTTTTAGTGAAAAAACATTTATGTTTTTTAAACTAATTGGAATCCTAATTTTGCATGGTTATAACCTAGTAACATATCACATATATTCTAAATGCACTCCCATAAATTGGCAGTCTTTTAATATTAAGTTAGTCGATTCGTTTAAACGTATCCATTTGGACAACAACCCCAATTGGAAAAATCTTGTAACCAACTTAAAACTATACACGAACTCCGCTTCCAGAATATTCTATCTTCTTGGTGACCTATACCCAGTTTCTGTTCTGCTAATGTTATATTCATGCATTGGTAATGTCTAAGGTCTAAACTGGAATATGGTTGATCATGCTGGGGTGGTTGCTATAGAAGTACTTTAAGGCCATTACTTATATGTACAGCAGAAAATGATTTTGTGAACCATATTGAAAAAACAGCACTGAACCTTCTTGGTCTTTACTTAGCAATGTTTTGCCGTTGCAACACTTGTGTATTGACAAGGTTTTAAGTTTCCTTGTTTAAGCGTAGCGATCAACAATGCAGACGATTTGTTGATCGTTATAACCTTCGTGGGAAGAGATTCAGAGATAAACACTCTCGCCGCAATTTTCTTGTTATTTCTACTAAATCATTTTTTCTCCATTTCATTAGCTCAACGTCACTCTCAGCATATGAACCCTCTCTCTTTGCTTCATTTTACTGACATAAAATGGTGACGAGTGACACAGGGAAATGCTAATTGAAATAGAATGTCATTTTATTCTTGCCAGCCGAGATCAAGTGGAATAGTGTTCAAATTCAGTGTTAGTAAAAATACCCTCGCCTCTCGCCTTTTGCCCAAAATCAAAGTCCCGGGAAACTCAGCAAAGTAAATACAATTCTGGTGGATGTGAAATTAAACGACGATAAAATACTTCCAAGGCTTCTTTTGTCGGAACTCCAATTATTTTTAACATAAAAAAGCGGTATATATAGTCAAGATTATAAGAACGTTACAAAAAGAGCATCAATGTCTCAAAGAACTCTTTTTGTCAAATCCAATGAAAGCCAAACCGATTTGGTGAGTTATTTCGTCCAGAAACCTAATATCTAAAACAATTTCCTTTCTATTTTCGTTTTCACTCGCATGAAAACATCATGCTTGATCGATGCGCTTTTTGAAAAACTGGGTCATGTAACACACAACCACGACGCAATTATTAAAGTTAACTCTGTAATGCGAATATTATGGTAGGTGCCGATAGGTAAGGTGATTTTATTTCGCGATTTCGTCTTTTTTGTGGATAATCTTTTTTTTTTTTTTTTGTATCACGTTTTTATTTTGAATAGATCTTCTCTTTACGTACAAGTATATACAAAGTGCGTGTGTTTAAACCATTTTACACTAAACACAGAGAGAATTATTTTCATTTTTTATTTTGTTTACATTTTTAGATATAAAAGCGCAAATAAATTTAATACCTCAAACCGCGATAACCTATTTACAGAGGGATTCATTTATGTTTTACTTTGGCATTAATATAATTAAATTGTATCCATCCAAACCATTGATTTCTTTTCACACCTTTGTCCACCACCGTTGTCCTTCGTCTATAGACTATTCTATATCGCATAGCAAAGCAATTTACGTGTAACGATTTATGTTTGTTCTGTTTTTTAGAATCATATAATTTTTTTTTTTTTTCATTTGACGACAAATTTTGATGGCTACAACTTATACGGAGTACTACAAAAAAAAAAATAATAATAAAAGCTTAGGTTGATTACGATGATAATAAACCTTCTGTGAGAAGAAAAATGATGCGCGAAATGGAGTACAAACATAACATGTGAAACAATAAACATATTAAGTCTGTTTATTGGTGGAATCGACTGTGGTGGTGATGGTGGTGGCGATACCAAAAAAATTGTTTCTATTTTGAGAAATTATCTCATATTTAGTCATAGAGATGGATTTTACTTAGTAAATTAGTAATGTTTAACCAATTTCTTTGAATGGAAATTAAGTTAATAAATGTTTTATTGATAAATGCTAAGCATCATATCGATTCTTTGTTGCCAATTAAATCAATTTCTACATTAATTTAGTAATGGTAACCATTTTTCACAAACATCCGGCACTGATATCGTTTAGGTTAACTAAATGTTGCAGACAAATATTTTTTCTTGTTGTATTTGAACCTGTTTATTTTATTCTATACTCACACAAATTACAAGAATACTAATTTTGCGTGTAGGCGTACTGTGTATACGAGTATGTCTCGATCAACGAAAGTTATTTCATTCAGTTTTATTTTATTATCTTACATGTAGAAATAAAATACAAAATAAAAAACAGGTCTTTGTGTCATCAGTTTCTTTCCACACTACTGTTGTAGTAAGTGGTAATTTCAAGTTTTTTGACCGCAAATAGTCACACACAAATGAATTTGATAAATTGAACTTAATTATATGGTTTCGTTTGTCAAATTTTCTCAAGAACAATTAAAAAATTCAATTGGGTTTACATTTAACAACACAAAAAAATGTTTCATAATGTATTTGGGAAATTCAATTTAGAAACTACTAATATAACCCTAATTTAAACATTTTAATGTTAACTTGGTTATGCTGGATCAATAAAAGAATAGAAGAAAATTAAACATTGGTGGTTGGTATAAATTGAATTTGATACAAACGTTAATTTTAATCCAACAATAAATATTTCGAGGCCACCACCAAATTACAAACCGTTTTACATTGAGTACAGCACGTATTTTTTTTTATGCAAATTGTCATATTTTAAACCACCTGTTTATTGGGAAGGTACATTTAATTATGGATATTTGCGAGACAGGCTCAGTGTAACTGAAGAACTGTTGTTAGTGAGCTAAATTACTGAAATTTAAGAATAATACTAATCCAAGGAAATTAAATGTAATATTTGTCGTTGCAAACCTATTAAAATTGAACCACCCCTTGAATTTTGTTGCGTTGCATAGATTTTTTACAGCTCTGTTTATATGTATCGCCTTCTGACTGAATAAATGCACTCTGCAGAAACGGATTTTGTGACTGAATGAAGGCGTTAACAACGACTTGACGAAAGACGTAAAAAAGTTGTTACTGTTTTGGTTAATAATTGGCACTTATCCACATTCCTTTCTCTTCTATAAATATTTGTCGAAAAGTATACTAAAGTTAACGCCAAAAGAAATATAATGTGGATCATCATCCATTTTGAAATTTAATTAGGTAGGTATTTGGAGAAGTACAAGATGGGCATATTCATGAAATAACTTCATGTTAAAATTTTGAGACTAATTTAAGAGAAACTGTTGAACAGGTGTCTTAAGGTTAGGGACCAAATAAAACTTATTTGAGTTTTTTATGTCTTTTGAAGGAAAAGCAAGTAACAAAAAATTCACAACACAACTCCCATCGTGAAATCCAATCGCAGTCCTGTGAAAATATACAACCATTATGAGTCCTACTGCTTTAAAAGTGACCAGAATCCACCCATTAGTTATTACCTAACGGTATTAGTAAAAATCCATTATTCAATTTACAGATTCCGAAACCAGTAATAAGAAGAAGATGCACAACGTACTCACGAATTAAGTATGATGATACCGAAGAAGAATAAAAAATTCCAGAGAACATTCAAGATTGCCTTAGAATTCCAGAAAAGTAATAGTAAGTACAACGGAATCACTAAAATCCTTTACTAATAAAAATGTCAACAAAACAAAAACAAGATACCAAAAATGATTGATAATATTTTTTTACAATAATATGAATAACCTGAATGGGATCTAACACTGTAGCCGTAGTAAGTCTTTTTAAATAAAACACAAATGGCTTATTATTTTTTCAAATTTATTTCATCCCTTCAAAGTAATCCTCTTCGTGTAGAATACACTTTTGCCAACGTTTTTTCCAGTCAGAAATCAGACGAAGCTAAATTAGGCGAATGGGGTGGTTGCGGAATGATATGGGTCGAATTTTTAGTCAATGCAGAGTGAGACGATGACAATTGACGATTTTTGAGCACCAAATCCTTGACTTCCTTCCTTGTTCATTGGTAAGCTTCTCTGCCTTCTTTGAATAATTTATACCAATCAAAAACAGTCGGTTTGTATTTTGACCAAAAGCCTTTTCCAATATTTTGAAATATCACCTTCTTGCTGAACTCATTTTAGAAATCGAAAATGCACTTTTTTTAGATGAAAGTAAACAAGCGTATCTTATTAATTACTAAATATATTGACACGAAATTTTGACACAGATGTCTGTTAAGACCTAAGAAACTAACCTAAGAAGAAAAAAAACTACTCGTTTGGTTAAGCCCGCGCGATTTAAATGTGGATTACGTATTATACTCGAATATGATATCATTCTGGTGCCTGATGACTTTCACACTAGAATTGACAAATATCAGACCGACTTATAAGGAAAAATGCCAAAAATACATATATATTGGCTGTGCTTGCGACTTGAAACTCTGTATACACAAGCTCAGAAAATATTCATTACGATGTTTTAAAGTAATGTATTAAAAATTATCGTAAATAGAGCCTACACAAGCATGCTTCTCACTGCTGATTAGCAGTGATATTAAAAATCATAAACTTGCACAGCTTATTTTCGGCAGACAGCCAACACAAGTCCCAATATTTTTGTCGGACGCATATGAATACAATTTTAATAATAAAGGTATTGCTCGACTTACCGTTCGACCAAATTTTTTCCGTTTTTAAGCCTTTTTTCATTTTTGTTTTGAGATATGTATTTAATATATCAATGAAACAACCAGTTGAGGGGATTCCATCAAATAAATGAGAAACTAAAAAATGACAAGGTGATTTTTGGAAATCCGCAAGTATTATTGGCCTTTCGTTTGTTAAGGGTTAATGTTAAAAAATCAGGTTGATGCTAATTAATCACTGGGCTTATACGTATAATGGCAAACACGGATCCAGTTCCAAACTTTTTATCCCGAACAGTTGATTTTGTATTTTCGGTAAATTCTAGTCAACCAAAGGAAAAAACCAGCTTGTTGTCAGTTTGTCAATTTAATTAAAATTTAATTCAAAATACAGAAATACTGTTGAAAACTTGGCAGACCAGCTCACACCAACATAAGTATATAAAAAAAATTCCACCTTGATATTAGTCATTTATTTTGCGCTGTAGCTCCTGGACTACATTCAGAGCTGAGCTGATTACGAAA
Source organism: Tipula vernalis (assembly GCA_958295665.1). Classification (NCBI taxonomy): domain Eukaryota; kingdom Metazoa; phylum Arthropoda; class Insecta; order Diptera; family Tipulidae; genus Tipula; species Tipula vernalis. The sequence goes on along the minus strand of OY282560.1, from coordinate 163,352,080 downwards.
AAAATTAAAATAAACTCGTTCAAATTATGGAATTAACCTCAGAAAGTGTTTAATTACATTTATTCTGCATTTTAAAGTCGGTTCAATACAAATTTTGCGATAGCAAATTAACTCTTGATTAATAAGCATTCAAATTACACAGTTCTCTGAAGTTAGGCGGCTCATAGCTCATTGCAAACGCAATGGGCTGGCCTACCTGATAGGATGTGATGCAAACGCGCACCACACGGTGTGGGGTAGCACGGACATCAATAACAGGGGTTCAAATAGTGTACATTGTCAATAGGGGAAGGAAACCTACTTTTATAAATGCGATTAGGCATGAGGTCCTAGATTTGACACTTGCTAGTCCGCATTTCAGCGACTTGGTCAAAAACTGGCATGTGTCTGAAGAGGCCTCATTATCGGATCACTTGCACATCAGAATCGATTTGGCGGCTAAGACCATGCAGCGGCAGGAAATCAGAATTCCAAAACTGACCGACTGGGACTCTAAAAGAATCTCACTCGAATCAGAAATGCCCTCGGTTTGGGGAACATAGTCTCCAGAGGGTTTGGAGATCTGTGCAAACCAGCTGCATAATTCTATGCACTTGGCTCACGAGAACAGCTGCCCGGTTAAGCGAAGAGAGTCCACAAAGATGGTCCCTTGGTGGAACGGGACGCTGGGTAAACTGAGGAAAAAAACGAGGATTATTCAACAAGGCTAAACGCACCGGTGAATGGGGCGAGTATAAGATGGCCTTGACGGAATATAATCTCGAACTAAGAAGATCCAAAAGGGCTACCTGGAGGAATTTCTGCGAGGGAATCAATGAATTGCCGTCTGCAGCTCGTCTCCAGAAAGTCCTTTCCAGGGATCATTCAAATGGTTTAGGACTTCTCCAGAAGCAAGATGGGAGGTTCCCTGAAAACCGGAAGGAAATTTTAGAGGTACTGCTAGAGACCCACTTTCTGGATTCAGTAGGAGCCCAAGAGGACTCGCATGATCCCTCAAGTGAGGTGGCCTATGTGCCTCACAGTAGGATCTGGAGTCTCCCTGAGAAAATATTCACACCCAGCAAGGTGCGATGGGCTATTGGGTCTTTCAAACCTTTCAAATCCGCTGGAGGGGATGGTATCTTTCCAGCTTTACTTCAAAAAGGTAATGAGGAAATACCCCCCAGCTTGATCCAGATGTTTCTGGCAAGTTATTCTTCTGAACTATATTCCGAAACTGTGGAGGAAGGTAAATGTGGTCTTTATACCAAAGGGGGGGGGGGGGTTGTCCAGACACCCAGGCCAGGGCATATCGGCCAATTAGCCTCACATCGTTTCTATTGAAAACGATGGAAAAAATCCTGGACTATCAAATAAGAAGTGAGGTCCTTGGAAAAAATCCGCTGCATCGGGACCAGTTTGCGTGTCAAACTGGTAAATCCACTGTGATGGCTCTTAGCGGTCTAGTCACGAGGATAGAAAAAGCAGTGACATATAAAGAAATTGCCCTTTGTGCCTTTGTGGACATTGAGGGGGCGTTTGATAATACCTCCTATCGATCTATAGAGAGGGCAGCAATGGAAAAAAGGGTTCCGCTTTCTACAATTAAGTGGATCCGTTCCTTGCTGGAATATCGTGAGATTACTGCCAGACTAGGTGGCGAGTCAGTAACCATCAGGGCCGTAAAGGGCTGTCCTCAAGGAGGCGTACTATCTCCTCTTTTGTGGTCATTGGTTATTGACAGACTACTGGTCCTTCTGATTAGCCATGGGTTTGATGTCCAGGGCTATGCGGATGATGTGGCTATCATAATCAGAGGCAAGTTTGATGAGGTCATTTCTGATCGCATGCAAAATGCACTCAATATAATATGGCAGTGGTGTTACCAGGAAGGACTCAGTGTCAATCCAAACAAAACTGTCATTGTTCCTTTTACGAGGAGGAAAAAGCTTGCGCTTACAGCTCCCTCGTTAAACGGTATTACTGTTCCTTTTTCCAACGAGGTTAAATATCTAGGGGTTATCCTAGATCAAAAACTGAACTGGAACCAACATTTGTTGGAAGTTCAAAATAGAGCCACCAAGACTTTCTGGGCCTGTCAAAGGGGACTACAACCAAAAATGACCTATAATTATTGAATAAGGTTCAGCGTATAGCCTGCATCGGTGTTACGGGCTCAATGAAATCATGCCCAACCGCAGCTATGGAGTCACTTCTCGAACTGACACCGTTACACCTGCATGTTAAAAAGGATGCTGCAATTATGGCCCTGAAAACGCAGGCGGAAGGAAATATCAAACCAGGCAATATGGTGGGTCATCTGGAAATCCTTAAGGAATTTCAGACAGACCTTACCATAGGAATGCCTTCCGACTGTATGCCAGCTAAACTAGCCTTCCACAAACCATTCTGTGTTAGGTCCATGGTATGGTTTACAGATGGATCAAAAACGGAAGATGGGGCGGGGATAGGAATACACGGGAGTGGCACTACCCTCTCGAAGTCCTTGGGTACCAATGCTACCGTTTTTCAAGCAGAAGTACCTACCATAGAACTTTGCGCTAGGATAGGCATAGCAAAAGGCCTAAACGATGCAAAGATTTATATTTAGTGATGTGCAAAATCGATCTTTTTCGTTCTGTTTTGTTTATTTTCTCATATGTTTTTCAACAAAAAAAATCGATTAGCCCATCACTATTTATATTGTATCAGACAGCCAATCGGCCTTAAAGGATCTTAGGTCTTTTACCGTTGAGTCAAGGCAGGTATGGGATTGTCTGAAGGTTATTAAACATCTGGCAGCTGATGGCCTCGCCCGTGAGGGTTCTGCCTCTCCATTTATTGGACCAGAACCCTTCTGCGGCGTCACTAAGGGACACCTTAGAGCAGCGGTAAAACGCTGGGAGGATGTTCAAAAGTCCTCCTACTGGCGCAGAATTCCAGGTTTGCGACAGGCGAAGAAATTTATATCACCTTAGTCTGTCAGGGTTAAGGAGTGTCTTGAACTTAGGAAACCTGAGTTGAGGCTGCTTACTGGCTTCCTCACAGGTCATATCTCCTTAAGGTATCACCTAAAGACGATGGGCCTAAGTATGACAGATGGATGCCGCTTCTGCGATCTGGAAGCGGAATCAGCGGAACATGTTCTATGCCAATGACCAGCCATTTTCCAGCAAAGATTGCAACATCTAGGAGGGAGAACAATGAGCCCGGATAGTATGTATCTTGTACCGGCCAGTAGTATTATCAGATTCATTAAGAGCCTCAATATTGACTGGACGGATAATTAAGTAGGGTCCAGCACAATAGATCTTTTAGGTCGCAGTGCGAGGTGGCTTATCGCCCACATGGCCCTTCAATCAATAATAATAATAATACACAGTTCTCCAAAAAAAGGGTTAAACATTTTTTTTTTTCGATTCCGTGTTTTGGCACTCCTACACGTGAAATAACTCGAGACCAAAAAGAGACAGGGCAATTTTGACAACGAAATCGAATTTAGCGTATCAAAATCTACGGAAAACTATATAGTAAGCATACAAAAATTAAAATTTTTTTTGTATTAATAAGTTCTCAGTCAATTATGCATAATCTAAGAATTTTATAAGCAGACACATAACTTGTATTCCTTCTCATTTTATAACTAAATGATCTGCAGATTCTTATATTTCTAATGCTTTTGTAGTCGTAGATTTTAGTACACTAAATAAGGTCCCGTTGGCAGATTTGCTCTAACGCTTTTTGGTCTTTAGTTATTTCAAGTGCAAAATTGCCAAAAACACGCTTTTTGACACTTTTAGGTAAGAATATCTCAAAATCTCTCTCTATAGCCAGATTCATATTCAGCGCAAAAAATTCATCATCATGAAAAAAATAATAAAAAATCCATGCAAGCATGTGTTATTTATTAACTAAGTAATAAATATGAGTTTGCTAATAATATTTATATCCGGGCTTTTAGGTAAGAGCAGCACCGAAAAATCGGACTTTCCATTATGTAATGTAATTAAGCAAAATCGATTCATTCATTTATGTGAGTAACAAATAATGCTGATAAAAAGTTGACTCAGTGTATTATATTCCGATATAAATTATCAGTATTGTACGCATAAGATCGTTTGCTATTAATCAATAACTCAAATTTTAATTTGACCAAAGGGGACCCCGATTTATAATAATATTGATTAAAACTCGTCTAAAAATTCTTAATTTTTCTCGCACGAAGATCATTTCGGATAATTTTTATTCTTATTACAGTATCTTATCTTATCACATGTCTATATTAATGTTATGATGATGATAATAGCAGCAATACTATATTGCAATGTACATACTTTTATTGAGAATAAAACAAAACAAAAACAAAAAATTGTTTTATCTAATATACCTGACTCATTCAATAAACATCTTCGGAATTTTTTATTAAATGTGTTTTTGTTTAATTTCCAACTGGATATTTTGATTTTTCGAGTTTTTATTTCGCTCAATGTCTGGTAAAACTCAATGAAAAATTGTAAATATAAATTGCAAGTCCGCTATAATAATAACAATTAATTCTATAAAGGTAAACATGAAATTTTGTTTTCCCCGATTTAAATACGCCGCAAGTTTTCTATAAGGTGAGTGATTTTAGTAGAGTGTTTATATTTTCATTATCTATTTATCCCATATGTGCATGATTATTCTAAAACAGTACAGTATCTTGACCTAATGTGTTAACGATATTTGATTGTTTTTTGGTTTCTTCATCGTTTGTCTGCTTACTCAAACATTTCTACAAAGAGAAATTTATTACTTGTCTTAGAAAAAAAAAAAAAAAAATAGAACTCATAAATTAAAAACGGTTAATATTTTTAACACATGAATGTATAATCGATGTGCAAGACAAAGAATAAGAAACGCTCGCGCGCACACACACACACACACAAACAAACAATACAAATTGGAAATATTTAACTAAAATATTTCAATTTCCGATACCATAATTCTATAAGATTATTAGTTATTGAAAAAAAAAAAAAAAAAAAACTTGGCTGGAATTAAAAGATCTGATTGTAAAATGTAAACAATTTGCACTCACAAATCTCAATCTATTTATTTAACTGGTCGCTAGTGACGAATGATAAATACATAAAGCTAAATTTAAAATTAGAAAAATAAAATGTTACTTAAAAATTTCATAAAGGAAATGACGAATTTGAAGCAAAAAACAAAAAATTGTATTTACATACAAACATATTTTGAACAGAAAATGAAAGCAACTTTGGAATTTAAATTTTATTTATTTATGTAAGAAATTCGGCTGCATTCAAAAAATGGGTTTATAAAAAAATTAAAATCATAATTGACGATAATACATTATTAAGAAATTTTATATTTTTCTGCGAAATATAACAGCAACAGAAAATTGTATTTAAATGAATCAATCGCGCGCGGCTGAGAGCTGATAACAAATTTTTGTAAATTAGTCATTCATTTGTAAATGCGGTAATTAATCACATTTATAAAGCAGAAGCTTTAGCTATATGGTATTGGTATAATATAGATTCCCATTAAATATCGTCGATTTAATGATATATCCGTCAATCTCAATATGACACAAATCAAGAAATTTTTGTTTTTGTATATTTGATTCCATCATCATCTAGCTGTCGAGATTAACCGCAATTTGATATTAATGATGTCATGATTTAAAATATACATAATCATATAAGTGTCACAAACATCTTGACATTCATTTTTATAATTTAATAACACATACTCATACTACTGATTACAGTTGGGCTTCCGAATTCAAATTTTTACATCACACTAGGTGCTCACTCACGTTAATCATTTTATCTCTATTCAAAATCAACCAATTTTGATATTAAGATTTCGTAGAATTTATTAAAATCAAATACGGATTGCACAAATAATTTTGTTGAGCTATTCCATTTTTAAGCAGAATTCTGTAGTTAGTACGAACAGCACACACCATTTAATTCAATAAGAAAAATAATTAAGAATTTTAAACTTAAAAACTGAACCTTTTTAGAATTTCCTAATCGAAATAAATACTGAATTCTGTGAAACGCAGTTTCCGTAAACAATTTAAATTTGCTTAATTATCCCTATTATCTGTAAATATCTTGTTATATGTAGACTAATTATAGAGTAGGTAGGAAAAGGGGGATCTAATCTTCTTTTCTAAATTTTCAAATCCTTGAATTTAAACAAATTTCCTCCATATCTTTAAATTAGGTATCTAAAATTATTTCAAATATTTTCCAGAATATTTAAATTCTAAATTTGTAACTTGGGCTTTTGCGTCTAAAATATTTCCGAAACTAAAATTTGAAGTTGAAATATTGTATTTTAAATTACGATAGGGCAATAAAAAGTAGATGCCCATTTTTGGATGGCTAAGAAAATAATTTCAACAAAAAAAAAAAAAAAGAAAAAGCAAAACGAAAACCAAAACAATTCATTTAAAAATGTTGGTCGAACGAACGGTGAAAATAAAATTGTGAATTTGCAATCTAAAATAAAAAATCGAATCTCATATTTTCGAATGGATTTTCTGAAGATTTCATTCAAATTTCTGAATTTATTTATTTGTATTGGCAAATACAAACGGATTCCGGCAGTTTACTATAAATAAACAAATTCAATTTCCGAATAACAAATTCTTAATTTAACGGAAATTGGCAAATCCCAATTGGCATTCACAATTAATCATATCCGAATTAAAAATTTACATATTTAATTTAATAAATTTTAGAATTTCACGGAATTATTAATAAATATTTCATAATTACAATATTTCAAGAATTTTACAAGATTAGGAATTGTCGAAAGATTTTACTTAATAAATTCCTTTTACAAAACTACTCAAAAACTTTTCAGAAAAGTGAATTTGAACGATACCGATTTTGATTAAAATAATCCCCAGTGGGAAATTTATCAACATGCTTATGAATAAAGATTATGGTAAAAACACATGTTTCTTCTGGCTTCTAATCTTTTTACATGAAAATTAAAATGAAAAAATATTTGCTTTCGTTTTGTGATTGGGCTAAATGGTCTATTGCCTTCTTAAGATTGTATTCCATGAGAAAAATTGACTGACAGTCAAAAAAAACGAAAAGAGAAAAATAATCTGATGCCCCATATAAGAGACAAAGGGAACGTTTTTTATTTTGTAGAAATTGGGTGTAAAATAAAAAATAAAATAAAAAACGTTGTCCTTGTCTCTTATAAGGACATCAGATTGTTTTTCTCTTCTCGTTTTTTTTACTGTCAGTCAATTTTTCTCATGGAATACAGGCTTTATGAACATGTTGTTGCTTAATTTTTGATGGCGTCCTAAACGAAACATAAATGTCAAGTCAATATTTGTTATTTAAATATTAAAAAATAATAAAAACAAGGATAAGGATACCCGCACCCGAATTCCTGTTCGATGAGTAATGAGAATGTGAAAATTAATAATTATTTTACGACTACCTGGGGCCCTATTCTCGAATACCACATCCATTTTCCACATGTGGACAGCTGTCAAAATTCATAAAAATTGAATTTTTTCGGTACTAAGGGAATATTTCCGAATGGGTAAAAGCAGGTGGAAAAAATTCCCCATATAGGAAAATATCCATGCCGCATGTGAATTACATTTTTCGAACGTTTTTATGTGAATTTGACAGATGTCCACATGTGGAAAATGGATGTGGAATTCGAGAATAGGGCCCCTGGGTAGATCTTAAGCCTGATTTCCATTATACAAAATTTACCATTTGCCATTTTTACCAAATGGTAGTCAGAGGGTGCAAGGTCCGAGCTATATGATGGATGCATCAAAATTTCCCAACAAAGCTTTTACATTTTTGCCGGGTCATGTGTGTGATCTGGCGTTGTCATGATGGAACACAACACGCTTGGTATGGAAGCAAGTAAACCATCTAAATGCTGTTGCATTCAATAAAGCATCTTGACTGTAAACTCCACACATTTTTTCCTGTCCTTGGGCACCGTTTTTGCCTTTTTCTTAGTAAAATCACAGATAAGAATAGACAGATGTGAATCTTGTATGGGCCATATTTACATTCCAAATTTCAATAGCAAATTCCAATCCATGACTATTTTTATTAGAAACGAAAACAAAAAAAAACGAAATGCTTCGTTTTTGTTTTGATGAAAAATAGTCATGGGTAAAAGGATAAAAAGGGATAGAACTGTAAATTATATATAAGTCCTGGTCTAAAGAAACAGATTGGATTGGAATTTGCTATTGAAATTTGGAATGTAAATATGGCTCATACAAGATCCACATATGTCTCTTCTTATCTGTAGAAAAATTGCAAAATATAGCGAATTTTTTCAGAAATTTCATTCATTTTCGCACTAATTAATATAACTTTTGGCACGATTAACGAAATACAAAACTATCTTCAGCGCGTCAGTATGACGCAATCTGATTAGTGTTTTCCGATATATGACACCAAACACCATCTAGTGTCAAAAATCTCAATACTTTTCCCCAACTCAAGATTTTCAAAAGTTTTTCTGTGATAAGGGGTAACTAGCGAATCAGTAAGAATCCTTACAGAAATCAACGAAAATATTTTCTTACAGAATATTTGACATATCGACCACCGAATCCGTAACAACTGACAAATACAGTATTAAAACTATAATATGAATAGGAAAATTTATTATTTTTAAGAAAAGTGTGCTGTGAAAATTTTGATGTATTCTGACATATCCTTCAGTTTGCGCGTTAATTTTCGCTCTGTTAAGTGACGGCTGAACTGAACGAAACGTTCTTAAAGATTCGCTGGTCAGTAACATGCCCTTTCTGTATATCGCGTTCTTACTTAAAGTTGTTACTGACTCGCTGGTTCCCCCAATAGCCTTAAATAATTTAGATATATGTAGTATTATGTATGCTATGCTATTCTTATGTGTCATATTGTGTGCTGAGCCTATCAGCAGCTGAGAATTTAATCCGTAAAATCCATTTAAATGTATATTTTTACAAATAATTTTTAAAAAACGATTCTCTCGTATTTGAGTGTCTTTCGGTTTAGGGTAACAATCTCTTTTTACTTTTAGTAAGTTTTGAGACAACAATTTTTGGTTTCTAAATGTTTATTCTGGGCTCTAAAATACAAACAATATTGTCACTGATTGTGCATCTAACTAGGGTGAACAGACGTCCTTGTCTCTTCAGAAATGTTCTGGTTTTTCAAGCTTCTACAGGTGTTCAGAAAAATGTCTTTTGTTGTTCTTTATTTTAGATATTATTCATATTCATTTAAATTTACTAGCGATAATTCAAAATTCCGGCAGAACCAGAAATACATACAGTAATTTTAACACCATTTACACCAATTTACACCATTTAAATATTTCATTTAAGAAACCGAACTCCATCCCGAAAGATATAACCCAAAAAATTCTTCAGCAAACGATTTAAAATGTGTGTTTCATTTGGTGCTGAAGGTGGAGAAAATTGTCTGGTTGTGTATGGAAAACCAAAATTCGCAAATCTAATTCTAGATTTACGGTATCGATCATAATACCATTAGCATGAATAGTGTTCCAAATGACGATTCAAAAGTGGTAATTTTGATGTCAAAGGCAAAGAACGCCCAGGTCAATCTAGAAAGTTTGAAACAGATGTTCTGCAAGCATTATTGGATGAAGATAACACTCAAACTGAAAACCAAGTTGCAGTAGCATTAAATGTTACACAAGCTGCAGGTAGCAAATGCTTACATAAAACAGGAAAGATTCAAATCGAAGGAAAATGGCTTCCACATGAGTTGAAAGAAGGAGTTGAAAATCGTTTCAATACGTGTCTTTCACAGCTTTCTCGGTATAAAAAAAAACCGTTTCTTTATTAGATTGTGACTGGTGATGAAAAGTGGATATATTTCAACAATCCAAAACGCAAAAAATAGTGAATAGATCCTGGCCAACCATCAACATTACAGGTAACAGGGAATATTCACGGAAAGAAGACCTTGCTGTGTGTTTGGTGGGATGGAAATATTTTATTTATTATGAGCTCTTGAAACTAGGTAAAACTGTTGACGGTCAACGTTATCAACAACTAATTCATTTAAACCATGCATTGAACCAAAAACGACCAATTGTTGCAAATAAAAGACACAAAGTGATTTTTCAGCACGACAACGATCGGAAACATGTAACGAAACCTCTTAAAGATAGGTTATTGCCACTTGGTTCCTTCCGTTCATATCTTTCGTTCAATACAGCATGGCTTAGTGAATAACTCGGTTTTATATTAGGAGCGAACTGGTTACAAAAGTGCTTATTCCTTTTGGTGCTGGGAATCTAGTAAGGCCTGGATTGGTTATGTAAGTAAAAAACTATTGTTTTTTAGGTGAACCTAATTTTTTTATGGTTTGTATTTATGAACAAACAAATCATTAGTAGTATCTAGAGTTTCTCAAACGGGATCCCGGTTTCAAAAGTCCCAGGATTTCCCGGTTTTCGATTTATTTAGTTTTTGTAATCTTTTAGCTCAAAGCCGAAAAGGAAATTTAGGGATTCTTAAACAGAATTCTGGGATCCCCTTTTCTGAAAAAAGTGTGACTGGACTTCCTCGGATTTCCCAGTTTTCGATTTATTTATTTTATATTCTGTAACTCAAAGACCAACCGCATAGGAATAATATATTACAAAAACTTCGGTTTAAAAGATTAATTGAGGATTGGCCTATCTCTTATTTCCGACTGTCACATAGATCCGAATGTAGAAAATTTGAATATCTCGTACAGAAATTTTTTTTAGTTTCTATATTAGGATAAAACCCTTATGAAAAATTTGCCATTGAAATCGGAATACGGGTGCAGGGTAGCTCTAAAAATAAAAACAATTGGCCATCATTTCTTAGAGTGACATAGATAAAATCCAGTGTATAAGGTGATATACGATGCTATGTTGCATCATTCGGCAATTAACTGCAGAGGAGTAAGGTTGTGTTAATAAACATTAAAACAAGAAAGTAAACGAAAACAAGTTGCTTTTATGATTTAATTCGTTCATTTGTTCTAATTTTTTTTTTTTTCTTTTAAAGAATTCTAAATCGAACTATTGAAAACGAACGGAAGGCTGCCTAAAAGAACGTAAATAACCTTTCATTCATTTTCTCTTTTAATGCAATAACGTAAAAAATCATAAAAAATTTGTAAATTTGACGAAGAAGATTAGTTACATCACGCTCACATGTCTTCAGTTGCCAAGATAACCAGCACCCGAATTCCGGTTCGATGAAAAATTTCTCATATGGGTTTTATTCGTATAAAAAACCTAAAGGTATAAAAACTCAAGAAACGCGATTCCGGTTTGATGACTGAGAAATTAAAACTCAACTTTAATGCACAATCACTCAAAAATTGTTTCTAATTTTTAATTTTTGGAGCCCAGAATTTAAATTTCGAAGCCTAAAATTATTGTTTTGTGTTTGCGTTTATTGGTAAAAATGGGCTTTTATCAAAATAATCTTTTATAATAACTCCCCAGATGTTGATAGACTAAATACTATACACAGTTCAAATTGTAAACAAAACTATTGTAAAATTTAAATCACGAAACATAATTTTCGGGTTGGTAATAAAAACGGAAGATTTTTATTAATTCTGTTATTTTTTATTTATAAATTTTTGGTAAGCATTAGGTAGGAACCTAAACTTATTTTATTGTGTGTCAAACTTCTCCAAAAGAAATTAATTGGACCGAAAGGGACCCACATAAGACAGAATAATTTTTTGTATGTCGTTTCCAAGACTTATTCCGCGACATATAAAATTTCACCAAATCAATAAATAAATAGATTAAACAATAACAAGAACCTAGTTTTATTAATTTTATTATTTTTTTCAAACATTTTTGATTCCCATATTTATATAGAAATCACAACAACATGAACATTAGTCTAAAAACTTTTTCAACAAAATAATGTCACAAAATAACCCAGTAAAATAAATAGCTCATGCTATAATATTTTACTATAATTGAAACTCATCTACAATATGGGAATCGGAAATTTGATGAGTCTGAGAACTGATTAGTCGAAAAAAAAAATTAAATCATTTCTCGTTCTCATTTGTCATATAACCGGAATTGGGGTGCTGGGGCGTTTTTCTGGTTATTCCATAGACTTTTTAAATTTTGTAGCTGTTTTATTCCCTTTTAAGTGTATTCTAGTGTTTGGGAAAAATTCTTTGTTGGGAAAAAATTATTTCCAATTGTAGTCGTTTTGATGTTTGTTTTTACACATCTATTTTATGAAATAATTGACGAGAAATAGAGTTTTCAACGGGAACTTGTCACAAAGACGTCAAAACGATAATAACGTCATATCGCATAAATAGAACTAAAATAAAAAATTCAAATGATATATTTCACTTTGAACGGCCTATGTTTTAATGCAATTTCAAACAATTTTTTAAGGCGGCTGAGGCCCAGAGTTGTCCAGCCAGGTTGTCGATACCATCCTTAAGGACGAAAAATTCCCCTTTCACAAATTTTCCGCTGCTGAAAACTCTTTCCTACTAATAACCTAACTAATAAAAACATCAATCAGAGAATTTGCTTTCTAGAAGAACTCTGGACTGTCAAAGAATAGCTAGATTTGTTCTCATTTTATTGATCTAATTTACGTAGTTTAGGAAAAACTACAACTTTTTTAGCTTCTAAAATAAATATTTTTTCACTAAATATTTTGCTTTATCAAATTTTAAGCTAATTAAGTCGAATTACGTATTTCTCGAAGAAATATTTGGAAAATATTTCCAAGTACTCTATGCAAAACAACGGGATTAACTAAATTTTAGGTTCACATACTGCGACTAAACTCGAATAATTCATGAAATCTGTTTTATTAAATCGCATTGTATCAAAGGCAATTAAGGTTCTTGTATTCCTCAAAATTTTTGTCAATTTTCAACTTATGCTTCACAACAGATTACAAAAATTATTCAATTTCCCTGGCAACTGGTCTTACAGATTGAATACCCGTTAGATTTTCTGTAAGAAAAAAATTTCGTTAAAATCGGTAAGGTTTCTTACTGACTCGCTGGTTCCCCTTTCAAATTATTGTACAACATTTAAATTTTAAAATTTTATCAAAAATATTTAATGCTACCTAGATACGTTTTTCAAGTAGTTCAGTAAGAATCTTTTAACAAGAAGCAGAACGTTGCAAAATGAAAAGTTTTAAAACGGGGGCCCCAATAAGAAATAGTTTTAGAATAGTGGGGGCAACTGTAAAATCATCTAAATTTTGGTATTTCCCAAGATTTGCATTTTTTCAATCGAAATTTGAAAAGAATCAGAATTATCGAAATTCTATTTAAAAAGTATTTTCGAAAACGTTACGCTACTAATGTCGAGTTCTAAGGGATTTTTGAAATATACCGGGTATACAGTAATTTTGAACGTGTCCCATAGAGCAACAACCAAATTTGTTTTTGATGGAAACAAAACTACGGCCTTTTTAGATTTGAGATTAGCTACCTACCAGGAGAAATTTTGTTTGTCCACGACTAACGTATAATATACTCATTATACGTTTGTTTCTTCAATTAAAATGATATCCATTATTCACTGGTAGTTTATCTAATAGTCCCTTCTTCCATTATTCACTACTACCAAATAAAAATTTCATTTTTGAAATTTTATCTAGTAGTCTATTGCTATTTTCATCATTATTAAATTGAGACGTCAAAATGTCGACGTAAATTATTTTAGGTTTATTTAAAGGATTTTATTTATACAATACAATATTTTTATCGGTCGTAGACAAAGTATCGTATTCTACTCGCATATAATGGCTGTTATTCACTCAGATGATTTACGACATTCGCCTATCGGCTCGTGTCGATAAACTTCATCTTCGTTAATAATAGCTATCATTATATGCTTGTTGAATAATATATTATTGTCCACGACTAACGTATAATATACTCATTATACGTTTGTTTCTTCAATTAAAATGATATCCATTATTCACTGCTAGTTTATCTATTAGTCTTTTCTTCCATTATTCACTACTACCAAATAAAAATTTCTTCAAATTTTATCTAGTGGTCTATTGCTATTTTCATCATTATTAAATTGAGACGTCAAAATGTCGACGTAAATTATTTTAGGTTTATTTAAAGGATTTGGTAATAAAATACAATTTTTTATCCGTCGTGGACAAAGTATCGTATTCTACTCGCATATAATGGCTGTTATTCACTCATATGATTTACGACACTCGCCATCGGCTCGTGCCGGTAAACTTCATCTTCGTGAATAATAGCTATCATTGTACTTATTGAATAATATACTATTTTCATATTTTATCTAATAGTCTCTTGCTATTTTCATTATTATTATGAGATGTCAAAATGTTGACGTAAATTATTTTAAGTTTATTTAAGGGAGGGCATTTGATAATAAAATACAATTTTTTATCGGTCGTGGAGAAAGTATCGTATTCTACTCGCATATAATGGCTGTTATTCCCTCAGATGATTTACGAATCTCGCCTATCGGCTAGTGTCGGTAAACTTCATCTTCGTGAATAACATTTTTTCGTTTAATCGGCCATAAATGTTCATTGAAATGGTTATTTATTATAAAATAAATATTACAATAAATATCCTGGAAATAACTGTTTCTGGATTTGGAGGTTAGATTCCGTTTCCGATTAAATGGAAAAAAAGTAAAAACTTCAAATATTTGGGTTAGACTTACTATGGTTCCGAGCCCCTCATTTATAATTTTGCTAGAAGAAAGATAGGGAAAAATTCAGCAAAATATCTCATTTTCTCAAAATTGATTTACATAAAAAAACCATCATGAATGACTGTAATTGGGAGACTGAACAACTCTTTTCGCGGTCTTGTTATAATTTTGATTTCTGGAGGTTGTAAATATGAAATTGAAGATTACCAAATATAAATTTAAGATTAGAGAGATTGGTTTAATTTGAATTTGATTTGAGAAGTTAAAATTTTCGTATTCCCTCTGTTTTCTAACGTTATTTAAATTCCAGCAGAACAATTTTAATGAATCACCCAAAAGTGTTAAGGCAAACTTATACAACAGTTTTCAAGATGTACTATTAAACGATGTTTGTATTAAACCTTGTGTATAGGAAATATCTAAACAAATAAGCGGGGTCTACATAAAAAATAAAACTGTAGCAATAAGGGCGTGGTAAAAATCCTGTAATCTCAACTAAAGCGACCGTCTCACAAAATCCGACTACTATAACCGGAAATATCATATTAAAAATGCCTGAGTATTATCACATACCACAAGAAATTACTGAGTACAGTACGCACAGCCCAATACAGAAAAATACTACAAGAGATCTCCGCGAGAATTTTTTTGTAAAGCATCAACTAGCATTACACAGATCTTTTGTGTGACTCACTAAGAAAATAAATTTTACATTTTATTAAAAAAATAATAATAATAATACTTTTCATGTGTATTTTCTCTTGGAATTTTCATTTAAACCTTTTCTCAAAAATGTGTACATTTTTTATTTATATGAATGACACAGTTTTAGATTTTGACAGCAAGGCATTATTATCTTCTCGTAATTAATAAATTATCTTTAAATTTTTTTTTTTTTTATGAAAACATTAAGAAAAATCTAATTAAAAACAGCTAAATAAGGCGTGATTTTTTTTTTTGAGTAGATAATTGTTTAATTATTGTTTTAGTAAATTTGAAGGTTAAATACTTCAGAGAAATTAATTTTCACTGTAGTAAAACTGTAATAATAAAGAAAATTAAAAATGGCATTTACCTGTTTTCCATCAACTTCAATATCAGCTACATAATTTTCAAATACTGTCGGCACATACACTTCTGGAAACTGGTCTTTGCTAAACACGATCAGAAGACATGTTTTACCACAGGCACCGTCTCCAACGATAACCAACTTTTTGCGGATGGCCGCCATCGGTTCTAAATTTTAATATAAAAAAAAATTCGTATTTTTTTTTAATTGGTTGAAACAACTTTTTTTTTTTTTTTTTGTCAATTACACAATTAAACAATTTTTTTATTTTATTTTAATAACTTTTTCTCCTTTATAACTAATATATTAAATAACCAAAAATAATTTAAACAACAGTATTGAATATAAAAGTTATTAATATTAATATTTTTTATTATTATTAAAGTCACAAGCACTCGAAATTTAATTTTTTGATGTGTAATTCCTTTTAACTTTTCATTGATGAATGCAAAATGGCGACTTTTTATCGTATTTGTTATTTGAAATGATGTGTGAATGGGTGTGTTGAATTTTTTTTTCTTTTTTTATTTATTTTTTTTAATTACTTTCAATTCAACAAGTTGGTATTACTGAAATTGTTCTTCGCTCCGAAATTGAGCAACACACGAAAAATACTAGATTTTTTGTATTATTTTTCGTTCGCATTTCATCGTTTTGATTTTTTTTTTTATGTTTATTTATGTTTTCATGGTTTGTTTATATTATTTTTGGTGTATTTACTCGCTAGTGATAAGAAAACTACGCTGTTGTCTTTATAATAATGAGATGAAAATGTGATGATGTTTATGGCAGAATGATATTTAAAGCGTTTTTTTTTGGTTTAGATTATTTAGATAAGCATATTGTTGATGTTTTTGAAACATGCACATAAGGCTATTTATATTGTGTAATCTAGAAAATTAATTAGGAACATGAATTCTACAGACAGTTAATTAAATATAGAAGATAATGGCGAGACAAAAATGGAAGCGGTTAGAGCAGAGATAATTATACAATTTGAAATAAAGAAATTATTTAATATAATTAGGAAAACCTTCCCCCGTACATAGATTACATGTGTTGTAACAGGCAGTTTTTATAGTACTTTGTGTTTACATTACCAAATAAATTGTGATGATATCCTTTGGCGTCCCTCTTTATCTAACAAAATTGCTGTTCTGAATTTAAGAATTTGAAATGTATGAAATGGCGCTAAATCAAAATAGGTAAGCCCCGAATCGAATGTGAAGCTGATTTCTTGCTAGTCGTCTTATTCTCCAACACACTTGCTAAAGCTACTGAAAAATTAGGAGAAAATTAACCGAATTGCCCGAAACTTACTTCCAATCTATTTTTTTTTTTTTTAAATTAATTGTAACATCTCTCTATCTCTTGGTCCATTCTTTAAAAATTATGATATGACAAAAGAGTGTTGTCGGATTAAAGTTGACGAATTAAGGACAAGAGTTTTGACAAATAAGAATTCAGTCTTTATTCCCATTAATGTTGATTGTTGATACAGAGAAAATCAAGGTTCTAAGTGTGGTGACACCAGCGGCGGTGTCTGGAGGCATTAAAAACACAGTTCAGGGTTTAAAAGACGGAGAACGCAGTGAAATAAATAAAGATATCATTATTCTAAATAACGTTATCCGATTCGTCGACCGCATAGTGAAATTTGTGTACAATGCAAAAGAAAATGCAATATTCGAATTGTGGGTTCAAGAAGTCAAAGAACTGAAGCGCATTTATGGGCGAAGCCTACAAAACGAATGATGTTCGCGTCAAATTTTTGTGTGAAATTTTTGACATTGCAGCGTGTTTAGCTCTGCTCTTCATATAGGGCCGAGGCAAACCGCATGGAAAAGTTGCTGTAAAAGGTAGATGCGAAATAAACAGAAATGGAGACAGCCACAGGGCAAAAGTTGAACTTGCAGGAGCTGGTGAACATTGCTAACCGAGTACGAGATCAAACATTAGAACCTAGGACGAATCATAATAGCAATGACCTGACTCCGCAATATCCGTCTGTCTTATGTGGTGGTGTCCATTTCCATTGAGATTGTTCATTTAAGGACAAGGAATGTAAAACGTGCAAGACATCCGGATACAATTACAGATATTGCCAGTCGCCAGCTCGCATTAAAGCGAAATGATTACATCGAGAGGATGGCAAGTGTAGACAGAATTGCAAAGAACTACAAGTAATCAGCGCACCTAATGATTCATCAGGATATAGAAAGTAGTTTTCAGACAAAGCTGAAGTTGTACGAGGATTGTCTGGATTTGCGGATACGTTGGGGTTGTATAACAAGACGAAAGTGACATTTTAACTGAAACCGGAGGCGAAGCGGACCGTCTGCCATCAGTATCCAGTACCTTACATAGCTTTACAAGCAATACAAGTCGAGTTGCAAGGGTTGCAATTATGCCTAATGAATTGCGCTCCGATAAAGCCAAGGAAGGTTGAATAGCAATGCCGAAAAGAATTATGCGCATAACTGTATTCGCGCTTAAAAAGTTTCACCGTTATTTCTATGGGTGGAAGTTCGAGGCTACGTAATGATCACCAGCCATTGCTGGCAGTGTTTGAACCCAAAGGAGTCCATATCTACTCTGCCAATCATCTGCAACACTATGCTCTTTTCATGCTAGCCTACGATTTTGATATCAAATATATCAGTACGAACAGTTTCGCGTACGCTGATTTTATTTCAAGACTCATTAAAAAGCAACCGAAGCCAGAACCGGAAGATGACATCGTCTCTTTAGTATTAAACTAGCTTATAAGAAAAATCCGTGTCTTGCGATAATTAGTTTTTTTGAAGAAACATTTTAATATAAACTCTTTTATTTGATAGAAAATTAAATTATCAATTGACTAAAAGGTTTTATTTTAACATAGTTTTTTGAAACAATGCTGATTGCAGCATTAGGCGATTAAAGACATTTAAACGCGAATTATCTCAAAACTATGATTTTTATATGGAGATTATTTTGCAGTCGCATCATTGAAATCGCAAATTGTCAAGATCGCAACATTCCAGGCTGAAACAGTAATGTGTGGTGTTCCGAAAGAAGTCGCTGGTCTCATCAAGCATGGTTGGCCGGAAAAAAGGAGCCGAATCAAGGGCAAAGGCGCTCTTAAAGTAATGCATTTGGTTCAACCAGAACATATGAAGCTGTTTATTGGAATAGAATTGACAGCTACATTGAATTTCACGTCAGAAGAACGGCATTTGTAAGACCAATTCGAAGGCATCTAGAAGGCGCGGTCAATGGACACGCATTCACATCGATCATGCTGGCCCCTTCAATAGTTTCTACTAGATACTAAAAAGACAGTTTTTATCGATAATTCAGAAGGACTATAACTTCGAGGAATGGGTGTTCTCTTTGGGAATCGGACATATGGCATAAAAAAAAATAAATAGTTCAGTGTTTGACGGTTAAAATAAGTTATCACCCTAAGAACGGGTGGCATCCACCGCCCAGCGTAAAGCCACACATCGGCACTATATAATTTTTGTTCCTTGATCCATTCCTACTTACTGTCCAAATTTGACGTCAATCGGTTTTGTTCACAAACATTATGAGCGAAAAACCGACAGAAACACTGGACTAAAAATCAAAACACCCAAAAAATACAAAGTAAAGTATCGCGTTAGAAAGGAGGGCCCTATTAATTTTTTATTAAGTACAATATGAAAACAAAAGGAGGATTAATACTAAACAGCTCTGAGAAGCTCTCTAAATGCTCTAATTTCTATGAATGTTGGAATTTCAATAAATCGTCAAAGCGGGGGTTTGTTGGCGGCAGCCCCATCCTTTAAGGTATAAAACGAATTAAAATAATATTTCAAAAATTTGTTTTATTTAAAAAACTTGTGTTTTCGGGATTTACAGATAGAGTTTGTTGGTAATTTTTCCACATTCTGCGATCCACATTTTTAACTCCGTAAAGCCACATGCATGAAATTTGTCAACGAATCAACGAAGAAAGGGAAGGAAGTAAAGAATAATGAGCAATGCAAAATAGCGAAATAAAAATTAATTTTTCGTGATCACGCATTTGTAACTCTGTTCCTTGATCACATGAAAAGTGTGAGCGGCCTATGTGTATCATAACAAAGTTAACAATGTGTGATCTCAAGAAAGTGAGTGATTCAATATAACAAAGTTAAAAAAGTGTGATCCGAAAGCAACAAAAAAAAAATGGTATCTACGCCGTAGGAGAAGCAAATAAGAATTATGGCTGTAGGTCAGATAAATAAGAATTATCGTTTATGGAAACATCAAATTAATATAAAAACGTTTTTAAAGATAAATCTACCATAATATTGTTAATTTTTTGCCTAAAACACAGAAAACAATATTTCTATATTAAGCTTGCCCTACGCCTTTGCTGTCAATTTACATCGTTTTTACATCCATCTGCCACAGGATAGCCGCAGGCCAAAACTCTTCAGGTTTTTCGACACGCATACTACAGTAAAAATGAATCACTCTATGCGTGTAAAAAAACCTGAAGAGTTTTGGCAAGCTTCTACCATACATTCATTCACAATGAAAAAACTTTTTACTTTTGGCTTACAGATTTTTAGGAATTTCCAATACAATGAACAAAAAATTTTGTTCGTTATGTTGAAAATTCATAACAACCTGTAACTCAAAGTAAAAACTTTTCATTGTCAATAACCGACAAACTTCAAAGTTCGGGAAAGAAAATTTTGCATTTTTTTACAAATTTATTGTGCGTAGAAAATAATTTTCTACGATTCATAAATCCAGATAAAGAAAAATTTGCACCACTTTGAATCTCCTACCTTACACACGAAAACCATTATTATGGCCAAATTTATAAAAGAGTTTGCACCACTTTGAATCTCCTACCTTACACACGAAAACCATTATTATGGCTAAATTTATAAGAGTTTAGGATTGCACTAAAATTTGAAACACACATCATTCATTACTAAAATTGTAAAAGATCTTCTTCCCTTCCCCCATTTTTCAACATTGAAAAATTAAATGCAATGGACGAAACCCTTCAAATACCTCTCCCTTTCTCTCCACCCCTGTGATGTCTCGTCGACCCTATCCATATAAAAATTAATTGCGTACATTTAAAAACGGCGTTGTTAAATTTAATTATTAAGTTTAAAGCAATTTAATTTATTAAATTTAAACAACAAAAAAATGAAAATGTTTAAAAATAGAGTTAAACCAAATACAATATTTAAAAAGAAAATTCCTTTTAAAATTGTTGTTGAAAAAAAGGGATGACCATATACAAGATACAAAGATTAAAATGAAACGCAAATATTTTACAGTAGACGATGGACGAAAATTCTAAGATCTGACGTATTCTCTGATCTGACATTTTTTTTTTCTGCCTGGATATTTTCTTTCGCTTTTGTACAAAGTTATTTTTTATTATGTATATAGTTTTTATAATTATTAATAAAATAATATGATGTCAGAGGTAATATAAAAATATGTATGTATAAAAAAAAAAGCAAGAGACAAAACAAAAATACCTGAATTAGTTGGGGTTGAGATACATGAAAAACACCACATTACTTAATTCCTTCACCACATGCAAAAACACAAAATTTGTCTACCTTTTTATTCCTCTTACAACAACAACAAAAGACCTTTTACTTTATATTTGTACAAATAAATAAAAAAAAACACAAAATACTATTCCAGATCACTTTCAAATCATAAAATTAAATAATAAAAAAAAAACTATTTAAGTAAAAAAAATATAAACTTTTATATAAAATTTTTTCTTATTTTCGTCATCGACTTGGACAGACGAAAATCACTTGATTACTACACGAATTTTCAATATAATTTTTTATATTTCTGCAATTGGTAGTGTGGTGTAAAATTATTATTTTGAGCAACATTTCAAACCAATTCTGTCCGACTTCATTGCAATGAATAAGCAAAATATGAATTTGATAAAAATTGTACTAGATTTTAGAAGTTATGAATTTTTATTTTTTACGCGACGTTAAATTAAAATGGTAGTATTCATTCTGAGATATTAGTGTCTTTCTAATCGACCACCGCAATTACTTATAAGTACTTATGGTTCATACTTTGCTAGATTATCTATAGTAAATCTAGCAAAATCATGAATCGTAAGTGCTTGTAAGAACTTGCGGTGGTCGATTGGAAAGGATTTTTTAGTTTTCAACTTACTTTTAAAAATAATTTAATAAGGTTTGAACTACACATAAAACTAAATTACAAAAGAGTTTGGTTTCAATTCGCGATATTCAAAAATGAAACAAAACGATGGCGCTCATGGTGGTTTACGGATCAAAATGTCATACATCAAATTTTATAACGAACGATCCCTTATCGAAAAAGTAAGTAATTTATTTATTTAAAATATTAAACAAATGATTTTTATTAAAATAATCTTTATTATTAAATCATCATTTTAATGGTTGTTGTTGTTATAAAAAATACGTTTATAAGCTCAAAATGAAAACCTTAGGACAAGTGGAAATAAATCAGATCTTAATAAACATACATTTTATTAAATTAAACAATTTAATTAACCATTTTTAATTACTTTCAAAATAAAAAATTAAACCGATCACTATGCATCACCGGCAGCCTGTATGGGACAGACAAAGACCTTTACCTAGGATTTACTTGATGTCGTTTTCAGTAGTTGTGGTTGTTTTTTGACCACAAAAACACACCAAATACATATAAAATTATCATCAACCAAAGTTTTTTTCGCTAAAATTTGCGCTTAGTTCCTACGCTGGGCGGTGATTAATGAAATTATTTATCAGGGACAGGCTGTCTCTACAGGCTGTTCGAGATGTTGTTTTGGATATGAATCAGGTGATAATACCAACTAATTGGGGCTCTTCCACCAGATTGTATACTCGACTAAGTAGTAGTGGTGGTGATATTCTCCTAAAGCTGCAATCAGCCGGATTGCTTGCGGTTGGAACGTGATTCCAATTTTGACGTAATATTCTTTCTAATATGTAACTGACACTATTACTAATGAAACTGTTCCATTTACGTGAGTCATCTGACAACCACCCCAAAACAACCGTAGTCCAAGCATAAAGATTATGTCTTTCAATATTAAAAAAATGGAGGTGTGGCCAACACACGACTTTCTTTTACGAACAAAGAATTTTGAAAAATTTTATTTAATTTTTATTTTATTTTTTGGAAACATTTTGTATTAAGTAGTTTTTTGTAAACCTTATACTTTTTAAGATATTTGCAAAATAAATTTTCTGGACCAAGGGAGTGGCCATTTTTGGTTAGCCGATATGAAGTAAAATTCACTGGGACCTCCCAATTTATCGAAAAAGCTTAAATCTGAAGTTTCAGTTCGATTGGTTAAACCATCTGGGCTGTAGAAAGGATTCAGACTGACAGACTGACAGATAGGCTCCATTTCGAAACCCACTTTTTCGGACTCAGGGGACCTCAAAACAGATAAATCTCTAAAAATCTCAAGGTTCAAAATTTTCATGATTACGATATTTTATTTTACTTACGTAAAAGAAAGTAAAAATGGTTATAATCTTCTCCAATAGCTTCGCTAATATAACCGCTCCCCAAAGCTCCAATCTTGGAAGAGTTAACTGCTTCAGTGGTCCCTCTTTAGTTTTAGAGCAAATGAGTTGAGATTACACCTTATTAGAATCCGCGATATTGTATGTGTGACATTTATGCTGCCCTTTGTTCTTGCAACACTAACGGTTGCTTTAACTGAGATTGAAAAATGTTGTCGTTCCAGCTGTAGGGCATTAGTAGTCCTCTCCGTAATGAAAGAGGCTTCCGATCCAGTGTCTATAAGTGCTCTAATCGTACACAAATTACCATTTATGTCCGGAACAGTTACTGTGATTTAACTAGCAGAAGTAACTTCATGATTTGCTTCCAAAGAAATTGGCAGGTCTTTAGTGGTTTTCGTCACTTCATTTGCAAGGTGAAGCAGAGTATTAAGGCTCGAGTTACAGATGATTCATTTTCTTGGAGAAGAACAGCTATTTGTAGAATGACCGGAATTCAAATAGTTGAAACTAAGATTTCGTTCTTTAACAAAGTTTCTTCTTGCTGTAGTATCATAAGAATATTTATGTTGCAAGTTTCCGAAGCTTCACAACGATGATTTAAAAATTTTAGAAATTCTGTCTCAATTGGATTATCGTTATCCACCGAAGGAATAGCCCACTATTGCCTAGTTTCATAATCCAATATATTTAAAAGCATGTAAATGATCCAAGGATCACGACTTTCATACTCGGACCCCAGAGCTTTCAAACCCTAAATTTTGGAGTTACAGACTTTTGAAAAACGTTTTTAGCATTATCGTGGAAGGAGCTAAACATCCCAGCGGATCGAAGAATTTGGAAGATTCAGACTTATCCAATGCAATCCTAGACCTTTAATAGAATCACCTTTATCAAAGTTTAAGTTTTCTTCCGTGATGTCCGTTGAATTTAGCTCGGTCATATTAGAATAGTTTTCATCGGCTGATTTTAGAATAGTTTTCATTTCCAATTTGAGTTTTAGATTTGAGTTCATGTTACTTAATTTAGGTTGAGTATGTTCATATTCTATCGCTTACTGATATAGTGCCCTTGTAGCAAGGAATGGTGCAACCGAAGTTCCGTACGCCATGGTAAGAAGTTGATAATCCTGAAGGGGTAGACTAGGATTTACACGCTATATGTATGGCATCTCAGTAAAATGTTATATAGCGTTGGCTGAATTGTTGCTCCGACCAACATTTTATCGTTTAGTGCTGCACCACTGTCATCGTTCAGTGCTACGACTCTTACTTTAGTAGTTGTACTGGAAATTCGGATAACAGCATGGTGGGGTTGGGTTTAGCTGTTTGTCTTCAGGTGAAACACCCTTAATGTGATCAAGTTGTAGTTACTCCCTCATAAACTTTGTTACAGTGAAATTAGGAGCCATTACACGGCTTTGATTCGGGTAGATCCCAGTGGAAAAAAGAGGGTTCTCTTGCCCCTAATTACCTATGACTGTAGACATATCTACGTGTAATGATAATATTTTTTTTATAAACAGCATTTGTAAGAAAGCTCATCACCAATAAAATTAAAAATGAGTTAAAGCATAGTGTTTAAGAAAATAAGATTGTATTCATTTAAAATATTAACAATTTCTTTTATAATAAACTATCCCTTTTCAGGGTTTTATAAATACTCAAATTATAAATTCGTACAGAAAATAGATAAAATAAGTCTAAAGGAATATACTTTAAATTATAGAGAAATAGAATGTTGACTGATGGTTTATTTTAAAGTGAAAATTCACGTTGTAATTGATGTTATTACACATCACAAGAAAATTAAATTAAACTTACCCACAATCTCCTCGAAGCGCTTCAATTGGATTGGTGTAGCTGAAAATCGGTTTTACCCGGATTAAGTATTATGGAATTTTCGCTTTGAATCTACCTATCAACAATTACATGCATTAACCGAATATTTTTGTAATAAAATAATTGCACTTTGCAATTTACAGAATTTACGGTAAATTGAAGAATAATATATGGATTAAATTGCACAAGAAATTAATATAAATATAAATTTGATTTTCCTCAGAGATGGATAAGCATAAAAGTTAAATAATGTTATAAATTTATAGAAAAATCACATGTGAATTGAGAAAAAAAAAATAGAGTTAGAAAGAAAAATATGGTATATAAAAAAAATAAAACACTTAAAACCGCCCGTGATCTTCTCGGTTTCCCGTTAGAAAAATAAATCCGTTTAGGTAGCTTGCATCTTTGGTTTAACTTGCTGTTAAAAAAAAAGAAATCAGAAAAACCGCAAGAAATTAGAATTTGCACTTAATTTATCCCAATCGTGTATAATTACCATTTATTTTTATATCGAATAATAAGATTCACATCCTGTTATACAGCGTGTTCTTAACGGGTTGTATTATATATCAGCCGCGAACATTTACTACGGGCACATCACTTTTATCATTTTAAATAGAAATAAGGAATGATCAATTTTATAAATATGTAAATTGATTGAAATTTATGGCAATAACATTACCTTATCACAATCAGGTGAGGATTTAATTAAATTTTCTCGAGATCACGGCACTTAGTATTTTAACTGTACTGGTATCAAGTTATAAATTGGTTTTAATGTTTGTTCTACGGATTTTTTTTTTGCAAACTGATCTATGCAGTGTTAAATTATTTTATTTTCATACTTAAGAGTGAATGTATGCAAATTTGTGGTCAGCTACTACTCTACATACACACACGCACGAAAGTTTCACTTGCCGATAATACCAATCGTATAAGTTACGATTTATGTACATGATCAATACAGATAAACCATACAAAACGCTACAACAGAGCATATAAGGATAGGTCAGTTGTCCAGAATTTAATTACATAGACAGCATTCCACCACTTATATTTCGAATTATAATTGCATATATGTAGCAGAAGAGAAGAAAAATTTGTCTATTATACCAATACATCTGAATGTATAATTGCATCTCATACTCTCCTATTATTTTTACATGCAAATTTACTAATGCAATTATATTCAAATTAGTGTATGACTTATCATCCCATGACGTCATTAACACTCAGGCTGTGTGTGCGTATAATTGCAACTACGCGAATATAAATTTTCATCAAAACATTTGTTACAACCTAAGGCATTCTTCCTTTAACTCTTTATTCTTAGATAGCTTCTTCTCTATTGTCATCAGTCTACATAAAGCTGATGGAAGGGAATGGCCAAGCTCCATATTTGGATCATCGTTGACTTCACTATACATTTTCTGGAAGTGTTCCTCGCATTTTACTTGATTCGAACCCCGAAGCCCCTGATCAATGTTGACTGATTCAACATATTATTGTTGTCTATTTCACGATGACCTGAATTAAATTCAGATTTTATTGTACCTACCACAACCCATCCAAATATTGTGTTGATTACTGTGAGATCTTCCTTTTCAATTTTACACCTTCCTCCAAGAACTACATCAAAAAATGTATCAGCACCGATTAGAACGTTGACTTTATTTGGCTTGTTGAATAACGGTCTGCTAACTTGACATGTTGAGTATACTCCTGCCATGACGATCTTGTAATTATGCTTTTCGAACTCCCATAGTTAACATCTCTTTTATTAAAAATAAGCACTAAAGAGCTACACCCGTTACAATTACAATAGTAAATGGGATTCCCTCAAGGTAAACTCGGAAGCGGACTAGAGCATAAACAATATAGCCAACGTTTCTAATTCAACGTTTACTTAGAGAAGTAGGCAACTGGAAGGAATTTCGAATAAACTTGTTTTTGCATAAGAGGATCACTAAACCGATTTTACTTGCATCTGTATGCAGCTCAGCGTCCCGAGTTGGATCATACACGGCCAACAATGGGACTGAAGTAAGTGATCGTTTAAGATTTTCAAATACCTGAAAACAATCGTCGTTAAAGTTAAACACAGTATTTCGAGCAGCAAATCCGGCTATGAATCGACGGAAGAAAGAGCACAATCCAAAGAATGACTATAATTAACGGAAGAAGAAGCCATGCGCGCGAGTTATATGTCAAGAACATATACAATATGATAAGAAAAATGCACATGATACAATTCTATTCTAATTAAATATCATGTTCTAAAATGTTCACACAGAAAATGCAAAGTATTAAAGAAATATAAATGTAGAACGGAAAACGGTATAAAATTTCGATACATGTCATAAACATGATTTTTAAGTAAAAATATATATTTTAAATGCTGATTAATAAAAAATGAAATCATGAGAAATATAATTAATAAAAATTCAATTGTTGTGTTGACTCTAAAGAGATCACACCTAAGCGATTCAAAATTAATAAAACTGACTCTAAAGAGATCAGCATAGTTAATAAGTGAAAAATCTATCTCTTAAGAGAATAGAAGTGTAATACATTTTATAATTAATTGTAATAAATAATAAAGTGTAAAAATAAAATTTTTTTTTTCTTTTTAAAAAGACTTAAGAACAAAAGTCGCGCGCAAATGCACTAAAACCATCAATCGATAAACCACCCTTCATTAACTCAGATCGAAATAATGTGGCCAAACAGATGTTCAAAGTACAACCACCGGCACCAAGGGCAGGAACAGAAGCAAATGCATCAACCGTATCAAGTGCCAACATACAGTACCACAAGCAAATCAACCCGAAGTATGTGACCAATAGAACAATCACAAGGAGGCACGTCCCCACGCAGAAAACTGGTCGGACTACCGGTATCCAAAAGAGAATTAATTACCAAATGCAATACTCACACATGCCATAGTGCTTACAGCCTGAGACAGCTACTCAATTTCTTTACCATGCCTCCCAGAAGTCGGTTGAGTCACAACAGCAACAATCTTCTTTCGTTTCGGGCAGTTTATATTCTTGTGCTCGGTTGAGCCGCACGAAAAACAAAATCCTGGGGCACACCTAAACATGGAATAGTTTTTGGTTGCACTTGGTCGGAATTTTGTAATATCTGAAGTCTTAGGTTTGTTCTAGTGGAATTAGCGGTTATATTGGTGCGACTGTACATTACAATATCGGTTATTCGTAGGTAGGTACAGAATCTATCAATTGCTCAATTGTTCGGGCGCTGCCCAATATGGTAACGTATTCAGAAATATTACATATACCAGAGACAATAAAAGATATTAAATCCTTTTCCGGAATACGAGCCCGCATCGCAGTCTCCTGAATACAAGTGACATAATGCACGATGGTTTCGTCACTACTACCTGATAATCGGAAGCTGTATCATAGTCGTAATTGGTGTTGTTGTAACACTTATGGCAATAAACTACCAAGACTAACACTAGTCGAAACTGCTGAGGTTGCCGTAGTTTGCATCGCGAAAATTGAAAGTGTAGTTGACTGAAGCACACAAGTCACATCTGGAACATAAGTCGTCAAAGCTGAAGTATTTGAGTGTACTAAACTGAGCTCTGGCAGAGTGGCTTGGTAATTGTCTACATATTCGAAATACTTGTATTTCGTCATAACGTTGATGGTTGCAGTATAAACACGTGTATACGTAGAATTAATATTGCGGCACGTTCACTTTAGTATAACGGTATCTTTTTTGCAACTGTATTAGATAGCGGCACTTTTATTTATTTTATATAAAAGTTTACGCCAAATAATTTGATTGGTAGCCCCACATCTGATGTTGTTGACAACAATTTTATTTAATTTTGTTGTAACAGATAAAATTTAAATGATAATTTATAGGTTAGAATAGATGGCAGTAAAGTTATAATGAAGTAATGATGAAATGTAATGTTGCGCTATTGCGTGACTGCGCTAAAGCGTCGAGACTGTCTGGGGGGTAATAAAAATTAAATAATAAAGTGTTTTATTTTTAATAAAGCTTGTGATCGATGACACTACAAAAAGTCAGAAGTGGGATTACAAAAAAATTCAAGTGAAATAAATAAAAAAATCCGAATAATTATTGTGTTATAAATAGTTAACAAAATGTATGAGTTTGACAATGGAAATTTATTCACTGGTAGAGTGAATGCGGTTTCGTTCGCGAATCCTGAGATGGGTTTCGATCAACGCAGTTTGAGAGGTTATGTACAACCATGTGCCGTTCACAATGGTGTTTCCAGTAGTTTCGGAGATCAGTCGTATGTTATACA
This sequence comes from Tipula vernalis, assembly GCA_958295665.1. Lineage (NCBI taxonomy): Eukaryota > Metazoa > Arthropoda > Insecta > Diptera > Tipulidae > Tipula > Tipula vernalis. Next base: position 163,322,587 of record OY282560.1, on the reverse strand, counting down.
GCGGGGAATTCGCTCAGATGATGATCGAAATGGTTCACCATTTTTGGAAAATTCGAGTACAGCGTCATTGTACAAAACAATTGTACGCTCCAGTGCCGCACCTTACAGGGTTCCGCAATCATTGACTACAAGCATACCTAGCATACAAAATACAGGCAGTAGTGCTCCGAAAATGTCAACGATAGTTCATCAATCAACAAACAGTTATTTTGGGAATCAGAATCAATTTCCCCGCACAAACATAACCTCACTGTTCATGATCAACACGTGCAACAAGTATCGATTTCGCATTATTTTCCGAATCCAACGACATGGAATAATCAAAGTTGTGTACCAACGCAACAAAATATTAACCATCAGAACGCGTTACCAAATACGATAATGGTTGAAAATGTTTGTAAACAACCAAACATTCCGAGCGAGTTGGATATTCAGCGCCAAATATTGCAACAATAACTCGAGCTAATTGCATTACAAAATGTACAAATCGTACAACGATGTAATGTTCCAGATGCAGCATCAATACAACCATATTATTTGTATCCGTCGGAAGTGGAAAATATTGTGCTGGAATATAACCCTGGTGCTAAAGGTAGCACGAATAGCACACAATGGCGCAAAAGATTGCGTCATTTAAGCGGAATTTACAATAGGAGTGATAGAGAAACACTTCACTATGCTACGCTTCGGTTAAAGGGATTCGCTCAGACGTGGTTTGACGTTCTCGACACACCTATAAAAACGTTTGGTGACCGTTAATAATTTATTAAAGTCGTTCGGTTCATGCATGGATGAAGCCGACCTTCATGCAAAACTGTCATACGCTACGGTAACTTTGTTTAACGAAATATTAGGAATCGATTTTGATTCGCAGGTATGTGAAAACAATATTATTTATGATATCGGACCTTTCTATAACGAATCGAAATATGATTTTGAAATTGAGAAATGGGTTTTGGACATATTAGATGAGCATTTTTATAAAATTAAGAGTAAAGAACCCAGTTTATTCTACTCCCCGTAAAATGTCATTCCAAGACGGAGAAGTAGTACGAAGTATAATGGCAGATTTGAAACAACAGGGTATCATTTGAGATAGTAAAAGTGACTATTCAAGTCCAATCGTCTTGGTATCGAAAAGAAATGGTTCACCTCGATTATGTATTGACTATACCGTCAATTAAACAAAATCACTCATAGAGACCCCTTTGCAAGTGATTGACGATTGCCTTGAGAAGTTGAAAGGAAAACATGAAAACCTGTTTGTTAGTTTTAAAAAGTAGTTTTAGGATAGGTGGTAGTAGGATTCTATACGTTATACCTCATTCGTTACGTCAGATGGTCAATACGAGTACGTCAAAACTCAATTTGGACTTTGCAATGCGATCTCCGTTTTCCAGCGCTTCATTGCAGATGTGTTCAGTTCACTGTTAGAGTGCGGTAATGTTACAATCTTTATGAATGATATACTGATAGCGACGGAATCAGTTGGTAATCATTTTAATGTTCTCAAAGCCGTGTTAGAATTATGTCAGGAAAATTGTTTAGAGCTGTCTATAAAATTGAATTTTTAGGATACAAAATTATCGCGAGTGGAATTGGACCATCGTCGCGGCATATACTATAAATGCTATTCGCTCGTACCCAGTACCGAGAAATATGCATGAGTTGCATCGATTTTTAGGATTAGTCAGTTTTTTCAGGAAGTTTGTTATGAACTTTTCGTTGATTTCAAAGCCGTTGTATGAACTGTTAAGGAATAGTTCAACGTTTCGGTTTGGAGATACGGAATTAGATACTTTTGAATCACTGAAATCAAAACTAAAAGAAGTACCCATTTTAGCCTATTACGGATGCGGAAAGTCGTTATCACTCTTTTGAGTTAGAAACGCTAGCTTTGGTAAATTCTGTTAAACGATTTCATATTTACCTACACGGAATACCTTTTACAGTATAATGACTGATTGTAACTCCTTAAAACAAATTCTCCAGAAGAAAGACTCAAATCCGAAAATTTTGACATGGACGTTGTTTTTGGAGCAGTATAATTTCGAAATTGTGCATCGAAGCAATTCACCGATGATCCATGTAGACGCGCTAACTCGTGCTCCTGGGATCATGAATATTACAGAATATACACTATCACAAGCTCTATCGTAGATATTAAAGAATCATTAAAATCCACGAATGAAGACGGTAAAATGTTTACGGTTAGAAATAATCTTTTATACAAAAAAGATCGGGGTACATTTTTGTTTTACGTTCCACAGGCGTTGGAAGAAAATATTATTCGACAATTTCATGAAATGGGACATGTTGGTATCAGTAAAAGACACGAATAAATAAGCAGACAATATTATTTTCCCTTAATGAAGGATAAAATATGAGTATTAATTAAAAAATGTCTCAAATGTATCGTGTATAACCCTAAAAACGGGAAGAAAGAAGGATACATGGTCCGACATGGTCTAAATGAATATAGACCATGTCGGACCTTTTGATGTTACTGCTAGGAAATATAAATAAATTTTCGTCGTGAATGACGCTTTTGCAAAGTATTGCCGCTTTTATCCTATACAAAGGTACCTATTACACCTCTCATCAATTCAAGACATTTTTAAACGAACTAGGCATCATTCAATTGCTGAATGCCACAAATTCTCCACAGTCTAATGGTCAGGTGGAGTGGGTGAATAGAAGTTTAATACCAATGTTGGGTAAACTCCGCAGTATAGATATGAATTGCAATTGGGATGTTGTTCTCGGTAAGGCCGAATTTGTATTTAACAATACAGTAAACCGTTCCATAAACACAACTCCATCTATGCTTCTTTTCGGGGTTGACCAGAAAATTGAAAACGATGAAATGTTAAAGTTAGTTAACGAATTTAATGACGCGGACAGAGACTTAATCGGAATTAGAGAAAAGGCTTCTCGGGAAATAAAAAACTTGCAGGAAAAGCCTAAAGAATATTTCGATTCGAAACGGAAACAGGCTTATAAACATGATGTTGGCCTCATATTTTTAAAAAATAATCGTGTAGAAGTTGGAGTTAGTCAGAAATTTTTACCGCGGTTTAAAGGTCCATACCTAGTAACTAAAGTATTGCCGGATGATCGGTATCAATGTGAAGATGTTCCAGAGCAACAACTATCAAATAAACCTTTCAGAGGAGTCTCCGCGCCATTCAACATGAAGCCATACGCGCTTAATTAGAATAACCCATCGCGTTATTAAAAATTGAATTTTGTAAATGTTTTGTTTGCCAATGGGGCATGCAAAATGCAATTATTTATATTTTCATCTACCAGATGGCAATACCATAGGTCAAGGATACAATGAAATTTGACATAAGAGAATTATACTGAAACGTATAGTAAAATAAAATAGTCTAGTAAATTATGTCCATTTTAAAATAGTAAAAAATAAAGTGAATACGAGCACTAGGGCGAAATAAAAAAAACGAATTTTGGTTTTTAATATAAACAAAAAAACATACAACTTTGTCAAACTTTTGTGTGATTATTTTAATAGTTAATATTTATACCAACCGAAATGTGACAACTTGCTTTGTGTCTAACTGCAATAATAAATTTACAAAAAATGATTATTTAAAATTTCGTCGGTTTCCTAGCCAACCATCATTAAAATTAAATTAAGACCGGGAAAAATACTATCAAACTGGTTCCACGTCTGTTTTTGCAACTAATAATGCAGTTTTTGCACCTAATAAGTTTAATTTTTTGTTAAATCTTGAGTTGAAATTTTGTTGTAAAACCTAAATACTAAAATTAATTTACAAATAACATTAATACATAATTGATAAACTAAGAAGAAAACGATATGCGATGGCAAAACGCAACATGAAACCATCTTTTAAAATACGTAAAAGTAGTGGCAACTTACATAAAACCAGATTGAATCAATATTTTTAAATATTTATTTCGGTGGCTTAGCTCACATAAAATTTTTAAGGTTAACACAAATCACAAATTTAAATCGATTTTATTAAAAAGAAACATTTGTTTATCTATTTAAAACAATTAAACGCGCTAAGGATTCCATGTTTACAATTTCTGTTATTAGTGAAATCACTTAAATATATTTTAAAATATGAAAATAGTTTCATGTTATTTATTTAGTCATACATTTCTATACAACTTAAATGACATTTATCATTCTATCCTTGACATATGGTACTGCCTTAAAAAGAGCGGCAAACATTTTAACTATAAGCATGCCCCATCGAGATAATTGGGATAACAGGTATGGCCGAATCTTGTAACCGATAAAATTTAAATCATAATTTAAAAGTTAGATAATAGATGGCAGTAAAGTCATAATGAAGTAATGAAGAAATGTAATGTACTAAACAAAATAAGGAATAAAGCAAAAAAAAGATAGTTAACCGTCAAAAATTTGAGTTTAATAAAAACTAAATAAATAATTGTAGTATTTGCCGATACTACGTTCTTTTACACTTTTAAATAAATATACGAAACACTTGAATTCTGTTTTATTTTTTATTACACAAAGAAATACAAAATATGTTTTCGACCGTTCTCTTCGGTGAAATTCTAAAATCTAATCTTTTTTACAGTTTTCTCATTTTTTTTTTTGGTTCATCCAATACCATACATCGGTTAACACTCTATATATCAACTTTTATCTGAGTTGACCAACAGATGGCAATATAATTAACAAAAAAATAAAAGTATTAAACAAAATAAAATCAGTTTACTACATTCGGCCAATTCTGACAATACCATCGTCTCGATGACTGGGTTTCTTTCAACAAATTTACGATTATTAAATTTTAAATGGTTTCATCAAAACAGGAGCAAACACACCTTTAAATGGTCTACCTGATACCTGCTGACCCGGCACATCGCACTACACTCGTACCTATCACCTGGCAAAATCCTCGAAACAATGTAGGGGCCTTTAAATTTCGGTAACAACTTGTGATTTATTCCTGCCTCTGAATCATGATTCCGAATAACAACTAAATCATTTATTTTATAATTATAAGAATCTTTTCGCCCAGCATCGAAACTGTCCTTATATTCTTCAACTGAGACTTCTGCACCTCTTTCACAACTCGGTCCCGTACGTTATTTAAATCCCTACCAGCAGATCCTAACAATTCTACGACATTATCATTTTCGTGATTTTGGTTAACACCAAATAAAACCATTGAAGGGGTTTCTTTCATGGAACGGTTTACTGTGTTATTAAATGCAAATTCTGCATCGGGCAAATGCTTATCCCATTTTTTTTGGATCCTCAGACAGCTTAGCTAACGTCGGAACTAAGCTTCTGTTCACACGTTCCACCTGTCCATTCGATTGAGGAAAAGCGGTTGCATTCAGAACCTGAATAATGTTCAATCTGTCCAAAAATTTTTTAAAGTGAGACGATGTAAAACATGTACCCCTATCACTAATAATGCGAACTGGTACACTGTAATATCGGAAATAATTCTTTAAACTATTTATAACCTCCGCCGTGTTTGCTGACTTAGCCGGGAAAAACTTGCAAAATTTCGTAAACGCATCAATTACTACTAAAATATACCTGTATTTTCGAGATGTCTGTTCGAATGGACCTACATGGTCAATGTGTATTGTGTGAAATGGACGATCAAACTTATCCATCAAATTTAGCAATCCTTCCCTTTTCCCATCCTTTGGCTGAAACATTATGCACTTTAAACATCGCCCAATATATTCATTCACCTTATCCTGCATTTTTGGAAACCAATAGGATCTTTGGATTAAATCTATGGTTTTACTGATTCCCACATGACCAATTTCATGCATCTTTTGAATGATGCTATGTTCCAAACATTCGGGGACATAAAACATAAGTTTATCCTTATTTTTCCTGTATAACAAACTATTTCGGACCGTGTAAAAATCGCTATCACAATCGGTTTTTATCTTCCCATTGATTTCTAGGATATTTTCATCCTTTTGCTGAAGAGCACCGAGTGCCAATGAGAATGCACACTCATCAACCCACAACACCCCAGGAGTACGACTGAGTGCATCCACATGTCGCATACCTTTCCCAGGCCGGTGAACAATTTCGTAATCAAACTGCTCTAAGAACAAGGACCACCTAAGTACTCTGTTGTTGGAGTCTTTTTTCTCCAGGGTTTGTTTCAGGGAGTTGCAGTCCGTAACTATCTTAAAGTGCGTCCCGTGAAGATATATACGAAACCGCCTGAGTGCGTAAACAATGGCCAACGTCTCGAGCTCAAAGGAATGATATCTGGACTCAGCTTCGGTTGCACGCTTACTAAAATAGAATACCGGATGCAATCGACCATCTTTCTGCTTCTGCAGCAATACTGCTCCGAAACCCATCTGACTCGCGTCCGTATGAAGTTCACTAATGAGACCAGGATCAAATATTTTCAAAACTGGCTTATTGACGAGTTGAGATTTTAAACTCTCAAATGCTTCTAATTCTTTTCTACCTATCTCAAATTTAGCATTTTTCCTAATTAAAGCGAACAACGGTTAAGCTATAATGGCATAATTCAATACAAACTTTCTGAAATAACTAGTCAAACCCAGAAAACGGTGTAGCTCAATTGCATTTTTTGGTAATGGGTAACTATCAACAGCATCTATATGCCTAATACTGGGTTTAATTCCCTCACCATCTACTTCATAGCCTAAATAGTCTATACTAAAACGGAAAAACTCACATTTCTCCGTCTGTATATTTCCATGCAGTTAAGGTGAACTAACTTTAGGACCTTGTCCACAACCTCAAAATGCTGTTTCAAAGTTTTCGTCGCGATCAATATATCATCGATATATATATACAGTAACATCTCCCAAGTCAATTAATTCCTGAAAAACCTTCGAAATAAATCGCTGAAAAACCGCTGGGGCGTTAGCTAGACCAAAAGGCATTCGCACATACTCAAAATGTCCGTCTGGAGTGACAAATGCTGTGTACCGTATCGAATCGTCATCAACTGGTAAGTGATGAAACCCATTTTTTAAATCTATCAATGTAAATACCTTTTTATCCCTAAGACGATCAAGGCAGTCTTCTATTAAAGGTAACGGAAACCTATCCTTAATGGTAATTTTATTTAGATTCCTGTAATCCACACACAATCTGTGCGTACCATTTCTCTTCGTCACCAATACCACTGGACTAGCGAAATCACTATTGCTATGCCTTATTACACCTTTTAACAACAAATCACCTACGATATTTCGAACTATTTCTCGATCTTTAATGGATAATCTTCGAGGCGGAACATAAATAACTTTATTAGTTGACATATTTAAATGCAACTTACATACAACTTCCGGCGCATTCCGTTTTGGTAAAGTTTCATATTTACTCAAGAGCTCATCTACCCTTTTTCCCAACTGAAAATCAGGAGTTATTTCGTTATAATAATTGATCTCGACTGTTGACTTTTCGTCTCTATCTACCACAAAATCATGACCTAAAATTTCGTTGAACATACTAACTATATTCAAACCACGGATATCCGAATCTACATCAGCATCTAGTAGTACCTTCCTAGCTTTAACAACATTAACTTCATTAGAACTATACTCCTGAAATGACGGTAAAACTGAACTAGAATCGACAGAAACAGGGGTAATAAACAATTTTGTAATGGGTTTTTGAGACTCACTCTGATTTGGGTTGATTAGAACTTCCTTTTTGGCGAAGTTACTAGATGGCGACGCACTAGAAACCTCACTCACATCACGTTCGACACTACTCAACACAAGAGCCACTGGATTTAAAAACTCCCGACCCAATATACAATCCGATGCCATTGTCACTTCTGGTACCACATAAAATTTAATATTATACAACCCGGAATTATTGGTTAAACTACATTTTAAACAACAAATTTTTAAAACACTCAATCTGGAATCATTGATCCCATTAAAAACTCTACCATCAGGTGGTAATAAATCTATTTTACTAGGTAATTTACTTATCTTAAGAATGTTGATTGGTGATCCGGTGTCTACGGTTGCACTTAGTTTAATATCCCGATCTTTATGATGAATGGTTATCTCCTGCGTCAACTCTTTGATTAGTCCCAACGTGTCTGTTGAACTTGGCTTCCGAAAACATTTAGATTCATCGTGACCCGCTTTGTCGCAAATCTTACATTTTTTCCTTGGTGGCTTAGGACAATCTGATGCTCGATGTCCAAAAATGTTACAGTTGTAACATCTAATTTTCGGTAGGGCAATGTTATTGTTGCCTTGATTCGGTTTATCGTCGCTCGCTCGGACCGGTTTGGGAAGTGTACCTAGTATGTTTCATAACCTTCGGCATTTCCTCGTACCGCTGCAATATTCGCAACAGCTCGTTTACACTGGAGAATGGTGTCAGTACTAGCTTCTCTGACATGGCTGGATCTCCGATATTTTCAATGATAACCTCAATTAACGCCGCTTCTGAGAATTTCGCTTGTTTCCCAATTGACATGATATCAAAAACAAAACTGGTAAATGTTTCATTATTTTGTTTTTTTCGATTTTTTAGACGACGGAACACATCATTTTCGTTATAAATTGAGTTAAAATTTTCCCGTAATTCACTCATGAATGACTTATAATTAGCATAATCATTTGATAGTATAAATCCATTATACCAAATTTTTGCTGGACCTCGTAGCCGTGTTGATGCATAATGCATTGCTTCCTGGTCATCCCAATTATACATTTGTTTCAATCTGGTTACTAAATTTATCCATTCGTCAGTAGTTCCTGCGTTTCGATTATCCGGATTATGTTCTGGTAACAAATTATTGACTTCACTCGGATGTAAAAATGGACCGGTTGGTTTTTTAGTTAATTTAGAGATTAATAATCTTTCCCTCTCGATGAGTTCTCGCTCTCTCCTATTCAGCTCCATTTCACGCTGATTTGGATCAAATACATGTTCGGGGCTATTGCACCGCGACTGTGATGGCATGTTACATGCTGTGGGGTAATTCTGCTGTATCCCCATGTGGTTCGACATAACCTCAATTTGACGTGATCGGCCGCTAGTCTCCAAATTACCACATGACTGGTGTCGATGCAACAAATAATTACTTGCATTCGAACGCCATCTTCCAGTGTGATCAGCTAACGGAATATCATTCTGATCGGGTTTACTATTTGACGAGCACATGTGTTCAGTACCCCCATTTAATGCCAACGCATCTAACTCACGTTTACTCATCTTTATAATTTATAGTTTATGGTTATCCCACTTCTGATATGTAGTATTTGCCGATACTATGTTCTTTTACACTTTTAAATAAATATACGAAACACTTGAATTCTGTTTTAATTTTTATTACACAAAGAAATACAAAATATGTTTTCGACCGTTCTCTTCGGTGAAATTCTAAAATCTAATCTTTTTTACAGTTTTCTCGTTTTTTTTGGTTCATGCAATACCATACATCGGTTAACACTCTATATTTCAACTTTTATCTGAGTTGACCAACAGATGGCAATATAATTAACAAAAAAATAAAAGTATTAAACAAAATAAAATCAGTTTACTACATAATAAAGTGTTTTATTTTTTATAAAGTTTGTGATCGATGACACTACACTTTTAACTGATTATTTATTTTTTACATTTAAATTTAACCTTAACGTTGGCACGGATTGTTCTTAGCTGTCTCACTTGACAGGCGACGGTGGCAAATTTTGGAAAAGGAAGATTTAATTTGTTTTTAAATTAAAATAGAAATGAAATAAAATTTACTAATGTTTATTCAATTGTGTATTATGTTTGCAAATTTTGGAAAAGGAAGATTTAATTGTTTTTTAATTAAATAAAAAGCGATTTTTAGTTATTAATATTTCCACACCAAGAAATAAATGGCGCCACTTTGACTGAGATAGCTAAAACCAATGCTAGCCTTAACGTTTTTATTGTTCTATTCCTTCACCCGCCAAAAGATAGAATAAATATCGTCATTTACTCTTCTCGTTTAGATATTAATTTTATTCTACAAATTACATTTTATTTTTTGAAATTAATCTTGCCATGTATTTGCCATGCCAAATGGAATGCAGCAACTATCATTCAATGCAAAAATTATTATGAGTACGGCATATAAACCGCGCACCATGTGAATCTAGTTTAGCAAATATTTAAACCACCACCAATAAAACTGAACGTTATCGCAAACACAATTTTTTACACTTTGTCTTTTCTTCTATCGATAAATTCCATCCCTGACCTTACCGAACAGACTGTCATCGTCAATTTGCAACGAAACACCAACACATCTACTATTTATCGATATTTATGTTTTTTTTTTGTTTTTATCTTTTCATTCATTAATTAAAATTTGTTGTTTATTTTAGTTTGTTGCGTTTTTTTTCTCTTCTTTCTTACACCAGCTATCTCGTCTCTGTCTATTAGTATTTTGTGTGAAGAAAAGCGCAGAGACTACAATTACTTTACAAACAAGTATATTCATCAGTTTTAATCTGACCGTATTCCGTGTAACAACACAGAGTTAGTAAAGTGTGGAAAATCTCTCGAGACGGGGAAAAAAATATAATTTTGTTTTTTAATTTTACTTGTATGAGGAAAAGTGTCTCAAGAAAAAGAAAAAAAGAAATAGATATTTTAACGGTTTTTTTTAATTTTTGATTTTTTTTTTTTTAAAAACCACAAGTTTACTACATACTAACTAACTGTGTGCATTTAACAATCAAGTGAATTATTGAATAATTTAATTAATGTCAATTAATTTCATTTAAAACATTAATTTTTAATTAAGAAGACTAAAGATTTTTGCCTGATTTTTACAGTAACAAAAGAAAACGGGTGGTTTATCGTTCTGTTTCGTATACATATTTCTTGTGAATACAAGTGTGTTTTTTTTTGTGTGCGTAAATCTAAACATTTCAGTGTATTTTGTTGAGATACTACTGAATAATATTTTTCTCTGTTTATTGATTTTTAAATAATTGAAAAAAAAAAAAAAAAAGAAAAGAAAAGAAAAGAAAATCCCAAGTCTCGCGGTTTATTGTTTGATATTTCAGTATTTTTACAACAATTTTTGTGGTAAAATGTTTTGTTTATCAAAGTAACGTCTAAGTAAAACGAAAAAATTAAGTAAATAGAATTAAATTAAAAAAAAAAGTTGTGCAAAAAAAAAAAAACACCGCTTTGCGGTAAAAAATAAAAGAAATTCTATATTACATATATTTATCTCGCTCTTAAAGCTTTAGTTTGTGTACGAGTTATTTTTGTAATCGACCGAATCGATGTGTTTGTGAATAAATAATCAAAAATTGAAAGGTGTTTTTAAATAAAATATTTAAGAGAATATTATCAGGTACAATATTTGGAATTTTTTACACAAAAGGATTCAACCGAGACGAATTTTATTTTCAAATCGAAAAGGTAATGTAAAATAACGATTCATTTTATTTTAAATATGTATGGCTTTGAAATTATAATTTAATTAGGAAATTGAATTTTTTTTGTGATTGACTTTCTCTTTCTATTTTTATTGATAAGAATTTGTTTCTCGTCGAAGGAAAGAGAAGGGTAATGTAATTTGGTTAGCCCGTGAAATGAATTATGAATGAATCTTGTTTTTCTTTTCTTTGTATTGCTTCTGTTAGTACGTTCCGCGGAAGGATGATGATGATTTGAGGAGTGAAAGTTTTTGGTGGGTCTTTTAAGGTTTTCTTTTCGGTTGAAGGAATAAGATTTATGGGTAAATTAAAAATGTGTATAAAGAGGCATTATTAAATTTACAATAACTGTTTTTTAAATTTTCCGATCGGTAGGGTGTTCCCAACAGATCGTTTTGGCCTATCTAAATTTTGTGTACTTATTGGTTTATTGCGATTTGTTGCAGTAGGATGTGGAAATCAATAATTTTACCGAAGTGAAAACCAATTTACTTCCGTAGTTTTGCAAAGTAGGTTAGAAAAAGACGTGAGTTTGAGTTTGGTCTAGCTTTGGTCAAGCTAATCAAGTTACTAAATCTACCGTCCATGTGTTCAAATTCACTACATACTCTAAAAAATTGAAGCGAACAAATTTTTTTCAATTTTTTTTTGAGGTTCCAGGGGCTTGGGAATATTTTTTTTTAGTTAAACCAACGGGATAGGGCTAACCAGCGAATCAGTAAGAATCCTTAAAGAATTTAACGAAATTATTTCCTTATAGAATATTTGACATATCGGCCATCGAATCCGTAAAAACTGACAAATACAGTATTCAAATTCTAATGTGAATAGCAAAATTTATTATTTTTAAGAAAAGTATGCTTTGAAAATTTTGATGTATTCTGACATATCCTTCAGTTTGCGCGTTAATTTTCGCTCTCTTTAGTGATGGCTGAACTGAACGAAAAGTTCTTAAAGATTCGCTGGTCAGTAACATGCACTTTCTGTATATCGCATTCTTACTTAAAGTTGTTACTGACTCGCTGTTCCCCCATTAGTTAGTTTGTTAATTAAGCTTCAGTTGTTTTTAAATGATCGCACAGTAAATTTTATTTCAGTTTTAAAAACTTGAATAAATTTCCTATAAGGTAAACGGCTATAATACTGACATACTCCGCGACAAATGCAAGTGTGATGTTCGTTATTATATATGTAACCAAGCAGATTTTTTCAATTATATACTAATGTATCTAAAATTAATTTGGCTAACTCAATGTAGAAATTAAAAATAATTTTCATTCATTATTTTAAATATGTATTTAACAAAAAAAGGAAAAGTGTACGTAACACCACAAAAACGTTGTTTCTATTACTGACTTTTTTGGTTTCTAATACTGACATACTGTTGGGTGTATAAGATTACTAAATTAAACGCTCATTTTCTGAAAGGTAAATAAAACAAAATCTACATAAGTATTCCAAAAGTTTATTTATTTAATAAAATAACTTAAACTTATAAAATTAAGGTACTTCTGGTATCATATTAAAATAAAATATTTAAAAATAAAAACAAAAAAAACAAAATATAGCTTTTAATTCTGGCTATCACAAGTGAATTAAACTAAAATATTAATAAAACAATATAAAAACAAAATATATTTTTGGTTATCCTTATAACAAAACATTTGTTATGTACTCTTAAGATTTATATTTTTGCATGTCAGGAACACTGTAGATCCCTCGAGAATTGAGAAGTTCAGGTTCAGGAATAATTTGAACAATATCCTGAATGGAATAAAAAAGAATATCATCTTTGTCAGGCCACTTCCAGTTTGGGCCACTCATTCCCATTACTTTGACTGACACTTCATAATTTTTTGTTTGTAAAACAATACCCGGGAAATCTTCCTCCTCGTACCGAATGCTGACATAATTTCCAATCTTAAGTTGGCTGATATTCGTTGTAGTCTTTTCAGTAGGTGGTGTATTTTGTATTTTAGACTTTTTTACGGTGCTGTTATTCTTCGCTGAATTCTTTTTAACTTCCCTTTTCATTTTTCGATCTTGTTTATTTTGAATTTCTTGTTATTTTTCAGCTTTTTTTTTTGTGTTAAAATATATGTATTCCTCCGAAGATACTATAGCAGACGGAATCCGGTTTTTGACTTTATTTATAGATGCCTCATTCGGTTTAGTTTCTGGCCAAAAGAAACTATTTTTAAAGGGCGTTTGCACATTCGATAGAAATAATTGCTCATTTTTAGTTTCAATATTCTTTGAAATGCTTTTAGCTTGATCATGGGACTTTCCCTACTCCGTCAACATTCTCCCACAATTGATCAACATCGAAACCACTAAATGCTGCATTAAGATCAATGTTTTCCAAAGTTTTTTCGCCAATTACTAGAACAGACTTCTTCTGTTGTACATCATCCGCAATAGTGGAATTCAAATTAGTTGCGTCACTAATCGTAGAAAAGTTGATTTGTTTCGGATGATATTTATTTTTTACATCAACCCACACATGGTACAAATTTTTGGTCCTCTTTAATACCTCGCCATATCCCTCGGGTGTCTTTAAAGCATTGCAATTGATTTTCTGTCAGAAAAGACTCAAATATATCTACAAAAGACTTCGACCGTACTCTATTATTCGTTCTAGGTGTTGTTGCTGCTGGTGTCACTTGTGGATCCTTTATCATTTTGAGGTAATTAACAGCGTCTGCCGAAAATGGGTATACGCCACATGTTTTGAAAGCATTTTTAATCGTCGATGCTTTAGCAGCTGTTGGTAAGACTTTCGCCAGCAATGGTGCAAAATCTTCCTTTTTCAACTTTTTGCCTTCATTTTGCATTTTCCAGCTATGTACAGCTTTTTTCCATTCTACCTTTAAGGGGCGAAAAACACCAATATCTAGTGGTTGCAAAAGGTGGGTTGCATTTGGGTAAAGTGCTATTAGAATAATTTGGTGTTCCTTGCAAAATTTGCTTAAGGCGAGCGATAAATGCGAGATATGTCCGTCTAAAAATAAAATCACTGGGAATTCCGCACCATTTTGACGCAGCCATGGCAAAAAGACATTTGCCACATATTCGTAGAATACTTTCCCGTTCATCCAACCAGATTCAGAGCAGCCCATGCCCCAGCCGTTTGGCATTTTTCGCCCTAACGCAAACGGGATTTGTTTATATTTATATACCACCATCGGTGGAGGAATATCGCCTGCAGCATTTACCACAATCAATGTAGTTAGGCACTCTTTTTCGTCATTCCTGCTCATATTATACACCGCTTTTTCACCTTTTCTGGCTAGGACACATTTTTCCTTAGGCGACAATAAAAATGCACTCTCATCGCAGTTGAAAACACGTTTCGGATCATCAATAATATGCAGGTAATTATTTTCTGCAAAATACGTTTTAATCTGCTGGAACCAGTCACGAATATTATGCCCTCTGATAATAGCACGACTCCTAACTAAATGTTGTGAAACACGCTCCGAAATATCTGGATTTCGTTTTAAAAACCCCTCGTACCATCGCCTTCCTGGTCTTCCACCTCTAAAATTATTCTGACGGTTTAGGTTTTTAAGCAGTAGTTGAACACTATCCAAAAGCTGATCCTTTGTTGCGGGAAACCCAGCCTTACCGATATAAACGATCCATTGTTTAATTTTTTACTCCTCTTCAGTAGTAAACACTGTTGGGTGACCGATGGATGCTTTTAACTCATATACACCTCTTTGTTTGTATAATAAAGTTGTTCGGGGAATTTTATATTGTTTACTTGCTGTGTATACGGTCATTCCATTCGCCATATTTTCAAGAGCAGCGTTAAGATCATCCCGGCTGTATTGAAGACATTTCAATTTCGTGGTCATTCTAAAAATTGCAATGCCCGTTTACTCACAGGTTTGTATATAATACTGACATATAAATTAAATGGTTTTTATTACTATTAAATGCACCGAAAATATACAGTCAGTTTTAAGTTAACCCATATTTAATTACTTTTAAATCATTTAAATTATTTAGGAAGTCATTAAAATTGAAATAAATTGTTTAAATTTAAGAAAATAAATTTCAGATTACTTTCATTATATTGACATATTGAGGATTTTATACTGAGCTAAGTAAGGACTTATTACTGACAGTCTTAATAATTATTACTGACAAAACTGCTATAAATTATTAGAGTCAAAATTAGGAGAGTACAATGATAAGTAAACTTTGCAACTAAATCAAAAAACCATTTTAAGATAGGTTAAACACACATTTCTTAGAATAAGATTTAGAAATAATGCTTATAGACCTAATACTGACACATGTGTCAGTAAAAAGGACAAGTCAGTTATTCATTTGTGTCTAATACTGACAAAACTATTTTAACAAAATTTATATTTATCTTCAATTTTTTCACTTAAATACACTTTAATAATTTAAAGTAATTAATAATAAAACTCATTTAAATTAAATTTAATAATTAAATAATACTTACATAGGAAATATCACTAAAAAACGGCACTTAAAAATTTAAGGCAAAATGGTAAGTGTATTTTTTAAATAAAAACTATTAGTTTTATTTAAAATGTCCACATTGACATGTCTTTTTAAAAAAACACAAATTTTATTTATACAAAATAAAAATAAACAAATTTTTAAAAAACACTTATGGTTAAAATTATCTTTCTTAATGTGAAAATAATAATAAATTTAAATTAGGAAGACCGGTTTCGGATTTCATCCATCGTCAGTTCCAATAAATTTTAACTACTGAAGTTTGCATTGTAAAAATTTCATGCAATTACCTGTACAGAATCATATCGTACAGTTTATTTGTTTTTGTGTTCAATTTATCATTGAGAATGTGTGGATTGTGTCGATGTTTGTAAATCTCTATCTCTTCTAAACGGTCCATCATATTGCTTTTCCTCAGAGTGTGTAATATGTATTTGTAAATTTGTGTTGATGTCTGTAAACGTATGTTGCTGTGTGACTAGATGGTGAGCGTAATTTGATTTAAAGTTCGTATTTATATTTGTATGCAATGTCTCGTTTGTGTGTTCATTGAATCTTTGTATGAATGTTCGTCCCGTTTGACCGACATAAAACATGGAGCAATCATTGCATATCAATTTATATACGCCGCTATCACGCATTAATTGCATGAAATTTTTACAATGCAAACTTCAGTAGTTAAAATTTATTGGAACTGACGATGGATGAAATCCGAAACCGGTCTTCCTAATTTAAATTTATTATTATTTTCACATTAAGAAAGATAATTTTAACCATAAGTGTTTTTTAAAAATTTGTTTATTTTTATTTTGTATAAATAAAATTTGTGTTTTTTTAAAAAGACATGTCAATGTGGACATTTTAAATAAAACTAATAGTTTTTATTTAAAAAATACATTTTATTGTGAAGAAAGCCACGGCATATGAATAATATGGATTCCTTCCATTTTTATTGTAAAATGGTAAGAAATTTGCACAATGCACGTGTATCCACGATCGCTGTCAAATTGTAAATTTGTAACTGATTTTTATTGAATTTTATACACCAATACAGGAATATTTTAGAAGGATGAGACAGGAATATTCATGTTTTTATTTAAACAAAGGTTTTTGTATAAGTGTTGAACAATTAT
This sequence comes from Tipula vernalis, assembly GCA_958295665.1. Lineage (NCBI taxonomy): Eukaryota > Metazoa > Arthropoda > Insecta > Diptera > Tipulidae > Tipula > Tipula vernalis. Next base: position 163,305,512 of record OY282560.1, on the reverse strand, counting down.
CTTAAAAACTAAAAAATATGCAATATATGTTAGTAATACCGCCTATGTCAGTATTGTAGCCGTTTACCTTATAAGACCCTTTTCACCTTTTGTCCAACAAATGTTTTTTACACTCTACACTAATTTGAAAAGGTATTACAAATGACTTTTCATGGTTTCTTTCTACCGTTATGTTACAAATATTGATGAGAAGACTTAATGTTTACAGGATATTTTACAGCTTAATGTACCACTAATAGGCTTGTACATTTTCAAATTAATCCAGCTAGCCATTTTTCCGGACCGATTGATCAAAGTTTGACAAAACAATTAGAGGAAAAAGTGTATTGTTCCTAAACATTATGTAATCACATCATCAAAATAAAACAAACAAGTTGTTTGTTTTCTATTTTGCATTAGTTGCTTGCATTGGAAAATTGGAAACTTTTTGTCTCGCGCTATTTCTTATGATTAGGCTTAGGATTTATAGGTTCTAAAAAATCAAAAATATGTACCTATAAAAATGGTGTGGTGGTGACGTTTTAAAGAGAAAGCTAAAACTAGAACTTAGCATATGGGGAATTCACTTATTAAAAAAAAAGAATCTAAAAGATTTTTTATGTAAGACACTTGTAAACTTTAACCCTCATCTTTCAATTTAGCAAAATTCTATAAATGATTTGGCTGTAAAGTGAGATAAACTAGCTCCATTGTATTATAGAGGGCTGGAGAGATTCCAGAAATCGTTTCACATCTCCAAACACTTCAAAATTTGGACATGTAAATCTCTAAAGTACAACGTGATAGTTGACGCGATTCACTCTATTAAAATGGGATAAAATTGCATTTTCTATATATTTTTATAGGGCAATGTACTCTCATTTCATTCATTTAAATTTCGAGGAATTCCTTTACAAACATTTTCAAAATTTTTGATTGGAGATGAGTAGACGAGAAAAAAGAGATGCAACAATTACCACAACAACGTCAAGCAACATTTTCTATGGTTAATACAAATTTGGGTGATTGCGTGGGAACATGATGATGATGGAATGAAATCTCGTCCCTCCCCCCCCCCCCCCCAATCACCGGGTGGAAAAAGTAGTGGAAACAAAAGAAAAAAAATTAATAATTAATTAAAAATTCCTCACAGCTTTTCAGAACTAGCGGCTCTAATGGAGAACGCTGACTTAATTAGGAGATTGTGTTGTCTGAGCTTTAAAAATTTGTCATAAAAAAAAAAATTAAAATTTGCTTAACTATAATTATGTATATCTGCATAGGTGTCTGAAACCGAATCGAGTCTCCTCCTTCGGTCTTGTTGTATGTAAATGGGGGATAGATAAGATCAAAAAACGTATTTGTTAAAATCGCCAACCTTGCTTGGCGACTCCCGGACCTTAGCCGCCCCAGGATTGCTCAAAAATGTATTAAAACATAGGCATAAATATGCATAAACATGTATTTTAAACCTATTTCCGAGTCTATCGGGCCCAACTCCTTTAATTTTTTTATGTTTCAATAGCATTGGAAATATATTGTAAAAACGACTGGCGGTATAAAACATTTTAAATGTAACATTCAATAATAAAAGCAACTTTACATTCGCCTTTCGATAGATCAAGTCAAGCCAAATCGCCAGTAAATTTGTTTTATCTCTTAAATAGACCTAATTTAATGGAACTTTGAACAATTTTGGATCGGCTCAGACCCGTAGTTCAGCCAGATTGTCGATACCAATCTTAAGGACAAAACTACCTTTTCAGAAATTTTCAGCCGATATAAACTCTTTGAATAAAACGTTCACAAGCCCTCATACTAGTGGGCCCATGGATAAAGATAGCAAGATTTGTTCTTAATTTATTGTTCTAACTTACGTAGTTTATGGAAAAGTAAAACTTTTCAGCTTCTAAAAACTATTTTTGGCTTAAATGTGCTTTATCAAATTTTAAGCTAATTAAATATGTACATGCGAAAATATTTAAATGTATCCCATTGGCCTTTATTTATTCTAAATCGAATAAATATCCAACAAATTTTTGGTTTTGATTTTCAAAAAAAATATTTTTTCACCTAAGAATCCTAAACCTACTTTTGGTTACTAGAGACTTGAAGCTTTAAAATGCCTTTTTTCCATCTCCCCTTTAAAATGCATTTTTTCCATCCTTCGGAAAACACTAAAAAAATTGAAGCAAAAATTGATTTTTGCTATGTGAAATTTATTATTATTTTTTTTTTTTGGCATTTATAAAGAAAAAACTATTTAGAGTGACCAGGTCAAAAACGACTAAACCTGGACGAAGTCTGAAAAGTTTTAAAAAACCTTAACATTTCGTTCGTTCACTCCTTCAAATCCGCTACCTTGATTCATTATTTGGAAATGCTGCAACCTGCAACTAATTCATTGACCATCAATTATGTTGGTTTAGTCTGATACAAAATTTCAACGGAATTGGTACATAACTGTAGAAGTTCCATTTGGAGCAGGGATGGAGTTTCCTAAATAAAACCTGGCCAGAATTCAACAAATATTGTGGTACACTTCTAATGAAACTTTGACCCATAAATGAAAATCATAAATTAAAAACTTAGATTTTCTAAGTTTTTTATGTACACAACAAATCCAGGTCTTTACTACATTCCCTGCACCAAACTAAGCATGCCCGTTTGTCAACGGATTTTAGTGAAATTTTATATCTGAGTTATTAAGACGATTCTTTAAGTAGTTCCTAATATAAAACCGAATTTTTGACGCTCTGAAAAATTCCTCGAACCACAATAATAATAAAATAAGCGTCAACTTCAAGAAATATTGTAGAACACTGCCAATGAGATGTTTTGATCGATATAAATCAAAAATTATATTCGCCAAATTTATTTATACATATTTAGCTGATTCAGCCTATCAACCTTCTCAGTCTCTAATTTTTACATTTGAAATATTTTATAGATCCTATAATTGTTGCCGTTCGATTTCTCAAATAAAATAATTAAATTTCGTTGAAATTATTATTTTTCTGTTTCCTCCAGAGTTTTATATTACCGCTAATAATTTAGCGATCTGAATGTATTTTACTTAAAAACCATGCACGGCATTTACTCGGGCGCCGCAGAAGTTTGAAAAACCGGAACATATCCGGAGAAACTGGGACATCTGGTGGTCGCCCTAACTAATTATTAAATATGGTAAAGTAAACGTCTATAATGTTGTTCATTGTTGTATCAGTCGGAGACCACATACCAGCCGATATCGGTGTACATCTGAGAGTGAGGACGATCGATTTATCGTCCTAACTTCACTACGAAATCGCCATGTCACGGGTGTCAATGTGCAGGAGGAGCTAAGACAAGTTCAAGATGTAGTTGTTAGTCCATGGAACGTAAGAAGATGCTTAAAGGAAGCCAACTTCACTCCAAGACGGCCCGCTAGAGGCCCAAAATTGACAACACGCCACTGCAAAGAGCAACTCGAATTTGCTCGCGAACACATCAGTTGAAGCATCAAGCAATGGGGGTCCATTCTATTCACTGGCAAGTGCAGAATATGTCTCCATGGTAGTGACAGGAGAGACTGGGTTTATCGGCGCCCAGGAGAGCGATTTTCGCAGTGCTTTTTTGCTGAAACAGTCTCGTACGGCGGTGGTTTGTGCATGGTGTAGGCTGGCATATCGCTTGAGGGAAAAACAGATCGTGTTTTCATACCTGGTGCAGGCCGTAGATGAGGCCTGACTGCTGAACGAGATATCGAGGAGATTATCTTGGATCATGTAGCGCCCTGCGCAGGATATATAGACAATGTCCAGTGTCACACAGCTCGAACCACTCGGCAGTTCTTGGATGAGGTTGGACTCGAGACGATGAAGTGGTCAGCCCTCAGTCCAGACATGAATCCAATTGAGCATCTAAGGGACGAACTAAACCGGAGGGTCCGAGCCAAAAATCTGGTGCCATCTAACATCAGTGACCTCAAGATTACGTTGGATGAGGAGTGGGGTGCGACAAGTCTTTGTCAAAACCATAATAGGGTCAATGGGGAAGCGCATGCGAACCGTTGTAGACGCAAGGGGGGCAATACCAATAAAATTGTTTTTGTTTTGCTCGAATTTTTTTTTTGTATTTTAAATTTAAATATCCCCAATATTTTTTTTCATAATCATCAATTTTGGTTGCGTTTTCATTCAAAATTCATTATAAAAAAAAGTACTGAACCATTTTTTATGAAAATAGTGTCATTTTAAAGTAAAAATATCAGGCTTTCTAAAAAATGTGTTATGAAAATCGGTTGCATGTTTTACAAATTGCATTCATGCCTTAAATGCGAACCATGATGAACAATGCCCTATGTGCCATGAATTATGGGTATGACTGTTCATACGGCCTCTGATACCCTTGAGGTGCTTATATATTAACTGCATAAATCGAGAAGCAATAAGTTTTTTGCCAACAGAAAGGTTTTTGTTCATGGGTGGGTACCAAAAGGCAACAACTGGGTGGCATGCGTCAACAGATTAGGGTAAAATGACTTAAACCGTAAATACTGAGCCCGAAACTTATAAACGTTCCATTGACCTTCTACTTGTTTAATTCTGTTTCAATCAATTATTGATTCCTTTCCAAACTCCGACCGACATTTAGATAGAACCTTTAAACCGAAATACTGGTGATCGAGGTCGGATGCTTACCATCGATAATATTGCCGAAAATTTGAATGCTTCGAGTTTCTCTTCGTACTACTTCGCTTTAAAAGAAATATAAAAAATGTAAATAGGATTCATAATTTATAACAATCGTGTTCTGAAATCTAATTACCAGTCTGACGAAGTGAATTTTGTTTGAGTAGTACGGAAACATTCGATCCATTGCCGCCCAGCGGTCTCTTGGTGCAGAGGGAAACAGGTCGCAGACTGAAGTTCTAAAAGGGAGAATAAGTCAATAATGAGTCCATTTCACACAACTTCTCGAAACCTCCTCGTAAATACTGGTGTGGTACTCGGCATCTGGTCAATAGTGTAATCTTAGTTCCTTCCATTGATATTTTTCCATCTTGGTAAAGGCGCCACAGTATATAACTACAAAGAATGATGATCGTATGTATGTCGTATACATAAATCATGTCTTCAACTAGTACTTTCCGATTCCGATTATTGTAGCATGTTATTTCAAACAAGGAAGTTAAGAATATATACATAATCCTTAACGATCGACAGTTATACGACTTATACGACGACAGAAAATTCGGTAAGAGCAATCGGCAATATTTAGGGATGGATTTGTGGGACATGTTGAATAATGCGGAAATGCATAATATCCAAAAAACTGACTTTTTCTGAAGTGAAAGAAACCAAAAGAAAAATACACATTACTGTAGCGTTTCTTTAATACGAGTTGTTGTAAGTGACCTACAAATATGTGTATTTGGATATTTAAAGGGATGTAACTGTAGATATTTGTTGTTATTGCATAATTAAATAAATTCTGTGGCAAAAGTGTAATGTCTCCCTAAATTCAGATTGCAGTTTGAAATCCCTGATTGGTTTGAAGCTACTTAAGTATGTATGTAGAAATATTTCAACATCTAAATTGATTTTAAATTTGTAATTTCTAATAAAGTCTGATAAATAGAATCGAAAGTTTGTGATAAATTACGAGGACTTACTTAAATTCAGTTGAAAAATCTCATTTCAGTTGAAAATTTTAACAGCTGTACCCGAATTTGGTCGCAAAATAGGAAATGACAATCTCAGGCGATACACCGCAGGGAAAGCAGTATTTAGAATGAATGTGTTCAACTGGGGTATGCACAAAATAGACTCCATAACAAGAAGTTTAGTAGAAGACATAGCTTCAGTATTGGCTCTACAAGCAAAATTTTGTAGTCCATTATGTTTGATTAGAGAAGTTTTTATTTTAACGACTGGCCACCAAACAATGGGGGCGAGGATTGTTAAAACCAACGATTTATAAATAAATATGGGGTTCACCATTTTCCAAAAGCTTTTCTACACTGCCAAAAAATGGAAGTAGTTTTTGAATTTTGTAATCGAGTTGATAATTCCATGAGAGTTTTCTATCCAAAAAGACAAAAATGGTCTTACAGGGTCGGATCTAGTGATCGCTCTTCCAAAAAGAGAGGAAACAGAAAAATATTTCTTTCCCTAGTAAAGACAATTAAACCAGTCGGCTAAGACATTCAGATAACTTTGGATAATGAAACCAGAATGGTGTAGTTTAACAAGTACTTCGTCAATGACCAAGAGCCACAGCAGAGTAGAGAGTACTCCATCCTATGTGTAGCCTTTAGCAACATTGACAGAAACGAATAAGGTATCCAGCTCAGCCTCAACAATGCGAGACTTAAGCATAGATTCGATCCATAAAACAATAGTGCGATCAATACCAAAATTGGTACAGGCTTTAGTAATCGTAACAAATGAAGTACTAAAAAAGGTCTCGCAATATTCAGGAAAGTACCCACAAGAAACTTTATTATTGAGAGTCCTTTCAACCTTAGCGACAAGTTCGTGTAAAGCAGTTTCTCACGACTTACCAACTCTATAAGCATGTTACATGTTACTGAGTGGGAAGAGCGGCAAATAATGAACTCTAATTAATCTGTCGACGATCGTTTCTAAAGTCTTAAAAAAAGTTGGTCAGTAGGCCGCTATTAGTCTGTCAATACTCCGAAGTGACTTAGAGTCCGTATAATCAGACTTGCCACCCTTCGATATAAAAAGATCTTTAGTCTTGCTCCAGCATTTTGGAGCAATGCTGAGTTTGGAATAGATGAAGCAGATGCTCCCGAATGTAGGGGAAGCCATACTGTAATTCAGCAGGGAAACACCGATCTGGACTTCCAGCTTTGTAAGGTGCAAACAAGAACACACTCCAATGCAGAACGTTGTCCATCATTAGCTGGTGAGCTAAATCCCAATTAGGGGTTTCAACAGATAAGTTAGTAGGTTTGGAAGCAACAAAATCAGAACTGAAGTCACAACCGTTGAAATGAACCAACCTCCCTATTGGAAGAGGTGAGCTGACCGTTCGGCGAACATCATTGTTAGCCAAGGTTAGGTTAGGTTGAAGTGGCTGCTTACGCACACTTAGACCGATGACGGTCCATTGTGATACCACAGGATGTATCCCCTTTTACCCCTATTGGAACCATTTCGAGCTACTTATGTAGCGTAAGACGTCCCGCACTTTAATGTTTTCGAGATCCGAGAGGCAGTCCATCCTGGACTTACCTAAGTGTTTGTGCCTTCTGAGAGCCAATGCTGGACAAGAGCAAAGGAAGTGGACCAACGTCTCTTCCTCCTCTTCGTCCAAGCAGCTTCTGCAGAAGTCATTAGCCTCCAGACCCAGCCTTCTTGCATGTTCTCCAAAAAGGCAGTGTCCTGTGAGAATTCCTACGACTGTTCTTAATTCACGTCTGCGTAAGGATATTAATGCCCTAGTGCGCCCCAAGTCCAGCTTTGGCCAAACTTGTCTTGCAACTCTACAGGTGAGGGTGTTAGACCACCTTTCCCCCGCTGAGAATAGCGCCTGCTTCCCAAGTGCTTGTCTCAGCGCTGTGATAGGCCTCCCCAGACTTGCCCTTTCCGGTTGCAGCTGGAGAGTCGTACCATGCCTAGCAAGTTCATCTGCCCCTCTGTTAGCCAAAGCTTTATTAAAATTAGTTACAGACGACAGGCTGTTAATTTCCTCACAGAAGTTAAACCACAACGATCTGTGAGCTTGCCTTAAACTTCTTTTATAATCTTTTTGAGCCACTCTTCAGAAGTTAGCCCAATCAGGCAGAAGTTTAGATTTTTTTGGCTTTATTTTTTAGTTTCCTGATGAATTTTCTTAACCTTTTATGTTCAGAACAGCAGAATGGGTTGTTTCGGTACTTTTGGTCAGTGATAAGAGCACCAGAATTTTGAAAGACAGAAGAAATTGCCTTTGTAAGGAAATATGCTTGTAATTCAATATCCGTAGCAGACCGAAATACCCTCGGTGTAACCGAGGGTTAATTTCTTGTCACGGTATAGTTAAAACGGTGTTCTTTTGAGTATAATAGAAAAAGAGATATACCTGTGATCAGAAGTGAGAATATCTTTCTTAATTTTCCAGTTAAAAATCAAAACAATAATAGACATAGAGCACAAACTGATGTCAATCATTTACGGCCGAACAGAATTAACAAAAGTTGGCTCACAGCCTTATTGAGAATGTCTAGCTCAGAAGAGCTTAAAAAATTGATTAGAGGAGCGCATCGATGGTTTATGTTTGAGCTACCCCATAAACTACTTATTCCACAACAAGTTATTAAACCCAACCGAAGGAAGAGGTTAAGGTGAGCCATAAGGAAGATACACTAATGCAAGGGCAAATTTCGTACAATAATTGGCAGATTCAAAAGTAATGAGCACAGCTGTCATTCACAAGTGAAGTAGTGCAGTATTAATATTGTTAACAATAAAAATGCACTTTCGACTTCTAATGACAGGAATCTTACAGAAGATTTTTCCATTAGTTGATTTCAAGTCACAGACGAAAGTGAGGTTCCTGAATTAGGCAAACATCTGTGTGCGATACAGCAAGCAACTCTCTGAATTCAAATGAAGCTAACTTACTATCTGCCTGCTAACTTGCATTCGAAAGATTTCTGGTCCACTTGCAATACAATCGATCCTTTTATGATTACTACACGAGGATCCTCTAGCGGACTAACTCTGAATTAATACGATTAATTACGATAAAATATAAATTGACATCAGTTTGTCTTCGCTAAATACGCATTTTCTATTTCGGACACACCCTACGATTTTCTCTCTTAGCATACTCTAGTTCTGAGAGTTCTGAGACGACCAATTAGTGAGAAATCGGTATTTCGAATAAAGTGTATTTTGGATATGAACGATACTGCATTTGTTTGCTTAACACAATTAGTAACACCCTAGATTTAACAATAAACAAAATTAAACAAAAACTTAATGTGGTTGTTGGAGCATTAATTTAAACCAAATTTAACAAAATCTTAATTGATCATTTTACACCTCGGTGATTGGTGTAAATATTGGTTTGTTGTATAATTAAATCAAAGTCACAATCATAAAAGAGAGCTTCTATAGTACTCTAAACATTGCTAACACATAAATTCCTCTCATATAATAAAACTCGCTTGCATGCACAATTTAAATTGCTTGTTTCTCTTGCTTCTGGTATGAAGAAATGTATGTTGCCAAAAAGTTGTTGGGAATTCTTTAAACAAATCGCAATTTCATATACAAAGAGAGGAAACGTTTAACTGGCGATTAGCTCTAGTTAGCTACAATAAACTGGTAATAAATGTATGTTCCAGATTAAAATAATTGGGAACTCGTCATTTTTGTTTTCTAAACGAAGAAGAAGCATTTTATTTTACGAGAAATTCCATTTTAAAATAATTCCAGCTAACTATTGATGTTCTAGTTTGTGAAGTGATTTCTTAAACTATTTTGATGTTTTTCAATTTTTTTAGAAATCAGCCCTGATTAATAATCCTAAATGAGGACCTAGGTTTTAGTAAATTATTTGTTTTCTATTTTTAGAAGACTTCTAGAAAGTTCAGTTCGACAGGAATATTCCTTTACGTTGATTTTTACATTTAAAAATTCAAAAAACACACTCGGGTGTGTCGTGTTGATAAAAGGGTTAAATATTTACACTACGATAACATTATTATTATTTAATGTATGTATTTTGAACTAATCAATTTTGTAGAATTAGACCATTAAATATAAACCGCTATGTTAATTTTAATAACTATAATCATCCATCAAACTAAATCGTGCAGATATAAGCTCTAATGAATAATAATTTAATATAAAATTGGTAATTACATTGGACTCAAGGTTAACTGTGTTTATTCTGTATATTATCTTAATTACACGTGCTATCGACGGAACAAAATAGCAAATAATCTACCTGTTCACCTTAGTATGGTAAGCAATCATGCTAGACTGCAAAATCTTACGAAATCTTCTATAAAATGAAAACGGTAATTTAATAATAAATGCCGGAACTTTTGTTTCCTTTTTGTTTACCTTCGTTTAAAAATCTCCCGTATAATTTGTTACGAGTGTAATATTTTGCTCTAAAATTGTCCTCCCGCTTATCTCTCATGCAGGCACATAATAAGCGTTGTGCGTGAATGTGAGTGATTCACAAAATTGTCTATTGTCCAAGAAAACTTTTGTGGCATACACATATGTGCGCTAATAGAAAATCGTGAAACAAATTATTAATTATTCACACACATTTGAATGTGGATGAATTTATTTAAGACGGAATAAAAAATAAATAAATATTTGGATGACTACTTAGTGTGATTAAGCTTATTTATTCTATTTTTAGAAAGTAGTTTTATCATACACACATACATACTCATTAGATATACAGGCGCCTGTTGTATAATTTGCATTTCATATTTTTTGTAAGATTGGATATTCTATCGATTTGATATTTCAAAAATTAGCATACAACGAGTGCATTTTTATTTTTAAATCATATTCAATCACAATTTTAACTTGGCTAATTTTGAATTGGCTAATTAAAATAGCCTTGGGTGAAGTGAACAAAGAAAAAAGTAAATAAGTTTACTAGAATGTCTCAAGATATTTTTTGCAAGTATTTACTTGTAATGCTTGTCTTAATATTCGTCTACTAGCAAGAAATTATTTGAAAAACTTTAAGAACAAGCATTTACTATTTTTTATTCACAAACGGTGAAGCTTTGTTCACACCTAAAGAACTATCAACTTCAAATTACTTGGGCGAATTTAAATAAATTCCAAAGTTTAAAATTCTTCAAAGACTTGGCAAATCAACTTAAACTGGCCTTGCGGTTTCGATATGTTCAAATTTGGGGAATAAAAATGATCGTGGAGCGCTGTTTCTATCGATCTCCCAGTCTGATATGCATGTTGGCTGGGGTCTAGAGGACGCCTTAGGAGGGCGTTGGATCTAATATATAGGCCCAGTATCTTCTCCATGGTTTTCAGAATAAATGGTGTGAGGCTAATGGGTCTTAAGACCCGACGTCCTCTGCGGATCTTCTTCCCGTTTTCGGGATAAAAATCACCCGCACCTCCCTCCAGCTTCTTGGAACATATTGTAAGCTCTAGCTGGCTCTAAAGAGTCTAATCAAATAAGGCAACAGTATTTGTAGGCCTTGCTGTAAAAATGCAGGATATATAAAATCCCCTCCCGGCGATTTAAAGGGAGCATAGAAATTGACGGCCCATTTTATTTTTCCGGGAGTGAAGATATCTCTTGAGAACCTGTAAGCTTCCCTTGGAATCAGGTAGGGATGCACGCTGTCTACATCGAGGTCTTACTGGCCTCCAAGGACAGTACACTCTGGAAAGTGGCCTTTCACCAGGTATTCGAGAGTTTCCTCCCTGGATGTAGTTGTCTCTCCATTCGGTTTCCTTATAGATCCCAACGGATTTCTGTGGTCCAAGGAGAGTACCTTCTGGAGTCGACAAGCCGCAGGCAGCCTATCTATTTTTTCACAGAAGTCTCTCCAGTCAAAATCCACATAATTTGTATAGGAAAATCTGGTTTCTTCATAAATTAACGGATTTTTCATCTTTCTTTGTATTAAGTTTGTTATAATTTTTTTTTCATTTCGAACCACGCTTCGAGCTAGGAGAGAAAATTTAAAATCATTTTCGGCTTATTTTTCGCTCAGAAATCAACTGATGTAGATGACACAGACCTGTCCTGAAAATAACATCGAAGACGAATAGTTTCCCAATATGCGTTTTTGTAGTAAACTTTAAATTCTATCAATAAGGATTTGAGGGTCAATGATTTACTGCCCAAGCAAGGGGTACGTGTGTCATAATTATTCAACTTTTTAGTCATACGACAAATAAACCCAAGTATAGATTAATATTTGGATATGATCCTACTGGTAAGGTCGTTAAAGTAAGAAATTTATCAAATATAGCAAATATTTACAACATTTCAGTATTCGGTTGAGATTATCTTTACGAATTTTGTAAACATTGATAAAATAGGGTTTACGAAAATAATACATAATGGAATTTTTCTTGACGTTTTAGTTTTATAATTGTTTGAACAATTGAATCAATGTATTAAGATGTTCTAGAACATCGACACAATTCAAAAACTAAAATTTTTTGTTTGCAATTACCCACTTTCCGATACGGTTACCACACGATGACTTTTCGTTGCTTTAGCAATAATTAAGTTCAAAGTTATAAGTGATTTTAATATAATACCGTTTTTGCACCCTGACCATGCCATTAGCATGTCTCTCGGGGGTCGCCGGGCCCACCGTGTACCGTTTAAGGGAAAGGAAAGGAAAGGAATATTAAAATTATAGACTTGACTCGGTTACAGACACCTAAGCAATCCCTAGTACTTTGTTATAAAAAGGTAAGCACAAGACGACACAATTTCTAAAACTACATATCGGCTTGATGCTTGTAGGTTCTGGAAAGCTGAGACAGGTTCGAAGTCGAGACTATCAATTATTTGTAAGCATTACTCAAACAGAGTCGAATTTGTTTAAAATTAAGTTAAAATATGTTATTAACACTGTAACAATTCTTAAATAAATGGAAAAATTAAAAATTAATTAATAGACCTCAACTAGTGTCCATCTGCGAAGAACCACCGAGAATACCGCCAAACCATCCCCACCATAACCGAACTCAAAACAATTTAAATTTAAATATAAATCAAAGTTTAAACTCTGGAACTCTGATTATAAATAAAAAAAATTAATATCTGTGAACAGAATGATCACAGTGACTACCGCTATAAAAACACCTGGTGCTCCATTCTGCCAGCATATCCCTGAAAAACACAATGTTGACTCATTGATTGAATACAATACACGACCAAGTCTTTAGCAAGCCTCCTGGCGGGTTTTTACATGTATCATAGCGGAAGGAAACTAACAGAATGTTAGAATTATAGATTTGACTCGGTTACAGTTTCCTAAGTACTCACTAGTGATTATTGTGTTATTAGTGTTATATATGATGAATGTAAAGGCTAGCACAAGACGACACAATTTCTAAAAACTACACATCCGCTGGATGTTTGAATGTTCTGGGAAGCTAAAACAAGTTCTACAGGACTACCCGAAATGTTCGTCTTGATCATTCACATTTAGATAGAAGAGATAGAAGAATGTAGAGATTTGACTATTTTGTACATAGAGTGAGAGGTAGGAGCTACTCTTGTTGTAGATCAGGTTAAATGGTTGGGTCGATTTGGAACATCTCTAGCTGAAACGTTACGAGGTGATCAGACGTTCGGTTCAGAATACCACTTACACTCTTCAATCCATCTCTTATAAACCCAATACACCCCAACTCGAAACCAACTCACAACTGAACCCCAACTCAGCTCTGTCCAACTCTCAACTCGATCCCAAACTGAGCCCTCAACTCAACGACAAACTCAATCCCCAAATCTCCAAATTCAATGATCCGGAAAAATAAGTGCACTCATAAACCCATTTCAAGTCAACCCAATCCAACCCCCAACTGAACCCCTCAATCCCCTACTTAACCCCGCCTCAGCCCCAACTCAACTCCCCACTCAACTACAAGCAAATCCCAACTGAACCTCTCACCCAATCCCAAGTAAACTCCAAACTAAATCTCAACCCCAAACTAAATTCCCAAATCAAAGCAGACCGAAAATTGCACCAACCGGATCATAACTCAATCCCTAACTCAACCCCAACTCAATCCGCCACCTATCACCAAACTCAACGACCAAATCAACCTTCAAATCAATACGATCCGAAAAACTATTGTACATGCTTGCTTAAATTCAATTTAAAACTATTCAAGTCAACTTACAACTCAACGCTCAAGGCAACCCCAAACAAATCACCAACTGAACCGTTAAGTGAACCTTAACTCGATTCTAACACCAACTAAACCCCAACACGACTCTTAACCCAGCTTCCAACTCAGCCGTAAGCAAAACTCCCAAACCAACTCGGTCTGAAAACTCAAGCCAACTCCAACTCAACCCACAGTGTAACCCTCAAACAAATCCCAACCGGATCGCCCATCCAACCCCAACCCGAACCCAACCCGACCCCAACTCAACCTGCAGACCGGCCCCAACTCAATCCCCAACCCCCCAACGCCGAAACCAATCCTCAAACTAGCATATACAAAAAGTTGATCAGTGGATCGAAAACCTCATGGTAATAGCACGTATTAATAATTATATGGTTTTGGGTGAACTCGTATGACAGGTTTCCGATCCACCTGACGTAGAGGTTCCAAAAGCTTTTCAATTGTCTGTTTTGATCATATAAATACTGTTGTCCTTTTCTCCATTTTTAAATCGCTTAAACTCAAAAATTCCAACATTAAGAAAATGTAACCCGTTTTTAAATTTGTACTGAAACTAATCACATAAAATAATAACAAACATCAATCGACTGTCGCAATCTTATATTTTATTCAACTGTGCATCAAGTAATTTAGTTCAATGTTCAGAATCATTTGGCCAATGAAATTTATATGATATGCCTCCAAAGATGAAATAATTTTAGACCTGCATTGAGCTTGTCAGCTGTAGTTGACCTTGAAATATCTGGCGAGTTTGTCGAAAGTCTGCAGCCAATATAACAACAATATAAGCGATCGCGCTTAGTACAAACAGATCTGGCGGTGTTTGCTTCGATGGCGCTTGCAGTTGATGCATATTTTGTATGGCGAAATTAATTCATTGTCAATACATACGAGTAGTTAAATCATATTGAAAATACCTTCACGAAAAAATACTAAATAAACTAAAAATGACTTTTCTGCGAGGATTTAATTCAGTTTTAAAAAAATTGATGTCACTGAATTATTCCATATGAAATAATTTTGAAAATCGAATGGTGGTCATAGCTGTAGCAGCTACGCAGTATACGCAAGCTCCACACGGTTTGTAACTTACACATCAAAACAAAATTAAACTTATATTCTAACAATAAGAAGTAATATTCTAACTTTATCAAAAAATGTATATGATTTTAATATGTTCCGAAGATTTTTTTATTTTTTATGTTTGGCTCAATTATAGACCTATTTATAAATTTTTTTAATAAATTTCTTTATTAAAAACTTTCTCCTTTTTCTATACAATTTTATGCCAAATTTTCGGTTTTTTAAACCATTATCAAGGCTATGCAAAATTTAATTAAAAACTAAAAAATTATAAAAATTACAATTATTTACAAAAATTAAACATATATACAATAATACCAATATTTACATAATTCTATACACAATGTTTTTCACCAACCGACAAATTTATTTTGTTTGTCTAGACAAGGAAAAACATTTTATTTACATAGTGTCCTTGACCAAGTCAATTTTTCGTTATTATTTTCTATGAACAGCTGATTTTAGTATATACTAACGACAATTTAATTTTTTATCTACGTAAAATTTTAGTTTAGTTTTACGAAATTTTTAATAATATTTTTATAATTAGTTTGTAAACGGTTTATATCTACTTTGTAATTTACTGGATTTTTGGACGTCCAAATGTGACACGCTTCTTTAAATAATCTTTTTTTCTTTTTTTGTTCGTATCCTAAAGTGGCCGCATTATCAAAATCAAATTTATGTTTATTCTCAAAACTATGTTTAACTAAAGCTGATCTGTATGTTACGTGTGTCATTGTCGGAAATTTATTAATATTTTCTACGTCTTTTTTGTGTTGATGTACTCTTACTAATTTTGTTTTGTTAGTTTCTCCCACATAGCATGAATCGCAATCTTTACATTTAATTTTGTATATAAGTCCGTCTTTTTGTTCTTCAGGTATTTTATCTTTTAATTTTGAATAACTGTCGAAGATTGTAAGAGAATTTAATCCAGTTTCGAACTGATGAGCTTATGATTATGAAAAAATCAATCTTCTCATCAGGCCGCGGTGACTGGACTGATTATACCACAATTTATATTCTATATATACAGAATGTACTGTACGTTATGTACTAGCGAATCATACTAATACAGACAAATTCACTTACCATTTTCCTTCTTCACGACATTCACACAGCTCTTTTTCTGTGTAAGCTAATTTTACTTTTAATTTTGAATGTTGATTAATTAATTCGTGTAATTTCTAATATGCAACCGGCCCTTAGACCATTTTAAATGTGTTTTACAAATTAACACGTAGAAGTATATTAGTATTTACGAACAATCAGTCAACGAAACCGACTGATAGACAGAATTCAAAAAATAAAAATTGTAAATATCTTGAAGGCATGCAAATATTCCTCCCAAAATGTCATTTCGAATAAACAGAAATCTTAAAATTTTTATTTTTATTTTTATTTCGAAGAATTTTTGAATTTTTCTTAACAAAATATGGTTTTGGTTTCTCTAAATTAAAATTAATAAAGAATTATTCAAGAACATTTAAAACGTAAAAAACGGTTATCATTATTAGCACTTCTGTCAATTGAAGATGATATATTGGATGAAATAGACACTTTTACAACATAATAAAAAAAATTTAATTAAAGTCTTAAATTTTTTCGTTAAAAGTTAACGTTTTTAATTGCGGCGGCGGCATTTTTTGTTTTGCATATACATACATACATACATGTATAACTCCACAAACCATTTGACCTGCACCACCCGAATTCCGGTTCAATCACAAATGAGAATGAGAAATGACTTTATTTTTTATTTCGCCTACTCTAAATAAAAATGCAACCGACTAAAGAGATGCTTTCTTTTACGTAGGGTTGCCAGATAAAATTTTCGAAAAAGAAGTACATTTCTAGAACAAATTAGTATGAGGAATATGTATATTTATACATCACGGTTTCTCCGGACATGTTCTGGTTTTTCAAACTATTGCGAGAACTTTATTACGTAATTTAATCTATTTAAGATTGGGAACTTTTTATAGAAGACTTTTTCATTGGCTTAACATTTTCGATATAAAAGTTCACTGAAATACATCGACAAATGTCTGTTTGCTGGATGCGGAGGAAATTGTCTGGTTTGTCTGTTCTTGTTGTTTTTTAATGTTTTGTTTTAAAAATTTTAATCCCGGCCCAACCTTACGTTTTATAATTGAAACTATTTATAGAATTTACAAAAATTTTTAGAGAAAAAAATACACGAAATTCACCAACAAATTTGATTGGTCCATTTGAAACTGGGTATGTAAAACTAAATTTTTCGAATATAATTTTTAATTTATTAGGAACTACTTAAAGAATCGACTTCACTTATCAAATTTCAGATAAAAAATTCTAGGGCGGTTGTTTATGTAAAAAAATATCACTATTTCTTGAATTTGGCTCCTATTTTATTTAAGAAATTCGACCTCAAATTTTCAGACCGTGAATAATTCGGTTTTATATTATCAACTACTCATAGAATAGGCTTAATAACTCAAATATAAAATTCACTAAAATCCATGTGTTCAATTTGGTGTTGGAAATGTAGTAAAGCCTGGATTAGTTATATCAAAAAGAATGTAATATCAAGAGAAACGAAATTGAAGAAAAATTTTCATACAAAGAAGGGGTTGTGCATAGGTTGTTCCAATTTTAGAAATAAAACAACGGACGAATAAATCTTCTTGCATTTGTTAGTGCTACATCTGATTAAATTTTTTATTCAGCTTCAGCTATATACCTACATAAGTAGAGAAACAATTTCTCTTTGGCAAATCTAATTTTTTGATTTATGGTTTGTATTTATGAATCAAAGTATCATTAGTCGTGCGCCGCATTATTTATTGAACTCTGGCTATGATTTTTTAAGAAACTCCAACCCTGCCTCGAAAAGGAACTGGTGGGATTATGCACCATTCTATTGAAATCTAGTATCTGACTTAACCAATATATTTGATGATTAATGAATTAGTTGGAATACATTCAAATAATGAAACAAGGTGGCGGGCTTACAACTTTTCTAGAACAGATTTCACCACGTTTTATAACCAGTGGATGGTAATGTAACCAATCGCCCCGGTTTTTCCAACTGGTTTCAGAATTCGTCCAGATTTAGTCGTTTTTCATCTGGTCACCCAAGGTGTGTACCAAAATTTAAATAAAACTTATTAGAAAAGGGCATAAATATTTATATTCAAAATGTAAAAGAAACAAATTTTCTCAATCCTCATTTCGGTTCCGTCACTGCTCCTATTTTACCAATTCCATAGAAAAGTTTTTACAAAATCTTACCACTGTAGTTAAAAATAGTGTTTTTTTGTATAAAATATACCATGTTTCCATGATAGAGTTAACCTAGGTTCAACTCGGTTTATGTGCATGGAAACGCGTATTAGGGTAGAGTATCGTTAAATTCAAATAAACTCGACGAATCTTGTTCGTATGAGTTAGATTTTATCTGTCAAACATTTTTTAAAATTATAAATGGCGCTTCGCACATTATTAAATATATTTCCCAAAAATAATTTAAAAAATACACAAAAATGTCGTTGTCAACGTTATGATGATATATCAAAGCGAAATAAAAATTTTGTTTCTGTTCAACATGCAATATCTAAATTTATTTAATTTTGAAGAAAAATGTAAAAAGGACGACTACCTGACTCAAAAGTCAAAGCCTGAAGATCTGCCATGTCGTCCGGTAACTTTATTACTCGTGCAAGAAAGACCTAAGGTTAAGTGTTTAACACCATTGAAAGACTAGAGGATCTAAGCACGATTAGCTATAAGCTATAAGTGCATTGGAAGACTACGGTTTAGCTAGTGGCGCCACGAATTCTTGGTGTCGGTAATAATACAAATGTCAGTCTTGATTGACTGATTTTTGATTTTGTTTTTAAATAAATCAAATAAATACAACATAAGCATTACAAAAATGAATTACAATTTAAATTCTTTAATTATATTTATTAATTAATTTTTTTTTATTGATTTTACAAATTGTTTATACTTTTAAAATACTAATGATAGTTCCATCTGTACTAAAATAGCACAACTTTTATTTGCAAATTACTTATAATGGCGCCATTTGAACTTTCACCAGAGATTTATTCAATTATCGCACTTAATCACTAATCTTAAAATAAAAAGGAATTAGTTGATCTTGAACTTGAAACACTTTAACTAATCTCGAAAATTTCACTAATGGCGCTTAGCGAATTCTAGCTACTTACATACTTAACTTTTTTTAATTTAAGTGTTTAAACTACAGTAGAAAAATATTTTGGTTGAATGAAATAGTAATATTCGTTAATCATACTAAATTTATCTTTAGTTTTACTAGTGTACGTAAGATGTCTAAAATGTTTACAGAAAAATACGAAAAAAAATTATTTAATCACAAAATTATCACACGTTCCTATATTTTATGAATTTGTTTTGCTTTTCCTACAATTTTTGAACTTGAAATTTCTCCAGGTGGTAATTTTTGGTACGATTTTACTAAATTTTTACGGCCATCACTGCCATCTATGTAATGTATATTGACTTAATGGCCAAACAAATTGTAGTAGGTTTTTATTTCAATTTGACCAGAATGCTGTTGTTATGAAATTGTTTTTATATTTTGGTTTAAAAAAATCAATTATTACAAGAAAATGAAAACGATTTACTTAAACGATATTCATTTATGTTGAAATTCAAACATTTATGAAAGTATTTCAGAAATCATAACTAAGAATTTGTAACGTTTTCATTTAAAAATTTGTCTTCGGCTCTATAAAATACAGGGTGCTCTGACTATATTCGTCATAAAAGTTCAGTAGCTAAAGCGTTGATGATAGTACGATATATGTACAATGCCGGTTACTCAATGACCGGTGGCTAGCCGTACTATGCCTTAGAGCCGCCATTTCACCAATCATCTGATGTTGAGGCAGACTCTGCGATTCATAGTTGATATATGTAAGTCCAAATGAATTTGGGGCAAATATGTAGTAATTCTTCGGTCCTCATTTGTAAATAGTTCCAGATATCTCCAACAATATATACAGGATGCATTTACTTGCGTACGCAATTATGGACGTCCTGATCTGTTTATAACGTTCATAATCCCGAAAGGCAACATTTTTGGTGTTTCCAGTTGTTTTATGTATCCGATCGAATTGAGAAGATCGGGCTACCTCAGACCACGAAAAGTTGAGCCCATATTAGGTCGATGATGTTTTAAGAACTGAGATACTGGACATTTGTATCGATAAAGAGTTGTTTGACACTATCGTTAGAAACACGATCCACGACTCCTGCGGCCCCTACAATAAAATAGTAATGCTTAACGAAACTCACCGACAAGAGTTATCCTCAGTATGAATGCAGAGCACCAGAGAATGGTCAGCGAACAACTACGATAAATAGTTGAGTATAGTGCCTTATTCACCACAAAAATTTTCAATGCACATATAATCGTTGAAGCTTATATTTCAGTATAGGCGACATAGTATATCACATTTGCAAGTATACAAATAAAGGTGGATATTTAACCTGTAGCAAGAAATGTAAACATCCACTACTGAGATGAAGCGCACTCATATAGAGAAGGGCGTTATGTCAGTAGAAATGAAGCAGCCTAACAGAACAACTCTCACATCATTTTTTCATCTCTGCCAAAACGGTGACTTCGCAAGGACACTTTTGTATTCTGAAGTTCTATATTACTTCACATCGAACGTAATTTGCCAAACGGCTGGGCAGGAGTAAGCAATTTAGCATAAGCAATTTTGAGTGTTCTTGTGTGCGATTATTGCTTAACCAAGTGCGTGGACCGACAATTTTTGGCGACCTCAAGTTCGTAAGGCCATAAACATATTCATTGCCATAGCATCGTTCGCCATTATTGTCACGCTACTTAAGGGTAGACCACACTGCGCACTCGGTCGTAAAACTACCACTGAATTTGGCAAGCGAAGGAACACCAATGTTTAACATCAGCATAAGTTAAAGTCAAGGCGTAATGCTGCGACAGTGTAAGTTGTAAGTGTGTATGCATTTGAGGCCCTTGATCGAAGTTTTCAAGACATTCGCAGTAACTCACGCCTAATGGGTGGTATGGTGGGCCTGTTGACAGGCGACATATTTAGCAATCATTCCGAGAGATCCCGCAGACGAAATGAAAGCTTGGGCAAAGGCATTACCACTCTGGCACAGTGTACATAAACTACACTTAATCACCAACGCGGAATCGAGCGAATACTTACAAGCGCTGATGTTAAAATCAATTTGACGAACGACTTTTGCAATGTTGTTAATTCAGTGGTGGAACCCATTGCAAAAGTTTTTGAAAATTTTGAAGGAATGTGAAAGAGTAATATTGGTACCTAAAAATGAAACGCTTGTTGAAATAAAAAAAAAAATTTTGAATGTAATACCAGAAGAAGGGACATATTTCGCTTCCGTTTGAGTTTCTCAATTCACTGGGAATATCTGTCTTACCCTCACACATAATTCATTTAAAAGTGGGTGTGATGGTTTTATTGACAGGTAAAAGATTACTTTTCACTCAATTTCCAAGAATATTGTAAGATCCACTATTATGACCGCGGTTCTCATTCCACGTATACCAATTACACCCATCAACCTACTATTTCAGTTCAAAGGTTTACAGTTCCCTTGAAAATGGCGTATACGATGACAGTAAACAAACCACAAGGAGCAGCCAAGAAGGTCGCTGGGTTGCACCTATGTCGCTTCGTCACTGGTCTCTTCGGTGCATAATCTTCTCGCATTGGCCGAAAACGAAATATCACACGATATAATTTATAGGAGCATTTTACGGTAAATCAAAATTAGCATTATTTGTCTAAGTTTCGCAAGCGAATTAGAAATTTAATAAAAATTACAATTAATTAAAATCTTTTCACAAAGTAATGGTTCGTCCTCTAAATCCAACCTAGTTCCCCATATTGATTATCTGAACCAAAAATGTAACTTAATGTTATGTTTTTGCCTTATCAATTTAGGTTCGTATCACTGGATTGTGAATAATACAAAACCAATTTAATTTATCACCAACGAATTTATTTAGTTAACACAAGAATTATTACAACACAGTTTATTAATAAAAATTCACAAAATCACTTTATATAAATTATTCTCAAATTTTACTATACACTTATAATTTTTATTTCCACTAAAACACTTTTTAAAACACTTTTTAATTCCTTTTTAATCTTCACACTATCGCTTACCAAATACTACTAATAATCTTACAAGTTTATACTATCGCGTTCCAAATTCGAATAATCCAATTTGATTTCGTTCGCCTTTTTATATACACAAACCAAATTTCTAGAAAGCTCATGACTTTCCAGTACTAATAGTGTAGAAACATTTAGAACTGTTTTATCATGGAAAATTCCATTTTAGTACAGTAAAACATTGAGCTATTAATTTAACTTATTCTATCACACCCTAGATGTCACCGTCACATTAATTTAAATATTGAGCAAACAATACCAACTCTTCAACGAATTGTGACGGTGACACCTAGTGTGTAATAGAATAAGTTAAAATAATAGCACAATGTTTAACTGTACTAAAATGGAATTTTCCATGATAAAATTGTTCTAAATGTTTCTACGCTATTCTAACTGGAAAAGTCATGAGCTTTCTAGAAGTTTGGTTTGTGTATATATAAAGGCGAACGAAGTCGAATTGGATTATTAGAATTTGGAACGCGATAGTGTAAACTTGTAAGATTATTAGTAGTATTTGGTAAGCGATAGTGTGAAGATTAAAAAGGAATTAAAAAGTGATTTAAAAAGTGTTTTAGTGGAAATAAAAATTATAAGTGTATAGTAAAATTTGAGAATAATTTATATAAAGTGATTTTGTGAATTTTTATTAATAAACTGTGTTGTAATAATTCTTGTGTTAACTAAATAAATTCGTTGGTGATAAATTAAATTGATTTTGTATTATGCACAATCCAGTGATACGAACCTTAATTGACAAGGCAAAAACGTAACAGTATAATACAATCGACGATGATTCAACCATTTTTGAACGTGGACTCGCTCGTTGTTTGTTTTTTTGTAGATGAATGGTAGAATGAAGGAAATTATACTACTGTACTACTGCTTGTTGTTGCCCTGTCTTATACATACGATAGTACAAGAATTCATATAATAATACAATAGATATGTGAGGGACAAGATCAAAATGATAATGATAAATGCGCCATTACAAAACACCCAATAACAAATGTTCATTATTAAATTTTCGAAATGATTGGAGACGACCTAAAGTGACTGGACAAATATATCTCGAATTGTCTACTACAATAGCAGGGAAGTCACAAACAAACTTTCAACAGATAAAACACAAATATTAAAGGGAAAAGGAGCTGATTGACGTCAAGGTAAATGGAACATCCTCACAAGTAGTTCAGATAGTAAACTCTACTAAGTTAAGGCCACCAATATTCGACGGAACAACATCTAGCACCTTTAAACACTTCGGCCGGTAGGGCGGGGAAAAGTTACCGGTGAAAAACATAAGTTTTAAAAATACCTTACAAAATTGTAAAAAAAAGAGAATCACATTTAATCTGCGACTGTAAAACATATTGAGTAGTATGGCAGAAATTGCCAAACGATTTTTAAGAATAGTAGCGAATAACATTGCAAATTATATTTTAGAAGTCTTGAACAACAACCACACGGTAATTTTATTTATCAAATTTTGTCTTGTTTTAGAAATCTAATTAAAATTCGAAAAAAGTTAAAGCTTAGTTGAGAAATTATACTAAAATCAATTATACCATAAATAAAATCTTCAATTACCTTCTTGTATCATATAATTTACCGGAAGTATCGTTGCATAATTTTAAAACGACCTTGAAAATGTAAATAAATCAAGCGACATGCGACCAACTTCACAACCTAGGATCACTTATTTGTGTTTATTGTAAAATCGTTCTTGGTGTATGCAGATTTCGCGCGAAATAACCTTATTTCAGTGACTTAGTTTTTTATTCATTTATAGTACTCCCACAGCCCATTTATACTATTTTAGTGTGTTTAGTTCCCGGTATGAAGTATATTCAAAGTATTCCCGTAATTGAATTTTAAAATACTCGCATAATAACAATTCTGAGAATACTTTAAACGTCGAGCATTCAATTTATTATAAATATTTGTCGTTGTACTCGCATATTGTTTACTGTTTTGAGATGAGACAACAATGAAAACAAAGAGACAATTAGTTTTAATCATTTCTTCAACAATAACAACAACAGCAATAACAGCACAGAGAATTAAGGTAAGGTCTCTATTACTACAAATGACAATAGTTCGTTTTTGTCATATACCATTTACTATTAATTTATAGTAAAGTATAATTCAATAATTAGAAATACAATTTTAAAGTAAGTTAATGTAGCTCCCCCCGGTTGTAAAATATTATTCCAGGTGTAAATGTAAAGAGATTGTTTATAGTTGAGAATATATAGACTTGTGAAATATGCAGATATACCAATCCCAGTAATTACCTCGCACAGCATAGGATACGAATATAAATAAGTATATTTGGCTAAGGATCGCTAAATTTTGATTATTTAAATAAATCAATTTTGTTAATCGTATTATTTGTTAAACAAAGCTTTACTTTAAGATAACGAATGCTGGTGTGGATTAGGTTGTTTGCTATAGCAAACGCAATTAACCTTTACAACAATAACAACATGTCAGCTTTTAAACGCGTATTGCGCAAATTTATAATAGTAGATTAAAATTAACACAACAACAATTTCTTTAAATAACAACAATATGAATATAAACAAAATTGTAAATACTCATTAAATTTGGCGGTTACGATTCATCAAAATTACAAACCATATTAAACTACTTTTGTATTGTAATATATAGTTCGCATAATAGTATGTATATACAAAGCACTAATTTTAATAAAATCGCCTAAACTCATTGAAGTGTGTAGAGGATTTTTTTTTTTAGTTTTAATTGAAATTCCGAAAAGTGACAAGTGTTTGGTAAGTACATATCATTCTTGATATTCTTCCGTTTGGAGGTATTCGGATGTGTATGCAAAAATATGAAATAAAATATGCATTATTCAGTGATTTAACAAGTGAATAAATAACCCAAACTGTTTAAGTATCTCCTTTTATTTACCCATTGCCAAGGAAATAAATATTCAACAGTGACATCTAAATGAAAAGCTGACACAATTGGAAATACTGCCATTGGAAGAAAATTCAACTTTCCGTCTCATGTAGTTTTCCAATTGAGAAAGGTCTAGGCCTGGGAACTTTAGGGCCGCTCAACTTTTGACCCCGACCATATTGCGACCTGATCTTTACCGCTTTGGCACAGTATATGTTAAGCTCAAGTTATTTTACTGAATTTTATAACTCCTCAAAAATTTTAAAGGGATACGTAGGTATTTTTAAAAATAATAATTTTTCAGACGCTTGAAACTTCGGTCACGTTTCCACAAATAACTCGGTTATTTTGCATTTTATGAAAAAAATATGAAACAGCCTTTCGATCTACATTTAAAATTTAAAAATTTGTATAAATTCTACCTCTAAAGTTTCATGGCTGGCAAATAGTTCAATTAGTGGGTTTAGCCAGAAGTAATCCCTAGAAAAATTATCAGTTCAAGTTTGATATGGAGACCCCGGGAAAATTCGTTTAAATGAAAGCCCCATATACAATTTAAAAATTCGGGTAAATTTAATCCTTCTGAAAAGTATTTTAACTAGTGTGTCCAGCCAACAATTATCATAAAAAAATTATCAGGTCAAGTTTCGAGCTCGGGGAAATTCGTTTGAATGAGAAGCCCATAAGAAATTTAAAAATTTGTATAAATTCTATCTAAAGTCTCATAGCTGGTAAGTGGTTCAATTAGTGTGTCTAGCCAGAAGTTATCTCTAGAAAATTGATCAGGTCAAGTTTCATGTGGGGGAGCCCGAAAAATTCGTTTAAATGAAAGGCCCATATAAAATATATAAAATTGCGTAAATTCAATCCTTAAAGCGTCATGTCTGGAAAGTGTTTGAATTAGTGTGCCAAGCGAAAAGTTATCCCTTGAAAAATTTATATTCACGCCGACGGCTTAAAACTGAACTTCTAATTTTTTCTTGATCAATTTGGTTCCTGATTTGCACCAGACGTTGACTGAACTCTTGAATAGTGATTGATGGTGATGGAATGATTGTGTTTAATAAGGATAAGGTACGGGCTGCGCGATGGTCAGGTCAGAGCACGAATATGAACCTCTTCTAAATACAAAATTTGTTGCCAATATACGGAGCAAATCGTAAGTGGTTCTAAGATATACATAATGTACCGTGTTTCTATTTAAAGCGCCTGCAGTTACTAGTGGCAGTCAATGAAACTCCACCCCATAACATTACAGATCCGCCACCAAATTAAATTGTTTCACGAATATTGCACTGCACATAACACTCATTAGGCGGTCGGAAGACTTTTGGTCGTCGATTTAACGCGTCGAAGAAAATGCCTTTCCAATTCCTACTGTTATTGCTGTTGCTGGTATTATAGGACAACACTATACTCCAGAGAGAAGGGGACATTACACCTCCCTGCGGGGTTCCTCTAACCACCCGCCTTCTAATTGTGGACTCCCCCAGTTCTGAGGTAATAACCCTGCTTAACAGCATATGATTAATCAACCTACTTATAGAGTAATCCACCTTCAAAGCTGACAATCCCCCCATGATCGCCTCCGTCTTTACGTTATTAAAGGCACCTTCAATATCGAGGAATGAGACCATACAGAACTCCTGCGAGTAAATTGACTTCTCAATTATGCGTACCAAAGCGTGCAAGGCTGTGTCCACCGACCTCCCTTTACAGTACGCATGCTGTGACATTGCCCAATTGCTGGGTTCAATTTTTGATCGTATAAATATATCCACCATCCTTTCCAATGTTTTCAGCAGAAAGGATGATAGACTTATAGGCCTCAGATCCTTCGGATAAACATGCGAGCTTTTCCCCGCTTTCGGAATGAAGACCACCTTGACCTCCGTCCATTTCCTAGGAATATAGACAAATTTCAGGCATCCTCTGAAGATCATCTCCAGCCAGGGAAGGATGACTGCCAAGTTCCTCTGGATCTCCGCTGGTATAATCCTTTCTGGGCCAGCCGATTTATAAGGCTTAAACCCAATCCAAGGTTCTTGGATTAGCACCAATTCCTCACCTGACTTAGTCAGTCTGAGAACGAGAGCTGCCGAGGCAGCCATCGTGTGATGCAGGTTTATTTGTACAATGTTAACCATTGTGACCTACCTTATTCATCTCTTCCTCTAATTCTCGTATCGGAAAAGTAACCCCAGGACAACCGCCGCTATCCGTCGTTTCGCCGCCCATCTTCTCTTTTGATCCTTTTATGTGGTCGCCGTTGTCATGCCCCTCTCGCGGAGACTTCAACAGGTTTTCCCCATCAGAGTCCAGAGAAAGGGAGCAGGCTTGAACAACCATCATTTCGGCATCCGTATCCGACTCCGGAAGATCACCTTCCTTCCCGACGTTTACCCCAGGCTGTTTTCCTACTTGCGTGTCCACCTCATCCTTCTTATACACAATGAGAGTGACCGACCCGAATCCGAAGCTGATCACTCCCTTTGTTTCCGCGAGGAGAGTTAGGAACTCCCTGTTTAACAGCATAACAGTCAACCTATAGCCCTCTTTGGCCTCCTCTTGTTTCACTATATTCCAGTTCTTTGCCGGAAGATGTGGCTTACTGGCCTGGATGATCTCAATAACCTCCTCAGGCTACTCTGGCTTGGTTGGCAACCAGACGCGTGCCCTCGGTCTGCTCAGAATTTCGTCCCTACTGACCGCCTCCAGCTTCGCGCCCTGCAATACCTCGCCTACATTGGCCACTGCCATTCTGTACAGATCCACCAATCTTTTAAATTTTCGGCGGAATTAATTCCTGTTGAGTTAAGATGATTTTAAATATATTTATGCAGGTTTATAATACCCCGGTACTCGGGTAACTCTAGTATTTAAATAAATAATATTCGAGTACCCGGGTCCGTTGAATCTCGAGTAATTTGGATACCCACCCAGAATTTCGTATTTCGGTTCAGCATGAGAAAATAAATCCCTCTTTTAAGGAATTAAAGGTCATTTCTCGACGTAGCATTTCACGGTGAGATACATTTAAAAGGACCTAATTTTTTATAATTTTTTTATTAATTATTTAAATTTTATACAACTTAAAGTATCGAACGGAAAAAGATAAACGCAACGGGAATATATTTTAAAAATACCAATAAGTACGGTAAATGAAGCAGCACGACTGCTTGACTGTTATATAGCCGCGTACATAATTTTGTTATCCCGTTATTCCCTTGATAACTCAGGAAATTCGGTAATTTAAATTTAAAATTACAACTGTTGTTATTTTAAATAAAACCCAAAATCAGGAAAAATATGAATAAAATCAAGAAAATTATGAACAAAACGACAAAATTTCTCATTTGACATGCTACTCGATTTAGAACTTGTACTAAAAGTAAATCTCGCAAAGATGACTAGAATGCAAGTTCATGGAATAATATTATTCACTGAGAAAACGAAATATGGGAAAAGCGAAAATTTCATTCTTTAAGCCTGTATTCCACGAGAAAAATTAACTCACAGTCAAAATAACGAAAAGAGAAAAATAATGTAATGCCCCATATAAGAGACAAAGACAACGTTTTTTTTTAATATTTTATTTTATAGGAAAATTGTTTGGTGTAAAATATAAAAAATAAAAAAAACGGTTTTCTTTGTCTCTTATGTGGGTTATTTTTTTAAATTATTTAGAATCATCAAAATTAAATATAGTAAATCTGTCTTTTGCGATATTACCGTAACCGTAACGAAATTTAATATTGAGCGGTAACGAATAGTTAAATTACATAACGTATTTTAAATCTATCGTACATTCTCAATTCGAAAGAAAATTCGAAAGAGGTCAAAACGATACTTATTTATGCAGATATTCTCAACCCGTACTTGAACAATTTCTCTATATACCACAGACGTGTAATTTAGGTCGATAACTCAAGGCTGCAAAAGAAAAACTAAATATTTTAATTTTTTATTTATTTCTAATTACCTCAAACCACAAAAATGTCTAAATCTTTCATCTCATTATACACCCACACACACACCTACATTCGAGTAACAATATATCCGATATGAAGTATAATATGTATATGAGATAATCATAATATAATCACATGTGAATGCGGTGATATGATGCCAATGAAATTGAAATTGAAATTTTAGATTGATATACGGAAATTACAAAGATGCAATGAAGTGGAAAATTGTTCAATGGAATGGAAAAAAAAACAATCAATAAATGAGGGAAACTGGATATAATAATAAATGTAGTAGCAAAAAAATTATGAACGACCTGTTGGAGCGGAATTTTTTTTTCGCGGAACAAAACTGGACTCAAAATAGTAACACATATTAACTATTATAAGGAATTCCATAAGTTTTCTATATTTACACGTAACAGAAAAATAGAAAGGAAGTTG
Organism: Tipula vernalis; assembly: GCA_958295665.1. Taxonomy (NCBI): domain Eukaryota; kingdom Metazoa; phylum Arthropoda; class Insecta; order Diptera; family Tipulidae; genus Tipula; species Tipula vernalis. The sequence continues at coordinate 163,275,998 of OY282560.1, read as the reverse complement.
CAATGATTTGCTAAAAACGACCATATTCGTTCATAGGTCTTTATACGTGGGAGACTAGTAATATTTCTTGCCTTTCTTGCTGTTTGATTAGTTGTTTTCTGTACGAGAAAGGTGGTGGTTGTTGGCCTTGGTATTGAAATCTTAGACGCACAAAAAAATGTCTTTATTGTTTATTTTTATTTCTTTACACCGCAATTCTTATTTGTTATTTTTTCTATAAATATTTCATTAAGTATAAGTACGAGTACATTTTACATATGTATATCGATGTTTTAATATTGATTACATTTATTTTACTTATGTAAGACGTTTACACAAATATCGTAGAATGTCAGCTGATGTTTTATAATTATCTAACTACATACTTATGTATGAAATACGAATCGGTGTATGGGTAAAAATGTCGCATACACTTAAACATATTTAATAATAGGTTGTATGTTGAAAAGATTGTACTTCACTTAAGCCTAATAATTAGCTATGAGTAAAATTGTGCTAACAACTTAACAACCTTCAATATTTTCAAATAAACTCTCTATCCAGAATTCAAATTACCATAATTAAGTTTGTGTTATTTGTGGTAGATATTTTACTAAAACTCATCCCCCGATAAAATATTGATTTGACTAACAGGGATTTTTTTAGCACTAGTTCAATAAATAAGGGATAGTAAATTAAATATTTTATCGGAATACATACGATTTCAATAAGAAGATAGCAGCAAAATTTCCGACATATTTTATCAGTGATTCCGATTTCTCCTTTGATGTTGACGAAAATTGCTGAAATTATTTTATACAAGAAATAACAACTCATAATTGTTGATTTCCTTATATGGTACTGTTCTTCGGAGCATGATCGTTCGCCGTATTCTGAATTCAATGTTTTTCAATTTTCTTAAAAACTAAATTTTTCAAAGTGCTTGTTCCCAAAAACTATTTAACCGATTTTATTGAGTGATGGCTTTTATGAAAGGGAATAGACTCTTTTTTGATACAATGGTATACATAAATCATTTTTTTTGTTTTAATTAATTTTTACTGAAGAAAATTTGTTTTTGTGAATAATGCCACGTTTGGTGACCCCCACTAGGGTCACCACTTTTTTTTTTTTCCGAAAGTGTATTTACCTTAAAATTTCAACCCAATTTTTACTTTATAAAATATGAAATTTTGAGACAATTTGATTGTTAAAATAAAGTTTTTTTTTTTTTAAATTCTATAATTTTGTAATAATAATACAACCATAAACAAATTTCTATTATAAAACAGATGTCCTTCGAAACAAGAGTGGAACCTTAAAAATTATAGATTTGGGCGAACCCTGGTACATTTAAAAAAACAGACCTAGGTACTTTTCGTTGATATTATATTGTCTACTAACTCATATTTATGGTTAATTGACATATCATCACGAATCACCAAACTATTGTTCTAAAAGTTTTATTGCCTAAAATGTTAAAAAAGGCACCTGTTTCTTCAACAGGTTGATGAGAAATATTAATTAAGGAGCAATACATTCTTGCTGATATTTCTTCATTCAACGATACTTTAAAATTAGTAAACATTTCTCAGAAAAATATGAAAGTTCTACAACAACAAAAGAAAAGTATATGATCTTAACATTGCCACCAAAAAGTTGGTCTGTCCAGAGAATTTAAGACAATTTTGGTGTACCGTATTATATGGCAAATGGAGCAAGAAAGATTCAGAAAGAAAATGCGCCTTTTCAAGCCCCAACACCAAATTAGGATCTAAAACTCTTGATCAAGAAATCGCTGTCCTAGTGCTGAATTTTTCTGAAGATGACGAAACAAGAAACAGTGCGTGCTGATACATTTAAATGAATGCACAATTTGCCCAGGAACCGATAATTTGCGTAAGGATATATCTATAAAATTTTTATAAAGTGGTGTGGATGAAATATCAGTCAAGACATGGCAGAAATTAGATCAATGCTCTTTGGAAACAGTAACACTTCCATCTTTGCTTTTCTTGGATAAACTGTATGAACAACTACGGAACATAATCCCACATTCGTTTATTGCCGAGCAACAAGCAGCTTACCTAAAATATAGAAAACCAAATGCAGCAACTGATGAACGTATGAGACTTTTCTGAGAGCTATTCATTTGTAACTCCGAATGGGTTGAAGGATTCCTTTGGTCCAATGTGCAATGTAAAATACATCCATTTGCATTATATTTTAAAAACAGGAATGGATAGAGTTTGACGGAATGCAAAATGATAAATTGAAATTCGCCAGCTTGGTAGCTATATCTCAGTCAAAAAACCGTAATCATGTTTTTAGATGTGTAATCATGTATGTTGAATTTCATACAAATATAAGCGATTTGGCCCTGCGATAACCGCTAGTTTCTTTTCCGGAAACTATCGGTGTGCCATTTGATTTGGCATTACGTTAACTAAATTAAATTAATTAATCATTTGCATGTTGAGATTGGCGCTACAACTACATAAGTTAGTATAGTACTGAAATTTCATGCAAACGGAAGCGATTTAGTCTTGGGATGACCGGGATTTCTTTTCCGAAAACTATCGGTATGCCATTCAAGTTTGCATTGCTTTATCTAACTCCATTAACTCTACAACTCATGACTGCGATCAAACACACTCCCCACGCGAAATTTCAACTAAGCTCCTGAGCTAGCGAGCTGCAGATAGAGAAAGTACAATTTTGACAAAGTACAATTGTGACAGTTTTTTGAGTCAAAAGTGCTAAATGGTTGCTGGAAGACCGCATGATAAATGGTCTCTGTTGCTTGCTCAGTATGTATTTATATTTAGTTACATGTTTGGTCCAAAACGTTAATAAGTTACGCTACTTTGGGTTTGGTGAACGAACCTTTCAAAGTAAATAGTAAGATGCGTCCAATATAGCCGAGTCAATATCCGAATGTAAAATGAATATAAACCTGCTCAATATGGGGCTTTAAAAATTTGGATCACTCATGGACATTTTGTTCGTCATTTATCAAGACGTTCGGGAGTGCCACGGTCCACAGTGCATCATATTTTAAAAAGGAATCAGTTGCACCCTTATAATGTGTAACGTGTACAAGATCTTTTATCCAGAGGGTGCAATTTTGTCGAGAAATGTAGCGCTGCAACCAAGAAAATCCACAATTGTTTAACAACATTTTATGGAGCGACGAAACATGCTTTAGTAGCCATATTCAACAGCGACAATTTGCATTATTGTACCGGTATAAATCCAAAAGTTATGCGGCATAATCATTTCCAACACCTATTTGGAGTGAACATGTGGGCGGGAATAGGTGATGGAAAATTGATTGGCCCATTTCAACTAGCACGTCGGATAAATGGAGAAGTCTATCGAAGTTTCCTACAAAATGACTTGACTGGATTACTTGATGACGTGTCCCTTAAAATGCGTCGAAATATGTGACTGCTGCGCGATAGACCCCATCCTCACTATGTACTAGTAGTAATACAGTACCTCAACGTAAATTAACCAACTCGCTGGATATGGAGGGGCGGAACCATTCCATGGCCACCGAGGTCTCCTAATCTAAATCCTTTAAAAATTTTCTGAGGGGTTATTTTAAAGAGCTGATTTATGAAAGAGAAAATCGGACCGAGTAGGAGATAAGGCAGCGAATAATTGAAGCGACAAATATAATCAAAAATAACGAACGGGCGTTCCGACGGATTAAAATGAATTTTTTTAAGCGATGACATTTATGTCAAATCATTATTTTAATCATTTCGTTTCTTTTGTGACAAATTAGCTATTTTAGCACTCGAAATTTTATTAAGTACATTTTTTAGTAAACAAGACTTACTTTGTAAACAAAAACGATTAAAAACATTTTGTTTTGAATATCCTTATGTATGATATCAGAACCATCTTGATATGAATAGAGCCGGCATGTAAAAAATGAACTTAAAATAAAGGACATAGAAACACTAAAAAATAATTTATTTTCATAGAGTTTGTATGAAAAAACGCGATTTCGATTGACGAAAAAATATGAATTAAAAATTACACCTAGATAAATAATTTTTTCTGAAATCACTAATAAACAACTCAATGACTAATTCATTTAAAGCACAGATTCTCAAGCTTCCCCATTTTCCAGATATAATCAAAAGAAAATAAGGGAATTAAATTAAAAAACGTTCTACAACAACAACAATATGTATTAAAAAGAGAATATTCTATTTAATGACGTCATCACTTATTCACAACTAAAATCAATTGATTGATTGATTGATTTGAATGTACGATCAAGCATTAAGCAAGTCTCCCGTATTATAAATGCGAATACCACACCACTATACCCATGTTACAACACGACATCATAACTCTCCATCACCAAGGAAATATGTATGTACCATCATATTCAGCTTTTCATGAAGCCAAACATAGCAACATTCACCCAGTAAAGAAAGGCGCCACATCGATAACCACATAAGTCTAATAGTGTGATATCCGCCCCTGGCCAGGCAGCCATCGTACTTCTTTTTTACATATAACAAAACCGAAGGATTGGATAGGATTATTAGTAGGGACAGACTCGACCCGGTTACAGACACCAAAACGATCGATAGTTAGTAAATTATTAGTATTATATATAATAAATAGGTTAGCACAAGACAGCACAATCTAACTACATTATTAGATGATCATTTCTCTGGAATCCAGGGCCGAATACACAGGACTCCCTAAAATTAAATCAGGACTTAAAAAGTTATTAATGTTGTAATGTCCCCCTTTCCGCCTTTCATTAATTTACAATATTTAAGAAAATTTAAAATTACTAAGCTAAGATTACAAAAACAGCGCTTATTTTATTTTTAATGGTCCTTCTATATCTAATTAATTAATTATTACATACTGCAACCAGAATAAAAATAAACGTTAAAAACCATTTTAAACATAAAATTTTACTTAAAACTAAACATAAATTCTCTACCGATCAAGAAAAAGAGAATAAATAATTAAAAATTCAATTACTTTATAAAATTTATAGTAAATAATTTAAAAATGATAATGTTACAGCACCACAACAGCTTAAAATCATCAATAATTCAGTTAGTACTATAAGTATATCAAGAATCAACAAATAAAATCAATTTATAATTTCCCAGGCAACTCTGAAAACTAATTTTTATTAATAAATCACCATAGTATCAAAGTAAAATCCAATTCTGAAATTCAGGATTAATTTAATCCCCATATTAAAGATTGATTCTGGAACTATGTTATATTCTGAAAATTGAATTATTTATTAGCAAATTAAGGAAGAGAAACCTTTAAATATTTTTAAACTAAATTAATTAATATATATTAATAAGCAAAACACAATATATTACATACAAGTATTACAAAAATTAACATTTTATAAAATTGCCTATGTAAACTCTCCCACTTCTAAGCTAAAATTCTAAAAGAATGTTTAAAAATTTTAAATTATTAAATTATAATTTAAATTCATAGCACTTGTTCCATTAGTTACCATTCTCCTGGAAATAGTTAATTAATTGTTTACCTACTGCAACTAGATTTAAAAATAAAAATTGAAAATATGTATATATTTAACCATACTATTAAATTTAAACTAATCGGCAATTTCCTACAGACCTAGAAAAAAGAAAATTAATAATGTTAAAATTAATTATTTATTTATAAAAGTATATAATATAATTTAAACATTGATCATAATACTACGCAGAAAAGTCTAGAATATCAATAATTTAGTTAAGTACATGTACCTACAATATGATATTTACTAATAAAATTCAAAAAGAGATTCCCAGGTATCACTGAAAACTAAATTGCTTTACTACTTAATTAATAGAAGTTTATTTATATAAATTAGTTAGTGATAAATAAAATAAAATAGATATCACAAGAACAATACATTTTCTACGCTACCTAACTGCTGGATGCTTGGAGTTTCTGGATGTTGAGCGAGAATTCACTAATATTTCTGTAGCTTGGAGACGATCTAACAATTATATATAATTAAATATACTTTATATACAAATATATTTAACTACACCATCAGACAAAAATACCCGAACAAACTATGACACTTTGATATAATTAAATTAAATTAAACTGACAAAAGTGTTGAAACATTTTCATCAATACCTCAAATATTTTGCAATGCAATGTAGTTTACAATATCATATAAAAGGGAATTTCCCTTATCCTAGATAACGTACGATGCTATTCATTTAATTAGTATAATATTTCAATCTATATACAAACATATTTAATGAAACAGCAACATTAATATAAATTACAATTTAATACCAATAAAGTGATTGATTTTAGCAGAAGATATTTTTGATATTTTAGAATAAAAATTTTAACTATGTATTCAAAAATTTAATTTAGGGGTTGAAAAATGAGCCTCTCCAAAGAAATACCATAGATGAAAGCGTTAAAAAATTGATAATAAAAGCATTGCAACGACAAGAAACTTATCAAAATAAATCCCTACAATATGTAATATCAAACGGTAGCATCAGTTTCATAAAAAGAAATTTATTTGAAACCGGATCAACAAAAATAAGCAACGTTGTAAACGCCCACGACTTTATCTAAGCCGACTGAGCGGTAATTTGCACGAGTAGCAAAATCAGCTACCCCAAAGTCAGCTCCAGTGATTAATTCCGGACGTCATCCAAATATTTATGTCTGATAGTGTACATATTCCAATGATTTCCTTCACCTAAGTCATTTTCGCAACTCAAAAATAAAACTTATAAAAAATTAGACTACCTAAATAAAAATCCAATTAGCATCATTCACCTATTGAAGAGATCTCCGCCACCAAAATCCTGCACCTAATCAATAATTCAGAAATTTGATCTCTTAATCTTAATTAATAAATAAATACAAATATATCCAAAATCTTAACTCAGTTCACGGACCTCATTCCCTGCCAAATCAAGCATGCAAAGTAAATAAAACAATAAATAAATGCAATGAAAATGAACCCTTACTTTCTTAAAAATGTATCGATGTGTCGTATACGTAATTATGACGATTGTGTGTACATCCCACCATCTAAATTTCAATAAATCCATTAAGACAACCATTAAACTCAAAAACATTTAGCCTTCCAAAATGATTTAACATAATTCCACTTTTTCACATAAATGAACTCATCATTTTGTGTTAAAAATCAAATCTTAACTTAATTTAAACCAACATTTCTAAATTCGCATTTTATTTATCTATTTAATTATCTATTTAGACAATTTATAATTTATAATATTAATTAAATTAATTAGAAAACAATTTGATTCAGTATGTAATACCCTGTAAAAAAAAATTATTAATCCTACCTAAATAAACCGTTCAAATGAATTTTTTAAGACAGCTCCCAATTCCAATTCGACTCAAACCAATTCGATTATATAAAGTATAAAAATCCTATCTGAGTCGAATATACAAAATCTTATTGTGTTCAAATAATGCATAATGTCAATAATATCATAGTTGTTTCGTGAAAACACAAAAACACAAAGAGATCAACAACACCTGCATTCAAGTAACAAAATCTTATATACTAAAACCAAAAACCTACTAAAACCACCAACACACATTGACGGTAAATATTTTCTACCATCTTTCATGTGCGTATCAGACAGTAAATTACACATACACAGTGTAATACATACAGTAAAATACTGTGACAACTGTATCAACAGCAACGCAAAAAATTCTCTTTTTGTTGTTGTTTGTGCATTATAATACATAAACCAACAAAATATATTACATTTCCTTAACAGAATCCGTGTAAAGAACGAACAAGCTGCTGTACAACCATATTGTTGATCCTGCCATATATAAATCAAGTTGTATGCATGTATTAATTAGTGCCCATTTTACACGACAGTAAAATACTTGTGACAGCTGTATCAAAACCAACGTAAAGATTCTCTTTCTCGTTGTTGTTTGTACTTAATAATACAAAAACCAGCAAAACCACGCACACTTCCTTCACAGAAACCGTGCAAAGAGAAAACGACACAGCTACACAGTACACAAACATATTTATGGCCCTTTTATATACCAAATTATAAGTATGTATTAGTGTCGATTGTAAAATGTACACAAAATCACACATAAGAATACAAATAAGTTTGCGTAAAAATAAAATCTAATACTAAATTTATTGCGACTTATTTTATATAAATTAAAATTTATTTCAATACTATCTAAATATCAGACTTTAGTAATTAAAAATTGAAATTTGATTTTATGTACAATCCACAAAATATCAAATCATGCACTTTTAATTTTTCTATCTACAAAAATAAAAAACATTGCCTGACAAATGCATCCCGGTGGATTGCATTTTGCAAAATTACACTTTAGTTTAATTATTTTCACTATACTTGGATTATTATTACACTAAAATTAATTTAATTAGAATTTAATTTAAAATTAATCTGTATATACTTATGTATATAAAGTATATATGTACATAAGAAACAAAAATAAAAGAAAATAAAATTAAATTTTTGAAGAGAATAGAAAAAACACGTCTATCCTCTTCGACGAACTGTCGCCAACCACTTATTCACAACTAAAATCAATGGTAAAAAAAAGACAATACGTTGAACAGCCAAAATTAAAATAAATCAAAGTGAGTCAAAGTGAGTCAAAGAGAAAAAATTAAAATAATATTCATTGAGCGAGAAGAAATCAAAAAAATCAAATCAACCCAGATTGTTATGCATCACAAATAAACGACATAACCAACAAACATTAACTGTAATATAAATGCCTTATTTATTTCTCATATATTAGAAATATTATTTAAATTAAGTCACAGCTGAAAATAAATACAACATGATTAATAATTGGCATCGATTTTTATTCCCAAAAATTAATGACCCATTCAAAAAAAGTTTTTGTTTAGAATATTTGAATTGTCATAACATTTGAGAGCGGTGTATAAAAAATAATAGCTCTTACTTGTTATTCTCATTCCTAGATGTCACTTTACACACAAATAAAAACAACAGGGATTCGGGCTGAGTAAACGATTTGAAAGAAAACTTTTTACGTAAAATTAACATAATTTCTTTCATAGCAATGGTTTAATTTTAGTAAATTTATAAAAATAATTATATTAAATTAATTATTATTACAATTTAGTTATTACTATAGAGGGAAGCCACCAAAAATATGTTTAACCGAATCAAAAATCAGACCGATTTTAGAATCCGACTGGTTCGATCACCTATTTGATTTTTTTTATATGTTTTTAATTGTAGGCAACATCTATGGTTTAAACAAAAGTCATCGTTAGCAAAGCATTGCCACATGATATGAATCTGTATTCGGGCAGATTTTTGTCATGTGGCAATGCTTTTAGAAAGAGACTAAAAAGAGATGGTTATAATTGTTTATAAATTTTATGTTTCACTCAGAATCTAGATAACTGTTTAATAGCGGGAGACATAAATATTCATAATAGTCTTTGGGATGGTTCATTAACCCCTACTTACGACAGAGTGGGCGATAAAATTGCAGATATAATCACTGCTAATAACGTCTTTTTATTGAATGATGGCTCTCACACAAGACAAGATCTTTTCAGAAATAATTCTTCAGCACTGGACATCACTTTGTGCTCAACCAGTTTAATTGGAAAACTCTCATGGAAAATTGATCCCATCAATTTAGGAAGTGACCATCTCCCAATACTTATTGACTTCAAACTAAACTATTATCAAAAACAAAAAAAAAAAAATCACAAACTGGTCAAAAGTATTGAGAGATTTTGATTTAAATAATATTGATGATAAATGCAATGTTGAAGAACATCTAGAAAAATTAATTTCTGAAAACACTTCTATCATCACAAGTAAAAATACTTTCAAACCTAAACCTTGGTGGAATGACCTTATACAGAGACTATGGAACATTAAAAAACACAAACAACTAATTATAATTTAAACAAAAACATTTTTACCGCTATTGTACTAAAAAAATCTGTACAAAAACTTAAATTAACAATCAGAAGAGAACAGAAAAAATCTTGGAACATTTTTTGATGAGCATAAATCATAAAACTAACAATTCCGATCTCTGGAACAATATCAATAAAATTAAAAATAAAAAACAATCCAACTACTAGCAAATAAATTTTTAAATTATAATTTTCCTGTCTCCTTTGAATCCCCTCCTAATCCCTCTAATAGCCTCAATCCTATTAATCCCGCGGAATTTAAAAACACTGAAATTCTTGACTTTATTAAAAACTGGATATGATAAAATCTCATATAAAATCATTAAACAGTTAGTTTCCACTAATCCTGACCTAATCAATATTATTACAAACCATTTTAATAACATCTGGCAAAATCAGATTTACCCTACTAAATGGAAAACATCATACACAATTGCTATTTTGGAAAAGGGGAGAGATGATAGAAACATTATTAACTACCGTCCTATTTGCCTGTTACCTATTTTCTCAAAAATGTTCAATAAACTCATTTTAAAACGAATTAATGATCATCTAATCTCCCATAATATTCTTAACTATTACAACTTTGGGCTTAGAAAAAATAAAAGTATCACTGACTATTTTGTTGAAATGTTTAATTTCATCAACTCCCTCAAACAACAAAACAAAAAAATTGTTTTAGTTAACATTGATATTTCCAAAGCTTTTGATAATGTAGATAAAAATATTTTATTAAACACCTTTAAAAATCTCAATTTCCCTAATAACATTACACATTGGATCTCTCAATTTCTTACAAACAGCAATTACAACAATAAAGGTATTCCTCAGGGTAGCTGTTTGAGTCCTACCCTTTTTAATATCTATACTACTTCTTTACAAGACATCAATAACCCCTATACAAAAATTTTCCAATATGCCGATGATATTTGCATTGTAATCTCAGCCGATAATCAAGATAACTTACAATTAATAACAGATTCTACTTTACTCTCATTAACGGATAAATTACAATATCTAAAACTACAAATTAACATTGATAAATCTCATTTTCTAAGATTATACACTAATAAAAATAATTCCAAATCCCTAAAATTTAAAATTAATAATATCTATATAGAAGAAAGATTAACTACTAAAATACTGGGTACAACTTTAACTAATATACTTTCATTATCAAATCATTACAGAAACCTAAAAGCAAATATTTCCAATTCCATTAACTTACTTAAAACACTCACCCATTTTAACGGAGGTGTAAATCCTGAAACAATGATCAATATTTTTAAAGCAATAGTTAAATCTAAACTTGAATACACATATATTTTCTAAGAATTTAATTTGTCTGTATGTAATCAGTTTGATTTTTCGGCATTATTTATAGACAAATATATTAATTGTTCATGGCAATCCCAATATTTTCGATTTGGTAAATTAGAAAAATACAGAGGCCAATCGCTCATAATACATCTACTGAAAAATTGTAGAAATATCTTCCCCCTCCCCGTAATTTTGGCTGAAGGCCCAAAGAGTTATATCAATGTACCACTCTGCAAAAAATGAGAACCCTCCATGAGTTCTTTCTGTTGGTAGTTTGGTTTCGTACTGAAAAGTATGGTCTACTCATCAGGCAGCTACGACCAAAACGTTTGGTCGTAGCTGCCTGATGAGTAGACCATACTTTTCAGTACGAAACCAAACTACCAACAGAAAGAACTCATGGAGGGTTCTCATTTTTTGCAGAGTGGTACATTGATATAACTCTTTGGGCCTTCAGCCAAAATTACGGGGAGAGGGGTAGATATTTCTACATTTTTTCAGTAGATGTATTATCAGCGATTGGCCTCTGTATTTTTCTGATTTACCAAATCGAAAATATTGGGATTGCCATGAACAATTAATATATTTGTATATAAATAATGCCAAAAAATCAAACTTATATTTTCACAGACACTAAATATAAAAAAGATCTCAAAATCTGTCAATCTATTAAAAATGCTTGTCTGAGAGCTTGTTTAGACTTCTTAAGAACTACTCCAATTCCGGCTATTTTATCCGAATCCCTAGAAACAACCTCAGGTCTAGATTTTACTAAAAAATCACTAATTTATATTACAAAAAATCTATATAATAATTCCAAAATCGGTAACGACATTAAATGCAATAGATCTCTTCCTAAACTTAATGACTTATATTCTAACTATTCTTTTCTTTCCAAAATTAAACCTTTTCATATAAAACAAACTTCTCCCTCTAATTTTAGCATTATAACAAATATTGATGGAATCACAAACAAAAATCTTACTAACCATTCTGAATAATATGCCTTATCTATGGCTGAAATTAATAAATATAATAACTTCGCAAAAATCTTCACAGATCGCTCTATAATTAACAATAAAGCAGGAATTGGACTTTTCGTCGAGGATAAAAATTGGAAATTCGCCATCCAGCTAAATAACCCTACTGATATTAAAAATATCGAAACCATTGCTATCAAAATTGGAATTACCATATCACTAATTATCAAAAACAATAATATCATCATTATTACTGACTCTCAAAGCTCTTGTATTTCCTTAAAAACAGCTCTATCACATGATACAAATAGACACTATGAAAATCAAATTATCGATACTGCAGGTCATAATCAAACAAAAAATTTTGTCATACATTGGTTCCCGGGTCACTGTGGCTTAAAGGGAGATACCATAGCAGATGGTTTAGCAAAAAAAGCAGTTTTTTCCCCTACTCACTCTCTTGATAATGAACCTACCCTCACAGACCTATTTAATGATATCTCCAGATCTATAAATAATAACTGGAAGGAAATCTACACATTAATGTGTAATTCATCCGGCCACTTTTATAAACAAATTTGTCCTTCCCCAAGATCATCTTTCCTATTTAAAGACTCTAATTTTACATCCTGTCAAACCAAGGTTAATTTACAGATTAATCTCAGGTCACACAGTTAACAAAAAATTTAAATTCCTTTTGGGACTTTAATCTACATCTAATTGTGAGATTTGCAACACTGTTGAAGATAATGAACATATTATTAACGATTGTGTCATATATAACAATATAAGAAATAATTTCCCACTATTATACAGAAAGTCCAATATAAAATATTATGTGACTTTGTGGATGGAATTAATTACAAACAATGAATTAAGACATAATTTTTATTGACTCTCATCTTACACAATGATTTTTCTTTTGGAATCATTTCATTACATTATATTTTTATTTGCACTTGTATTTTATTTAAACATTAGATTAATTTAATCTAAATTTAATTTAAAAAAAAACAAAAAAAAAAAAAATTATGAATTATGAATTAATATTTAATTTCAAATTTTTATTATATGTATCTTTTTATTTTCTTTCTAATACTCTTCATTTAATAACATTCATTTATTATAATTTAATTATTAAGTTTTTATTTTAAATATTTATGCTTAATTTTAATTAATTAATTTATAAATCTAATTTTAACTATGCACACTTTATTCAACCCTCCAGAACCTCCTCTGAGTGGTCTCTGGAAATCTGGGCTGTTTTCAACTCACTGGTCTTATGGATTGAAAGATCTGACCTAAGCAAAGTTAAAAACAAACAAACAACCAAAAATTACTATGGTTGACAAATTTTATTGGATTCGATTTTGTTTTCACCACCATAGCCACTTTATTTTGTTAGTTCCACTAAATAATATTGTATATGGTAAAGGAGTATTTCTTTGCTAATATCGTAAAGAAAAACAACAACAAAAACTACAGTGCTGGTAAAAAAAAATTGGGCAAACCAATTTATTGCAAATTGGAGTCGTTTTTTGCTAAAATTACAAAACTTTTGAAAGCAATTGGTTTATTGTTTCATTTTAAATACATGTATGACGTAATTTAAAAAAAAAAAAAATTGACCTGCAATTTAGGGGCAAAACACCGAAAAATGCCAAAATATTCAAAATACGTTTGATTGGAGTTAAAGTAATGTAATAAATTAAACACTTATTTTTTATTTTTTTTTTGTTTTTTTTTGATTTATAGAAGTTCAATCTTTAATATTAATATTTTGTTGGACCGCCTTTTGCTTTTATTACAGCGATACACCTCCGATTCATTGAATTTGATAAATTTTTCAAAGTCGCAGGAGATACGGATTCCCAAATCATCATCAACAAACTTTTTAAAGCTTCAATCGATTCTGGGCGCTTCCCTGCTACTTCTAGCTTTATTATAGACCAAATATTTTCAATTGGATTTAAGTCTGGTCTATACGGGGGCCAGCTCAACACATCGATACTTTTTTCTTCGAAGTACTTTTTTACCTTTAAATGAAGAGATAAGAAAAATAAACAAGTTTTTAACAAATTATTTATGTTTATCTGAAAGCCAATTTGTCTATCTACAATTCAAAATTAATAACTCACAATTTTGGCGGTATGGCACGGAGCGTTGTCCTGTTAAAAAATAAATTTGCAAGTCTCGCCAAAAAGCTTTAACGCAGAAGGCTTAAATTCGTTCTGAAGGACCTGCAGATAAATAGCTGCTGTAACGCTGGAACTAAGGAATCACAATCGACCGGTTTCATTTCCAGAAAAGCATCCCCAGACCATAACTCCTTCTTTTTTCGGTGGAAGTCTTAAAAGACATTCGTTGCTAAGTCTCTCGCCAGGTTTTCTCCTTACGAGAATTCTTCCATCTCCAACATGCAGCTTGAATTTTGATTCATCGGAGAAAATCACATCATTCCATATCTCTGGAGTCCAATTAACATGCTCCTGGGCCCATAGCAATCGTTTTTTTCACTAGTAATGTGAACTCAGGCTTCTGGACTGGTTTAAGTGCTCTCAAACCAGCTTTAACAAGTCTTTTTCTCACTAAGCCGGCTGACATTTTTTTTCCCGTTGCTCGATCAAGATCCTGTCTTATGTCCGATGAAGTTTTAAAACGGTTCCGACGACTTTGGGATAGTATAAAACGATCTTCCACTGGCGTTGTCTTTCTGGGCCTTCCAGAGCCTTTCTTTCTTTGTGTACCGCCCATCTCTCGATTTTTTTTAATATTCCACGCGACAGTACTTTTAGGAATGTTTAATCTTTCACCTATTTCACGCGTGGTTAAATTTTCTCTCGCCAAAATCAACATATTGCTTTTACACTGGTTACTAACTTTTCCCATTTTTTTTAAATAAAATTGCACTTTATTCTTTATTTGTCTAGGATTACTTACAGAATAACTTAATTTAACAAAATATGCACTATTTATACTCAACAACTTTTGTTGTATTTGGTGTAGTTGTAACAAATAATCGCCGTATTATGATTCAAGTATCGATCGAAAACACAGCACGGCAAGGCAACACAGAGTCTTATCGATTGTCGATCGACTCGACAATCATAATAGAGGTGAATTTAACAGCGCGTTATTGTAATGTTACAGCTACAGAAAAATTTAAATGAGTAGATGAGGAAAAACCTCGTGTAATTTGGTGTGATATCAAGAGATGTCTGGTTACATCTCTTGTCGAATTTTAAATAACATTTTTAGCAATTAAAAAATTTAGGAGTCTAAAACTTATTTTCTGCAAGTTCCAATTCCGGTCAAATTGAAACTTACAGAAGACAGGTCTTTCTGAACTCTCTGCTTAAAATTAAAAAAAAAAAAAAAAAAAAAAAAATTGAATATACGAGTACATAAATGTTTTGCTTTCAAAATTTTGGAAGTTTTTCTTTTATTTTTACTATTTTGTTTGTTGTTGTCACTTTTCTATCAGAAATCACATCAAGATCAAGGAAAGTTACTTTCGTAATTATTTATCTATTTATCTGAATGAATAAAAGGTCAAGAATACTTTATATTTTTAAATATTTCTTCTTGGCTAGACTAACTGGCGATTAATTTTGAAACATGTGCATACCTATATACACACCCCATATGTACGTATAATGTCATTTTTATAAGCTCCTTGTTTTACTTTCTTTGCTGGAAAAAGCAGACACATCATGAAACCTCGTAATATCTTAACAAATTGTATTTATATAAAAAAAAAAACAAAATACGTAACTAAATCGATAACACGTTGTAATGATTATTTTGTTGTTAAAATAATGATTTGTATCATTAAAAAAAACTAATTTCGAAAGTTTTATTCTAACAATCCGGAATACCTCCTTATCATCGGGTGCGATGACATTATTTGTGTATAGACTTGTGATATGCAAATTAAGTAAACTCACTCTTTATCTGCTTATCTATTGAAAGAGTATGCTTAATCGTATACAAATGGATTAGTCTTACATTCACTTATCATGCTGTTTTTTAATCTTTTTATTATACGAATTCAAGCTATTTTTAGAAAATTAAACATTTTATTTATATTTTTCTTAGCTCACAGATCTTATTATTTATTTGTATGTATTTTTATTGTTTGTTAATATTTTTTTATTTATTTTTGAAATAGATTAAGAAGATGTGGAATAATGACGACGACGATGTAATTAATGATTACGGATTTTATTGATACGGATATTTGAGTGTTTAAGAAGATGTATCAGTTTTTCGGTTTGGTAATACGAACCCATTAAATTTCTCGTCTGAACCGGTTTGTTGGTGGGGGGGGGGGGGGTGGGTTATCATTCGTACCCATATTATATTAATGAATTTGAATTTTTTTTTTTCCTTTATTTAATATTACAACTGATTTACAAATCATTTAGTAATTTATCTTTCTTAAATGAAGATTCACATTTGACGGGCAGTAGCCCAATGGTTACTCCCGTTTGAATTTACATAGTAATTATTTTTCTCTATCCTACTTAAATACAACTGCCCAATTCCAAAGGTTTCTGCCTTTGAAGTCTTCTTACTGCATTGGTGGTATCCAACAAACTTCGTATGTCTGCATTTTGGTGACGAGATATCCGCTGAATGTGTTTCTTCGCATGATTTTGTATTTTTTCACTTATATATTCCATGTTTAAGTCCCTATGGAGGTTATCATTTCTAATGCACCATGGTGCGTTTACAATGCCACGCAGCACTTTGTTTTGAAAACATTGAATCATTTGTACATTTGTCTTCTTGGTACAACCCCAAAGTTGAATACCGTAGGTCCATACTGGTTTAAGTATTTGCTGATATAATAGCAATTTGTTATGTATTGTAAGCTCAGAGTTTCTACCTATTAGCCAATACATTTTCCTATATTTAATGTTCAATTCTTATTTTTTCTTTTTAACATGCTCTTTCCATCTAAGCTTGCAATCGAGAGTCATGCCGAGGTATTTGGCTGTATTTGCATTTGGAACCGGCCTTGAATTAAGTTTCACTGGAATCCAGTTAACTTTCTGGTTCGTGAAGTTTACGTGAACCGATTTTGCTTCGTTTAGGCTAATGCGCCATTTCTTTGTCCAACTACTCACTGTGTCGGTTGCTTTTTGAAGTTTGGTCGTTGCTTCTGATATACACTTTCCAGTCGCCAGAATAGCTGTATCGTCTGCAAATGTTGCTATGGTGGCACCTTCTGTATTTGGCATATCTCTGGTGTACAGGGTGTACAATATAGGGCCCAGTACACTACCCTGTGGTATGCCTGCTGATATTCTCTTTAGTTCAGAGTACTCTCGGTTATATTTTACACGGAAATGTCGGTTTGCGATATAAGATTTAAGAATTTGATAGAATTGCTTTGGCAGATCTCGATGCAATTTAAATTCAAGTCCTTGGTGCCAAACTTTGTCGAAAGCTTGTGCTACATCTAAGAAGATGCTGGAGCATAGCTTCTTATTCTCAAGTGCGTCTTCGATTATATCCGTTATTCTGTGAACTTGTTCTATCGTAGAGTGATTTTCTCTAAATCCAAATTGGTCTGGTGGAATCAAATCTCTCTCTTCTATTATTGGCTTGAGTCTCTTGAGCAGTAATTTTTCAAATAATTTTGAAATTATAGGAAGTAGTGAAATCGGTCTGTACGACTTTTTATCGTTCGCTGGTTTGCCTGGTTTGGGGATCATAATTACTTCAGCAACCTTCCATTGTCGTGGGACATATTTTAGTCTGAAGACAGCATTGATAATTTGAACCAATTTTCGTAGTCCCTTCTCGGGAATGGCTTTTACGACTTGTCCAGTAATTAAATCATATCCTGGAGCTTTTTTGGCGTTCAACTTACACTTGATCTCATTTTTTAATTCCTGTAATGTTACACATCGAATATTATATTCATCAATTTTGCTAATTGCTATTATGTTTTCATCTGCTGTTTGCCTAGGTAACGGTTGAAAGGTGTCTTCCAAGTGAGCTGCAAATAAAATAGCTTTTTGTTTGTCGCTTTTGGCCCAGGTTCCTTCCCCATTTTTAATAGGCGGCACATGCGTTTTGGTTCTTTTTAATCCCTTTGTTGCTTTCCAAAGAGAGTAATCAGTATCTTTATGTTCGGTGAGACCATTTAAGTACTTGTTAATAGTTTCATTCTTAATTTCTTTTATAAGTTGTTTTAGTTTATTGCATAGAAAATTGAGGATTTTTTTGTTTTCCGGGGCGCGTGTCCTTTGCCAGGTTTTTCTTGCCTTCCGTTTCTCTCTAACTAACTCCCTGACCTCAATAGGATAATTTAGGTTCCTACGGGATTCGGTGTGACTAGCAGGAGAACTTTCCCATGCTGCTTATTGAATAGTACTGTTAAATACCTCTAGTTTGTCTTCCAACTGTACCGGTGTTTTAATCGGCACTCGTAGATTTATTTGCATTTCAATTAGTTCTTGGAATAGGTCCCAGTTAGTTCTATTATTTGTTAATTTAGGCAGGTAATCCTTATTAATTATCATTGTGCTGAGTGTCATGATAACAGGTGTATGATCGGAATATATCCCTTCGCTGTTTTCGATGCACATGTAATCCTCGAAGATCCCTTTCGTTACATAGAAATCAATGAGATCTGGTATTTTATTTATATCAGCAGGCCAGTATGTTGGTTTAACTCCGGAGTGGAACTCGCAGTTATTTATTCGTCCGGCTTCGAATAGCTCTTTTCCTTTATGGGTTGTAAGTCTTGATCCCCAATAGGTGTTTTTTGCGTTAAAGTCACCACCAATAATAAAATTGGATCCTAGTGATCTAAAGAGTCTATTATAATCTTCTTTGTTTAGATTATAGCGTGGAGGGCAGTAGATAGAGGAAATACTGTATTCATTATTATTGTTAGTTTCAACTTTTATGGTTTTAACTTGCATACTTTCTTCTTCTATACTAGGTTCTTCATAGTGTTTGAGATTCTTTTTCACTATTACTGTTGATCCTCCTCTGGGTTTTCCTCCTGGGTGAACAGCATGGTAACATTCATAATCACGTATTTTAATAAATGATGTTTTTGTCAAATGGCTCTCCGATATAAGGCAGATATCTATTTTTTCTAAATTTAGAAAAATTTGTAGCTCTGGAACATGTTGCGCTGGTCCGTTCGCGTTCCAGGTGACAATTCTTAATGATCTGCTCATTTTAGTATATGAGGGTTGTTGCCTCGTTCAAGGTTTGATGCATATCTAGACGCTTATATAAAGCTTCTAGACCACGTTCTTGCTTTGCTAGCCGTATATTTATGGTTCTATGCTTCGACAAATCCTTTCAAGGGGGTTATCATTCGTAACATTAGATGATTGCTGTACAATTTGTGAATAACTTTTCCGCTCTGTACCTATACCTGGTGGTTTTGGCTCTGCTGGGGTTTTAGTTGGTTTCTTTTCTCTGGTAACCCTAGGGTTTTGAGGAAACTGATGCATTTTGTTTCTTAGTCTTTGAAGTTCTTTGGCTACTTCACAGCCTCTATAATTTGCAGGATGATGCCCTTTACAGTTTATACATTTTGCAGGGGTGTTTCTACTTTCTGTACACTCTTTCGCGTTGTGTTTTCCAGCACATTTTACGCATCTTGGCTCCGGTCTGCAATATTTTTACGTGTGATTGAAACCTTGGCATTTTTTGCATTGAGGTATTAGCCTCGTGTTTTTCTTAAGCGGTTCTATTTTAACCCTCATATTGAGAATTGCTTTGATGTTGAAGATGTTTTCAACTTTCTCCTTTTTGTTAAACGTAAGCATGAAGAGTGGAAGCCCCCTTTTTTTGACTTGATTGTTCTCACCTCTCTCTCGTTTTAGGATGTTTACTGCATCTTCTATTTGCAGATCTTTTGCCTTTAGGTCCTCAATTATGTCCTCCTTCTTACACGTTGGATGAAGGCCTCTGGCCATAACCTTAATTGCGCGTTCGTTTTTATCTTCGTATGTGAACCATTCTTTACCTTCCGCATTGAGCTTTGTTGCTAGAGCTCTATATGTATCGGAATCTGGTGTATTGATTTTCCACACGTTATTGTTTAGTGACACTACTCTATATTCCTTAGCTGTCACTGATTTCATTATAGATTGTATACTAGCAAATTCTGTTATGCCGATTACATTAATTTTTCGGAGGAGCCTTTTCTTTCGGTACAACCTTTTGTTGCTGATTTTGTTGCTGTTGCTGGTGAGCTCGTTTGGTATTAGTATCACCAGTTACTAATACATTAGCTTGCGAATGATCTCCAACTTCAGGCGAGAATTCTGCTTTTCGTTTTTTGGTAGGTTTTTTCTTCCTTTTCAGTACCCAATCTGTTTCTCTCATGAGATCCTCTTCATCAGTATGGAACTCATTGTTATAACTGGTGTGAGTTCTTGTTTCATTATAACAAGTTAGCGGGTTTTCAGAAATCTCCATTGGTTTGGGCTTCTTTAATTCTTCATTTTCTTTTTTTAGTTTTTCAATTTCGCTTCTTAGTTGGGTTAAAAGTACCTCTGCTTCACTGAGTTTTCGACAGAGTTCAGCGTTTTCGTCTTTCTGCCGATTTGCAGAGTTAGTATGATTGTTTGGTGATCTTAACAACATTGAACTTCTTTCGAATGGGTTTAGCAATGATTGGCTCACCCCAGAATCCATTGAGCCAGCCTCGTAAGAGGGTGGATTAGCCAACTGGGTAGTTGGTTTACCACCTGGGGTATTGTTTCCTTTTTGCGTTGTATTCATTGCTTTAAAACTGGTTATGTATCAACTACCAACCTAACCAGTACAAGTTGGTAGTGGGTCATTGAAGAGAACATCATTTGCTATGTTCTCATAGCACGTTCTCACGCATTAACCTATTTCAAACCGAATTTCTAATATGTATATTGATTTTGGGTATTTGTTTTTGAAATGTGGCATGTTCTTTCATTCTATATCAAAATTAAAGGTTAAACAAAATATACAGCTTTTTATTTGGAAAGGCTTTATAAAATTGGAAAAAAAAAATTTTAAATTATTTTTACGATTTGAATGTCATTAAAATAAAACCATCTATGAACGTTACAAATAAAATGTTGATAATTGATTGAGAGCTTGATAACAATTGAATTAATTGTAGTTTAAACTGCTGAACTTCACTAATTTTGTAATATTTTGAATATAGTATGTACATTTCATAATAAAATCGAAAAGTACAGAATAAATGATCTTAATATATTAACATTAAAACTTTAATTTTGAATTTTAATTAATTAGTACGTGTCATTTCTAATATGCAACCGGTCCTAAGATGGTTTTTAATGTATTTTACAAATTAACACGTAGAAGTGTTCCATAGGTTTATTTATTTTAATTTATTTTTTTTAAATTAAATGATTTTAAAATGTTCCGAAAATTGTAAGAGAATTTCATCCAGTTTCGAACTGATGAGCCAGCCTATGATTAAAAAATAAAAATCAATCAGTTCGATCAGTTTGAAACTGGAACATATGGTATTAAAGAAAAATGATTTGATGATTATACAATTACAAATTTGATTGTACAACAATTTTGAATTAAAATATTGGTGGCCATATTCTCTCAAAATTTGGAAGGATCATTTTTAATGAAATTTATATAGTTTATTATTAAGGATTTAGAATTTCAATGCGGTTTGTTAGTTCAAACATAATTTAACAGTTTTTTAAATCTACATTTTCGCTAAAATGTGAATATAGTTTGATAGAAACGTTTGTAGATAGAGAAGTTTATTTAAAACTGAATAAAATCCTGAAGCACAAGGGATGTTGAAATTGAAAAATTATTTCATGAAAAATTGAATTTTCAATTTATTTAATATTAATTTCCATCGGGACCCTCTAATCATTCGTCTCTTAATGGTGGAATCACACACAAGCATATGATTAATTAACCTACTTACTACAGGGAAGTCCATCTCAAAAAATGACAATCCATCCCTGATTGCCTCTGCTTTCACATTATTAAATGCGCCATGTATGTATATCGAGGAAAACTACCAAACAGAACTCTTTTGGGTAAATCAATTTCTCAATCGTACCAGGGCGAGCAGAGTTAGATTAACAGATCTGCCTTTAATGTAAGCATTCTGAGACAGTACCCACTTACTGGGTCTTATTTTTGCTGTAACATTGCTGTAATATAGACATCCAACAGCCTTTCTAAGGTTTTATATAGAAAGGCTGTTAGAGTTATTATTCTTAGGTCGTTAGGATAGACATGAAAACTTTCCCCCGCTTTCGGTATAAAGACCACATTAACTTCCGTCCAGTACCTAGGAATGTAAATCAGCCTTAAACGCCCTTTGAACATAGCCTCCAGATACGGAAAGATAACTGCTAAGTTGTTCAGAATTTCCGAATGTATGATCTAATCCGGACCAGCCGATTTATATGGTTTAAAACCTTTTATTGCTCATAGGATCGATGATTACTTTGCTCCATCAAGTTGTCAGAACTCCCTAGGAGGCGGGTACCAAGAAGAAGCTCCAAAGATATTCCACTAGGAGCTGTCCACGACCCGTTTGGTTTAATCAAAAAACAGGGGCTAGTTGTACTTCTGAAAATAATTTTCGTAAAGCAAAAAGTTTCGGAGACTTCTTCCATTTTACAACAGAAGAGTCTCCCTCTTCCAGATCTCAAGTCTGGGCGGGTTGGCGCCATACGTTGTTGACAATCTTTCAAATCCTGATTGGAAAATTAGGGTTACTGACCTGAATAATCTTCATGACCTCCTCTGAGCTGGCCGATTCAGATGGTAGGCAGGCACGTGACACTTGGCATGCTAGGAATATCTTCCCTGCTTACAGCTGCAAGCCTCGCGCTGATAGAGAGCCACCGATCTCGCTCCTTTGCTTCCATCCCGTATCTCTGCAGGATGGAAATCCCGGATTTTTTCCTAGAACTTTTAGAAAAACTAAAATTTTTTTTTTGTTGGAATCAGGTTCCGGTCGAGATTAGAAGTGTTAAAACTTTTGCCAGATTAAGGTTTTATTTTTTGAATTTGTTAAGAATACATTTTAATTTTTTGTTTTCATTATATAGGTAAATATGTGGGATAGAAAACCAATGTTTTTTAGTGCGTTATACACCAACCTCCATCTTTCCGACGTGATGCTTCCATCTTCTTTATTCTTGTCAATGACGTATAACACCAAAACATGCTGTCTCAAGACATCGCTGAACAGCTTTGGCTTGTTCTCCTTGGGGAGCTCGGCTTCACATCAGTCAACAATTTTCATGTTTACTGTCCACCGCTTCTACCTCTTCCTGGGACCACTGTCTTTTAGACACATGGTTCCTCTTTGAGCTTCCGCAGCTTATAGTTCTCCTTGCCCAGCCAATTATTGTCTAATTCGCAGGCTCCTTGCTTTAGAGTCATCCTTCTTTGCTACTTTAGAGGAAACCCCAGCCATTTGGTTCGAGGTACTCCCATTTGATGTGTCCGGCTTTCCTCTTATTATTTTTAGTTTGTTTATCTATATTGTTCTTACGAGTATCGGAGAAAACAAGTTACACCTGCGCAGAGACTTGTATGCCCGGGTAAGGCTAATTTCAATTAGAGGTTGCATAGTATCCAGAGGGCTCCGTTTACGACTACGATTTTTTTTAGATGGGTCCATTTGTCGTCATTTAACGTGAACTGCCTTATACCTCGGTTATTTTTTATCCCCTCAATAAAGAGCGTGAAAGCGACAGCAATTATAAGGCCTCTTATAAGCGATCTTAGCTATGATGGTACTAAAAATTATTCTGACGATCTTACTTACGCTCAGTTACAGAAATTTTCTTCGTGTTTTGTGTTGTCACTTGTCAGTGTCCAAAACTTGCAACCAAAGCTGCGATATATGTACATATAAGGAGACTTTAATATTGTGATGTGGGCGTAAAATGCTCGGTAGGCTAAAACGGAGTTTTGCTCAATGATTCATTTTAATTTTTTGTTTTCATTATATAGGTAAATATGTGGGATAGAAAACCAATGTTTTTTAGTGCGTTATACACCAACCTCCATCTTTCCGACGTGATGCTTCCATCTTCTTTATTCTTGTCAATGACGTATAACACCAAAACATGCTGTCTCAAGACATCGCTGAACAGCTTTGGCTTGTTCTCCTTGGGGAGCTCGGCTTCACATCAGTCAACAATTTTCATGTTTACTGTCCACCGCTTCTACCTCTTCCTGGGACCACTGTCTTTTAGACACATGGTTCCTCTTTGAGCTTCCGCAGCTTATAGTTCTCCTTGCCCAGCCAATTATTGTCTAATTCGCAGGCTCCTTGCTTTAGAGTCATCCTTCTTTGCTACTTTAGAGGAAACCCCAGCCATTTGGTTCGAGGTACTCCCATTTGATGTGTCCGGCTTTCCTCTTATTATTTTTAGTTTGTTTATCTATATTGTTCTTACGAGTATCGGAGAAAACAAGTTACACCTGCGCAGAGACTTGTATGCCCGGGTAAGGCTAATTTCAATTAGAGGTTGCATAGTATCCAGAGGGCTCCGTTTACGACTACGATTTTTTTTAGATGGGTCCATTTGTCGTCATTTAACGTGAACTGCCTTATACCTCGGTTATTTTTTATCCCCTCAATAAAGAGCGTGAAAGCGACAGCAATTATAAGGCCTCTTATAAGCGATCTTAGCTATGATGGTACTAAAAATTATTCTGACGATCTTACTTACGCTCAGTTACAGAAATTTTCTTCGTGTTTTGTGTTGTCACTTGTCAGTGTCCAAAACTTGCAACCAAAGCTGCGATATATGTACATATAAGGAGACTTTAATATTGTGATGTGGGCGTAAAATGCTCGGTAGGCTAAAACGGAGTTTTGCTCAATGATCAGTAATCCGAGATATTTTAACTCATTCACATTCTCATATTGTATATCTCCTGAAATGAAGTCTCCTCGCGTCTGCCTTCTCGCGGTGACTATTCATTTAGTCTTCGTTTCGTTGATCTGAAGGACCTCTTTGCATGACATACTCCAATAAAAGTTTGAAGAGAGTTTCAGCTATTGCGTCTCCTTGCTTCTATTAGAATTTTGCATATTGAACCATGCATTAAAAGCTGGCACAAAAAGTAGAACAGTTAATCGCCGCCATATTTGAGCATTTCATTGCATATACCACCCACACAGTCTTGCAATTTTTCATCTACGATATCACGTTCTGCATTTCGTCATATGATGGAGGCGATGGTGGTGTCATCTTGACGTTGATATCGCGTTGAAGCCAGAAAGGTTCTTGCTCGGAGGATGGTGCCTGTCTATTTAGAAGCGAGGAGAAATAATTTCGCCACACTTCGAGGACGGTTTTAGTGTTAACTTTTAATTCGCAGGCTTGCCTGTTACTCACGCCATCCTCATCATTTCTTCCATCTGCATAGCCGGTTGTAGAATTTACTCGCAGTCATTTAGGTGTTATGAGATTGTCTTGTTTCTTGTTCTTTGTGATAGATTTCATTGGTGTGTGTGTGTGACCTTCCTCCCGAATAGCATCAAGACGGGGCGGATTTTGTGGCATCGATTACCATCATTTTTTCAAACTTCAATTTTTTTTGTAACCCAAAAAAAATTGAGGATGGCCTGTGTAATCTGTACTTCCGTAGGTGTTTTGCGTGATAACGTTTATTTATTTTTAATTATTTTAATTTAAAATTAATTATTCACCCTGTTACCCGGAAAGCCTTCAGGAATCCTAGAAGCACTAACTGGAACAAATACGGGGAAGTGTTAGTAGAACTCTTACCAACCGATGCTCTGAAGCCCCCAGCCACAGAGAAGGAGCTGGATTTTTTGGTAGGGGAAATCACAAGCGCCTGCAACTTGTCCTTGGACACTGCTTGCCCCAAGAGAATACCTAAAGGGAAGCAGAAACCGGTATAGTGGTCCAGTGAGTTGGGAATCCTTCGTTCAGGGTGTAGGAAAGCATTTAATAGCGCAAACGGCTCTAGGGAAGCTCAGGACTGGGACTCCTATAAGGAGCACCTTAAAAAATATTAAAAAGGAAATAAGGAAGGCGCGGAGGAGGTCTTGGAGACTATTCTGTGATAAAATGGCAGGTGTTTCGGAGACCGCGCCTCAGGAAAATCTTATCTAAGTCCAACGAGCCCTAGTTACTTAATTAAACCAGATGGGCTGTGGACAACGTCTAGGAATAGGGAAAAATTATCGTCGGGATGCCCGGAGGAAATCGTGTGCAAAAACCGGATTCTATGGGTACTAAACGGCTTTAAACCCTATAAATCGGCAGGCCCGGACGGTATCATCCCAGCGGAATTGCAAAAACGCTCGTCGATCATTCTCCCATGGCTGGAGGTGATCTTCAGGGGGTGTCTAAAACTGAATTATATTCCTAGGAAATGGACGGAGGTTAGGGTGATTTTCATCCCGAAAACGGGGAAGAATTCACAGGCCTACCCAAAGGACCTAAGACCTATAACTCTATCATCCTTTCTGTTGAAAACATTGGAAAGACTGATCGACGTGTACATACGTGCAAAAATAAAACCCAGTAATTGGGCGAGAAATCAATCCACTCGAAAGAGTACTGTATGGTAGCCTTCCTCGATATAGAGGGCGCCTTTAACAAAGTCAGGACGGAGGCAGTTGAGGAAGGACTGTCTTACTGAGAGATGTGGGCTACCCCTTAGGAAGGTTGATAAATCAGATGTTAGAATGCAGGATTATTAACGCGGATATGGGGGAATCCACCATTAGGAGGCGAGTAGTTAGAGGAACTCCGCAAGGTGGTGTCCTATCACCTCTTCTCTGGAACATAGTTATCAATGGATTACTTTTGGAACTGGATAGGGAGGGAATAGGGGTGATAGCGTATGCAGATGACGTAGCGATCGCGATCTCGGGGAAGTACCTAGGCACGATTAAGGAAGTCATGCAACACGCGTTCGTAATCATTACAAAGTGGGCCAGCAAATGTGGGCTGGGTATAAGTCCATCCAAAACAGAGCTGATACTCTTCACCAAGAAATATAAAATTCCGGTAGTCGGCCCTCTAACCTTAAATGGCACGGCACTGGCCTTTACTGATAAGGCAAGATTTCTGGGCATAATTTTGGACAGTAAGCTAAATTGAATGATCAATATTTTAGAGAGAGTAAAGAAGTCCACCATGGCTCTGTACTGGCTCGTCACCGCTGTATTCAGACCGATTCTGATGTACGGGGTGAGTGTGTGGTGGCCAGCACTAAACAAGAAAACTTATAAGAATAAGATAGAGAAGGTGCAGAGGACGGCCTGCTTGCTTATAAGCGGGGCACTGAGGACAACCCCTACACGTGCTCTGGAGGCTATGTTCTACCTTCTTCCTGTCAACATCTTTGATAAGCAGAGAGCTGCAACTACGGCTGCACGACTCTTTGCCGTGTTTGAGTGGAAATGGCTTCAGACGGGCCACTCGACGATTGGCAGGTCGCTAAAGGTAGATGGGGAGAATAGTGACTACACGATACCGATTGTATGCTTTGAAAAAGGTTTCCCGACTCAATAACGGGTCAATAACAGAAACTGGAAGTACACAATTATATAGTGACGGCTCCAAGCTAGACGGCAAAGTCGGAGCAGGAGTCTATTGTGACAAATTAAATGTGAATATATCCGTTCGTCTTCCTGATCACTGTAGTGTATACCAGGCGGAGGTGGTAGCGATTGAGGAAGCGCTGACTTTGTTGAAGCATAATGGCATATCCACAAGGGATATAACAATATATGTGGACAGTCAGACGGCAATCAAGTCGCTGGAATCAGTTTCTCTGACGTCCGTGGTGGCATTGAAGTGCCGCTCATCTCTTAACGAGATGAGTGAGCATTTCAATATCCAGATAGTCTGGGTCCCCGGTCACTCGGACGTACTGGGGAACTGCAGGGCGGACGAACTGGCAAGGCAATGTACAACTCTCCAATTGAAACCGGAAAGGGCAAATCTGGGGAGGCCTGTAGAAGCTGTCTGGATGAGGAGGAGGAAGAAATCTGTAGAAGCTGTCTGGATGAGGAGGAGGAAGAGAATCTGAGCCACTTCCTCTGCTCATGCCCGGCGCTAGCTTACAGGAGGCATTAACATCTGGGCAAGTATAGTTTGGATGGCCTTATGGATCTCGAGAACTGCAATGTGCGAGATATGTTACGCTACATAAGTAGCTCAAAATGGTTCCAATGAAGGTGTAAGAGGAGTAGGATCCCTTGGTGTCACAACAGACCGTCATCGGTCTAAGTGTGCGTTTTGGCAGTCACTCTAACCTAACCTAGCCTAACCTAATTAACCACCATTGTTTCTAACGTAAAAATTGATACCAGAATTACTCCGCCCAAATGGGGCGTTCTCTCGCTTCAGCGCTCTCAAGCATTGTAAATCGATATTTTGTGGTTTGTAATTTTAATTAAGATTTATATAATTAAAATTAATGTTGTAAAGACATTAATTAAACGCCACTACGGTTGGCCCAAGCTACAATGCTCCAAGCATTATAAGTCACTCGAAATCAGAGGTTTGCGGCGCAGCTTTCCTCGCTGATGGCATCGTTGTGTAGAATACAAATAATTGTGTTGCGGACTGTATATAAATTGCAATGCGCGCATTTCATTATAATTGTAAAATCCGTTAAATTTATGGTAGTTTGAATTATAGGGAAACTGGGTAGAGTTTAGACGTTTAGACGTTTTATAACGCATTAAATATTTTAAGATCTATGGATTTTCAACAATTCCTTGTTAGTAATTTTAGAATGGGAAAACTCAAACAAATGCAATAAACATTATGATTACGAATCTTAAATTTGCCAATGAAATAAAATTTTATACTCGTACGATTGGCAATATTCCAGATTATGTCAATTAATATTTTCAAGTGATTCACTTTACAAATTTCCCTGCCCCCCGCATAAATCATAATTATAAACATGACCTGTCAACTTCATTCGATTGTAATAAATAAATTTTTACCCAAAATAAAATAAACAAAATGTTAATGTTCCCCTTTAGGCAAACAAAAAAAAAGTCATATTATATTTCAATAACCCACTTCACAATGGGTTGCGCATAATGTACTCGTGTATTCTATATGCACTATATTACAGTAGTACTGGTATTGTACTCGTATATACATTTTCTATAACATGTTATTTTATATTTATTTATTTTTTTAATTTGCGGAAATTATAATTAATGAAATTATTATTATTATTTGTATTGTTGTTGTTGTTGTTGTTGCCATTGGCCTCATCTTAATATTTATTTTATTTTTTTAATAAAACTTAAAAATGTTTGTTTTTCTTAAAATAAATATTTTTTATTATTCATTCATATGATATAAGGTTTTGTCGAATTTAGTGCATGAGTTAAGCCTTCGATTTGAACTGTTTCTCATTTGAAAAGTAAAAGTTTTGATTATTTAATATCGATTACTATACTCAAACTTCGAACGTTTGGAGCTGGTGCATTAGTTACAAATTAGGTTTGTCAATTTCAATCAGGTTTTTAATATTTTAATACATTGGTATAATACGTAGATGTGAGATAGAAAGGTAAAATATGTACATACTTATATATGATATTGTATTATACATGCTTCAATAACACATTGAACGAGAAATAATAGTTGGGGGTGATCTATTTATTTATAGGAAATCACTTATTAAACATTATAACCAAGTAAGATATGAATGAGGACAAATATAAAGAAAGGTTTTAATAATTTTTCTTTGCTGTTCTGTTTTCTTTCATATTCATAAATTACTTATAAAATGCGCAATATGCATTTTGTTTGCGGAAGTTTATTTGCTGCGTAAATTTCGGATTATTTATTGTGCCATTGTTATCCGATTTTAGTCTATAAAATAATCAAATGCATTGCGCCGTGCCTTACAGTCGTTGATAAGACGAACAACAACAACAATAACAACAAAGAAAAACCTTAAGTGTGGACTAACGTAATGATTGATTGTTTTGTTGGACAACAAATTGAATTCGTTGGTTTGGTAATTAAATTGACGTATTATACGTTTTTAATATGTAGAGTTCAATGGCGTTTAATTGCATTGTTTGTTAGCTACTGTATAGCGATGTAAGGTGAGAAAGTATGTATGTACACTCTTATCGGGAAATGAATGATATGTATGTACGAGTACAAATTATAAGTAGATAAGACGTTGGTATAACTACTCTACATACATTTTATAAATATAGTTCTAATAGTTCAAAAATATCTTGTTTAAGGTTAGCCTGATAATTGTGCGATAATAATAGTAATAAGATAATAAAAGTAATAAGAAATTCTAATATTTATTATAAAATACATTGATGGAAATTAAATTAGTCTCACACGTGTTTTGGTTTAAAATTACGAACCAACGTTGTTTTTATCAAGGGTTTCGGAAATGGCTTTAACAATTTTGATAAAAATTTGTGTTTTCCAGTGAGCACTGGAAAGGCCCGACGAGCCCTGATTTCAAGAAGTTGGTTAGGGGTCCTCCGTTCGGGCCTAGGTTCCTTTAATTTTTTTTTTTTCTAATTATTGAATTCCAAAATTAGTCCCGGATGGCTCTGTCGCCCTGTAAACTGTTAATTTGAAAAAAGCTAAACCATTTCTAAACCGGTTTGTGTTTTCCGGCGCATTCTGGACAACCACCTCTTACTTGATCGACCTTGATAACATCTACTGAATACGACAATGTATCTGGTGCATGAGTAAATCTAAAATTATACTGCTAGCTAAATAGCTTCGATATATGGTCTGAATTTCTCTATAGGTATCTATAAAGGCTAAGCATTCTCGTTCCGTTGTCGGATATTCCTTTTCTCGTCATCCTGCATTAACACTTCTTTTATCCCGTTGTCAGATGGGTCGGTTTGAATAACAAAGTGGCAAATTGGCGTCGATGCCAACATAGCTTTTAATTTAGCGAATGCATCTTGAATCAATCGAGCACAGCAAGAAAAAGGAATGGACTGTATTGGCTACGCTGGTTGCTGGTTGCTTTGATTGACCAATTCATTCGAGGAGTATGGTGAATCGCACAAAACAAAATGTCAGTACTTCTCGTTTGACTGCTTAATGTGTAATAATAATTTATTATTTTCGTTTTTGTCCAAAATGGATGAAAAATATAATAAACAAATAATGCAGTAAAATTACATTACAATTATGCTATAAAGCTTACATCTTGCAATATTAAATATAAAAATAATTGTTCATCACCTACGAAATCTACTATACTTATTACATTAATTATTGATTGTCAGAACAAAAATTATTTTTGAGTGTGATGTTACGCTATTGTACAATTATTATTAACTACGGGAAAAAGCCCGTAATACGGGCGTAAACAATAACAGAAAGAGAACATAATGATATTGTACTTGCACCATGACATTTATTTTGAAAAAGTTTCTTTATACACAATATTTTTGGTAAAAACTGCACTTGATCCAGCTAATAAGTTCCCCTGATAGGGGCCATCTAAAATTTTAACTTTTGCATCCGTGAATTTTCGGACTCGTGATAATGCTACGTATAATTGACCATGGCCAAACACAGGTTCCGGTAAGAATAAACCCACCTTTTCTAATGTCTGTCCCTGAAACTTGTTGATAGTCATTGCAAATGCCAATTTAATTGGAAATTGTCTTCGTCGTAAAATAAACGGTAAGTCTGTGTTGATCGCGGCCAGCTCAATTCTGGGAATGAATACAGTTTCCTTTTCTACACTTCCCGTTAAAACGTCGGCAATTATTAAATTTGGTTTCAGCTGTCGAACAATTAATCGAGTTCCATTACAAAGACCTCGCTTCGTATTAAGATTCCTTAATAGAATTATGATACTTCCAACTATTAAGTTCAATTAATGAAGCGGCATCCCAGATGGCGTTATATCATTTAAGAATTCTGTCGGGTAGTTTTGAATGTCTTCATCATTTGCATCATCAATTGAGTCAATGCTATAATATGTGACGGGGCTTTCCGCAAAACGTGTCAACACTTCTTCGTTGATCAAGTCCACATCTGCATTTTTTGGACATAAAATTGCCATTTTTGAAAAATTTTCGGCATTAACTGGCGACAGCGTTTCACCAAAGATTTCTGTTATTATAGAGCCTTTGCAAATAAGGTTGCTCGGAATTTCAATTAAGTCGTCGGCAAGACCATGATTGTTAGTTAAAGTTACATCGCCTAATTTAAGTAACCAATTACTGTATTGTGGGTCCACTGAATGTACGTTATTCTGAAGCCTGAGAACATTAAAGTTTTCCCAAAGACAATGAAATTTTAAGCTAGCTTCAACAATTGCAGGCTGACTACCATGTACAATTACAGGTAAAGTTTGTCTAAAATCTCCACCAAGTAGTATTGTTTTTCCGCCAAATGGTTTCTGGTTTTTCATTATTTCTTTACAAAGCTTATCGACAGCATTCATAGCAACACCAGGTGCCATTGTAGCTTCATCCCTTTAGAATTAATTTTGCTTTCTAATTAATTCTGCGTCAATAGATGTCATTCGCATAGAGGACGTTGAGTTTTCTACGATTGGCACAGGTAATTTAAACTGGGTGTGATATGTTCTGCCTCCGTCAAGAAGATTGGCAGATTCCTGTAGAAGCAACGGGAAGCACAATGTTTGATTCTCCCCGAATCGTGTTAAGCAGTGTTTTGCACAGATACGTTTTACCGGAACCTCCTGGACCATCTATGAAAAATAATCGGTGTGGAAGATCATTATGATTTACAGCTGTCATTATGGGAGTTGGTAGTCCAAAGTCAATACATTGTTTGCCATGTAATTTTAGAGTTCCCTGAATATCTCTTAAAGCAAACATCTCACAAATTGTGCATTCATCAGTATGATCTCCATGGTGGTGAACGTAATCATCACATAGCTCCTTTCTAAACATTGTAAACAAATTTAAAGCATTTGATGGGGAAGCAAAAACACAAATACATGCATATATATCTCGCAACTGACGTGGCATGATTGTTGAAATAGCATCTGACAATGTATTTTCCCATGTAGTATCATCATTAAATAAACCACGTTTTTGAGCCGCTTCTTTAAATGTTCCACTTGTGTAGCCATTGAATGTCCTCAAGTCTTCAAAAGATAAGATTCCAGGAACGTGAAGAAGAAGTAAGCGTAGACAAAATCTTTCAATATCTGTCATATTAACCGAAAACATTCTACCAATGGTAATATTTCCATATCTTTGTCGGGCTTTCCATGCACCATTCATTTTGTCAAATACATAATGGTTTGGGATGTCGGACTATAAATATCGTCGAGCATTTTCGTCGGTTTGATTTAGTTTAAAATCCTGTTAGCATTGTGTTTTGTTAGCAGCTCGATTAACACTTTCTTCGATGGTTTGTTCGGTAAATAAGACAGTTTGATCATCTGGAAGGTGGATTGGCGGTCTCACAATGACGTGTGACTGTTCGTGCATGTTGAAACTAAACAGGCGCCAAACTGCCTCAGGCGAACTTACATACCTCGAGTCCATATACGTTCTAATCTCATCATGATCCAAAGTACCTTGTTGAACGAAGGTTATATAGTATTGGCGCAATCGTGTCCTTTGTAGACATAGTTAAATAAATACTTCACACTTTGACATTAATATGACAGTTAAATTTGAGGCTTAAACGTGGATTGTACGGAACAATCCATGAATTATCCATTGTCTTACCATTTATAATTGCACTGCCACAAGCACTTCGCTTGTATTTTGGATATCCGTTACAGTTAACTATCGATTCATCTTAAAAACTTTTAGGGACATTTTTACTGCATATTCCATTGACCATGCAAGGTGAATTCGTGTTTTGCTCTCCACAGGGACCATCTATCATGTGTTTTGTAATGATAGCATGTAGCTTTTGATAAACGTCAATATCTGGAATTTCCGCAGAAATGAATTTATCAATGGTTTCTGAATCTTTTGGTTTATCTTCGTTTCCGACAATCAAAAGTAGTAGGTAGTCCTCGTTTTAAAGCTCAATGACATGCATCTTCGCAACTGAAACTCCGAAAGCATGCTTTCTCGAAATGTCATCGAGCAATTCTTGCAGCTTTAATTTGAAGACCCTTGCCGCTAAATCGGGACGAAATTCCGGAGACTGACCTTCCAACAAATTGTTACTTATTTCACTCCATTTCGTATTGCATGTCATTGTAATGAAATAGTCCCGCTTGCCATATTTGGGCCATATTTCTCGGGCTTCCTTGGAATGATGATGGAAAGATTATAGCTGTTCCAGGGACTAAACCTTGATGAATAGCTTCACTTTGCAAGTAATCCATAAGGCCACTGCATTTTTCCGCTCTGAGTTTTTTTGATTTTGCCGAGCATAATTGAGACGATTTGCTTCTGTTTTAATATACGCATCAACAAAATATTGTTGTGTTAGTTTTCCGCCGCATAAAAAGGGATTAAATTCATCCCGAATAGAAAGTCGATAACCATAATACTGCATTTGAGTAACTCGAGTTCGTGGATTTACAGATTGTCGGTTTCTTATATTTGAAAGTGTTGACGGTTGAAAAAGATGCAAACCGATGCAAAGATGGAGGATCTCCATTATCATTTTGAAAAATAAAAGCAACTTCATTAGATCTCGAAAAATTATATCGTCGTTGATCAAATCTTCGATCTTGCATTATCGCCATTGAAATCGAAGGCGGTTCTGTACCGTTTTCTTGAGCATCGTGAATGGACTCTTGTTCCACCTCATAAAGCATCTTAAATGCTTGTGCGAATGGATTTATGGTGGCCATTAACGAACTCAACTCTTGCATTAGTTGCGGGTTACACTTAGCATTTTCACTGATTCCCATGCGCTGCTCACATGCTTCATTTGCTTCAAAAATGTATAATAGAGCAAATTTGCGTTGATATCCATTTTCAGGATTTAATGTCCCAACTCTATGGTAAATTTGTCCATTAATTCGTAGGCAATACGGACCATAACCTGGAGGTGGCACTATGTTCCCACCCATAGATGCAAATGCCAACGAACTGTTTATTGATCGAACATTCTCGAAGAAGTTTTTTGAATGTTCATGTTTCTTAGTCATAAGATCCTGAATTTTTGTTGAAATTAAAATAGGGTCTAACACAACTTTTCCTTGATGGGTTTTGATTTCTGCAACACGAACTCGTTCATCTGATCCGGGAAATACTTGAATTACCTTTCCTATTTTCCATTGGTTTATTAGCGGATTTTCTTCCATGACAAGCACCACGTCGTTAACTTGTAAGTCGTCCTTGGGTTGACTCCATTTCGTGCGAGCTTGTATCGACGTTAGGTATTCTTGATGCCAACGCTTTTAGAATAACTGAGTAATTTTTTGTAAGGCACTCCAGTGATCTAAGCGATTAAACGGTACCTCTGTGATGTCGGGCTGTGGAATGGTTGTAATCGGGTGACCAATCAAAAAATGTGCTGGTGTCAGAGGATCGCATTCATCGTTGGCCAGCACACATAACGGCCTTGAATTTAACAGTCCTTCATTTTGCACCAACAATGTGTACAGCGCTTCCTGTGTGAGTATTTGATTCCCGATTATTCTCTCCATATGTGTTTTGGCCGATTTGACGCCCGCTTCCCATATTCCACCGAAATGGGGTGCATGTGGTGGTATGAAGTGCCAAGTTACCTGATAAGCTTTAAACATGGAATGAGAAATAAGTTCTAAATTATTTTTAATAAAAAGGT
This sequence comes from Tipula vernalis, assembly GCA_958295665.1. Classification (NCBI taxonomy): domain Eukaryota; kingdom Metazoa; phylum Arthropoda; class Insecta; order Diptera; family Tipulidae; genus Tipula; species Tipula vernalis. The sequence continues at coordinate 163,239,954 of OY282560.1, read as the reverse complement.
TAAGTTCCTTCAATGTAGCGCTTGCGCCTCGGAAAGTCACCTACGACTTCTAAGTAAACGGCCTTTGCACTTAAGCAAACTATCAGACATATATATGATTTTTGAAATCTTTGGTCTCTCTCGCGTTTCAGGTATGTCTTTATCGGACCCGCAAAATCAAGACCTAATTTTAGGAATGGTCGTATTAGTTGCACTCCTTCTCTAGGTAAACTACCCATTATTTGGCTTTCGGGCTTCGATCTTTGCTTAATACAATATACGCATGTTCGAATTGTTGATTTAATGAGATCTCTTGCCCTGAAAATCCAATACTTCCTACGTAAAAAGCTCATGAGCAAAGATGCCCCGCAATGTAAATAAGTTTTGTGGTATTTAAAAATAATTTTCTTCGTTATCTCCGATTTGGTTGACAATATAATTGGATGAAGTGTTTCATACGGTACGATTGCTTTACCAATGCGACCACCCACTCGCAATAGTCCCGTTTTGTCCAGGAAACAGTAACGCTGCTCTCTATGGTTTGGATTTCTTCCCGAAAATATTTACCCTGTTCGCTCCTTAATATCTCTTTCTCTGCAGCTAGCCAGTCACCCCTGGTTATATTTTTTGACCCTCTTTGAATTTTTGCCATCAAGAAATAAATTTTCTTATTTTGGCTAGAATGCTTACAATCTTATCGTAGCTGGAGTAAGTTCTTGTCAAACTTTCTATTAAGGGTGTAGATGTGCCTGCACAGACGGATAGCATTACTTGTAGATTTTCTCTTCCACCAGAGCGGATGTTTTTTTAGTTCCGTCGGATTTAAACCTCTTGTTGCACAATCTGCTGGATTCAGCGTCGAGGAAATATGCTGCCATTTGCGTCTCTGCAGTATGTCCAAAATCTCACTTGTTCGATTTGCCAGGTAGGTTTTCCATTTACGTGGCGGCTCTGAGAGCCAATCGAGAACGATGGTGGAATCAGTCCATCCGAACAATTGGTGATCTTGTATATTTAACAACTGCTGTAAGTGGGATATCAATCTGGTTAACAACAATGCACCACTTAATTCTAAGCGTGGTAGTGATACATTTTTGATAGGTGCCAGTCAAATTCGTCACGTACCTGCCATTGTGGCGCGTGCGAAGATATACGGCAGCTGCAAATGCACCCTCACTGGAGTCACAAAATCCATGTAGTTGATGACACTCTTCTTTGTCCATAAAAAGCCATCTTGGTATTGCAATAGTTGATATATCCTTTATTTCATTTCTGATCTTCAGCCATTGTTCCTGAACCTTGATTGGTAACTTGTCATCCCATCCCGATTCTAGTAACCATAAGGCTTGAAAGAAACTTTTAATTTTAATTACAAACGGTGAGATCAGACCTAACGGATCAAAAATGCGACTAGCTTCTGATAATATTTCCCGCCTTGTTGTTGGTATAGTTTGCTCTAATGTGGCATGATAGGTAAATTGGTCTGCAGCCGGTTGCCACTATAGGCCCAATAATTTAATCTGATCTGGATCTTCGGAAAGCGCCTTTGGGAGGGATGAACTTGGTTCAGTGCCCTTAAACTGCATTAAGAACTCAGAAGAATTCTTCTGGGCTTCTGGTAATGAATGTGTCCCAGTCAATAAATCGTCCACGTACATGTCGCTCAATAATGTCTGTGACGCTTCCGGATAGTTAGTTGAATTAACTTCAGCTATGTGTTTGATAATTCTGGTTGCCAAGTTTGGTGCAGAAGACATTCCATACGTGAGGGTTCTCAACTCATAATGCTTAATGTCCAAATCAGAGGTTCTGCGCTACAATATTCTCTGATATCGAAGATCACTAGGGTGTATCCATATCTGACGGAACATTTTCTCCGCATCAGCTGTAATTGCTACCTTATAGATGCGAAAGCGTATCAAAATATCACTCAGTAGATTCTGTAGTATCGGTCCTGTCAATAAATTGTCGTTCAGCGAATGTCCCAAGCTGGTTTTGGCAGACGCATCAAATACCACACGTAGCTTTGTAGTTGTAGATGTTTCCTTCCAAACTCCGTGATGCGGCAGATACAAGTAATCAAGGGGATATTCTGGTGGTTCAACCTCTACCATATGTCTAAGACCTTTGTACTCTTCCATAAATTCTGTATACCGCTCTTATAATTCGGTCTTATTTTGGAATTTCTTCTCTATGGAATGTAATCGCTTAATGGCTATGCCTAATGATGCTTTTAACGGGCTTCTCTCTGGTTTAAATGGCAGCCGCACCGTATACTGACTGTCTGGTAATTTTTCGGTGGTTGATTGGAAAAGATCTTCACATATCTGATGCTCCGGTAATAACGCAGGAGGACTAAACACCTCTCCAGATTCCCAAAATCTTTTCAATGATTTATCTAAGCTATTATCGTCAATTAAGGTGGTATGATAGTAACTGGACCCTTCTACATGTGGTGTGTTACCCGTCAATATCGATCCGAAGTGTGTATTGTGGGCGTAAATCTGGCTATTGGAATCTCGTAATTGTTCGGGTTTAAGGATATCGAAGAACTTGTCGGCTCCGATAAGCAAATCAATTTTGGATGCTGAGTTTAATCCTAAATCAGTTAATGACAATGATGTAAGACATTTGCATTTTAACCACTCGACTGACTGTATTGGATTAACCTTTGTAATGGATGGTACAACATACGCAGAAACTTCACATGTAAAACTGGACTGCATATGTGGTGATATGGTTACGGTAACTATTTCCCTCGTAGTGACAAGCTTCTGATTGGTAAGACCTTGAATGCAAACTCTTTCATTTTTACGATCAAGTCCCAGTTGTTCGACGAATGCTTCGGTGATCATTGAAGTTTGTGAACCGGAATCGAGTAAAAAAGCAACGGCAAAAGTCCTTGTATTAGCTTTCGATTGAGCAGAACCTGATTTTCGTGGGTAGCCTTTCACCGAATCCAGAGCATCGGCTCTCTTCATTAAACAATCAATCAATGACTGGCATGTTGGGAATTCTGTACTAGCCGTCTCAGACGCCCATTTATCTCTGGTTTCCTCATCCAATTTCTGGATTAACAAATACACTAACCAGGGATCGGTTCCAAGTTTGATCAAATCTGCGACCGCGATATAATATTTTTCCTCGAAATCATCTTGTTGGCTTTCGTCATCAATATTTAATTCGGTGATGGATTGTTCTACTTCGTGGAATTCAGTTAATAATGTTTCTGCTCGTCGTAATCGAACCTTCAATAATTCTATATCAAGTTGGGATGTTTCAATTTCACTTTGGGCTTTAGCATATTTGCATATCTTCGTCATAGATCCCTTTAAGTTGGAAAGGCGTTTGCTCAACGCTTCTAACTGCGCCATTATTCACCATACACTTTGCATTAATTTAACTTCACTTACACGTGGTTATTTTATAAAGCTCCAAGCTTTTTACTTAACTATCACAATGGATTGGTTTGATAGATCTCAATGGGCTACGTAATATGGTATATAAATCACTTACGTTTAAGATTTTTTCTCCACAGTGTTGTTTCCACGTGCAATTCTCTTCATTCAATATAAATTCGTATGACAAAATCCTATTGATGTAAGGTAGTGCGTAAGTATCTTTAAATGCAGCCTCATTCAGCCGATGAGCATCAAGACAAAATCCTATTTTAGCATGAAGAGAAATTGGGCGGGCTTCAACTTTCAAAGCTTTGGCGTTTACCCGAGTTTATTTGGCGTTGTAATAAAAAAATCCGCAATCGCTGCATCTGAAACGACTTTTGATCACCGCTAAGTTTGTGTATGTCATAACATCATCCAGCTTGAGATCATAAATAAGCTCCGCAACATCGGTTGTATTAGAGATTTCTAAAACCATCCCACATATCAACTCCTTTGTTATTGTGGGCACTAGCCATAGCACACTTTTCATCCATGACATATGGAACACCGACGGCTCGACAAACTTCATGGTTGGGATGATTCAGCAATCCTGTCAATCCATATACCAACACATCAATGTGCGGTCTTGAATCTTAATATTTATAATTCGCGTAAATTCATTTATCTATGATCTACCGTACTCAGATTGATTTACCTTCTTCGACTTATTTCGCTTTCTGAATTTTATTACGTTAGTATTTTTAGAGCCTTCCCCATTTTGACTTTCACATTTGACAGTTGACTCTTTGAATAGAACTAAGCCATTTTTCAACCGATTGGTAAAATTTAAACTTTGGAAATATTCTTATTATTTGGCGTGACCTCCGAAATTTCAAATAACACTAAACAAACCGTTTAGAGTGACATGCCTCGAGTATCCCTAATTATGTAGATCTGTGGTTCGTGCTCTGAGATTCGCAATTAGAACAAGGTTTACACTTGTGAATAGTTGAGGAGTTGCCACAGTTGCGTTCCCACGTTTCTCGTAAATGGCTGTATCGCCAGCTCTGATATCGGATGTTTCAAGCGTACAACCCAGTTATTAAAGGCATGAAGTAACTATCTTAGATCTACAACGAAGAGTCCTCGATGCTCGAAACCTCCGCTTCCGATTTATTGTACTGAAAGGAAAATGTTCACAAATTTTTCCATCTATAGATTTAGGGTTGATAGAATGATTATACAGGTTATTTTAATATTAACTATATTCACATATTTTGAACATCGCAGTTGAAAAATGAAAGGGGTTTCAAAATATTAAAATTTCGCTGGAATTTGTATCCATGTCCGAACAGCTTTGTTAAAATTGCAGCTTATGTTCACCAAATATGTCAGTTGCGTAAAGATCGATGAAAAATCGATCGAAAGTATTTGTTACTAGTAATATGGAAATTTCTGTTTACATTTGAGAAATCACAGCAAAATTTTACCATGATTTAGCGAATTGTTAATAATGTTGTTTTTGGTTCTTCAGTTTTTTAGTCAGAACGAAAACCACTAAGTAGTGTTTCAAATGGAGAACTTATCTTGAGCCTTTTGATATTATCTGTCACTTGCTTTGCCAGATGCTTTGTCGAATCATTCAATGTTCGACCTGCCCAGCAGATGCTGTATGTCTAGACGAAAACGACAGTAATGAATTCAAATACTTAATTGACAAAAGTCAAGAGTTATTGTTGTTTTGCTTGGTAATGTCGTCTAAAAATTATTAAAATTTCGTAAATTTTTGAAATTTTTGAAATTTTAAATTTTACTTTAAAATTCTTTAAATTCGTGAAATTCTAGAAGTTACAAATTGCTAGCAAACAAATCAGATTATGTTCTTTCAGAACTAAGAATTTCCCAGACTCCATTTCTCATTTCCGCGGCAAAAATCCGCGCCAACACCAACTCAACTTCAACTCCGCCCAGAAATCGAACTCAATTCAACCGCAAACTCAACGCCCAACTCAATCCTCGAACCAAATCAAATATGTGACGAGCCGTTCTCGAAATACCATGAGTACAGACAGACAACTAGACAGATGGACAGACATTTACCTTTACTTATACTATTTACTTTTTTCTTTTTACCTTTTACTTTTAACTTTTTACTTTTTACTTTTTACTTTTTACTTTATACTTTTTACTTTTTATCTTTTACTTTTTACTTTTTACTTTTCACTTTTTACTTTTTACTTTTTACTTTTTACTTTTCACTTTTCACTTTACACTTTTTACTTTTTACTTTTTACTTTTTACTTTTTACTTTTTACTTTTTACTTTTTACTTCTTACTTTTTACTTTTTACTTTTTACTTTTTTACTTTTTACTTTTTACTTTTTACTTTTTACTTTTTACTTTTTACTTTTTACTTTTTACTTTTTACTTTTTACTTTTTACTTTTTACTTTTTACTTTTTACTTTTTACTTTTTACTTTTTACTTTTTACTTTTTACTTTTTACTTTTTACTTTTTACTTTTTACTTTTTACTTTTTACTTTTTACTTTTTACTTTTTACTTTTTACTTTTTACTTTTTACTTTTTACTTTTTACTTTTTACTTTTTACTTTTTACTTTTTACTTTTTACTTTTTACTTTTTACTTTTTACTTTTTACTTTTTACTTTTTACTTTTTACTTTTTACTTTTTACTTTTTACTTTTTACTTTTTACTTTTTACTTTTTACTTTTTACTTTTTACTTTTTACTTTTTACTTTTTTCTTTTTACTTTTTACTTTTTACTTTTTACTTTTTACTTTTTACATTTTACTTTTTACTTTTTACTTTTTACTTTTTATCTTTTACTTTTTACTTTTTACTTTTTACTTTTTACTTTTTACTTTTCACTTTTCACTTTTCACTTTTCACTTTTCACTTTGCACTTTACACTTTACACTTTACACTTTACACTTTACACTTTACACTTTACACTTTACACTTTACACTTTACACTTTACACTTTACACTTTACACTTTACACTTTACACTTTACACTTTACACTTTACACTTTACACTTTACACTTTACACTTTACACTTTACACTTTACACTTTACACTTTACACTTTACACTTTACACTTTACACTTTACACTTTACACTTTACACTTTACACTTTACACTTTACACTTTACACTTTACACTTTTCATTTTTCACTTTACACTTTACACTTTACACTTTTTACTTTTTACCATTTACTTTTTAAATTTTAAATTTTAATTTGACCTTTTTACTTTTTCACTTTTTTACATTTTCACTTTTTTAGTACGTTTTTACTTGTTACTTTTTAGTTGAGATGGTTTTGGGTTTATTTCAATAGAGTGTACTCGGAAATAGTTTTTGTTCGACAAGATGACCCCGATAAACATTAGCATATTTGTCTGTAGAAACGACCATGCGGTTCTACCACATTAATGCTTCAAATGGGTCCTCAAAGTTAAAATATTTTTAAGAAATGGCAGCAGCAACTTTGAACAATCCGATGAAGCAGGCGCAAGTCCTCTGTCCAGAGGGGTTATGAAAGGTTAATTAAGTTTATGATTTAACATTTTTCTGCATTTGGTAGTATTTTTTTTAAAAATGAGCACTTAACTCCATAAAATGACAAAAAACATAAATTAAAGCTTTTTCTTACTAATTTCTGCACGGAAAATATTTCCCATTAGGTAAATTTAGAAAAGTAGAAAAGCATTCCAGTAGCATCGCTTGTAATTTGAACAAATAAATATTGCAAAAGGAAAGTTAAGTCAAAACAAATTGGAATCCACTTGGCATCAAACCATCCATTTACAATTTTTTAAATTTTTTGATGAATCGATTAAGATTTTCGTCATCTTCTACCAATTGTTGTAATAATCTGGTAATCAAAAATGTACCCGAGACAGCATTATACTAGCAGCAGCAGAAGACGCCTAAATACAAAATGTCTAATTTTTTGGAATTGTCGCACCCCTAAAGTTTTTGGAACAGAAATCGTTGAAGTAAAAATATCGTTCGTACGAATTGTAACAAAAAAATAAAACACATTTATTTTATATAAAAATATCAACTTTCAATGATTAAAAGAAAGTTGTAAATTTCTAAGCTCTGTCGTGTGCAATTACAATCTTGTTTTTGCAATACTTGGAATGTTTTTTTTTCTTGTCCGTGCTTATCTCTTCGCTCTAGTTATTTTTAAATTAAACTGTCGTCTCGATGCAATTTTCTTAACAAACTCACACATTTATTCTCAACCCATTATCGTTGAATTAAATTTCTTTTAATTAGCCTTAAATATACGAAATTTATTTATTATTTGATTCTTACAGTACCAACCTTCCGATGATAAGATGTTTCATAAATAAATAGTTAAACAGTATATAAGTATATTATGGTGATTTTACAAGATTGTTGTAAGAAAATAAATTCTTTCTTTATTATAAAACGTGCATGTCTCCTGGATTTTTGTATAGTTTTCTTTTAGTTTTATTGAGAATTTTATTTCTTTTGTCGTGAAGTTTTATTGTAATTTATGTAAGATACTGGTTTCTTCCGTAATCTCGTAACTCGTTAATGAACTTTTTTGATTTATATTTTTTTTTTTTGTTTTTTGTTTTCTAGGTAAGTCGATGTTCGATGTGATGGATGGTGCATTGTGATTAATCCTAGATGATTTGACATAAAGAACTAGTAAGTCGTGTTTACTCTTAATAGACTTATCAAAATTGTAATGATGCTTTTTCAAAAATAATTTTTTCCAGATTAAAGCCTTTTGAAAAGCTAACATTAACTTTATGTTCCCATACATTTCTTTTTCGTCCAATTGAATCGGAAAGAAAAGATTCCATTTCTTAAAATTTAATTCTAGGCTGAAAAAGAGCTTGAAAACACTGAAATTCTAAACCCAAATTTTGATAAACTTCATCAACAATTATTTGACAATTTTATATGTTCCAAAGATTGTAAGAGAATTCAATCCAGTTTCGAACTGATGAGCTTATGATTATGAAAAAATCAATCTTCCAATCAGGCCGCGGCGACTGGACTGATTATACCACAATTTACTTTATATATATACAGAATGTACTGTGCGTTAAGTACTAGCGAATCATACTAATACAGATGAATTCTCTTACAATTTTTCTTCTTCACGATATTCACACTTTTCTACACTTTTTTTTTTTTATTAAAAAACATTTTAATAAAGTTACAATTTGGAAAGAAAAAAATTTTAATACAAATTCTGGGCCGAAAATATAAATCAAAATTATTTGTCGATCTCATAAGAAAAATATCTTTTTGAGAAAACCAAACACTAAAACACTTGTTAAAAAATTGTAGTTTCAAAATTGTAGTAAGACCAGCATCGAATTTGAATGTATACCTCTTGCTAAATTTATGCACCCAGTCTGGGAGTTATTTGAGTTCTTTTAAAATGGATCACCCAGTATATTGGTAATTCTTATGTTTTATTTATCTAAATTTCTGTAAAATTTACTACAAGTTATTTTGTCACTTCTACGGAAAAAGTTTCAATATTTGTATTTTTACTTTTGATTTGTAAACAAAGAAAATTTGTATTAACAAATTTTAAGATGCTTTTGAAAATGGACTTGTAGTGAGTTCGAAAGCTCAAGTAATTTAAATAAATAAAAATTAGTACAGAGCCCAAAACAATTCAACACTTTTTAATTATACTATGTATAAACTACAGATAAGACAATGTTAAAAATATCATTTTGCCATCCTTTTAGAAAAGGTATTGCGTGCAACAAAGGCGCAAAATCTTTTACACATCTTCCCCTCTTTGTGTACATATATAATACTATGTTCTCATCACTATCTATCAATAACTAGCAAATTTTTATGCTTTCATGAAATAAAAATAAAATCATTGGCTATTCAATTGAAAAAAGGGTCCATTGTAAAACAATCGTTTTGCTTAGTAATGCAATAAAGAATTTTCGATACATTGGTTAAATGATAGTAATCCCGATCAAACTATACTATATACCACTATTTTTAACGTTGAGATGATGAAATATTTTGGGTCGTCAAGCAAAATGTGAAAATAAATTGAAAAAATTTAAAGCCGTTAAAATATTTTCCCATATTACATTTTTTAAAAATTGGGTAACTTTATTCGAAATACTATGGACTGCGTTTGACATGTTGGATTGTTTTGAGAAAAGAGGTGAAAGGTGATTTTCGTGCGAAAAACTCACCGGGAAGCTTGACTGTAAACCAGTTCATCTGTTATTCAGATACCAAGTAAAACGATTATATGAGGTTTCCGAGAACCTTTGAGTTGTGTTACCGCTGGCGATGAAACATTCGACCAAGTCATCGGATTTTGGGTGGTGTGCCATTGTACATTTCCGATGTGAGCCGAGGAGATTGTTGATGAATGTGGTCTTGTAAGTCAGACCAGTAAGTGTTTTTGACGAAGAAAGTGGTTCTATGATATCTAGGTTTAAAAGCTCTCATTTCTGAAGAAGAAAAAGCTCTAGTTTTATAGTAGTTGTTAAATTCTGCAGTTTTTCGGTGATATTAATTTACCATGCCGGCGAATCACTACATACTTTATATTAACGTTGGAGCAGTGTTGCACTTTTGATGTGAGCGTCGAACTGTCTTCCGCTGTTAAGGAAGATAAATTCTTAGGTAGTGTGCCGTAACCGTTACTTATTTTCTAGTGAATTGCCGTGGGTGTGTTATCCCGAGCTAAGGTGGCATTGATTAATAGCTGAGTAGGCCAAAGTTAATTATGAAATCGCGGCCAATAATAGGATGATTCACTGCAGCTATGACTAGATCTGTTAAATTTTTACTAAAGTAAAATAATTTTGCGACATAGCGGACTGGAATAACCGTTCTTGTGTATGAGATTTACTCGTTTTATTATATGTATAAATATTCATCCTGCTCCTTGAATTGGCTGGCCGGATATTGTATAGTTTAATGTAGTTGGGTGCATCTAAATATAGATGAATGGTTGCAGCTTATTTGTTTGCGCCATTTGCCATATTGGGATTTTGGGAGTGAATGTTTAAAGCGAACAAATTTTTGTACACAACGTTAGCGAGGAATAGGGCTTTAGCGATTGTGTAGAGTTTCAAGCTCGTTATTTTAGCTTTATTTGGGCTACTTTTAGAAACAGTTCGAAGCGATCTGCGTCACAAATAAGGATTATCTGAAGGTTTATTAATTAAATAAAATATTAATTTTAACACTATGTCCCACAAAAGTAACATAGAACCATTTGCATAAATTTAGTTAGCATAGTTAGCATAGAACCAACGCAGCCAATTTGAGTGAGTCTGCGACGATCGTTAATGCAAACTTGGCTCAAACAGTCATTTGACTTTACGTCGTAAATGCATTTCGGAGCTTTGATATTAATTTCTTAAGGTGAGGAGAAATTTCTACTGTCAAAGTGAAGTTGAGGAAGTTGATCCAACTCAATATTGATCTGACATAAAATAGTTTTTTTAATAAAGCAAATTTTTGAAAAGTTGTTTTAATTCGTTTTATTCGAGGATGGGGCCTGCCGCCCGAAACCCCGTATTCACGATTTATTAAAATTCGAATATTCTTACAAATTAGAATTTTTTTCAAAAATTTGTGTTTTTCTCAAAATAAAATAGAGAACTCCCCAAAGCCACTTAGCAATGGACCCTTTGCTCAAGGAAGACAAGAAAACGTGATAATTGTTTCAAAAATAAGAATATTTATATATTTACATCAATAACCCTTTCAGATATTGACATTTTTAGTCCGGGTAGGCAGATAATTTATGAATGAGGGATACCTGACTCTTTGAATTGAATGACGTATTTGGTTAGAGCCCTTGAACGAAACTTGGTATTCATGTTCGTGATGGCGTCTTAATAGTCCTCCTCTTACATGAGTTCGGAATCTTTCTATGGGTCTATCTTCTATTTTGCGTTCTATGAATTCTTTGACAGGAACTTTATCGTTTGGGGTGCTTTGACCCATTTAATGATTTTAGTCAGTCGTCCTTTATTCTTTTAGAACTATTCACTGTGGTAACAGGACAGCTCATCGCACACATTTCTTCGTCGCATTTACTGTCAAATTACCTAATATTTTAATTTTAATTTGATCTTACATTGCATTGTGATGACTCCCACGACTGGTGAAATTTGGCCGGTACTATCAAACGGCAAACTCTGGATTTACATCAAAAATTAATTTTGCACTTTATCAAAACAATAAAACCTGTTGTATCGACTAATTTAAACCGCCTTGGACACTCAACAATAGCCAGTGAAAGTTGATACCTGCTCTAATAAAATTTCGAACCTTGTATGTGGTTGTTCACCAATGCCTTGTGCGATGTCGCTTAAGTCGACTTAAGACAAAAATTATTTTCAATATTCAACGTTTTCTACCTCTACTCTAATTTCACTAAATTTGGCTTAAGTGGTAATGCGTTCTGGCTAAAGCGAAAAAAAAAATTTAATATTAAACTTTTTCTACTTTTCTTTATTCTAGAACAGAAAACGAAAAAGATTCTAAAAAGAGATGCCAAAATCTAGTGAAATACGTAGAATTTTTGAAAATATTGACTTTTATAAAAATAGCGTCAATATGAAGGAAACATTTTCTTTCATGGAAAAAACCTGTTATAAAATCGTTAAATTTTAATTTTAACAAGAAAATCCTACGTACTTCACTAGATTTTGACATCTTTTTCAAAATCTTTTTCGGTTTTAGTTCTAGATTGAAAATTGTGACCTGTAGATTGCCTCTCGTAGAGGTTATTGAAAAAAGGAGTTTCCTTCCATCAGCTAGTGCGCCGCCATTTTGTTTTTAAATAACATTATTTTTTATACTTCAAGACTTATATAAATAAACATGTATTAAAAACTGAATTTAAAATTATCGCTTGGTTTTTCTTAAATAAATTGGAGAAAAATGACCTTTGATTTCGTTTCCACAAGCTTTTAGCGTTTCACTTTTTCTTAATTTAATTAAAACGCCACTTTTAAAATTATGATTTAATAAATTTTATTTTATTATATTTTATTTTATTTGGTTGTTGTGTATTTTTATTTATTGTATTATTTTTATGTTATATTTATTCAATTAGATTTGTTTGTTGATTTTCCTACCACCACTATTTTGTGTTGTATGTTAATGCGCGCGCGTGCGCTCAGTACCAATTCCGAGACAAGATTGAGTTTTTATTATATATAAATTTTTTTATATCTTGTCGTACTGTCTGGAAGAGACAGTAGTTCATTGATCTTTTGTATTGGATGTTTTCATTTGTTTTTCCTTCTGTTCGCGTTTAGTTCTGACCGTGTGGCGATGAACGCATGTGTAAATGCGTGAACAGCCACAAGCTATTATTACCCCTTAAAGTCAACATTTTTTTTAGAATCAAAACATCAACAAAAACAAGCTCAATTTATGTTATTATCAACTTTGATTAAAAATCGGTGTATCCATAAATCGTTATTCATTCTTCAAACGGTGATTTTATTTTATTCAGTCAATGTTTATTCAATGTATCAAATTTAATAAATTTATCAAACATTATGTGAACAAATAAATAAAAGAGGTAGACGCGGAACAAATTGATTAGATTTTGTTAAAAGCTATCCGCTAATATACAACATTTTATTTTGACGCACCGACAGGTGTAAATAAACGGTAATTGAATTAAAATTTTTTGTGTATAGTCTTAATTTTGATGAGTATAATATAAATCAAATTACTTGAATTTTTGGAATGCAAATTACGTACATTTACATTATGGTAAGTACCTAAGTTTTCTTTTTTGTTTCATTCTTCTAAATTCCTACGCAATCGCGTGATTTGTATTTTTTTAATCGTGTGTTTATTATTATGAGATGAAGAAGACACAGATTTGAGTTTTTCAAAAAAAGTGTCTTCATTTAATGCCGATTTTGTTAATTTTTATTAAGTGTTTTTTTGTTGTTGTTTGAATTCCTCTTTAGTTAATGTAGAATGAAAAATAATAATCTCTAGATGGGCGGAGTGGTATGAAATCAAGAGAGGAAAAATTAATGAACTTTAAGCTTATTTTTGTATTTTCTATTTATACATTACCAAAAAAAAAAAAAAAACGTTTAATCGGAATGTTAATTGAATTTTTCTGTGTTGATATTAGGTGTGGGTGTGGGTGTGAGTGTGTGGAGATGCGGTGCTTTTTGATGAGTGAACAAGATCCGGAAAAATACATCCAATTTTGGCTAGACTAATATTTGTCTAAATCCTTTAGTTATTCGGCATAAAATAAATGAAAGCTATTCAGTTGGTAAAACAGGGTTTTGATAAATCTAATTTAATGTTAAAATGTTATTGAACGTAAACAACGTGACGTAATTTAAATTCAAGGATTCACTTGAAAGATTAAAAATGCATCAATGTTTTCAGCAACAAGAAAAGCTTTGAGAAAAACGGTTTCAAGTATTTTACCTTCTAGAGGTAACAATTTTATAGTATGTTGGTTTAAATAAACCAATTAATTCAAGCAAATGAAAACGAAATGAATATTTATTTAAATTCTGAAACCAGAGTAAAAAAAACAGAAAAAACCTTTTGGTATGATATTTACCACATGTTTTTTGGAGGTTAGATGTCAAGCTTGAATAATGACTAGTGACATTTATTCAAAGCGTAAACAACAATTATTTTCATGTAATTGAAAATGTCGAATTTTGTGCCAAAGAAACAACATTTGCGGGAAGTTTTACTTCATTATTTTTTGTTGAAGAAAAGTGCAGCGGAAACAAATCGTTTGCTTGTGGAAGTTTACGGTGAACATGCTCCATCGAAAACAACATGCAAAGAGTGGTTTCAACGATTCAAAGTTGGTGATTTTGACGTAAGAGACAAAGAACGTGAAGGCAGACCAAGAAAATTTGAAGATACAGAATTGGAAGAATTGCTTGATGTGGACCCTGGTCAGACTGAAAACCAAGTGTCTCTAAGTATAGTGCAAATTCATGGAACTATTGATTTGAGATAATTAAGGATGTAAAAAAGGTGTATAATTTATAAATTAACTTAACTTAATTAGCTGATATCAACAAATACAACAATTTAACTTATAATATACAATAAAAATTAATTAATTGCTAATTGTAAATGAAATGAAATTGTTTTAATTCAAATTAAATAGTTTTGTGATGATGGTCAGTATTGCATTGTGTTGCTTTGGAATATACTCCCCCGGTTAAGCAATTAGTGGCTTAACTATTCCAGTGGCAACTTACATAATTTAGTGATTGGACGCTTTAATTCCCCACTGCCTGTCTTCAACGAAATCACTCTTACATATCCATCTTTGCCAGGATGGATCTTGATAACTCTTCCTCTGGGCCATACGAGAGGTGATAAGTTGTCATCTTTGATCAATACGAGCTCCCCTTCTTTGAAGTTATGTTGTTGATGCTGCCATTTCGATCTTCTTTGCAATGTTGTGAAATACTCTGAATGCCATCGTTTCCAGAATCCTCTGCTCATATTTTGTAGGATCTCCCATCTATCGCTTAACTTTACGGTAATGCCTGTGGTATCTGCATCCGGTACTTCTAATAAGGAAGCACCAATCAAAAAATGTCCAGGTGTCAAAATGTTTAAGTCATCGATGTCTTCATTGAGTGGTGTTAATGGTCTCGAATTCACGATTGCTTCTATTTGGACTAGAAGTGTTTGTAATTCTTCAGTTGTTGGTGCTGACTCGCCCAAAACTCGCCGAATATGAGTTTTGACGGATTTAACCCCAGCTGCCCATAAACCGCCAAAGTGTGGTGCTGATGGTGGTATAGTGTGCCATTCTATTTGGTGTGTGCCCAGATATGCAGAAACTTTCTCGTTGTGTTTTTTCGATGTAATTGCCGCAAAGAAATCGTCAAATTTTCTTCTGGCACCGACAAATTTTGTACCATTGTCACTGTAAATGGCCATTGATAGTCCTCTTCTTCCCGTGAATCGTCTTAATGCCGCTACGAAGGCATCTGTCGATAAATCTCCAACAAGTTCCATGTGCATAGACTTAGTTGCCATGCAGATAAACAGACAGATGTATGTTTTGAGTCTCTTGTATCCTCTGCCCCTTTTGGAACTGATTATAATTGAACCTGCGTAATCAACTCCAACATTAGTAAATGGTCGTACAAAATTTACTCTGGACCTAGGCATATTTCCCATTATTTGTTCGGATGACCTTGGGCTAGTCCTGACACAGTGGACGAAAGTGGAAGTTGAATTCTGTAATCGCCCGCCAACACGCAATATTCCATTTTCGTCGATAAATGGGGATAGTGATATTAGTTTGCTGCTTCTTTTGGCCTGTTGAGTTTTAAGCTGGTGAATATCTTCGTAGAAAGCCTCATTTTGTACCCATTTAATGATAATATTTTCCCTTTTATTCAGATGATGGCTGGTGATATAAGGTAGTTTATTCTTACGGCACACTTCTGCAAATTTGATACAATGGCCTAGAACTCGAATTTTCATCATATATGAAGAATACTTCTCTATAACTTGTTTTACAGGTGATGATGGATCTGGAGTAATGCTCGTTGCCAATAAAACAGTTTTTCTTTTTTCTATGGTGGTGGAATCAATGGATATGCATTTATGATTTGGCCAATCTGTCTCTGGTTTCTGCAAATATTCGGGTCCATTCCACCATGCCTGTTGCTTAAGTAATTCCGCGGGTGATAAACCGCGGTTGGCACAATCAGCTGGATTTATATTTGTTGAAATATGTTGCCAATGATTATTTGGTAGTCTTTCTATAATGAAACTGGTCCGATTTGCTATAAAACAGTTCCATTTTCTCGGTACATCTGACAGCCATGCTAAAACAATTGTAGAATCCGTCCAGGCGTGTAATGTCTCCGCAGGTGCTTTAATAATTTAGTCAGGAGTACCGCTCCGCATAGCTCCAAACGAGGAATGGAAAGCTGTTTCAATGGAGCAACCTTTGTCTTAGCAGCTATTAGACGAATGTATGTATTTCCATTGCGGTGAACAGTTCTGGAGTATTCGACAGCAGAATACGCCTTTTCAGAGGCGTCACAAAATCCATGGTATTGAACTATTTGACCCTCACACATCTGCTGTGATCGTGGTATACGTATGGATGTAAGGCATGCCAATTCATGTCTGATGGTACACCAAGCATCATCAACCGTTGCAATAGTTGGTGTATATGTCTTCAGAGCTTATACGCACGAGTATTGTATGACACTGAAGCTCGATATTACATTGTTTATCTACAATTCCTGCAACGACCCAACCAAATATGCTGTCTAACAAATGAAGGTTTGGCTTGAATAGAATCCGTTTTTCTTTCACAATATCGTAGAATATGTCAATGCCTAGTATCATTTCAATTGGCTTTGGATTATAAAATTAATTTTTATATTCATCAAATTTTTCCGTATTATGCGTGTTTAGCAATATTGCTCGAGGCGGAAGATAAGTTGTTAAATTATTCAGAATCAGAGCGTCAACTACAACAAAGTTTTGAGGATGGTACCTCAAGGAAAGTTTTATATTGATTTTCCCCTTTGTTTGACCTGCCGAAATAGCAGATAAACCAATTACTGAAAAGTACGCATGACTCCGCTTCAATCCTAATTTTTTTATAAGATCTGCGGTAATGAAGGTACATTCAGAACCTGAATCACAACGGTCGGTAATACAGTTTGTCTGCTGTCACTAACCGTAACTTTTGTTGTCGACAACACGTTCTTAGGAGAGTTTCCTGATTCAATGGTCTCTGTAGAATCTGAATGATTAGAAGTGTTGACTGTGTTAGAATTTTGTTGTCTTGTTTCGTCGATGTTGTTGAATACATGTAAAAGCATCGCTTCGATGTAGGAAATAAAAAAATATCATTGACATTTGGTGGTTCTAAAGTGACTGAATGTAATGCCCATTGTTGTTTTGTTGCGTCATCCAATTTATTAGCCAACAGATGCAAGAGCCATGGATCACGAGACTCACAATCTGGACCTGCTGCTTTCAGTCCCCTCAGTAACTCGTCTGATGTTTCAGCTAATGTTCTCAGTTGGCTGAATGACGTATGTTGGATTTTGGGCTGATCTAAAAATGTTTGAATTATCGTGCTAACAATAGATCGCTTGTTATCATACCGTTTTTGCAATTTATCCCATACTTCGTCGTAATTATCATCAGTAATCAAGACATGTGTTATCACTTTCGCTGCACTTCCTTGTAGTAGGCCTTTCAGTAATTGAAATTTGTGCACACGTGATATGGACTCGTTTTTGTGTACTGTAGCTTCATATAAATCCTTGAAAGCTGGCCATTGAGTGTATTCACCGCTGAAAGGCGGAATGTTAATTCTTGGCAATTTCAGTGATTTATCTTGCGTTGTTGATATATCTTGTAATGACTCAAAATAAGCTCTTTGTTGAGAATATATGTTATTGATTGTTGCGTTCAAATCAGCATTGATTGTATTATTAATTGTAGTTGGGTTTCGCTTATTTACTTCGCGTGTCAAGATGGCTTGGATATTGAAGAATTTTGACTCAAATTCTTCAGATTTTGAAGTCTGTTGTGGCAATAACAGCAATTCGTCCTCTATATCAGACAATTCTTCCGACAATGAATCTAATTTGCGAAGCCTAGCTTCAATCTCTTCCAATAATGTTTGATTATCGATATTCTCAACAAATGTAGCCGTTTTTGTTAAGGAGCCACTCGACCACGTTTTTGTATCAATGCAGCTGAGGTCATTTTATCACTCGAATTTGATCAGAAAATGAACGAAATTTTAATTGAAATAAATTTAGTGTAAGGCTATATAATGTTTAAATAAAATGGCATAGTTCTTTGAATCACTTTCCGAACAAATTGTAAACAACATGTACTCTTTTCTATTTTAGGTAATTTGGAACAGCTGATATCAACAAATACAACAATTTAACTTATAATATTAATGTGTTAGTGTTCCAAAAAGAAATTTAAGTTATATGGTACAATAAAAATTAATTAATTACTAATTGTATTCCCTTGTAAACATAAAGATGTTTAAGTGGCAGAATATTACTCGTTTTAAATAACGGGCAAGATGAGCACAATTTATTCTTGAAAAACATCAATCTTAGTATAAACTTTTGAGCAATAACCAAAGGCCGGACTGACTCGTAGTACGTACCGCCTCAGCAGCAAATACCATAGCACAGTCTGGACTCAATTAAGGCAGGCAAAAAAATTTTTAGAACCGAAAAAGAACAGTTAGAACGCAAAAGATATATTTTCCTAATACCAGAATGTAGTGAATTATTTAGGTCAGATATATGACATTTCCAGTCCAATCGGCTAGAGAATCAATCACAGAATCAATCGTCAAACACAACAGACAACAACAGACAATTACCACTGTTAGTACAACGATAATTGTGATAAATTATGTCTCTATTGAAAGCATGCAACTCATTTAAATTAAACAACATTGCTTTAGTTTTCGGACTTAATACCAGTTTGTGTGCAGCGAACCAATGACTTAATAAACCTAAGTCAAAATTAATATCAAATGTAATTGAGGAATAATTAGAACAATTGTACACAAAAACCATATCATCAGCAAAAGTCACCATTTTACCCTTAAAATTTTGAGTGAAAACCGAATTAATATAAATCAAAAATAAAATCGGGCCAAGTACTGCCGATATTCCACAATTTATTCAAAAGAACGTTATGATCCACCATATCAAATGCTTTTGAAATATCGACAAATAAAGTAGCTACCATTTTAGAATTATTAAGACCCTCATGAAGTGGATTTAGCAGTTCGATTAGATCATCTCCAGTCCCTAAATTGCACCTAAAACCAAATTGGAAGCTCCTTACGAGCCTTTGATACAATATTAGACCTAGTAAAACAAAAAAAACTAACCTCCTGTCCCACACAGCAACAATTTTGATTCAATTAAACTTTGAATATGCTTTTGTAACGTTTCATTATTTAATTGTAGCGTTTCTTGTATATCCTTACGTCATCACATCACATGTCTCAAACAACAATAGGATAGCCATTTGAAAAGTTTGCATCGTAATGATATAGGGTTTCTTGAGGTATGAGACTTTGAGTTCATTTTCGTCCACTTAAATTTATATGATGAGGTATCGCAAATGTAATTGGTATCGTTGTCGAACCAAGTAGTGGCCAGGCGTCTGCTTGCAACACTTTTATTGATAAATTTATTCCTATTTCATAATTATTATCTTTTACACACTATCAGTTTCAGTCGATTTCGAGTTTTTTTAATAAACTAACACATCAACTATTTGCGTATAACGCAATCGTAATGGCGTCTACAGAAAACAAAAATACATTTGTACTTCAATGCTGCATGTGTTGAAAGTTGGAAACCAATTTTCATCATTTTCCAATTTTTTCGTCTGAAAACCGGACAAACAGTGATAGCTGGTTGAAGTTTTCAGTTTTGTTATACTTGGGTGGTCTCCACTTGTATATTTTTCTCTTGACAAAAAAAAAAATCTAGTCCATTTTTTTTCTCGTGACAATTTTTAGTACACTTTGCAAAATACATACACAACAATTAATTTGAGCATGCGCATTGAAATTTTGTCAAGAGAGGAAAAGATCAGAATATTCAATATTTTTGTCATGACGTTGTGCCATTTGAGCATAAATTGTATTTTATGCTGAATTTCATGTCATTTTATGTCGAATATTTTGACAAATAAAATGAAATGTTCATGTTTTTTGACAAAATTTTGTCCTTTTAATAATATTATTATATTTTAGGTGAAAATGTAATAAAATTTTGTTATTAAAATAAAACATAAATAATAAATCGTGGAATACAAAAGTAATAAGCCAAAAATTATATTATTGGAAAAACGAACCAAATTCAAATTTTTTTTTTTTATTCTCAAAGAGAGAAATTAGTTATATTCTTTATATTAGCAGTTGTACAAAAATGTCACGAGCCGTTTGTCATTTATTTTTTGTCAAGAGAAAAATATACAAGTGGAGACCAGCCATCATACAACCATCAGTGTCATAACACCATAAACTACATTTTGGATTTTGGCTTGGTTCAAAATCCGTACTAATAGCTAATTTACATTTAATCTTATGCTCTTTTCTAAAATACAAAAGATATACGACAAAAATGGATTTCGTATGATTTCCTTGTATTAAAATGAGAATGAGTAGTCCAAAAATATTATTCAATACAATTTACTGCAACACACAACTTTTTTTTGGTGAAAAAGAATGAAAAAATCTGTAAAAGATGAAGTGGTTTATCTTTTTTCGTAAAAGTTGCTCAAAATTTCTAAAATCATAGTAACATTTTGAAAGGGAAAAAATGAAATTTTGAGTATGCCCGTCTCATTTTTATATATGGATAAAATGTATTTGCACTTTCCTTCGTTTTTCTAGTCTTTTGGAATAGAACGAAAAGATTGAATGGAAATGACAGAAAATATCTTATTACGGTTCGAGTATTGGGTTAAAATACATTTATGGTGGTTCGTGTCTCTACTAAAACAAATTTGAAATCTTAGTAGGCGTATTGTAACGGTGACACCTAGTGTGTAATAGAATAAGTTAAAATTAATAGCTCAATGTTTAACTGTACTAAAATGGAGTTTTCCATGATAAAATTGTTCTAAATGTTTCTACGCTATTCTAACTGGAAAAGTCATGAGCTTTCTAGAAGTTTGGTTTGTGTATATAAAAAGGCGAACGAAGTCGAATTGGAACAGTAGTATTTGGGAAGCGATAGTGTAAAGATTAAAAAGGAATTAAAAAGTGATTTAAAGAGTGTTGTAGTTCGATATAAAATTTATAAGTGTACAGTAAAATTGTGTGACAATTATTTAAAGTGATTTTGTGAATTTTTATTAATAAACTGTGTTGTTATAGTTTTTGTATGACATAAATAAATTTGTTGGTGATAAATTGAATTGATTTTGTTTTATTCACAATCCAGTGATACGAACCTTGAGTGACAAGGCAAAAACGTAACAATATTTTTTCTTAACTAGAACCATCTGTTTTTATAAAAATAAACTATTTTTTGACTGCGTGTAAATATTGATTTATAATCAAATGCCTACTTTATTAATTTACGTGTGTACAAAATATACTTTGTTAATAAAATAATAGGACCGTTTAATGCTCCCATAATTTAAAAATACCACCACCAGAATAAACCTTTTCACCATTGATATGAAGATTGCGTATGCCTCAAATACACATGTCAATGATGATGTTGATTGTTCATAACAATGATAGTGTTATATGCCGGTAATGATAATTATGAAAACAAAATATTCCATGTTAAAATATTCTGAAAAATGAACATTTCCATTCTAGTTTTAATATTAAATCCCCATTATCTAGGTAATATGTTTGTTTATTTGAGCTGAACAATACAAAGGTTAGCTTCCCAATTTACATAATTTGCAATTATGTGAGAAACGTAATAAAGAAGTACAAAACATAATAATTAAATCTTGAATACAGGGTTTACTTTCAAGTATACATATGTATATAACACCTCCCTTTCTTAAAAAATACAATAATTACAAATATTATTTATGAATTAAATCAATATTTTAATCTTTCTGATGCTCTTCTTTCTTGTTACGAACTCGAAATTTCAGATGCCATCACAGATTAAATTTCATTTGTGGCTGTAAGCATTACACTGATTTCATCTTCTTCCTTTGGCTTTGAGCAATCTTTCCGAATTAGGTATCTCTAATTCTCAATTCTCTTTTAATCTCTAATTTTTCTTCTTCCATTCTCTGTTGCAAAAGATCATTACCATCTCTTGACCGAAGTTGTTATTGGAGTACCATTCGAATTTGATCACCTGTTTTGACCAAATATCGCCTCAGTCCCAGAATCTTCAAAACGAATGTACACCTCTTGATTTTCTATAAAGGACTTTGAAAGGTTACTACTATTTGAAATATATTGTAACTATATTCATGTTAAAGCGTCATCATTTCCCTCTAAAAATCAGTATGTGTCATTTCGCTGAAGTGTTAAACCACATATATTTGTTGTGTTCTAACCATGTCAACCTTTTTCGTTTTAATTTGAAGAAAAGTGCAGCTGATGGACACGGTGTGAGGTATATGGGAAACATGATTCATCAATAAAATCATGTGAGTACTGGTTCCGGCGTTTTAAAAGTGGCGATTTTGACACCAGGGACAGAGATCGCAAAGGGAGGCCAGTAAAGTATGAAGACGCTGAGTTGGAGGCATTATTGGATCAAGATTCATGCCAACATAAAGAGGAGCTCGCTGAAACTTTGGGAGTGACTCAACAATCGATTCAAAACTGTCTCAAGGCCATAAGTATGGTGTAAAAAGAAGGAAATTGGGTTCCGTATGAACTCAAGCCAAGAGACGTCGAACGCCGTTTTTTCACGTGCGAACAACTTCTCCAAAAACAAAATCGGACGGGTTTCTTGCATCGAATCGTGAAGGGGGATGGAAAGTGAATCCTCTACGACAACCCAAAGCGCAGATAATCATGGGGTAAGCCCGGTCATGCATCAACTTCAACGGCCAAACCCAATATTCATGGCATGAAGTTAATGCTGTGCATCTGGTCGGTTCATCGGAGTGATCTACTATGAGTTACTCCAGCCTAACGAAACCATCACTGGAATTAAGCCGAGCATTGAAGCTCATTGGAGGCCCTTCAACGGAATGTCCTACCCCACCCGCCATATTCACCAAACATTGCTCCTTCTGTCTACTGCTTGTTCCGGTTGATGTCTCATGGCCTGGTTGAGGAGCACTTCGCTGCTTACGAAGAAGCCAAACATTTGGTCGATTCTTGGATCTGCCTGAAAGATGGGAAAAAGTCGTAGCTAGTGATGGGCAATACTTTAAATAAAATACATTGTACTAATTTCTGTGATTAAAGCTTCGAAGTTATGCAAAAAAAAACTCAAAACTTATTTGTACCCCCAATATTTACATTTCATATTGGTTGTTCCAAACTCAGTTCTAAGCTGCTTAAGTTTAGTCCTTGGTTTGAACTTTAACAAGCAGTTTGATGGTGTCTCGAGTGTTACATTACTCGGTGTGGTTCTATAAGCCAACAGAAAACTTGTAAGGTGTTTATGAAGCTGATCATGAGAAAACTTCATTTCGGATCCAAGAGATTAAAGAGGTCCTTCCTTATCCGTTTATACAGCCCGTTCAGCGAGTCCATTTGCTTGTGGTACTTTTTTTGTCTATATGGTGGACTTTTTAAAGCCGAAACCCGGATTATGAAAAAATCAATCTTCTCACCAGGCCGCGGAGACTGGACTGATTATGCCACAATTTACATTCTATATATACAGAAAGTACTATGCAGGTTGTATTAGCGAATTATACTAATACAGCCAAATTCTCTTACAATTATTATTATTTTTTTATTTTTTAGTTTTTTTCGTCGTGAAGAAAAAATGCTGCTCAAAAGGTGGTCCATTTCGAAGTTGAATCAATAATTAAAAATAGCGTCTTACTCCCAAAATGAATGTAACCAGGATGTAATCTTTGCCAAACCTTATCATATTTCGGCCATCTTGTTTCTTTAAAGTCGGATGAATTTGCATTCTGGAAGCGTTGACAAACGTCACAACTTTCTAAAATTTTCTTAACATCGTCGTCCATGTTTGGCCACAGTGATCTGGCCAACATTTCATTCTCACCACTCCTGGATGATCTTCACGTAGAAGTTTTAAAACAATATTTTTTAAAGAAGGCGGAATTACTACTCTGCTTTCTCAAATAAGACATCTACTTTCGTGTCACAGTTTCAATTTTCTGCTAAAAAATGGTTTCATATCAGATAAAATACATTACCTATATGAGTAATAATAATGAAACAAAAATTTTAGCTGACAGAAGATGCCAAGGGTGTGTATGCGTTGAATGTGTTACCAACTATTGGGTATAATTCAACCATTTTCAACCATAATTCCTATGACCAATAAAATGCTGAGAATTGAGTCTGCCATTTTGTTTTTTATTTTCACAAAAAGCCCAAGTAAAATAAAACATTCATGAGTCCGCTAACATGGTTCACGGAAAGGTTTGTAGTGCTGTATCAGGCATGTAATAAGCATGTCATATGTTTTTTAGCTTTCTATAGCATTAATAAGTTCGTGATTCAGAAAACAAAAACCAGAGTGGCTTCTATTATTCGGGACTTTGCACTAATTTCCACATTAGCTATTCTGACCATTTGATTTCGGTTTGCCATTAGCCTAAGATCAAATATTGAAGAATCTTTATAATTTAGAGATTTGAAAAGCATTTGGAAACTGTACGTCTAGAGGGTGGGGTACTTGCCATACAAATTGTAGACCCAAAATACCTGGATACACAAACCCTGTTTTTATTGTTGAATTGGCCATTGAGTTTGGCTTTGATTTAAAGGTTAAGTTAGGCTTTAATTTCGATTTAAGTTTAAATTGAGTTTATACATGCTGGTTTGAGGATTGAGTTTGGCGTAGAGTTTGCTGTTTACACAAATATTGTTTAAGGCTTACGAAAGGTCAATGTTAATATCTCAAAAAAACTTATGAGGGTATGATCTTATGATGGTATAATGGTATGTTGGTTTGTATAAAAGAATAGTGTGATTATGAGGGTGGTATGATGGTATGACGATGGTATGATGGTACGATGTTACGATGGCATAATGGTACGATTATATGACTGTGTGATGGTATGACGGAATAACGGTATGACAGTTGGATGGTATAGTCTGATGGTATGATCACGTGATGGTATGGTAGATTGATAGTAAAATATACGTGATAGGTTCGACCTTACTATGGTACGATCGTATGGTTTGTCATGATAGTATGATGTTATAATGGAATAATGGTATGATCGAATGATTGTTTAAGCTTATGATGGTACGATGGTACGTATAATGGTATGATTGTACGTTACTATTATGATACGCTGTTGAATAGGGTTTGAGTTAGGATTTAGTTAGCTTGCTTTGGAGTTAAGTGAGTTGTTCGGTTGGGGAATTATTTAAGGGTTGATTTGGAGTTAAGTGAAGATTCACCCAAGAGGTTAATTGCGGGATTGATTTGGCACTCGAATTAATCGAGACCGAAGTTCTGATCATCTCTTGATTTCTTCATTTATTTGCAAACTTTTTGAATTTGATAAACTCGTTTAGTATATGACTAACTAAGAAAGCCGATTAAATTTGCGAATTTACTTTTATTTTCCTTTTTCCTCCTGTACTTACTATTAAAAAAAGATGTTTCTCAATAGTTGCATTTCGACTTGAAATTTTTTTTTGGTGATTATCTAAACCAACCCAAAGTTCAATATTAACAAAATATGACGTCTCTCACATGATCGAACTTATTTTTTATGTCATCGCATAAAAAAACCAAATAAAGCCGGTTTAATTTAGAAGAAATATTGTATATGCTCAAAACAAAATATAACACTTAATATGTATAGTAAAAATCGAGACTGAAACGCAAAAGAAAACATTTTATGACCACCAAACATGGTCAATGTACCCCAACAAACGAATATATGTTGTTAGCCGCACATCATAAAAAAAATCAAGTCATTCTGCTTAATTCCCAATGATACCCAACCAATGTTTACTTTCAGTTTCATTAAATTTTTTTTTAATTAGTCACGTCGAAAGCAAACAGACACAAAACTTGTTGACTTTGAATCTCGCGGAAATATGTTAGACGTTGCGAACTTACTTATTTTTATTAAAGGTGACGTCACAGACAGAAAAGTAATCAATTCAATGTATAATTTGTGTAAATAATATTTTACTAGACTATGAAGAAGACAACATTATTAATATTTTATTTGTACAATAATTTATGATAGATAAAGGGTCCCATTATAAATTCAAATCACGTGAACTTACTTGAGATTGTTTTTGTTTTGATATACATATGTTTATATTTTACAATCTCGCTGTGTTATCTTAATTTCGCATACCATTTGATTTACGCACTTAAGACGAGTTTCTATCTTTATTTGTTGGCCTCTGTTCTAAAATTAGATGTGGATTATTTGTATATTAAGGTCGGTGTTTGAACTGAATACTCAGTTTTAATTTGTAACGAAATTTACATTATCATGATGTTACACAGACACAAGTATAATCGGTCGGATATATGACACCCTGCATTGCAGTCGAATACCTAAAACATATTATTATTATTATAGTACTACTCACCCTCGATTTAATTTATATGTAGTTTTCTTGGTAAATATAGAAAATTGTTTTTACTTCACATGGAACCATTAAATGGAAATTTAACATTTTTCACAAAAACAAATTATTTATAAAGTTAATAATAATTTACAATAAAATATTTATTTATATCGTGCACAAATGAAATTTCCAAATATATTCGCTGCTATATTGTTTATGATGTTTACCACTATGGGATGCATTTTTTTTTGGGGGGAGGGGAATGTTGGTGCTTTACAGTTGGTTATCGATTAATTCATCAGCCATCAAAGTGTTGAAAATGTGTTTTGTTATTTTTCGTTTAATCGTTAGCATCGTAATTTTTCAATTTTCCAGACTCAATAAAATTTCTGCTATTTTCGTGCAAATAGAAAATCGACAATTTTGTGTTTACTTATTGCGCTACTAGTTTAAATAAACCACAAATAACAGTTTTTCAAACATGAAACGTTCGCACAATATATTGTAAATACGATTCGAAAGGTCTACTCTGGTATAGAAAGGTCAATTAAGATTATTACTATTTTCTAAGCCAATCATATTCGAATTTTAAAAAATATAAAATTTATTTCTAAAAAAGATAAAAGGTAAATTTACTACACAACTCCCATCCGATAAGTCACAATCCCGAACCTTATCGATTAGGTCGCGGATCTTTCAATTATGCACATTCTATTTAAAACATACAATAAACACATCAACCATAGTTAATTAAATGAATTTAAACGTAGCTACACCATTTCCCAAACCGTAGCCAAACACCATTTCAGGATCGAAAATTTGGTTACAACGTTTTCTCCTATAGACAAGACAAGACTCCTGAAGACATTGTGGCACCCCAATCAGAGACATAATGTAACAGCACATTCTTTGATTGATACAAAAAAAATGTCAGTATAATATGGACAGAATCAGAAGTAGAACGAAACAAACTAGAGATCGTGGCTTGACTATTTTGAAATTTAATAATTACTGATTACATAAAAAATGGCAATCCTTGCGGTGTAGCTTTTGAGAAAACATTTTAAATGGCATATATGGAGGAAAGACGAAGATTTTGCAGAACATTTCGATGAAAATGGTAATTCTTACGCTCGATCTTAATTTAGGTTATCAACTAAAAATTAAAAAAACAAAATAATTAATAAAAAATGTAGTGATGGTAGTGTATAGTTTTATCTGAAATAAAACGGACCAAAAGGATCTTGTTACATTTGTGAGGATGCAAATCATCATTCAAAAATTGTCGAGAAGTTTACTCGGTGTTCATGCTGCTGTGCATGCAGGGTATAAAAACAAGACTTGCTTTATGTGCTTTAATTGCATACAACCACACCAAGTGCTCACACTGCCTCTCCGTGGCGGCCGCTAGAAACTACTCTGTTAAAAGGAGTAGGCTAAAGTTACGAAATCTCAACATGAGCCTCGGATATTTTTGGATTCACAACATCAACCTCGGACACAACACAAGGACAACGATTTGAATTTTGGAACATGGAACGTACTCAGCCTAAACCGGCCGGATAAATTTAATTTAAATACCGATGTTTCAATTTGGAAATTATGACACCATGCCAATTGTTCTCCTACGTCGGCTCATTTAGGTATTGGCAAATGTTTCGAGAAAATTGGCCGTTATGGCCTGGTTTAACAAAAGATGTTCTTACTTTCATTAATTCGTTTGACATTTGTAATTAGTATTCCATTTATTTTAACAATATGTATATGCGGAAAAAACTGTTTGAAGTAAACGTCAAAACTCCACCCTAAACCTGAGCTTAGGTCCTCTAACAGTTATCGCGAGAGATCCCTGAATCAATATTCTATGTTAAATCAGAGTAAAACCTTATATTTTTTTAATTTAAGTACACTTTAAATTGTTTTACTCCTCAAATCTCTGGTTACACTTACAACTGAAAATAATTCAATACTTAGTATGTCTTCCCTTAGTCACTTAAAGTTTCTAATATAACCGTGCATTTTTTGGCCGAGCTTGATGTCTTCCCACATAACATGGGCAGTAGTTGCAGTTTCCTAAAAACGACTGTATCTTTTTTTTTTGTTACTAATATCACTATAATGACTTGGGTTCTCGCTTTCCACTTTTTAATGGGAATTTTGATTCAACAGATTCAGAATAGATTTAAAAAATCAAATTCCGAAATATAGTAACGAGTCTAGGCCTCAGAGCATCAGGATTGTCTTGTTTCTTTTTTCAAGATGTGGTTATTACAGCACTGCAAACCTTTGCATAAACCTTGTTGGGGGACAATGAATTTTTTATTTGACTTGGGCTTGTTGTGAAAACAAAAAAAAGGTAGGCCCCAATTCTAAGCGTCAAATGATAAATAACAAAAACAAAAACAGCAGCATTTTACTGGTCACAAGAATAGGAAAATAATAGCGTTGAAGAATATACATAAGATGATCAAGAATAGTTTTTATTTTATTTCTAATAGTTGGTAACACATTCAATGCAAACGCACTCTTAGCGTCCAATGACGGATTAAGGAAAATCCGGTCCCTAGGCACGCGTCACGTATAATGAAAACTGTTTTAGAACCAAGAGAAGAACTCAGCGGTCTTACTTAGTTCTTCAACGCAATTAATGTTGCGGGCGTTGCGGAGAAAAAGATGTTAACAGCAAACAACTGTAGTATATCAAAACTAGTAAAAGTCGATATTTTTAAAGGGTCTGGCACTGCAATTAGATTTAACACATAAATATTCGAGCACCAGTCATAATGTTCGCTCCGTTTTATTAAAGCTGTCAATTTGTTTTAAAACGCAAAAGTAAATACAACGAACCGAAGGGAAAAAGTGGAGCGCAAAATAAAAACAAATTTAAAATTTTGCGGACAACATAACCTCAAACTGTACATTTTTGACGTTTGGACAAAGAAATATTGTATTTTTTACTTGTAACAACTTTTAAGGGTCATTCAAAGCAGATTTATTTCAAATCAAACAAATATTTTTATTTGATTGGTTGTTCAACTGAAAAAAATGCTATTCGCTTTTTAACGCAAAATATCTGACATCTGGTGGATGATTTTCAAAATACAGCCAAAGGGGATCATATTATTGAAGGGCCATGCGACCTAAAAGATTTATCGTGCTGACTGAAAGGATTTTTAATTATAATGAAATGAACATAATTTACAAATAACGCTATCATTACAGTTAGAGATTTCGATTTCTAAAAAAAATTTATTTCTCGAGAATTCTCGTATTCCTCACTATTGATTTATTTCATGTTTTCTGATGAAGATTCATTTCTTTCAGTTTGAGTTTTAGTATGGGTCGCAGAGAAAACAGAACATTTTTATTGTATTGAGGCTCTTGAAAAATCTACAATAATGCGGAAAAATCCATCCTGATCCATCATCGAGTAAACTACCAAAGAAAAACCGTGGCTTAGAAGGGAAACTCCCGTTTTAATAAGACTGATTAAGGTAAATCCGGGCGGTTCTCGGCACGTAACGACCATTTAATATTCGAGTTTATAACTGCGACTACCAGCACAAGAATTAGCTTTGTGAAATGACTGTTTTCCTCCCGGGCCTCTGCATGGAGAAAGCCCTCCTTATTCTCTCCTAGGGTTAGTCAAAAAATCAGCACCTAAACAAACTTCATTTTTTCATTATTTCGACTTGGATTTGGGTAATTTCAAGTTTTTCGAAAAAAAATCCATCCAATTTTTCCTAATAATCTGTCTCATCTCATCTAAATTACCTTGCTCATTAAAAATATTTTTTTCCTTTTTATTTTGATTTCTGCGACTGACTGAATGAAGCCTTTAATTTTTGACAAATGACATTTCAAAATTCATTTTTCATTAGAAAATAAAATGTTCGATACAGTTACTCTGGTGGTGAGTGCCGTAACTAGAAGTGAAATAGAATTATTCTATACCCACAACAAATTGAAAAGAAATAATACAAAAATGAAATAAAATGCATGACACTGTTGTTGTAAAATGACCTATAAAATAGACCTAATGTTTTAGGAACAAAAAGGAATTAATAATTTTACAGATACTCAAAAGTAACTTACTTAGCTACTTATAAATCTGCCGCTCTCTGTGCCGTATCTTAAAATTTTAGAAATTTAATTATTGAACTAATCTCTCAATATTTTGAAGTTATCTCTTTTTATTCAGCTTAGTGGAAGTATAGGTGGCGCCATTAAATGTAAATGTTAAAATAAAATTGTAAATACAAGTTTCGCTATTTTAATACAGATGGAACTATTATTGATATTGTTACGTTTCTGCCTTGTTGAATTCATCTAATTCCTGAAATTAAAATAAATTAGATGATGACGCCATTGATGCACGTGGTTCACCTTCTGAATTAAAAGAATTTCAGCGACGTTATTTTGATCTTAAGATCACCGATCGAACTAATCAAGATCAGTTGAATTATTCCATCGGTAAATTAACTGAGCATCAAAAGGAATTGGTCGAAGAATTGCATAACACAAGTTTCAACCAGAAGCTTAAAGAGGGTATTAAGCTTCCCAAAATTAATATACCACCATTTTCGGGAGATTTTTCGCAATTTCCAACATTGATTCCCAATATTCCACTAACCAGTGCGAATTACAAGGATGCTTGGGAGAAAATATGCAAGCGATACGACAATGTAACACACATTTCAACTACTTTAGTGGACAAATTTTTTACACAACCTCATTCAAAAGGTGATCCCAGAAAGTTACGTTTATTGGCTGATAATACCGATGAGATTTTGCGTGCTTTAAAGGCTTTGGGCGCAGATGCAGAAAGGAAGGACGTTTGGCTTATCTATATGCTGTTGGATAGGTGTGATGACAAAACTCGACAAACTTGGGCCCTGGAAACTTGTGATGGAACCTTTCCAACAATAGAACAGTTTCTGAATTTTTTAACCAATCGAAGTTTCGCATTAGAAAGGTCCAAACCAATTCGTAGTGACACCGGAGCCTCAAGTAGCAGACAAAAACCTTTAAACTTACAAATTAGCAGAGAAGATTTGCAAAGTAATATCAGTTGTTCCTGTTGCTCCTCTGATGATTACTTATTTAATTGTAATAAGTTTATAAAAATGATTCCGAAAGACCGCCGAACATTTATTGCTGAAAAGAAATTGTGTTTTGTCTGCATGAAGTCTTGTCACAGCACTTA
Source organism: Tipula vernalis (assembly GCA_958295665.1). Classification (NCBI taxonomy): domain Eukaryota; kingdom Metazoa; phylum Arthropoda; class Insecta; order Diptera; family Tipulidae; genus Tipula; species Tipula vernalis. The sequence continues at coordinate 163,208,114 of OY282560.1, read as the reverse complement.
TCAATGTCGTTCAAGGCATCGATGTGGTCATTGTAAGCGGAAACACAATACATTATTACACTCAAATGAGAGTGCAACTATAAATGATGGAGAGACTAACTTAGATGCCAAAAATGAAGAATTTCAAAATTTTAATACGAAGCTAGGTGAAGAAACCAATACTAGCCTACCTACAACTTTGGTATATCTAAATTACCAATTAATCTTCAACCAATAAGTGCTCATCCCGATGAACTCAATAAGGTCACAAAATTAAATCTGGCAGACCCAACGTTTACTGTTAACACAAAAATCGATATTTTGTTATGGGCAGATGTATTTTTCAAAATTTTGCAAAACAGGCGCATACAATTTCCTAATTTTACAGCACAAAACACCTTTGTTTGGATACATCCTTGCTGGAAGCGGTAGACGAGACAATGTGCTTCACAACATGAATATAAGTCTTTCAGAAAACGTGGATATAGTGCTCAAGAAATTTTGGGAATTAGAGGAAATGAAGGGAGAAACAATACAATCCAATGAAGAGCTAGAGATCGAGCGCCATTTACAGAACAATGATACCAGAGATAGTGATGGACGATTGATAGTAAAATTACCTATGAAGAGACAGGACGCAGTGATGAAAGAGTCGGTGAATTGTGCAATTAAGCGGTTAATGACTATGGAGAGACGATTTTTGTCCAACCAAAACTTAAATACGGAGTATTGCAAATTTCTAAAGGAATACGAAAATTTAGGACTTATGGAAATGGTAAAACCAGAAATTGCAAATTCATATGGTTTTTATTTGCCACATTACGCCGTGATAAAGAAGAGCAGTTCAACAACCAAGGTACGTGTAGTCTTTGATGGGTCATGCCGTCTCTAAATAATATGTTAATGGTAGGACCTACGATACAACCAACACTATGGGAGATATTGCTGCATTTCCGATCTCACAGGTATGCAATAACCGCTGACATCGAAAAGATGTATCGGCAGATTTTTGTAGCCAGGGAAGATAGAAAGTATCAGCGAATTGTGTGGCGTGGGCATCAAAAACAAAATATTCGACATTATGACCTAACTACAGTCACTTACGGGACTGCTTCAGCGCCTTATTTATCTAGCTAGTATGATGTTCGAGATACCGAACCAAAAATAGCAAAAATTATCACCAACGATTTTTATGTAGATGACCTTTTGACGGGAGCAGAAACTGTTCATGAACTATTAAATATTAAAACTAGGATAAACACTATACTATTATCTGCTGGGTTTTCCTTGAGAAAATGGGTAGCCAATAGTGACATTGCACATGATCCAGGAGAGGTAGAAATCGATTCATCAGATCCAGATGTTATCAAAATTTTAGGGATACAGTGGAATCCAGTTGCAGATAGTTTTAGTTTTAAAGTGAACATAGAACCCAGGTCAAAAAGTAACAAAATGGAAAATGCTATCTGAAATATCTCGCATTTTTGACCCACTGGGGTCAAGCACCTTCAATCATAATATCAAAAATTTTACTGCAAAAACTATGGCTGCAAAAAATTTCATGAGACGAACCAATTAATTTAGAAATAGCTAATATTTGGAATAAATTTCGAAATGACATCATCATGTTTGAGAATTTAAGAATTCCACGTTATGTACCCCGTGCTGGATTAATAGAATTTCATGGTTTTGCGGACGCCAGTGAACAAGCTTATTCAGCAGTCATTTATTGTAAACCAACTTATCTTGATGTTACCCAGGTAAACTTAATAACGTGCAAAACAGAGGTAGCGCCAATCAAGCAAGTATCTCTTCCCAGATTGGAATTGTGCGCAGCCCAATTACTCGCAAAATTGATATCAAAAGTGTCAAATTCCATGGGTTACACTAATTATGAATTATTTACTTGGACAGATTCGACAATAGTTTTAGCATGGTTAAGCAGTCATCCAAGTAAATGGAAAACATTCGTCGGCAATAGGACGTCGGAGATTTTATCGTTAGTACCTCGTGACAGATGGAACCATGTCAAATCAGCTGAAAATCCTGCAGATTTGGTCACCAGAGGCATCTCACCGTCGAGATTACTCGATGAATATCTGTAGTGGAAGGGGCCAAAGTGGCTACACTTGCCGGAATCAGATTGGCCATCACGAATAAAACCAACAACTACTACTGAAGAAGTTAGAACCAAAACCACACAACTACTTCAAATTGGTTTGGCAACGGAGGATTCTGTAAATTGTAGCAACATTTACAACTATTTGATAAATAACTTTTCAAGCTACACGAAGATAACGAGAATCCTAGGATACGTGAATAGATTTATACATAATATATCAACAGGGCGAGACCGAATAAACTACACATTCCTTACAGCTAAATAACTTGAAGGGTCACGGCAGTTATGTATAAAATGGGACCAAGAACGCGACTTCGATGACGATTTAAAGAGAATCAAAAATCAATACCCTGTAACTAGCCGCAGCAAGCTGAGAAAACTATGCCCATTTATTGATGATGAGGGCTTAATAAGAATTGGAGGTCGTCTAACTAATTCAGATTGTGCTTATAACGCAAAGCACCCTTATATTTTGTCAAAAACTTCTCCACTTGGCAAACTATTAATCCTATATACACATGAAAAATTCCTTGAAAGGCAACAATTTTGGATTATAGATAGCCGTAACTGCATCAAGAAGCTACTGAATCAATGCGTCGTTTGTGTGAGGTATAAAGCAGCAAATTATCACAATCAAAAAATGGGAGATCTACCAAGTGAGCGTGTATGTGCATCTAGACCGTTTTCAAATGTTGGAATTGACTTTGCTGGTCCGATCATGATGGCAACAAAGAGGGGGAGAGGCGCAAAATTAATTAAAAGCTACATATCCATTTTCGTCTGTTTTCCCACAAAGGCGTTACATTTAGAGTTAGTGGGAGACTGTACATCAGAAGCTTTTATTGCAGCTCTCAGACGGTTCATCGCAAGAAGAGGAATTCCCAAGAACATCTACAGTGATAACGGCACAAATTTTGTTGGAGCTGAAAATAAATTTGAAGAATTTAGCAAACAAAGCAGTAATAAAATTGGATGAAATTGGCAAACTGGTGACGAATTCCGAGTTTCTAAGAGACGTAGCAGAGTTCTTATCGCAAAACGGTACAACTTGGCATTTCAATCCTCCAGTTACTCCTCATTTCGGTGGATTGTGGGAAGCAGCCGTGAAATCTGTAAAGAAACACCTAGTTAGAGAAGTCGGTAAAACACATCTCACAATGGAAGAGTTATCTACGCTGCTTTGTCAAATAGAAGCTATTTTAAATTCACGTGTTCTGTGTCAGCTGATGATTCATCATATGTTACCCTCACGCCAGAACATTTCTTGGTTGGGAAACAAATTTTACATATTCCTGATAGGCATTACGCTATTGAAGACGAAAATCCAATCAATTACTGGGACAAAATTCAACAAAGTGTCAAAATGTTTTGGCGAAGATATCACGTTGAATACCTAAATAATCTACAACAACGAAACAAGGCGCAGCAAACCAGCGACAATTTTAAAATTGGCGAGCTTGTTCTATTGAAAGATGACAACCTACCCTCTTGTCATTGGGCGATGGGAAAAGTTGCCGCAATCCAGGAGGTGATGGTCTTGTCCGGATAGTGACCATCAAAACACAGAAGAACACATTTAAACGGCATATAAATAAGCTGGTGAAACTTCCGGAATTTGGAGTTTTTGGACTTTTGCTCGGTCATTCCATTTTTTGCGAAGCTATTGGACACCATCAACTTATAAAGGGTAAAACTAAAATTTATTATTAAATATTTTTTGTAACTCAATTTTGTGAATAGGAATAAATTCAATTTTGTGAAATTAAAAAAAAACATTATAATTTTGAGAATTAAACATAATATTTGAGTTTTAATTAATTAAAATAAATAAATATATTAAGTGAGCTTATACTTATTGCTTTATAAGCATCATTTTTTACATGCCTTGTCAATCAAGGTTCGAATCACTGAATTGTGAATAAAACAAAATCAATTTAATTTATCACGAACGGATTTTATTTATGTCACACAAAAATTATTACAAAACAATTTATTATAATACTTAATGGACAAAAATCACTTTATATAAATTATTCGCACAATTTTACTGATCGCTTTTATTTTATTTATCGCACTTACATTACATTTTAGATCACTTTTTAATTCCTTTTTAATCTTTACACTATCGCTTTCCAAATACTAATAATCAAATTCGACTTAGTTCGCCTTTTTATATACACAAAACAAACTTCTAGAAAGCTCATGACTTTTCCAGTTAGAATAGCGTAGAAACATTTAGAACAATTTTATCATGGAAAATACCATTTTAGTACAGTTAAACATTGAGCTATTAATTTAACTTATTCTATTACACACTAGGTGTCACCGTTACAATATCTTTAAAAGTACAAAAAATGCGTGGAATAAATAAAAAAAAATTAAAAATTTTAATTAATAATTAAAGTATTTAAATTATAATATTTTTTTAAGATGTTTTTATTTTGAACAAAATCCAAAAAATCAGATCGAACAAAAGTGATGATTGTTATATTAATACCAAACACAAACTCGGGGCGCCACTTTCTAAACCTTAGTCTGCCAATTCAATTAGATTAGTGGTAGATTAACTAGTCGAGCTTAACTAATTCCTAGTCTATCAGTGGTTTTAGAAGTTTACCTGCAACAAAAAATTTCATACCATCTGAATTGAAGATATTTCAGATGATTAAAAAGTGATAATTAATTATTTGGATTTACTATTGTGACAGTTTAAAAATAATTTCAATTAAATGTAGGATAATTAAGTTAATTTATACTGAGGTGTTAATTTATGTGAAATGGTTCGTAAATTTGATTTTGATATCTAAACAATTTATAGTTAAATTTAACATATTTATGGCGAATATAAAGATACATAAATTAGTTAATTTGCACAGCAAAAAGAATTTTTAATTGTGATGATGATGAATGATGATTCATATCAGATCATTAGCTAATTGAAACTTATTGAAAAAAAATAAATAATAATAATAGTTGGATGTTTAAGTCTATATGTACGTAGTACATAGAGCTATGCATCCACATTTAACCTATAAATAAGCGGTACACTCCACTATTAGTATATCAATAAATAATAATAGTCTAATTTATTTCTAATGGTTTTTCTATAACCATATATGTACATACTGTATTATTTCACGTTCAACTATTAAATCAATATTTTAATTAGATAATTACTATTTCGTTGTTATATGAAACTAAGATAATTTTCTGTAATATGAAAATGCGTATTCCCCTTGTATGTACATACATTGTATTATGTATAATAAATACACTTGACAATTAATTCCTGTTGTTGTAAGACGAGGTGAAAATTTAGTAGTTTAAACTAGAAATTATAATAAAGCGAAGGAAAGGTGCACCTTCTCATTACTACATACCGTAGACTTAATAATTTGGTAATTAATGAAGTGTAACCTAAACTACGCTACATCTACAGAGCGATCAAATGCCTAGCACGTCATTTAAATAAAATAATAATAAACGGCGTAAGATTAAAACAATGTCTGGTATTGGGGTGCAATTACATTTGAACACTCAAATTTCTAAAAATGTCTAATTTATAACTAAAAAGTAAAATCAGGTTCGATCCAGAATCGCTACTTTAAATAATCTGGAGTCAATAATTTATCAGTAAAACTTAACTCAACCACTTGGATTACAGTTTTTGTAACTGGTTTGAACCCAAATTAAGAGGATTCGTTGTGCGCACGTTAATTATGACTTTTGAGAATATGAAATTACAGTTTATGTTTGATTTTGAACTGGTGTGTTCTTGATTATATTGGTAATCTAAATGTATTTTGAAATGCTGCGACAATGCACAACTGTTTATTTATAAATTGATAAAGTTGCAATTAATAATTTGTGTTAATAACCATAGAAATAATAAGTTAGATATCTAACTCAAATATCGAAAAGTGTGCGAATGACCTCTAATTATAGATTGTATCTAACTAGGTGATTTTGCCTAAAACTTGTTGTTTGTCAAGGTTACGATAGTAACGATTGTAATAGCTTGAACACCATGCGCATATCCACCAATACGTGTTTGACGTAATGCGCAGAAAGTTACAAAAAATGAATCGAATGATGTCGTAGTCATTTAGCGTACATGTATATATATATATATACATGGTACATTCTTGTGTTGTACATTTTTTGTGATGATAAAATTTAAAATTTGACCTGCATTATATATATTCATCTCATGTAGTTTCGTTCGTGGTGTACATTTTTTCATCAGTAGTATTTTTTGATTGGCAGCTTTCAAAGTTGCGGGCAAAACGTTTTTCTTTATGCCAAACTTTAAATCCAACTATAAAGTGATGAGTCTCGATGCTCAAATTGTAATCTGTTTAAAATGTGGCCAAGATCATAATGTTCGTTATTAAAATTATTCGTAAATGAAAGAAAAGGTTTTGTAGCCATTAATTAATTATGTTTCGTATGCCTTTTTACGAACCAACAGTTCCAACACATCTCCGCTCTCTTTATAGATGCCAAGTGACGCATCATTCAACATTACAGGCTGCAAAACAAACACCATCGGGAACTCAAAATTTGGGAACGGAAGTTGTGCCCGGCTTGTATTTTACCAACGGATGTGATTCGGTCGGGTGTGTTATTAGATACCGGGGCCCGGGCTTCTTTCATTTCCGAATCATGTGCTCAACACCTTGTATTACCCCGCACGACTAGAGGTAAAGTGACCATTAGCGCTGTATCGCTTTATCGAAATTCCGAAATGATAAAATTAGATGTGTTAATATAATAAAAGCTAATAAATCACCTGCCTGCCTACTCATCAAATAGGTACGAGAAATTTCATAAAAATTAAGGACTTATGGCCGTGTGTGGGTGGTTACATGCCATAATAATTTTATGATTCACTTTTATAAATAATTAAATATTCACCATTTAGGTTATAATGCTTTTATTTATATTTCTGAATTCTTTCTTTTTATTTTGCACAATTTTATTTTGTTTTAAAGATTTACAATTTATTTTACATAAATCTTTATTTAGCTTTAACCACTTACTGGCCTCATATACAACGGCTCAGTAAAAGCTAGTAGTTATTATTTATAGTTTTAACTTCAATTATATACACGACACGATGATGTGCGTCGTGCCTCAGTTAAATGATTATTGTTTTTTTATTGCATAGGAAAATTCCTTTTATATAAATTCTCCCTTTGTTTTGCACCTCATACTGCGATAGCGTAAATTTAGTGAACTCGTATTTTTCGCATTTTGATTTATAGTTCATAATGCTCATAACTAGAGGTCACGCGGAATAATTTAGGAGAATAAAATGCTTGTTATAATTTAGTACATTTTAATTTGTTTATTTTCAAAATGTCATTTTCTGTCAGTGCAATCAGTGAAATTAGTGAACGCCACCGACTTATAGTTGACAGATCCACATTTTTTTAAACCGGTAGTGGTGGATATAATTATTGGAGCTGATCACTTCTTTTGGATTTTAAAAGAAGGTTGTGTATAAATAATGTAAGCGACAAAATAATAGCGCAAAATTCCATGTTTGGCTGAATATCATCAGACGAAGTTTCAATTTGCGAAGATAAATGATGTACAAGTTTAAAATTTAAATATTTAGTTTTAACCCGTCAAAAATGACGGAAGTTTTTCATAAGCGTATGGATCTTGACTGCTAAACTTGTTCAGAAACTTGTTGAAACGTGCTTTTCATGTTGTTTTGTCGCTCATGGTTCACCTGCAACTTAAGTTCTAAGATTTATTCTGTACAGAAAAAACAATAGAACGATACACTCTTCTTGTCACTTTTCACTAAAAATACGTTCCCGCTGTAGTATAATACGAAACAGAAAAATCATCCACAAAAATGTGGTTTTTAAATATTGTTCCTTCCACTTGCGCTACATCTCATGACTGGATTTGGCCCATCACACCATTATTTCGTCATACCATCACACCATGACACCATCATTCCATCATAACATCATAGCATCTTACCATCTTATCGTCATACCATCAAATTATAGCATTATCACGCTATCGTAGCATCACACCATAATACCATCAGACAATCATATCATCGTACCATCCTTCCATCCTGTAATCATATCATCATACCATCTTACCATTATACCATCACAATCACCACCAAACTGTGTATTTGGGCAAACATCAAATAATTTAAATTTTTGTTGTTTAAAATTTCGTCGTTGCCACGACAATTTTCAATTCTGAATGCCACATACTCTGATTCAAATTACAACTTAAAATCACTACATTTCGTACTAACTTCATGCATTACAGCCAGAGATTCAGACATACAATTTAATTATTATTATTGGATCGATAAAAGTCTTAGAAGATTTTGTGAAATTTATGAATTTTTCTTAGATTTTGCTGCCGTTAATATTTCAACCTGGAAATCTGGATTTGTTACTAAGGCCTAAATATAAAATAAAATTTTTAATTAACATTTTGTTACTGGCCAATAACCTCATGTTGGTTATCCGTTAAGCTTAGTAACGTGGTATCGAAACGAAATTATCGATAATTTACTCATTACTTGAGTAGCGATTACAATTTAAAACACGTCTTCTGTGTATATCGAAAATTTGTAATGTAAGGTTTTTAATAGGGAGGGACCAACACAAAAACACAAAACAAATAATTTTATTAGTAATTTTATTTTTGAAGCAGTTCGTCCACCCTATTACTTAAAAGTCTGTTCCGAGTTTGAGTCAAAATCACTCCAGCTTTTGAAAACAATCTTTCTGATGGTACGGTGGTACCGGGTATTATCAAGGCGAGGTAAAACGGTTTTTCTTTTATTTCCACTGAATTAAAGGATTCGATTTTAGTTGGCAAACTGAATTCGCCAGATACAGGCTCAACTCATTTTTGTTTCCGTCCTTGCCGGTAAACCTTTTACGACGACCATGAGCTAATTTTGTATGATGTGTCCCAAAATCGTATGAGGTTGACGACTGTTCTGGCCGTTTGATATCAGAGGCGTTCATTATTTTTCTGATGGAAAAAATAGTACGGGCACCAGCTAAGGCATCTTTAAAATTAATATTTTTAAAGCGGCAATCGAGAATTGTTGAAATAATCCTGATGTGGTTGTTGTCGATTTTACCAAACCTACGATTTAACTCCTCCAAAACACATTCTTTTAAGATTTCGACGAATCGTTTTCGTCATCATTTCCTTTTATTGACTTTATTATTTGTTCTCTTAAACAATTAATGGTAGGGATTAAGGCCCAAAACCTCATGTTGACTATCGGTTAAACTATAACTATAGGTTCAGCTACATCTCTGCAACATTTTAGGAAATTCTCTTGAATTTTGCTACCCTTATAATTAAAAACAGAAAATTTTAAACTTTGTTAAATTATTTTTTACCGATGACTCATCTCTGCAAAACTTTGGAATTTTTTTTGCAATTTACTATCCTCTACTTTCTGAAAACTAAACTCCTAAAAAAAACTATTTGTCGGAATTTTCTGAAAATCCGCTTAACAGTTAAGTTGATTAACCTTTCCAGCAACCTGTAAAAATTTTATTGCAGCAATAATACAAAATAAATCTTAACAGTTGCCGCACAATGTATTAGAGTAACTGTAGACTTATGGGCGTGTGTGTATTTATTTTTGAAATGTTCGATTTTTGACCCTTGCCAGGTATAACATGTTATATTAAAATATCTAAATTTGTTTGTCGAATTAATTAGTTTTAAGATAAGAATATCTAATGCTGGTTCACGTCCGAAAAATAACAAACCTTGGCATTGATAAAAAAAAAACGTTCGCATTGCCAAAAAAAGTTTATATATGCGTAATCGATTTTGGTAAAACCGCCTTGAAAAAAAGATTCAGTATTTGTACATTAGTTTGTTTTAAACCGCCTAAGTTTTTTATAAATAAAAAATCCCACTCCGCTGTTGCTGCTGCTGCTGCGTATCAATTTTTCAACTCCATTACCATACCATACACATACGTTTATTATGTAAATTTATCATTGGGAAAATGTTTTTTTTTCCAATTTTATTGATTACCACGACCGCACCAACCAAAATAGCAACAGAATATACTATCAATAATATTCTATTGTTATGTATTGTATTTTCCTATATATCAGCTGATTAATTGTGAATAAATTTTCCGAAGCATAATTTATTTATAGAAATTCTATTTTATTTTTTCATTGTACATATGGAAATTTGAAAATTTAATTTTGATACAAACAACGAACAAACATTAAATTAAAATAATAATATAATTTTGGAAAATTCGTTTTTCGAAAATCGTGTATGAGAGGGCCACACACGCTGTAGAAATGCATTTTGATGGTATCGCTTTTGTATTATGTTTGTGTGAACGGAATATGGTTGGCACAGAGCACAGACAAAAGTATAATACGATATATCATAATAGCAAGGAAAAGCTTATAGTCTGTACAATAAAGGAAAAATTCCATTTTTCGTGTTGTTGGTATTGTTACATTCAAAACTCTCCGATACAAAGTATGTTCAGCAGCTCTGGCAGACTTAAAAAAAAGAAAAATACACAAAACATACATAAATGAAAAACTTTTCCCTTTTATTTTTTTTATGTTTTGCTTTATTTAAATCAATGAAGTTTCGTTTTACGTCATAAAGCAACAAAAAGCGAACGAAAAACAGAGTCGAAAAATAGAAAAACTGTGTTTAGTAAAATTTTGTTGGTGCCTTAATTTTTCATAACCAAAAACCATCGATCGTATTTCGCTCTCGTATAATGAAACGAATGAGGAAAACATATAAAAACAAGAAAGTTTCAATATATTGTATTATGTATGGTATGTACATACAACGAAAATGAAAAGTTAAGGATATTAACGGGTATTGGAAAACTTTTATTTGATCCGCCTAAATTATTTTTACTTTTTCTTAAGTTTCGTTACTTTGGTACCGTAAGATGTGTGTATACACAAGAAATGGTAAATCCTTGAAAATTATTCAATCTCGACATATTTAGTATACGGGCTTATAAGGGATGATGAAAACTTATCGATTTGATATAATTTTGTGTGACGGGCGAAATAGATATTCTCAGTTTCTTTTACTAATATTTATAATCATCGTTTTCCGCCCAATTCTCTATTTATCTGTCTCTTGATTTGGCATATACATAATATTTGTAAATTGATTTTAATCGTAAAATTCGTTCCAACTATTCGGATAGAAAAATCGATGAAACGGAAATTGAATGGTGATGTGGTGTTGAATAAATTATATTGTGTTATTATTATTTATTTTAATTTATTGGTTTTCTGGACAAATTAAGGCCAGTTTAAATTTAGGCTGCCTTTGTTTCGTAGGAATGATTTGAAACTTCTTAATGTTGTATAATATGACAAAAAAATCGACATAATAATAAAAAATTGTCCAGAGTGGAGGCAAATCAATTTAAGAAATATTTAATTTTTTACTCTCAATATATGTAGTTCTCTACCAAGTAAAATTAATCGATGAAGAAAAAAATTCAAAATATTTTTATATTTAAATTTGCCCAAATATATGTATGAACGATTAAATATGTCCACTATTCGGATCCCTCCATTCGGATCACCAAACCTAAAAAACTAAAATGCAGTGGAACCAAAGCATGCACGAAGCTAGTTCTCAAGACCGACTTATAATACTAGGAGGAAGGTCCGGAGGGCTCTAGAAAAGATTAATAATATCTCGCCAGAAGACAGAACGGATAAATATAGAGCTACGCTTGCATGGGCAATAAAGATCACCGAACCAAAGTCGTAAGGCTCTTCAGTAGGCTCACAGCTGAAAAGAATTAGATCGCTGGAAGAAAACCCTAAGACCGCTAAAAGGACGAAGTTCCACGCTACCATCATAAACAGTTATTGACCGGTCGCAAGAGGATGGCAGTATCACGCCCGCCAATTGGAGGAAGGTGTCCGACGGTGTGTTCCGACTTGTTGAGAGGGGGGCTGATACAGGAAACAGGCTAAACTGACTGCCTGTGCGGGTCAGAGATCCCTGTTCCTTAATAATAAGGCAGTGGAGGTACTGGACGAAGTATGGCTCGGAGCCCGCGTTGCTGTCATTGCTAAGGAAGAGATCAATGCAGGCCGAGAGCTCGGGTGAAGGACCCTTCAGACCCTAGCAACCCAAAGGTAATTGCAGATCAATGAAAGCTGATTACAGATCAGCCGTTATAATTATAAACAAAGAGTTGCTGACTGCACTGGAAAAAATCTATGGTACCATTAACTATGGTTTCAATGCAGTCACACTCAAAGTATATAAGTCTACCGCTGTGCTTGAAAGTTCATTTGGGCACCCTGAGTAAGCGGACAGCCAAGCAGAACTCTCTCCACTGATACGGAGATAACAATATCCATGAAGTCACTAAAGAGGCTCTCAGAGGATTCTATATCAGGGGAGAACTCTAATAGAACCGTGGTGGAAATGAAGGTATCAAAATTTTAACGTTTTTTCAAAAGCAGCATCAGTTGCTCTCCTGCTTAAAGTTTCGAAAGAAAGATATTATCTTGATCCAAGAACTTTGGGTCACTGGAGACCGGGTACTTGGACTCAAGTCTTCCTACTATAGATTAATGAATGTGAAAATAGAAGGTAGGATTCGGCCGTACATTTTCGTTAAAAATAATCTAAGTTGTTTTCTGTTTTCTTGTTGTCTGTTTCCTAATTACAGCAATGCAGATGTAGTAGCGCTTAACATTGAGGTCGATAAACGTAACCTCTGGCAAATAACAGCTTACCCAGCGTATTTTATGATGAGGACAATTCTCTTCACACAATCTGGGGAAGTACGAGATGAGTTACTCCTTGATTACGTAAACTTTATATATGTAACATAGGCAATAATCCGACTTTTATAACTAGGAACAGACAGGAGGTATTAGGTGTTACACTTGTTTCAAGCTTTTTGATGAATTCTATTAAATTGGAAAGTGTCGGAAGACCATTTCTTTTCTGATCATTGATATCTTTAATTCGAAACGGAAGAGGAGGAAAACCGACTGGAGTACCATTAGAACTATTCTGGGTAATTCACTTCCAGTTCTGATACCAAAACCTCCAGAAACTACGCCAGAACTTGATGCCTTAGTGGAGAAACTGTCCAGACCTTTTAATGAAGCGATCTCGGTCAATCTCGGCCAAGAGGCTCTGTAAAAAAGAAGGAAAACAAAAGCTGCTGTAGACTGGGACTCCTATAAGGAAGTCCTCAAAACTTACAAATTTGAATTAAGAAGTCCCAAGAACAGATCTTTGAGACTACACTGTGGCAAAATTCAGGAATCTTCATAGATTTCAAGGCTACGCAAAGTACTATCTACTGGCCCTTCCATCCCAAGTTATCTTCAACGGCTGGAGGGTATATGGATAGTGCGGAATCGTTGGAACTTCTGTTGGAGACTCACTTTCCCGGTTATTCCGATTTTGTGCTTGCTACGTCAGTAGGTAACAGGGCAAGTAGCCTCGTAGATCAAATTATCAGTAGACACACATTACTGTGGTCCAAATTTATATGGAAAAATTAAATTCTCTATAATTCGCAGTACGATAAATTGTATCGCCTGGGGTTTGTTTTAGTATTAAAACCTGAAAATCCCGATTTATTACTAATGTCCAAATATAAAATTTAATTATTAATAAAACATTTTTCTGGCCCAACACCTCATGTTGATTATAGATTGTAGTGGTACCGAGCGGTTTGTACTATAAGTTTATGATATTTCATATTTCATTTTTATTCTTACTTTATGACACAAGTGACAATTTTTTTTCGGTTAAAGCTTTGGAGTAAAAGACGAAAATTCCCGTGTGCGTATAATTAAGATTGGGCCCCAACAGTAGTTATATAGCACAATCCTACTGGGGTATGCCCAACCCATTATAAAAAAAAGATATCTGGGAGCACCATAATCCAGAATTATGCGGGCCCAGGCCCTGGCCGCATCATCGAAACAAAAGGTTTGTAAGGTTTTAGGATGTTAGTCACCGAAATAACTAGAACAATAATCGCAGCAGAGTTATTGTCTAACTACATAATTAATTTATTAAAAGTTAGTTAAATAGTTGTTAGTGTATGTTAGTAGTGAGTATTGCTAGATTCATATGTATACTTAATACTTAATATCCAGGGATCTTCTCTTCTCGTGCTGCATACAAAGATTTTTACCTATCCTCCAGTAATCACCATCTAACACGGTGGATGTATTTGTATTTAAAGACTCCACAGCAATATAATTTGTATGCATTGACGATCTAATGGTTGTTTAAGTCAGTTAAAGAAAGAACCTACAGTATAGTCGTATATCTCAGATGTATGTCTCATTGTAGTATATTACTCAACAAGCATATATTGATAGCTGTTATTCACGAAGATGAAGTTTATCTGAGTGAATAATACCTTGTTAAAGTAAACCGAAAGTTTTCAGCCGAAAGATTTAAAATGTTGGTAATGCAGATAGTGTCTTGGCTATATCAGCCGAAAGTTACCAGCCGACATATTTCAGCCGAAAAGATTTTAAACATCCTAAAAACTGGTATTTCATTGAAGTGACATTACGACTGAATAAAGGCTCATTTTGGTTTGTCACTGTTTACCATAGGAATTATACTTTAAGTTTCATCAGAAACGCCAAATATAAAATATAAAAATTTGTATAAATGCAAACTTTAAAGTGTCATGTCTGAAAAGTATTTCAATTAGTGTGCGTTACCAACAATTATCCCTAGAAAAACTATCAGGACATGTTTCATGTGGGGAGCCCGAGAAAGTTCCTTTGAATTAAAAGCCCATATACAATTTAAAAATTTGTATGAATTCAACCTTTAAACTGTCATGTCTGAAAAGTATTTCAATTAGTGTGCCTAGCCAAGAATTATCCCTAGAAAAATTATCAGGGCAAGTTTCATTTGGAGAGCTCGGGAAAATTCGTTTGTATGAAAAGCCGTATAAAATTAAATAATTAGTATATATTCAACCTTTAAATAATTAATTGTTGGTAATTGTTGACTCGGCACACTAATTGAAATACTTTTCAGACATGACACTTTAAAGGTTGAATTTATACAAATTTTTTAATTTTATATGGGCCTTTCATTCAAACGAATTTTTCCGTGGTCCCCACATGAAACTTGCTCTCATAGTTTTTCTAGGGATAATGGATGGTAACGCCAAAGCTTACCTAAATATACAAGCCGTCAGGTAGAGACCAATTTTAAAAGAAGCTTAATTTAAGGGGGATACATTTTACGATTTCCCATTAGAACCCATGTAAAATTGAACATTGTTGATTAAAATTTTATGAATGAAAAATACTCGTAACAGAAAATATTTTAAGGTTTATATTTAAATCAAACCTTTGAGTATAACATATTTTAAAACCAATAACTTAAATTTAGTAATTTGATTAATATAATTAAAATAAAATTGTACAAATTTACTTTTTCTTTGTATGTACATATATGTGAAAAATTTGGAAAAATACAGTATAAACATATAAAAATGAAATCAGTGACGTAAGATCTTGTTTTGTAAAAACAAAATTTTTTTTTGATGTTATGAAGTTGGCTACACAACGTTTTTTTAAATTTTGAAAATATTTTTAACAGTGCAATAATTCTGTTAAATGGGAAACTAAGTATTTACCAGTAATTTAAACTAACGTATGAATGTTAATTTATTTAATGTTTTATTTTATTTGGTAAAGTATTTTATGTTTTTCAAATATACAGGTCGATTATAGAATCCGCGTGGACACGGAAAAAATA
Organism: Tipula vernalis; assembly: GCA_958295665.1. NCBI lineage: Eukaryota > Metazoa > Arthropoda > Insecta > Diptera > Tipulidae > Tipula > Tipula vernalis. Next base: position 163,192,204 of record OY282560.1, on the reverse strand, counting down.
AATTCATTACTAAAACTTTTTACATTTATTTTAATGTTCGTATTTTGCTCAAATCAAGCTTTCTAGCGCTTAATCCATTTCGTGTTCGACAAAATCTGTCCGGTAATTGAGCCTCATATAAAACGCGAGCTCTTGAATTTCCCCTTTGGTCATCATGTAATTTATGGAATTATACCCGGATATTTTTGTGGCATTCCCGGATTTATTTAATAAGACGCAATTAAGCAATTGTTGTGATATAATGAATTTATTAATCTCGTTAGTCGCATTTCTTTTACTCCAGCTTAAATTTAAATAAAATAATTAAATAATATATATATTTATATATTTATCAAATAATTTAATAATGTTGACACGAACATAAAACGAAGAATTACAGTAACCGCAGCCAAGAATCAACTCTCTTGATTCCGTCCTGGATACTTAAAGATTTCAAAAATAGGTGTCACAAATTTCTGGAATATAATATCGTCCGAATATAGTAGAACTTGGTCGAATACATAATTTATTGCTTCGGCAATCCGGTCATCAGCTTCGGCACCCTGACTCAGTGCTGTCGAAGTGAGTACAATCGGAGTATTTGTACTACTTTCGCCTAGTGGTTACTCCTGCACTCCGCTATTTCATTCTGTACTCCCCTTTTTTAATAACTGCTGTACTAATAATACATTTACACAATATCCTAACTTATCGGATTTGTTTGCAATAATTATAATATTCTGGGAGATAGCTGGCTTTTTCATAAAGCATTTTTTCAACGCTAATTTAAAATGGTTTCTGTCATCAGGCAAAAACCCATAAAACGGTTTTCTTGCAGTAATGTGCCAGTCACAAATATGTAAAATTTGTGCGAACTAAATTACTTCAACTTCACAATGGGTTTTTTTTCAGAATCTGACGATTTGTTGGTAAAACTTATAAAAACATCAAGGTACTCTGTATGCGGCACCAGATAAACTCAAACATGATTATTTTGAGATTTCCTGATTTTAACAAAAATCTTTTAGTTGCTTTGGCTAAATATTTAGATTAGGATCTAGTGAATACAAAAATTACGCTGAAAGACAAATTATGCGGCCATTTATCCTTACCGCACAAAAACGATGTGTGTAAGTCTGGATTTGCAATACTCTCAAATCCTTCCATAAGCTTAGACTAGGATCCTATTTTATAGGGATATTAAAATAGTACTTTTCAGACTAGGTAGAAAGTTGTCTGGAAGTTTTGGATTTAAACAGTGTGATATGGGAAATTTCATTGCCTTGATATCAAAATTCTCAAATCCTTTGCTTACATTTGAATAAAATCCAGTCCCCCTTGCATCTTTCTTCTCTAGCAAGGTTAAATGCCGACAGCAGAAATTGTCTTTCAGTTTTATTTTGACATTCTCTTTCTCGCCTAGGTAGGATATAGGGTGACCATACCTCTTGGAAAATTCAGGAGGAACCACAAAAATAATAATTTCAACAAAATTTAATTCGAACTCCAACCCAAATGACTGGCCCTATGTTTACTCTATAGGAACAAATATGTGTGTTCCATTCGGTGCTGAAGGTGAACAAAATTGTTTGGGTTGGCTGTGTAGTGTTTCCAAAATAGTTGTAGTCGTTGGGCCTTGTTTTATTTTAAAAAACTCTTATTCCAGCTCTGCCTTACGGCATAAAATTTTTTCAGGCCATGAAGTAAATAGGAACTATTTAAAGAATTTACAAAATATTGTAGATAAAAATATCACTAAAATCCATCAACGTGCTTATTCCATCCGTTTGATACAGGAGACTGAGAAGAAAGTCTCAATTAGCTAAGTATATGTCTATCAAAAAAACAAAGAAACATTGGTAAAACAATGTTTCTAATAAATGTCATCAACCAAAATATCATTAGTGGTGTTCTGCAATATTTCTTGAATTTGGCTCTTATTTTATTGATCAAATCCGACCCCAAATGAAGTGACCCAACGTATTTTCTGGGTGTGAATAATTCTGTTTTATATTAGGAACTGCAGATCGAATCGGTTTTATAATTCAGGTATAAAACTACACTAAAATCCATTGGCAAAGGTGCTCCATTTGGTGCTGGAATCTGAAAATTTAGAAAAGGCCTGGAGTGGTTATGAAAGTAAAACACAAATTTTTCTTTGGCAAATCTAATTTCCTTAAATTTTTTCTCATAACCAAAGTGGCATTATAGTGTTTTGCAATATTTGTTGAATTCTGGCCTTGCTTTATTTAAAAAACTCCATTGAAATTTATTGTCTGACTTTGCCAATACATTTGATGATCAATGAATTAGTTATAGCACCACTAAATCAAGATTCAAGTTAGAAGTTTAAAACTCTTTTAGAAGAGATTTTACCAAGTGCATGTTTTGTGACCAGTCGTCGCCACCAAACCAATATTAACAATTTTTGTAAATCAAATACACAACATATTTCGAGACTTAATAACTGTCCTGTTTTTTAAGTCTTCGTCCAGGCTTCAATATTTTTGACCTGGTCACCCCCTAGGCACCTGAATTTCGTGGATCGGTACTGTTCTCTACGAGAAAAATTTAAAAAAACCTAAACGATAATCTAAAAATATCTGTGATTTCGTGGAGAGTTGTGACCATGTTAAAAAAACTATTTAGCTCGAGCGGCATACAGAAGCGTAACGCTTTAATAGTAAAATAAATAAAGAGCTCTAAACCAATAATTAAAAAAGTTTTCTTTTAATATTCCAATTTGGCTCAAAAACTAAAAACTATTTTAGTGTAATTTGCTAGATCGTGATTTTATATGTAATCCCTTCTGACTAGAAATACTGCCCTGAAAACGTACTCCGTTTAAAGTATTCAGTATTCTGACATCAATTGACTGGAGAGAAACAACCTGTTGACTGTTTTTATCAAGCTGACTCTGTTAAAACGCAGATCAACCCTCGAACGAAGTGGCGCAAGCGCCTAACCTCAATCAAACTTTATAACTGTAATTCTCCAATTCCACAAACCACAACATAATATTTATGTTTATCCGATTACTTACACAACATTTTATTTCACACAAAACTATCACACACACTGACTTAGTGAATTATAAACTATTTTCTTAAAATTTCGCCCGTGTCAATTTTTTTTTTTTTAAATAAGACGGCAAATTGGCAACATAAGCAGGCTGAGACTTTATCCACTTGTGAATGTGATAGAGGAAATATTTAAATAATTTTATAAACAATTTTGACATTTTTTTGCTCAAAATACGATTTTCTGTGAATAAATAAGCAAATTAACGTACCCTAATTTACCGCTAACACGTCATTCCTTGCGTATTTCACATTCAACCTTAAAATTGTCGGCATCTTTAATAAAAGTACTTTATTTTTTTATTTAAAAGGTTTGTCTTCGAACTTCCCTCAAAAAAATTTTAAACCTTCTTCGTTTGACTATACCGAGGCTGCCTAAGGTTTAAATAGTTGTGTTTATTCTTTTTTTTTTTGCGTTTTTCTAATGCTCAATGTTCACCGTTATAAAATGTATAGCGATAATTAAATAAAGTTAGTCAGTTTTTAGGATTAAAATAATTGACAGTCTTGTCTGGTCACACTTACTTAAGGATCAATTACTTGCGGATTGAAGTTAAAACAAAGTGTGCAAGCTGAAGCGAAGCTTCTAATGGTAGTACCGGCTCCCGGAATTAGAAACATCATATTAGAGCCCCATTTCCATCGCATGTGTCGAATTTCGTCATAACCGGTTAAGAATAGTCAAGTTCCATCTCAATCGCACAGAGTTGCGTTAAAATTAAGTATAAACCATACGTACGTTTCTTTGAAAATAAAACGAAAGTATAGAATGTAAAGTGGAAACTTTGTGAGACGGTGTAGGTTTCTAGTCTAGATACCTACTGTGGTATCGTCTGGCAACAACATTTCTTCCAATTTCCCAAAATTAACTTTGTGAAAATGATGAACATGTTCGCATACTTGATAAATCCGTATACATCTGCCGAAATTACGCTTTTGAAAATGAAAAGGGTTCGAAACTAAAATTGCTTTAAAATAAATTTTCCATTAACCACTTATAGTTTCGCTGACCTGTACTCAGGCCTACTAGAAAAACTTATAAAATCTCAAAACGATAATCTAAAAATATCTGTGATTTTGTGGTTATGGCCACGTTTAAAACTATTTAGCTCGAGCAGCATACAGGGCTAACGCCTTAATAGTAAAATAGATAAAGAGCTCTAAACCAATAAATAAATCACTTCTCTATTAATATTCAAATTGTCACAAAAACTAAGTACAATTTTAGTGTAATTTGTTGGATTGTGATTTTTCTTAAACACCAACAATAATTTATGTCTAACGTCTTACTGTACTTCCTTTGGACTTCAAATACTCCCCCGAAAATTTGAAACCTACTCCGTTTAAAGTTTTCAAAGCGACAGCACTGCCCTGACTTACTTCCTCCTAAAATTTAGTTAAAAAAAAAAACATTTTTAGCTATGAACATTTTACCGGCACAGCCAAGAAATTACAATACTATACCTCATTTGGTTCTCTTTCATGATTCGATATTCGCTTTAATGCGTTATGCTCGCTGATGCGTTCTTTGTCTTTCGATGCCTGTCTAACATGTTTTTCGCGACCCCTATGCAACTCATGTCGGTATTTTGTATTGCTGTACACATCCATATACAAAAATATCATTTCCTTCATGGCCACATATCCAATCAAGTAAATAGTCCGTGTCATCAATTAAGCGAGGAGCTTCAAAATTTCGCCGCCAACATTATGATTCTTCTCGTCCTCGGTCAACCATTCAATCGATTTTTTCTCGATCTTTTGTAAAATTTCATATAATATTTCCTCTTTCACTTTATCTGGTGATTGAGATACTTGATAAATAAAATAAAATGCGAATGCGGTAATGGGATCAAAATTTTTAAAATTTTCCACCCCTAAATACAGTCATACATAAGTTTTTTTAACAGTTTGAACGAGTTGGTTGTTTGAACTGAATCGCCTAAATTTAGAATCATCTTTGTCGTGTACTAAATTTAGTAAAAACGTTAGTACGGATGAATAAACTTCAGGATCTTTCATTTCGAATTCAAGAAGACCATAATCCTGAAGAATTGGTACATTCACCTGAGCGACTGAATTTGATGCGCTGAAATTAAAGATGAATTCAGTTTTTCAAAAACTAGTCTTAATTAAATTTATATTTACCATGATGCTAATACGAGTACATGTAAAGCTTTTCTTGCTTCATCTTCCATTGTATCTTCAAACATCATATTTTCAATTACCCCACTTTCGATCCAATGCCTTATTAAAATTCCAAAAGCCTTGTAAAAACCTTTTGTCAAAAAATTAAATAAATTTGTCAAGTTGTCAACTACCTCAAGAGCATGAGATCTGCCATCCTTATCGGTCGAGAAAAATATTCGGAAGTAGGCATTTGTGACAGAATCGCGTTTTTCTTTATCACTCGACCACACTAAATTCAATGATTTAATCAAGTGAAATAAAGTGAAAAATGAAATGGCTTCAATCACATCACTATTTGTTTTCGACAATAAAAATTCCTCTAATTTTGATAATGTACTATTGAGGCTTTGAAAATGGGTTTCGCTCCAAGAATGTTTTAATCAAGATAATGGCATTCTTGCGCACCAAGCTACTTTTATCGTCTAACCGATCGATAGCATTCACTAATATTTTATGTTGATATAACAACGGCACAGCATGAGCATCTTTCAGCTCATAAAATATATTCAAAGCCTTTGATCGTACATGTGATTTAACATCCATCATGTGATCGAAAAGTTTTACGAGAAAATCATCTCGCACCAGCTTCTTTTACTTCGGTTAATTATTCCGACGTTAAATTTTTCAGTATTGCATCGCTCATCATTTTTAATATATAAATTCTTAGAGCGTAGGACTGATTGTTTAATATTTCCAATGAAATTACGTTCGACTCGGTTACAAATAAACCATTTTTCGATGTCTTCGCTAAAACTTAAATTTGTGTGACATCAGCTGTCTCAACACATAGTTCAGTTTACTGGAACTATTTGCGGTTTTGCTGGAAACGATAAATTTAAACTAGTCAGCTAATAAATAATAAAATAATAAATAAAAATAAATATATAAATTTAAATAATTTAAAAAAAAAATGTAAACTTACTACTTTTCTCCAATGACAAGTATGACATTTGTTGAGAATATGTCAAAAAATTAGCTTTTCTATTTTGTACACTGTCAAGTGTAGTGCGGAATTAGTGACATCTGTAGTTTACCACAAAAAAAACATATTTCGGTTACTATTTCTGTTCGCATGAGTTATAAAAATGAATAATCCGTGTTATTTTGTTTTCCCCGGACTTATTATGGTTAATAGAGCAATCAAATGTCAAAGTGGTTTTTATGTGCATTAATATTAATTATTTGAAAAAAACAACAAAAGAATAAACAATTTATCAGAGCCAATCAAAACTTGAAAATCTTTTGTGAAAGTGTTGGATTACGACCTCAATTTGAAAAGTACTTAATTGGTAAGTATTACAGTAACAATAAGTCCAAAAAATTTCTATTGTAATTTACCTGTCCGGTTAAATTAGTTAAATTAGTTAAGCCAGTCTTTTAATTTTGCGTATATGTTTGAGCATTCAGTCAATAAATAAGACTTCATTATGTGGATATTGTTTGAAAAAATTTAGAAGGTTTTTATGCCTAATGGAAGCAACTTTCTTAATTTTTTGTCCTGTTTTTTTTTGTTGCTTCCATGTGTGCTTTCCTTTTAATAATAAATTATTGTTATTATACAAATAAATAAATAAATACAATATCTTATTAAAATCACAAAAAATTTTTTTGTAAATTAATTAATTTTTAATTGACGAATGGTACCTTTTACTTGAATCATTTTCGTATTTTTAATTTAGCTGATGAATTCTTTTTGTTAAACTCATTTCCACCGTTAGAGATAGGAATATCAATATTCAAATTTCATTCAAATCATTATTGCAATTTTTGAATGTTGAAAACAAACGCATCGTCCGAATTTTTCGACTTAAAATCAATAATGTCCGGATGAAATCCGCATGCTCGTTAAACTTTTTATTTACTAAATTATACTCCTAACTTGCTAAAACATTATTTTGAATTGTTTTTCTGAAATGTGAATTTATTTCAATTTCTTATTACCGCCATCTTATTTCAAACACGAAAATTACACGGCCATTTTGTTTTTTTTTAAACTTATTTAATTAGTCGAGTTTATAAGTAGGTGTCACTAATGGCTTATTACAAAAAAAAACATGAACGAAAGGTATGACGTCATGAGGTGTAAAGATGTGTTTGTAAATAAAGGGGTTTTAGTAAAACATTAATTAAATATCTATAAACAAAATTTTATTAATTGATTTTCAAATCGTATATTTACCAATCATTCTTCTTGATAACGTAGAAATCAAAATTCATTTTTGTATGATTTTAATAATTTCCGTCGACATTTTGACGTCTCAATTTAATTATAATGAAAATGGCAAAAGACTACTCGATATTAATTTCAAAAATGAAATTTTTATTTGGTAGTAGTGAATAATGGGAGAAGGGACTACTAGATAAACTAGCAGTGAATAATAATGGATATCATTATAATTGAAGAAACAAATGTATAATGAGTATATTATACGTTAGTCGTGGACAAAGTTTGTTTATCATTTAGTTTTTATAATCATTTCTTTCATTGGCTCCAATCAAATTTGAATTCGAATATCTTTGTATAAAGCTTTTACCTCCAACAATTATAACAATAAATTCATCGAAGCCGTAGGGCAGGCAAATAAAAATTATTGCTGTAGGTCAAATAATAAGAATTATCGTTTAAGGAAATAACATCAAATTTATAATATTAATTTAAACGCTTCTAAAGTTAAATCTATCGTAATTATTTAAAGTTTTTGCCTAAAACATAGAAAACAAGATATGAACATGACGCTTGCTCTACGCCATCGGCTGTCAATTTAAATCATTAGACATTTGAGGAACAAGGTCAATTGTTAGATTGTTTTGATTTTTTGTTTCATTTAATTTTTTCTGCTTGGCCCTTTATCGATTTATTTTAATTTCGATAATTTGTGACCACAAGGCAAAATCGCTTAAGTCACATTTGATAATTTTTCTAGAGAGTTAAATATTAAATTCATTTTTGACTTATTGACGATCTAATAAGAGCTTAAAAAAGTCTGTTTTGTACTATAAGCGAGACTGAAACTTTTATTTTATTTTCTAATACATTGACATTTTACATGCTTAACTTCTTAAGTATCACACCAACACTTTCCCTGAATAGATATTGCCTGTAAATTGATTAACTAATTTAATTTAGTTGTAGTATAAATAAAACAAAACCAAGTAACTAATTCTACAATAATATTTACATTTCACTTATAGCTAGGGTTAAATGAGACCAAACTGTTTCAAAATTATCATCTGTTTGTTGCTTACGATTTCTTGGATTATTGCTATTTTAACTCAACAAATTCACTACATAGCAAACATCCGGTCGAGTTATCTGCACCACAAACAACAAACTACCAATTGCTTACGGTCCGTTTGACATCTATTGTTGTTCATCGCACGACTTTGAACAACCTACAGAAAATTTTCTGATTTAAATCCAACGGCGTAAAGATTGGGTTGTAATCACTCATACCGAAACGATTGAGAATTTCGGATATGTACTGCGATTGGTCGATTGACATTGTGCCAGCCGCCTTGTCACGAGTAATTCGAACTCCCAATACCGATGATGCATCACCTAAATCTTTCATCTCTAAATGCATTGGTCGGCATTCGGAACGCTTCAGATCAAATTTTACCAGCGCACTTCAGTTTCTCGTTCCATATACGACTTGATTGCTTTAATCCGTAACACGATTTACGCAGCTTGGGAGTTTATCTATTAAATATTTTTGGAAATTTATAGATTTTGTAATTCTTCTGTCCCACATTCGATGCGTGAACAATTTACCAAAAATATCTGTTAACGGAGCCAACATTAATTTCTCTGGCACCGTTAACAATCTTGATGGAACTCTTTGTTGGAACTCCCATATCGAAACAGTTAATACGAGGATAATATTTTACTAAGAATTCCACGGGCTACGATCAAATCTGTTTAAAAAAAAAAAAAAAAAAAAAAAAAATCTGTTTTAAACGATCTCAGACCTCGATTGGTCAAATCTTTTGTTCAACCTCATTTTCTTTATGGTGATGTGGTCATTTCAGTTAGTTGGTGTGTCAGGTATGTCTTTGGAGCCATTGAAGTGGTCGTTAGCTACCATGACTAACTTCTAAGTATTTATCGTCCGTCGTCGCTTATATCAAGAAATGTTATAAATAACATTAAACAACCAGTGCCTAGAAAAAGCAGCAAATCGGACCCCTAAAAATATCGTCCAACAGCCGTAGTCTCTATCATTAATTTTCAACTAATGAAATATCTAGATGACCACTACCTTAGATCCGATCATCATTACGGTTTTCGTCGTGATTGATCGACTGGAGGTTTAATTAATTATGTCTGGTGAGTCCCGTGTTATAGCACTTGACATTTCGAAGGCTTTCGATCATGTGTGTGATAAAGGTTTGCTGTATAAGTTGGTAGCGCTTGGACGGAATGAACGATTGAGCTGATTTTTGGATATTTAGTGCAAAATTAAAAATAAATTGACACGTGTCTCATTATTTTTTTAACAGTGATGGTGGTATGATGGTGAAGGTGTTGAAGATGTTGATGGTGATGATGAAAAGTAAAGTAGTGATGGTAATGATGATGGTTATGGTGACTGTGATAGTGATGTTGATGATGTATGATGGTTTGATAGTAATATGTTGTGTTGTTACGATGGTTTTTCTTTTTTTTTGTTTTTTGTTGTAAGGATCTGGGGAAAAAATTCATTTACGAACCCCTGGAGAGTTATTGACTCCAGGGAGTGTGGGACTCCTTTCGACTACCCACTAAAATACACCAGACCCCTGCCACTGTATCCCTTGCCCCCCTGGTACCACCGTCAGGTACTTCATTAGGGGGAGGATTTAGCTTGCGCTGTTACCTTCTACTGTTACGGATCGATTCGAGCACCCGTAGGTACCTCATCACAGTGGCGGCGAAGTGGCTAACTGCGCTCCAATTGCCTTCTGTTTCTAGCATGAGCTCAACACAGTTGCTCGGGCTTACTTCAACTCGCAGCTTCTCAGTCATCTGTTTCCTCGGATCGTCGAATCTGGGACAATGGAAAAAACATGCTCTACGTCCTTAACCAACCCAACACAATTAGGACAGTCTGGGCTGTTTTCAATTTTAAACCTGCACAAATATGCTCGAAAGCATCCGTGACCTGTGAGGAACTGGGTGAGATAAAAATCGACATCCCCGTGATTTCGGTTCATCCACACAGCTAAATCCGGTATTAGCCAATACGACCATCGGCCTTTTGAGGACGTATCCCACCGAGCCTGCCACCGTTCCATTAATCCATTAACTCTGCTCTTGCGGTGTTGCGTAGTGAACTCCTGTTCGGTACGTTTCTCTGAGCGTATAGCCTATGCCTTCCCATAGCTAACAGATCAATAGGCGGCATGCCAGCCACGACGTAAGCAGCATCGTCAGAGACCGTACGAAATGCACAGGCAACTCTTAAGGCGCAACTTCTGTATACTGCATTTAATCTGCTCCTATAGCTCGGTACATTGAGCGCCTCAGCCCAACCTGGTGCTCCATATAGCATAATAGAGGTAATCACGTTCGATAGGAGTTTCTTACTTTTGTAGGTTGAACCACCTACATTAGGCATTATCATAGAGAGCATAAAAACAGCCTTTGCTGCCTTGTTACTGACAAATTCTATGTGATCCTTGAACGAAAGTCTGGCATCCATCATCACTCCCAGATATCTGATAGCTGACGTCGACAGAACTTCATGATCCATCATTTGGAGAGATATTGACTCCTTAGTTTTCCTGCTTGTGATAAGAAGTGCTTCTGTTTTATGCTGTGCCAGCTTCAAACCTACAGCTGACATCCAGCTTTTAACTTTCTCAAGTACCTCCACAAGTATCCATATGGGTTGAATTTCCTCTATCTCCTTAGCAACAATGACTATCGCAATGTCATCAGCAAATCCTACGATCAGTGCTTCTTTAGGTAAAACGAGTCTGAGTACACCGTCATACATGATGTTCCACAGCGTCGGCCCCAAAACTGAACCCTGGGGTACGCCACCTAGAATCTCATAATCGATTGGCCCATCGTCTGTGTCATATTTCAGTACTCTATTCCTGAAATAATCCCTAACAATTCTCTGTAAGTAGAGTGGGACATTCATCCTTTTTAAGGCTAAGAGGATTTCTTTCCAATTAGCAGTATTAAATGCGTTCTTAACGTCGAGCATAATCATAGCACATTATTTTTTCTTGCCACCTTTCCATCTCTTTCCCTTGATCGCACTTTGAGCAATGTTTTTGACAAGTTCCACCGCATCAATGGTAGATCGGCCCTTCCTAAAGCCAAACTGCTTATCCGAGAGACCACCAATTTCTCCAATATACGAGTATGAATCAAGCCTGTTGCATATTATACGCTCAAACACCTTCCCCATAGTATCGAGCAGACATATAGGGCGGTAAGCTAACGGTTGGTCGAGTGGCTTACCAGCTTTAGGAATCAGGACCAGGGTTTGTAGTTTCCACTGTTTCGGGAATATGCCTTCGCTTAGACATTGATTATACACCTCGAGGAATATTCCTGGTTTGGCGGGAATTGACGCTTTTACTGCCACGTTTGGTATTTTACTCGGACCCGGGGCTTTGTTAACTCCAATCCTACAACAAGCCACATTCAGCTCTTCCAAGGAGATTTCTGGCACTGTTTCACTTTCCAATCTTCGTTCGATTTCTGGAATCTTTCCGAATTGTTGCGGAAAAAGACTGGAAACAATTTCCCTCATTGTTTTGGCACAGGTCGGGGCTTCATTTTGTGGACGCCTAAGCTTGCCCATTATCAGCTTGTAGGGTCTGCCCCAGGGGTCGCGATCCACCTCCCCGCATAGTTCAGCAAAACAGCGCCGCTTGCTTTGACAAATGGCCTCTTTAAGTCTCCTACGAGCTTCACGAAATTCGTTTTGGAGACTAACCGAACTAAAAGTACGCTTTGACCGCTGAAATTTCCGTCGAACACTATGGCAGGCTTTGCGAAGCTGGGCTATTTCCTCGGTCCACCAGTAAACTGGGAAAAGACGGCGACCTACAAATCTTCTGGTCATTGTTGCATCACAGGCTTTAATAATGCCAGTTGTTAATTGGCTTGCCTTATCGTTAATAGATCCAAGCAGTTTGAAATCCTTAGTCATCAGTAGAAAAGATTATTGGTCGAAAGGCGTTGACTTCCATCCAGCAAATTTCCTAGCTTGTTCTTGTGGCTCGCTTTTCCAGGTATTAAGTTTAATTATGATTGCTTGATGGTCGTTTTGAGTGTAACGCTCGCTGACTTCCCAGCTAACTCTTGATGAAAGACCTGCACTGACAAAGGTAAGGTCTACCACTGATCCGACTCCGTCCCTGCGAAACGTGAGGACCTTTCCTACATTAAAAAACACGACATCCAGTACCGAGAATGCCTCCATCAGAACCTGCCCTCTTCGGTTTATGCATTGACATCCCCATTCGATCGCCCAGGCATTAAAATCTCCGACAATAATGACAGGCTTGCTATTTAGAGCATCAGCTACCAGACGGTCCAGAAAGATTTCGAACTGCTCAATTGGGATATTTGGTGAGGCATAGCAATTATAAATATGGATTCCTTGAACTTTCACTTTGATGAAGTCAGCCTCGATACGACCACAAGACCAAACAGCCGCTCTGTTCCTAGTATCAGTCGCCCATTTAGCACTATTCATATTCCTGTAGTGCTCGCTAATAATGGCAATGTCCACCCCTAGCTCGCGCACTGTCGTCTTGCGCTACCTCACAGTGGTTAAGGTTTAACGGCAACAAAATCATAGCTCAGGGTTTTGTGGCGATCTCTTGAAAGCTGGGTATTCTCTAGACCCTACTATGTGGTTAGACTTGCCTTTACTATGACATAGGTAACAGTTTGCTGGGTTTATGCAGGCCTTAACAAAGTGTCCCTCCTCTCCGCATTTAATGCAAGCCTTGAATTTATTCTCAGTGCTCATACATTCTCCGACTCTGTGTCCAAAGTTAAAGCATCGAATGCATCTAACTGGTGGTCTCATTTTCTCCCTGATTCGGCAAACTACCCATCCAATGCGAATTTAATTCGCTGCGATAGCCATCTTAGCCAGTGTGAGGGGTAGAGCCAGCACAGCTGTTTTTGTACCGCAATTTGCTTCTCTAAGCGATTTCACTACGCCTACATCAAGATCATTGAATCCCTCGAATTTACTAATTATTGCCTGGTGGATCTCCTCTTTAGTTGTGCCCTCGTCAAGATTTCTGATATCAAGGAGTTGTTCGCACGGTTGAGTCAACGCTTTGACCTTAACCTTTACGCCCAATACAGCTTCAAGTGAAGATTTAAATGCCGCAGTTTGCGTTGTTTTAGCTTCTGTTAATTGAAGAAGCATTTCACCTTTGGCCGTTTTTTTTATTCGGGCTACATTGTTTTCAAATCCCTTAAGGCCAGCGTCGTCTGAGATCTTCTTAAGGATATCAGCGTAGGTCATATCCTCACCCTTACTAATGAGGATTGCATCCGGCCGAGGCAGTTTTTCTTTACGTTTCCGGATTTTCCTTCCTACCTGGCGCCAGGGAGCTTCTACCTCTGGCGTCTCCTCGAGCACATTGTCCAGCGGATTATTAGAGTGGGGACGCGATGAATCTAGAGCAGATGTTTTGACTCTTCCTGCTTTTTTCCTCTTCCTAGTCTGAGTCGCCGGGCTTCCATCTTCCCTTCTTCTCTTAACAGATGCCACCTCTTGGGCCTGCTCTGTAGCGCTAGTTTCGTTCTTCTTTCGTACCGTAGCAGTTGCTAACCTTAGGAGATGTTTGTGTCATTTGTGTTTACCTTTTCCTTCAGGCTATCCGTGGCATGCCTATAAAGTGTCTTCAGGTTTAAGATCATGCTTTTAATCTTCTGATGCCCGTTATGTTTGGTTTTCGTGAATTCGTGGAGCTCTGCAATTTTGTCACCCAATGCCTCGATAGCGTTGTTGGGTCGACTGATGGTCGATACAGCTACAGCTTTACTCGTTGATGGTAGTGGTTTAGTGGTTGGAGATCGCTCTACTTTCGCACTTTTCCCGAAGTTGCTTTCTCTCTCAGTGCGTGATTCCACAATCTCGCTTTCGTTGTTACGATGGTATGAATTATGGTGTGATGGTATGATGGTATGATTGTGTGGTGGTATGATGGTATGATGGTTTAGTGCTATGATGGAATGGATGTATGTTGATGAGGTGGTATCATGATATGATTAATTGTGATATAATTGTATCATGGTTTGTGGATATGCTGGTATGCTGGTATGATCTTATTATTGTACGATGCTATGGTGGTGTGATGGTATGGCGTTAAGACGGTATGACGGTTTTGTGGTATGGTGGTATGATGATATGATAGTCTGGTGGTGTTTTGGTTTAATAGTACGATAATATCTTTTATAGAATGTACGATTATTATTATTGATAACAGTATCATTCGTAAATTCAGCCTTTGGAAGCATGTCAAACTAATTTCAGAAGGTTTACGCCAACTTCTTCTACAATACAGACGAAAATGGTAAGGATAATGAAGAACTTGAAGGGTCTCACCGCATGACAATTCTGTCTTCTAAGCTCACATTCAATATTTAGTTCTTAGGGACGGAACCTCATACAAATAAATGAGCAATTAACGCTGACAACGAAGCATTACGCAGTACTTTATCCAACAGACTGGCTGTACTCTATCTATCCTTCGCCTTACGTCTTCTAAGTATATGGATTTCAGTCATTCCCACTATTACGCATTTGACTCCAACCGTTTGTAATTTCCAATGAAGAACAAGAGTAGCCGTCGCTATTATATTATTTCCCCGCTTTCTATTAGAATAATTTTAAATCCCGAAATACGGCCTATCATGTTTACTAAAAAGCACGACTTAAATGAGTAAATACATTTTCAGAAAATGGCAGAAATACCTTTTCATTCATAAACTTTTACCGGCTATAGTTAATATTTTGTCTGTTTGGCTATAGTTGTGTTCTGTCCTAATTACCTTCTAAAGAGAGATCAAACGAATCTCTTTAATTTTTTTAAAGAAAATATCGTGGGTCTGGCAGGGTATTCTTTGAAGAAATGACTTAGATAATGTAAAATCGGTTATCGATGTGTGTTCCCCAACTGCCCTAACTACCTTCTAAGCATTTATCGTCGTTGCGCGTGATACCATTTGATAAAGTGAAATCAAGCGTGGGTCTGAGAGTGAGTGTAACTCGAAGGTGTCGAACTTACTAGCTAATGAAAAATTGAATTACCGATAATATAGAACACCCTGTAAAGAACCAAATCTGTTAGACCCATGACATTTTCTTGGAAAAAATTGTAGACCCTCGCTTGATCCCACTTTACCAATTAATGGCATCAGCCGCAACGACGATAAATACTTAGATAAGTTGGTAATTTTGTTGTCGTACATTTAAAATTCCATAAAACTGATTGATCATGATATAATCGAACGCCTATACCTATAATATTTTTCGAATATTTATCATTAATTGGAACTCTGACATGCCCCAAAATATATACATGTACCATAATATACAGCACATCGAAATGCCACATATTCTCTTTATAAAGTTAGATAAATCCATCAATTGGATTATACAGAAGCTGCAACATTATCATAATGATGGATCGTCAAAATAATCAGTCTCCCAGTATGAATATATTTACATGGCAAGGAAACATTTTTGGAAAATCATCATAATGTTTATGGTAATTTTTGTGTTACCTTTTTTATGTTTTTTTTTTGGATTTTCGATAAAGAAACCATCTTTCATATAATATGTATATGAACGATGATAAGTCGAGAGAAGTAAATTGAAAATTATATATTACATAAATTATGAATTGCCGGGGATTAGAGTCCGCGTGAATTCCACAAATTCATCAAAATTTTACATGATTAACTAATTTGGCACGCACATCCTCATTCCATCAGCACATTATATAAGAAGACAACCTTGCCTGTAGGTCATCGCGCATATGTTTCGTATACACAGTAAGAGGTCAACCAACCTTACACAAAATTTCATAAATAAAAATGTTTATGTGCGATACTGTACACTGTTATTATTTTATTCATGATCGATATTTCCATTCCATTGCGTCATTATACGTTCATATCCGGCGATTAGCCCGGTCTCTGTTGAAATTTTCTTTTTGATTTGAAAGAACATTTTTTGCTTTTGTTTATTTTTTCCGCGAAATTGACCATGAACGTGAATCATTTATTAGAGTAATATAAATAAAACATTTTGTTTTGTTGTTATAGTTAACCACTGGCGCATCGTGGATTTTATATCGTGTGAGTTTTTATTTATATTATGATTGTATATGCGCTGCTTCTCCCCACGACAAGTCAATTTCAATGACCTTCGTGAATTAAAATAATTTAATAACAGTTTAAAATATTCAATCATACATACGTACATTTATTGTTATTACCGCATTTTGCGAATAAACATAGAAAATTTTTGCTGTATACTCACAAAAGTTTTTTTATACAGTTTTTTCCACACAAAAATCGTTAAAGAATCATAAGTTTTGTTTCGCGTATGTAATATGTATGTAAAACGGTAAAATTGCGGGTTAATTAGATCGTTAGATGGATTTTCATAATGTACATGCAAAGAATTTTTTGTTCCGATAAATTTGTATTTATGCGACATTTAGTCGTTATAGAGGTTTTAGGATATGTGTAAGGTCATAAATTTTAGTTACCAACGTGTTTGGTACGTATACATATTATTGATTTGCATATATAGGGAGTGTGAGATTATCGGCATATATGGCCAGTTTAATCCAGTAAATACTGGACCCATAAAAAACAGTTCAACACACCCTTCAAACAAAAAAATTTTGACAGTGGTTTCTTATTTATAAATGGCGTGTATGTGATTTCTATTTTTAATCTCGAAAATTCAAACAATTTTATCTAAAATTTTATATTGCATATAAATAATTGGTTTGTGCCAGGCTATTACTTGACAGAATTGGATGAAACTAGATTAATTTTGCAGCACAGTTGGTTTCTAATAATAAATGTACTTGTATTGTGTTTTATGTTTAATTAATACCTAAGACATAATCAATGTGTCTTGCAAAAAGTTGCAGTTGTTAATATAAAATGACACATGCATAATATTATGTTCACGCAACATAATGAATACATAATTGAGGATAATTGCCCATTAAGTGCAATTGAGCGGGTACAATGCACTCAGGTCCAAATATTTGACAAACCAGCAAATTAGATTACAAGCCTGATGAAGAAAATTCTGTGGCCCTTTTAAGCGTCACATATAATAATGATCGCTCGAAAGCTCCTACATTGAGTTTAGTTCGCTTTTGTAGAATACTACGAAATATCACTTGTGTGATGTTGGTAATAATTTTTTTTTGTTTTTAACAAACTAGCAGGAATAGCCTACATTAGGTTAGATTAGCTTAGGTTTGGGTGGCGGTCCACAAGGACCAGACACTAAAATGGTCCGTAGCCATACCACGAATAATTGTTTCCTCCAACTCATTGGAACCATTTTGAGCTGTTAACAAAGCGCTGGATACTCCTGACGTCCATCCTACAGAGGTCCGTCAGGTCTTTGAAGAGGGGTGCCCCTAGAAACTTTAGTCTGTTTCGTGCCAGGCGAGGGCAGGTGCAAAGAAGATGAAGTACTGTCTCTTCCTCCTCTTCGTCCTCGCAACTACAACAGTAGTCATGTGAGAAGACACCAAGTCTACTCGCATGCCTTCCTATGAGACAATGCCCCGTAATCACTCCAACAACCACACTGATCTGACTTCGCTGAAGTGAAATCAGCTGTTTGGATCTCGCCAAGCCCAACTTTGGCCAGACCTGCCGAGTTATTACGCAATAAGTGATACTTGACCATCTGTCATTTGTCAGCTTGCTAACTTCTTCCTGAAGCAGCAGTTTGCATACCGCAAGAGGCAATTTCAATATCCTTTCTGCTTTCTGAGAAGTGGTCCGTTGTACCACGTCGAGCCAGTTCAGCGGCGTTTATATTCCCTTTAATTATGAAATGTCGTGGCACCCATAAAATATGGATGTTGAACTGATCTGCAATCTCGTTAAGAGATGAGAGACAGTTCTGGACTACTTTCGACATGAAGAGGTGTGATTGAAGCGCTTTAATTATATTACATAATACGGTTACTTCAGCTTGAAAAATGCTACAGTAGTCGGGGAGACGGAAGGAGAGATTTTACAGAAGTTCATCGCAGAACACTGCAGCCCCGACTTTCCCGTCCCGTTTTGAACCATCAGTGAAGAAGTTTATAACTCCTGGTTCCAAAACTGCACCCATCATTCAGTCCTCCCTGGATGGGATCCTAGTCCGGAACTTTTTCTCAAAAGATAGTGACGGGACAGTATAGTCGGTGGTCTTGAGAATTTGTTTGTTGCACAAAATGGATGACTGCCCTGTATTGTTGCAGGTCCACATTAAGATGGATTTCAGCCGTATGGCAGTACAAACTGCCAACTGTTTCCGCAAGATATCTAGAGGAGTCAAAAATAGCAGAGTCTCTAGTGCCTGAGTGGATGTGCTCCTCAGTGCACCACTGAAAGAGAGATTGTTCTCTGAACTTTTGTCAACAGCTTTTGGTTGACAGTTTTGTCCAGAGCAGGCCACCAGAGTATTACCCCATACAAGAGTATGGGTCTGACTACTGGGGTATAAAGCCAATGTACGATGCGGGGCTCCAGCCCCCATCTTTTCCCAATGGTATTATTGCAAGAGTATAGCGCTACCGAAGCTTTCTTTACCCTTTCCAGAATATTGGGTTTCCAATATAATTTGCTATCCAAGACGAGACCCAGAAACTTCACTTCAACTGTAAAAGTCAAGCTGAACCCATTTAAAGTGGGAGGATCGATGTGAGAAAGTTTATATTTCCTAAAGAAGAGAACCAATCCGGTTTTGTGTGGGTTCACATTCAACCCACAGCCATTGGCCCATAATGAAAGAGTGCCCAGAGCATTTTGCATAAGTTCACTAAGGGTGCCGGGATATTTACCACGGACACCAATAGCAACATCATCCGCATAGGCAACCACCTTGAACCCACCGTCCTCCAGTCTCAGCAACAGGTCATTTATGACCAAGTTCCAAAGTAAGGGGGACAGTACGCCACCCTGTGGCGTACCTATGCTTGCAAATCTTCTGACGGAGGATTCCCCAAAACTAGCATTTAGGATCCTGCCTCTTAACATCTGATCTATCCAGTCCTTGATTGATTCATCCACTCCCAAATCTGAAAGTGCCCGAGTTATAGCCCCTGGAGGCACATTGTTAAAGGCCCCCTCAATATCCAAGAAGGTTACCATTGCGTAGTCTCTAGGCATGTTGAGATTTAGACAGCTTTTCCGACACAGTCGCGCCTCTAATATGAGCTTCTATTTGTCTTTCCAATGTTTTAAAAAGGACGGAAGACAAGCTAATCGGTCTAAGGTCTTTGGGATTCAGTGTGAGCGTTTTTCCGCCTTAGGTATGGAAACAACCTTCACTTCTGTCCATTTACTAGGAATGTGACATAGTTCTAGGCTGCCTTTGAAAATTATCTCTAACCAGGAAATTGTTAGATCTGTAGTTTGTTGAATATCCGCAGGGATAATACCATCGAGTCCAGGCGACTTATATGGTTTAAAACTGTTTATCGCCCACAGGATCTTTTTTCTGCTAATAATTTGGCCTATGAGGCTACTTGCCCTTTTACCTACTGATGTGCTAGGTACAGATTCGGAACAACTAAGAAAATGAGTCTCCATCAGAAGTTCCAGCGATTCCGCACTATTGATGGTCCATATCCCATCCGGCCGTTGAAGATAACTTGAGATGGAAGGACCAGTTGCTAGTACTTTGCGTAGCCTAGACATTTCCGAAAACTTCTGAATTTTGCCACAGTATAGTCTCCAAGAGCTATTCTTGGCACTTCTCAATTGATATTTGTAAATTTTGAGGACTTCCTTATAGCAGTCTACAGCAGATTTTGTTTTCCGTGCTGTTTTGAAGAGTCTTTTGCATGTACGACGTGTTTGTTGAATCTCCTTGGACCACCAGGGTGGCCGAGATTCATCCCTAGGCCTGCTAAGGGGACTAGAGCCTAATATCGCTTGATTAAAAGCGCTGGACAACTTGTCCACCAAGCCATCGAGCTCTTGAGCAGTTTTTGGAGGTTTTGGCACCGGAACTGGTAGTGAATTACCCAGAATAGTTCTAAAGGTATCCCAGTTGGTTTTCCTCCTGTTTCTGTAGATTGGACTTTTTGGAGAAGTCAAGTCCATTTCAAATTGAAGATTACAATGATCAGAAAAGGAGTGGTCCTCCGACACTCTCCAGTTTAATAAACTAATCGCCAGAAAGCTTGAGACAAGAGTAATATCCAATACTTCCTGTCTATTACTAGTTATAAAGGTCGGCTTATTGCCTATGTTATATATATGAAGGTTAGTACTTAAAATGTAATCAAGAAGCAACTCACCTCGTTCATTTGTGTCCGTACTTCCCCAGATCGTGTGATGAGCATTTGCATCACTCCCAAGGATGACTCCAACCTTGCGCTTCTGAGCCTCCAAGATTAGCTCACCTAGAATAATTGGTGGAGTATCCACTTCATCATAAGCTAGGTAAGCTGATACTAGCCAGAGGTTTCGTTTATCGACCTCAATGCTGACCGCTGCTACATATCCATTACTGAAATTTGATAGCAGAAAACAACTTATGTTATTTTTAATGAGAATGCACGACCGAACCTTACCTTTTTTTCGTGTGCATTAATCTATAATAGGGAGTTTTGAACCCAAGTACCCGGCCCAAGTACCAGTGGTAGCAGCAATAAATCAAAATCATCGTCAAAAAGCAATTTGAAGTGTTTTAATTGTGATAAACGTGGGCATATGGCTAAAGATTGCCGTTCGCCGAAAAGTGAGAATAAGTCACAGCCACAATATAATAAAAATATTAAAAACCAAAGCCCACATGCAAAAGCTGCATTTTTATCACTGGTTCAGGATTCGATTCAAGTTACAAGTGCAGCATATTTTTTGAAACAGTGCCATGAAAGTGAATGGTACATAGATAGTGGGGCATCACAGCATATGTCACCATTTGAAAATTTGTTCACCGATATAAAATCATCCGAAATTACACAAATTACTTCGGCAAATTCAAGTAAAGTTCCAGTTAAAGGTGTCGGTAAAATACAAGTGCGTGTAAACGAATTCGAGATAAATTTTAATAATGTTTTGTGCGTTCCTGGTTTTTCTGTGAACTTGTTGTCAGTAGCACAAATTTGATTGATTGATTGATTGATTTCGAATGTACGGCCAAGCATTAAGCAGGAGATCCCGGAAAGCGCCGGGCCCACCGTACACCCATTTTTACATTTACTTGGAAGGATAAGGAAGGATATTAGTAATTGTTTGAGATCGACCAGGTTACAAACACCGTTACAGTCAATAGTTAGTAAATTTTGTGTGGTAGGATGGGAAAGGTATGTTAGTAATGACAGAATTGGTCCGGTTTCCCGGTGGCCAGTTTCAAACTACTGTTAGTATTCGACAATCACAATTGGTTACTTTATTAGTTGATCATTTCTCTGGAATCCGGGGGCTGGAACTCAGGACTCCCTAAATTTTTTATCAGGACTTAAAAATTATTAATGTTATAATTCCCAGGCGACTCTGAAAGTTCAATCCAATTAATAAAACACCATAATACCAAATTTTATTACTTAAATGAATAATTTATGTAACCGTATCTTTAGCATCCCCATGCACACATCATACACCCATTTTCACATACCAACCAAAACCGATATAGGTTATTGATTTATTACCCTAAACCTTAACTAAAAATTATTAATGTTGCCATTTCCCTCAGTCCGCCTTTCATTAATTTACCTGATAAAGTATTTAAGAAATTTAAAATTACTAAGCTAAGATTATAATTAATCCTTATAACAATAAATATAAAATTAAAATAAAATAAAATAAAATTGAAATTAAACTTTAAAATTAATATGCAATTCCCAGGCGATTCTGAAAACTAAATTTAATTAATAAACAGCCTAATAGCAAAATTTTATTTCTTAAATGAATAATTAATATAACAGAATCTTTTGTATTAGTTGGGACAGACTCGACCCGTTTACAGACCGCAATGCGATCGATAGTTAGTAAATTTTTAGTGGAATATATAATAAAAGTTAATACAAGACAGCACAATCTAGCTACTTTATTTGTGATCATTTCTCTGGAATCCAAGCCGGATACTCAGGACTCTCCACATCTAAATCAGGGCTTAAAATTTATTAATGTTGTAGTTTTACCCCTGTCCACCTTTCACTAGTTTACCTGATAAAAACTTACTAAAATATTTAATTTTAAATGAACAGCCCCTATTTCATAGTTTATGGACCTTCTATATCTAATTAATTATTTATTACATACTACAACAATAATTAACTAAACGTTAAAACCATTCAAAACATAAATTATAACTTAAACTAATCTATCTACATTAGTCAAGTTTCCTATCAATGCAAGCACATGTCGCAAATTTATAAAACCACTGTTGTGCAAAAAACAACCAAAATATGTCTGCCCTGCGGTAGTATTTTTTGTTTTTTTCTTTTTTTCTTCCATTCTTTTTTCTTTCCCTTCTGATTGTGAATTCAAGCCCATCTATTCCCATTGACATCGAAATTTATTTTGACATCCGAAACGATTTAACATACTTTTGAATCATCCATTGCACGCAAACAAACCTGTTTCACTCATAATATTCAGATACTATGATTTAATTAAATGTATTCCAGACACTTATACGTAAAACATTTATCAAGCCATAAACCTCAAAAAACGATGAAATACAAAACGTTCAGTTTGCAATCCAGAACAACCGAAGTATTTATACATCAAAACTGTATAACCGTCCCTGTCTGCTCCGCTAATACACACAATAAAGAGACAGAACACCCACAAATGTTCGCGAAAACACAATCAAATATCAATCAACTACGACGCATGTCCATTTAAACCAACACACCCCCATGCTATCCAAAATCCAATCCAATTACCAAGTTTCAGTCGCTAAGAACTGAAATCAATTTCACGTACACCCGCACAAAACCCAAAAACACTCATTCAAACCAGACAACAACAATTCCAATTTCCCCCTCCATCAATACAAAGCAAAATACATCATTGCCTGATAAATGCATCCCATTATTATAAATAAAATAAAATAAAATAAAAATCAATTACCACGTCTCCATGACGGAGTCAACCGGGATTAATTTGGATTATCTCATCATGGAAACGTGTCGAGTTTTGGATTTCCGTTAAGTTCTTTAATCCAACTTAACTCAACTAAACTAGTAGGATTAGAAGGGATTCTATCTGTCAAAAGCGAAAAAACAATACCAATTCAAAATGGCATTGCGAGTATTATTTTCTCTTTTTAATACTTTATAAATCATAAAAATTACAATAAATATTAAATTTAAAAATTTCCATCAACCAAATAAAATTTCCGAAAGTGACTGCAGATTGTTGTGAAATGTTAAATTACACTAGAATTTACAATTGCATGGAAACGATGTAAATTTGCGCCGTCATGTTATTAACTCAACGAAACTCCCAAATCGGGCTAACTCCGTCATGGAAACGTAGTAAATGTCTTTTCCCGAGTAACACTGTCAAACCTAACATTTGTTGACGTACTCCTTTTCTCAGTACCTTTTCCCTTTTCATAGTGTATGTGTGTCGTGTATATGTACAACATGGTGGTGAATAATTATAAATTGTACGATTTACTTACTCACATATACTACAATACATCTAAAACACCTTTTTTTATACAAAGTTGCAGTTGCATTTCAAATATAGCTATATTAAGAGAAGGACAAAAAAATTTACTGTTTGTAGCTTAATAGAGTTATATTAGATCACGTTAATTTGTTTCGTTCGTGCACCTTATTGAATTTCCTGTATTCTGTGTGTTCAGTTTATCAATAATTGTTCTGTTTTTAAGTGTGTGGCATTATGAGTGCCATCGTGCACTCCATTCCAGGGGATGGCAATTGCCTATTCTCGGGGATACTACATCAATTGGGCTTGTGTGATTCTCGTTTGCCCTGTTTATCTGTTAGTGCTCTCCGAGCTAACATTGTAAACTTTATTCAGTGTAACGTTATCAGTTTTACCCCTACTCTACTGGATTCTTGTAGTCAAGTTTATGCTTCTTCCTTTATTTCCACTCATTCCGAAGATCAGTTAATAGCTAGGTAATATAGAATATTCAACTTTAAATATTTATCTCTAATCTTGCTCATGCCTATATTTATTCCTCCAGATATTTGTCTGATCTCCTCAAAGATGGCTTTTGGGGTGGTGCCGAGTGTTTGTCTGCCACCTCGGACCTCATGAGATTGAAAATTAATGTTTATATCGGTGACATGCGGGATAGCATCATTTTCGCACCTGCTACCGGTGAGTATCGACATGAAATAAATTTATTATACTCCGATTCCCATTATTCTAGTTTGCAATTTACTCAAGACGCCTCTACTGTTGCTTCTGTCCAGAGTACAGAGTTGCCTACCATGGCCGAAAATGTCAGTCGTAAAATTCTCGCCGATGATAATCCTTATACCCTGATTGAGGAACCACAGGTGTTTGAGTCCCCAAATATTCACTCTAAGTCTACTCGTTTCCGCTTTGGTACTTGGAACCTCCGTGGAGCCAATAACCCTCAGAAACGAGATACTATTGACAGCATTTTGTGTCAGGATGATATTTTTATATGTGGAGTCCAAGAGACAAATATGAGTACAGGTACCTGCTCTACCTTAAATTACATTTGGTACTTCACGAATGATCCTAGGACCAAGAGGAAAGGTGTGGGCATTCTGATAAGAAAGCATGCACCCATTCGTTCTGTTCGTCTCAAGAAATATTTTGGGGCAATAATTGCACTTCTCGGTCGAGTAGCTGACTTTGAAGTTCTTTTTATATCAGTTTAGATTCCTCCCTACACCTCTCAATTTAATCAGCGACAAACTTCGAGAATTTTCTCCACACTCTCTTCTATACTTGATCGCTGTCCCCTGTCTCGCGATATTGTCTTACTTGGTGATTTCAATGCGCATTTGGGGCTTAGTGATTCATGTCCAGAGAACGAGAATGGAGTTTCTCTTAAAATACTTATTCGTTCCTCTACGCTCTTTAATCATTTGTTCAATGGACGTCAGCGGAATCTTCCTACTTGGACAGACGGTCGTGTTTTCTCTCGATTAGATTATATTTTAACCCGCAAGCATAACCGATTTCTTTTTGTCAAATCTGTTAAAACCGATCCATTTGTCCACTCTATAAGCGATCATCGTTTGCTTTGGATTGACTGTATTCGTCGTGGAAACTCCATTACCTGTCCCTTAAAGACTTCTTCCGCGCCAAAGACGTCCGTTTCTTCCTTAACCTACAGTTATAAGTTGCTAAACCTTTCATTGTTGCAACAGGAGGAGACACGCAATCTCTTTACGAGTGTTCTAGCGGCCACCTATGCTATGGCTGTTTCAGATGCTAGCGGTGGGGATCTCTGGCCACTGATTGTTAACAGTATAAAGATTGCCTCGCAGCAATCCTTAACCGTCAAAACTCCACTGACTCCCAAGCGTAGGCGTGCATTAGCTTTGTTTAAACACGCTCAATACTATAAAAACTCCCGCCCCAAGGATCCCCTTGCTAATACTAGTCTAAAAAGCGCTAGAAGAAGGTTGTGTGATGCGTATTCCGCTCATAGATCCTTGGAGTGTGCACAATTTTTTTGTGATTTCCCTCGCATTCACTCCTCGGAACGATTGCGTAAGACTTATTCCTTTTTTAAGCAGTTTAAGCGTACTAGCAGTAAAAGCTCTGCGCATTACATCCCCATTTCGTCGTGGTATAGTGAACTTCGCAAGTCTGAAGGTGAGTGGCCTGTCTTGTTAGAAGAAACTGATCTCTTTCCCTTAGGACCTCCTCCTACTAGGGACGATATTTGCTATGCCCTCAAGTATATTCGTTCCGGAACTGCTCCCGGACCTGATGGGGTGCCCATTGAGCTATTCAAATTTGCTCCCGAAAATATACTTGATGCACTTCACTCCGTTTTCCAGACAGCTTGGATACATAATGAGCCTCCACCCGAGTGGGTTGCTACTATCCAAGTGCCCATTCCTAAAGTGAAATCTCCTAAACATCCAGGTGATTATCGTCGCATTACGTTGTGTAATGTGGGATATAAAATTTATTCTAAACTCCTTCTCGACAGGTTAGATGATTTCCTCCTCCTGCCCCCAACCTATCAAGCCGCTTTTTTGGCTAATCGTTCGACCGATGACCATATGTTTGCCATCCGTCGGGTGCTTGATGAAGAGTGGCGTGCCGGAAATCGAGTTTTTGTTTTTTCTATTGATTTGGCAAGGGCGTTTGATACCGTTAGTTTAGATGTTGTAATTGAGTGCTTAGCACAATACATTCCACACTGGTTGCTCAACCGTATAATCAAGACCTGCTTTTGGGAGCGCACTAGTGTTAAGTGGTATAACATTTGTACTGCCCAGATTCGAAAAAACAAAGGGGTTAAGCAAGGGTGTCCCATTTCACCGAGGATCTTTAACTTCATTTTAAATGAGGTGTTGCTTACAGTGTCCGATCAATTTCCAGAACTGAAACTCACTCAGTGTGGGACTTTGCAGCTTCCTCTCATTTTAGCTTATGCCGATGATCTTGTGCTTATCTCCCGTGATTTGATTAACTTAGAACCTATTCTTCATGAGCTCGTGAAATGTTTAGGCGTCGCGGGGCTACAAATAAATCCACTAAAGTGTACTACCCTTGTTAGGGATCCAGACCCTACGTCCCGCCTTCCGCCTAGTATCAGTTTAGCTGGAATATCATTCACTACTGTGGAAACAATGCGTTATCTCGGTACTTATTTGACTTCAAGGTTGAGTCGCCCCCTTACTATCCGTTCTCGCTGTCGACATGCCATTGGGATCGCAAGGGTTATGCAGGATTTTATTAAGAGAAATAGAGTGCCTTTTGATACGGTCATCAAAATGTACAATGTCTCCATTGTCCCTTTAATAACATATGGTTTGAAAACTGCTGCTCTGACGTACGCGAATCGTCGACGTTTAAGAAGGTATGAGCATTTCTTCTTGAGAAAATTGACCGAGTTCAGCGTTGATAAACCACTTGATGTACGTAAAGTTAAGGATTTGTTGCATGGTAAGACCATTACCAAGCGCATTAAGGTTCATAGAATCGGTTATTGGGGGCATATACACCGTCGTGGGCCTTCACATATTCTGAGTGCCGCTTCAGTTTACCATGCGGGTCCAAAGAAAGTTGGCCGACCCTGTTTCACTTGGAATGATTCTTTAGATCAGGATCTATTGTACTTTGCTAAGCCAAGGAGTGAATGGGTACCCCTCTTGGACTCGCGCCCTGACTTGCGGAAAGCTGCAGAAGAGATCTACCAGCTAGATGAATCCGATTCTAGTGAATTGATGGGAGATGAGGAAGCCGAAGAGCTAGAAAGGCTATAAGCCTGATCTTCGGATATTGGACATTTGTGAGTAGCTTAGACTCGGCCAGCTTCTATACATTCTGCATGATATAAACCAGAACTATGCTTTCATCATATAGGTTGATCATATAGTTAATTCGAGGAATAGGCCTATTTTGGGGAAACCTCTTTAAAAAAAAAAAAAACGCATTGGGGCCTACCTCTTGGGTAATGGTGGAAACGGCCCACTCCTCCGGAGGGCCCCAAACCACCCTCACCCCTAGCCTCATCAGAATATGTGCAAGCACACACATTCCAACATCTGTCAGGAAATTCAACGTCAGTTACAAATATTTCACTGAACTACAATCGTTGATTACGCGGTGAAAACAATTCTGAAATGATAAGCCAAAACCTGAAAAACCATAAACATAAACCATAAACATAAAAAACATCATCAGAACATGGTCAAGCGATTATGTGGTCCGAAGACAAATGTAAGCAAACGCCACTCACACGACCTTTGATCCCAAAACACTAACCTGAAACGCTCAGCCATTTGTCACCCGCTGCAAAATACACTCCCACAGCACACAGACCAACATCCAACCAAATTGCTCAGCGGAAATACTTCCCGACCCTCTCCAAATAAACACACTTACACGCACCAGCACCAAACTGACATTTTTTATCTAAATAACTCCAATCTAACTAAACAATCAGAACAAACATCCCTTTCTTCTAAAGAAACTCCGATGTGTACACTCCGTGCAATGTGCGAAATCACCCTCACATATGCAACCCTCTTCTCTTCAGGAAACTTCGTGAACAACACCCATCCAACCAAACGCGAGTGCATTGTATTGATAATTCCACCCTTCAACAGCACCACACACACGGTACGCAGTCAAGTCCGATGCACACACAAAACACCCAAACACCCTCTCTCCAATTCCCCGTTCAATCACCCATTAGACACTTCACCAAACATGGAATAGACCTTCATACATTTAAACATTTAGACAATTCAAAACCCGTTATCAATTGAACCTTCAACCTCTATTTCCCAAATTCCAAAAACACAATTATGTCGAATTCGATTTGTCTTTTCGAATCAAGCTACAATCGTAGCTTTCGTGGCACAATCGTTCACGAAACAAATTGATGTTTTTGACGTTTAACAACAACAAATATAGAAACCTCAATTCCGATTCGTCAAAGCCGTGACCATTCGAGTCCCCGTGTCCCGATTTCAAATCATTTCAATTGTTGTTTAATTATTTTAATCGTTTAATTAAGTTTCCAATATCAACAGCTTGTTGTGCTTAATTTTTTAATTGAATTAAATAAAGTTGTCGATATAAACAGCATTTTCCGTCTCGATTCTATTATCCTTTTGTTTGTTTGTTGTGTTTCGTCATTTTAATCGTATTAAATAAAGTTTTTGAAATGTTAAATGAAATCAAGACACAAAAACCAGACAACCGACAACCTTGACAACCAAAAACCGACGCCCCCAACCCGCTGTTGTATTTGATTTATGAAAAAATCCACATCTTGTAAAACCGATGCACATCGAAAAAAAACATTGATGTTCTTTGACAAATCGAGTTTGATTCCCGGCGTACATCAATTTTTGATGTTTTTTTTTTTTTTTTTTTTTTTTTTTTTTTTTTGGCAAATCGAACTTGACATTACCCTCGCTACACTTGTTCACCAAAAACTTCCTGTGATGGAACTTCATCACCTGACATAAACATAAACAATTCCATTTTATCTCCTTTGTGGTGCCTGTTACAAATTAAAAGAAATGGAATTTGTACTTCCATATCTGTGTGCTGCCATCAATTATAAAAAATGCTTTAATTGCATGGTCCCCCGCTACACATACATCTTATTTGCCAACTTTCCGACTTTTTGTGTGTTCAAGTCCAGAACCACGCTTAAATTTAATCAAACCAAACCAAATTAATTAAATTAACTTAAATTAAATTAAATTAAATCAAATCAAAACATACGATCAAAATAACTCAATGTTTGTTTTATACCAGTAATGCTGTCAAACCGGACATTTTTTTGACGTACTCCTTTTCTCAGTGCTTTTCCCTTTCCATAGTGTATTGGCATCGTCATAAATAAAAGGAATATATCTACTAGTCGACCTCAAAGGAAGACGATTAGTAGATGCAACAACAAAATTATCTGTTGATGCTGCAGTGAGGAGTTTCGAAACCCCTACACATGTGCATTTTTCAATAGATAATGGTTACGGTACGCTTTTAAATAAATATCCTAGTCTTACAGCGTTACCTAATTTTAATTTGCCAGTCTGTCATTCGGTAGTTCATCACATAGTGACAAATGGTCACTTGCCAATGGCCAGACCACGTAGATTAGATCCTGACAGGCACAAAGCCGCATTTACAGAATTCCAACAGATGGTGGATTTGGGGATTTGTCGTCCATCGTCTTCCTCAGTATCATGCCCATTACATATGGTGAGAAAAAAAGATCTCGATTGGAGGCCATGTGGAGATTATCGGCAATTAAATTCTGTAACAATACCAGATAGATATCCGATATCTCATAT
Organism: Tipula vernalis; assembly: GCA_958295665.1. Lineage (NCBI taxonomy): Eukaryota > Metazoa > Arthropoda > Insecta > Diptera > Tipulidae > Tipula > Tipula vernalis. The sequence goes on along the minus strand of OY282560.1, from coordinate 163,161,758 downwards.
ACAAAATTTCTCAATACACTTACATGGTTGTAAAATTTTCTCCAAGATTGATTTAGTTAGGGCGTATCACTTAATTCCAGTTGCGGTTGTATGAATTCACACGCATGCCTTTTGGGTTGCGCGTAATGCCGCTCAAACCTTCCAGCGTTTTATTAACGAAGTAGTCCGCGTGCTAGATTTCGTTGACGATATACTGGTTGCTTCAGAAACTGAGGAACAACATTTTAGTCATCTTGAACAATTATTTAAGAGATTGGTCAAATACGATGTGCATATTAAAACACAAAAATGTGTTTTTGGTGTTCCTACATTAAATTTTCTGAGCCATAAAATTACTCCTGATGGAATTTTACCATCTGAGGAAAGAATTCTTGCTATTAGGGAGTTTCCTGCTCCAACGTCTATTAGACATATACAGCGCTTTATCGGCATGATAAATTATTATCACCGATTCATTCCGAAAATTGCGGAAATGTTAGCGCCGATTCATGCACATTTGGCAACACTTAATAAGTTACCAAAAAAACCCAAGAATTTTTCTTGGCCTGATGAGTGTAATATCGCATTCACAGGTTTAGTTGCGGAATTAAGTAAAATTACTCTTCTCTCGCACCCTATCGGGAACGCGAAAATTAGCATAACAACTGATGCATCGAACGTCGCCGTTGGCGCGGTCTTGCAACAGTTCAATAAGAAGAGATGGGAGCCTTTGGGATTTTTCTCAAAGAAATTAACGAATGCCAAGATCAAGTATTCAGCATTCGATCGGAAACTTCTGGCAATTTTTCTTGCTGTAAAACATTTTAGATACTTCATAGAAGGTCAGGATTTCACTATTTACACCGACCACAAACCCCTAACAAAAGCCATACAATCCAAAACTGAAAGGAATCCGCGCCAATCGCGACATTTGGATTACATAAGTCAGTTCACTTCGGACATTCAGAATGTGCTTGGCATCGAAAACGTTGTAGCAGATACGCTATCACGTACGTTAAATATCGACTCGGCCACAAACGAAATTTTTTTCGATTATAAAGATATAATATTGGCACAATCAAAAGACGACGAACTCAAAAAATTATTATCTGGGTCTATAGATCGCCGTTCTACTTCCAGTTTTAAACTAGAATTATTTACGTTGCCTGGCCTAGAAGTCTACTGCGAGATATCGACGGGTAAAAACCGTCCGTATATGCCAGAGCCATTGCGCCGAATTATTTTCGACTCAATGCCCAACTTGTCACATCTTGGAGTCCGCGCAACGCGCAAACTGATCACGGCTCGATATTTTTGGCCAAGTATAAACAAAGACGTGACCCAATGGGCTAATTCTTGTTTATCCTGCCAAAGATCCAAAGTGCAAAGGCACACAGTCTCACCACATGGACATTTCGATATTCCACCTGGTCGATTTGAACATATCCATTTGGATATTGTTGGTCCATTACCGGTTTCCAACAATTGTTCATATATTTTAACGTGTGTTGATAGATTCACACGTTGGCCTGAAGCGTATTGCATGAGCAATATGTCAGCTAATACCATTGCCACGACTTTTGTCAATAATTACATCTAGCGTTTTGGTGTCCCGGCAGAAATAACAACTGACCAGGGTTCGCAATTTGAGTCTAAGCTATTTACTGAACTTACAATACTTCTTGGATCTCATAGGATTCGTACTACAGCGTACAATCCTAAAGCGAATGGCATGGTGGAACGCTTCCATCGACAGCTTAAAGCTGCTCTTATGGCCAGAGGCAATACTGTTAATTGGAGCTAAGAAATACCCATTATTTTATTAGGTATTCGAGCCACAGTGAAGGAAGAGCTTGAGTGCTCACCAGCTGAGATGGTTTATGGTCAATCCATTAAGCTACCTGGTGAATTCTTTATCGATAATCCTCCTTCACCCTTGCCTGACAATACGATCATCGACCAACTGCGGAATGCAATGAAGAATCTTATACCGTCTCCTACGCGTAAAGCGAAACAAGAGGGCATATTTGTACCAAAAACATTGGACAACTGTGATTTTGTTTTCATAAGGACAGATAAGGTTCGAGTTAGACTTTCTCCTCCGTACGAAGGGCCGTTTAGAGTTATCAGACGTCTTCGGAAACATTTCATTATTCCGATCAAGGATAAAAATAATAATATCTCGATCGATAGATTATAGCCTGCTTTCGGAATTGTTAGTTCAGTGGAACAAAATTTTTTGTCCCAAGATTTCAAAGCAGTTAACTTTGTCATTTAATATTCTCTTTTCAATTGAATATCAACTTGGAGGGGAGTCCTGTAGCGACTTCGATTCAATCAATTTAAATTCAATTATAAATTTATAATTTCGAATTTAAATATTATATGAACCGCGCTACCGAGAATCACAACTCATATTGTGAATTTTAATTTTTTTGTTTGAATGAGAGGAATCTATGTTTCATGTTTATTATCATTTTGCACAACCGTGTGCGAACCCTTATTATAGCTTTGTTTACTAAATTAATGCGAAAAAGATTTTTATTTTATTATAGGTATTTATATTATATTTAGATTTCCCCTTTTTGGTATCGTCGTGAATTTGTACAACGACGACACACACACGTATATGCTATTATATTTAAAAAATATATAGCCAGTTCAATTTAATTTTTCGACCGAATTGGTTTTTATTAAAAAATAATTAATGGCGTGAGAGCGTATTTAGAAGAAATGTATTTACTTTACTTTAAATAATTAAGTTCTAATAAAATAAACGTTTGTATTTTATAAATAAATAAATAATAATTATAATATATTAAATAAGAACGTTATAAGTCCGATCGTTTAACAGTCAGCCAGTCAAAACGAGCATGTCAGTCATCTCTTTGAATTTATTCATTACTGATAAATTCAACAGTAGGTTCACTTCCAATAGTTTACGAGTCATTCAGTCACAATCAGCAAGTCAGTCATTTTTTTGAATTTATTCATTACATATTTTCATTTGTAGATCCACTTTCGATCGTTTATCAGTCCATCAGCGCCTCTTTGGATTTACTTATTACTGATAAATTCAATTGCAGATTTGCTTTCGATCATTACCAGTCGAACAAGCAGAACCACCGAGTCATCTCTTTGAATTTATTCATTACAGATAAAGATACAATTGAATTGCAGATCCACTTTCGATCGTTTATCAGTCAGTCATCTCTTTAAATTTATTATTACTGATAAACTCAACTGTAGATCTACTTCAGATCGTTTACCAGCCAATCGTTCATAACGGGCCAGTCAATCATTTCTTTGAATTAATTCATTACATAAATTGAATTGTAGATCTACTTTCGATCGTTTACCAGTGAATCAGCGTGTCTTTGAACTTATTTATTACTGATAAATTCAACTGTAGATCTATTTTCGATAGTTTATCAGCCAATCAGGTACAACCAGTCAGTCAGTCAAACACCTCTTTGAATTTGTTCATTACAGAAAAAATTAGATTCTCAATACTTCTTCTCACTTTATCGAACAACAAAAAAAAAATCACAATAGCTTTTTCAACTAAAAGCTTCGATACAAACTATATTATGGTCTTAATATGTACCAACAAAAAAAAACTCCGACATAATATTTTTAATTTAATCTTAATTTAATTCACTGCTTCTGCCCTTCATCAACTCAAAATTTCAACTCCCCGATCTCACCTAGCTCAAACAATTTTTCTTTTTCTTCTTCCCCTTCATCTTGTTCACATCTTTTCAATAAAATCAATTCCCCAGCACAAAAAAAAACCAACATTTTTTTTACAAATAATAAATAAATAATTTGATATTAAATATATCGAAATGTAATTTGCGAACAGTTTTGATTGAAATTAATAATTATTTAAAATTTTACATTTTTATAAAGTTATTTTGTTCTCAAAACATCATCATGCTTCGTGCTCCTTTAAACAATTTATTTGCAATTTATGTTCATTTGCGTAAAGTAATAAAACTAATCGTATACATAGTAATCTATGTACGAAATGAAATTTTAAAGAAACACGAAGCCTGACCATGTTTGAGAATAAAAATCAATTTACTAAAATGCAAAATTGTGAGTTAAAATTTTATTAATTTCAATTAAAATTGTATTCAATATATTTAATTTCAAATTATTTATATTCATAAATAAAAATTTTCATTTAAATTGAAAATAAAGACAACACAATAGTACATTGTGTCATTAGGATTAAAAGTGATACTTTGTTTGACGAGCAATTATATTTGCATGCGAGGCGAAGCGCAGCGTAGCCGAGCAAAAGCAAATATTTGCGAGTCAAACAAAGTCACTTTTAATCCGAATAACACATACTATTTTTTCTTCAACGAAGAAATGCTTATTATAAACTAATTATACAAGTAAGTACAAATTATGTAATTAAAATTTCAAAATTGAAAGTAATTTTGTTGAAATATTTTGTGAAACTAAGGAGATCATGACTTTTGTTTGGTTTGACTATTGTAAGTGTCAAACTGCCAAGCTATAATTATAATATTTTTCTTGCGAACAAAATGTTTGAATCAGAAGATTTATCAAATTTACCTCCGGATGTGGTTCAAACAGCAAAGGAAATTGTATTAAACCTATTGCCATCAAAATCACGTAAGATTTACGAGTGCGCATATAACCGATTTTTGAAGTGGTGTACTGAAAAAAATGTGCAATCTGGATTATATTCAGAAAGCGTTCTATTGGCATACTTTGCCAATTTGTCTACGAAGATGAAAAGTTCGACTCTTTGGGAGCAAAATTTAAAAACAAGTCGATTTGTGCTTTATCGAGAACCCTCGAAATTCATTGCGTACACTAATTATAAGTACAAAATAGAAGGCCTTTAAAATTTCAAGATTGAACATTTTATTGAAATATTTTGTATAGTTAAGGAGGCCTTGACTTTTTTTTTTGTTTGTGTATCTTACCAAGTTATGACGTCTCATTTACTTTTAATATTGAAAATAGTGTTAAAAGAGCATTTACACCTAGGATTAAAAGTTCAGCCTAGCAACACTTACATTTTTTTTAATCGTAACAAAAAGGCCAACTTTAATGCCCAATAATAGTATTAAAACAAGCTACTTTTAAGACGTTTGGAGAAAAAATCATGAATTTTAAAATTCCATATGATTTTGCTTTCGTGTCGTAGGAAAATAAAAATCTTTATTCCCTTCTTTATTTTAGAGATTTGGGTTTTTTAAAATAATGTGCATTTTTAAATGCGTACACACACAAATAAAATATAATTCAAAAAATAAGAATAGGATACACTAGCTATATTTTGTTGAGAAATTTACAACAACAATTGCACGTGACAGGAATTAAATAATTCGAACAAAAAATTTGAGTTATTTAATTCTTGCTCGAACAAATAAAATACGTAACTGCTTGAATGAAAAACAGAAGAAATACCAACATAGATTATAAAAATTAAATCGAAAAAATATTTCGCGGCTTGTTCTGTTGAGAAAAAAATAATTCGAATTAATTTTTTTTTCAACAAAATACAGCTACTGACAAAATTCTGAAAATAAAAAAAAAATAAAAAAATCTATAAGCGAATGGTATGGTATGGAAACGATCGTTCGTTTCTTAATATATACACATACTAGTGAAACTTAATCATATGGTTGCGTTTTTTATTGTTTCGTTCATTCATAAAGTTTTGTTTACTATACTTGTATAGTATAAAAACGAAAGAATCTCCTTTGTTTTCCTTCACAATAATGTACAACAAGGATAGGAACATAATTAAACTACATCACATAAAAAATAAAAAAAAATTTGGATGGATTGTTGGTTTTGATTCTATTCTTTTCTAAGGCATTTCAATAAAGTATTTTTTTTTTCATTTTTTTTTATCCATTTACTGGCTATGTTCTTCATTCTAGTTTCTATATGCATAAACCTACATACACACAAATTCAAATTTAGGTATATTGTACAATTTAAATGTATGGTAGTATAAGTCATGCGACGATCAACGATTTTATATTTTTTACCGCTGATTATTTTAAGCGCCAGTTGTATTCTTAATGTATCTTGCTATATTCCTTTTATTTATGGCATCGTTCATGTGTACAATATGGTGGTGAATAAATTATTCATTATCTGGGTTGAGTCTTTACTTTATTTTTTTATTCACCATTCGACCCACGCCATAAACTCTTCCATCGATATCACATGCCCACACACACATACACACACACACACACACACACACACACACACACACACACACACATATATATAGATAAATAAATATAAATATAAATAAAATATAAATATAAATAAAATGCTAAAAGTTCTTATCTTGTTGATTTGATCCGGTCCCTATTTGGCACAGCGCCATCCTTCTTTTTCCTGATTATTTATCTTTATTTTGCGATTCTTTCCCTCTGTTGTTGTTGTTGTAAAATTTCGTATTTTTTTTATTTTTTTATTTTTATTTTTTTTTTTTTTTTATTTTTATTTATTTATTTTTTGCTTTTATTGTTTTTATTTTTTTGCTTTTCCCATCTTTCACTTGCACTTCCACATTCACTTCCACTTTGTTTTCTGCAGCAGCCGGCCGAAAACGAGCAAGCTATTGCCAATTTGGGGTTTGTTTTTTGAATTGTGGTTGTGATTTTGCCATTTAAATTTAAATTTAAGTTTGAAATCACACAATACCCACTTAACATAAATTGCTCTCGCTACCTCTACTCATTTGTAGATGGCAGTCATAACGGCAAGAGCAATTCCATGTTGCTTAAGAAAAAAATTATTTGAAATGTCATCTTTTTTTGTTAAATTATCGCGTGTAACTTTTTATAGATTTTTCCGAACCCGGATCACAATTTAGCCCACAAACTGGTTATTTCTACACTTGCCCGTCTTCTCTTTGCGAGATTCACACTTAGAACGCAAGCCGGTTTGCGCAATATGTTTTAATTTAATAAAAACTTCCTGGAAAATTGGTGCGTCTCAAAAACACGTCCTCCATTTTCCAGGGCTCAACACCCACCCCAACTTGTTGTCAGTTGTCAGTAGCACAAATGATAAAAAATGGTAATGAAGTCTTAATTGATCAAAATGGATGTCGAATTTTCAATAAATTAAAACAGTTAGTGTGTGACATTAAATCAGATAACGGTGTATATCGACGGTGCAACAAGTTAAATGTTTAGCAGCCATGACACAGACAAAGAGTGGTTTATTGTGGCATAGAAAGTTAGGTCATATAAACTTTGCGGACATGTGTAGTAAATGGCATCAATTTTAATGATTAAAATGAAATTGAAATTAAAAATTGTGAGGTTTGCAAAGAAGGGAAGCAAACTCGAAACCCATTTGCTTGTAGCACAACGCGCGCCGATAATATTTTAGATTTGGTTCATTCAGATTTAATGGGACCAATGGAAAATAAATCAATCGGTGGTGCTAAATTCATACTTACGTTTATAGATGAACATTCAAGAAAGATGTTCGTGTATTTTTTAAAACAAAAGTCTGAAGTGTTCGATCAATTTATTGAGTTTCAAGCTGTAGTTGAAAAAGAAATGGGAAGAAAAATTAAAGCATTAAGATCAGACAATGGCACAGAGTACATCAATCAAAAGTTCGAGAAGTATTTTAAGATGAATGGTATCAAACATCAAACATCAGTTGCGTATACTCCCGAGCAAAACGGTATCGCCGAAAGAACAAATCGAAAATTGGTGGAAAAGGCTAAATGTATGTTGTTTGATTCGAAGTTGGATGTTTCGTTCTTGGCTGAGGCTATTAACATGGCAACATATATAATAAATCGATCAGCAAATGCCATATTAAATACAACAATTCCAGAAGAAGTTTGGTCAGGCAATAAAGTTGATGTTAGTCATCTTCAAGTATTTGGTAGTCCGGTCATGGTGCACATACCAAAGCAAAAACAGAAGAAATGGGATAAAAAGTCAAAGAAATTGGTCTTCGTGGGATTTTGTGTCAATCCGATCAGTAAGAAACTTGATATCAGTCGAGATGTTGTGTTTATAAACGAAAGTGGTTCTGATCAAGTTGTTGTAACAGAAGATTCAGGTGATTTAGAATTAAAGGAGGTATCAAATGAAGTGAGGGACAACGAACAAAGTGTTCCCACAATCAACAATGAACTCGTTACCACTACTCCTGCAAAATCAACTAGTGAGCCCATCGAAAGTGAATTTAAAGAAACATTGGTTCCATTTGACAGTTCAATTGAAACGATATATGATGACGCAAATCGCAAATGATAAAACCTATGAACACAGTGGTAGAGTTACACCACAACCAACAGTTCGAAGAACAAGTCGTACACCAAATCAAAAAAAATTTGATGGATATGTTACATATGGTGCCTGTGGTTTACTTGCTCAAGTAGATGAGCCGATAACATATAATGAGGCGTTGAATAATGAAAACTGTGAATGGAAATCGGCCATGCAAGAAGAAGTTAGTTCGTTAGTCGAAAATGGGACTTGGCAGTTGATCGATTTGCCCAAAAATCGCAAACCAATAAAATCAAAATGGGTGTTTAAACTCAAGCGTGACGAATCTGGAAATGTTACTAAATTTAAAGCAAGATTGGTTGCGAAAGGTTGCTCGCAGGTCTATGGAATCGATTATGAAAAAGTGTATTCACCAGTGAGTGGTACGTTACTCATCGATTCGTTTTGTCATTGCACTTGCTGTCAAAAATTGTTTGAAGATTGATCAGATGGATGCAGTGTCAGCATTTTTGCAGGGTGATTTAAATGAAGACGTATATATGGTTCAACCGGAAGGCTTTCACGATGGTACAAATATGGTCTGTAAGTTAAATAAGGCGATATATGGTCTTAAACAAAGTGGACGAGTATGGAACGAGAAATTAACAAAGATGTTAAAGACATATGGCTTAAAGAAATCAATAAATGATCCGTGTGTGTTCTTTAATGATGATCTGTCTTTGATCATTACGATCTATGTTGATGACTTCCTGATTTTTTGGAAAAATCAAGTCATGTTGAATAAATTGAAAGAGGCCTTATGCAATGCATTTAAGATGAAAGACATGGGCATTGCAACTACATGTATTGGTTTGCATGTTACGTACGAGAATAATGGAATTGCCATTGATCAAAAATCGTATATATCAGAAGTGATTGGTCGATTTGGTATGGAAAATTCAAATCCAGTTGCAACTCCCAGTGATCCATGTTAAAAGCTGTCTATTACAATGTGCCCAACAACTGAAGAAGAAAAAGAAGAAATGACGAAAATTCCTTATCGACTGATTAGTTGGTTGTTTGTTATTCATTGGACAAGGAAGTCGGCCAGACATTGCATATGCAGTAAATTATGTGAGTCGTTTCAACTCGAATTACGGACGACCACACTGGACCGCTATAAAGAGGATATTAAGATATCTAAAAGGAACATTAGATTACAAATTGCTTTATTGAAAATCTGATGTAAAGCATTTAACCGGGTATTGTGATGCAGATTGGGCATCAGACATCGACAAGGAACGCTCTTATACTGGTTATGTTCTCTCTTTTACATAGCCGTATCATGGGCGGTTAGAGAAGCGATTTGGCTACAAAATTTTGGTCGTTAATTAGATCCAGACATCGCTCAATCAGCTCATATTCAGATGGACAATCAAAGTGCCATCAATTTATCAAAATCGGATGGCTACAATCAAAGAACGAAACATATATAGACATCAGGTACCATCATTTGCGACAGAAAATTGAAGATGGTACAACCAATTTAACTTATGTTTCAACCGACGACAACGCAGCAGATGTTCTTACCAAGGCTGTTAGTGGACCAAAGACGAAATTATACTCAGTAAAGATGGGATTGAATTAATGAAGCAATAAAAAAAAATAAAAATAAAATGTAACACAAAATGACATGTAATTTCATATTCAATTTTTTTTAATGAGTGAGAGTGTTATAAATTTAACATTTTTTGTATTGCCAGCCCTCAATTTATTGTTAACACTAATCTAAATAAAGCGGGACATTTGGTCTCTTACAAATATAATGTCAAACTACACTGACGTGTTTTTTACATTCGTTCTTATGCTGTATAAGTTTTTATTTGAACAGTCGGCAATTTTTCAAATAAATAATAATTATGCTTAGAAAGCGGAGCCTAGAAAGCCGCAACGTTTTCACATTTCTCATCAGTAAAATATTTCACGAACTTTTAAGTTTAGAGTTATTTGAACTCTGTTAGGAGCCTGACATTTTATTTGGGAGATTCTCCAATGGGTTTTCCGAGTTTAAATAATAAAATATCCTATCAATCGTAACCTCTAAAAGTCAATGCAAGTTGGTTGGCTATACACATATTTCATATGGTATCAAGTAAAGGCCATCACTACCAACGGAAGTTTTGCTTAATTCTCTAAAAATGGCAGTACACATTCGGAAGACATTAAAAATCGAAAACAAGTCCGCCTGTGCGTTCCAATAAGAAATATGTAAAAGTAAAGCCAATTGATTTGTACCCCCACTTTGGACAAACCAATTCTTGTTATACATAATTTTCGTGGACAAATTCTCGTAACTATTTTATTGGGGTCCGCAAGATTTACCAAGCGGTTGAATATTAGTTCAGATTAAGTTTAAAGTAGACCACCCTTTCAAAATTGTAGAACGGAACATTTCTAGGTTGGTGTACTACGGTGGTCTAGTTTTTAGAAAAAGAAGAAATTGTTCCTGTTGCTATTACATAAATATTTTTTTAAGACAGCCCAACAATTTCTTCTCGGTTGCTGAAGGTGAAATGAATGTCAGAGTAACTACACGTAATCTGATTCTTGAAATTAAAACTTTTAACATCAAATGATAACGATTTTAGTGTTTGCTAGGTTGATTTATTTGTAATATAAGTTTTCCACTCCAAATTCATCCCTTTCGCACTTCAAATTCAACCTTTCACAAATCAAATTAAGCCTTTACCAAACAAATGCAATCTTTTATAAATCAAGTTTTGATTAGAAAAGGTTAAATTTGATTTGAAAAAGTGAAAAATTGTTGAAACATTCTGCCTAGAAAAATACCTAACCGTGATGGAAAACAATTTCATGTTTCCATGAGCCAAAACAGTCAGTCTCTATAATGACTTCGTTCGATTTATAGTTTCTGATTTATCGATTTTTTTTTTTTTACCAGTAAACCCTAACTATTTTAAATATAAGGAAATTCCAAATTAAATTTGCAATTAGTTTTTGATGGTGTTTTCTTTTTGGTTGTTTTCTGCGGGTTCTCCTGTTTTATAACACCTTGTCTTGGATTTTCAACTTTTTAAAATTTCTCGAGATTATTGAAGTGTAGCATGGAAATGGAGTGCGTGTTGTTCGAGACTTAATTGGTGATTCGGTGTTTCGAAGCAGTCAGGTTATTCGAGATTTTCGAGATTATTCGAGTATTTTTTAGATTGTCGGGTATATTTGATAGCTCGATGATACTTGAGAATCTTAGAGCCTACTTAGTCGAAGAATATGATTGTTGAAATTTACGAAATTATCCGGTACTATTTGAGGGTTTCATTCTTATTGCATATCGTTTTGTTGAGCCTAGTTGTAACTTGCCTTGTAGTATTTTGCTTAGTAGTATTAGTAACGTCAAGCTACTTGACAAATTGCTTAGTAGTATTAGTAACATTAACCTACTTGACAAATAGTTCGATATTTACACGAATTTTTGAAATTTTCGTGGGTTTTCTAGATTTCTACAGATTTTTTCGGTATTATCGAAATCGTTCGAGATCAATCGAGATTCACATAATATAGAGATTGAAAGAGAGGTTTCCTTAGTTTTTCGACATTTCTATGATTATTCGAAATTTTTAAAGATTTTTTCAAGTTTATTCGAATTTTGTATGGCAATGTTCTGCGCTTAGCTTTGAGTTCTTGAAATTTCTAAAGTTACACACATACAAATCTGAATCGTGATATTTAGTAGATTTTTCGAAATTATGCCAAAAATTTCGATATTTCTCAGTTTCCAAGGTTATTCGAAAGTAGTCAGGAATGACCAAATTATTTACGTTTTACATGGTGGTGATTAGCGCTTATAACATGTCCTTTGGTTTTACATACTTACAGAAAATTCGATATTTGAGAACTTTCTAGAATATTCAAGATACTTTGAAAGCTCGACATTTTTGAGATTATTTCGATATTCTTGATATTTTTCAAAATATAATTAAAATTTGTGATATTTTATTGATATATTTAGAAATCGTCGTAGCTTTGAGTCAATTGCAAGACATTTCATTTAATTTGAAACCATTGAATATCATCTATTTTCTTGAAATCAAATACTTTTAACTAATCTGAGGCTACAATTGGAAGAAATAATTTTTTAACTAAAATCATTACTCGTTCATAGGTACAAGAAACCTTTTTGGGGGCCCAAGAATAATTTTTTCAGGGAGGGGTGGTGGGTTTGGGGAGGGGCCGAAATTTGTAGTTAGGCCAGTGCCTGCCAAATCTGCTCAAGGCGATACTACTTAGGTAGTGTTATAGGTCAATAAAATTCGGTTAATATTAGCCAAAACCAACAGCAATATTTGAATAAACCCGGTATTTCGATGTTTTAGGGGATTTTACTACGTTTTGAAGTTTATTCGAAATTTGTTTGGCGCTAAATATTACTTACGAGCACCACTAGATATTATTTAAGATTTTATAGGTTTTTGAGATTGTTCAAGATTTTCGATGTAATTCGAATTTAGTACGTACGTAGGTATTTGTATTTGGATCTAGATTCTTAGGCTTTGATTGGTGTTAAGGTGCTTGGCATAGAAATTATCATCACTGTTCAGTATTTTCAAGATTATTCGAGATTTACCAGTTATTTATTCGAACAAATAGTTTTTTTTTTCCTTTTGTATTGCTTAGTCTTGAGGCTTTTCAAGATTTTCCATATTTCTAATTTTATTCAAGATTTTCGGGAAAATCAAAATTTACCCGAAATTTACAACAACGCCTTGCCAGTTGCTGTATGTTTAAGAATTAGAGATTTCGATACGTATTTTGAGCATCCTCTACTAGAAATTTGATTGGCGTTTAGTATTCATTTAAGTTTCGATACTTACATAATCCAACAGAGATTAGATTATCGAAATTTGAGATTTTTGGACTAAAGTATAGAAAGGAAGAGAAAAGTTCTGCTGAAAGTCAACGAGTACTGTTGGAAGCTTGTGGTGATTAGGCTCCATCGATCTCAACTTATGACTACTGGTATCGCTCTAAAAGAGGTGACTTTGATACGGAAGATAAGGAACGTCCAGGCGGCCAGTCGAAAATGTTTGAAGATGAGGAAGTGGAAGCTTTATACTCGTCGAAGACACGAGTTAAATGAAAGAAGAACTTGCCGAATCACTGCTGCATGTTGATCAATCAACAATTTCCAGACGTTTAAATGACATTGGAATGATTCACAAGCAAGGAAATTGGACGTCTTCCGAGTTCAAACCGAAGTACGTCGAAAGGCACAAAAAAAAACGTTTTTTGCATCGTAACAACGAACATTCATGGCGTTAAGCTCATGTTTTGTTTTAGTTGGGATCAGCTGAACGACACCATCACTGTGGAGCGCTACCATCAACTCTTCCACAATGCTTTTGGTTAACCTATCCTTTATCGTATAGTGTAAATTACGGATGCATTTGTAATACTTCAACCGACTCTTAGCAGATATATTTATCTTACTTGCTTTTCGTAACTCTTTGTTCGTTGATCGCTGCGATTAATTTAATTTCTAATTCAAAGTATCTGTATTGTGTATGCTTGAAAATAAGAGACTTTGTAATTTCGAACTTTGTAGACATGGTGATATAGAGATTTTAGGAATTTGATTGATTTTTACGCTAATAAAAGACAGCCAAAGAGTAACTTCGGTTATTTTCATTTTCAACGCTTTTCAACGCTTTTCAATGCATCACTCAATTTAAAGCGCGGAATAGATATTTGCGGACCTTTATTTTTGAGGCATTATTTATTAAGTCCGACAGGTTTTTTTTAAAAATATTACGAATCTCAAAATTTACATTCAAATTAAATCTGAAATTTCAAAACCGTTTTCGGGAATTACAATTTTTGTTAAAAAAAAAAAATAGTTTTCCCGGTTTTTAGTGCTAGGGCCTGTGGAGTCTGAAAAAAATGTTTGGCTCCGGCTCCGACTCCGGAAATAAGAGAAGCCACAATTTTATTCCAAGGATATCTTTCTATAAAGCTAATAATCTGACGATACATTTCAATTTCGTACGAAATCAGTTCCCCTTTTTCTTAACAGGCGGGACGAGTAACAATAGGTTATCTCTAAACTGTGGAAAAGAGGGGCTCGGATAATCCGTAGGATTATCTGACGATTAAGCGTGGCTCCGGCTCCGAGTTAGATTTTTGACTAAGAAAATTTTTTATTAGTTATAGTCGATCGAGCATCTATCCCATTTATTGTTTGTCTTTTGTTTCTTTTGTTTGGCTTTGGCATGGTTTGGAAAGAGGAGTCGAAAATGCCCAATTTCCTTTGTTAAGTTACATTTCTTCTATTTATTATGTTAAAACTTTAATTTAATAAAATTTTTTGTTTCTAATTTCAGGTAATGCCGTGCAGAATTTAAAAACAATTTGGGTAAGCCTCGAATGTTAATACCTAATGCTAATAGCATCGATAAAGGTCAAGAAATGTTAGCTCTGTTTTCTAGATATGGAACGATTTACACCATCAAATAAAGGACAGCTGACTTATAACTTGACACGATTTTGAATATATTGCTACAAACCTCAATTGATTGCATGTCGTCGCGTTTTATTTTTTTTTTTTGGTTCAACACTAAAACAACTCGTGTCTATCACTATGTTTCTTTTTTAGTTGTACAATTTGATATTTAATTTATTGATTTGCTTATTTATTATAAATAACTAAATAATGTATTTAAGCGATGATGCAATATACATACCTAGATTTACCACGGTATACATAAGTATATCAATCCATTTATGGGGTATTTCAAATTATCGGTTTTAAATCGGTTTTGTGTTATATGAACTTTACTGGTATAGGTTTCCGGAAATTTTTATATTTGGGTTCATGAAGTTCAATTATTACAACTCGGCGAGTATCTAAATATTTTAATCAAATTATGTTAATAAAAATTAAAATTTTATTTTATATACACTTACCTCCCAGACCCTGTTACAATGTAACGACCGCAACTATCTCTACCATAATTTGAATAAAAATCATGAAATTAATGAATTTTTAATACTTTTAGTTTCATAACGTGCCGCGAACAACATTCGTACAACTAAATATGTTTTATCTTCGGTAACTCCAATTATCGTCATTTTGATAACCAAATTAACCATATGCATATTTGATGTTAACCTACTAATTTAGCTGATTATGATGTAAAGAAAACCCCAATGACATCATTTTGTTTTTTATTCGTGTCTGCTGTTTTTTGGAAAATTACCTGCAAAGACATAAAACTAAATAACATACAGATATTTATACATTAGTAGTAAAAAAAGTAAGAAGGCAAGGAACATTTATTAAGTACCTTATATACATTATTAAATCATGTTGTTTGATTTGTGTTATACATACATAAAAAATCCATATAGAGTTAAGGTCATATTATAAAATCATCCAACTATGATTAATACTCGTAAGTATAAGATGATGACAATTTATCAGGAAAATGAACACAAAATCTATGAAATGATGAAATCAAATAAAATTAAATTCCTTATATTTCATCATTCTACTCAACTGTGTAACACACAAACAATCTATGAACCAACAAACACAAAGCATGAATACACTGGAGAGTGAGACGAATTTCTTATTAAAATAATATTGTTTTCTGAGAAACATACTGTCTAGCAGACCAACGTTAAGTATTTCACGTATCTTTCTTATAAAAATTTATGTACGAGAATTTATCGTACAACAAAAATACGAGTACATATACAATCACACGATAAGTAATCTCTTTTTATATCGAGAGAAAGCAAATAACTGCTCGATTAACATGGTGTGTGGTAATATAATATAAGAAATACGCGTGTAAACTACTAATGTACGTGATAAACATATATTATATGCAAAATCATCTTGATATTTGTGATTTCGAGTTTGTTTTTAGTTTTTATTTCGTCAAAATGTTTGTGACAGCTTAACTATTTTAAAGTAGAGTGGAAATTCCGAAATTTTCAATACTCTTGACTTTTTGTGTTACTGTGAGAATCATCTCTATCCAAAGTGATCCAAATATGAAGTTTTGAAGTTTCTGTAATATAAAATCGCAATCCATCAAATGGACGAACTCTAGTGGCAGCTATATTCAATTGCCTATGAGTAAACACAGGTTATCGTAATAAAATCCCTAAATGGAATGAGTGAGAACAGAATTCGTTGAAAAAAAAGGCAAAAGTCTGCCCGAAGAAGTTAAATGAATCTGAGTATATGTTACGTGCACACACCCTGTTAAAGTTAGCCGAAACTAAAAAGTCCTTAATGCAGATTACGTTGTTTACACTCCAGCCGAAAATAAAAAATCTTGTGATTTTCTGCCAAAATTTATAGAATGCATTAAAAAGTTTTGTTAGTAATCGTGGAAAATTATATTCCTTTAATGGAAAATATCGGAAAATCAAAAGATTCGAAATAAAATATTTAAAATTGGACTAAAACCATTCTCTAGACTGTACAAGACTGGAGATGGATTCTCAGCCGGAAAATTTTGTTTATAAATCAGTTTTGAAATGTTTTTTAAACTTTGGTTCCAAAACAAAACGGTTTTAAAACTAGGCACATTCTCTTCATCGAAATGTTTGCGAAACCTCTAGCGGCCCCTTTTTATCCACCTACAATAAAACCCTTTAGAATTTCAATGCACACTTCAAATCATTTTTGAAACGTTTAATCGTTCTCTAATTAAATGTGAAATCAAACAACGTTTCTAAGAGATGTTTTAACAAGCTAAAAATTGTGTTGTAGAAACCCTACGTATACTGCTTCAATTGGTTTGATAGTAAACGATATATCGGAATGGTTTATTGGGAAAGTTTTAATAGTTTCATTGCAACGTTTTTACAATTATGTTAAGGCACTCACGCATCTTTCAAAGCTTAAAGCTGATCACATCGTTTGTATTGTTTTACAGGATAGTCATTTAAAGTTTTTAAACAGATTAAATGTAACGTAGTGTGAAATCCAAATTTTCAAAAAAATGGACATAGGGTAGTATATCTCCGAAGTACCGGTACATAATTATGTTAATTTTAATTATATTTATTCTCAAAATTGAAAATCAGAACTAAAATTGAAATTATTTTGTGTTTGTTTCTCTCCGCCGCTCTTGCTAGACCTGTGTTGACGGACTTTAAATAATCTTCCAAAAATCTAATGTGTTCGTGGTCCATGTAATCTGGCAACTTGTGACTCACGGACGGTAGCAAAACATTTTGGAATCTCCTTATATGGAAAAAATGGTTTTTTACCTCTGCTACTGGTGCTAGTTCAAAAAAACTTGCTTAAAGTTGCTCATGTAAGCAACCTGGAAATAAATAAAAAAACAGTTCAGTGGAGAGCGATAGAAAGGGAGAGAGACAGACTCCGAACCATTTCAATTTTAGAGCTTATGTGATAGTGTAAATAACATGAACGTATGCCATTTACATACATCATAACCGCTCTATATATGGTACGTATTTATTTTGTTTAGTGAGGAAAATAATAAATAGATTGCATAAAGTAACAATAAAATAAAAGCAAATTTCATTCCTTAATAATTAATGCATCCATTAAACTTTGGCGTGTGCTATAATTTTTTATACTAAATTTTAGCACGCCACAAATTTAATTTAATATTTTTTATTCTAAATTTTATACATAAATTTTATTTTATTTAATGTATTTTTCTGATTTACAACTTTTTTAAATTAACCTATTTTATTTTATTTATTTCACCACCATTGTTAATATGCAGACATTGAGAAGGTTTGAGAGCATGCGTGCGCTCAGTACAAAATCCGAGACGAGACTGATTAAAATAATTATTTATTTTTGTTTTGTGTTTTGATATTTCTCGTGCCGTGATTGGTCCAGCAGGCGTAGGATAAATATGCCCAATACACCAGAAATATTGTATGTATATAACAATTTTAATGTTTGTGATGTACAATAGATATTATAGATGGCGGCCAGAGTGTGGAGTGGAGTGAATCTATTGTAGTAGTGATTGGGTGAACCGCTACAGGACTTTACCGCAAGTGATTTCCCCTTCCCCGCGAAACATGGTTGGTTTCGGACTATCGATGTGTTCTGTTGAAATGTCCTATCTGTCAAAGGGATGAGAATATGGTCGGTCGATTTTTGCGTCAGTAGATGAAAAGGAGGATTTTCGGCGAGGCCCATACCTGATAGGATGGGAGCAAGAGGCGTCAACCAAATATCGGTGGGTACCTCTTATCTTCCTCCACTGAAGTGCTGTGCTGCAGACAGAGGTGTTTTAAGATGCCTGGTAATGCAAGAGAGTGAATGTGTAGACATTGAGAAGGTTTGAGAGCAGTGCGTGCGCTCATCACAAAATCCACAAAATTTGTTTTGTCAAATTTCTCGTCCCGTGATTGGTCCAGCAGACGTAGGAGAAATATGCCCAGTGCACCAGAACCATTGTATATAAACATGTTAATGTTTGTAATGTACAATAGATATTGTAGATGGCGGCCAGTGGTATTGGGTGAACCGCTACAAAACATTTAACCAATCAAACAATAATTCCATGTATCAACTTTTTCTACCTTAATATACGTACTTAAAATCTAGTGATTCGATTGTTGTAATCGGAAAATCGAAATCCGGTTTTACCAATGGGCGATGATTCGATTTTGGTGCTGATATTTTATCGAATAGCAAATCCAAAGATGCTTGTAGTACTGCTTGGTTTTTAATGATTTGGTCTGTTTAAGTTTTGAAAAGATGCATGGCGCTGTCAAAACGATTTAACAAAACATCTTCAAATCGACGATTGCAATAATTATAGCAGCCGTTGAAATGGAAAATAATACAAACCAGTAGCATTACATTTAAATTTGTCTTCGTTGTTGTTTCTCTTATTTTCAGGAATATAATGTCATGATGTTGAGGTAGCGGCTAACGGTGTTGGCTCAGACGATGGACATGCTAATGATGATAGAGACAAATGATGTGAAATAATATCCGATGGAGCTAGAGGATTGCAGTTGTGATAATACGGTGTTAAGACTGGAGTTAACGGCCTTAATTCTGCGGAGCATTTGGGCTTTCGAATCATATGGTGTAATTTCCGAGAGTCTCAGAAACCATTTGGATGCGCTTATCATTTAGGTCACAAGCCTCGCTTTCACTACAGGAAATCATTATGGTTTCTCGTTCTTTGTCGAGGGCATCTTTTAGGGTTGCTATATTGAAGTAATGTATACGAATTTGAAGTTATGTAAAAGATTAAACCCGCATTTAATTTCTGTTAGAGACCTTCATTTACGGTTAAATTCTGATTGTTGAGTTGAGTAGGAAAGAAGACAATTGGATATTCTTTCAATTTCGTTTGCGGACAGTTTGGTATAGAAAGTACGTTCCCTTCAACTCCATGACATATTAAATCCATATAATCGAATGAGTATTGTTCAACCATATCAATGGGCAAAGTTTCCAGGACAGAATCGCCAATGTGATGTTCTTCTTGTGTTGTATTTCTAAAAGAACAGTCGGTATCCGGAGTATGCAAATGAAACCTTCAATTTTTGGAAATATGGCCTGTTATTCTTTATAATTCCATTAAGTAATAAAAAATTTAGTACAGTGACAAATTCATTATTGTATTCATTTACTGTGGTTTAGAAGAACCTTTATGTCGTTTAGAAGAACCTTTATAAATACCTGCAACAAACGGTTTATTAGATGTATCTGGTACTCCTCCTAAAATAGGCCAGAATTGATTCTTTTGAGCTAGTAAAGTTCTGGCGTCTATTGAAAGACTATTATGATCATTGCTTTTTATTTATTTCAATAAACTATTGAGCGCAACATGTTAAATTCAAGAGCCCACTGTTGTAGATTTTCTCCAAAAGTTATTACAAGAGAATTGTTGGAGATAAACTGTTTGTACGTCTAAATCACGCAATTGATACTAACAAAACAAAAAAAAAATACGATTAACAGAAACACCGTTATAATAAAGACTATTCGAGAACTGTATGGACGATAAATTGATTTTTTCAAACTCGGCAGCAAATAATTTGAAGACAAATCTTTCTTTATTACAATTTATTGTATACGATAATTTTATTTTAATTTTAATGTTATAAAAATTACAATATTGATTTTTCTTGTCACACTATCAGTTTGTTGGAAAAAAAAAGAACTTGTTGATCCAAGGTGTCGAACGAGAAGAGAACTAACAATTTTTATTTTCTATTTTGTCAAAAGTAAACTTTTACAACTTGGAAACAGTGACATCTATGGTCTAAGATCTTAACTTACTTTTTACTTCAATTATAATGTGAATGGTATAAAATCAGTTTTGCTTTACAATTATTATTATACCAATAAATGACAGCTAACTAATTTGTCACAACAAAAAATTTGTACAATATTTTAAAGATAAGTAGCTACATATTTTTAATTATTAAGTTAGTTGACATTATTTCTTTATTTTCAGGTGAATTTTTATAGACATTAACGTTTGCTGCGATAGGATTATGACAGTGTTCCACCGTTGAATATGTTTCCACAGTTTTACTGAGTTGTCGCGCAAACATGCTCCACCCCATTGGACCATCCCATGGTGCAATAAGAACACTGGCCATTGATGACTTGTATATCGCCGCTGCGTTGTTTGCTATTAGAGATGTTTTGCTTAATAAATGTTGTGTTGGTGGAGATTTTCTCGCTTTTTTTTTTTTTTGTTTTCGAACGATTATTTTACTGTCTGTCCACATCGCGAGCAGCTCCGCTGGTTTTACCATCCACCGGCAGCAGGCATACATTGTGAATTGGACGGCTTAGCTCGCCTTTTGAAGACTGGATTGACACCACTCGAGTTTGGCCGTCGCAACCTGGAAAACGGCTTTGATTTGTCCCATCAGCCAATCGCGTGGTTTGAGATTTGGTTCCTTTATGAGTACGACATCGCCAACTTCTACGGATTTTTGTGGCTTTAACCATTTTGATCGTTGTTGCAATGAGGTGAGGTATTCCAAATACCATCTTCGCCAAAAATGCTGAGATAATTTCTGAACTTGCTGCCAACGAGATAAGTATGATGGCTTATAATTGACAAGGTCCATTTCGGGCAGTGTGCCGGTTTGATATCCAATCAGGAAATGAGATGGCGTTAGAGCATCTATTTCTTCAGCGTTGGAGCGGCAAAGCGGACGGGAATTTAATGTGGATTCGATGTCAGCAAGCAACGTTGTCATTTCCTCTAGGGTGAGGATAGTTTTTCCAATGACTCTTCTAAGATGAAATTTTACGGACCGGACAGCCGACTCCCATATTCCACCAAAATGCGGAGCGTTTGGAGGGTTGAAGTGCCATGTAATTTGATTTCTACAAAGATAAGAGGTAATATTACCAGATTCTTTTACTAATGTTTCAAAAACTCCCCGGATTTTTGCGGCTGCACCAGTAAAGTTCGTCCCGTTGTCCGAGTAGATATGCCGACAAATTCCGCGTCGCGCAATAAAGCGCTTTAATGCACCCAGGAATGAATCGGTCGTTAGGTCTGATACTAGCTCGAGATGCATGGCTTTTACCGATAGGCATATGAAAATACATAAGTATGACTTCTTTGGACGACTGCCTCGCCCTTTTGCTAGATGGATTTGCATTGGACCTGCAAAGTCCACACCAACCGATTCGAATGGCTTAGAATATCTGACGCGTGCTGCTGGAAGGTCTCCCATGATCTGTTGTTGTAATACGGCTTTGTAGCGAACGCACGTAGTACAATTTTTGATTATCGACCGAGCGGCGCCTTTACATTTTGGAATCCAAAACTTTTGTCGACTAAGGGTGGTCATTAGTGTTGGGCCGGCGTGATTATTAAACTTGTGTACATCCATGAGTATAAGAGCAGCGCACCTTGAATTTTGGTGCATTATTATGGGGTGTTTCACGTTGAACGGTGCGTCACTATTGTCAATTCGGCCACCCACTCTCATGATACCATATTTGTCCAAGAACGGATTAAGCGATAACAAATGGCTGATATGTTGAACTTGTTTTGTAGTCTCGAGTGAGTTCAATTCGGAATGATAAAACTGAGCTTGCTCATACCTGCAGATTCTTCTCGTTGCTGAGAATATTTCTTCCATACTTAGATATTTTCCAATTGTTCTTACAACTTTGGGTGCAGCTATGTTGTTGGCAAATCTCCATATGTATCCGAAAACCAGTATTAATTTGTGAAATGAATTGAATTTATTCATTAGTCCTACTAGCCAGTCATTTTTTGTACTTCCGGTGAATGCAAATAGTTCGTTAGATTCTTCTTCAACAGTTTCGTAGTTCAAATGTTGTCGTGGCCAGTGATTTTGAGATAGCCATAGCCAAGTAGGACCCTTCCACCATAATTCATGGGTTGACAATAGATTAGTTGTGAGTCCACGAGAGGCGCAGTCAGCGGGATTGTCGCTAGTAGGGACATGTTTCCAATTTCGCCTCGAAAGTTTGTTTTTAATTTCCGTGGTGCGGTTACCAACAAATGTAGACCATCGTTTAGGATGACCAGCGATCCAATCCAGTACGATTGTAGAATCTGACCAACCGGTTATATTGCGAATTTCGCAACTTGTTTCGGTTTCGACGTAATTGATTAATTGCACCAACAAAACTGCTGCACACAGCTCCAACCTTGGCAATGAAATTTGTTTGATTGGACTGACTTTTGTTTTTGCGGATATCAATTGAACTTGAACGTTTCCAGCACCGTCAATAATTCTGAAATAGACCGCTGCAGCATATGCGATTGTACTAGCGTCTCCGAATCCATGAATATCGACAATTGAAGATTTGATGGTGTTGATGTACCTTGGAATTTGAATTTTGTCGATTGATCCCAGCTCCGCACGCAGCGACTTCCATTTCTCGATCAGCTTCGCCGGCAGTGTATCATCCCAGTCCAAGTTGGCGGCCCAGATTAATTGCATGAACGATTTGCACATAATTGTAATTGGAGAGGCCCAACCGAGAGGATCGAAAAGTTTGCTTATGTCAGATAATACGGATCTTTTAGAAAATTGAATTTGGTCGCTCAATGCTGCAGAAAAATTGAATTGGTCGCTTGAGGGATTCCAGGAGATGCCGAGAACTTTAGTTGTGTCGGATGACTCAATCCCGTTGATAAATTTCTTGCTTTCATGGTCTCTATCTTCGATTGGCACGTCATCTAGTACTCGAATACTGTTTGATTTCCACTTTTTTAGAGTAATTCCAAATTGGTTGAGTAACTGAATTAATTCTGCTTTTAGTTTAATAGCTTCTTCTTCGGTATTTGCACCGGTCATTATGTCATCAACATAAATATCTTTATTGATCAGATCAGCGAGATGTGGTGATTGGTCGCGGATGCTATCACCTATGAACTTGATCGATCGAGTTGCTAGAAAAGCAGATGAGGACAACCCATACGTAACTCTCAGTAGCTCATATTGCTTGATTGGTTTTGACGGATCCTTTCTCCATAATATTTTTTGATATTTTGTGTCATGATCAGCGACTTGTATCTGGCGATACATTTTTTCCATGTCTGATGAAAATACTATTTTACGTTCGCGAAACCGAAGCAGGATGGAAGACAGCGTTGGTTGAATAGTTGGGCCCACAGCGAGACATTTGTTGATCGATTCTCCCTTCGACGTTGCCGCGGACCCGTCAAAAACTACGCGTATTTTCTTGTTGCCATTGGATAGCCGTTTCAGCACGCCGTGATGTGGAAGAAAGTATCCGTCATTCGCTGGCTGGTCGGTTTCTCTCATGTGGTTGAGTTTCAGGTACTCGTCAATAAATTCATGGTACATTTTCTTGAATTCCTGATCTTTGGTAAACTTTCTTTCCATCCACTGCAGACGTTGAAGAGCGCGGTTATATGAATTTCCGAGGAATCTTGGATCTTTTTTAAACGGTAAGCTAACTACTAATCGACCTTCGTTATTGCAAGATGTGTGTTGGTTGAAGTGGTTTTCACAAAATATTTCTTCATCCGAAAGGATTGGTCTTGACTGGACCCCCTCGAGCTCCCAGAACTGTCTTAAGGTTTTGTCGACATTAATTGAATTTTCGTCTTTCATCATGGCCGTCAATGAAGTGATTGAGATGGGCTCGACTGAGCAGGTGGTGCCGGCTACGACCCACCCAAATATCGACTCCTGTGCCACTAAATTGGAACCCTTGACGCTGATTTTATTCGGCAATAAAATATTGAAGAAATGGTCTGCACCGATCAAGACATCAATTTCTCCAGCTTTATCATATAACGGATCAGCCAATTGAATATTCACCAATGATTTTATTAAATTAGAGACTTCTGGTAATGATACTCTGGAGAATGCAACTTTTGATAAAATGAGAGCATCAATGATTAGCGTTTCTTTGTGTTTAGGTTTTACAACAATTTTGACGCTTCCTTTGCTAATACCAGCCTGAGATTGGCCAAGTCCGGTTACTATGATACGAGAGTTGAATCTATTTAATTGCAGTCTTTGCACACATTTTTCACTTATAAAGCTGGCTTGTGAGCCAGAATCTAAAAGCGCACGACATAATTGTATATTACCGTTACCATCTTGCACGTGAATTAGGGCTGTTGGAAGAACAGCTGGAGTTATTTGATTGGATGCGTTTGTAAATAAAGTTGCATTAGCGTTCGATACAGAATTTGGCGCTTTGTCGTTTTCACTGGACTGAATGGTTTGAATATTAGCACTTATATTATTTCGCAAGCTGGTGCCATCTTGACAATCGTGCAGTAACGTGTGATGTCGTCTGTCGCATTTCAAACAATTCCTTTCAGATTGGCATTGAGCTATTGTGTGTTTAATGCTGAGGCAATTATAGCATCTACCACTAGTTTTTATGTAGTCAGAACGCTTGTGAACGTCCATTTTTTGAAATAATGAGCATTGGGGTAAGGAGTGTCCGAATTGGTTACACATGACGCACTTGAATCTGTATCGCGAACTCTTGGTGGCATCTGGATTAGACGATCTCGGTTTAGATTGGCTGGATCCGGTGGCCACATTTCCTTCAATTTGCACATTGGACTCGCCAGTGACGACATGGCTTCTAATTTCCGGTTTGGAATAGGTTTTTTTCGGTGGGATGACTAATGCTTCAAGTGTGTCTACGCGTCTTCCTAGGAATTTTAGGAATTCTGACAGTTCCGGGTTAATCATACTGGCTGAATATTCAGCCCACATTGCCTTTGACTTGTCGTCTAACTTTTGCATCAGCAGATAAATCAGCCATGGGTCTCTAGTTTCCGCTACCTCACCAAGGGCTTTTAGACCACGAACCACCTCATCTGAGGTATCCATAAGACGTTTGATGTTGGATGCAGTTGAGTTATGTATGGGCGGCTGTTCCACGAAAGTGCGTATAAATGTGTTGATGATTTGCTTTTTGCGATCGTATCTTTCCTTCAGCTTGTTTAGTGCTCCGATATAGTTCCCCTCAGTTACGGCGATGTGTCGTAATAGAACTGCTGTCTCCCCCCGAAGAAGTCCCTTCAGGTATTGGAACTTTTGAACGGGGTTGAGATTAGGCGCTTCATGAATTGTGGTGGTGTACAGGTCGAAGAACGATTGCCATTCGGAGTACTCTCCCGAAAATGACGGTATATGGATTTTGGGTAGCTTGACTTGGGGGTGCTCACCTTGATGAGTAGCGTTGTTGGATAAATCGAGATGCATAGCCCCGTGATCGATGGTTTTGGATCGAATCCAATTATTGAAAGCAGCTGTGGCGATGTAGTAGTTTTCTTCGTATGTGAAATCACCCTCTTCATCTGGATTGATGGAAAATATTCGGAGTTCTAAATCGGTGAATTCTTGCATTAATTTTTCGACACGTTGTAAGCGCGTTGTTAATTCATTTATATCCGTATTGGTATGGTCTTCTCGTGCATATTTCACCAAGTTAGTTAACTTCGCCTTGTTTGTGCTTCTCTGTTTTTCAGGGCTGCGAGCTGTAATTCCGGCATGTTGCTGTTCCTTATGAAATTTTACGTTACGGGATTACTTCGAAAATTTGTTATGATAACTGGAACCGTCTGTTTCAGATTGAATCGGAACACAAAAGCTCTTTCGACTTGATCACACGTCCGTTTCGAAATGAATTGGGACAAATGTTTCTTTCGGCTATTCACACAACACTTTTGCCAACTAAATACACAACTTTGTTAATGACTGAAACCGTCTGTTTCGATTTGCATTTAAACACAAAGCTCCATGAATTTAAATACAATGTTTTTCCGACTTTACGCACGTTTTGATTAGAACTCACAAATTTTCGACGATAACTAAACCCATCCGTTTCGATATGAAATGGACACGAATGTTCTTTTGCTTGATTACTCAAAGTTTGAAAATGACTGAAACCGTCCGTTTCGATTTGAATTTAAACACAAAGTTCCATGAATTTAAACACTATGTCACACAAACTTTTATTATAGTAACAAACTTGATATTAAACTGACCACAAAATATTCGACTCAATGAAAAGTTTGACTTGTATAAAGCTTTGACTTGCACAAACACGTGGTTTCAGTATAAAAAGTTGAACGAGAATGTTCTTCCAACGCGCACGATTCGAAAATTTCGATTTTCAGCAGAAAATTTTAGCAATGGTTTATAATGTGTGGACACGTTTTAACAAGAAAAAAATAAATGTCTTACTCCAAATTTTGCTTTCGCCACGTTTTCCGAGTTTAAAGATGGCTGCGGATTCTTTTGTAGGAGTTATCCGGCTCGAAGGACCATGTATGGACGATAAATTGATTTTTTCAAACTCGGCAGCAAATAATTTGAAGACAAATCTTTCTTTATTACAATTTATTGTATACGATAATTTTATTTTAATTTTAATGTTATAAAAATTACAATATTGATTTTTCTTGTCACACTATCAGTTTGTTGGAAAAAAAAAGAACTTGTTGATCCAAGGTGTCGAACGAGAAGAGAACTAACAATTTTTATTTTCTATTTTGTCAAAAGTAAACTTTTACAACTTGGAAACAGTGACATCTATGGTCTAAGATCTTAACTTACTTTTTACTTCAATTATAATGTGAATGGTATAAAATCAGTTTTGCTTTACAATTATTATTATACCAATAAATGACAGCTAACTAATTTGTCACAACAAAAAATTTGTACAATATTTTAAAGATAAGTAGCTACATATTTTTAATTATTAAGTTAGTTGACATTATTTCTTTATTTTCAGGTGAATTTTTATAGACATTAACGTTTGCTGCGATAGGATTATGACAGTGTTCCACCGTTGAATATGTTTCCACAGTTTTACTGAGTTGTCGCGCAAACAAGAACAACGAAGCTCAAAACGCGATTTATGTCCTATCGACCAATTCAAGGTCGCATTTTCGTGTTTTTTTTTTTTTGTAAAATATAAGAGAAAAATTGAAATAAATTGTTTGGTAAAGAGACATTATATTTACTTATTTCTTACATTTCTTAAGTAACTAATAAATTAATAACTTTTTTCTAAATAAATTATTTATCATATAAACGAAAAAACGTTTCAAAAACCCAACCAAACAAACGTGAGTTTTTTTAACGTCGGGAACGTGCACGTTTTCCTTCAGTCAGAATAGGAAATAACGTAAATTTTATGATTCAGCCTTTTAACTGTCAAAAAAAAAAAACGTAAATCACCGAGTTACGTTTTTCAGAATACAGCTGCAGTCTTACTGAAATTTGAGAAATAACTAAATATTTAACAAAGTTTTGGAAAACATTTAGTAGAACCATTTGAAAACGCCAATATTTTAAAACGGGAATTAAGGGTAAACTACATTTTGGATTGAATATTATGGTTCAAGTCTTGGGTTAAAAACCACTTATTTTGGTTTGTATATTTGCTAAAATAAATTTGGAAATCTTAGGATGCGTATTATTTCTTAAATAGATAAGAACCATCTGGGGTGGGATGTTGTACCATCACTTTCATTCGAATCGACTTTAAAAGTCGATTCGAAAAAGTGATAGTTGGCATGTTGTAAAATTTTCGACT
Organism: Tipula vernalis; assembly: GCA_958295665.1. Classification (NCBI taxonomy): domain Eukaryota; kingdom Metazoa; phylum Arthropoda; class Insecta; order Diptera; family Tipulidae; genus Tipula; species Tipula vernalis. The sequence goes on along the minus strand of OY282560.1, from coordinate 163,133,432 downwards.
CCAAAATGATACGACAATATGGCCGCCATTTTTTGAAGCTGAATTAACAACAACAATTTTAATTTGACATTTCGGTGTTGTTATACAACCTTTAAATAAATATTAATTTTATAAGATTTTATTAAAAAAAAAAACAATTTATGAAATTGTTAATAAATCTGTTAATTTTTTATTACTTACGCAGAAATTTTTTCAAATTATATTTTAAATTTATTCACTTTTTTTATATTTATTTATAGTATTACATTATATTTTGACGAATCGCTCGTATATCACTTTAAATAAACTGAGTAAAGTATCATTATCGCGATTATTATCGCGATTCGAAAATTTTACAACATATCAATTTTCGACTTTTTGTTCGAATTTCGAAAATTCGCAATTACAACATCTCGCCCCTGGTTTTATAAAAAAAAAGCTATGTTTTGACACTTGCATGTAAATATTGGTCTATAATCAAAGGCCTACTTTAATCATTTATAATGCATTTTTATGAGGGAAACGAATTGATTTCTTCGTTTAGTACGGCCGCCACCAAAATCTTTATGTTTACCATATTGGCATCGTAATCATTAAGAATCAATTTCAAACAACACATATATAGTATGTATAATCATAACACAATGCGATATAATGGCCGAGAGGAATTATTGAAAATGGTTAATGGATCAAATGTGGATGTACAGAAGTATTCATATTAACAGCAGCGCTGTCCAGAAGAAGAAAAAACTCGTGTAAGTTTTCAAAAACGCAAGTTTTATTACGATTTATTCATGAAATATATTTGATGTTGTCATATTAAGCTATAAAAAGGCAAACAAATATTTATTCTTTTGATTAAAAATTAATATAAATAAATAAATCCATTTATATACCAAATTTAACAAGTACCACTTCTGTGTATTGTTTTTTAATAAAGCAGTCAATATTTAGTTGCATGCCCATTATTACGAATAACAGCCACGAATCTCCTTTTCATAGAGTCCACTAAGTTTTGACATCTCTCAATGGGTATTGTACTGTACCATGCTTCGTGCACTGCCTCCCACAATTGCTAGGCAGTTTTTGGATTAACTTTGCTCACTTTATTTTAGACATCAGCACTCACGTTTTCTATGGAATTGAGGTCCGGTGATTGCGTTGGCTACTCCATAAGATAAATTTTGTACTTCCGAAACAATGGGTGCGTCCGAAATGCGTATTTTTGGATTAAAAAAAATTTCATTAAAATCATTAAATTAATTAAAATTTGACAAAACCAAACTGATAAATCGATAAATTTGGTTACATCGCATGTAGTTTTTTAAATGTGTATTCCATTTCGGACGCACCCCATGACTTCGCTTGGTTTTTGTGTACTTTGGGTCGTGGGCAGTGCTTGGAGGTCTCCTCACATATTGTTGACGCTCTGTGGAACCATAAAGGACAATTTTACTTTCGTCGCTCCATAAAACATTTCGTCAGTTTTCTAGGGTCTAATTGACGTTCGCCTTTGCGAACTGTATTCTTTTTGCCACGTGCCTCTTGCTGAGCAATAGTAATTTTCTCAGACTCTTGACGGCTAATTTAGCTTCCCATAGGCGCCTCCGTATAGTGACAGGACTTACAGGTACCTGAAGTTCCTTCTTTATCTTTTTTGAGCTGATATGAGAGTCGTTCTTTACCATTTGTATGATTTTTCGGTCAATACGCTCAGTTGTTTTTCTTTTTGGTCCACGTGTTTCAGCCTTATCAGTCCTTTTTACTGAACTACATCCCATTTTCGCAGAACATTAAATAATTTCTTGTATTTGATGGTAAGTTTTCCTTCACATAGAAGTTTTTTAATAAGGTTTCGCTTTTTTTCTATGCAGTGCTTGGATCGACCCATTACTTTTCTAAACTCCAGTTTAATATGGTTTTTGCATTTTACGAATTACGAGAAAAATTTGTACTTACCAATTAGTTAAAAAGTTTCAACTCTTCGTTAAAAATCTCGCTTGAAATTATGTTTCTTGCGTTGCTGCTATTATTATGAACAGCTTGGTTCAAACACTCCCTAATAAATGTAATTTCATAAAAAAGTATTAAGCATTTTTTGAAACAGTAATGATATACCGTTAATCAGAGAGGAGAGAAGAAACTCTCAGAGCATTGCCAACCTTGGAAAAAAGTAAGGAGTAAAAAATATTAAAGAGTTATTAAAGCAAGGTAATGCGCTGCTATTAATATGAACACAACTGTAAGTCTACAAATAAATATTCAAACGTAAAATCGGTACAATTAAATATCCGCACATATTCTTGATGGGAATAAAAAACCCACGCCAAAATCAAGATTTTCACCACTGATATGAAAATAGCCTATGCCCCCTATGATGATGTTGATTATTGATAAGTAACAATGATAATGGTGCTTGCAGGTAATGCTAATTATTAACACAAAATATTCCTTGTTGCAATACTCTGGAAAACGGACAAAGGAAATGTCCAGTTTTCCAGAATATTTTCAAATACTACTTTTAATATTTTAATTTTAATATTAAATCTTTATTAAACAGAAACGAAAATTTAAATTCTGAGAAATGAAGATTTAATTTCCTTATCCAGAATTTTGTGTTCAAATATTTTGAAAAAGGGGGAATTTAATGCTCTGTCTAGTACTATATTCTGGAAAAGAGTGGCCAAATTCTGGAAAAACAGGAAGAAAATTCTATAAAAATATTTTAGAAGTGGAGGAATTTACTGCTCTTTCTAGTACTATATTTTGGAAAAGAGCCAAGACGTATTCTGGAAAAAATTGACAGAAATTCTTTAAAAATATTTAGGAAAAGGTGGAATTTACTGATCTTTCTAGTAATATATTCTGAAAAAGAGCCGGATCATGTTTTGAAAAAACGGAGAAAATTTTATAAAAATATTTTGGAAAAGAGACCATTTACTGCTCTTTTCTAGATACGTATTAGGAATATTTAGGAATAGTAGGAAATATTTGGGAAAAGGAGGAATTTACAGCTATTTTATGATTATTTTATTTTCCGAAAAAGGAAATAATCAAGTCACTTCCTGATTTTCTATATTCTAGAACTATACCTTAAAATCATTTTAGTAACTGTTTGATTCAACGTTTTTTCCCGCTAACCGTTGGTCAGTGCTGGACAAAAATAACGTCTTGTTGAGTATACTTATAAACACTAAATTTTATTTGTTTGCGTTGTTTCTTATATACAAAAAATATTATTCCTTTTACAACAATAGTATAAAAATATGCTAATTGTACATTAATTATATAATTAATGTAATTTGTGCAAATTTATAGGTAAAAACTGCTGACAATGAAATATATTGATATTATATTTGGTAAACTGCTAACAATATAAAATATATAAAAAAAGATGCAATATAGTGCACAGTGCATACAGTATCTAATTTCTGCAAATGTATAAAAAACTGTTCACAAGGTTGAACATACTTCGCGGATATATTGATTTGTATGGCATAGATGACTCGCTGAGTTAACATCTCTATCCGGTAGCTGCTGGAACCTCTAGCCTGTAGTCATCTTGCCTTGGCGCTCTTCTTCTGACCTTACATAGGTGTGCTATTACACCTATTAGGATAAAGCCAACTATGATATATGTCACTGCGTAGTGGTGCACATCATGCTTTAATACATTTACACTAACATCTTGTAATTCAGCTATTTTCTTGTAGAGATCAGTAAATTCTCCTTCATTTGGAACTTCCTGAAGAATAGTTGTATTGTAGAGGGTCGTCCAATTGGTCGATAGATTGACTGCTGGTAGGAATGATAAATCTACTCTGTTTTTGATGGTTTTGTGACTTTTTAGTGTAATTAATCCAACTTTCAATGTGCACCCTTCCTTGAGTGAAATCTTTCCGTTTATTAGAATAGTTAACGTAGTCACGTCTTCCCCGTAAACTATAATGGCTAGTTGTGGATGTTGCGATGAAAACAACCAGTTATTGTTCCTAAGTTTGACCCAGTTGGTTTGTGACTTGTCTGCCTTTTGTTTCGCTGTCGCGCAATTATTTGTTTTCGTTGAGATTAACAATTGAAACTCACAAATAGTGTTGTTGAAATAAGCAGTATGCATTGGATGCTGAAGTATGCAGATATAGCTAGCTTCAATGAGCTTGCAATGATGAAACTCATAGCTGGACAGCATGTAGTACTGATCACGATGCATTGATGTTGCCAAGTAATCCATTGATGGTTGTATGAAGGTAGCACTTGATGTTGGGAAGGATAAGGGCTTAAACAATTGATATTTTTCCTTGGTTAATAGGGGCAGCTTTAGCTCCAAAATAACATATTGTCCATTCAGACGCCCCTTGCAAGATATCAATTGATATAAGGTTATTGTTTGATCAGGGTCCTGATGTCCTGGCAGAACTACATCTGGTGGCAAGTGCTGTGTTATTTTGTTGATTTCCTCTGCTAACTGTGGTGGTGTTAAAATGGCAGTACTAACTACCTTATTGTGAGTATCTAGAACTGCAATTAAATTCTGTTGAATCTCTTTAAATTTCAACATTGACATCAAGGCCTGAATTGCCATAGTTGTGAATCTGTTAATGTTGCTGAGATCGTTCAAATGCTCATTTACTTCCTGATAAAATATCTTCCAATGCTGAATCATTTCTGCCTCGTTTTTCTTAAGCAGACTGAGGGTGGCATCGGCAATAGATGTCTGATTTTTTATGAGCTTTAGTAAATACTCCTGATTCTCCTTGCTTTTTTCTATTTCCTGCTCATAATGTTCTGCATCACGATTGGCTAGTATCCCGAATAGCTCGCTAGCTATATTTCCTACTATATTGATAGCACCTCTTTTTCGTCTGTAAGCTGTTTTGCAGTTGGTTGGTTATTACTAAGCATGTGTCAGGGATAGAGCTGTTCAAACAGAGCTGGGTCAGTTTTCTCACGCAAGCTTGATACAAACTTAGCTCGTTCTGATAAGTTGTCATGTTAAAATATACAATGATCTTCCATTGGTTATTGGTAAACTGCACGTTTCCAGTGTATGCAAAATAGAATCCAGGCTGATATGAAAAACTAGTCAGGTTATACGGAAGATTAGCTGCTGACGTTCCTGAACAAACGTTACACATTGCCAGTAAAATCAATATGAACAAGGGCATTACTGCGAGTTTCTCTGCTTTGTTCTTTCTCCGGAGCTTCTGCGTCTTTGATAGGGAGAGTGCTTATCTTCGAGATTGGTCGTTTAAATTTGATGCCGTGACTATCCTTTACTGTCACGATCTAATCCCGGATGCAATTCGACAGTTCGCCCAAGGGGCCACTTAGTCGGTGGCAGATTGTTGTCTTTAATCCAAACAATGTCATCTATTTTGACTTCTGGCTGTTTGCAATTCCATTTTGCCCGCTGTTGAAGGCTTGATAGGTAATCGGTCGACCATCGCTTCCAAAATTGTTGAACCATCTTTTGCAATAGTCTCCAACGCTGTCCTAAAGTTACATTTTCATGCAACAAATCTGGTTCTGGAACGGCGAGTAGTGAATCGCCTATTAAGAAGTGACCTGGTGTTAGGACTACTTCAGACGGATCTGCTGATATAGTTACCAGTGGCCTAGAATTGAGACATGCTTCGATTTGGGAAATTACTGTTGAAAGTTCTTAGTATGTTAGTGTGCTTTCCCCGATTATTCGCTTTAGGTGATACTTCATTGTCTTGACTGTTGCCTCCCATAGCCCTCCGAAATGTGGTGCTGATGGTGGAATAAAATGCCATTCTGTGCCATTATTAGCCAACATTTTTTGAAGTTCTGGGGTGGCTTGTTTTATACACTCACGCTTTTCCTTGTCGAGTATTGATCGCACTCCGACAAAATTCGTACCATTATCAGAATAAATATGTTGGCATATACCTCTGCGCGCAATAAATCTTCTGAATGCTGCTACAAAGGCTATTGCAGTTAAATCGCTCACAATCTCGAGATGAACAGCCTTAGTTGAAAAACATACAAAGACTGATATATATCCCTCAACTCTGACTTGAATAGGTCCTGCAAAGTCTACGCCCGTGTGTATGAATGCACGTGACGGTAATACTCGTCCTTGAGGTAAGTCTGCCATTAACTGTAATTTGTTGGCGGATTTGAAGCGATGACATGTTATACACTTATTTATTTCTGCCCAAATTCTACTTCTGCCGTTTGTGATCCAGTACCTTCTTCTAAGAAGAGCTAGAGTTAGCTGGCTGCCGCCGTGCAATGTCCGTAGGTGTGCATCAGCTATCAGCAGCTTGGTTAAACGGTGTTTTGAAGGTAGTATGATTGGATGCTTGGTTTCGAAATGTAAGGCGCTGTTCGCAATTCTACCTCCTACTCGCAGGATTTGCTGTTCGTCAATAAATGGATTAAGCGATAAAAGATGGCTTTTCGCTGAAACAGAGTCATGTTTTTGTAAACGAATAATTTCTTTCTAGAACTCCTCATGTTGTATTGCTCTGCAAAATTCTTCTCTTGCTTCCTTGAGCTCCAAACCGGTCGGTACGATGTTGTGCGTCATATGGCCGCCTTGCATCTTTAAACTTTTCTTTATGAAGCGCCGACAATAGCTGATGATGCGGAATATTTTGTTGATGTCCGAATGTTTTTCTACTAGCTGCACAAATGGATTAACTATTTTAGCAGTAGCAGTTCACATGCTTCACCTCTAGTGCGGTGTCGTTGACTTGAATAGGTTGTGGCCAATCCTGAGTCGGCCTATTGAGCCATTTCGGACCCGTCCACCATAAACTGTAGTCTTTCAACTGTGTTGGCTGAATTCCTCTAGACGCACAATCAGCAGGATTTTCCTTACTGCTTATATGGTGCCATTGTGCTGGATTTGATTGTTCTTGTATTTCAGAAATCCTATTTGCGACGAATGTCTTGTACTTTTGGGGACGACCTTTAATCCACGAAAGCGTGATCATTGAATCTGTCCCAAATGACATCTCTGACACCTGTTTCATTAACTTAGTGAGCAATAACGCGCCGCATAACTCGAGTCGTGGAATCGACAATAAGTTTTTTATCGGCGCTACTTTGGTCTTGGACGCAACAAGAGTGACGTTGATATCTCCATCGTTGTTGATGCTCCTAGCGTAGACGACTGCTGCATAAGCTTTTTCAGACGCATCGAAGAATTCATGTAAACTGAGCGGTGATTGAGCATCGAAACAAAGCCATCTAGATATAGATATTAATTCTAATGAAGGAAGTGCAGTTTTTAAATCCTGCCATTGCGTGGCTAGTATCTGAGGTAATGTTTGATCCCAAGAAAGGCCTGCTACCCAAAGGTCTTGCATGATTAGTTTCGCTATTATAGTAACTGGTGCTAACCATCCTAGGGGGTCAAACGTGTAACGTTTCTGTTATCAGACTCCGATAACGAAATGCGAAATCCGAAGCTGTCTGTGGCAGGATTCCAACGAAGGCCAAGTGTTTTTATTGTGATCATCAAGCTTAAATTCCAAGATTCCAGTATTCCGCAGATTTGTTGGTACGGCGTTTAGTAGGGCTTGGTTGTTGGAAGCCCACTTTCGGAGGTTAAAACTTCCACATCTGAGCATTGCTATAAGCTGTTTCTGTGCTGATAATGCATCGTCGAGCGTGTTGTTTCCAGATATGAGATCGTCAACATAGAAATCAGTGAGAGCGATTTCCTTCGCGATTGGATATCTATGGGCTTCATCTTTCGCTAATTGTTGCAAGGTTCGCACCGCTAAGTAGGTCGCTGCCGCAATGCCATAGGTCACGGTTGTAAGTTTGTATTCTTGCAGCTGTTCTCCAAGAGACTTTCTCCATAAAATCCGCTGATATTCCTGATCTTGTTCATGAATTATTATTTGACGAAACATTTTTTCTAGATCTGCTGTGTAGACGTACTTATATTTTCGCCAGCGTAAAAGTATGCTCATTAAGTCCTGCTGCAATGTGGGACCATTCAGCATTAATTCATTTAATGATGTCCCTGTGGATGTTTTTGCCGCTGCATCGAAAACGACCCTGAGTTTTGTCGTTGTGCTCTCCTCCTTCTAGACAGCATGATGAGGAAGATAGTAGTGTTGGGTATCTCCATCTATGCTTTCAGTTTTCTTCATATGTCCTAAGGCCTCATACTCGTCCATGAATTGTTGGTATTGTAGTGCCAACTCAGGGTTCTTGGCCAGACGTTTTTCGACTTGGAGTAGTCGAGCGATGGCTGTTTTTTTGATTGACCGAGTGGTTTGGAAACTAGTAATTCGTTATTAAACGGAATTATTACCTTATAACTTCCATCGGTTAGGCGTATATGAGTTTCGTCGTAAATTTCTTCACATTCCTTTTCTTCTTTTGAATGACTTCTTGGTTTATGTACTTCCTCGATTTCCCAAAACTTTTTTAATTGATTGTCAATCTCGTTGGTGGTTACAATCATTGTCTGATACATTGCCATATTGACACTAGCAGATGTATTCCCAGTAATAATCCATCCCAGTTTGGTTTGTTGTGCAATAGGCTCATTAGGTGCACCTTTCATTAGATTCGGCATTATTATTTGCCCATAGTAATCTGCTAATCTGCACCTAATAATACGTCAATTGGACCGGGTTCATAAAACGTTGGATCTGCCCAAATAAGATTTTTTGTATGGTTCCAATAATTTGGTTCAATGACCTTATCAGGCAGGCATGCTACCGGTTATGTTTTTAAACACCATAGCCTTCATTTTGATCTTGAAATTTGAAGAAAACCGCGGACTAATGATGAACTCTACTGATGAATGAGCCGTACCGGCTTCTGTCCGACCCATTCCGGCGATGTCTGCTTGAATCGGTGTTCTTGTAAGATTGAGATTGTTTGCTAACTCTTCAGTTATGAAGGTGCCTTGGGAGCCTGGATCAATTAGAAGACGGATCAAGTGTTCTTCATCATTGCATGTTATTTTTACCATAAATAATAAAATGCTACCTTGCGCAGCTTTATTAGCTGTTTGTAAGGTTGTTTTTGCAGGGGTTTATATAAATACGGTGTGTTTCAGCATCAAGTTTCCTCGTTAAAATGCCTATTACTAAGCCACTCCAGTGTTCTGTCTCTACACCTAAGTTATTTATTGCGTGTAGACATTCCAAAGCGGTGTCGTATATTGTCCTTAACCCGCTAGCAGATTCCACCGTCAAACAGGGTAGATCTAACAATACACTTACGTGCGTGCTAGCTAATAACCGCTTGTCATTGTATCTGGCAATAAGAGTATCCCATGCAGTCATATAGTTGTCTTCCGATAGTGTGAGATGATTGATCAGTTTCGCTGCTTGTCCTCTTACCATGGATAGTAGATAATACATCCTTTCTTCGTTTGACAAACTCTCACTTTGATGTACCGTTTTATTAAACAGACTATAAAAGCTTGTCCATTGCTTGTAATCCCCGTAAAATAAGGGAATTTCAATGGTTGGCAACTTTATGTTTGCGTTCTTCGTGACGCCGGTTTTAGGAAATCTGTTGAACTCTATTTCCAACTTCTGCTGAATCTCAATGACGCACAACTCGTATTTCGCTTGGATCTATTCAAACAAGTTGTTTTAAAAGTATGCGTTTTCAAATTCTTCGTCAGTTGCATTTCCGATTATCTCCTCGTGTTTGTTATTAAAAGAATTCCAAGCGTCTGTTAGCTGTTTTATTTTAAGCTTACAATATGGCTTGTTGAAATTCTTAGTTTCGTATTTTGCTTGTTTCCATAAATTTTGTTTCAGTATTTTTGATTTCGCCATTTGAACTTTGTAGCGCTTCTCCTGATCCTTATTATCTAACGTGACAGCTGAGATTTTATATTCGTTTTCAAAATCATCGTCGTCATCTAAAATCTGGTAGGAGGAGGCGTCTGCTACCTCGTGTTCTAAATCTGCTTTTGCCTGTTGCTTTGCTTCCTCAGTTTGGCCTGGTGCTGCTCTTTTTTGAGCCTCGAGAAGTAGATTTCTTGTCTCCTCAAATACGAAAAGTAATGCATTCACCTTCAGTTTACAAAAAAAACATAATAATTGTTTAATAATTGTAACATAAATCATAGCCAAACTTTTTAACACCTCATGGCTGGATGGTTTCAAAAGGAGGTTTTAAAACGTTTTAAAACAGGAGTTTACTTCAAAAAATTATGATTTTCTTCGAGTTTTTTTCAACATAATTGAAAACGTTTTCAAAAAACTGAAAAATAATATTTAAGGAAAAATTCAACAAAGTTAACTCGTTCCGATTTTACTGAATAAAACACGATTTTATTAATTGCAATTCCTTAAGCCTGTATTCCATGAGAAAAATTGACTGACAATCAAAAAAAAAACGAAAAGAGAAAAATAATCTGATGCCCCATATAAGAGACAAAGGCAACGTTTTTTATTTTATAGAAAAACAATTTTGCTGTAAAATAAAAAATAAAATAAAAAACGTTGTCCTTGTCTCTTATAAGGGCATCAGATTGTTTTTCTCTTTTCGTTTTTTTTTGACTGTCAGTCAATTTTTCTCATGGAATACAGGCTGTAGCTTACCCATCAAATTTCCCTTTTAATCTTTTAGTTTTTATTTACATTTATACGATTATTTCAAAAACGTTTTAAAATAACCAAAAGAGTTTTTAGAAACTTTGGTTTCATTTTGTTGTCTGGGTTGTCTTTATGTGATTTGCCGATAGCTATTGCAGGAAACAAATTCGTTTCAAGTTTCCCGTGGGAAATCTAGGAAAATTCGATTTCCAAAAATCATTAGAAATTTGGTATAAAATCAGTCTCTAGAGTGTTATCTCTGGAGACGGATTGTTTAGATCTGATTTGTCGATAGCTATCGCAGGAAAAAATTCAGTTCAAGTTTCCCTTGGGAAAATTTGGAAAAATATGATTTTCCAAAAATTATTATAAAATTTGTATATACTCAGCCACTAGCATTTATGTGTAAATTATATTTCCAAATAATTTACAAAATTTAAATCAGGATTCATTAACGTCATTCAATTGCTTAATTCATTTTTTTTTTGTTGCATACATTTTAAGTGAAGGTATTGATCTTAAATAAAGGAATTACCATATAAGCACCGATAAGTAATCCACTTGCATGCTTATCTGAATTCCTTTATACTGCTACATCATAAAACCATGTTCGTTTGTTGTTGCGTTATAATGTATTTTGTTTTTCTAGAAAATGAAAAACGTGTCAGTCGATTGATGGTACTTTATGCATTTTCCCCAACACCACCGCACCAACGATGAAGAAACTAAAATGATTGTTTGTTATATTTATACGCAGCAGCAACAACCACAACAACAACAAAAATAATTCCATTGTTTATTAGTCGTCCATATATTGTTGACAATATTTGTGTGGAAATATTTTGTAAAGTTTCCATTTTCAAAATAATTCATGCATACGGGGTTTATATAAATTGAAATATGAAACATTTTACACAAGAAAATCTTTACTTTAAAATGTCAATTTGGACAATAAATAAAACGGAGGCAACCAACTGTAGCGATTTTATATAGGTCAAAATAGTTAATTAAATTTTTCTTTGTTAAGACATACTTTTATATATGTACATACACTTTATATAAACATCTCTAACCATCACCAAAACAAATATTATTTGTTTAACTAGCGATGAGAAACCTTCCGATTTCCTAGAATATTTCGTTTTAAGTTTTATTTGTTTTTATGTTAAGTTAATCGACTTATGGGCTTTCTTTAGAATTTTACATTGGGTGAAACTACATTCCCATGCGGATTATGCGTGAGACTTTTTCAATTCAAATAACACGAACAATTTGATTGACTGTGCAAAGTATGAAGGGAAACCAAAATGTGTTTTTCATTGGTAATTTCTAATTTTCGTTAAACTTAATTTCGATTGATTTTATCATTAATGAATTTTTTTTTAGAATTTGATGACGAGAGACGGGTATATGGAATATTTAATTTTACTAATAACTAGACATTTGGATTTTTCACTTTCTAATTTTGATTAGTAAAAAAGTTCAAGAATGTTAATTTTTCGACAGGTAATTAAAGAAAACGTTCAGCAATTGTTTCAGTTAGCAACTAAGCAAAGATTTTAGTAACGAGAATTTATATTTGTTAAATTGGTTTGGTGATATCTGCTAATACAGCGTAAAACAATTAAAGGTGGCAGAACTTACAAAAATCTAGATTCGCAAGCTTTGCAACAGTTCTCTCAATATCATATTAACTTCGGAAAATCGAAATAAAGAAGCTGCTAAGCTAAATTGCATTTTTAGAAGATTTTTACTGTGAACGAAAGGGCACTGCACTGCTTTTTCTCGACATTTTTTCTCAAAATTAAAAAAAAGGACGAGGAGCAATTTAGAAAAGCTACTCGTATAGGTGAGTTAAGGAGTTTGAAATTTTACATAATTTGTTGAAATCCAGAGGTTAGATTAGTTTTGACGCTAATGTAAGTGTATTTCAATTAATTATCAATTTCTGGTATTTAGCTAATGGTTCAGGATGGCAAAGCGTGCCACGGTCTTTCCGGGTAGGATTATCAACTGTTTCAACTTTTTACCTGTCTCCACCCACTGAGGATGAATGGGAAAAATTAAGGACGAACTATACAACGACACAGGAATATCAAATTTCACAGGCGCAATCGATAGCAACATATTCGAACATATTCGTATAAAATGTCCACCACATTCTGGTTGCCAAAATTACAACTATAAGAAGTTCTACAGTATAGTTTTGGTAGCTATATGTGATAGCAACCACTTGTTTTCCACCGTAGGTGTTGGAGCTTACGGGATTCAAAGTGACGGTGGCATTTTGAAACATGATGCTTGTGGTCAACAGATCTTTGTTATGTATGCACAGTACGTACACATGTACACCTATTTGTATTCATATTGTAGATAGCCCATGTTTCGGTATTTGGAAATGTTTCATAAAAAATTTCACGTTTCGGTTGGGCAACAAGAAAATTTTACTAATGAATTTACAAAACATTTTTTACTGAAGGTGTATTAGTAAATTATCTGTGTAAGATAAAAGCTATTATGACCACCTAACCTAAAATTTGGACCCTTTTTCTTCTTTAGGGCATATATTTTTAAATTCTAGGAAAATTCTACAAGCATCATTGAAATTGGTTTGCCTTTGAATCATTTTTCAACTAAATAATTCTCCTGATGGAATCTTTCGCTACGAGATAAGTTGTAATCCTCTAAGGCAGAGATGGTAGCACTGCTCTCTGGTAAATCGCAAACTTCGGTATACCATTAATGAAAACCATCGCACAGGGATAGTTACCTTCAAGAAATTCAATGGAATTGCAAAACTTAGTTTTAGAGATGTTTCGACACGGTGCTGACTAGGTCCGCTGCCTACCTATAAAACCTTAACCCTGCTCGATAGTTGTGCTTGGGAATCTAGAAAATCTGAAGTTTTAAGATTTGAAGTCTTAACAGAATTGATCAATTTAAAATATCTTAATAAAATTCGGTTAAAGGTTGGTTCTCTTAGGACGAATTTCGACATTTCACATAATTCCAATTCCAATTCCAATTGGAAAAATAACTAATTTAACAGCGTAAATACTTCCGTCTAAAAGGATTAAAGCATTGAAACCTTGTCAAAAATGACTAAACATGAACATTGACAACATTGATTGTTCCAGAGTTTGTTTCGATGTCTGTTTGTATCCATATGTATCTTGAGAACATCTTACCCAATTTAGAATTTTTTTTCGCTAATCTGATTTTTATGGTCAAGGCAAATAATTGGAAAACTTTTGGAAGAAGTACATCAAGAAGGTCAAATGACCCAAACCCAAAACCACCTGTTTATATAAAAATTTACCAAATTGTTTATAAATGCTGATTTGATGATTGAGTTAGGCGTTAATTTTGAGGTTGAATCAAAGGTTAAGTTAGGGATCAATTTGCAGGTTGAGTTTTGGGTTCTGTTTGAGTTGAGTTGGGGTTTGGTTAGGGTTTAATGAATAGCTGGCCAACTATTTATATATGCTAGTTCGAAGATTGAGTGGTGCGTTGAGTTCAGGATTGGGTTGGGTTCCATTTACGGGTTGAATGGAGGTTGAGTTAGGGTTTAGTGAGCGGTTAAGCTAAGTTAGCTTGAGTTGAATTTATGTACGCATGTAGTTTTTAAGACCATGTTGATTTGGGAGTTGAGTTGGGCGTGAGTTTGGGGTTGACTTAAGGGCTGGATTTCAGATCGAATTAAGGTTGACTTGGGCCTAGACTATGGCCGAGTTGGGGTTGAGTTGAGGGGTTTTAGAAATCAGCGGCTCAGTTGAGAATTTGCTTGACTTGTTGAGCTCGTGTACGGTTGTATTATAGTTTTTCGGACCGCATTGATTTGAGGATTGAGTTGGACATTTAGTTGAGGGGTGCGTTAAGGGTTTAGTTAATGTCGAGTAGAGAGTTGAGTTGGGGTTGAACAGTTATCTTCAGTTGGGGATTTATTTGCGGGTTTCATTCATTTAGTCGTACGGCTTGTCACGCCAACATCCAACCGCCACAGCTTTAACCACTGCGCCGCTTGCTCGGTGCTCTCGTAAGTCGTGATCTTAATTTATATAACAACTTCTTCTTCAATAGAATATTAATTGAAATCTCTATGCAGCAGACCGATTCTTAAAATGTCGTTTTGTGTAAGCAAGCAAGACAATGATATCGATCCACATACTCGTTAAAAAATATATATTTAGTTATTTTATATAGTGGGCTTTGGCTGACGATAAGGACCATCTGTTAGTTATTTCCAACTTCTTATATCAAATTTTTATTTTTATTTTTTTTCTCAATTACAGTTTTTCCTGTTTTTCAACGTCCTTTTTCCGTTTTCCTAAAATAAACATCTCATCTTAATTTTTATATATCACACTGTACATCTACATACATCAGAACGTCCTAAAAAAAATTTGTAATAAAAATTTAAAAGAAACTTTTATACTTAAAAGCTATCTCGTATACATCATCTTAAAAAAATGAGAAAAGTAAAACAGAAAATTTAAAATTTCCACGTTTTCCTTCAATTAGTGTTTATTATCCTTTTTACCACATTTGTTTGTTTAATTTAAAAACCTTTATTAATTTTTATTGTTATTATTTCGCTTTTTCTCTCTTATATAAAATATTTATTTCTTACAAAAAAAAACTTAAAAAATACAAAATCGTTTTAAGGATAAAATTAATTTTTAGTCCTCTATGTATAACCTAACCGCGTATGTATCGCTCGTTAATAATTATATTCCGATACAATTATAAAAATTTTCGCCACATTTGTGCCACTCGGTTGACCCTCCCGATATACAGTCATGCTCATTTCCAATTCAATATCTTGTGGACCTTCGAGCGTGCGCATTAAACTCAAAAGTGCTTCGTTTGACATTTTTTGCATCTCAAAATAGTGAATGTTGGCTTTGCTCACCATCGGTGGAGCATTCACATCGACTACACGAAATTCAAAATCGATATTATCGTAATAATTTGGTCCTTTGAAATTGAATAGTGCTCGACCGCGTGGTTGTATCGACATATTTGACACCAACGTGATGAAATTGTATGAGAATGTGGTCGGCCGTTTCAAACACTCCATGTCATCTTGATCACAAATCAGCGATATCAGTTTGCACCGGCTGCAAATTGGATAAGACAAAAAAAAAAGAAAGTTAATAGCTTTTTAATATAATATGTTATCACTTCTTACTTCCTTCGCTCACTGTCGAGCACATAACCGTGCGGACAATCAATACGCGAACATCGATGACCGCCACGAATATTTGTACATATTTCATTGCGATTACGGCATACACTTTGCGTTTGACATTCATCAATATCGTGACATGATCGATCATCGGCGCCCAAACGATACCCTGTAGGACACGTGCATCGATAAGAACCAGGCGTATTTTCACAGTCACCCATACATAATCCATGTGATTTGTTAATTTCGCATTCGTCCAAATCTTCACACGTTCTATTATTATCGCTCAAACGGTAACCAGATTGGCAAGCACAACGATATGATCCCCAATAGTTAATACACTTTTGTTCGCACAACCCATTAATTTCGGTACATTCATCAACATCGACACATGTTCTAAATTCATTGCGTTCATTACGAAAACCTTCTTTGCATTCACACGAATACGATCCAATGGTATTTATACAGTTGGCATTCATTGGGCAGCTACGTTGGCTGCACTCATCAATATCTTCGCATCGATTGCTTTTATTTAAGAAATGTCCCTGCGGGCAATAACAAATATAGCCACCCGGTTTATTGCGGCACAATTGATCTGGCCCACAATTAGCTCCACCTGTTTTGCATTCATCGAGATCTGTGCGGAAAAATTTTTATTGAAAAAAACGTTTATTATCGTAATCTTATGCTAAATGGTTTATTACGTGAAAATGGGAAATTTATCTGGTTGGGGTAATTATTTATTTTAATTAGCAACAACTCGTCTATTTTACACAAAACAATTTGTTGATTAGAATCCAAACCAGTTGAAGAATGAATTATTTGATTATTTTTGTTGCTTAACCGGTCAATCAAAATAACCGGTCTTATTTACAATTCAAATTAGATAAACGGTAGTTAATTGCAAAAATTCAAGTTTTCAAGGCCATACCAGGGGCTTACAACTCCATTTGGTACCATATCGTTCTAAACAAAAATTGGTTAAACAAAAAAGTCTGTGGATCTGAACTAGAAGCGATCCGAATAACAAATAATACCTTTCCTATTTTTGCGGATCGTCAGGGGCTTACAAAAATTAGTTAAACAAAAAATTCTGTATATATGGTCCTAGAGATTTTTCCAATTGGCCATATACATAATGAGGTATTTTTTTGTTATTCGGATGGCTTCTAGTTACTTCATTATGTATATGTGGCCAACTGGCAAAATCTCTAGGATCAGATACACAGAATTTTTTGTTTAACCAATTTTTGTTTAGAACGATATGGTACCAAATGGAGTTGTAAGCCCCTGACGGAGGTATTTTTTGTTATTGGAACAGCTTCTAGTTACTTCATTATGTACGATGGAAATGGGATTCTAAGACGATTTTTTGGTAAAAGTTCTGGAATGGAACTAGGCTATTTCTTAAACAACGAAATTTTTGAATGCGGTGGTATAAAGCTCTGGTATATGGAAAATTGGAATGGAAATAGGCTATTTTTTGAATACAGTCAATTAGGAAGATGCAATTCTGCTTCTTGAACGATTATGATGAAATTCGGTAAGTGCCAAGGAAATTGGATTCTGGCATTATTTTTTGTGAAAAACTTGATTTCAAAAAACATTCAACGAATGATGCTAAATTACTAACTTTATCCATGCAAGAAATTATCATGCACATTTCCATTTAATTTGTCAATGAAGTTTTTGCTCTGCCTTAAAACTTTTTTATTGAAATGTACAAATCCTATAGACTGCATACTAACTTGAGGTGCATGCTGTATCTATTTATAGCACAAATGTATATACAAAACTCAAACAGTAGCGCTGAGGAAAATAGCATAAAACAAATAAAAAAATGTAACAATAGAAAATTCAGGCAGATTTCATGGCGCCAATATGGGGGTAGATGTTATTTGGTGGGGAAAATATTGTTGTTGGTGTCGGTGTTTATAAATTTAGTAATATCCTTTATGGAAAAATATTCGAGTATACAAAATCTATATGACTTAAATTTTCCTTCTAGTGTTTCCCAGACATACATACAAACATATCTTCAACGGCTAGATAGTCTTAACATGTATATGAAAAAAAACCTTTGTAGTGTTTGAAGATTTCGGGCAATGGAACACAAAAAAGAGGAGTTGAAATGAAAATAAGTCAATTGGAAAATATTTGGGGATGAATTTTTTTTTTTTTGAGCTGCCGTTTTCTTCACAAAAAAGTACTAAGAATGTCTAATTTTAGATGTTAAAGACGATGGAGTTGAGTAAAATAAATCAATTGATTGTATTGCTGCTTAACGTAATTTATTTTTGATTTTTTTATTGTAAGTTGTAATAAATTCACCACCACCACCACCATTACGTTAACCCATTATTACAAAGTCTCCTAATATACTCACCAATACATCCAGTGCCCGCTTCATTAGCAATATACCCGGTGGCACAGTGTACAAAATTCTCGCATCGATACGATCCATTTGTATTGACACATTTTTGATTGGAGCGGCATGCATTTCGATCGCATTCATTCACGTCTTTAAATAACAGAGAATTAATTTGCATATATTGTACAATTTATTGTTTCTAATATTATAATTTGAATATTTAACATAAAATTACGATAAATTTTCTATATTCGAGTTTTTTACACTTTTATCACTGCACGTAAGTGGCGTGGAATAAATAAATATAATGTTAACCGACATTATAACTATATAAGGAAACTAGATTTTACTACTTACCGACACATGCTCCATGTGAATTACGCTCGAATCCAATGGTACACGGGCCAAATTGTCGAGTATACTCTTCTTGTCGATCATCACGACGTGGCGGTGTTGGTGGCAATGTATGCCTATATGCATATCGTTGAGCTTGAGTTGTTGAACGCGAATGTGGTGGCAGTGTTGTAGTTCTTGTCGTCGACGACACCACAGCCGGTGGTGATATATGACGAACGCGTTGACATCTAAATGATCCCACTGTGTTACGACACTCATATGGTGGTTCACAATTGTGTCGCCCGATCGCACATTCATCGTCGTCCTCACAAAGACCAGTCGCTGCATTAAGTGTGTAACCAGTGCCACAACCTTGAAGCCGAATACAATTGTACGATCCAATTGTGTTATCACAACGCTGCGACGAAAGACAATCGTGTGTATTCACTTGACATTCGTTTACATCGACGCAGGCATTTTGTAGCGTATCAAGTATGAAACCGATTTTACACTCGCACCTAAACGAACCGACCATATTTATACAATTTTGGTGACTGTCACATGAATTTTTATCAATAATACATTCATCAATATCGACACAATTATCAGCTCGCTTTGTATAACCTGGTGCACAGGTCATTTTATTCCGATCCATTGGAATTGGCGGTATATTTAACGAAATTGCGTTTGTTTGTTGTTTGGGAATTTGTAGCAACGGATCACCGCTACATTTAAACGAGCCCAATGTATTTACACAAATTAGTCCGTAATCACAGGCTGTCACATTTCGGCACTCATCAATATCGTCACACTGTTTCGTGATTGCATTATACTCCAAACCGGGTAAGCACAATTCCATTTTTTTCTCCTGACACGAATAGCCGCCCACCGTATTCATACAAATTTGATTTACCTTATGACAAGCGTGCGTATCCTCTAGACATTCATTAATATCTTGACATTGTTTTATTGCTGTATTAAACCGATATCCATCCTGACATTCAGACTCCTTTGTCACAATCCGTATACATATATAGCCACCTGCTTTGTTAAAACATGACTCAGTATTCATATCGCAACTCGCCTCACCGGTGTCACACTCATCAATATCAACACATGTTCCATTTGTAGACTTCTCATAACCTCTAACACAGGGTTCGGTTTCGATGGGCACATCGCCATCAACTTCATTTGCCTCATCGTCAAGTTTTTTACATGAGATATTATTTTCCATTAGTACATATCCAGGTTCACATTCACATCGATATGAATTTGGTGTATTGACACAAATTTGTTCGCACAATTTACCAGATGGCAGGGCACTACAGAGCTCGGCTAAAAATAAATGTAATTTTAAACAGACACATAACAAGCACATTTGTGATAAAGCTTGGCTTTACTTACTCTCATCCGATACAACAATATAATCTTCCTGCCTTATTTCGTTGCAGCATCGTTCAAATGAGGTATCAACCAGTGGACTAAATCCGAATGGTTGTAATGTACATTTAAAATCACTCGAACCCACCACAATACCAATTTTACAACCTTCACAGCAGTCTTTAAAATATTCGGCATGATTATTCGAACCGGGTTCGTTTAGATACAAATTACATTCTTGTGTTGATTGAGCCGCTTTTATTCCCTCTTGACATTGCTCTATTCTATACGATCGTGAACAGCAGATTTCAACTGATGATAGGCAAATGCCTTGCATTTCGATTGGTATATCTTTAACATGCTCATTGTAATCACTGCAATTATTTTTATTGTCCGCCCAATGTTCACCAATTAGGCAACATTTTGTGAGAAGAGGTTCCAATGCGTTTACTGAAAATAGAAGAACAATATTTGTTTGTGATTTAATAAGTAAAAAAAATTAACAAGACATTAATATTTTAGATCTCGTTATTGACAAAAAAGATTTTTTTAGAATCTTTTGGGGTATAAGAATTTTGTCACGTTTTAGATCGGTACCACAATTTTTAAATTTTTATTACAACACCTTTTTTCTTGTTTATTTCAGGTTAGAGGTTTTGAGGTGTCCCACTTTGACATTCTGTTCAATTTATAATATTTAATCGTAAGTTAATTATTTAAATAAAATAATTTTAAAATTTAGTTCGAAATTAATTTCGTCCTAAAACTGAATGCTATCAATAAAGTTCAAACAATCCGTTTTGGTTGCTTTCCCTTAGTTTTGTAAATTGTTTAAGTTTTTAAATAGATTCAAAAATGGAAACAAAGCATATGAATTATCAAGCTCGTCAATGACCATTTCAACACTAAATAATAACAAGAACAAATTCCTTTACGACCTTTTGCAGAATTTCAAAAATACTGCAACCGAAAACCGAGCGAAGTAGCGAACCACATTGTTTCACATTGCATTCGAACAAACGGCCGCCAATTACTTGCAGGGCAAGACATCTCTTTCGTGAGGATCAAGGGTTGAAGCCCACTTCATATAGTAAAGAAGAAAGATGTTTTCAAATGTGTGGCCGAATATTGAATTCCACTCTATTCTGGCAAAATGACATACATTACCATAACATTTTTAATTAATCAGTGGTATTCAGGAAGGGCCATTTTCAATTTATTCAACTTGTTGGCAACAGTTCGCGAAGCTGGAAGCGCCCAATGCAGGAGGTATTAAAAGAGTGCAAAACCTGCGCTAAGATTGTATTCATAAAATATGAAGGACTGAAACCTCATGAGGTGATCAGAAATTACTTTTAATCTCTTAACTCAATCACCTGCTCAACCGCCACCTCAATTTACAACTCAACCTCTAACTCAATATCGACGCAAACATTAACCTTCAAATCAACACTTTACCTAAACCCAAAGCAACCCCCAAACAATTCGTGGAACCCTTACTCAACCCAACGCAAGCTAACTAAACCCTAGCTCAACTGCAACTTTACTTAGTTCGAACCAAACCTCAATGCTCTACTACTCAACTCCACACCCAACGGCCAACTCAATCCCAAAATCAATCATTTCGAAAGCTATAAACTTATATGAACACAACCTTTTACTTTTTACTTTTCTACTTTTTACTTTTTACTTTTTACTTTTTACTTTTTACTTTTTACTTTTTACTTTTTACTTTTTACTTTTTACTTTTTACTTTTTACTTTTTACTTTTTACTTTTTACTTTTTACTTTTTACTTTTTACTTTTTACTTTTTACTTTTTACTTTTTACTTTTTACTTTTTACTTTTTACTTTTTACTTTTTACTTTTTACTTTTTACTTTTTACTTTTTACTTTTTACTTTTTACTTTTTACTTTTTACTTTTTACTTTTTACTTTTTATTTTTTACTTTTTACTTTTTACATTTTGCCTTTTACTTTTGACTTTTGAGTTTTGGGTTTTGACTTTTACTTTTGACTTTTTACTGTTTACTTTTTACTGTTTTCTTTTGTACTTTTTATTTTTGAGTTCTCTTTTGTGAGGTGTTTTTTGGTCATTTCGTTTGGCAGGTACCTTGAGGTGTAGGTTCTTAAAGCTTTTCAATTGGCTGCCTTGACCATACATTGGCGGAAACCATTCCAAAGCGGATAATCGTTTTCTGAGGTAGCACGAGTAGACACAGACATCCAATCGGACGGAAGGAATTTGTTTTTTTTGCTTTTTATGACTCAGGGACCTTAAAAGCCTCGAGAAAAGTTATTTTGGGCCAACAACATTTTTGGCCATTTTCACTGTATTTCAATATTTTGGTCTTTTTAGACCAAAATAATTTATATAAAGTATTGTGCGAGCTAACTAAAAAAATATTAAATTTCAATTAAAAATTTGTGTCAAGGAATTTCAGTTACAAAAAGCACAAAATGTCGTATGAAAATACATACTGTAACCAAACCCTGATGTGACCATGCTTAGCGGTACGACAATTTGAATCGGAAGTGTCACAGTCGCTATAACCTGAACGATACAACAGGATTCCGTTAGCAAAAATCTCAGGACATAAACGTGGACGCGGTATAGTAGCCAACTATGGTTTTATGGTTTTCTCTACAAGTTTTTTTTTCGCGAATTTAATTCATCTTTTCTAATTATTGATTGGTTTTGGCGAGCTCATCTCGTCGCTGTTTGAGTACACTCAAATTCATAAGTGACTTGTAGTTCTCGTCACATTGGATCAACGAATCACTACTGCCACCTTCTGGGGTAGCTTGATTGTAGATGGAGTTCCCGGTTCCAGTGTTGCGAGTCTACCCATTTCCATAGGCATCCGTTGTTGTTTCCAGTAACGGTTGCTGTTTGAGTTCACGGGGAACTGTATGCTACAATTTGTATATTCTCGGTCGTTGGGGTTGCAAAATTCCTCTGTTTCCATTTGTTAGTGTATAGTTGCAGTTGGGGTTTCCAGTCTCTTTGACCCGAGCCTAAAGGAACTAAATTTTACCGTTTTTTTTTTTGTTTGGGCAAAGTGATTTCTAAATAAATTTAAGTCCTTTTCCTTATTTCCTTTTACGCAACGGATCCATTTCGGTTATGCCATCGGTTCTCACCTTCTTCAGCATCCACTTTATTTTTATACCAATATTTTGATTTATGAGTATTTGCGATATTATTGTTGCTATTTTTGATTTTTTTTTGTTTTGTTTATTTGATTTTGTATCTTTAATTATTTGGTTGGCGACGATCAGGGGTCAGAGGGTGAGACGTCCGAGTCAGATGAAAGTAAACTACTCATAGACCTACTATGTTTTTAAGGCCTGCAGAAACTCAGAAGAAAAAGAACCTGCTGCGACGCAAGTGCCACAGAGGAAACTACATATCAGATTTGACAGGTTTGAGATGCAGTCAGTTTCCGGTGCAAATGAAGGAAATATATCAACTCCGCTTGCAACCATGGTGCCTAGGTTCGATCACGTTCGGTTATAAGCTTGTCCTATTTTATCTCGTCTTCTCAAATACAGAGGGGAGGGCCTTCCTCTGGTAGAATTTGTCCGACCCAATAAGAGCGTCACCCTCATGTGGTCAAGGCTGACGTAAATCATGTATCGGTAGGGCGTTCATCACAAGAATATACATTATTTATAATCCGATTTTCCCAACAGCTTCACTTAGCTCCATAGATCCAAATTAAGCTGGCAAGTTTTCCTCTCATCAACATACCGTGCATATCGATGACCTCCTGATCACATACGCCACACTGGTTGAAAATTTGAAGTTGTTGAAGGAAGTTGCTCGTCGGTTAAGGAGCGCGGGTATGACGATCAATTCACAGAAGAGTAAGTTTGTATTGAAGGAAGTAGGTTACCTTAGGTATATCATCGGTGACGGTTGCCTCTGCACAAATGCAGAAAAATTTAAAGCGACCATGAAGCTCCCTGTTCCTAAAACTACAAAACAGATTGGACGCTCTATGCCTAAAAGCCGATACACTTAAAACTTTTATTGGCCTAAAACTAATTTTAGCCGAAAGTAAAAATATCAATAATGCAGATAGTGTCTTGGCTATCTCAGCCGAAAGTTACCAGCCGACCAATTTTAGCCGAAACATTTTTTATATATTTGAAATGAAAAAATGATAAAGCAACCTTTAAACTGGTGGTGGTAGCGCCTTGCCAATAGTTATCTATAGAAAAATTATCAGGTGAAGTTTCATGTGGGGAGCCGGAGAAAATTCGTTGGAAAGGCCCATATAAAATTTAAAAATTTGTATTAATTCAACCCTTAAAGTGTCATGTCTGAAAAGTGGTTCACTAGAGATAACTATTGGCAAGGTACTTTGGGGGTCTTTCATTCAAACGAATTTATCCGGACTCCCCACGTGAAACTTGACCTGATACTTTTCCTTGAGATAACTATTGACTAGGCACAATTGACTAGGACAATTTAAAGGTTGAATTTATAGAAAATTTTACATTTTTACAATGGGCTAGTTAAATTTTTCTGTTTACAATTGGTCACTTCATCGTCCTCCTAAATATTCTTTTGTATTTAGGATTCATCTAGAAAATACCTCGCTAGCATCTTCTTTTTGCAATTAAAGCACTTCAAGTAATCAGAAAAAGCCGGCCGAGATTGTTTCTTAAATGGCTATTTAATTAATTGTCTCAAAAACTGACGGGCCTCCCTGGTCTTTGTTGAACAGTAAATATGGGTTAGGTCATTATCAAGTCTGTAGACTCTCTTTTGTTTAAATTACGACTGACACATCCCATATTTTTAAAGATATCTTTACTTCTGGTGGTGGTATACTGATTGACAAGCAAAGATTAGAAACTTGTTTTGAGATTTCCATATTCAATTCCATGCTGCTTTTGATAACAGCCTTTATTCTATATGCTCAATTCTTGAAACGAAAATCTCGCTTTTACAAAGATTCGATTTAATTGGCCCAGATACCTTTCAATTACTATATAACCCTCAACAATCGTATTGAATAATTTCGGTGCTTGACTCTTTATTTGAATGGACGGCCACTGTTGCAATTCGTTTAAATATTTATTTTTCTGAGCGGGTTTTGACACTTCTCGCGATATCTAGAGAGACCACGATAAGTACTGCGAACTCGCTGTCAATGCTCTTTTTCATGACGCTTTATTTAATACGACTGCCCGCTATTTAATTCTTTCTATGATTTCAACTGCCTGTCTTGGCTGCAGTCGTTCCTCATGATCTTGAGCGCATCTTTCAGCCATGGTAAGTCGCATTTTTTGTTAGTTTGTTGTGAGTTCTTTTCGCTCTTTCACGCATTTTCTCTAATTTTTGGTTATTATCGTTTTTTTCTAATTTGGGATGTCGCGACGACGTTCGACACTTTAGCCGCCTTTTCTTCAACTTGTTTCAAATCTCGCTTTTACAAAGATTAAATCTAAAAAACTTGCCAATTTACCATTGTTTGCCTTTGTTTAAACAATAGTCATTTGGGTGGAGCTGCAAATACTGAACATATCAATTACCTAGCGTAAAATAAGATTTATCTCGATGCGAAGCTTTACCATCACACTCGAGTCTGGAACCCCTTTGACCTCGCAAATCCTGACGATCAGCACAAGAACTTTATATAACTGCCAGAGTGTACAAAACACAACTAAACAACTGGTGTGGAACTATTCCATGCTGAATTAACCATCCAAATAAATAACAGTACTTTATTCAGCATGGCACAAACCTCTAGTTAACAGTTAAATAAATTACTGTAATAAGTAATACTTTTATCTCAAAACTTAATTTGTGTTAATGTTGGATTTTAGAGTTAGAAGTATTTATGATGTGACAGCTATAACAATTTTTGAAATTTCCTTA
The DNA here is from genome assembly GCA_958295665.1 of Tipula vernalis. Lineage (NCBI taxonomy): Eukaryota > Metazoa > Arthropoda > Insecta > Diptera > Tipulidae > Tipula > Tipula vernalis. The sequence continues at coordinate 163,107,732 of OY282560.1, read as the reverse complement.
ATTTTTATCTTTGAATAATGTTATTAGAGATTTTTAAAAACAAAGCAATTTAAACAAATTTGTAGGTTAGAAAAATCATGGAACTTACTTACTATGCTTTAGCCAACTTCGTTGTGTATAGGTTTTTAATACATGGGAAGAAAGAGAAGAGGAATACGCAGACTATTACGCCGTTTTAATTATTTTGTTCATTTTTGTTGTATTTTGACCCAGTTGTACTATGCGTGACCAATCGAAAAATTTTGTTTGAGATGACACGTTAAAAATATTAAACAGAAGTGTTATTCCCGATTTAGATGAAGAAAAATGTTTGCCTTGCTAAAAAAGAAGAGATTAGTATATTACAATTTTCGTTTGAATGACAAGAACAAAACATAAACATGCAAAATTATGTTAGCGTTTTTTTTGTTTTTTTTTTTACCAATTATTACTATAAAAACATTAAAAATAAATATGATACTATAAAATATACACGACCGGACTATATTTTTTGATATTTTATAGTAACAAACAAACACAAACACAATAAAAGTATATTATGAAAACCTATACGATGACCAGAAGTCAAATGTTATAGCAGAAAAAAATCAAATCAAAAGCAGTTTACCCAATTTTATTTATTTATTAAGTTTTATTTTTGACACTAACAATTTTATTTATTGTTATAAATTTTATTTTTGTCACACTACTGATAAATGTCAAAAAATATAACATCCAATTATGTATAAGCCGCCAAAAAATTATAGCATCGCCATTTTTGTTTACATAGTCCTTTCTCATTTTAACTAATGGATATTTTTTTACTGCGAGCAGATCTATGCAAGACAAACATTTTTCTTCATCTAAATCGGACATAAAGTTTAAAATCTTGTCACTCTTTATGTTTGTTTAATCAGAGCCTACTGTATAAATAAGAGCCTCCAGTATCGACTGTATTTTGTTAGCTAAAGCTTTATGTTTCAGTTTTCTGTTTAATAACTTTAAAATAGTCATAAGCATTGACCAGCGAGTCTTTAAGAACTTTTCGTTCAGTTTTGTTAAATTTGAAATGTCATTTAACATTCTTTAACAAGAGCGAAAATTACCGCCCAAACTGAAGGAAGAAACGTCAAACAGTGAAACATTGTCTATTTATGTTTTATTAATTAAAATAATGTCTTATATATATTTTAAATATGTTCATAATATATTATGTAGCGTTATGTGACAAAAAAATTATTGTTTTAAAATACAATTACAAATATTCTTTGTTTTTTGTTATCAAATCGGGTTACGGATTCGCTGGGCGATCTGTCAAAATTTCCTTAACAATACATTTTCGTTAAATTCTGTAAGGACTCGCTGGTCAATGCCTTAGCTGCATAACCGTTATTCGCTGCTATTTCTAAAATTACTATTTTTATTGCTCTCACCATTTGTTTTTTACCAACTCCCACATTTTTTATCCTTTTGTTTCACTTTTTGCTTTTTGCAACTATATTTACTGAAATATAACTACATTTTTATTTTGACAGTTTAGTAGATACTCCTGATGATGGCCTAACAAGCCGAAATCGATCGAATGATTTTTTAAACCTGTAAAATTTGCGAAATATTAAAACAAGTGTTTTTTTAAAAATATGTGTTTAATGCCCGATTTAGATGAAGAAAAATGTTTGCCTTGCAAAAAATGTTTGCCTTACATAGAGCTGCACGCAATAAAAAAATATCCATTAGTTAAAATGAGAAAGGACTATGTAAACCAAAATGGCGATGCTATAATTTTTTGGCGGCTTATACATAATTGGATGTTATATTTTTTGACATTTATCAGTAATGTGACAAAAATAAAATTTATAACAATAAATAAGATTGTTAGTGACAAAAATTAAAACTTAATAAATAAAATTGGGAAGACTGCTTTTGATTTGATTTTTTCTGCTATAACATTTGACTTCTGGTCATCGTATAGGTTTTCATAATATACTTTTTTTGTGTTTGTTTGTTTGTTACTATAAAATATCAAAAAATATAGTCGGGTCGAGTATATTTTATAGTATCATATTTATTTTTAATGTTTTTATAGTAACAATTGGTAAAAAAACGCTAACATAATTTTGCATGTTTATGTTTTGTTCTTGTCATTCAAACGAAAATTGTAATGTACTAGTATCTTCTTTTTTTGCAAGGCAAACATTTTTCTTCATCTAAATCGGGCATACTTACATGCCTATTCTGACGCACAGTCATAGACTACAAAATCGTCTTATGTAAGACATTATTTTATTTTAGTACTCGGGTCTTAACCAAGACTTATTTCGTATTCTGCACATAGTCATAGCTGTCATTGATCTTAAAACACGGTCTTATGTAGCATCGACACATTTGATGGTCTTAAGCGTCACAATTTATAATTTCTCGTATAGAGAGAGAAAAGAGCAATGAAATGTTGGATGGGTTTAATTTTTAATATGTACATAGATATATATTAAAATTATTATTTATTATTATAAAATTTTTTATTTAAATTTCTTTATTTCAATTTAAATTATACTTATTTAAATTTTTTCAAAATTTCAATAAGTATAACTTAAATTTATTGGAATTATGTATTCCTAAAAAAAAATATTTTTTATATCAAAGAAAATTGCAGTGTACAAACAGAATACACACGTACATAAAAAAACAAAATGGACGGATTACAAAATAGAATGAAAATTGGATTTATAAGAATACAGGATGAAAATTTGATAAATTTGTTCTAGTTAAATAAATAAAAATGGTATTTAAGTAAAGAAAAGCAAAAGTAAACGCAAATATATCTCAAAAATTTCAAAAAAATTTAGGAAAAAGAGAAAAAAAAAACCATTTGACAGCTCTACACAATCTTTGGAGAGTTTTTAGTACATAATATTAAGACTGTTACCGCCAGAATACCGATTAAGACTTTCGTCTTAAAAAAAATAATTTACAAACTGGGTCTTAGCTAAGAGGGTCTTAAGAGTCTTATCGTCAGAATTGGACTGTTAGTGTGTTTCGCCAAGTGCCCACGGCAGATAGTGTAAAAAGTAACACAATAATCATCTCTTTCATTGCCTCCATTCAAATTTGAATTCGAATATCCTTCTATTGTTATTTTGAATTTGCGTAGCACGCTAGATTGTTTTAATTTTTTGTTTTCTTCACGATCATTGTATTGATTTATTTTTTTCGGTTTGGCTCTTTTGATTTGCTCGAGTTCTTTCGGGCTTATCAATTTTTTTTTTTTTTAATTTGAGTTTAGTTATCAAGTGAATTTTGTGGGTGTTGTTAAAAATATTTACTCATAAAATAGAAAGAAACTACGTGATTACAAAGTAGCAAAAGTTACAAGCAATTTTGTAATTTGTTGTTATTGGTGTTATAATTGATATTTATCATTGTTGGTGTTAGATGCAGGGAGAAAGGTGGGGGAAAATTTAGCAACAAATCTCGATTTGTTAAATTTAACAAAGTCCTTAATTTCGGAATTGTTACTATAAAAGTTTAAAGTTCCGTTTTTAAAAACTCCCCATTTTATAGTTGAATATTTAGCTTTAGATTCTAAAATGAAAATTTAACAAAATTAACATTTTAGGATTGTAATCTGGAATTAAAAAATAGTTTCAAGAATTTCGAATTTGAATGTTTTAGAATTAAATTTTTTATTCCTATTTTAAAAATAATTTCAGGACATTAATAGTTTTCAAAATATAAAAAGTATTTGGAACTCATATTTTGAAAATTTAAATTGTTTTCAAATTGTTTCCGAGGATTACAATTTTTAAATTTGATAATATATAAATTTCGGAAACAATTTAATGAAATCTAGACAGACGGCTAATCGAGTTTAATTTTCAGTAATCAAGAAGATTCTAGATCAGTGGTGTCAACCAAAATTCAGTGCAGGCCTTATTGAAAGTGTTTTCGCCGACCAAATCCAAATAACTTCACGGACCGGATTCTGTTCCTGCTTTAACTTCAGCCATTAACAACATGACGAAACACTTTCCAAACTAATTAAGCCACTTAGCCAAATAAGTCAAGGCCGTGATCTTGATTTCGGAATACAAATAGTTTACTAGTCAAATTCTAGCTAAACCGGATAAATACTAATTATAAAATTAAATTCCTAATTCACACTATCCTTGACACATTAATACATTATCATATTCTAATTATATAAATCGAAACAAATTAATTAAATTTAGATTTTCAAAAAGTAAACACTTATTAATTAAAATGCAAAGTACAGCAAATTTTGTAATTTGGCACCGTTTTTGTGTTACTGATATCGCACTGCGGAATGATAGTTGGATAAATTAAATCAAATTACCATCGTTAAGGGAAATTTAATGTACAATAGGTCAAGATGAGCAATGCCATTATCTTTTTGTTTGCGCGAACGCTATTATTATAATGTAATGCACACCTAATTAACTATAAATAGATTTTTTTTTTTATTTAATTAAAATTTATTTCTGGTATGTAAAAAAAAAAAAAAATTAAATTGACATTTAAACGCATTTTACACGGTCATCAATCCGAGAAATCTTTTAGACAATTATAAATCGCACGAGATGTATAACATGTGGCGCCAAATTTCAAATTTGTCGCATGTGGCGGCATGCCGGTTGATATTCGTTTAATGTCTAGTCTAGATTGAATTTTGTTTTTGTTTTGTTATTATTATGGCGATTAGTCACGAGATATGTTCGTTACGTAACTAAATAGGTAGACGATGCAGTAAAGTTATTTAGATTTTCGTTACCGGCGCACCTCTAACCTAATTGACCCATTTCATGGTCCCCACATAAAATGAACCATATATGTACATATATACATAAACACACATAAAATGCCGTCAATTAAAAATTCTATTCCAGTTGATAGTAAGTAGAATATATTCTACTTAGTCATTCATGAAATCGAATTAATTTAAATAAAAAACACTGTAAAACTATAAATATTTCGCTTACCACTGCTTCCATTTAAAATAATTATTAAATAAATAAAAATAATTTTAAACCACATAGTTTATAGGAGAGTAAATCGTAGTTACAAATTTATTAAATTACTTTAATTATAAACCATATATTGTATTTGATTACACTGTGTATATTTCCTGTAAAATGTCTTAAACTGAAATCACTAAGCAGCGAAAAATTAGGTCCAGGCTTTAAAATCACACAGAACACAACAACAAATTTTATTTTTTATCCACTTTTTTTTGTATTATAAAATTGTATCCGCTAAAAACTATAATGTGTGTATAGTTTAAATTCGGGGTATTCCTGTATTTAAGTTACTTAAGACTGAACCATATAAGTAGGTATGACAGGCAGGACTGTCTGATTAAAACTAAAATTATCACAAAATTTAAAAGAAAATAAATTTTATTAAAAAAAAAAATAAAAATAAAAAAATCTATACTTTGTGTTATAACTATACAATAGGTACAGTCGTGGAAGCATGTATAGGGGTTATTTGAATTTAGAAATATCGTTTATGAAATATTTTGTAATGTGATACGCTATGGTAGAGAATAATTTATATTTCCTGTGTAATATCGTTATCAATTAACATTCTTGAAAAGTCATTTAAATGAGCCTGATACCTATGGTCAGGCAACAGCCGTGCAAGACGAGTCCTTAAATAATTATCATGGTACCTGTTTTTATTATCGTAGAACATAACGGCCGTGTTGTAAATGAGATACCGTCATATTCCCAAAAATAAAAAAACCCAAAAAAAATTCCAAAACGTGCAAAATAACGTGCCACATTAAAAAAGGAAGACATACATTTTCCAAAAATGCTCCAATCTCTATGAACGTTAAAATTTCAGAAAATCGTCAAAGCGCTTGTCTAGGACGGTAGTCGCCATCCTCTAAAGCAGTGCTTCTCTGCCTATTATCAGTGACCGCTACAGTTTTTTGTGCTGTTAATTGTTTTTGTAAGATATGTGATGTGTATATGAATTCCATAATCACGACGATTTTGGTAGGCAAGTTCTACAATGAACAAAAACAGGAATTTCAGATCGTAAACCTTGATATACGGAATAAAAAAATCATGATTATAATTAAGGCCTTTTATGAAGTAGCACCATTTATTTATCATAGGTTGATATTCGTAGTAAATTCTCGGAAATTGAGCAGCTAAATTTAAAGTAAAAGCTAAAGGAACTTAATTCTATGAAAATTCTGGTATTTAGTATGTAATTTTAAAAATTTTCTCGTATTTAACTTAATTTGGAATTTCAAAAATTGTGTGCTTAAATTGTATATCAGGTTAGTGTTGAGAACTTCAAATTTAAAATTCCAGGGTTCTAATGCCTAGTTTCTTGTAGGGAATCCAATACCGACTTACCGGTTGATTACCGAGATATTAGTAAATTTTTCGATTGCTCACCGAACATTTCTGTAACAATCTTAAGGCAAAATGCCCATAAAACACGAATTATTAATAAGTTTTAAAATCCCTTTACTATTCAACGCAACACACTTGACTATAGAATTATAAAACGAGTAGCAGGCAGTTTTGTTAAAAGCAAATAATTACGAGGAATTGGTTTTAGTTATCCTGTCAACTCTTTTTAACTATAAAACTAACTTCCGTGGAATTGAAAGTGCCTTTTTGGCAATAGATCAGTTGCACAAAATATAAAACTTCGCGTTAATGGCATATGCAATCATAACTATTGTTAAGCTTTGTTTAAGACTCAAAACGACCATATTTATAAAATTTAAATTGAATGATTATTTTTATTTCTAGCGTATGCAGACCTCAATAAAATAATAAAGTCAACCTAATTACATAAACATATTTGTTATAAAGGGTGGTTAAATCTGAAGGGCCGACGTTGAATGTGAACCACACCTAAACGTCAAGTTTTTTTCTGCATTTCATTTGACATTTCTCAATGTTAGACTAATTCAATTTGAACCATGGAAAGATACACAATCGAGCAACGCGTTAAAGTTATTCAGGCATATTATGAAAATGGGCGTTCAAATCAAAATGCATATCGTGCACTTCGTGATTTTTCGGTCAATTTAATCGTCCAAATGTGCGTACAATCGGAAAAATCGTGCAAAAATTTGAGTAAACCGGGTCTGTAGGAGATTTTAAAACACCAGTGCATGCTCGTACAGCTCGTACTGCAGAAAATATTGCTGCTGTTCGCGATAGTGTGGCTGAAGAGCCGTCCACCTCAACTCGTCGCCGTGCCCAACAATTGCACCTCTCACGCTCGTCGTTGATGAACATTATGCATAAAGACTTGCATTTACACGCTTATAAGGTGCAATTGACTCAAGAACTAAAGCCTCTTGACCATTCCAAACATCGTCAATGGTCAGAATGGTGGCAAGAAATGGCAACAGTGGATGATCAATTTTCGAAGAAAATCATCTTCAGTGATGAGGCACATTTTCACCTCAGTGGATTCGTCAATAAGCAGAATTGCCGCATTTGGGCGAATCATAATCCAAGAGTGATTGTCGAAAAACCAATGCACACACAAAGAGTGACTGTTTGGTGCGGTTTATGGGCTGGCGGCATCATCGGGCCGTATTTTTTCCAGAATGAGGCCGGTCAGGCAGTTACTGTAAATGGTGTTCGCTATCGTGAGATGATAACCAACTTTTTATGGCCCGAATTGGAAGATATGGATGTGGGCGATATGTGGTTTCAACAGGACGGTGCCACTTGCCACACAGCCAACGAAACAATGGCTCTTTTGCGCGACAAATTCAATGGCCGTGTTATCTCACGTGGTGGCGATGTCAATTGGCCGCCAAGATCATGTGATTTGACACCGTTGGACTTCTTTCTTTGGGGTTATTTGAAAGAAAAGGTGTACGTCGATAAGCCAGCAACAATTCAAGAGCTAAAGGATGAGATAATTCGGCACATTAACGGCATAGAACCTCAATTATGCCTAAGCGTCATCGAAAATTTGGACCATCGGGTGGAGGTGTGCCGCCGAGGTCGCGGCAGCCATTTGGCCGATATTTTGTTCCATACATAATCCATACATAATTGAACCATACCATATTATCATAATCAAAAGAATTGACAATAATTTCCTAAATAATTTGTGTTTTATTCAAAATCAACATCGGCCCTTAAAATTTAACCACCCTTTATTTAAAAAAACTTGATTTTTTGGGATTTTCTTAACGAAACCAACGCGAGTTGTAAACGTTTTACACGTAAAATACCAAAAATAAAAAGGACATAAAGTCACTCCTGTTGTACGACTGTCACTGTCAATCACGGTGATGTTCTCTTATTAGTCCAGCGTTTGACGGTTTTTCACTTACAATTCCTACGGACAAAACCGATTGACGTGAAATTTGGACAGTAAGTAGAGAATGGCTCAAGGAACAAAAGTTACATAGTGCCGATGTGTGTTTTACCCTGGGGGAGGATGCTACCTGTTCGGTACTAAAATAATGCCAAAGCTGAAACACAGAAAAATTCAAAAAGTTGTTCATAAGCGACCGCTTTCGTCTTGTCATCACTAATCCATAGACGCTGAAACATTTTAAAACTTTATTATCATTTTTATATATTCTGTATTTGTAAAATTTGTTATACTAAACCTTAAAGACCAATAATTAATTGTAATCAAAATAATTATCTATAAAATTCCATTTGACATATGTAATGTCAAAATGGTAGTCGAATTCTACTATTTAATTTATATTAGCAGAATTGTAATAGAATTATAATGTTTAATTTGCAGTTCAGTGTCGAAAATTATAAACATCGACGCGACATCTGTGATGAATACATCATATTTAACGTTCGAACATAATTTTCGACTCCGTACAGCTTTTTTTGTCTTGTCAAATCAGTAACCTAACCACAGCTGAACAACAAGAATAAAATACAAAGTCATACGGTGAATAGTAAAAAATAGAGTTTGTTTTCCAAGAAATCCATGATACAATCTACGTCGTTCATCTTGGGGAATGTGAATACAGTCTTGCTAAATCATAGCACATAATTTAGATTGTGCCCCAACATATGGTCCTTCGAGCCGGATATTCTGGAAAAAATCTGCATCGTGTTAGGAAAAATGTACTAATTCACCATTTTGACAAACAAAATAATAAAGTATTGAAACATTTTGTCAGCTGGTTACCTTCGGCATCAATATCTGTTAGTTGCGGTTAAAACAAAAACATTATCCGCTATAATTATCAAAGTGTTCAGATAAAAAGAAAGAAAATAATAACTTTCCACGGTTATATACACGCGTTAGTGATTTATAAGTGACTGCGTCTAGTCATTGTTATATTCAATTCAACAATTGGTGCATTTTCATACGTGATTAACTGTCGGAACGAGCCACCTTTTGTGTTGTTGGTGATAATTTATATGGGGTAACCCAATTTCTACGGGGAAATCAGTACACCTACAACGTGGTTGCCGTTTCAATAGCCAACGAACGGTGGTAATATTTTACTCGGACTGTATCATATGTGCGGTTATTTGTTGCCGTTATTGGCATTAAAAATTATTGCTGTGAGGTCGTCATCATCGTCGACGCAATAATCCAGTTATCACACGTGGTTAACGGTCGAAACGAGCCATCTTTTGTGTTGTTGGTGGTAATTTATGTACTGTAACTTATTTTCTGCGAATAAAAAGAAAAGATATTCTTTCAAGTCAACACTGTTCAGCAACGTGGTTACTGTTTCAATAGCTAAGCAACGATGATAACATTGTGATGCGGTTGCCTCATATACGCAGTTAGTCGTTGTCGCTACTAAAACTATTGTTGTAACATCGTTATCATCGTCCAATTAAAAAGGTTCGAGATATTTCTACACTTTCGCTAACAATTTCTGTGCTGAGTCATAACGCATATAAGTGAACAGTATAGTGAACCACTAAAGAAGTCGAGTGCTATAGATAGTGATAATCGCCGAATCGGACAAGTATTTAGTTAGTTGCTATTCTATTCATTATTAATAATTACACCACGAGTGGACAATGGTAACAAATACTTGCAAAAACATAGTGAATCAATTTAATAACAAAGTGCAAACCAATCGGTGACTAAAGCATTTCAAATCAATATTTATTGTGATAATATGTAGTGCCTCGCATCAAAATATGTCGCAAGAAATGGCAGGCCTTAAGAAACAGCGTTCATCAAACAAAGGTAAGCTGACACAAATTGTCAACTTTATAAATCGGGAGCATGACGGCACTAATATAGAAGAATTTTGAACTCGCCTGATGCGTGTCGAGAAACTAATGGCTGAATTCACAGAAATCGAAGGCAAAATCTTTCGCATCAACCTAGAAGAGGAAACCGACAGCCAATACGAAGAATGTTATTATAAGGCTGTTACCGGCTTAAATACTTTGATTCGATGCAAATCAGCAACAGTAGGATCAGGCATTAATTTTGACACAACGTTAAATGGCCCTCACACAGAAGGTGGGCACGCACTAAGATTGCCCAAAATTAACATTAGTACGGAACGTCAAATATTACCGAATCTTGTGTCAGAAGAAAATCCCTTGTCCCCAACAAACATCTTTTCCGAAGTAGGCCAGTTATCACAATGGGCAAAACGAAAACCATTAGCCGGTGAGATATTATCACAAGATAAATTTTGATTACAAGTCCTAGTCAAATGCAAATGTATGGAAAGAATGAGAAGCCAAAGGAGCGATGGGCACAAAGAACACAATTCGAGCTGGATAATTTAAATCCGAGGAATACTGTGGATAATACAACCGAAATTCTAATCGATAATAATGTTTCATCTGACTACAACAGTTCCAGATCTAGAGATGTTTACAGCAATATTCAATATCCGAGTGAGAATAGTTCAATCGAAAGTGGAAAGGAGAATCGTCGGGACTTATTCCTGTCAGTTAGAGGGTTTGTTAAAGCCGGAGAGCAAATGAGTTTAAACGGTCTTAATTCAGAATCAAATACAGAACACGATATACTGATGTTGAAGATATACCAGACGGCGAACGGACTAATTCAGAACATGGTGTTTAATTTTATTCTACCCTCTCTCTGGGTACTCCAACTGAATTCAAAGTAAACGAAATGAACGAAACAGTACTACGTAAACCTATCAGGAAGTAAAAATTAGAAAAACAAGGTTTATCACTTGCTGTAACACCGTCAACATTGTCAACAGCAACCGGAATTAGTACTTTGTATAATAATAGAGATGGGAGTAAAGTTCTTCCACTTCCATGTTAACATGTCACAAGCAAACTTTAAATAATAACAATATTCGATCGTCTGTCCCAAATCGTGCGACAAATAAAATAATGACTGGTGCACCCAAATTATCCGTAAGTGAGATAGGAATAAGAAGCGTTTCTGTTGGAATGTTAGATCAAGCTAGCGATTCGGAACCGGAGCCGAGTAGTTCGCGAGGTGGAATTTTACGATCAACTATTTCTTTACAAAATAAGACATCTAATAGCAGTTGTGTAGCTCCAAGTACGTCACACAGTAATATAAAAAATTCAGCTGGTATTATTAATCGGCGAATGGGTTTACAAAATGCACATAGTAGTGTAAATCTAATCGCCAATGGATCAGGATAATTCTAGTGCAGGAGAGGCACCATCGGCTCCACCAACTAAACCAATAATTTGGAGGAATTATAATTTGGATAGGAGGAATTATATTTTGGAAATAATTTGGAGGCCTAGAAATATATCAGTAGACAAACGAATCGGCAATGTTTTGCATGTCTCTATAGATTTATCAACTATAGAAATTCCATTGACATCACAGTGTTCGAATTTAATAAATCAATTAATGCTGAAAGCGAATTCTGTAATGGAGCTACACCAAAGGCTTCAGAATACTAGTGGACCAAATGGTTCTAATAGGAATAGTGTTATGCTAAAAGAATTAGAAAATGCAGTTATTATGACACAAAATATGCTAACAAAGATTACTCATAAGAATTCCAATGACATATCTCTTTTTATTTCCAGGCATAATATTACCTGGCATTTTAGACCACCTAGGGCACCTAATTTCGGAGAAATCCGGGAAACGACAATCAAGTCTACAAAATTCCACTTGAAGCGAGTGATAGGAGACTCAATCCTAGCAATGGAAGAAATGATGACACTACTTGCCGAGATCGCTATGTGTACTATCGTCAGATGACATGGACGCGCTCACCCCGTCCCACTTCGTCATCGGCCAACACGCCACAAAGCTTCCTAAACCTGACATCACACAACTAAAACCATCATATTTATCACGTTGGCAAATGGTTCAACAAAAGGCTCAACATTTTTGGAAAAGATGGGCCGTCGAATATTTAACGTCTCTCCAAGAAAAATACAAATGGCAAAATAAAAATGGCTATTGGCAAGGGTTATCAAAACTCATCCCGGATCTGACGGAATAGTCAGGGTTGTTACTCTGAATTCAAAGTTCGGCGAAATGAAACGACCGGTAAACAAATTATACATCCTGCCAGTCGCCAACGATTCATCAAGTCAGGCCAAAGAAGCTCCATCAAGCGGTCAGATATCTGTTGAACCGATTGGTTCAAGAGCGGTGGTATGTTCGGTACTAAAATAATGTCAAAGCTGAAAACATAAAAATCCAAAAAGTTTCGACCGCTTTCGTCTTGTCATCACTAATCCATAGACGCTGAAACAACATAAAATTGTATTATCATTTTTATATATTCTGTATTTGTAAAATATATTATACAAAACCAACAAAAATGTTTATACAAGCCAAACAGTACAAACACTTAAGATATAAAAAAGTACGTTAAGGCTTAGTATTAGTGATGCATATAAATAAATCAGAAAGTATATATACACAAAACAAATAAGTATAGGTGATAGATTCATAATAAATATAGTGTACATTTTTTTGATAGGATCTGTGTAAGGAGCGAACGAGACGGCTTGTATAAACATTTTTGTTGGTTTTGTATTATACTAAACCTTAAAGACCAATAATTAATTGTAATCTAAATAATTATCTGTAAAATTCCATTTGACATATGTAATGTCAAAATGGTAGTCGAATTCTACTATTTAATTTATATTAGCAGAATTGTAATAGAATTATAATGTTTCATTTGCAGTTCAGTGTCGAAAATTATAAACATCGACGCGGCATCCCTTTGTCGGGATTCGAACCCGGTACCTCCCGATCCCCCGGTGCCTTGCGATTGCAAATGTTGATTTTTTACTATATTATACATCACCGTGATCATCACTTTATACCATAATTCGTAAAAAAAAAACGAAAAAAATGCGAACATGGTAATTTACTCCTATGAAAAACATATTTAAAAAGCCGAAGATTTAGTTTTTTATGCTTTATACTTCTGTTTCAAGTTTTTAACGTGCCATCTAAAAAAAAAATTCTCGATTGCTCATGCAAAGTACAACTGGGCACCATTCCACAAAATTTCGGGTTGACCTCGATTTGAAAAATAAAAAAATCCCCAAAAAACAATCATGCCTATTACAGAACTCGATAGGAATTTCATTCCTGCAGGATTTCAAATTTAGTTAACACTGCTCGCTTGTAAATCGCAAACTTCGTTACCATTAATGGAAACCATCGAACAGGGATACTTACCTTCAAGAAATTCAATGGAACTGCAAAACTTCGTTTTAGAGATGTTTCGATACGGTGCTGACTAGGTTTGCTGCCTACCTACAAAATCTTAACCCAGCTCGATAGTTGTGTTTGGGAATCTAGAAAATCTGAAGTTTTGCGATTGAAAGTTTTAACAGAATTGATTAATTTCAAATATCGAAAATATCGAAATACCAGTTCCAATTGGAAAAATAACTAATATAACTGTGTAAATACTTCAGTCTAGAAGGATTAAAGTATTGAAACCTTGTCAAAAATAACCAAACATTTTATTGAGCCAAAACCACTTTTCTCGACGTTTTGAAAATTCATGAGTTTGTTTCGATGTCTGTTTGTACCCATATGTATCTTGAGAACGGCTTACTCAATTTAGAATTTTTTTTCGCCAACCTGTTTTTATGGTCAAGGCAAAGAATTGGAAAGCTTTTGGAAGAAGAACATCAAGAAGGTCGGGTACGTGCCATGCGAAATGACCCAAACCCAAAGTCACCTGTTTATATAAAACTTTACCAATTTTTTATAATTACTGATTTGAGGATTGAATTGGGCGTTATTTTTGAGGTTGAATTAGAGGTTAAGTTAGGGATCAATTTGCAAGTTGAGTTGTGGGTTCTGTTTGAGTTGAGTTGGGGTTCGGTTAGGGTTTAGCGAATAGCTGGCCAGTTATTTATGTATGCTAGTTCGAAGATTCAGTGGCGCATTGAGTTTAGGGTTGAGTTGGGTTCCATTTGCAGGTTGACTCGAGGTTGAGTTAGGGTTTAGTGAACGGTTAAGCTGGCGATCTATTTGTGTGTTCAATTGACGGTTGAATCAGATTTCGGTTGAATCAGTTGACGGTTGAATCAATCGACGGTTGAATCAGTTTTTAAGACCATCTTGATTTGGGAGTTGAGTTGGGCGTTAGTTTGGGATTGACTTAAGGGCTGGGTTGCCGGTCGATTTAAGGTTTAGTGGCTAAGTTGGGAATTTATTTGTGAGTTTCGCGTGAGTTTGGGGTTGACTTACGGGCTGGGCTGGGTTGCAGATCGAATTAAGGTTGAGTTGGGCCTAGACTAGGCCCGAGTTGGGGTTGAGTTGGGATTGAGTCGAGTAGGAATCAGCGGCTAACTTGGGAATTTACTTGACTTGTTGAGCGCGTGTACGCTTGTATTATAGTTTTTCGGACCGCGTTGATTTGAGCATTGAGTTGGCATTTAGTTGAGAGTTGCGTGGAGGGTTTAGTTAATGTCGAGTAGAGAGTTTAGTTGGGGTTCAACGGTTATGTTCAGTTGGAGTGGAGATTTAGGGCCTGATTCCTTTAGTCGTACGGCTTGTCACGCCAAATAACAGTTAAGTTTTCATATTCCTTCTATAAACCCTGTATGGTTGCTTTGGAAAACATTATATTACACTAACTTTTTACGAGAATAGTCATTTTAAATGACTTCAAGCACAGCTCCTCCTTTCTTAAAAATATATCGTGCCAAGAAAAGTCATTTGAAACGTTGATTTCCAGTTCGCATTTAGTTTTCGAAACGTTGAGTGTTGAGTCGACTAGAGGGTTAAGATTTGATGAGCTAAGTTGAGTTGAGGTTGAGTTCACTTGCGTTGGAGTTGAGTTCACTTGCTTCGTGGTTGAGTGAGAGGTTCGGCTGGGGAATTATTTGGGAGTAGGTTAATAGTTGATGGGGTTTGGGGTTAGTTGAAAGGTTGATTTGAAAGTTGATACCATAATTAGGAGAAACCTAGGTTATGGATAGTAAATCTCCTGTCATACCGTTCTTGGCATGTGTCGATTCGGTATCGTCTACATCATCTGACGTTTCCAGGAGCACGCAAGCAAGTTTCAGGTGACTCAGAAGCTTAAACCAACATACCTTTTGCAATGGCAATTTGTTTGTTAATTAGGTGATGGAGAAGAATGAAGTGGACGATGAATCTGAGGTCTGGATGCTTATACCTCAACCGATTCCTCATCTTTTAATGCATACATATATGGTTGCATCTTACCGTAAAATTGTAAATTGAGTGTTTATTGGCACATGTATACATCTTATATGCTTTAACGAATTGTTCGATTACAAGTGATGTCAAGTAAAAATGGCATGATTGGGTGTTTGAGTAGCTTCGCCCTATACAGGGTGTCCCACAGGTACGAGTCCAAACGATTAGGGCATGTAGCTGGATCAATATCATGAAAAAAAGTCCACTACGCATATGCCCGGAAATGAGCCGTTACCCACTTCAACTGCATTTCAAAATTTTTAGGATGGTACACTACCTTGAAGGATGTAAATGCCAATAACTCTTCTAAAAATTAAGATAACTCAATTGTTTTTCTATAATTTTAAAGGCACAGAGTGCTTCTTTCTTTTCTGGAAGAAGGAATACCATGCATCGTATTTTCCATAAAGAAAACATTGGTGGAATTAAAAAAATTGTGCGAGAAATAATAAAAAAATTCATTAAACTCATTTTTTCTCTTTTTATCTAATCATGTATAGTTTTTGAGATATTAACATTTCAGTGTAGTACTTGTTGAATTATTTATGAAAAACCAAAGCAATCGTTTTAAACAAAAACAACAATTTAGTATGCACGTCCATATGTTGCATTTGTTAAATCTTTTTAATCGTTAGTAAACGTATAGCTAAAATCGTTGTTAATACCAAGTTGTATCGAAAGACGTCTCGTGCTAATGGTGGGATCTCTTTGTACTGAATTCAAAACTTTTCGTCGGTATTGACTTCGTATTGAACTCGTCTAACATTTTCGTATTCATAGCGGACCAATGCTCCTCGTTCTCGTAATCGTCTGTGAACTGTTTCAAATATTCTATGATCTGGCACCGGCCTACCTGGATAACGGTTTGCGTATTCACGTTCTGCAGCTCGTTCATTTCCGTTACATAAACCATAAATAAAATGGATGCGGCGAGTTCTTCGAATGTGTAGCGTGGCATTTTATTATTTCTGATTACAAACGCGCAAAAAAATTATTTTCAAAAGATTAACAACGATTTTAGCTATACGTTTACTAACGATTAAAAAGATTTAACAAATGCAACATATGGACGTGCATACTAAATTGTTGTTTTTGTTTAAAACGATTGCTTTGGTTTTTCATAATAAATTTTTTTCAACAAGTAATACACTGAAATGTTAATATCTCAAAAACTATACATGATTAGATAAAAAATGATGAAGGAATTTTATATTAAATAGTCTATTAAATTTAAATTTGAAATAAAAAACAAAAATTATGAAGTGAGTTTTTCGAGAAAAAATGAGTTTAATGAATTTTTTTATTATTTCTCGCACAATTTTTTTAATTCCACCAATGTTTTCTTTATGGAAAGTACGATGCATAGTATTCCTACTTCCAGAGAAGAAAGAAGCACTCTGTGCCTTTAAAATTATAGAAAAACAATTGAGTTACCTTAATTTTTAGAAGAGTTATTGGCATTTACATCATTCAAGGTAGTGTACCATACTAAATATTTTGAAATGCAATTGAAGTGGGTAACGAACGCGCCCTACTCGTTTGGACTCGTACCTGTGGGACACCCTGTATAATGTAATTTTTACCTAATGGCCTGAAACGCGATTTCAGATGCTGAGGGAGCATGAATGCCAGTTTCATAACAAGTTGTTCTTCGGCAAAAGACATTTCTTGGTATTCTGCCTAGTATTTTCCATTCCAGTCCATTTAAATTGGTGTCTTTTCGGTGACATTAATTTTATGTCATATATCATCAAGCTATCTTCAGAAAAAAAAAAATTATCAAAACAGACACTCGTAAGTCTTGATCTTAATTTATATAACAACTTCTTCTTCAATAGAATATTAATTGAAATCTCTATGCAGCAGACCGATTCTTAAAATGTCGTTTTGTGTAAGCAAGATATTGATATCGATCCACATACTTGTTAAAAAATATATATTTAGTTATTTTATATAGTGGGCTTTGGCTGACGATAAGGACCATCTGTTAGTTATTTCCAACTTGTTATATCAAATTTTTATTTTTTATTTTTTTATCTCAATAACAGTTTTTCCTGTTTTTCAACGTCCTTTTTCCGTTTTCCTAAAATAAACATCTCATCTTTATTTTTATATATCACATTGTACATCTACATACATCAGAAATTCCTAAAAAAAATTTGTAATAAAAATTTAAAAGAAACTTTTATACTTAAAAGCTATCTCGTATACATCATCTTAAAAAAATGGGAAAAGTAAAACAGAAAACTTAAAATTTCCACGTTTTCCTTCAATTAGTGTTTATTATCCTTTTTACCACATTTGTTTGTTTAATTTAAAAACCTTTATTAATTTTTATTGTTATTATTTCGCTTTTTCTCTCTTATATAAAATATTTATTTCTTACAAAAAAAAACTTAAAAAATACAAAATCGTTTTAAGGATAAAATTAATTTTTAGTCCTCTATGTATAACCTAACCGCGTATGTACGGCTCGTTAATAAGGATATTCCGATACAATTATAAAAATTTTCGCCACATTTGTGCCACTCGGTTGACCCTCCCGGTATACAGTCATGCTCATTTCCAATTCAATATCTTGTGGACCTTCGAGCGTGCGCATTAAGCTCAAAAGTGCTTCGTTTGACATTTTTTGCATCTCAAAATAGTGAATGTTGGCTTTGCGCACCGTCGATGGAGCATTCACATAGACAACACGAAATTCAAAATCGATATTATCGTAATAATTTGGTCCTTTGAAATTGAATAATGCTCGACCGCGTGGTTGTATCGACATATTTGACACCAACGTGATGAAATTGTATGAGAATGTGGTCGGTCGTTTCAAACACTCCATGTCATCTTGATCACAAATCAACGATATCAGTTTGCACCGGCTGCAAATTGCAGAAAGACAAAAAAAAAAGTTAATAGCTGTTTAATATAATATGTTATCACTTCTTACTTCCTTCGCTCACTGTCGAGCACATAACCGTGCGGACAATCAATACGCGAACATCGATGACCGCCACGAATATTTGTACAAATTTCATTGCGATTACGGCAAACACTTTGCGTTTGACATTCATCAATATCGTGACATGATCGATCATCGGCACCCAAACGATACCCTGTAGGACACGTGCATCGATAAGAACCAGGCGTATTTTCACAGTCACCCATACATAATCCGTGTGATTTGTTAATTTCGCATTCGTCCAAATCTTCACATGTTCTATTATTATCGCTCAAACGGTAACCAGATTGGCAAGCACAACGATATGATCCCCAATAGTTAATACACTTTTGTTCGCACAGCCCATTAATTTCGGTACATTCATCAACATCGACACATGTTCTAAATTCATTGCGTTCATTACGAAAACCTTCTTTGCATTCACACGAATACGATCCAATGGTATTTATACAGTTGGCATTCATTGGGCAGCTACGTTGGCTGCACTCATCAATATCTTCGCATCGATTGCTTTTATTTAAGAAATGTCCCTGCGGGCAATAACAAATATAGCCACCCGGTTTATTGCGGCACAATTGATCTGGCCCACAATTAGCTCCACCTGTTTCGCATTCATCGAGATCTGTGCGGAAAAATTTTTATTGAAAAAAACGTTTATTATCGTAATCTTATGCTAAATGGTTTATTACGTGAAAATGGGAAATTTATCTGGTTGGGGTAATTATTTATTTTAATTAGCAACAACTCGTCTGTTTTCCACAAAACAATTTGTTGATTAGAATCCAAACCAGTTGAAGAATGAATTATTTGATTATTTTTGTCGTTTAACCGGTCAATAGTCTTATTTACAATTCAAATTAGATAAACGGTAGTTAATTGCAAAAATTCTAGTTTTGAAAAATAGTTGCTTGCCTTGTTTTGTTTTTAAGTAAGCCTGGCTCAAATTCAAATGAAGATATAATAAAACAAGCTATGATAATTTTGTTCAACAAAATCGAATCTTTGGCACTTGGGTGCCACATAAATAACTGACGCATTCAGCAAAAATTAAAAGTGCCGAAGTCAAATGATTTTTCACGAAAGACAGTTATATGTACTTGATGCGGCATTGCTCCATTTAACAAACGAATTTTGTGTCAAATTTGTACTAAGTTTTGATTAATTTTGTTCAACAGAATCGAAGATCGGCTGTGGTACCAAATGATAATGGTCCGAGTATTTATATTATATAACAAACATCAAAAATCCCAGCAAAAAACACAAGTGTGATCGATTTGAACATAATCTATAATTCAGGAAAAGAAAATATGCAAATTTGCGGAAATTGTTCCGAAATGCGAAGAAAAATGAAAATGCGTTTGCTGCAAGAAATTAAACAAATGGTAAGCCGTCCAATGGCATAGCAGGCTTATTTTAGAGGCGGTTGAATTTACTATATAATCAAAAAAACTCTCTGTATAAAGCCGTTCGAGAAGCTTCCAATTAAATATGCAAAATGTACCTAAAGTCTTGGTCAAGAAATTAGAGGGCTCCGGAAATTCCACCTAAGGAAATCTGAAATTTTTAGACAACTTTTTTTATACATTTTTTTTAACGCTAAAAAAATTAAAATTTAAGGCTAAATAATTAGATCCAATATTTTTTTCTTAGATGGAATTTAGGCCTAACAAAATTTAAAGTCGAATAAATGCGGTCCGAAAAGTCCACCTAAAAATAATCGGCCTTCATAAATTCAGAAGCAATGAAAGTGCAGTGACAAAGAGTTGCAAATCCTTATAAATTGAGGGTTGTTTTTCTGGCTAGAGAGCGAAGCGAGAGGATCCCATCCACCCTAAATGTAATTTGTTTGACGTTCATTCCGACTGCTTCCCTTAAACTGATGGACATATTTCTAGCTAAGGAAAACTACTATGTGACCCAAATTGTACTACTCCTTAATTCCTGTATGTTGTCCTTTTTTGAATTTAAGAATCTAAATCCACAAAAGGAAGACTGTGGTTCGCTTTGTCAAACTTTTACAAATTGAGAGCACCAGCTAGATGTTGGTTGAAAAACAAGGTAGCAGCCTCTCCTGACTATAATGAATCCAGCTCGCTCGAAATATAGCCTTGTTTCAGGAAATTTTAAATTATTATCTTGGCAAAATCATCATTAGAAGGATCGGCTGTGACCGAGCTTAAACAGACTCTAGGCTCAACGGTGGACCTTAATTATCCTTAATATGATTAGCGTAATATGGGGAGTCGATTCTTTCGATCTGTTTTTCTGAATACTCTCCATAGCTTAAACGGATTAATGGATCAGTTTGTAAAAAGACCAGCTCTACAGTGGATACAAAAGGTATAAAACATTTGGGTGCATTTAAAAAGAGGCACATTAAACCATTGTTTAACCGATTTTGATGGAATTTTCACCTTTGTATAGGGTATTTTCTCCTGGTAGTTTTAGGCTATAGCTTATTAAAATCGGGTGCATATTTTTAGAGTTTTGGTACAGTTGAAGTTATACTTCTTTGTTCCCGTTGTACACATTGGGATGGGATGTTGGTTGAGAAACCGCGTCACGCGTAGCTAGTAAAATCCAAACTACTACAAAAAATTTAAATATTAAAAAAAAAATCACTTTGAAAATGGGATTACACACAGGAGAGATTTTTTTTTTTTGTGCACGTAGTAGTTTGTCAATTCTCGCGATTGCATTTTTTTGAACCAAGCGAAAAATTTTTATTTCGTAAATAAATATATAAATAATATATTTGTTCGGGAGATAGATGCGGGAGACAGACATTTCGGGAGATAGATGCGGAAGGAATGTACAGGGAATAAATAAAATATTTTTTCTCATAATAAAGGTTAGAAGAATATTGAGTTTTAAAGATTCTTTGATTTTTATAATATGTTGTTTTTTATATAGAAAATTATAATCCGGGACTACATATGGTTTTTTGATTATTTTTGTTTAGAAATCAACAATAATGGACGAACGACCTCGAACTTATTGACAACGGAATCGACATCGGAATCTGACACTGAAATAAGGGGTCTACATAAAGTTAATAGATTTTTAGAAAACAAGTCCAACATAAATACGAGGAATGCTGCATCTCATCTCCCAGAAAAAATTGAAAATAATGATAGTGATTCCGAGTTCGAGAACAATGGTCGTGATGAAGAATCTTCACAAATGGGCATTGACGAACAAAATATGGAGAGAAAAAGGAAGAAAGCAGAGTACAACAGAAATTGTAACGCAAAAAAAAAAAAATTGGTGGATGACGAAAATTCTATCGCTAGAAGAAAGAGAAAACGCTCGGAATATCAGAGAAAGTACCGTGAAAAAAAAAAGAACTTGAAAAACAAGACGCTATGGATACAGGAGAATCTGATACAAAAAACGAACAATCAAAGAAAAACGCTAACCAAGACATTGAAACTAATCGGAAAAAATTAGCTGAGCTGCCATTCGCGCGAAAAACTACCGGGATAGAAATACTGTAAGAAAAATTCATCAAATTGCAGACAACGATTCGCAAGCACCTGAATTTGCAAGCAAAGGTGTACCACGAACCAAAAAAAATATTCATTGCTCGCAAATAGCAGGGCCCTCACATAGACAAGTGCCATTTGTCCGAAAAAATCCAATCCATGGTTCACAGATAGCGGCTCCATCTACAAAAGAAGTTCCCAGAATTCCTACGGGAGAGTGTCCCGGTAATTATAGAAATGAAGCATCGGACATACCCACTTCTAATGCTGAAATTGAAATTGTAGAAAATGAAAGGGCAGATATGACTTCTAGAGAAAGCGATTATGAAGACCATGATCAGGAAGTTGATTGTGATAATCTTGACAATAATGATAATGATGACGGAGAAAACGACATAAACAATATTCAGATGGAAGAGTATCAACAATCACTGCAGGATAATGTTGTACATCGTACAATCAACATATTTATGCACATAAAGAGTTTTTAAATAAATTTATCAATAACCCATTCGGTTATCCTTGTGACGTGTGTGATCGCCTTTGGTTCAACAAGGATTTAAAAATAGTGCTTAATAAAAATGATACAGAAAATATTACACTCATTAGGAAAATAATTACGGTTCATAAACAAAATTTCACAATATGTTCTACGTGCTTTAGAAACATTCAAAAGAATCACATTCCACAATTATCCATTTATAATGGCTTCAAATATCCAGAATATCCGGATGATTTACGTAATCATCCATTAGATTTGCTAACCGAACGATTAATATCCCCTCGTATTCCGTTTATGCAAATAAGACGTCTTCGGCATATCAATGGCCAGTATGGAATTTATGGACAAGTTATAAACGTCCCAGTAGAGGTTGATAATATGATTAAGAAGTTAGCCCGCGATGTGGATGATGACTATTGTATCAATATACATATTAAAAGAAAGAAAATTCATAAATCGAGTTTCGTACGAGGATTGGTGAATAAGAGGGTAATAAAAATATGGCTAAAATATTTAATACAAACGCCGTTGTATACTACGTATCAAATTACAATTGATGATAGTTTTTTAAACTGTAACGAAGATAATGATTGTGACAACGAACAATTTCTTCATTTTGACGATGATAATGAATTGGTGGAAAATACCCCTATAGAGGAGAGTTTAGTTGCACAAAAACAATCATTGATTTCTACCTTAGAATCGCACCGTGAGAACATAATGTGCCAATCAGTCTATTGTTTGATGAGCATGCTGAAGAACTTTCTTTCCCTGGAATATATCTAGGACACTTCAGAGAATTCAGATAGGGAGTTAATGTCACGCCTTTTATGATGGCAACGAGTGAATTAAAACGATCAGATAGACGTGGCGTAACTCCATATCACATGGCAATGAAAATAATGAGAATCAGAGTCAAAGACTCTCTCACCATAGCCTTTAAACATGTAGGGAAGAATACTAAGATTACAAAGGAAGAGATAGAATCAGAAGATTACATTCAAGGATGTATCGAAAGTAACCCAGCTTTTTCAAGATCTATACCAAATTCAGCTTGGTATTGGTCTGAAAAAAAAAGATCTATTTGCTATGATTCGTCAATTAGGGAAACCAACGCTATTCTTTACGATTAGCGCAAATGAGATTGAATGGTCAAATTTATTGCAATTAATTTACAAATTACGGAACAAGAAATTAATTTCCAAAAAGAAGCCGAGCAATTAGAATACATGCACAAGAGTACTCTAACTAATGAAGATGTTATCATGAGTATATTACAATCCAAAAGATTTAGCCTATTCAAGAAGTACAGAATTTTACATTACTTCAAGAGAATTGAGTTTCAACATCGAGGAAGCCCACATGCTTACATTATAGCTTGGTGTGATAATGCTCCCGATGATCCACTGGGAAAAGACTATCAACAAGCTATTGATCTGATTGATGCGCTCATTTCCGTCTCAGCACCGGAAGCTTCAGGTAATATTAAATTGAATACTCACAAGCACACTTTCACCTGCTACAAGAAACTCACATCCAATCGTGCGCAAGAATGCAGATTCGAAGCTGCTTTTATGCCATGCAAGAAAACCGCTATATTAATTCCAATGAAAGATACCGAAGCTAATTTTATACACAAAATAATATTGCTTCGGATGAGGAATATTTAAATATTTTACGAGCGGGAATAAAGCGTCCACGAGTGTTTGTGAAACGACAACCTTCAGAAAAATGGCATAACCCCTTTAATCCATTTATATTTAATGTGGTTAAGTCAAATATCGACATTCAATTTATTACAAGGAAAATTATAGAAACTGTGAATGAAAATCCCGAATTTGATATAGTAGATATAACGAGGAGTTTAAGTGTTAATGTTTTAAACAATACGGAAATGACTAGCCAGGAAGCTGCTTGGTACCTGATGAGAGAGCCGATGTCTAAAGCTTCTACTCAAATAGTTTATATACCAACCGTGTGGCCCGTTGAACGACAAAGGATTAAAAAAACAATGAAAGAGCTCTCTGCATTAGAAGGCGAATCAACGGATATATGGAAGGAGAACTGGTTCGACAAGTATGAACGCAGACCGAATGAATTGGATGACATTTCATTGGCTCAGTTCGTTTCTCAATATTACCAAAATAATAAAGGCGAATATGTTAAGAGAGATGAAAAGAAAATAATAAGATATCGAAATTAAGACATTGGGTCGGATTTCAAGAAATATATAGAAGGGAAATGGTGACATTACATGTACCATTTAGAAATGAAGAACAAGATATATTAGCGGATATGAAATTTTTAACGATCTATGAAGAAAATGAACAAATCACATTACAAAGGAGAAAAGAATTCGAACACAATATAGATATTGAAAAAACTATTCAAATTTGCATGGAACTTGTCGAGAAGAAACACCTTGCGATGACGATGAAGTTCAAGACGTCAGAGGCAGATTCCCGGAAGCTAATCCATTTGAACATTTTTTTAACGATCCGAATGTTGACGGTAATGCTGATTTATGACCGCATGCACAGTTCTGTAAATCCATGCGCATGGCGAATGAAAAACAGCTAAATCTTCTTTTGCAAGTGATTCATCATTTATTGTCTAGTGAAGATAATCCTCTCCAGATATTTTTTACGGGGCCAGCTGGATGTGGTTGTGCTTCTACTGGCTATCGATGGCACTGGGACGTCCTTGTGGCATTGTTTACGATTTTATGAATTAACAGAGGTTATGAGGCAAGCTAATGTTCAGTTCTCATCAACGTTAACTAAAATTGGCAATGGAGAAAAATTGACGGAAGAAGAACTCCAACTTATTGAATTGCGTTTTCTTCCACAGGACGAAGCAAATAGACTATGCCCACATGGAGTACGATTATTCCACTCAAATGATTCCGTTGATAAAGTTGATAAAGTTATTTCGATTGCTATATATATTTACACTGGATGTCATAATAAAGAACAGGAGGCTTTTGTCAAACAAAAACTGCATAAAATGTCGACAATAGTTACTGGTGGGCTACCATATGAACTTACATTTGTTAAAGGAACATATTACATTATAACCACAAACATCGATGTTTCGGATGGTCTGGCTAATGGCACAGTCGGAAAATTATGTCACATAGAATTCAACGATGATGGGGAAGTTTCAAAAGTGTGGCTTATTTTCCCAAATAAAATTGGGCAGAAGCTGCAGAAAAAATGTGCAGGATACATGGCACAACACAATATTGATCGCAAAACAATTAACATTCGGAGAAATCATTTCCCATTGGTATCATCATGTTCTATCACGATACATAAATCGCAGGGTGGGACTTTCGATGAGATTGTTTATGCATACGACAAAAGCCACTCCATAGAATTATTATATGTTGCCTTATCGAGAGTGACGAGTATTAATGGTCTATATATCACTACAAAAGATGACAGCAACATTTTCCACCATGGCAGAAGAAATTCTATAGGTACAACAGATATACAGAGAAAATTTCAAAGATTATCACTCAATAGACTACCAACAATTATTGAGTCTTTGGGAAGTTTTATTTCTAATAGGACAGGAATAAGTTTTTATTCAATAAATAGTCAAAGTCTCATTGCACATGCACTCGATCTGAATGCCAGCGTATTCAAAAAATGTACAATAGTTATATTATCGGAAACACATTTGAGAGATGGGCAAAACATCGACATTTCGAATTTTCATTGCATAGCAAAATATAAACGAGAGAATGTTGCTGCGGAAGGAGTAGCAATTTATCACAATGAAAGTGACCATAATAATAAAGTCACTTCTCACATGGATGTTCATTCAAGGGCATCGGAATCTCTTGTTGCAGCACAGTCTGCTATTGGAGAAATTTGTATTGGTAAATGCGTTCTACAAACTAGCTATACATCTCTCCTGGTAAAACTGTGAACCAGATATTAAAGTTTATACACCAAAATTTATTAATTTATACCAGAGAAGGTTCCGCACTGCTCGATGAAAATTTTCATGAAATCCCAATGATAATGAGCGGCAATTTCAACATCAATTTTTCCGATGAAAAAACAGAGCCATTGATAAATTTTTTAAAAGAAAAACTAGACTTGATAATGTCGAATGATAAGAATTAAAGTACGACCAAATACGGAACGACCATCGATGCTGTATTTAGTAGTTATCTTGAAAAGTTTGAATCTAGAATATTTGTTAGTTACTTTAGTTATCATAAGCCGATTGTGTCTTTCCTGAAATACAGTACGATTTCTAATGACCAACCAGAAAATGAACACGATGAAAGAATGATTATAGAAGAAATTACTGATAATGATAAAATATACATAGGTGTATAATATAATACTGAAGTCACTTCAGTCACTTCCTGTCTGTCTGTCTGTGTGCGTGTGTGTGAGGGAATGGCCAAAGAAGTATAACTTCCACCGTCTGGTCCGATGCAGACCCAATTTTTTTTTTTTGACTATAATGGGCCCAATTCCCTTTACTTTACTAGCACAGAAGTGTATTCATAAACTTTACATTGTAACGATATTGTAACAATGACACCCAGGAAGGCAGCATTTAGCAGGGTTGAAAATTGCAACCTAAGTTTATGAACCCTTTGTGGTTACAATATTGCTACAATGTAGAGTTTATGAATACACTACCAGATCCTGCTCACTTGAAAATATATCGTCACAAGAAAAGTCGTTTGAAATTTCTTCAATCGTAAAAATCAGTGCAATATGATGTTTTCACAGCAGCCCAATAGGGTTTATAGACTTGACTGTTATTTGGCGTGCCAAGCGATACGACTAAAACCCTAGAGAGACTGTGGTTTAATAAATCCGATTTAGCTAAACTAGTTTAAGTATTCTATGCAAAAACAAATGGATTAGCTAAATCGAGGTTGACACACTGCGACTAATCTCGAAAAATTCACTAAATCGGTTTTATTAAATCGCAGTGTGTCTAGGGTTTAAGGGAGATAACGGCAGATAATGGCAAACTGAGAAAGTTAAGCTTTGCGACGAGCAATTGGGCCACCACTCTTAAGATTAGACCGACTTGCATCCGACAATACATGCCACGTAGAATTATGCAGATTGAGATCGGACAATGGAGTAAAAACATTGTCAATACCAATTTGTTACACAATCCCAATCAGTGGACTAATTAAATATTGTCGGCATTCAACTATGATCCTAATATAGATTACATATATGATTCCTCTGTAAATTTAGGATCAATATCCGTAGAATGTACCAAATGTTTAGCCCTAAAACGGAAAGAAGAGTCAGCAGGCATATGTTGTCAAAATGGTGTCAAACAGTGTACCTTTCAGAAGACTTCCATTATGGCCAAACAAATCACAGAACGTTGTTTTATGCCAATATTTATGGTGTAAGATCAAATTTATCATGTAGTAGAGTTGCTCATAAATTTCTTTAGATATATTTCATTTCTGATTTAAAGATTCAAGCATCTGCACGTTTAAATAATATTAATATTCCACAAATTAATCCTAGCACTAGCAAATCTGTCGCCAAAACTGTATCATGTACAAAATTCTTTGTATTTAGAATTATGGTGTGGCAAAATGAGTTTAAAGTCTTACACCGATGTGGCAAGTTGTTTAACCAGTATTTGGTTGACGTTTACGCCTAGGGCAAATCACAATATTGCCACCATGGTACACTGGCAGTCCAAGGTACTTGCATGAGCGAATTCAAGACGCCATGACATATGTACGACACTGTGAAAGAAATGGATTGAAATTAAAGATAGTCTACTTCCGGCTTATGAAAAAAGCTTAAGAATTTGGTTAGAAAAGGGGAAATATTTGGCACAGTTAAGTGTTAAGTGGTAACTGTCGAGTGTAAGAATCGTGGATTCCCTCATATTCATTTGTTATTATGGCTTCAAGAAAAGTTAAGTACAGGTCAAATCGAATCAGCCATAAGCGCCGAAATTCCAAACTTTGATTCATGGACCAGATGAACTGTCACTACTACAGCCGAAGACAAACATCAACAAAAAACAACATTGCTTGCAACATTCCAAATACCCCATATAAATGTAGAGCTTTACAGATCCATTAAATCAATACAATACGTATGTAAGTACATAAATAAAGGAACAGACTAGCGGTTTCTTCCCAAAATTCAACAGATGAAGTCGACCAGTCAGGAAGGTATATTAGAACCTCGGAAGCTGTTTGGAAGCTGCTTTCATTTAATGTTCTATGGCACGCTGCAATAATACAACTCGCTGTTCACTTAGAAAACGGGCAACGAATATGTATATCACTTCGGTCTAAAAAGATCAGAGTATTGAAATCCTGTTAAAAATGATGAAAAATTTGGTTGGTCCTAAACCACTTTTCTCGACGTTTTGAAAGTCCCTGAGTCTGAAAAAGCAAAAAAAAAAAAATGTCTGTCCGTTTTTCTGAACGTCTGGATGTTTGGTTGTCTGGATGTCTGTACCCGTGGTATCTCGAGAACGACTTGTCCGATTTGGATTTTTTTTTTCGCCAATCTGTTTCTATGATCAAGGCGGAGCTTTGAAAAGCTTTTGGAAACTTTACGAGGGTACGATGGTGTACGATGTTATTAAGATAATATGATGGTATGATGGATTGATGGTAAGGTATGCATCATGGTGTCATGATGGTATAATGGAATAATGGTATGATGGAATGATTGTTTCAGGTGTTGATGGTACGATGGTACGTATACCGGTAAGATTGTACATTGCTATAATTATGGTATGATGGTGAATTAGGGTTTGAGTTGAAATTAAGTTGGATTTGAGTAAGAAGTTCGAATTTGTTCGCCATAATGTTGGCACACTCATTATGACTATCAAAACGGAAGGAAATGTCCGAAGACATATTTTACAAGATTCACAACAAACAATCCTTGGAAAATTTAGAAGATACTGAAGAAATTTTCGCGTCTTTTTTAGAAAAAATATTACTATAACATTGGTCTTTCTCTACCAGACAATTGGAATAGGTGTATAATAAAAAGAGAGTACCTAAGAGAGACATCTTACGATAAACATCTCTGAAGGAAACTGTCTTAACAGATAGCCAAAATTAAATAATGGGCAAACCTTAGTGAATAATGACTTATTATCAAATAATAGCACTGGAAGTGGGAACATCTGTTTCTTAGATGTGCCAGGTGGGACTGGAAAATCCGTTCTTTTAAATGTAATTCTAGTCAAACTTAGGTCTCAAGGTTTAATAATGCTAGCTGTGTCTTCTGCTTCTAAGCTTCTAAGTGCACGTTAAGCGTCTGGGATGAGGCAATAATATCACATAAAGTTTCCATAGAAGCTTTAGAACTCTGAAAGAAGCTTTTAATTTTGGTCAAAGAACTCTGAAAGACGTACGTTGGGGGGGGGGGGGGCATGGGTGGTGTTACAGTTTTATTTTCTGGGGATTTCAGACAGATATTGTCGATAGTTGCCCGGAACGAGGGCCGATGAAGTAAATGCTTGCTTAAAAAGATCAAATTTGTGGCCGCATATCAAGAAACTTGCACTTTCGACCAATATCTGCACAATTCGTTATATAGATAGATACCAATACATTCGTCCGTCTCTTTGTGGACACGTCACTAAAGTGAGGCAATGGTGACTTAACTGATAACCAAGGAAAGATTATACTGATAGAGCAGCATTTATGTAACGTCGTTAATAATATCAAAGAGTTGATCGATTAAATTCCTAGACTGGTTTAACGAAACAGTTATTCTTGCTCTTAAAAATGAAGCCGTAAACAAAATAAACGAAAATAAATATAAATAATGTGATTGACCCACAAGATTCTGTTCACTAGTCGGTCGATTTCCTAAATTCTTTAAACTCAGCTGGTTTGCCAATACATAACTTAAACGTTAAATTACTGCGAAATCTTAACCGTTCAAAAATGTGCAACGGAACTCGGCTGAAAGTAATAGCTCTACGTAACTATCTAATTGAAGGGAGATACTAACTGACTGTGGTAATGGTTCTGATTCCCAGAATTCCTATGATACCTTCTGATCTACCTTTTCAATTTAAGAGGCTACAGTTCCCAATTCTAGTATGCTTTGCGAAGATCGTAAATAAAGCGCAAAGTCAAACTCTCAAACTTGCTGGTATAGATTTAGGGGAAGAATGTTTTTCACATGGGCGGCTTTATGTATACGTTACATGTACTACCTTGTTTAGACCAATTATTTACACCCTGCTTTTTATTGATACTTGATCAAGGAGACAAGTGTTAATCACTTGATTTAAAAAACTGGATTTTTAGAGCCGGGCAATGCCGCGTATTTCACCTAGTAAATTAACACTGAAGCACCTTGTTTGACACATATTGACATTTTGAATAAAAAATATTATTACATAATGATTAGAACATGCACGGCTATTAAATCAAACACAAATTTGAGTCCTTTTAGGTCATTCCTGGAAGGTGCGCCTAAATTGAATTTTGGTCACTCAAGAGTAAAAATATTTGAGGGTCCAATGAATTTTAGAATTTTACAATAATTCCAAATGCATGATGAAAATGTGATTTTATGATAAAATCCGGGAATATTTGTTAATTCAGGCTGCTTCAGGCTCCTAATCGGATGAAAATTGGTTTGTGTGGCGATAATGGGATTCCAAAATGAATTTTTGATATAGTCCTAAAATATGGTTAAATCGAATGGAACTAAAGGTAATTTTTTAGGCGATTATGATGGAATTCAAGGTGAACGATGTTCTAGAATCGAAAAATTGATTAATTGATTAATTGATCGTCTCATTATGGTCGGTGAAGCCGTAAGGTACTTTATATTAGTTTCAAATCTTCCCTTAAATTGGAAATTTGATAGTTCTGCATTTTTCCCAATAACTGTTTCCGTTGTCGGGAAACTGAAACGGCCCTCGGAACCAATCCATCGTGTAACTTTTATTTTACCGCCGCTTTCTTTCTAACTGGTTTCAGTAGGATTTTCTATTATTTGTCCTGACATTTGTCATTTCTTAATTTGCCTTATTGATGCTGCCTTTAAAAATTTCGGATTAACCATTTTAATTAAGAATGTTGGATGAGAGTATAGAAATATGAACAAATTTAGAAATCATCATGCATATTTCCATTTAATTTGTCAATGAAGTTTTTGCTCTGCCTTAAAACTTTTTTATTGAAATGTACAAATCCTGCATACTAACTTGAGGTGCATGCTGTATCTATTTATAGCACATATGTATGTATATACAAAAAACTCAAACAGTAGCGCTGAGGAAAATAGCATAAAACAAATAAAAAAATGTAACAAACATGATTCAATAGAAAATTCAGGCAGATTTCATGGCGCCATTATGGGGGTAGATGTTATTTGGTGGGGAAAAAATTGTTGTTGGTGTCGGTGTTTATAAATTTAGTAATATCCTTTATGGAAAAATATTCGAGTAAACAAAATCTATACGACTTAAATTTTCCTTCTAGTGCTTCCCAGACAAACATACAAACATATCTTCAACGGCTAGATAGTCTTAACATGTATATGAAAAAAAAATCTTTGTAGTGTTTGAAGATTTCGGGCAATAGAACACAAAAAAGAGGAGTTGAAATGAAAATAAGTCAACTGGAAAATATTTGGGGCTGGATTTTTTTTTTTTGAGCTGCCGTTTTCTTCACAAAAAAGTACTAAGAATGTCTAATTTTAGATGTTAAAGGCGATGGAGTTGAGTAAAATAAATCAATCGATTTTATTCCTGCTTGACGTAATTTATTTTTGATCCTTTTATTGTAAGTTGTAATAAATTCACCACCACCACCATTAAGTTAACCCATTATTACAAAGTCTCCTAATATACTCACCAATACATCCAGTGCCCGCTTCATTAGCAATATACCCGGTGGCACAGTGTACAAAATTCTCGCATCGATACGATCCATTTGTATTGACACATTTTTGATTGGAGCGGCATGCATTTCGATCGCATTCATTCACGTCTTTAAATAACAGAAAATTAATTTGCATATATTGTACAATTTATTGTTTCTAATAGTATAATTTGAATAATTAATATAAAATCACGATAAATTTTCTATATTCGAGTTTTTTATACTTTTATCACTGCACGTAAGTTGCGTGGAATAAATAAATATATTGTTAAGCGATATTATAACTATGTAAGAAAACTAGATTTGACTACTTACCGACACATGCTCCATGTGAATTACGCTCAAACCCAATGGTACACGGGCCAAATTGTCGAGTATACTCTTCTTGTCGATCATCACGACGTGGCGATGTTGGTGGCAATGTATGCCTATATGCATATCGTTGAGCTTGAGTTGTTGAACGCGAATGTGGTGGCAGTGTTGTAGTTCTCGTCGTCGATGACACCACAGCCGGTGGTGATATATGACGAACGCGTTGACATCTAAATGATCCCATTGTGTTACGACACTCATATGGTGGTTCACAATTGTGTCGCCCGATCGCACATTCATCGTCGTCCTCACAAAGACCAGTCGCTGCATTAAGTGTGTAACCAGTGCCACAACCTTGAAGCCGAATACAATTGTACGATCCAATTGTGTTATCACAACGCTGCGACGAAAGACAATCGTGTGTATTCACTTGACATTCGTTTACATCGACGCAGGCATTTTGTAGCGTATCAAGTATGAAACCGATTTTACACTCGCACCTAAACGAACCGACCATATTTATACAATTTTGGTGACTGTCACATGAATTTTTATCAATAATACATTCATCAATATCGACACAATTATCAGCTCGCTTTGTATAACCTGGTGCACAGGTCATTTTATTCCGATCCATTGGAATTGGCGGTATATTTAACGAAATTGCGTTTGTTTGTTGTTTGGGAATTTGTAGCAACGGATCACCGCTGCATTTAAACGAGCCCAATGTATTTACACAAATTAGTCCGTAATCACAGGCTGTCACATTTCGGCACTCATCAATATCGTCACACTGTTTCGTGATTGCATTATACTCCAAACCGGGTAAGCACAATTCCATTTTTTTCTCCTGACACGAATAGCCGCCCACCGTATTCATACAAATTTGATTTACCTTATGACAAGCGTGTGTATCCTCTAGACATTCATTAATATCTTGACATTGTTTTATTGCTGTATTAAACCGATATCCATCCTGACATTCAGACTCCTTTGTTACAATCCGTATACATATATAGCCACCTGCTTTGTTAAAACATGACTCAGTATTTATATCGCAACTCGCCTCACCGGTGTCACACTCATCAATATCAACACATGTTCCGTTTGACGACTTTTCATAACCTCTAGCACAGGGTTCGGTTTCGATGGGCACATCGCCATCAACTTCATTTGCCTCATCGTCAAGTTTTTTACATGAGATATTATTTTCCATTAGTACATATCCAGGTTCACATTCACATCGATATGAATTTGGTGTATTGACACAAATTTGTTCGCACAATTTACCAGATGGCAGGGCACTACAGAGCTCGGCTAAAAATAAATGTAATTTTAAACAGACACATAACAAGCACATTTGTGATAAAGCTTGGCTTTACTTACTCTCATCCGACACAACAATATAATCTTCCTGCCTTATTTCGTTGCAGCATCGTTCAAATGAGGTATCAACCAGTGGACTAAATCCGAATGGTTGTAATGTACATTTAAAATCACTCGAACCCACCACAATACCAATTTTACAACCTTCACAGCAGTCTTTAAAATATTCGGCATGATTATTCGAACCGGGTTCGTTTAGATACAAATTACATTCTTGTGTTGATTGAGCCGCTTTTATTCCCTCTTGACATTGCTCTATTCTATAAGATCGTGAACAGCAGATTTCAACTGATGATAGGCAAATGCCTTGCATTTCGATTGGTATATCTTTAACATGCTCATTGTAATCACTGCAATTATTTTTATTGTCCGCCCAATGTTCACCAATTAGGCAACATTTTGTGAGAAGAGGTTCCAATGCGTTTACTGAAAATAGAAGAACAATATTTGTTTGTGATTTAATAAGTAAAAAAAATTAACAAGACATTAATATTTTAGATCTCGGTTCTTGACAAGAAATATTTAAATAAGGTACCACAATTTTTAAATTTTTATTACAACACCTTTTTTCTTGTTTATTTCAGGTTAGAGGTTTTGAGGTGTCCCACTTTGACATCCTGTTCAATTTATAATTTTTAATCGTAAGTTAATTATTTAAATAAAATAATTTTAAAATTTAGTTCGAAATTAATTTCGTCCTAAAACTGAATGCTATCGATAAAATTCAAACAATCCGTTGCAGTAGATGCTTTTCTATAATTTTGAAAATTGTTTAAGTTTTTAAATAGATTCAAAATTGGAAAACTCTTTGTTATTATTAATCCAAATAAGTCAAAAAACTGTCAAATCAATTAAATTCTCGGAATTTATATTCTGTACAATAATTTGTAAATTGCGTAACATTTAGGCATCTGCTTTCTCAATGTCAGTGACAATTTAAAACAATTCAGTTATGTTGTAGAAGTCAATTAATTGTCGATATTATTCACCTAGCGAACATGCGTTGTACTATATATAATATTCAAATAATATATGGATTGGGCTTCTGTTAAGAAACGTTAAAGCTCTGCTGTCAATAAATTCAGAACCATTGGAGAGTCGAAGCTTTATGACAATTGAAGCTTGGGTTAAAGGATTTTGATCGTTTGGATATTTAACATCTCACAGCTGCGAACAAACGACATTTTGATGATGCTGATGTAACAATTTTACCAGCTACGCGAGACCATAGAGGAACAATTAAACAAAATACACATTATTTGACGCAAACTTGACCGATGGAGCTAGGTCTGGGCTCTTTGTGAAAATCCGAAACAAAGCATATGATTAATATAAATAAAACATATGAATTATCATGCTCGTCAATGACCATGTCAACACTAAATAATAACAAGAACAAATTCCTTTACGACCTTTTGCAGAATTTCAAAAGTACTGCAACCGAAAACCGAGCGACGTAGCGAACCACATTGTTTCACATTGCATTCGAACATACGGCTGTTGAAGCCCACTTCGTATAGTAAAGAAGAAAAATGGCGTCAAATGTGTGCCCTATTATTGAATTTCATTCTATTCTGTAAAAAATGACATTCGATCTATCACATTGCCATAACATTTTTAATAAATCAGTTGCATTCAGGAAGGAACATTTTCAATTAACTCAACTTGCTGGCAACAGTTGGCGAACCTGGAAGCACCCAATGGTATTAATAGAGTACAAAACCTGCGTTAAGGTTGTATTCATAAAATATGAAGGACTGAAACCTCAGGAGGTGATCAGAAATTACTCTTAATCTCTTAACCGAATCACCTGCTCAACCGCCACCTGAATTTACAACACAACCTCTAACTCAATATCGATGCAAACCTAAAATTAATCATTAACATTCAAATCAACCCTTAACCTAAACCAAAAATAATTCCCCGAAGCCTTACTCAACCCAACGCAAGCTAACTAAACCCTAGCTCAACTTCAACTTTACTTAGCTCGAGCCAAACCTCAATGCTCATGAACTCAACCTTTTTTTTTATTTTTTACTTTTTACTTTTTACTTTTTACTTTTTTCTTTTTACTTATTACTTTTTACTTTTTACTTTTTACTTTTTACTTTTTACTTTTTACTTTTTACTTTTTACTTTTTACTTTTTACTTTTTACTTTTTACTTTTTACTTTTTACTTTTTACTTTTTACTTTTTACTTTTCACTTTTTACTTTTTACTTTTTTACTTTTTACTTTTTACTTTTTACTTTTTACTTTTTACTTTTTACTTTTTACTTTTTACTTTTTACTTTTTACTTTTTACTTTTTACTTTTTACTTTTTACTTTTTACTTTTTACTTTTTACTTTTTACTTTTTACTTTTTACTTTTTACTTTTTACTTTTTACTTTTTACTTTTTACTTTTTACTTTTTACTTTTTACTTTTTACTTTTTACTTTTTACTTTTTACTTTTTACTTTTTACTTTTTACTTTTTACTTTTTACTTTTTACTTTTTACTTTTTACTTTTTACTTTTTACTTTTTACTTTTTACTTTTTACTTTTTACTTTTTACTTTTTACTTTTTACTTTTTACTTTTTACTTTTTACTTTTTACTTTTTACTTTTTACTTTTTACTTTTTACTTTTTACTTTTTACTGACTTTTTACTTTTTACTTTTAATAATATTAAATTAATGTGGATAGAGTTAGGTAGCTTCCGTGATCATAAACGATCAATATTGGAAACCCCTATCATAAGCTTAGATGATAGTTAATGTTTGTTGTTGGGTACAACAAATAAAAAAAGGTAAAAAATAAAAAATAAATTTACAAAATAGCTAGCATATTCAATTTATCGTCATTCATCAAACTGAAACTGTAAACAAAGATGCTATGTCAGTAATATTAAACAATCAATTCTTCATTTCATTTAAAAATTTGGACGGAACAGTAATTTCTTTGATATTTATAGGCAACTTATTAAAAATTACTGGTGCTGCAGATATATAAAATTTTCTGAAATGTTCTTTCTTGAGAATGGGATATTCACAATTATTCAAAGTCCTTAAGTTATATCTCGTAATTTTACTCTACGATTACCACTACGAAGAAAGAACATTTTTAATACCTTAAAAACATATAAATATCTTAACGGTAAAATCTTTAGTGATTTAAATAAAGATTAAGCAGATGTTAAACGCAGTTTCTTTAAAATTATGCGAATGGATGCGTTTTGCACAACTAGCAGCGGTTGAAGAGATGTCGAATAAACACCACCCCAAATAATTAAAGCATATTGTAGCTTGGACTGAATTAGGCTGTAATAAAATTGTAGTAGAACTGACATGGAACAAAGTATCCGAAGAATATATAATTTTCTATTACAAGCGTAAATGTAATGTTGAAGATGTTCAATATGTTTTTTAAAACCAAGTCTTGTATCTAACGTAACTCCTAAATATTTAAAGTTTTCGACAATTTCAATGTTGCTACATTTATTAGACAACTGGATAATTCAGCTGAGACATTGTTAGTTTTATAGTTCATACATTTAGTAGAATGGTAAATAATTTCAAAATTTATCTCTATAATTTATCTTTAAAAAACATTAGTTTTGATTTTGTGCTTAGAACCATAAAATGCAAATCCAACCATTTTCTTAAAATTAAAAGGTCGTAATTGATTTGATGGGCAATTAACTGGATTGATGCTCCTCTATAAGTAAGTGCAATGTCATCGGCAAAACCAATCATATATCCCCTCAAGTCTAAAAAAAAAGGAATTAATATACACTATATGGGGCCAAGAACTGAACCCTGAGGAACGCCACAGTATATCATTCTAAAACAGCTATATTTTCCGCAAATTTGTACAGTTTGCTTTCTGTTCATAAGATAAAACCGGAATCAATCATTAGCTCTGCCTCGAATACCAGCACGATTTAACTTATACAATAAAAGCTCATGATCAACCGTGTCTAAAGCTTTTGTCAAATCAATGAAGTTAGCCGCCAAACTAAGGTTATCATTTAGTGAATCAATTGTAGTACTCAGAAACTCATTTAAGGCAGTTTCAGTGCTACGTCCTTCTCTAAATCCATATTGTTTATTTGAGAAAAATGATCTCTCGTTTAGAAAAAGTAGTGGTCTTGTTTTAATACATTTTTCAAATATTTTTGAAAAAACTGAGAGTATGATATGGGCCTACAATTGGTTAACTCTGATTTATTACCACTTTTGAACAACGGTACCACTGAAGCAATTTTTAAGCAATCTGGAAAAATGTTACGATCAAGGCTGAGATTAAAGATATGGGCCAACATATAAGCAATAGATGGTGCAATTTGTTTGATTAAAGAATTACTTAAATTATCAATGCCAGATGATTTTGAATTATCCAAACTATTGATATAATTCAAAATTTCAGACGGGGATATTGGTGAAAAGAAAAATGTCTTAGACTCAAAATTATGTTTTAGCAAGTTATCATCTCTGTTGTGTACATAAGATTTACTAGAGATTTTTGATTTGAGGTTGATGGAAACATCAACAAAATATTCATTAAAAGTAGTAGTACAACACCATTGGTATCTAATATTTCAGAAATTGGTTGAAATGATTTCTGCTTACCAACAATTTCATCCAATAAACGCCATTGACTTTTTACATCTTTTTTAGAATGCTGAAATTTATTTTGATAGTATTGTTCTTTTGTGGTTGCTATATCTAACTTAATTTTCCTCTGAAAGAATTTTACTCTATTCTGAAGTTTAATATTATTTTTATGCTTATTAGCAATTAGAAGCAATCTATTTTTGACTTTCATACTTTTCAGAAGGCTATTAGACATCCAGCACTTAATTTTCCTATCTTTCAAAAGCATTTTGACAGAATAAGATGATTCTTCAATTTTAGCAGTGATATTATTTATAAATTGGTTTAAAATCTCATTAGGATCGTCTAGCAACATTAATAAATGTTGGTCCTGCACTAACAAGGAATTTAATTTAATATAATTAATATTTTTAATTGTACGCGATACTGATGAAGATATCGAAAAAATTTATCAAATTAAGTACATCTTGGGGTGCAAAGTGGTTATTCAGCCTCTAAGAAGGTCTAAGCTTATACCACAATGTAAACAATGTCAAGCCTATGGACATACACAAAAATATTGCAACAAGGAACCTAGGTGTGTCAAATGTTTAGGTAAACATCATACCAAAGATTGTGTAAAAGCCCAAAATGTTCAACCTAAATGCGTTCACTGTGGAGAAAACCATCCGGCTAACTACAGAGGATGCAGCGTTGCTATTGAACTGCAAAATATCAAAAATAAGAACGTGATTGCTAAAAATCCAAGTTCATTCAGGAAACAAGCGGTTAAGATGAACCGACCCGAAGTAAATCGTAGAGTGTCGGGATCAAGGACAATTTGGTAAAATGACTTATGCTCAAGTAATGATGAGCAACGGAAATCCAGGAAAAACTGCTCAAAATGACGATATAAGTCAAACACTTAAATTAATTTTAAGCAGACTAAATACATTTGATGAGCGATTACAGAAACTAGAGTACAGCAC
Source organism: Tipula vernalis (assembly GCA_958295665.1). Taxonomy (NCBI): domain Eukaryota; kingdom Metazoa; phylum Arthropoda; class Insecta; order Diptera; family Tipulidae; genus Tipula; species Tipula vernalis. The sequence goes on along the minus strand of OY282560.1, from coordinate 163,068,006 downwards.
TAAGGGAGCCATCCCTAAACAGAAAAATGGCCCAAGATCTTAGAATCTTATGTTGGAATGCCAATGGACTGATGCACCTCAACAAGAACTGCAAGTGGTCCTGGACACAGAAAAAATCGATGTATGTCTCATCACGGAAACACACTTCACTAGACAATCAAACATTAAATTTAAAAATTATCAAATATATCACACTATTCACCCTGGAAACACTGCTAAAGGAGGTAGTGCTGTTATAATTAGAAATAGTATTCATCACTATGAGGAGTTAAAATATGAAACGGAAGAAATACAAGCAACTGCTGTTATTGTCAAATCCAAAAGTAGTTCTATTTGTATTGCTAGTATTTACTGCCCACCGAAGCACTCAATGAAAGAAAAAGATTATCTCGAGTTCCTCAGTAAATTAGGAAAACGATTTGTACTTGGAGGAGACTTTAATGCAAAAAATGTTCACTGGGGATCCAGATTAACAACAACTAAGGGTAAAGAACTCCTAAAAGCTATCAGAAAATGCAGTTGTGAAGCCCTCTCAACTGGAAAACCAACCTACTGGCCAACTGATCCAAACAAAGTGCCAGATCTGATTGATTTCTTTATAATAAAGAACATATTATTATGTACAAGTAGATGAAAGCCACAACTTAAACTCTGATCATTCACCAATACTTCTAACGTTAAGTGAAAAAATCATTCAGAAAGAAAGAAACCCTTTCCTAGTAAATAATCACACTAAATGGGCATGCTTTAGACTATCGCTAGAAGAAAAAATTAACTTAATGGTTCCATTAAAGACTGAAGAGCAAATAGACAAAGAAGTTCACAAATTTGTAAACGATATACAGCAATCAGCTTGGGAAAATACTCCTGAAATTAAAACGAAAATCAAGGGAAACAATTACCCTATGGAAATTAGGGAACTCCTCGCAGAAAAAAGAAGAGCGAGAAGAGTATGGCAACAAACAAGGGCCCCCCAAGATAAAACTCATTTGAACAACCTCACTCAACAATTAAGAAGAGAGATCAAAGAATTGAAAGATGAATCAATCAGCAACTATTTAAGAAAATTAACTAATGATAACAGTACTGATTATTCTCTTTGGAAAGCAACCAAAAGAATCAAAAGACCAATAATGCAGATTCCCCCAATAAAAATAGCAGGTGAGAAATGGGCTAGAAATAATGAAGACAAAGCTCGAGAATTTGCCGAACACCTCGAAAAAATATTCCAGCCACATGAAGACCAAACGTTGGAAGCCGAGATAATAACTGAACAAGCTGTGCAAGAAAGTAAAGAAATCCTACCCACAACACCAAAAGAAGTCATGCGTGAGATAACAGCTAATATGAATACGAAAAAAGCTCCTGGGTACGATCTTATTACTGCAGAAATCTTAAAAGAACTGCCAAGGAAAGCTCTGGTGAAACTCACCAATCTTATAAATGCAGCATTTAGAATCAAATGTGTACCAAGCTTATAGAAAATTGCAGAAGTAATTATGATCCCAAAACCTGGGAAACCACCGCACATAACATCGTCTTATAGGCCAATTTCGCTATTGCCAGTCATGTCCAAACTCTTTGAGAAGCTTCTGGTAAAAAGATTAAATCCGTTAATCGAGAGTAAAAACTTGATCCCAAATCATCAGTTCGGTTTTCGCAACCAACACTCAACAATTGATCAAGTACACAGAATAACCAGTATAATTGAGAAAGCATTAGAGGAGAAAAAAGTCTGTTCAACAGTATTTCTAGACGTTGCACAAGCGTTTGATAGAGTGTGGCATGAAGGACTTAACCACAAGTAAAGGAATCTTCTACCAATGCAATTTGCTAAGATACTAGAATCATACTTGAAAGATAGGTTCTTCAGGATTAAGTTAGATGATACATTTTCTGAATTGAAAGAAATCAATGCAGGAGTTCAACAGGGCAGTGTATTAGGGCCGGTTTTATACCTACTATACACTTATGATCTTCCTACATTAGAAAACAACACGGTGGCAACTTTTGCAGATGATACGGCGATCTTAGCTGTTGGAAAAAGCAACGAAGAATCAACACAGAAGTTACAATCAGCTATAACTCAAGTATATAAATGAACAAAAAGATGGAGAATAAAACTAAATGAAGCTAAATCAGTTCACATCAACTTTACAAACAGACGAATCGAACATATTCCGATTACCATAAATCGGGAAATAATACCGCATGCGAATACAGCTAAGTACCTCGGCATGACCCTGGATGCTAAACTACGATGGAAAGCACACGTCAAGAAGAAAAGTGAAGAATTAAGACTTAAATACAGAAAAATGTATTGGCTGATGGGAAGGAACTCTTCTTTATCAACATACAACAAGCTTCTACTTTATAAGCAAATATTGAAACCGATTTGGACTTATGGTATTCAGCTTTGGGGTTGTACCAAACAGAGCAACGTAAATATCATCCAAAGATTTCAGAATATGGTATTAAGGAACATCGTTGATGCACCTTGGTATGTTAGGAACAATGACCTTCATAGGGACCTTAAAATGAACCTCATCTTAAATGAAATCCAGGAAAAAGCACGGAAACATGAAGAAAGGCTCCGCCAACATGTGAACATTGAGGCAACTCAGCTCCTAAGCATCACGAATTTAGTTCGCAGACTTAAAAGAACCAAACCTTTTGAGCTGGTGTGATTGTCAGCTTAAGCAGCATTATGCTGATCTAAAATCCACAACAAAGATGTGGTTTACATCAATTTACCAAACACTATGGAATGCCAATGGGACGAAGCCATAGATTAATTTAAGTTAGTAAATTAAGTCAGAAACAAATTGCTAATTAGTCCAGGAGACTAGATTGTAATTACATAAAATAAATAAATAAAAATTTGTTTTAAATTAAAAAAAAAAAAAAAAAAAAAAAAAAAAAAAATTGTACGCGTCCCATTGTAATTTTTGTTATTATTCGAAAACATATCAATTTTTAATGAAATTAAATTATGGTCGGATAGGTGTAAGTCACAAAAATATGGTCAATACAAGTAGCTGTCAGTTTAGTTATTCGAGTAGCCTCATTTATTAGAGAATTTAAACCAAAGCTGGACATCATTGATAAAAATATTGATTAACATCATTAAATTCCGAAATAGACTTTAAAATGTTTATGTTAAAGTCGCCCAGTATAAATACATTTTTTAAGTTAATAACACTTAAATAGTTTGAGAACTCCATAATAAAATCACTGATTGAGTGGAAATTAAAACGGTATACGCAAACCACACAGATTACTTCAGAATTTAAACTAAAGTTTAATTGCAAAATATCAGCCGTAACGAAATTTTTAACTGTAGACTTAAAAGGAAAACCTTTTTTCACATAAGCAACTATACCACCAGCTGAATAATTGTTGTTACAACCATCAACTATTTCAAAATTATTAAGTTTATATAAGAATTTACCACCTCATCACTTGTTATCCAAATTTCGGAGAAGAATAAAATATCAGGTAAAATTTTGTATGACGCAAAATGAGCAAACATTGAATCACTGTTTTTATGAAGACTACGCGCATTTTGATGTACATATGATCCAAAAGGAATTTTTATTATCAGGGCTAGATGATGATGCTGGATTTACAAATGAACATGCTTGACCTTATGCTAAATTAGTTACATTGATCATTAAAATTAAGCATTAAACTAAAATTATTTTAACTTATCAAGGTCATTCATGTCACTTATAACAATCATATCACCTCCATCTATTTTCCTTAGTAATATTCTTGAGTTTCGGATCCAAAGATTCCCTTTTCTTCTTTAACTGTTTCAGCACATAGGAATTGTTGTCTTCTGTAAAAACTTAAGCTGCCATTTACATAAATCAAGCCGTTAAAATTTAAACTACAACTTGCAGCCGCTAAGCGTTTGTTCTTCCTCTTTGCTTCAAGAATTTTATGTTTCACCCGACGGCGGTAAAATTTGACACAAATAACATTAGATGGCTTCCCATTTGACGTCTTCCTTCTATAAGCATAGTCGATTTCGAGTTCACTAATCGCTACATAGATTCAATCCTTTGTTGGTAATGTTCAAAATGGTTTCATTTAAATTCTCATTTACAGATGAAGAAACTCCAACTATTTCAATTGAATTGTCGTATTATTGTTGCTCTAAAAATTCTATCCTTTTTCCCATTTTTTTGCATTCAGTTTTCAGGAAACTATTTCGAGCAGCTAGACTTTCTATTCGCTCCAAAGTCTTTTCCCAAATCTGGAATCTATCTTCAAACTTCTTGTGATTATCTACCGAGCATTGTTTCAGTTGAGTAATCTCCTGCAACACCTTGATAAGGGTGGCATTTTAATACTCATAAATAGCATTAGATGCGCTTACGGCCCGTGGTGACGCTAACCTGTCATCACTATTTTTGGATGATTTAGCTTTCTGTAAGCAGCTTAAATATTTTTTCTCTATTCGAATAAATTCAACATCCGCTTTGTTTAATGAAACACAAGACGGATGAAAGATATTTCTGCAGATAGCGCAATCAATCTCTTGGGATTCCCTTTGAATTTTTAATACACCTCTTTTACCTCAATTTTAACGGCGGGAATTTTCACAAATAAAAATACAATACCCAATTATACAATATATTTATAAAGATTACGTCGAGCCGCCGTATCGTTTTTGTCCAATTAACGACCGTTCCTAATTAACGAAAAATGTCATTGTAAAGAGCTAGTCGCACTGCATGTAACGAGTTCAGTAATCTTAACGGTCGGTTGTCCACGCATAGTTCAACTGGGCATACCCGGTTCCTCCTATTTGCTCGAGTTCTTTCCGGTTTATCAATTTTTTTTTTTTAATTTGAGTTTAGTTCTCAAGTGAATTTTATGGGTGTTATTAAAAATATTTACTCATAAAATGGAATCTACGTGACTACAAAGTTGCAAAAATTATAAGCAATTTTGTAATTTGTTGTGTTATTGGTGTTATAATTGATATTTATCATTGTTGGTGTTAGATGCAGGGAGAAAGGTAGGAGAAAATTTAGCAACAAATCTCGACTTGTTCAATTTATCAAAGTCCTTAATTTAGATAGATTTAGATTTTAGATTCTAAAATGAAAAATTAACAAAATTTACAGTTTAGGATTGTAATCTGGAATTTAAAAAAAAATTTCAAGAATTTCGATTTAAATTTTTTATTCCTATTTTAAAAATAATTTCAGGACATTAATAGTTTTCAAAATATAATAAGTACTTGGAACTCATATTGTTAAAATTTAAATTGTTTTCAAATTGTTTCCGAGGATTACAATTTTTAAATTTGCTAATCTATAAATTTGTTCTAACAATCTCAATCAATTTTTAATAATTTCGGAAACAATTTAATGAAATCTAGACAGACGACTAATCGAGTTTAATTTTCGGTAAATTATTTAAATCAGTCTACTCAAGAAGTTTCTAGATCAGTGGTGTCACGGACCGGATTCTGTTCCTGCTTTAACTTCAGTCATTAACAACATGACGAAACACTTTCCAAACTAATTAAGCCGCTTAGCCAAATAAGTCAAGGCCGTGATCTTGATTTCCGAATACAAATACATTACTAGTCAAATTCTAGCTAAACCGGATAAATACTAATTATAAAATTAAATTTCCTAATTCACACTATTCTTGACACATTATCATATTCTAATTATATAAATCGAAACAAATTAATTAAAATTAGATTTTCAAAAAGTAAATACTTGTTAATTAAAATGCAAAGTACGGCAAATTTTGTAATTAATTTGGCACCGTATTTGTGTTACTGATATTGATATCGTACTGCGGAATGATGGTTGGATAAATTAAATCAAATTACCATCGTTAAGGGAAATTTAATGTACAATAGGTCAAGATGAGCAATGCCATTATCTTTTTGTTTGCGCGAACGCTATTATTGTAATGTAATGCACACATAATTAACTATAAATAGATTTTTTTTTTTATTTAATTAAAATTTATTTCTGGTATGTAAAAAAAAAAAAAAAATTAAATTGACATTTAAACGCATTTTACACGGTCATCAATTCGAGAAATCTTTTAGACAATTATAAATCGCACGAGATGTATAACATTTGGCGCCAAATTTCAAATTTGTCGCATGTGGCGGCATGCCGCGGTTGATATTCGTTTAATGTCTAGTCTAGATTGAATTTTGTTTTTGTTTTGTTATTATTATGGCGATTAGTCACGAGATATGTTCGTTACGTAACTAAATAGGTAGACGATGCAGTAAAGTTATTTAGATTTTCGTTACCGGCGCACCTTTAACCTAATTGACCCATTTCATGGTCCCCACATAAAATGAACCATATATGTACATATATACATAAACACACATAAAATGCCGTCAATTAAAAATTCTATTCCAGTTGATAGTAAGTAGAATATATTCTACTTAGTCATTCATGAAATCGAATTAATTTAAATAAAAAACACTGTAAAACTATAAATATTTCGCTTACCACTGCTTCCATTTAAAATAATTATTAAATAAATAAAAATAATTTTAAACCACATAGTTTATAGGAGAGTAAATCGTCGTTACAAATTTATTAAACTACTTTAATTATAAACCATATATTGTATTTGATTATTACAAATTTTCACGGAAAACTAAATTTTCATTTACACTGTGTATATTAACTATAAAATGTATTAAACTGAAATCACTATGCAGCGAAAAATTAGGGCCAGGCTTTAAAATCACACAGAACACAACAACAAATTTTATTTTGTATCCACTTTTTTTTTGTATTATAAAATTGTATCCGCTAAAAACTATAATGTGTGTATAGTTTAAATTCGGGGTATTCCTGTATTTAAGTTACTTAAGACTGAACCATATAAGTATGTATGACAGGCAGGACTGTCTGATTAAAACTGAAATTATCACAAAATAAAATTAAAAAGAAAATAAAAAATAAAAAATTTATACTTTGTGTTATAACTATACAATAGGTATAGTCGTGGAAGCATGTATAGGGGTTATTTGAAATTAGAAATATCGTTTATGAAATATTTTGTAGTGTGATATGCTGTTGTAGAGAATAATTTTTATTTCCTGGGTAATATCGTTGTCAATTAAAATTCTTGAAGAGTCATTTGAATGAGCCTGATACCTATGGTCAGGTAACAGCCGTGCAAGACGAGTCCTTAAATAATTATCATGGTACCTGTTTTATTATCGTAGAACTTAACGGTCATGTTGTAAATGAGATACCGTCATATTCCCAAAAATAAAAAAATCCAAAAAAAATTCCAAAACGTTCAAAATAACGTGCCACATTAAAAGGGAAGACATACATTTTCCAAAAATGCTCCAATCTATATGAACGTTAAAATTTCAGAAAATCGTCAAAGCGCTTGTTTAGGACGGTAGCCCCCATCCTCTAAAGCAGTGCTTCTTAAACTGTGCGCCGCGGCTCCCTAGATAGCCCCGGAGCTGTTGCCAATGAGAGAACAATTTCTTCCCACACAAATTTCTAAATCTACCTATCATCAGTGACAGTTTTTTGTGCTGTTAATTGTTTTTGTAAAATATGTGATGTGTATATGAATTTAATAAGCATTAGGATTTTGGTAGGCAAGTTCTACAATGAACAAAAACCGGAATTTCAAACGTTATTAACCGAAAATTAGAGAAAAAGCTTGAAAGGGCGAAAAGAACTCACAACAAACCAAACAAAAAATGCGACATACCATGGCTGAAAGATGCGTCCAAGAGCATGAGGAACAATATCAGCAGGTTGTAGCACTTAAAATAATTTCACGGACTCTTGTGGTTTTAATTTATTAAATGCTATTTTATGTAATAAATAATACACGTTTTAATTTACAAAAATGAAAATTACAAACTTGATTTATTAAACTATAATTTTTCACCACTATGTTCATAAAGTCGTATATATGAAATAAAAGAAAATATTTGGTTTTTCTAGCCAAAATGGATATTTTGGAGCGCGCGATACTAATTATTTAAAATCTCAAAAGCATATGTCAACGAAGCCAAAAAATGTTTTTTTTTAGTTTTGTTTCGTAGTATCAATTGCAGTTGATTTTTTTAGTGTTGACCCACGAACGAATCACTCGGTTGCTTTCCAAAAGCGAGATGGAGTAAAAACAGAAAAATATAATTTAGTGTTCAATTATATATTCAATTGTCCATCTATTTTCGCTAGATGACAGTACGCCACATAAAAGATATTTTGTGCGCTAACTCTATATTGTCGTGGTGAGCTAATGTAAATTTATATAAGTAAACAATTAATTTATATAAATTGAATAAGTGATCCGCTACAGGACTCCGCCGCAAGTGAGTCCCCCTGCTTAAGGAAGTTGAATGTTAGGCTGAAAACGAACTGAATTATGTTGTCGAGAAACTGATTTCGCAACAGTGGAACATAGTGTGCCGTAAGCCGGTTTGATTCGGTCAATTGAAATTGTTTGGTTTTTTCCATTAATTGACACGGTGAATTGCTTCCGAAGGCGTCGAATAACTTTAAACGGCCCTTCATAAGGAGGAGATAAGCCTGTGCGAACCTTGTCCGTTCTTACGAATACAAAATCATAGTTGGCAAGTGACATAGGAACAAAAACGTCGTCTTGTTTAGCTTGCCGAGTTGATTTTGGGATGACTGTGTCGGTAGTTGGTAAAGGTGAGAGAGGGTTTTCAACGAAGAACTCACAGGGTGGCTTGATGGTTTGTCTTGTGTTCTGTTCTGTTTGTGTTCTTTCACTGTTGCTCGGATTCCCAGTAGTACGATCGGTATTTCCGAAGACCAATTTATTGTGTTTCCTCTGGCCATTAATGCGGCTTTGAGTTGCCGGTGGAAACGTTCGACCATGCCGTTAGCTTGAGGATGGTAAGCTGTTGTACGAATACGATGCGAGCCAAGGAGTTTTGTTAACTCAGTGAAAAGCTTGGACTCAAACTGCGTTCCTTGATCATTAGTGATGTTAAGGGGCACGCCGAATCGTGATACGTAATTGTTGACAAAATTCAAGGCAATGGTTGCGGCTGACATATTAGTCATGCAGTAGGCTTCGGGCCATCGAGTGAATCGATCGACACAGGTGAGCAGGTAAGTATATCCATTAGATGGAGGAAGTGGTCCTACTATATCTATATGGATATGTTCAAAACGGGTCCGGGTCAAAATGCCGCGTTTTAAAATGTCGCGTTTTAAAATGTCGCGTTTTAAAATGTCGCGTTTCAAAATGCCGCGAGGTACAAAATGTCGCGTGATACAAAATGTCGCGTCTTAAAATGTCGCGTTTCAAAATGCCGCGAGGTACAAAATTTCACGTGATACAAAAAGACGCGTTTTAAAATGTCGCGTTTCACAATGCCGCGACGTACAAAATGTCGCGTGTTACAAAATGTCGCGTTTTAACCCTTGTGTCTATACCCGGGCACCCGGGTGGCCATTTCGATTTAAAATGCTCGTAACTTTTTCAATTTCACAGTTAGACTATCCCTACTCCTTGACATCCAAGAACTACTTATTTTTTATTGATCTTTGAACAGAAGCTAACTAAAAATTATTGCTGAACTAAATTATTCGTTTACCAATATTATTACTCTTGTAGTCTATACCCGGCCACCCGGGTGGCCATTTAAAAAAAACACTGAATGCTATTTGTATAACATTTTATTGTTTAAATCAACATTTCATCACAGAAAAAATCAAAAATTATCACATAAATAATTCAGTTGGTTATTAAAAATATGTTTACAAAATAAGAAATTCAATTTGGTAAACATTTACAAAAAAAATTAAAACTATTAACACTTAGAACACTTTATTTGAGTGTTCGTATGTTCTACACATACTGGTCTTCTACAGATACTACAGGATTTCCGTGAATTTCGTCGTTTTTTGGGATCGGAAGACAAACAAATCCAGCATTTGCCAACTTGAGGAATTCGGCCATCGTTGTTGCGTAACACATTAGGTACTCCAGACGTTGTCAATTCCTGGTTTATTGGTACATAGAGCGGTTTGCCAAGTATGCATTCTATCCCTGAACGTGAATTAAAATTTCTATATACATTTGGTATGGTTGATCGATCTGACACATGCGGTAGAGCTAATTGAAGCACAAGATCTTTCAAGAATTCTCGACGATTGTGTGTTTTGTTTGATCTAGCCGGGTTATTTTCTATGTAAATTTTGTAAGCCGCGACGCAAGCTACATCAATTATATTGTAAAAAAATGCTACAGGCCATCTTTTCGTCCTTCGTTTGGTTGTATAATGAGTGACCAGTTTGTCCATATTATCTACTCCACCTTTTTTTCCATTGTAATAATGAATGATTTCCGGTTTTTTTTTGTCTCCAATTACTGAATCCGTATAATGCTGCGTAGATAATAATAATACACTCTTATTTTTTTTGGGGACATACGAACAAAGTGTAATATTATCATCGCTGAATCCAAAAATTGACGAATAAATTTCCCGAGATCTGGACGGCAACATTTCTTTTGGAACATAGGGTTTATTTTTTTTTAATGTCCCGACTATTGATAAGTCCCAAGAGATCAATAAACGAGCAAGCGGCAATGTTGTAAAAAAATTGTCAGTTCTATATTTCTCCCAGACCCTTTAAAACGGGCGCATAGGTCCTTGACAACCCGCTCTCCTTGATTGATTTCCCTGCCTGATGGTTGCTTACCCGTATATATCTGCCCCGTTATTGGGTAAGAGTTAGCAGCATCGCAAACCCACCATACTTTGATCCCATATTTTGCCGGTTTGGACGGCATATACTGGGTGAATCTTGTTCGTCCTACAGAAAAAAATTTTTTTATACTGAATACTGAATACTGAATACTGAATACTGAATACTGAATACAGAATACAGAATACAGAATACAGAATACAGAATACAGAATACAGAATACTGAATACAGAATACTGAATACTGAATACTGAATACAGAATACAGAATACTGAATACTGAATACTGAATACAGAATACAGAATACTGAATACAGAATACAGAATACAGAATACAGAATACTGAATACTGAATACTGAATACTGAATACTGAATACTGAATACTGAATACTGAATACTGAATACTGAATACTGAATACAGAATACTGAATACAGAATACAGAATACTGAATACTGAATACTGAATACAGAATACAGAATACTGAATACTGAAATGTCAATAATTTCCAGATTTTCTGCGGTTTATCCCGATTTAGAATATTGTGTTCTGTGTATACTTCATTGGCCTTCCTGTTTATGTGTCTAATGATTATTTCACACATGACGTCCGTAAATATACACTTGAAGGTATCTCTTACAGATAACCGATCGCGATGGCCCACTTCGTTGACTCCTGAGAATATTGTGTCTCAATGTTTGCCTTTGAGGAGGATTTTGTCTCCATATCGATCCATCTTTTCCTTTTAGATAAGGCGAATTATTACAATTTGCACTTCCAGTTTCTCCTTCGTCTTCAACTTCACTATCGCTGAAAATTTCTTCATCAGACACTTCAATTTGGACTTCATGATCTTCATAAACGTCCTCTATGTCTGAATCTTCCACGTTTCTATCCGCTGCTGTAGGAAGCCACTCATCTTCTGAGCCGTCGTCAACAAAATCAAGCACTTCTTCGTCATCGTCACATTCCTCTAATAAACGATTTAGGTATGCTTGTTGATCTTCATACGACAAACTAGGGCAAAAATGTGTATATAAATGTAAAAAAACCGAACGGATCATCCAAATAATAAATCTTACCGTCTAAACTCAGCATTTGAAATGTCTCTGTGGTCCGCCATTTTATCACTCACATATATATTTATTTACAAAAAAAATCACTTCCGCAATCAACCTTTCCATTTGAATACCACACCTACTCTAATTTCCTCAGCTCACCTAAACGATTCTTTTCTGTTTTGTTTTACTAGCATTAACCGGGGATTCCCCATTTTTTATTTATTTTTTTTGTTTTATAACGTTTAAAATAGTATATTAAAATAAATAAAGGCAATAATACACTGGCAAATACAAAAATTTTCGATATTAACAAGAAAATACATGTGGCCACCCGGGTGGGTCGGGTATAGAATAGTGTATAATTTTTTGGGTATAGACACAACGGTTAAAATGTCGATAAAAAATCGTCGAAAATATATAAAGACTTAACTTTAACATTTTAGTGAAGGAATATTCTAATAAATTTCAACATTTGCGTTCTTTTTCTTAGACCCACTTTATAATTACATAAAATTACATTTATAAATAATTTCCATTCAGTGATGGAAAATTTTACTATATGTTTAAACACAATTTGCTTGTTTCAAATAATTTTTATTAAATTATTTATTATTTCACATCATATTGTATTGATTTATAAGGGATTTTTCAAAACGCGTCATTTTAAAACGCGTCATTTTGTACCACGCGACATTTTTTACCTCGCTGCATTTTGAAACGCGACATTTTAAAACGCGACATTTTGTACCACGCGACATTTTGTACCTCGCGGCATTTTGGAACGCGACATTTTAAAACGCGACATTTTGTACCACGCGGCATTTTGAAACGCGGTATTTTAAAACGACCTGATGGTATTTGGAATTGTCCCTGGGATGATTTAGTATGCCGTTGAACTTTGGCACGTTGGCAGGATAAACAGGACTGAGCCCATTGGCTTACGTCTTTGTTCATACTAAGCCAAAAATATCGAGCAGTAATTAACTTACGAGTAGCACGGACACCAGGATGTGAAATGTTATGTAAAGTGTCGAAGATGGTTCGACGTAGTGATTCTACGATAAATGGGCGATTGTACCCAGCTTTTTGTGCAATTGCGATTTTGTTTAAGTCGAATTGTGTTTCGACTGCGGCTGTTTCATTATCCGTTGTGCGAGAGAATGTATCTGCAACAACGTTGTCATGTCCGTGAACATGCTGAATGTCCGTGGTAAATTGACTAATATACTCCAAATGGCGAGATTGTCTCGGATTACGTTCAGTTTTAGAACGAATTGCTCTAGTCAGAGGTTTATGGTCGGTAAAAATGGTGAAGTCCCGACCTTCGACAAAATATCTGAAGTGTTTCACTGCCAGATATATTGCGAGTAATTCCCGATCGAAAGCAGAATATTTTTTCTCAGCATCCGAAAGTTTCTTTGAGAAAAATCCCAATGGCTCCCAACATTCGTTGTTGTACTGTTGCAGTACTGCCCCAACGGCAGTGTTAGATGCGTCAGTAGTTAAACTTAGTTTCGAATCGCTCAATGGGTGTGCCAGCAGTGTTAATTTCGCAAGTTTAGCCTTAAGTGACGTGAATACTTGTTGAAATTCGTCAGTCCAAGAGAAATTCTTGGATGTTTTGAGTTTACATAGAAGTACGACCAAATGGCTGTGAACTGGTGCGAGTATCTCAGCGAGCTTTGGTATAAATCGGTGGTAGTAGTTTACCATACCGATGAACCGTTGAATGTGCTTAATTGAGCTTGGAGCTGGAAATTCCCTAATGGCGTTATTTCGTTCTTCAGACTGGCAAAATACCATTAGGGGTTATTTTGTGGCTAAGGAAATCAAGAGCTGATACGCCAAAGACGCATTTGGAACTGTTGATGTGAACATCAAACTCAGTTAATCTTTGGAAGAGTTGTTCAACAAAATCTAAGTTTCGAACGACTTCGTTCATAAAACGCTGAAACGTTTGGGCGGCATTACGTAGACCGAATGGCATTCGAGTGAATTCGAAGAGGCCAAAGGGGTCGTTATTGCCGTTTTGAAAACGTCTTAACTGTCGATAATCCCCACATGGTCTCCAATCGAAATCTTTTTTTTTAACCATGTGTAATGGACATGATACGGGAGATGCAGATGGCCTGCAAATCCCTAATTCCACCATATGCTGAAATTCCGTAAATGTGGCTTTATGGCGGACTTGATCTAGTCTTCTTGGTCTTGATACAGGCAGATGTCCTGCTGTGACAATGTGATGGACCACATTGTGTCGGACTGGCAATTTATAATTCGGCTCTACTGTAAGTTGAGGAAACTTTTTGAGCAAAGTGCCGTAGCCATTGGTGATTGAATAATGGATCGGGGTCGATGTGTCGACGTGAACCATGTCGGCATTTATTGACAGCTTTGTCGCTGAATCAACCAGCCGTTTATTCCTTAAATCAACTAAAAGTCTAAATTTACACAAGAAGTCGGCGCCAATGATGGGACGATTCACAGCAGCCAAAATGAAAGCATGCGTGAAGGTTCGTTTTAGTCCCAAATCCAACTGAAGCAACTTTGTGCCGCAAGTATGGATTTCAGTGCCATTGGCGGCCGACAAAACTAGATTTGAATTTATTTTTAGAAGATTAAACTCACTTCTATAATTGTAAACTGGAATAACCGAAAGGTCAGCGCCAGTGTTGACTAAATAAGTTATTTTGTTTATTTTGTCGATTACAAATAAACTATATGTATATTGATTAGGGTTTATTGGGGTCCCTACCCTGTTTGCTGGTAGTTTTTTGAACTACTCTCTTCAGCATCAAGCTTATTGATATGCTGAGACGTCACTTTTTTGCAGCTGGACCAAACTTGACGTGGTACCAACATCTGCCGTGATGGCGAAAGTAGTTGCTTGAGCTGCGCGATCGCGATCGTGAACGAGACCACTCTCGTTGTCTCCTTGAGCGGTCTCGGAACAGATTATCTAACTTTGTCTCGAGCCGAGCGATTCGATTTTCCAGTGAGTCAGTGTTATAACTGCTAGATGGGACATGATCAATGCGTGTTGTGGACTGAGATTGTCTATTAATCTGATTTATATCATTATTTTGTTGGTGAATAGCAATGTGTTCGTACATTTTATCGGCGGTTCTAGCCAGAGCATCAGTCTTTAATGAGTCTGGCTGAGCAATGAGAGCAATTTTGATGATCTCTGGCATCTTCCTGATCCAGACTGATTTAATTATTGATTCATTAAAATTCCCTCTCGGCCCGTGATGAGAGCTTGTAATTGCCTCTCAGACGACGGCGCTAATCTTTCCACCAAATTGGTTTTCAAAATAGTGTATTGTTCTATTTGTGGTGGATTCGTCAAAAAATCGGATATACTGTCGCACGTCTCTGGCGACAATGACGACAATGTGTGTAAGTAAACAATTAATTTATATAAATTGAATGAGTGAGCCGCTACAAAAATAAGCTGAATTTAACAACTGCTCCCTAAATATCGCGAGAAGTGTCAAAAAACGCTCAGAAAAATAAATATTTAAACGAATTGCAACAGTGACCGGCTCTCCATTCGAAAAGAGAGTCAAGCACCGAAATTATTCAACACGATTGTTGTAGGTTATATAGTAATTGAAAGGTATCTGGGCCAATTAAATCGAATTGTTGTAAAAGCGAGATTTGCTTTTCAAGAATTGAGCGTTTGAAATAAAGGCTGTTATCAAAAGCAGCATGGAATTGGATATGGAAATCTCAAAACAAGTTTCTAATCGTTGCTTGTCAATAAGTATACCACCACCAGAAGAAAAGATATCTTTAAAAATATAGGATGTGACAGTCGTAATTTAAAACAGAGTATTTTGAAACAAAAGAGAGTTTACAGACTTGATAATGACCTAATCCATATTCACCGTTCAACAAAGACCAGGGAGGCGAAAATTCCATCAGTTTCCGGTCCAATCCAGTCCAATCTCGGCCGCCTTATTCTGATTACTTGAAGTGCTTTAATTGTGTAAAGAAGATGCTAGCAAAGTATTTTCTAGATGAATCCTAAATACAAAATAATATTTAGGAGGACGATGAAGTACATAGTGACCAAGTGTGAACAGAAAAATTTAACTAGCCCATTATAAAAATGTCAAAATGTCTATAAATTAAACCTTTAAATTGTCACGTCGTTATCTCCACTTTTCAGACATGACACTTTAAGGGTTGAATTAATACAAATTTTTAAATGTTATATGGGCCTTTCGAACGAATTTTATATGGGCTTTTCGAACGGAAACCTCGTCGTCTCTGAAGGATTGCAGATTTGCCCAGCATTAAATTTTTTGTTTTAACCTTCGGGTTCTTAAAAAATTAGCTTTGTGAACTTGTACTGTACGTGCTAAAATGGCTGAAACATTCTTGCATGAAATCCATTTTATGGCTTTTAGAAAAAATTATAAACTAGCCTTAAGAAAATTCTTTATAAAAAGCCAACTGTCTCCCAAATTATTCGGCATTTCAACGTAAAACGCACATTTTGAAATGTGAAAAATCTTTAAAAAAAATTAAATCGATTTTTTTTTACCTGTACAAACCAAATGCTTATGAAACAAAATTTATATGGGATTGCTTCACCCTGGGGTCCGACCACATTGATAATATAAACAATACAACTAAAAAATAATTGAAGTTTAAACATTAAATTAACTTTGCAACACACACCTCACAATTTTGTGCGAGATGGGATATTCGTGAATTTTGGCAACGGCTAAGACTATTAGGGTATAATATGAATTCAGAGGCAGCATAACCAGAATTGATGTAAAGTGGACATCGGGAGGCAATTTAGAAAACAATTTAGGACCTAAGGGGAAAAAAGGGACAATTTCGAATGGAACATAACCAGAGATATGAAGATAGAATAATAATTGTCAACCGTTAATTTCGTACTAAGGCCTAAGGCCTAGACAACCTCCAATTTAATATTAAATCAAAAAGCTCAATCATATACTATTTGTCACTGACTCGACAGTGGCGCCTTTTTGTGCAAGGTGGAAATTTTTATAACTAAAAATTGCTCCATTTTGTTTGAAGCGAACTAGAAAATGTAACAATATTATAAAAATATTGACATTCGAATTAAATTCCCCTTTTTCCAGAAATTATGTTTTTTTTTCTCTGGTGCTTCGCTAACAAACCAAAAGCAGAGAGTCATATACGGCATTATGCAGAGCGGCAGCCACCTCATGCAGATGTTTGTCTTAATCATTATCATTATCTTCTAATTAAAGAAAGCAAAGTCCGGTTCACACGCTTAGATGCATTGCTCTGAGAAGAGTGTTTCGCAGTATGAACGTGAGAAATTCAACATTTGGTCATTAGTTCTTTTAATAGGTTTGAGGTAAACTGTTTCTCGTTATCGAAAAAATCAACCAAAAATCAACAAAAAATTTTGAAAATCACCACGGATACCGTACGAACACCCACAACTGGTCTGGTCGAAATTTTATAGCTTTGTTCGTCTTACACTTTGGACAATCAGCCACATATCACTTGACGTGCCATTTAAGCCCAATAGAAATGTCCCGGTACTGAAAGCCTTAAGAAGGGTCAACCAAAAAGCCTGGACTCTGCTGGAGTCACCAACTACTACGTTTACCGTCCCTTTACGGAATCCGATCTGAAAATTTAAACATTGGAGTTTTAGACTCTACCGTGCTAAACGCTCTGACAGATCCTACTGTGACATTAACGTGGTCATTATATATCACAAAAGGATGCCCCTCTATAGAAGGCCTGCAGTTTTTCACATTAAGTATCTCGACGTAGCATCCATCAAGGTCCAACTTTCACTGGATAGGAAGTATTTGAATCCTGTCACTCCGTCAAATATGTCGTTACCACCGCTAAAGTCAATTAAGTCATGATGGTCTCTTAAACCAGATACCATTTTCCCTGCGTAAATGATCCAAAATTACTTCGTCCCAATCCAAGTTTGCAATCTTCAAATCTTGCATGATTAAGTTACCACGAAAAAGCCAAGCAAGTCATATGAGGTATTGTTGATAAAGTAACGTTTTAGCGCGAAGTAGTTTCTCCACACCACACTTTGAAACTGTAGCATTATCCAAATGAACCACAATCTATCGAAACTCTATCCAATTCGTTATCACTGATGGTAAATTATTCTGCAATGCTCTTTCATTCAGCTAATTCTCATCAATGGTTTTTCCGGAGGCAATGAACACTATTCTCATATTATTGATTTTTAATTTGCCATCCCACTATTCTTACATCACCAGATCAATCCCCCATAATTTACTTTCGTTTGAATTGTTGATGGCTCCAATTAAAAGCCAGCCAAGTGGCGGGTCTTGGGCTGTAGGTAGGTAGATCTTTACCTTTACCTTAGTCCGGCAATTATTGTACCAGCATAAACTTCACTTCTCAAGTTAGATTAGTAACTTTATCGAAGTGCAACAATGTATAATGACGTTCCTCCACAATTATATCTGATTCTGCAAGATTTGATTGTATAATTGTTTAGACATGGAGAGGAATTGTAGACATTTGATAATGGTAAGTTGCGATAGTTGTCTCCCATAACTCTACTGTTTCAGCAGGCAACTTCTAAATGATAATATAAACTAAAATTGGATTGCAGTTTTCCAATGCTAAATTAAAATTTGTCACCGATTGACGACATTCACACGAAACGTTTAAAGTCGAATGAATTGGGCTGGCATTTTCCTTGGAGGAAAATAAATGCACCCGAGATTTAAAAAAATTCACGATTGGGCCACTCAGAAAACCTGGGGAACTATTCTCTTGTCCGCGCCCTCTAAAATTCATAAAACGTTCGAAAATTTAAGTTCCTATATTCTTGAAATCGCTATGGAATTTTTTCGGTACTAAGAGAATATTTCCGAATGGGTAGAAGCAGTTGAAAAAAGTTCACCTTATACGAAAACGTCAATAACTTTGACAGATGTCCACATGTGAAAAATAGATGTGGAATTCGAGAATAAGGTACATTCTCTTAAAATGGGGAACTTGAATTTTTCGCAATCGAATCGTGTTGTTCTGCAAATGTACATTGGTATGGTCACGTTCGCCCTTGATTTTTGAAATGCGTTCAAGATACGTTTCTTTAAACTTATCTGCCGAATCATTTATTAGGTAATCAGCGAGTTTACTCAATTTATTAATAATTAAGACACAATCATTTCACGAAATTTATTATAAAAATTTTCCAGTTTTTCGATTCGCTTATGGAAATTTATTGGATGTATAAGTGGCAACATAGCGTTTTTTGGTCAAACACATCTTTATCAGAAACATACTTGTTACAAACATTAATAATCAAAATATTCAACATTACTATCTATGGTCCTTTGCCATCTATAGAGTAGTTGATGGATTCCCTCGTGATGTAAACTTGGTTGTTTGGAGGTAATATATATTAAATGAGACACTATTTATTTGTTATCAATACATATTTTATACGTTTTATTATTATAATACTGAGGTGTACATATGTCTGATATGCTGCTTATTTTCCGAATTCAATATGACTGCTCCTCCGTATATGTATATAAGCATTTTAGATAGCAAAGTATTGCCCGATCTAAGATACAGTATGAGACTGGTAATACAATACATAATAGTCTTCCCGGCGAGAAGAACTGAATACCTTATAAATTCATCCTATTTGGTGCTCGACGCACTCGGCCAGAACGTCGAACTGTAGAACCCTCTGGTCCATCCATTCGTATATGCCCCGCTGTAATTTCAGTTCCATCCCCTTTTATTATACTCTCTCCGGGTTGCCCTGAGATAGCCGTTGAGGATGTACATCCTATTTGTTGCGACTCCGTTGATTTAGGATCAATCACTTCATCTGTTGATTCGATATTCTCCGTTCTAGTTATATTACCAGCATAGTCATTCTTTGATGGGCATACTTCTGTATTTCGATACCTTTTTACCGAGTCCGAGTAACCCTCTCTGTTTCCTTCAACCCCTGTAGCTCGAATCTGGTCAATATGTCGACGTTGCAATTTTCCCTCGACCTCAATCACATAGTGTAGCAAACCCTCTTTCTGAATAACCTTGCCGAATTTCCATTTGATCGCTTTGTTTTGATACCAACGGATCTAGACTGTATCGCCTATACATAGCTCCCGTCTATACCTTAATGGGTTACTATTTGTGTAATCATTTATTCTATCTGTTGGTTTAATCAGGTCGATAGTTGATCGTAAGTTAAATCTTAGCATTTGTTCTGCTGGGCTTCTCCCTGTTGTCGAATTTATTACTTTCCTGTATTGAAGTAAAAATCGCTGTAATTTCAGGTGTAAATCTCCTGGATCATTCATAGCGGCCCGCAATGCATATTTTAACGTCTGGACACTTCTTTCTGCCTGTCCATTGGTGGATGGGTGTGCTGGAGCAGTTCGCTTTTGTTTGATACCGTTACTTTGCAAAAAATCTTGGAATTCTTTGGACGTGAAATTTGTCCCATTATCCGTTACCACTATTTGTGGCAGACCAAACCGTGCAAACAGTTCGCGTAATGATCTGATGGTATAGAAACTGGTTATAGTTTTCATGGGTACCACCTCTAACCATCTTGTTCTGGCATCCACTACCACCAAAAAATAATGTTCCATAAAAGACCCAGCGAAATCCATGTGTATTCGCTGCCATGGCATGGTCGGAAGTTCCCACGTGTGCACTGGAGCCTTCGCCGGTTCTTTTGCGACCCTTGCACATTCTCGACAACTTTTCACCATTGTCTCGATATCGTAGTCTATACCTTTCCAATAACAATAGCTTCGTGCTAGAGCTTTCATTTTGACGATGCCGATATGTGCCATATGTAATTCCTTTAGGATTTGTTTTTGTAATATGCTTGGAATTAAGATCCGGATTCTTTTAAAAATACATCCGTTTTGTAACGTTAATTCAGCTTCTTGCCCCTTAAATGGTGTCCTTTCTAAACTGCTTCCCGTCTGTAGACGATTGTACAGATCACATAGTACGTTATCACTTTTCATTGCCTTCGAAATTGTTCCACTCGTAATTGGTAGAACATCTTCCGCCAATTGATACATTGTAAGTTCTTCTTTATCTTCTGGTTGATCGATTTCCGCCACCGGATGCCGAGATAGGAAATCGACATTCATATGGTTTTTTGCCTCTCTACGTTCTATTTTGTGTTTAAATCCGGATAAGAACTGCGCATAACTTAGTAATCGTTGTGATGTTAATGCCGGTAGGTTTTTATCTGGGTTCAAAATCATTGCCAAAGGTTTATTGTCCGTTATTAAAGTGAATTTACGTCCGTAACAATAATTGAAAAATTTTAGAACTGCTCAGTAAATGGCTGTCGCTTCTTTATGAAGTTGGCTGTAATTCGATTCACTTTTTGATAACGCTCGAGACGCATACGCTATTGGTCGTTCCCCAGTTGGTGTTTTATGTGACAATATTGCAGAAATTCCCACGGGCGATGCATCTGTTGCCAGAATCAATGGGAGTTTTTCTTCGTATGGCATCAATACCAAATCGCTTTGTAATTCCGCTTTAATATCAATAAACGCTCGTTGACATTCTTCATTCCAAATGAATTTCACGTCATTTCGTAATAATTTGTAAAAGGGATTTAAAATGGTTCCCATATCCGGAATAAAATTGTTGTAATATGTTACCATTCCAATGAATTGGCGTAGCTCCGACACGTCCCTCGGTCGAGTGATTTCAGCGATTGCTTTAGTTTTATCCTTATTCTTCTGAATACCGGCTTCACTTATGGCGTACCCTAAGTATGTAATCGTCTCTCTGAATAATTTACACTTGCTCTTATTTAGGTGTATATTATATCGACGTAATTTCTCTAACAACGCCTGTACGTGCTCCATCGTCTCCGGCAATGTACGACCAGCGACAATAATGTCGTAAAAGAAGCATTGTGTTCTGCTGAGATTATTGGTGATATTTTCATCCATAAAGCGTTTCCAGATATTGGGTGCCGTTTTTACCCCAAACATTAGCTTTCTAACCTTGTAAAGGCCTTTATGTGTGCTAATTGTTTGCATTAGTGCACTCTCCTCATTCATAGCCATATGTAAATAAGCTTTATGCACATCAAACACGCAATAATATTTGCCATTGGCCAACTTGTGCATTATATTCTCAATTTTCGGGATTGGATATTTGTCATCCATTATTACCTTGTTAAGTGTAACCTTATAATCTGCGCACAGTCTTATTTGATTTTCCTCTTTAATTATTGGCACCACTGGTGTTCCTCAGTCCGAATGTTCGACCTTTTCTAAAGTCCCTGATTTTTCCAGCCTTTCGATTTCGTCTTCGATCAAATGGCGTATTGCGTACGGCACCGGCCTTGGTTTAATGTAAATTGGTGAAACCCCTTCGCGCAGTTTAAATTTACCTTTAATATCTGGAATTGTGCCGATTGTATTCTTGAATAGATCCTCATTGCTTTCAAAGATGTATTTTTCCAGTATATAGTGACATCTCCCTTTACGGGTGTGATGGTTTTGACATCCTTTGGCGGTAATAATTTTAGTGCTTTTATCCATTCTCGACCAAAGATAGTGTCGAATTTATCATCGACGATGTATAGATTTCCTCTTATAGATTTATTGTCATGGGTGACCGATACCTTTGCTACCCCCAATGCTGGAAAAATGCTACCATTGTATGCCTTTAACTTTGTATTGGTTGGATTTATTTTAACTTCCGGCAGTCTGCTATGTAACAACTTTTCACTGATTGTTGATAGGGCGGATCCTATATCAAATTCCATTTCAAATGGTTTGTCTTCAATTGAAACGCGTATTAGGAATTTACTACGTTCATCCGATTCTGTATAAAGTCGTAGTATATTTCTTTCTTTCGACTCATCCTTATCAATGGTTTCAATTGCATTCGCCGAATGTGTGTTGGCGTCTTTTTTATATTTCTTCATGCATACATTAGCGATGTGGCCTGTTGCTTTGCACTGGTAGCAGTACAATTTGTTCTTAGTTCTGCACTCGCTCGCTTTGTGTCCTGGTTTCCCACATCGATAACAAGTTAGATCCCTATTGTTGCTATCGCTCTTGCCTGCGCCACCGCCATTAAAAATCTTTGACGTATTTTCCTTCTGATACATCTCCGCACTGTCCTTTACTTGGTGCACTTCCTGCATTGGCCGACTTTGTATTTTTGATGATTCCATTGCCAATGCCGTTTCCAATTTTTTTTTCATATTCGGTTGGATTTCTTCTAGCAACCGCTGGCGAATTTCAGCGTCACTAATGCCCCGTATAAACTGAGATCGTAAATGCGTTGATCTTTCCCATTACTATGTAAGACACTGACTTATATGCTGTGAAAAGAGAGCTTCATGCGATCTCTCTTCTTTAACAAAGAGCATAAATCGGCCATTGATTGCAAATTACTTCGCTTTGCCGTACTACACAAAATTGCCTCTCCGCATATCAAAAGCTTCGAAATAATGCAGTCACCCCAGGTAGAGTAACTCTTCTGAATACAGCTGACACTGTTGCACCACCGGTACATAACCCTTCACCAAACAAACTTAACAAACAAAAGACTAGCTAGGAAAAGTCCATTTCACATTCACCTGGTTTCTTCAGGTTCCCTTAGATATCTGAAACCCATCCCAAAAACCATAATCAGGCACCTAAGAATATTTATTCCACAAAACTATCTAATTTCCAGTTTTGTTTTATAAATTTCACATATTTCAATTAACTATAATTATATACCATAACCATAGCCATTCCTTTGAATTTACGACATTGTCTCGTCTTTAAGTTTAAGAAAACCCACCTAAAATGATCGAAAAATCGGTATGTCTCAATTATCTGCCAGGCGAAATTTTTATTTTCATTGTTCTTTGTCAAAAAAAAAAAAAAACGCATTGATATGAATTATAATACACTCGCAGTGCAAATTCTTAAACCTTCAATATGCTTGGGCAAGCAAACAATACAGTAAGTCTCAATTGTCCCAATTGTACGTAATAACATTTTGTTTTGGATGCCAAATGTTTGCCATGCAGTGTAAATATGTATGTATGTACAACAGAATAAACACAAAATGACACAAAACACAGGCAAACAATCAAAATACATTATCATATAAATTTAGTATGTTTGTCTAATGTATTCCCTTATGAATATGTAAAGATGCTCCAGACACCGGGTGGTCTTATACCATATACAATATTTTATTTTACTTTTTTTTTTTGCTTTTTAAATAAATAACCGCACTAGCCAACCAAAAAAAAATGTAAAAAAATTTTACTTTCGTTTGGGAACAAACTAAAAAAATCGAATATACACAACACTGAAAGAAAATCTTTTCATTTGAAGCGAAAGTAATAGGGGCATTGATTTTTTAATGGAGAGATAAAAGAAGCAACAGTTGTATTTCGTAAAATTGCACCAGTTTCTGTGCTAAATACCAAGTATATCCTAGATTACACTATAAAGTATGCTAGATTATAACGCGGGGTCATTAAAATTAAGGTAATCTTATCGGTGTGCCAGATAAACAACTACCCTACAAATAATTCAATTCTCTGAATCAGATTGTCAATAAACTCATGCACGCGAATTAAAAAAAAAATCGCGTTTTCCTGTTCGTCAAGCCCTTTGTGTTGGAATTTTTTTTTTTTTTTTTTTTGTTTCGTCAAAGGCATTTAAAAAGCATTCGCACGATATTCTAACTATTATTTTTTGTCGTCTTCTAAACCTATATACGGGACCTATACGATTTTATAAGTTATTCTATAGTTACTGTATTTTAAATTACAGTGATGGAAGTAAATATACTAAAAAAATGCGTACATTTGTTTTTATCAATTATACTCAAGTAACTGCACTAGTTCTTAATAATAAAATAAAGTGGGATCACCTCATGCATTAATAACCGATTTCATTCTGGTGGGCATATACTTAGATTTGATCAGATTTTTGGCAGTCTCTTGAGACACTCCGAACGTTGAAAATGCTACGTTTTGCTAATATATACGGTTTAAATTGGGACTTCGAGCTGGCCAATTCATGACCGCTATATCCACTGACTCAAGATAGCCTTTGAAGATATTCGCTACATGAGGACGAGCGTTATCGTGCATTAATATAAAATTATCATCAACAAATGGGGAATATCATTACATGTGGTTCTAGCCACTCCTCGATATAACGAACTGCATTCATAGTGTCTGGACATTTCGGTACTAGGTAGGTCCGTTCGCAAATTAAATGATATGCCTCCACAAACCATAATTGAGCCCACACCGAACTGACGATTAGAAGTCCGTTCTCAAATTAAACGATATGCCTCCATAAACCATAATTGAGCCCCCACCGAACTGACGATTAGAAACAATTCACGTCGGTTAGAAACGTTCTCCAGTTCATCGATACACCCAAATTTGTCGAACTGATGAGAAAAGCGAGAATCTGAACTCCTCAGTAATCAAAACATTTGTCCATTGATCAATGGTCTCATGGACGAAATTTCGCACACTACGATCACTAATTGGTGCGTTCCGAGTTGATAATAAATCTAATTGTAAACTGCGGCCGGTAACGAACCGTTTTCTAAGGCTGTTAAACCTATGGTGAAAAATACGTCAAATCACAAATTTTTGGAAGTCATGTTTTAATTTTATGATTTTTATGATTTGTAGTCTTGACTAAAAAAAAAAAATTTGTAGAACGCGATTTTTTGTTGTTGTTGTTTAAAATACAGAGTGTCAAATTTTAAAAAAAATGATGAACATGATGTTGTGTTTATGGCTAGGTTAGGTTAGGCTAGGTTAGAGTGGCTGCCAAAACGCACACTTAGACCGATGACGGTCCGTTGTGATACCAAGGGATCCTACTCCCCTTACACCTTCATTGGAACCATTTTGAGCTACTTATGTAGCATACTTACCCAGATGTTTATGCCTCCTGTAAGCTAGCGCCGGCCATACAGCTTCTACAGAATTCATTTGCCATTGACCCAAGCCTCCTCGCATGCTCCCCAATGAGGCAGTGTCCTGTGAGCACCCCCACGACTATACTTAAATCAGGTCTACGAAGGGATAGTAGTGTTTTGGAGCGCTTCAAGTCCAGTTTCGGCCAGACTTGCCGCGCTACATAGCATGTTATGGTGTTAGTCCACCTCTTCTATCCCGAGGCTATCGCCTTATTTCTAAGCGCCCTATAAAACGGTGCTATGGGCCTCCCCAGATTTGCCCTTTCCGGTTTCAATTGGAGAGTTGTACCTTACCTTGCCAGTTCGTCCATCCTGCAGTTCCCCAGTACGTCCGAGTGATCGGGGAACTGGAGGATGGACCAGACTATCTGGATATTGAAATGCTCACTCATCTCGTTAAGAGATGAGCGGCACTTGGTTGCCGCCTGACTGTCCACATATATTGTTATATCCCTTGTGGATATGACATTATGCTTCAACCAAGTCAGCGCTTCCTCAATCGGTACCACCTCCGCCTGGTATACACTGCAGTGATCAGGAAGACGAACGGATATATTCACATTTAATTTGTCACAATAGACTCCTGCTCCGACTTTGCCGTCTAGCTTGGAGCCGTCAGTATAGAATTGTATAATTCTAGTTTCTGTTATTGACCTTTTCCCCCAGGATTGCCTTGAGGGGAGAAGAGTCCGGAAACCTTTTTCATAGCATACAATCGGTATCGTGTAGTCACTATTCTCCACATCTGCCTTTAGCGACCTGCCAATCGTCGAGTGGCCCATCTGAAGACATTTCCACTCAAACACGGCAGAGAGTCGTGCAGCCGTAGTTGCCGCTCTCTGCTTACCAAAGATGTCAACAGGAAGAAGGTAGAACATAGCGTCCAGAGCACGTGTAGGGTTGTCCTCAATGCCCCGCTTTTAAGCAAGCAGGCTGTTCTCTGTACCTTTTCTATCTTATTCTTATAAGTTTTCTTGTTTTGTGCTGGCCACCACAGACTCACCCCGTACATCAGAATCGGTCTGACTACAGCGGTGACGAGCCAGTGTACCAGCTCTGGTTTTAGGCTCCATCTCCTACCGACGGCGTTCCTACATGAGTACAGAGCCATTTTAGACTTCTTTACTCCCTCTAAAATATTGGGCATCCAATTTAGCTTACTGTCTAAGATTATGCCCAGAAATCTTGCCTTATCAGTAAGAGCCAGTGCCGTGCCATTTAAGGTAGGAGGGGCGACTACCGGGATTTTATATTTCTTGGTGAAGAGTACCAGCTCTGTTTTGGATGGATTTATACCCAGCCCACTTTGTAATGATAACGAGCGCGTGTTGCATGACTTCCTTAATCGTGCCTAGGTACTTCCCCGAGGTCGCGATCGCTACGTCATCTGCATACGATATCACCCCTATTCTCTCCCTCTCCAGTTCCAAAAGTAATCCATTGATAACTATGTTCCAGAGAAGAGGTGATAGGACACCACCTCGCGGAGTTCCTCTAACTACTCGCCTCCTAATGGTGGATTCCCCCATATCTGCGTTAATAATCCTGCATTCTAGCATCTGATTTATCAACCTCCCTAAGGAGTAGTCCACATCTAAGAGACAGTCCTTCCCGGACTGCCTCCGTCCTGACATTGTTAAAAGCGCCCTCTATGTCGAGGAAGGCTACGAGAGTACTGTATCTCTTTCGAGTGGATTGATTTCTCAATTGTTCGCACCAGGGAATGCAGAGCCGTATCCACAGATCTCCCTTTCCAGTACGCATGCTGAGAAGTCGCCAAATTACTGGGTTTTATTTTTGCACGTATGTACACGTCGATCAATCTTTCCAATGTTTTCAACAGAACGGATGATAGAGTTATAGGTCTTAGGTCCTTTGGGTAGGCCTGTGAATTCTTCCCCGTTTTCGGGATGAAAATCACCCTAACCTCCGTCCATTTCCTAGGAATATAATTCCGTTTTAGACACCCCCTGAAGATCACCTTCAGCCATAGGAGAATGATCGACGAGAGTGTTTTTGCAATTCCGCTGTGATGATACCGTCCGGGCCTGCCGATTTATAGGGTTTAAAGCCGTTTAGTGCCCATTAGGATCCGGTTTTTGCACACGATTTCCTCCGGGCACCCCGACGATAATTTTTCCCTATTCCTACCAAGCTCCGTCGACACACCCACACTACCTGGGAAATGGGTATCGAACAGAAGCGCCAATGATTCCCCACTAGACGTTGTCCACAGCCCATCTGGTTTAATTAAGTAATTAGGGCTCGTGGGACTCTTAGATAAGATTTTCCTGAGGCGCGAAGTCTCCGAAACACCTTCCATTTTATCACGAATAGTCTCCAAGACCTCCTCCGTGCCTTCCTTATTTCCTTTTTATACTTTTTAAGGCTCCTTATAGGAGTCCCAGTCTTGATCTTCCCTAGAGCTCTTTGCTCTATTGAATGCTTTCCTACACCCTGAACGAAGGATTCCCAGCTCCCTGGACCACCATACCGGTTTCTGCTTCCCTTTAGGACAAGTTGCAGGCGCTTGTGGTTTCCTCCACCAGGAAATCCAGCTCCTTATCGGTGGCTGGGGGCTTCGGAGCATCGGTCGATAAGAGTCCTACTAACACTTCCCCGTATTTGTTACAGTTAGTCCTTCTAAGATTCCTGAAGACTTTGCGGGTAACAGGGTGAATGTCAATATTAAACGTCACGTACCAATGGTCCGAGAAGGAGTGTTCCTTCGCCACCCTCCATTCCTTGACCATATGTGTAATGGAGTCTGATGCAAAGGTAACATCCAGTACCTCTTGCCCGTTACTAATAATAAAAGTGGGCTCTTGCCCCAGATTACACACTGCAAGGTTAGTACCCAATAAGTAATCAAATAAGTACTCACCCCTATCATTGATGTCGGTGCTACCCCAGATTGTATGATGCGCATTTGCATCGCAACCCAGTATTATTCCGATCTTTTCCCGTTCCGCATCGAGTGTCAGTTCCCCAAGCTTATCCGGCGGAACCTCCTTCTCTCGGCCGACTGCCGTTACGTCTCCACTACTATATTGTGGAAGAAGAAAAATACTCAAGTTATTTTTAGCGAGAATAAAAGATCTGATCTTATCGGCCCCAGAAGAGTATAAAATTGTATACCCTTTTAAACCAAGACCACAGATCTGGTTTTTACTAATCCAGAGTTCTTGAACTAGGATTATGTCTTCATCCGATTTGGTCAGTCTGAGGATCAAGGCTGCCGAAGCAGCCTTAGAATGGTGAAGATTAATCTGAACCGTGCTCAGCACAAGCAGATCAACTTACCTTCCTTCATATACCTTACCTTGGGCTCCCTGCATTCTGGGTCGCTTACTATCCCCAGCTTCCAATTCGTCTTGGGACCACTGTCTTTTCGACTCTGCTGGTACCCTCCCCGAATTGTCGCCTAAGAAGGTAACCTTTGCCCATGCCAGAGATTCCTTCTGTTCCTTCGTTACCAGCCCCTTAGGGGTGGCAGCCAGCCTAACTAATATCCTCTGCGCCGAGCGTCGGTTCCTGTACCGCCGCTTAGCCTCAGGGAGAACTTTCGCGCCAGTCACGTAAGTTACAAATGGATGAATAGTCGCTTGTTTGTTGTTCCAATGAAAACTCTGTGCTGCATTTAGTATTATAAACGCATAATTTTCACCAAAATCACAAGAAACAAGTACCTCTGTTGGCTCCAGAGTTAACGTTTTATTTTTTTATGAAATCGGATTGTGTTAGTGATATAAAGCAATGAGGAATCAAATTTTTCAGCTTAATTATGAAGTAATCCAGAAATTCGTCTAATGGTTTTGAATATTTTTCCAAGTTGCATCGGTCAGTTGAAACCCACTGACTAAACGATAATTCAGCATCCAGACAATCATTGTCCAAAAATGCGTTTTTTAAATATTCGCGAAAATTATCCAAACCTGGGCAGTTCTCGCATTACAGAAGATAACGTGTTGATCTTGGATATTTACATAGTATTAATGAAATGCAGTCCTGGTATCGCGAAATTTTTCCATTGGTGACAGTTTCCATCCTAGTTCCATGAATAATTAATTTGACATTTTGATGTATTATACAAACGCAAACTGTATGCGTTCCGCTGCTTTCTGGTTGAACACAGCTTTTAGGACGTAGCAGAGAAAATTTAGAAAAACAAATTTCTTTTGATTCATCATCCTTAAATTTCGTCACACATCATTAGACGTTTCTGAACTTTAACATTATCAATAGTTAAACGTAGTGTTTTTGTAAAGAAACCGTTAACGACAAATTCGATATTGAAACATTGTACAGTGGCTAATATAAATTGTTCCTTGCAATTGAAACTTGATACTGTTTTGAATGGTCTACTCTCGCTTGATATCAATCAAAGTGCAGGGTTTGATTCCATCTCTCCCTTAATTCTTAGAATGACAGCACATGATGTCGATTTTCCAATCACAGTTCTTTTTAACAAAAGCCTTCTACAAGGACACTTCCCGAACTTTTGGAAATGCTCTTTAATTAAACCAATATTTAAGTCAGGTTCCAGAAGCGATATTACTAATTATCGAGCCATCAGTATTTTATCCGTTTTGCCGAAGCTTTTTGAAAAATTAGTCAAAGATTTTATTTATTTTTATACTCGTAGGTTTATTTCGTGTAAGCAACATGGATTCCTTCCTGGCAGATCAACTGTCTCAAATTTGTTTTTACTGACCAATTATATTTCAACGGCTTTTGAATTGGGGATGGATGTACAGGTTGTTTATTCAGATTTTAGCAAGGCCTTTGACAAAATTGATCACAAACTACTATTCCTTAAATTTGGAGTCTTTGGATTGTAATAGTTTACCTATTAGGTGGATCAAGTCGTACTTAGATGGCAGAACTCAAATCGTTAAGATAGGGAATTACATGTCTAGACGGATTCATGTTACGTCAGGGGTTCCCCAGGGAAGCCATTTGAGTCCCCTTGTATTCATTATTTTTATTAATGATGTGATTAACTGTATTAAGTATTCTGAGATTCTTTTATATGCTGACGATTTTAAAATTTTTCAAACAATTTCGAATATTCGGGATGCAGAGGTGTTACAGTCGGATTTATCGGATTTTACGAATTGGTGTGCTTACCAAAATTTATTATTGAATACTAAGAAGTGTACAACAACGACCGAATGACTACGATTTTTTTCTCAAAGGCCATAAAATTGAGAAAGTGAACACTTTCAAAGATTTGGGTATCACATTCGCTTCTAATTTATCCTTCCAAATTCATATACAGGGCATTGTTTCTAAGGCGTTTTCCATGTTAGGGTTTGTTAAAAGATTCTCCAAAGACTTCTGGGATCCTTATGCGATTAGAATCTTGTATATTACGTTGGTGCGCTCGCAATTAGATTATGGCGTAGTTATTCTTCTTCTTATAGAAAGGGTTCAAAGACAGTTCTTAAAATATGCCTTGCGTAGATTACCTAGGGACAATAATCTTCCCAATTATATTCTTTCTCCTTATAGGGGACGATGTAAACTATTAAAATTGGAACCTCTCTCTATTCGTAGAACTGCGACGTGTGCCACTTTTGTCCGTGATCTCCTCGTTTGTAGAGTTGATTGTAATGAGATTCTCGATTTAGTTTCTATTTACGTTCCAACACGTGTGTTACGATCGAGTGGGGAGTTTGTTCTTAAATTACCAATACGGAGGAGTAATTTAGCCATGAATGAACCTGTTTATAATGTCTCGGTTGCTTTTAATAAAGTACGGTCGATTTTTGATTTTAATTTGTCAAGAGATGCATTTAAGGTTTTGATGTCAGATTTTCTTTCTAATTTTTGGTAAAGTTTTTTTTTTTTTTTGTTTGTAATGTAATGTAGAATATTTTAAAATTGTAACCAGATTTTTTTTTTAAAGTTGGTAAATAAATAAACAATCGTTTTTCCCAGGCATTATACGACTAACATCATCATCGTTATAATATTCTAGCACTGACTGCCTGAGTTCATCACTGATCCGTATTCCAACTTTGGGTGCTGGAAGGCTCAGTGACCCATTCTTGTTTTTAATATTTTTAGCTGTCCGTACCATATATTGGGTTGTGTTGAATTCTTCCTGCATTTGTTGTATAGTTAGAGAATTCGGCAGGGTAGACAGCAGCTGTATTTTATCACATTCTTTCTCCAAATGTCAGAATTTGATTTTTAGTTGATCCATGAATTCATCATAAAGATGTGCCTTATAATGATGTTCCTCTGAGTGAGTCAAATGAGGTTCTATTCCAGATACCAAAGATGTTGATGATGTCGGTAATGTGGTAGTTAAATTTAATAATTTTTTCTGCTCATGATATTGCCTGGATTCCGACTTACTTGGATATATAGGGTACATGCCAATGTCTGGTAATATCTTATTAAGTTTTTCACGAACGAGAGCACATTTTATTTGGCATTCCTCACTTTCACTCATACTCGAAATATTCTCGTCATTGACTGTTGATGATGTCTCCGAAGTAACAGGTGAATTTAATGAATTATTAACCGGTGATACCTCGTTTTCAACTTTTTGACGTTTGTTAGTCACAAATGACTT
The DNA here is from genome assembly GCA_958295665.1 of Tipula vernalis. Lineage (NCBI taxonomy): Eukaryota > Metazoa > Arthropoda > Insecta > Diptera > Tipulidae > Tipula > Tipula vernalis. Next base: position 163,035,639 of record OY282560.1, on the reverse strand, counting down.
TTTGACGTTTATTAGTTACAAATCGATGAATTTTCAGTTACATGAATCGAGCGCGGCAAACGAATTTTAATATAATCATTAACATTTCTTAAACTTTTAGAACATTTCAACTCTGGAAACGGCTTACAGCACTTTTTGTACCCAACCATTATTACACTTATTATTTGAAATACTTTTGATGTTATTTAAATAAGCAAATGATTTAAATAGAATTTCACAAGTTAAACTAACTGAAATATTAATTTAAACAGTAATTTATACCAAAAAAGGTTAACAAAAACCACTGGTTATATTTTATGTTATTTTACAGGCCTACCTACCCCTTCTTTTATAATTAAATTTTTAAATATGCGTCATTTTGTTCCAAAAGATTACGTTACGGCTTATGTACCTGAACGTAATATTTTGGGACGCATTTTTAGGGTTGGAACTAACAAAATAAATGACTCATTTATTAGGTGTCTGTAACCTGTCCTCACTAAATATTCCTTTCCCATTCCTCGATATTGTTATATGTAAAAAGGTGTACGATAGCTGCCTGGCCAGGGGCGGATATCACACTATTAAACTTATGTGGTTATCGATGTGGCGCCTTTCTTTACGGGGTGAATATTGCTATGATTGGCTTCATGAAAAAAGCTGTGGTGTTGTAACATGGGTGTAGGTAGTGGTGTGGTATTCGCATTTATAATACGGGAGACTTGGTTAATGCTTGATCGTAAATTAAAATCAATCAATCGATCAATCAAAATTAATACATAAATCCGCTATTATACCCGAATATTTAACATAAGACCATTTGACGTTGACCAGGAATAAATACTTCGCAGATCTTCATTAATTTTTGAAAAAATTTCATTTATATTTTCTAATGAACCACCAATTAAACGCGTAATTACCGCAACAGATTTAGGTGCATTAAGGATACACGAGATATCATCTAAAACATTAACCAAGACGGAAGTTGTACTATGAAACTTACGGAATCCAGATTGGTAACGATTTAATAAATGTGAGTCACTAAAATACAATGAAATTTGGTCCTTTAAAGCCAATTCAAACACCTTAGATAGAATAGGGGTAATACTTATTGATCTTAGATTATTTAAATTGTGAACTACTTCACTTTTATTTAAAGGGATAACTATGGCCTTTTTCCATAATATTGGACAATACGAGTTAGTAATACACTTATTAATTATAAAAGTTACGTATGATAAAATTAACGGCAGTATTAATTTTAGATACTTAAGGGTCATTCCATCATGTCCAGCCGCGTTTGATTTAATTTTTCCAATTAGATTCACTACATCAAGGTCTGTGACGCATTTAAATTGGAACGGTGAACTTTGAAATCCAGACATAGAATCATCATTAGAATTCATTAATGGTAACACGGTACAAGATTATTCCAAAGCCGCTTCATGGTAACCCTTGGATTACCGAAATAATATTTTTGTTTACATTCACGGATAAGTCTAGTAACTTGATTTCTATAGTTACAATACTTAGCTTTGTGACCAAGATCACCATGCTTTTTCCATGATTGATGGGCTTCATCTCTCAATGTGCTTAGTTTAATAATTTTAATGTTAAGCCAGGGTGCTGCTGGATTAAAATCGAGAACTTTTTTTAATGATGTATGATATCTATAAAATTATGAAATAAATTACAAATCTTGTTCAAATTAGCCATGCTCTTTAACATTTCAAAATTCAGTTCAACAAAGGTGTTTTCCATTAGCTCCTCGTCAATGTTATCGTACACCGGGATATAGGAGTATGTTGGTTTTGGCCGTTTGAACTTCACTTTATATGACATATAAATCAAATAATGATCGGAAATCGACGGAAGGGAAATTTTGTCGAAGTGAATTATTATTCTATCAGAGTCAGCTTTATTCACCAGAATTAAATCTAAAAAATTTGATTCTCTTGTAAATTGAAATGGAATAACAAATAAATTTAGTATATTTAAATTGTCGAGAAATCGATTCGGGGTAGTATTTAAATTAATATTAAAATCACCGAGAATTATCACATGGGAATAGCTATTTATGTACTCCATAAACAAAGTCACAATATCGTCGATGTCATTTAATATTCTTGGAGGTGGATTATAGCCAACAAGAGCGTTTAGTTCTAAAATAATAAACTCAGTCTTCCCCAAAACAAGACGATCAACACATTTAATATTTAAAGACGATCTAAAATACACGGCCACCCCACCTCCTGATTTTTTCTTACCAGCAACACGATCATGACGTAGCATTTTATAACCCGAAATTGCCACGCTAGAAGATGATATTTTTGGATGAAGCCAAGTCTCATTCAAACACAAAATATCAAAATGTTTAGTCTGCATCAAAATTCTAACTTCATCAATATGTTTCACTAAACTTCGTACATTTAGATGGGCGATAGAAATAAACTCATATTCATCATTGCACGGTTTATGTTGAACGGAGCTAGAAGGAGCTGAAGCAGGTGATGCGGAAACTCTAAAATTAGAAGTCAAATTACAAAATAGATTAGATAATAAAGCAATACAATTAATTAAATTTTCGTAACACTTAACTAACGAGAACTCGGCATATTGTAGACTGACACACACCAAACATTTCAGCAACATAAGATTGCTGCTTGCCATATTTAATTAGTGTGACAGACACTATTCTTAACTTAAATGCGCATATCTGTTGAACATTTTAACAATTGTTGACAAAATCACTTAAATTTTATCGAATATTCCAATGCGTTACTCGCTATCGAACAGGTTCGATTTCGTCGCAAACTAAATTTCACTTCGGAATTGCTTGACTAACGGAAAAGGGGCAGGCCTGGCACATACACTACCTACGCCGATTGATATTTGAGCATTTTCACTCTCTATTCTCTGTTCTAATTTATATACAATGACGTATTGTATTGTTCTCTTTTCGATTATTTATGTTTTTTAACTTTATAAAGGAATTGACTTTTTCGCTAATTCAACTGCACTTCCAAACTAGTATTTAATCGCTGACAATTCTCTTCGTTCAACAATTTAAGAAATACTGGAAATTGACCAGAACCTCCAGCAAAAACGCACAAGAAGCAAGAAGCACGGAGGGCCTATTTTTTTTTTTTTTTTTTGAAAATGATCTTCCGTTTATTTTTTGAATAAAAATCCTCGATTTCCCTCTCGTTGAAATTATTCATTTTCAAGTGTTTTTTGTCGGCAGAAATGGCCAAACCTCGTTTTTTCTTGAACATTAGGGTGTCCATTATGAGAATCCATGGTCATTTATTTTTTGGCGCATTCTTTAATTGTTGAAATTTACTTATACTTCGGAGTTTTACGACACAGATTGTAACTAAATTCTGCTTCAGATACTGATTTATTGTGAAAAATATAATAACATTTGTATTTAAATAATCGTGGATTCTCATTCTAGAAGGGTTCAAGACTGTTCATGAAGTATTTTAGATTTTTCAAAGCGATTTAACACGTTGAAAACTTTACGAAAAAACAGACTCGAATAGAACCAGAATTAATGTGAAAGAGGTGCCTTCGTCTTTTGTGATTGGGAGTAAACCAAGTATTTTTTTTTTTTTTCAAGTATGTAGATTAGCTATGATATTTAAATTGCTTGTCAAAACTGCTTTAAACGACTTGTCGGGGAAAGAGTTTGGACTAGAAAGCATCCTTGTTTTAAACTGGTTCGAACACAGCTAAATTGGCAAATTTAGTTAAATGTGCACTAGAAGATCATTCAAATAAAAGCGTAATTGAATTATCTAACCGGTTACAGTGAGTTGAGAAGTTAATGGACGAGTTTACTGAGCTGGAGCTTCATATCTTTACTGCCAATCCTGAAGAAGAGAGTGATTTTTCTTACGAGGAAAATTATTATACCGTCATAAATCTCAGCATTTCTCAAAACGCAACTCAAGCTGGTGAACACTCCTCAGGAGGAAAACTCATATACCTCCATTTTCCAGAGAATATTCTGAGTGACGCCCAAGCAGGGACACTTCAAAGACACTTTGGGCAGAACGTTCAGTAGGTATAGTTTCTGAAATTTTTAAACCGACGTATAAACACACTTGGGTCGTCAAAGTGAGTTATTCCTTAAAAAGAAGTAAGAAGTCACGTCGCTTCAGCTGAATCAGAAGCAATAACATGAGCCACAGGGACCCAATCAGTCAATAAATGCCAATGTCTAATATGCCAGGACAAATGGCACTCGATATTTTATTGTAAAGGTTTTAATTTTCTAAATGTAGAAGAATGTAAGAGGTTCACACCTTCAGTTAAAGAAGACGAATGCACGAATTTCAATTAATGCCTTAGGTCAAACTAACTATGGAATTTCGAAAGGTTTAGTTACTGTAAACATTCGAACAGAACTTGCCACTGTTCTCTCCATCGAAGCGCTTGTATTATCTGAAATTATAAGCTCAATACCACCACAGAATTTGAACATTGACCGGAATTGCAGGAGTCAAATCAACCGACCCTTAAACAATATTGATTTGCTAATAGGAGCTGACCATTTCTTCAGTCTCATCAAGAAGGACCAGGGGTGCTATTCTTGAAACATTACGAAAATTTTCGTAACCGAAAATTTTCGTAATGCTATTTTCGTAATAGTAATGGTGAAATCATAATTTAGTATTCTTGAAACCATTACGAATACAGCGAAGAGAGGAAAAAAGAAATAATAAAATTTCGAGAGAGAAGATGAAAATGTAAGTTACTAAAATGGTATTCTTGAAATCCGGATTACGAAAATTTTCGCAACGGAACGTTACTAAAATTTTCGGATGGTTTTTTTGTTCCTTATTGCATTTCGTAATGAAATCATTTAGGTTTTTGTTTTAATTATATTCATATAAGGATGTTTATAAAACTCAATAATTTCTGTTGATGGTTAAAAATATTATGTATTTACATTTCCCTAAATATTTATTATTTTATTACCACCAAAAAACCTATTTGCTTGTGGTATGTTTATTATTTTCTTAAAAATAAGGGTAATAGCTACAATACTAATTGACAATTTGGGATGTATTTTTAAATGACGCATGCTGTAATTGGAATTGGATTCATATAATGTCACAGGTGGCTAATAGTCATTCAATCATACCATCATACCATAATAGTATCGTAGACAATACGATCGAAAATCATATCGTCATAGAATCATAGGACAATGCCACTACATAAACAGCCGCGACATCAGTCTAAAAAGTCAAATCCCCAGGCGAATAAAGATTTTTATTTTCCTATGAAACGTAAACAAAATCATATGGGAATTATTTTGTGTTGTTTATTTATTTATTTATTTATTTATTTTATTTTATTTACTGCTAAAATTTTGGGACGCCATTTTTTGAGCTTGAGCTCATTTATAAAAAGGCGTCGGTATACAAAAAATTCAGTTGTGAAAATTCCGGGTAAAATTCAGCAGCATGGCACGTGGTCCTTATGTCCTTCATTTCTTCTTTACTGCCATTTTTTATCTTTCCGAAAACTTGAATTATCCCTGCAGCGTTCTAGTCTAAAGATTTGTACTTTAAGGTTTTATAAAAATTCTAATTTTGGTTTTTATTTTAAGAAAATTAAAAAAAAAAAAATATTGTCCGCCTGACTCAAAAGTCAAAGCCAACTCCCAAACTTCAATAAAAAAAAAAAAGCAATAATTAGCATTTTTATTGATAAATATAAATAATTTTAAATTAAATATATCGAATTGCAGCTTGTCCACAATTTTAATTAAAATTTATAAAATTTTAATTCACAATTTTGCGTTTTAGTAAATTGATTTTTATTCTCAAACATCGTCAGGCTCCGTGCTTTTTTTTACAATTTCATTTCGTAGATTACTAGATTAGTTTTATTACTTTACCAATGCTACTACATAAACAGCCATGATTTATAATAAAACTAATCTAGTAATATACGAAAAGAAATTTAAAAAAAACACGAAGCCTAACGATTTCTCTAAATTTCCCTAAATATCAATTTACTAAAATGCAAAATTGTTAATTAAAATTTTATTAATTTCAATTAAAATTCTGTAGAAGCTGCAAGATATACAATGTGTTTCGTCGGCAAGTGGCCGGCCGGTAAATTCGGAATACTTAATTAAAATTATCACAAAAAATCCTTTAAAGTGGGAGTCTCTTTTTCAAGTTATGGGCTCGATTTTAATTCTGTTTGCGGTTTTTGAAAGTTTATGAGTCATTTTATTTGATAGTTTGTGCACTTAGCCAGGTTTATTTAAAGAATGTAAAAAATTACGGGAAAATAACATTTTTTTTAGTAAAGAAAACCTCTACTTTTTAAAAAACTGAACTGTAAGTCGAGAAAATGTCCCATTAAGTTAATTATTTTAATTATTATTATTAATCTACAGCATAATATCTACAAATTGACAAAACTTTGTTACTAGCTAACTCTTAAAAATACCGCGAAAAAATCACCTAGAGAAAGTAGGGAAATTAAACAAGGAAAGATGTTTAAATTAAAGTCAAAGAAATAAAATAATACTGTTTTATTAATAATAAATAAAAATTTTTATTACAAATTATTAAACATTTTTAATTAAATGACATGTTCGAAATGCTCTCCACCCTCTTGTAATCAAACAAGGCTCTCCTGATCACACTAGTTGTTGTCCAACGCAATTGTTAGGGGTGGCCTCTTGTTTCTGCTGCAGCAGCGAAAATTCTTGCTCTCAGAAATAAAAATCTAGGGGCATAAGATCAAGGGACCTTGGCGGCCAGGGTACAGGACCTCCTCTACCGATCCACCGTGGATAATTTTTATTCAAATGATCACGTCTCATCTTTGCAAAATGTGCTGGAGCTCCATCTAATTGCAGCTGCATTCGCCTTCCCCTCAACAATGGCACTTTTTCCATGAGCAAAGACAACGTGATTCCTGAAAATTCTAATAATACGTGTTAATCAAGCCTGTTTGGTAGCACGTAAGGTCCGATAAGTTAATCGCAGATCATTCCCGCCCATACATTTATAGAAAATTGGCTCTGGAAAGCTGTCTCCTTTACGACGTGTGGGTTTTCGACGGCGCAAACATGGAGGTTTCTATAATTTATTATACCCGCCCTGGTGAAAGTAGCTTCATCTGTCCACAATATTCTCCTTATAAAATTGACATCACTTCTTTGCTGTGAAATTATCCCGTTACAAAAAACTGATCCGGCACGATGGTTCACATCTCCTAGATGTTGAGCACGACGGAAGTGATAAGGATTAAGGCCTTCTTGACCTCGATATGCCTAACATTATCGACAGGCGACTGATACTTGTCGTAGAGTCAGCGCGTATTAATCGTAATAAATCCTCTTCCAATGTGTATGTTAATATTCACGCTGGACTCGTGTTGTTGTTGAATAATCCTTGTTCGGAAAAACGTCGATGTATTGCAATGAAAGTCCTATACCAAGTGCTGGCCTGCTGGATATCGACGCCTGTATTTTTCGACAGCAGAACAGGTTTACAAAATGCATATCGGCTACATGAGAAGGTGGTAGATCACGCAAATGTGTCACTGTAATAATTAAGCGTTAACTTAACACAAACTGTCCTTTTAATTATCACATAAACTTAAAATTGTTAAAACACAAAACACTGAGAGTACATAGTTTCACACTATCGGTTAGCGAACAACTGAACTATTTATTATTACTACCAATTTGAGTGAAAATGATCGATTTAAAAGATTTGGTTAGATAACATCACTATACCTAAACGGCTACAAACGACATTTTTTCGACAAATTGGTGTTCGTATATTTTATGAGTTAGGTAGTAACAATGTTTTAATAATTATAAATAAAATAACCATGTCATGGGACATTTTTTCGACTTACAGTTCATTTTTTTAAAAAGTAGAGGTTTTTTTAAACAAAAAAATTGTTTAGGTAAGTAAAAAAATGTGATTTTCCAATAATTTGTTACATTCTTTACAAAAACCTGTCTTATTGTGCAAATTAGCCAATAAAGTGACTCATAAGCTTTCAAAAACCGCAAACAGAATTAAAATCGTGCCCATAACTTGGAAGATATGAAGAAAAATGTGAAAAGCTATCACCAACACACAAGGGGTCACTTGCCGACGAAACAGATTGTATTTAATTTAAAATTATTTCTATTTATCAATAAAAATGTTCATTTAAATTCAAAATAAAGGCAACACAAAATCCCATATGATTGTGTTTACGTTCCATAGGAAAATAAAAATCTTTATTCCCTTAACACCATTACAAGCTTTTTTCATGGCTTTTTATGTAGTGGCATTGCACAGGATCATATTACCGTACTACCATACCATCAAACCATCATGCCATCATACACGACATAACATTATATCATCGTGCAATCGTACCATCATACAATCATATGTACCGTCGTACCATGAAAACCGATTGGTGGAAAAAAAAATTCTAAATCGGATAAGCGATTCTCGAGATATCATGGGTACAGACATCTACACGTCCAGAAAGACGGACAGACATATTATTATTATTTTTTTCTTTTTCGGACTCAAGAACTTCCAAAACGTCGAGAAAAGTGGTTTTGGATCAAACAAATTTTTGGCCATTTTTGAGAAGATTTCAATACATTGGTCTAGTTAGACCGAATTAATTTTCCCTTTAAAAGAAAAAGTAGCATACACAATCATTTTTAATATATTTAATTTAATATTAAATAAATAAGCCATTATTGACAAAAATTCACAACAATTTATAATTTTAAGTAAAGAAAGCGTCCGCTTCGCTTAATATCCTCAGTTATACTAACATTTTTAATAATCTCTTTCGAAATCTTCTTAGTTTTTTATTCCTCTCTTCGTAATTTTCGTAATGGCTTCAATAATACTAATTTATGATTTCACCATTACGATTACGAAAATATTGTGCATTACGAAAATTTTCGTAATGTTTGAAGACAGGGCATTTAAAATGATGAAACAAAATTGTTCCAAATGAACTTAATGAATGATAAAAATCACACTTTATATTACACATTGCATTAATTAATTTCCAATCATTACAATTTTAACAAATAAATATAAAAGTTAAATAGGCAATATGGCTTTAAATAACATATTTTTATTTCATATGCAAAAAATCTCATACCCTTACACGTATTGTTTAAAATTAAAAGGTGGTCAAGTATTAAAAAAAGTATCTCAAGGTTTAGGACGGCATGTAAATACAAAAATTTAAAAGAAAATATCCTTTTGTCTAGTTAGGTAGTAAACAACACCGAATGCATATAAGTAGTTATGTACATAAATCGTTATCTCGAAATATTTTTAAGACCACGTGAAACAAAGAAAAAAAGGTATGATTTTGTTTTCACTTTTTTATAAAATATTGAGAATACAAAATATTGAGTTTTATGAACATACTTATCAATATAATTAACACAAAAATCCAAATGATTTCATTACGAAATGCAATGGGAAACGAAAAAACCATTACGAAAATTTTAGTAACGTTCCGTTGCGAATATTTTCGTAATCCTATTTCAAGAATACGATTTTAGTGTTTTCGTAATATTTTGACACTAACTCGCAATACGAAAGTTTTCGTAATGGTTCAAGAATAGCACCCCAGATCAAAACCAGTCGGGAACCAGTATTCGGCGGGATATTATCGGGACAATCCAACCCTCCCAAAGACTACCAGCTAGCTTCCTTTTCGTCAAATAATGGAATGGTCGACAAATATATATTGTCAACATTGACCAAAGTTTAAGAAGATTCTCTGAGTTAGAGTCTCTTGACTACGAACGAATCGCACCAGAGGAATCCTTTTGCGAAAATCATTTTTCCACAAATTTGCAAAGCAACTCAGAAGGCTTGTGAAACTTCCTTTTAAAGAGGCATCCACCCAATTAGGTAACTCATTATCCTTTCCTTTTTTATCTTAGGCTCTTTTGGGCCCTGCTGAGTAGTCTGTATAGCCAATCGGGCTCCGAATTCATCTCCGTTTGGGTCTCAAAATCCTCTTTCACAATTATAGCGATTTTAAAATACAGCGATTCGCTAGAACTAGGTAAGCTATCAAAGCTATTTCGGTTGCTAATGTAAGTACCAAAACTCATCTCATTCGCCAAGAAACTTAGCTCCTTTCGTAACAAATTAAGGAACAACTATTTACGGATGGTTCTTGTGTCTTCTTTTGTGGTGGTTGTCAGCTGACTGAATACTGAATTTTATGCCATCTCCAATTTCATTCAAAATTCTCTGCTCAAATTGCCTCTGGAAATTGCGATTTTTATTCTAACTTGCTTTGCAAAGTATGCGAAATGTTCCACACTAAAATTAAATCTGGCAACGCATTTTCTTTCTTATATATATGTATAAACCTAAGTAGTCTTTTACTCATTCCTGAAACTTCTCAGTTTTGCAAATGTCCAATTCGAGTTCATGCTTTAGTCGGAGTTAAATCTTGGATTTTATCGAATCCTGATAACTTTATGTCATTTCTAATCTATTGGTTTAGTCGAATGCTTCCATCGAAAGCTCTAAGGGAATCCCAGTGGAAAAAGATTTTAGACGTTCAACTTCAGTGGTCTTTACTTCCAAATAAGCTGTTATCTATGTCATCCAAGGATCACTTTGCAGAACATTTTGAGATATTCACAAAATTTAAGATTCGGCGAATTTTCTTAATTTACAGAAATTTTATGAAATTCGAAATTTTTTCATTTGAGAGCAACCTGAGAGAAATTGTACCGGGCGTCATTATCTCATAATTCCTCGAAAGTCAGCGCAGACTTTCCTTTTGTATGTGTGAGAGTCTTGGGGTAATGATGCTGTAAAGGAAAGCTCGCTGGGTCGGAACTCCCTTTCTGAAACAAGTGCAAAGACCTCGTCGATTTGGCGACTTTTGATGCCGACGGAATTCTATGGTTTCCCGGAAAATATTTGTGTAGGCAGGCCAAATTTGGAAATAAAAGGTCTCAAGTAGGCCAAAAATGCATCTATGGTCAGGTCTGACACTACTTCTGTGTGGACGGCTTCAATAACCAGACAGACAGACGCCGCAATATAGTCAATTTTAGCATTTTGTCGGTTCTGGATTATACACCTGCGAGAGCGGGACCGGTGAAATCAACCTCGACAGTGGAGAATTTTCAGGAAGGTCTTATCCAAAACGTTGGTAGATTGCCCATCTGGCAACGTAGGTAAGAGCTTCTATTTTGGTACCGATCGTAAAATAATGTTGTCGGATGATTGTCAATAATTGTTTGTTGAGTTGGATCAAAGTATCGCCAAAAAAAAGCCCACCAACTCTCAGCATTTCCTGATTATCGATATAGGGAGATAATGATCAAAGTTTACTTTTGCGCCTTATGTCAGAACCTTTGGTGATTTGACTAATACCTACTGAAAAACTCTGACTTTAAGACCACAACACATCACACATTGTAGACCAATTAATTTTTTATTTTTTTTTTAAATTTACTTTAAAAACGATAACATTGAGCAAATATTCGAATGACGGAAGAGAATGCTTTATCGAACAAATTTGACAAACAACTTTTTGGCTTCTAAGTCATTGAAGATTACCATTGGAAGCTGGCCAGCCATCGTTTCGGCTAACTTGTCCGCATGTTATTTCTGTAGTCATAAAACCTGGACACCCGACAAAGATATGCGGAGGTTTTTTTTTATGCAGCCAACAAAAGATTTGAAAATTTTGATTTCAAGGCGTATTGCACAACTGAAACTTTTCATATTGATATTGTTGCACTGCATAAAATCTACACTTTCATACATGTTTTCTGACTGGCAAGGTTAAATGACAGCAACCGTATGAGAACTGCTCCCATGGAGGATACTTATAGGTTATCACAAAGATATCTGGATAAATTCTCCAATATCGACAATTTCTTCCCAACAAACCCAAGTCTTATTAGATTACAATAATACGAAGTGCGGGTTAGACACGTTTGACTAAATGAATAGAGCCTACAGAGAGAAAATGAAAACCAATCGATGGTCTCTTATATTATTTTACAACCTTCTTGATGCCGCCGCACTCGGCGCTTACAGATTGTATAACCTAAGTAATCCATACTAACAATAAAAGACTCGGAAAAATGTTATAGCCAGACAGTAGACCTGCCACACATTTTATACGTAAATTATGTAGGGGCACTGTGTACCACAGTACACGGTAAGTAGGAAACTGTACAGTAAAGGTATCTAGGTTCAAATTACCGCTGTGAAGTATTTCACACAAAGTGTAGCTACACAAATTAACGAAAAGTGTACTTGTACTGAAAAGCGTACAGCGCAGTAGTACATAAAAACGTATAAATGAGCAGTAGAATCAGGTACGGGGCCATATTTTCATAAAGTGGACAGATCAAGCTTTCCGAAACAATTTTTGTTATTATGATAAAGAGGGTTGGGCATGTTCAACGCATTTTCGAAAATTGTGAAAAAGCTAAACCTGTTGAATTTGCTGCAACATTATGTCCATTCAAAATCTCAGAGATGTTATCAGGTGTGGGTTTATATTTCCATAAAGGGAATAGGTCAAACTTTCCGAAACCGATACGTCGAACATACGTCGAATTGTTTCGGAAAGCTTGAAATATAGGCCCACATCTGATAGCATCTCTCAGATTTCCCATGGTAGTTGAGGATAATTCACATGAGGATTTAATTATCGACAATAAGCAGTCAAATATAAAGGAATATGTTGCTAATGTAAATGAACCAAAACCTTCTGTCACCCCCAACATATCTTACGATCAACCAAATTACTTGGCCTAGTTATTATTGAAGAAGTAAGGAACGGCAGAACCACTGAAAAACCCTAATGCGAGAGATAAGGGATTATGTACCCCAACTCGAGACGAAATAGCAATTCATTCATCCACAAAGTTTGATTCAACATTAGTACAGGTAAACCTCGTTTAACGAACCCTCTAATAACGAATCCTCGAATTAACGAACATCCAAAATTGTTGTAAAATCTCGTATTACGAACTTCAAACCTCGAATATTATTATAAGTATAGTTTATGTACATAAATGGTAAAGTTTTAAAAACCATACAAATATTTTTTCGCCAAAAATAGCACATACAATTATTTACCTAGCACAACGAAACCTCAACTAACGAACGGTTCAGGGACACAATACGTTCGTTAAATGAGGTTTGCCTGTACTTACAATGTCAGAATTCAATCCACAGATACCGTCGCGAGACAACCAACCTGTGCAAAAATCGGGTGATTTATTGGAATCTAATGGGGAATTCAACAATCGCAGGATAATACATCCACAAATGAAATATCCTGTTTACTGGAGAACCAGGAAAGATTTCAATTAAACGTTTCTCCTACAGGGTGGAAAGTATGGCTGCTTCAAATGCCCTTGGTGCGAAATCCCTAACAAGTAGTTTGAGTATCTTGCTAAAAAGAAAAGCACTAGAATGGTTTTGCTTTTACCGTGAACGAACGCGAGAAGTAGGATGGGACCAATTACGTCAAAGCATGATCCACCCATTCCAGGATTAGGCCTACAGACGAAGACGTCAAACAAGCATTAGAGAATAGGAAACAAAAATTCAGAGAGTTGTTTTTAGATTTCTATAATGATGTGACACTGCCTGACACTGAGATCGCTAATCTTTTAACACGAAACATGAGGGCTGGACTTCAAGCCACCTTTGCTGGACAACATTTTCCTGATACAGCAACGCTTGACCGGTCCCAAACTACAGGAAGAGCTGGCCGATATATTAGTGCGTTGGTGAAAACATAAAGTTGTGGTGACTGCCGACATTGAAAAAATGTATCGCCAAGTATGGATTAATGAAAAAGACCGAGACTACCAACGAATATTATGTAGAAGTAATCCTGCCCAGTCAATAAAAGTTTATAGATTAAACACGATAACAAATGGAACTACCGCAGGCAGCTATCTAGCAGTAAGAGCTTTATTATAACTAACCCAAGAAGGAGCCAATACACATCCCACAGCAGCTAGCATTATTATGACAGACTTCTACGTAGATGACCTGCTCACAAGGGCAGACAGTGTCGAGGAAGCACTAACAGCGCTACAAGAACTAAGAGAGCTCACAGCCCAAGGTGGATTTCAATTAAGAAAATGGACATCCAACACGCCCGAAATAACAAGTTAAATCCCCCAAGAGCAACGAGCCGACGGGAACATTCAAATCAAACTAAACGATTGCATTAAATCTCTGGGGAATTTATACAACCCCCAAACAGAGCAGCCCACAAAATGATCAATGCTATCTGAGTCATCAAAGTTATTCGACCCTGTAAAATGGCTGTCACCAATAACAATCATGGCCAAAATTATGATGCAGGAAGTATGGATATGGAACTGCACGGATTTGCTGGTGCCTCAGAGTACGCTTACGCTGCGTCTGTCTATTGCCGCACCATAGACGCCTCCGGCGAAGTAACAACTCAGCTGATAATATCCAAAACACGAGTTGCTCCAATCAAAACAAAGCTATCAATCCCCCGACTCGAACTAAATGCAGCTGTATTATTAGGAAAGGTTATGAAACATGTACAAAATATCATGCAACTTCAGGACATCAAAACATACGTGAAATCTAAAGACAACCCGTAGGATATTGCTTCACGTGGCATAACACCTAAGGAACTCATCAACAACAAATTATTGTGGTACGGAGCACAGTTCCTGGGAACAACCACACTGCAATGGGAGACAGCCCTGGCCCACAATTCGGAAGACAACCTACCAGAAGTACAGTAGGTGCAACCAGAGCTGGAAGAGAAAATAGCGCTAGTGACCGTTATAAAGGAAACACACTCTCTCTCAGAAGTATTTAACAAGCTCTCAGTGTACAACAAAATAAGGCGCATAACCGCATATTATTTACGATTTATCGACAACAGCAGGCACAAAAATATCAACAAAGGTTCGCTAACAAGGCAAGAACTGCAGCGAGCGGAGACATTAATTTTAAAATTAAGCCAAGAGCAAGATTTCGGCCAAGATATTGCATACATAAAAAAATCTAAGAAGCTACACAAGAGTAGTAAACTATCATCACTAAACCCAGTGTATGATGACAAAGGGCTATTACGCGTAATGGGGCGTTTGCAAAACTCAAACCTGTCCTTCGACAGCAAACAACCCATAATTCTAAGCAAAAACAATATAATCACACAAAGGATCATCGAGGAGGCCCTCAATTAGACGTTACATGGCGGCACACAATTGACGTTAGCACTCCTGAGAAATAAGTACTGGATCCCTGGCGGTAGGTGCGCCGTGAGACAAGTAATTAAAAAATGTATAACTTGTTTTCGGCACAAATAAGCCAACATGGAAAAATTGATGGGCAGATTACCACCATCAAGGGTGAGGCCGGGAAGACCGTTTGCAAACGCGGGCCCAATCCAACTAAGAACTACCCAGGGCCGAGGACATAAGGCATATAAGGGATACATCGCACTATTTCTATGCATGGTGATAAAGGCCATCCATATTGAATTAGTGAGCAATTTAACAACAGCAAATAAGCGGTTCATATCCAGACGAGGATTATGCACAAATATATACTCCGATAATGGGACATATTTTATTGGAGCTAACGCCAAGATCAAAAAGTGTTACTATATGGCCATGACGTCACTACCAGGCGACATAGCAGCTATGCTGGCCAGTGAGGGAACAAACTTGCACTTTTTACCACCTTATACCCCTCACTTCGGAGGGCTATGGGAAGCCGGGATAAAATCGGTGAAATTTCACCTCAAAAGAGTGATAGGGGAAACAACCCTCACGTTTGAAGAACTATACACCGTCGTCACTCAAATCGAAGCAGTGCTCAATTCTCGACCTTTAACTCCGCTCACCGACGACGCCTCGGACTTAACAGCATTGACACCAGGCCACTTTTTAATCGGGGACTCCCTCAAGGCGCTACCAAGCGCCGACATCGATGAAATAACACTAAGAACAAGATGGCAAATATATCAAGTTCTAAGCAGAGGCGAGAATTTTACAAATATTTTGATAAATGGTACACCATATAGTGGTTTACTAGACAGTGGCGCCCAAAGTAGGTAATACCAATTGGGAAACAGACTATCATAGAGTTTCTTTTCTATAACTTTACAATGGTTCTCAAGATTCTTTCTTCATAGGTTAACACCAGTTCACCAGTTTTTGTCCAGATTAGTATTTGTAGCTGTGATCTTTCGTTATTTCCATTATGTTAATGTTTTGTTGGTGAAACCTATACCGTTGATTTAATTTAGGTAGTACCGTCTTATAATAATGTGGCTCCATTTTGTTAATTATCACCAATTGGTTTTTGAATATTGATGATGATCACGGGTTCATATGAATCGATTAATTTTTTTTATTAATCTCATTCAGAATCTATTGAGTACATTGTTTTCTCAGGCATTATTATTCAGATTTTATTTTAAACTTAAAACGTCATGTTGGTTGGAATGTCCGGTTCTACTTAAAATGGGAGCTTTTCGGAACTTAAATCATGCTTATATTGCATTTAAATGAATATTTGGTTCGGTTTTTTTTTTATCTATTTAATTTTCGGTACATAAGTTGTACGTAAGTGTCTTTCGCGTGTGAATTTTTAAGTGACTATGTTATGGACATACAATACCTAAATACCCCAATTTCTCATCGAATGCCAAAATAAGAAGTATAGAGTGATCTGATGTTAACAATGTGAAGTTGCTGGAAACCGCCCTAGAACAAGAAGCCATAGATCTTCCTAAAGAACCTCATCGTCGGGAAATTCCTAAAGAACCTCATCGTCAAGCGTTCAGAAACCCAAAACGTGAAGTCATTAACTGTGCATAGGGCATCCAATTTCTGTCCAAAATATGAATACCGGTATTTCGGTATTACTTGACGACAAAACCGCGATACCGGTATTAATACCGGTATTGTTTAGTTAACACTTATGAAAAACATTGAACGCAGAGCAAACGGCGCAGTGGTTAAAGCTGCGGCGGTTGGATCGGGAGGAACCGGTTTCGAATCCCGCCCCTATAGGGGCGGGATGCAAAAAGGATTTTTCATCATCTGATTACGATCGGTGATGAAGATGAACACATCTACGACCCCCTGTTGAGAGTGCGGAATCCATGGGCCGACCCACTTTTCATGTCAGCATTATAGGTTGGCATGAAGCAATGCAATGTGCTGCAGGTGGTTTAAACGAAAACGGGTCTATAGCCGTACGTCCTCGATTTGGCTACTAAAAGGCGTAAGGTAGGACGTAAAAAGCGAACTGCGAAAGAGTTGGGAGTGCCTCGAGCCCCAGAACAGATTGCAGGGATAAAAAAAAAAAAAAAAAAAAAAAAGTAGTTTTGTTCAACTTTATTATAAAATTTTAAGGCCAGACTTTTTCAAATTTAATTGTAATTTAAATATATTTCTAATTGAGCTAGTGACCTGAAATTTCGTGTACCTTCCTAAAATTTTATTAGCAACCGATGTATGGAAAAAAACAGGACCGAAAACCTATACAAGGATAATTATAATAGTGTTACGATATACACATTGTTTTCGTACCTCATGAGTCTGGTCAGACCCCCTATACATTTTATATGTAAGTTGATGGAATTTTTCACATTTTTCACTTTTTATTGGTAATTTTTCATTTAAACTGCCATTAGTATTCTATCAGCATTCTCTGTACACATAAACGTAAGTATCCAGATGCACACATGCTCATTTACACACATAAATGTGTGTGCTGATACTATTGAGCGATACTTTTTTGATGTTTTCTTTGTTGTTTTCTATACAAACTTCTCTTTCTATTCTGGTAACAGTGAGTGGGTGTGCGCATGTGCAGATGTGTATAGATTAGATTCTCGTTTGCGTTATTTCTTTTATACTCATTCGCATCAGATCAGTTGACTAGTGAACGTTGAAGGTTGAACACACAACACATTAGTGCTAATAAAACATATTTTACGTGCAAAATTTGTATGATTGTTCGCTTTTTTCAAAATTAGTGATGAAGTAGAATTTATTTATAATACGCAACAACCGATAAGTGGTAATTTAGATTCCGCATTTTTTGAACGATTGTCAGCGGCTTTAGCTAGTAATATAGAGCGTGAAAGAGCTGCTGAAGAGTGCGAAGAAATCGACCCATTCGCTGACGAAAACGATGATAATGATACAGATTATGTGCCAAACAAAGACGATGCTTCTGATATTGGGAACGAAGTGGTCATCGAACCAAATGAAATATTTACTATATTTATTTTATTTAGGAAATACAGTCCGAAACGCAACAGCAGAGTACTGCTGAAGAATGTTTGTATGGTAAAAATGGCACAAAATGGAATAAAAAGGAACCAAATGGTGCTATTCGTCTGCGTCAACACAATATTATACGTTTTCGAGCTGGACCCAAGGAACAAAATTCTATTCCAATTGAAGTATTCAAGAAATTTTTCACATAAAATATTGTGAATGAATATGGCTAATCCTGATACAAAACGAAAAAACAAAAAATTTGAAAGGATGTACCGAAAGTGAATTGGATGCATTTATTGCAATAGTTTTGGCTGGTGGTGTTCACAAAATAATATGCAAAAAGTCAGACGTTTTGTGACATACAGATGGCCTACCCATATTCAGAGCAACAATGTCTCATCAACAATTCCATGCTATAACACGATTTATTCGGTTTGATGATGGGCGAACACGTCCTTATCGTTTGCTAAGTGACAAAGCCGCACCAATTCGTGACATATGGAATTATTTAAATGAAAACCCCGCCAAGAACTATAGCCCGCATGCGAATATAACAATTCACGAACAACTGTTTCCATACCCTGGGAAAACTAGATTCACTCAATACCATCGAAACCAGCGAAATATGGAATGAAAATTTGGTGATCGAGAAGAAGGAGCTGAACGTGAAGTGAATCAAGGCGGAAATGTTATGTTACAACTCGCAAAAACGTACAAAAACAGCGGCAGTACAATTATCGCTGATAATTTCTTCACCACATTGAAAGGAGCTAAGCGACTGGCCCAACTTGGTCTAGCATTCATTGGCACCATTCGATCCAATAAAATATTTATCCCTGATGAAATTAGAAAGGATCCCTGTCGTCCTATTCTTTCATCTTGTTTTGGATTTCAAAATAATTTGGTTTTAATTTGCAGCTACGTGCCAAAAAAGAATAAATGTGTGAACTTACTTTCCACCATGCCATACACAAAATTTTTGTCAAGGCCAAGCAATGAAACCCGAAGCAATTTTGTATTTTAATGCAAATAAAACAGGCGTCGATTGCATGGATCAAATGGTCACTAGTTTCATATCAAAACGACCAACAAAAAGGAGATTTAAATGTGACTATCCGAATATGTGCCTAACGGAGAGTTTAATATATTATAGGGACGTTTAAATAATATACATAATAACATCATCAAACGTCGATTTAATTTGTGTGCAATTTTCTTATTGACCTTATTGTTGATTGCAACATCAAGCCGTTCTGGCAATCTTAACGATAAAGATTTCCCTTCGCGCGTGGGGCTTCACTATCAACATCACTTTTTGATGTTGAGTATGAAGCTTTAACTGGAGCTGGGGTTGAAAAAGCTCTTGTATAAGATAGACAGTTATATTAACTATTTCGTTTTTAGTTAGTCGATTAAAGTTGACGCCCGAAACATGAATGCCAGGGTAGCCTCAGCTGACACAAGACGCTTGTATAGCCGGTTTGACTAGTAAAACTATAACAACTATTGATTTTATACTCTGGAACTCCATTTCGGTAAAGCTGATAGTTGATTTGTTTGATCAGAGCTTTTAAGATGCTATTTTTTAATTTATAAAAGCGCTCCAGCATAAAAAGTAAGCTATTCCTTCAAATTTTGTATCTAAGATATAGTGGAATCGTCGAAACAGCTAAACAATCTTTCTAATTTTGTTTATTAATGGAGCTAAGATCGTTTTATGTTATTTTTTATTCAGTTTTGTTTTTTGTCGAGTGAAACATCAATCATACGAATCCTACGGTTAGATTGTTCCAACGCTCACAAAATAAAAATTGATATAATGCGTTACTCTTGCTGAACTTTGAATTGTTTATAAATTTTCCAAAGTTTATAAAAAATTTGACTTTATACGATTTCTATAAAAATTCTTTTTGCCACTATCAACAGGACATTGGAATGTATTAATTCAATGAATATTGGGCGAATAATCAATAAAAATTTAAATACCGAAATTCCGGTATTGATCTCTCAATATCGGTAATGACAAAAATGGTCAGTATACCGGTATTTCGGTTTCCGGTATACCGGTATTGGATGCCCTAACTGTGCAGGTAAACTTTCCAGAATTCAACATCAAATGGAGTATTGGATCAAAATTAGTGATACCACCAGCCCGGAGAAATTAGCAGCAACATCTACCCTAATAATCCATTTTAGGAATCGACTTCAAAGATTCAGCTGTTCCAAAGCAGCATTTCTAGCTCTAATTGGATGGTGAAAAAATCCCCATCTGATTGCCACCTAGGTAGTAATGTGCTGCCTCGCCATTTTTTTTCCAATTAGAGGGTAGGTGTGAGAAAAATAAGAATTTCATCTCGAGTTTCATTTGACCAGGATAGACAAATCCAACAGCTCATCATTACAGTGGCTAACGATGAGCTGTTGGATCGCCAACAGCCAACAGGCCATAGTGTAGCAGCAATTTCAACAAGTTTAGCCTTTTTCACAATTTTCAAAAATTTCAATGCCCAAGTCCTTATTTTATTTAAATGACAAAAATTGTTTCTGTCCACTTTATGAAAATATCGCCTCATATCTGGTTCTACTGGTTATTTACACTTTTTATGTAGGATAACACTTTTTCAGTTTACGTACACTTTTCGTTAATTTGTGTAGCAACACTTTTTGTGAAATACTTCACACCGGTGTTCAAATTTTCATGAATGAAATTCGGGATAGTAGTGGAAAAATTTAAAAATAGGGGAAATGCTAAGTTTGCCTCTCTCAATAAGAGAAAAGCAAGGCACGGTTGTCAATTTTATAACTTTTAATTATAAATTGAAATATGACAACCTGGCAAACCAACTCGGTCATAGTCTACTCGGTGACGTTAACTCGGCACCTGGTACAGCCAACTCGGCGATTGTCGACTCGGCGAAAATTCGAATTTTTATCATTTCTGCCGTAATTTCCCAAACAGATTGATGGTAAAAGAAACAGAAAAATAACAAAACTGAAAATTTAATATTCTGGGAATTTTTTTGGCATTTCTTTCTTTTGGCAATGGATGGTGAAAGACCAAGAGTTGATCGTCGTTGAGTCGCCGAGTTGCCTTGTTAAAAAAGTAAAAATAACATAACGTAACATCCAATTATGATGGTTATCATAGGATAATGGATCTATTAAGTAATTTGGTCTAAACCACACTGGTATATTTATGTGACATTTTTTAACATACAGATTAGGCGAGATTTGGTGCAATTTATGCCTGAGCATGAAATTTTTGTTCATTTTAATTGTTTTTGTAAAATTTTTGCAAAAGTAGAGCAGACCTCTTTGAAAAGATTCGTTCTCAAATTATGCACAAGCTCAAATTTTAGTGGGGAATTTTGAAAATATCAATTAAATTGTAAAAATAAAAAAGTCGTCAAAAAACCAATTTGATATGTCTTATCAATCGTTCGGTTGCCATAAATTGACAAGAGATATCAAAGCATAACGACGATGCGATATTATTTACTTAAGATCAAAAAAGTGTATACTTAATATCCATTGTGATGTAAATTTGTCGGCCAAAAATAAACCAAACCGCACAAAGCTTTTGATTGTTCGAGAATTTTTCAAGATCAGATTACAAAATCGATAGCAGTGTTCGTATATGTACAAGGATTGATGTTTTTATGTTATTTACACAATCGTTCGTTCGCCGTATGGATTTTCTAATAATTTTTATATTGTGTCACAATCACGATATTTATCTAAGATATTTATTCTGTTTTTTTTTTTTTAACTCTTTTATTCCTTCCGTTTACAGTAAAACTGGCATGGAATTATGGACAACGAGCAGCCACACCAAGAATTGGTAAAATGTGTCCTTGTCGGCGATACAGCTGTTGGTAAAACCCGTTTAATATGTGCACGTGCATGTAATAAACATGTTTCCTTATCACAATTACTTTCAACACATGTTCCAACCGTATGGGCAATTGATCAATATCGAATTTATAAAGATGTATTGGAACGATCGTGGGAGGTAATCGATGGTGTAAATGTTTCATTAAGGCTATGGGATACATTCGGAGATCATGAAAAAGATCGGCGATTCGCATATGGACGATCGGACGTTGTACTATTATGTTTTTCAATTGCAAATCCAGTTTCGTTACGAAATTGCCGAGCGATGTGGTATCCGGAAATTCGACGTTTTTGTCCACAAACGCCAGTCATATTGGTGGGTTGCAAAAATGATTTGCGTTACATGTATCGGGATGAAACGTATTTATCGTATGTTGGGGATCGTAGCCCATTTGTAAGGGCTGCACGTAAATGTGATATTGTGATGCCAGATGAGGCACGTATTGTTGCAAAGGAATTGGGTGTCGCCTATTTTGAAACAAGCGTCTTTACGTATTTTGGTGTGAATGAAGTTTTCGAGAATGCTATAAGAGCTTCACTGATTGCTAGGCGACAGCAAAGATTTTGGATGACAAATTTGAAGCGCGTACAGAGACCATTGTTACAAGTAAGCTAAATGAAATTAAATATTATATTATTTAAAATTTTTTTTTTTTTTTTTGTATTGTGTTAGGCACCATTTAGGCCACCAAAGCCACCGCCTCCAGAAGTAACCGTAATTACGGGCACACACAGCAAAGATATGCTTAACATGTATAACGCCCATTGTTATACAGATTTGGTGTTGGTGGTTGGAACAATACGCTTTGCTGTTCATCGATTTATGTTGGCTGCTGGTTCACCAGTTTTTCATAGGCTTTTAACATTAGACTTATCCGATATGGGAGCACGGAGTAGTAGCGAATCGAGTATGGTTAGTTCTACATTTGGTGATACACATATTGCTGATTTTAATGAGGATACCGAATTACTGATTAGCAGATGTGATCAAATCAAGGCTACTCCCAATCGGTTAGTATTTACTTGCTTATTGTGGCTAAACGGACTAAACTATATCGCTCGTAATATTTATTTGACAGAATGTGGGAGCAATTAAAACGTCGTTCTAGTTATCAAGCGTTACCCACACTCGAAACTAAAAAGTCAAGCGAATCATTTCGCGAATTACATCATCCTGTATTCCAGAGTATTCGAGTAGTTCAGATTGACAATAATAATCGTACGAATGGTATAGTACACACTATGACAATTGTTACATTAACAAAAGTTATAACGCCGCTAGCGATGCAGCAATGTATTAAATTTATTTATACGGGCACAATAGATAAGGAATGTTTAAATTTACAGGTACGTATCCAAGAAATGGGTTACTATAGGCTAATCGATTTTATTAAATTTCTATAAATTGTATAAAATAATTTTAAATCTTAAGGCATGATTTTATATCTTAATTTTTTTTCTTTTTTTTTTTCAATTTAATTTACCATTCATAGGTGATTTGTGATCTAAACTAGTAAACAAAACAAAAAAAAAATAATTAAACTAATCTCTAGCCTAGACGGGACTTTCCATTCATTAAAATCTAATTAAAATTCAATTAAGTTTTTGATACTCGTGTTTTTAGATCACAATTGACTTATAAAAAACTTTCTTAAACAACTTTTCTTTTATTAATTATCTAATTCATTATTTTTATAATTTTTTTGTTTACTTCCTGGTTATTTTTTTTAAACTATAATATTCATAATAAATATTTTGTATATCAACCCATTCTTTTCATCAAAGTCAAATTACATGTACCTACAGAAATCGGCATTTGAAAGAAAATTTGGAAAAAATTTAACATGTCAAAGTACTAATTAGATTTTCTATCCTTTATTGTTCATTCACAAGGAATCATGGTTTTACAATTTTTTTAGTGACTCAGATTATTTTTGGTTAAACTACACGTACATGGAAATGCTTCTGTGTTTAGTTTTCATTTTTTTTATTTTTTATTTAAAATATAGAGGAGACTCTCTGTTACCTTACTGCTTAAAACCGACTTTTTTGCAATACAAGGATGCAAACAATACAGCAATGAAACTCAATGTCAAATTTCTCTTTTAAATCGCAAAACTAAAATAATACATAAACTTTATTAGTCACTTGGAAAATAATGAAAAATGGTCATTATTCTAAATCGGAACCAGACCTCTTTTGTTTAGGTTTCCCACCATCGTTTTTGAATTGATTGGCTTTGTCCTAAACTTCCTCGCGTAGTTGCATGTCACAGAGAGCAAATCTATGTAGAATCCTACTTGAGGTCCTATCGTCACGACCCTGTGTTATAATTGTGGTGATTTATTTCCCACATCAAGTCCACCTAACTTGCCTTTCGTCTTTCTCGGATGGTCTTGGATGGAAGTTAGTAAAGCCCTCGGCCATGGCTTCGTTGCTTCCCTTCTCTTAGCTATGACCACAAGGTTCATTGTGCGTCTGAGGGGTTCGAGTTATAGGAAGCTAATTTAAAATATTTCGTAAATTAACACTACGAAAATTTAAACAAGGAAAACGAAAACAACTCGTTACGCTTCAACAACTTGAGATTACTCGTCTATAAGTTGTTGAACACTTTATTGAATTAGTATAACAGCAACACGGAATCCGCTGCTGCAATCAAATGCTTACACGAAACAACAACCGAGTGTCTGTATGTCATAATCAATGCAAGCATATAAACATTAACACAAGGAGTCCTTTCATTATCTTCAGCTTGTTGTTGATGCAGACATCATACTTTGCTACAAGTGAAAAACCAAGAAAACGACTGGAATTGTGGGCCAGTCCTTTTAGAAACAGCCCTATTTTCAAGATATAAGCTAATTATGCTTAATAGTTCTAAAAACAATTACTAAACCAATTCCACACAAGAACTTATTGGGTACAAGTACAAAATGAAGTAATCCTAGCCGATCCTATCTTCGATACTCTCGGACCTATTGATCTTTTAATAGGCACTAACATATATGACGAAATCATGTTAGAAGACAGAAAAATGATCCGCGTTATAAGTGCATAGCGCAACCGTTAGAGCTAAGATGGACCATATCTGGTCGTCTAACTCAAAACAGCAGCATCCCAACCACTCGGCTAAACATTCACGTCACTTTAACGGACATAGACAAACAATTAAAATGCGTTTTGGGAATCCGAAGAACTGCATCCTAAATGAAACCTAACTATCGAAGAGATCGAATGTAAACCTTACTACGAAGAAACACACAAGCGGTTAAAAAATGGACGTTGCGAAGTTTGGGTGCCACTTGAGAATGACAAACTCAAAGAAGTGAGAATAGGAGAATCTAAACAGTAGCAGCTAGTTTGCTTAAGATTAATTAAACCATATGGAACTCATTAAAGATGATTGTTTAGCAGATGCTTCTCGTGTTTATTACAAGCCACAACATTTTGGCATTACAAAAGAGAGCACGAGCACGAGATTGAGGGTAGTGTTTGATGCTTCCTGCAAAATAACAACACGTACATCATTAAATGAAATGATCCATGTAGGTTTAATTTTTCAAGACAACTCTTAATGGCAATATTGATCTGGACTATACACTAATTGATATATCGTCCGAGACTTTGCAGCGTGAAGACCATCGCACCGATCAACTTTTTCAATTTAGTCTCTAGTGCGAGTATTTAAAACGGTCTTTCTAAATCTTCATGTTCAATTCTAGAAAATCAATAGAAGGATCGATAGCTAATCGCATTGAGACAAGTACATCTCGAAGCCGTTCCTCAATTTCCTTATCAGCAGTTTCACGCTGTTTGGTGCCAACCGGATCTTGAGGTCTGTAATCATATTTATACTGATGTGATGGTCGTCTTAATTTTTTCGACGTCAATTTGCTGCTCTGTCTCACTACTTGACTTAATCGTTCTGTGAACATGAGGTTAAATTATTGTAATCCTGTCGTTTGACAAACAGACATAGCATATCGTATTATGAAGACTTCATTGTTGATGATCGTGAATCGGTGTGAGTTACCGCTCAAAGTATCAACTACAATTTCTACAGGCCCACATTCAATCTGTAGCCGAACTCATTACAGGAAAAATAGTTCATTCCTCCACTTCCAGGTCTGTACAATTTTTTTTCTCATATGATTCGTCATTCTGCAATTATAAAGATTATAATTTATGTAACTGATGTTTCCAATCCAGAATGACTCCTAGATATTTAACTTCTTTGGAAAACCAAACCGTAGTGCCGTTTAACGCGCGATCTGTCAGTGCAAACTTTTCTTCTTCGTAAAGGGCACAATAATCATTTTGTTTGGATTACAACTAAGTGCTTCCTATATTGAGTGCATCCTGCATGAGATGGGGGATTATTTCATTAAATTGCCCTCTGATTATGACAGCCAAAACATCCGTGTAGCTCTGTACATAAACGATAATGGTTAATTTAGCTGTGATGCTTCGATGTTTCAGTGGGAGGCAGAACCCCTTCTCCGTTATGCTCTCTCTATCGACTCATTGTAGGTAAACCACAATCTCGCCAAAGGCACAGAGGGCGATTTCTTTTTCACCTACGGATTTTCAATTTTTGAGACAAGGCCACTAAGGGCTATCACTGTAAATTTCACAGCTTGATATACAAAGTCATTTCGATGAAGCGGATTTCCTATAAGAGCCTCACTTTTAATTTTTTCGATCGTTTTGGGTGTCTGGACGGCCCCCTACTTTTAGTATAAAGACCGCGCGTATTTGGTATAATTTCATCAATACCTTTCTACGGTAAGGCTGGAAAAATGCTATCTCTTCCAGTGGACTTCCAGCGAGGGGATGGGGGGGGGGGGTGAAAATCCTAGCAGAGAGCCTCCAGATCCTATTGTGTGGTTTTTAAGCTATCTCACATGGATTATTGTAAGAGCCTTTCTAAGATTCCACCACCATTGAGTCCAGAAAGGAGGTGGCTAAAAGTCCCCTAAATATTTGTTTCGGTTCTCAGTGAAACTCCCATCTGCCCTCTAAAGCAGCCCTACAACGTTAAAATGATGACTATAGAGGACTTTCTGAAGGTGCGTTTTGGAAGGCAATTCATTTATTCCTTCCCAAATACTTTCCCACGCTCTTGAAATTCCTTAGTTCGAGATTATATTCTGTCAAGGTCAACTTGTAAACGCCCCATTCATAAGTGCGTTTTGCGTTGTTGAATAATTTTCTCGATTTTCCCTTAATTTCTCCAGTGCCCACAAGACAACTGTTCTCAAACGCTTAGTGTATCGAGTTGTGCGGCTGGTTTCAACGGAACTCTAACCCCTCTGGAGACTCAATGTTCCTCAGTCGGTCAGTTTCGGAATTTTAATTTCCTCCTGGTTGGATAAAGAGACTTCTTTACATGGGTGCCAGTTATTTACTAAAGGATTCAAACGCGGCCTGGCTAGTGTCAAATCTAGAAGCTGTTGCCTGACCTCATTTGTGAAAGTGGATTTCTCCCTCCTATTGGTAATGTTTAAATTGTTAGTAATGAAATGCTCAAAAAGGTACTCACTTCTGTTGTTAATGTCACTGCTGATCCATACGTCATTTAGAGTCGTTGTTTCTGGCTCATCAGGAAAGTAGGCAGAGGCCATTACAGCTTCCTGTTTACAATTTTCTACAAGCACCTCCCCTCACTGCTAAATGAAAAGTGTGTTGGCAGCTAAACCTGTGATTAACTACGTCTGATGCTGCCTTGGCACGATTCAAGTTTAAGCTAACTGGTTGGTATCCCCAGCTTGTTCTGAGGTAGACGGCTGACTTGTATCCTCCATTTTCCGTTCACGTAGGCCTGGCTATTATCAGGCTTCTTCATAGTTTGTTTGGGAAATCGAACTGGGTTTGGGGGGGGGGGGCGGAATCAAAGGTGCACTCACCGACTCCCCCTTTGTCTTCTCACGAGCTCACAGGCTTAAACACCAGAGTCCTATATTTTGCAGGGTGGAGCGGGACTAGACCAAACTTGGAATTGGCCTTGTAGCCAACCTGTTTTAGCTTGTCCACCATTGCGTGACACACCGAAAAGATGCAGAAGGCTGAATGAGATGCCTTTTGCCTCTCTCCGGATCACCTTCCATTTTATCGCCTATTTACCTTCATTCTGCCTCTTGATAAAACCAAGAAGCCGATCTGTTGGTAGTTCGGCGCTGTTTAGGAAAGTACCAAATTCAAGCTGGGCCCGAGATAGGTAGTAGCCTTAAGCTACTGTGCAGTGGCGTTTTGGCACAAGCTACCATTAATCAGCCGAAGGAACTTTAGTTTGGTTCCTTGTCCTCTTACTCCAGCACCTTTTCCAGAATGCCCTCTTAGAACGGGTAAGATCAAAATGATATCCGATTCCGCGGCCTGCCTGGAAACCGAGATTGTCACCGGGACACTTCCCTCTTAGGCTTCTTTTGTGCTGGTAATTTCTATTGGCCATAAGGACCTCTAAAAGCGCAATAGTATCGTTCAGTAAGTAGCCGCAGTGCCAAAGGTGTTATCTTCTGTCCGAAAGGTTTGCGCTTCACATAACTTTACGTGTAGATCCTTTGAAGGTTTATCAGTGACGTCCTTCTCCTGACCCTTTCTCATGTCTATGCCTACTACTGTTTTCAAGAGAGGTTCCCCTCACTTGAGAGGGATGCCAATTCTTCTATCGAGATGTTCAATTTGGAAAGAGAGGATTCATTTCTCGAAATCCATAATCAGCCCCGGTTCGATGATTCACCTATCGATAGGTCGTTAGTGTAAAAAGAGCCAAGGTCATCGGAAACCACAAAGGAACTACCGCTAGTGTATATCGCTTTATATTAGCGTCACCATCCTTATTATTATTTATTTTCTTAATGTTGATTCCTATGGGTTACTGGGATAAGAAACTCTCCTGTATGACATCCAGCTCCACCTCAACAAGGCTATAATGAAGCTGTTAGGCTATTCATATATCGGCGTACACTATTCCACCTCAGGTAAGGTCGTCAGTTTTAACCTCACTTCATAACACTGTACTCTTTATTTTAGTTTAGCAAACGCTTTTGATTAACAGAGTAAACCACTTTTTTTCTTGTTGTGCCACTGACAGACTAGGGATTAGCTAAGCACGAATTTTTCGAGATAAGCTACATACAGTGTATCAAGGTAATAGCTAATCGGCTTAGTTAATCGCGCTTAGCTATAACTCTACAGTTGTCTTTTATTTTTTTTGGACTTAGAAATTTAGGAAATTCCTTGGTATAATTTTCTAATAAGGGAATTAATGGATTAGTAAATAGTGACCCCAACTTTCGCCTATTTCACGACCTCATGAATTTTGTTGAAAAACAAAAAATGCTCTAAATCATAGTTTAAGATGTGACATTAAATCTCACAAAGTTTCAAGTTGAAAATATTTTTTATTTTTGAGATATGACGAGTCAAACCGGTTGCTTGACTTACCCAAGCTATAACATCTGGATTCTCGTTGACCACGTTCATTTGTTATGTGCAATTTTCCGCTGTTTTCAAATATAATAGTTTAAGGAGATATATTGTATACCTCGAGGTTTTGCTAGTATTAAGCCTTTTATTAAAAGAGAGTGAAATCGCGATCGATTTATTTCTTTTTTATAGAGCCGTATCAAAAATTCATTTATAAACAACTAAATAGAGCTCCTGCTTCTCCTGCGAACAATAAAAATGAAATCGAAATTATAAATTTTAGATGTATCCACTGAGGCCCAGTTGACCTTCAAATTGGCTTGACGGTAAGGGTTAAGGTAAGCATCTTGGAACCTTATGTCTTTACGGCAACAACTGTTAACTGAGTCATTCCCCATTAAAATTCATCATCTGCTGGTTATTTCACACCATTACGTAATTAACCTTGAAATTACCGCTGAAAGTTATTCAGAAAAGTGCCTTAAAAATACCTATCTGAATGTAAAATAGTACGAACTTTCAGAATATGTGGTCAAAAATGAGAGTTCCTATAAAAAAGAAGAGTTCCTTCAAATAACCTTTAAAACAGATTTCAAGGTCAAACTTAAGGTCATTAATCGATTCCCGTAAAATCCTATAACTTTTGCTTAGGGTATTTCTTGCTTGGCAGTTTTCCTGACGAAATATTTCAGTGGGTCTATTAAAATGGGACACCCTGTATATGTTGCTACTTATAAATATATTGTTGAGATATATGTTCATTTTAGCAAACTTCGGTAAAATCTAAACGAGGTCAACGAAAATTCGGATTTAGTATAGCGTGGATGTCCATTGTTTGACCGTTTTTCGTTCAGAATTCTTACGGATAAAACCGATTGACTTGAAATTTGGACAGTAAGTAGGGACTGACTCAAGGAACAAAAGTTATATAGTGTCGATGGGTGCTTTTAACCTGGGGTTGGATGCCACCCTCTCTCGGGGGTGGGAATTAGAACACTCAAAACTGAATTCGAATCTTTCAACGTTAAATAACGGAAAAATGACGAATTTTTGGAGGAAAACTTGTCAGACCTTTTTTACGGTACTTGAAAAGACCTTTAAAACGAGCTTTAGTAAATCTCGTTAGCATAAAAACTTACGGAATTATGATTAAAATAAAATGGTTGTCTCGTTTCTTCGAAGAAAAAATCAGCAATGAAACCAATGGCTTTACCACAAGAATTAAAATTAAACGTAGTTTATTTATAGGGTACGTTATTTAGGGACTAACAATATGTTCTAGAAGTTTGAACGGTTAAGAATGCCTAGATTTGAATAAAATCTTGATTCAATTTTGAAATGATTTTCAAAATTCTAAAGGCTTAAAAACTAAAGAAGATAGAAATAGAAATTTAGGTTTTTCTTGCAGAAAATAATGTTATTTTTGTATTTCTCTAGGATGAAAATTAATTGAGATATCACCGTTGTAAGTTCGTTTTGAGTGCAAAATCCACTTTACCCGAGCCCTTTAAACTCAAAATCTCAACAACGATGGATTCCTGTTCCGATGGGAAGTTTAGCATAGGAGGCCTTGTAGCCCTTGAAATTCCCTGCAAAATGCTTTTCGGAGCGATTAGATTAAGTAAAAATTAAGGAAGTTATCGTTACAAAACCAATCGCGTTTTTCGGTGAAATTTTTGGATTGCATTTTTTAGATGAAAAAACTTCATAGAACATTTTGTGCTTAGAATTTATGAGTTGGATTTTGAATGTACTAATTTCCACCTCCATATAAGTTTTGTTAAATTATGTTTGTAAGAATTCTGAGGTAATAATCTTTTTTTACCGTCAAACACTAGGGTGCGATTTTGTAGGCATTGCGAATTTCGAGTTTCTCGAAATTGTGTACGAGTAAAACAACAACAACCAGTCGCAATTACGAGAACTCATAAAGTTTTACATAATCACGTATTGTCACAATTTCGAGATGTTCGAAACTCGTAATGCTTACATAATCCCACCTGTTAGTCCAGGGTAGCGGGTTTGACTCGTCATTATCTCCGAAACAAAAAATATGCTCAACTTTAAACTTTGTGAGGATTAGTGTCTCATGTTAAACTATCATTTAGATCACTTTTCAATAAAATTGATGAAGTCGACTCGTCGTCTTTATAAATTGAGACAATGAGAGTCTTCACTTTTTATTTTTGTTTTATTATTATTAAATTTTTGTTTATCATTTTGTTTGGTTTCTTTTTTTATTATTAAATGTTAATTTAGAGTCGCATTTTGTTTGCAGAATTATAAATATTATTATTATAGTGAGTTAATTAATTAGTTTGTAGAAAATATTTATCTAAGTTTATGTTCCATATAGCAATTAAGCATAATACATTGACTTGAATTATTGGCTTGGGATTGTATTCCAAACCGCACATCAGGTGATTGCTTTTATTCTAGAAACTCACAAGCATAAAAAGTGTTTCTTAGAAATTACAATAATATGTGAATTGCATACACATACACACAAAATAAGAATAAAATTCCATTTCAATAGTTTGTTCACTTTATAATAAGAAAAGTTAGTCAAGATGGAGATAACTACCATCTATCAAATTATTCATTTTTAATCATTTAAAAATTCAATTTTTAATTGAAAGTTCACATAAAACCAATAAAAAAATTCCAATTTCATCTCACTCAATTTTATCATACAGATGTTCTCGTAGATAAAAAATGATTTTGTTCGATTTGTATTGTAATTTGTTGTCTTAATTTTCAACTATTTTATTGTTCTCTCATTTTATTAATTAAGCGTTATTTTAAAAACAATATTGATTTATTACAAAACATTCATTATTTCATCATAATTAATAATTTTGTAAATAACGTCAATAATTATATTTATTTATCAACTTTATCCACATAATCAATCATTCACACACCCACATAAAATTTCTAAACAATAATAAAACATTTTTTTTTTTAACAAACTAAAATCAATTTCTTCCTTCAAAAATTTCTTTAATTTACGCCTGTTTTCTGCAGACCGCTTCAATAGGAGTCTTACTGGTAAATAAATTCTAAAGTTTAAAAACAAAAAAAAAAAAAACGATTAAAACAAAAATTTTAAATTTAGTGAAAATCAAAGTTTTTTTTTTAGGTTAATTTAATTAAGTTTTATTGTGTTTTTTGTTTTAATTAATTTTGTTTAGTTGTGTTTGATTGATTATTATTAAAATGTTTAAATTAAGTTAATTTATTAGAGATTTAATTTGTTTTTTTTTAAATAGGTTCTCCCCGGTTTATATTGTTTTGTGATGCAGTGTGTGTGGTTTTTATAAAAAGTTTATATTCCAAAATAATAAATTAATTATTTTAGGACATTTGAAAAGCCTGGTTTGGACTATTAGCATAGAAAAATAATGTAAGATAATTCCTTTTCTTAGACGAAAATGACACCAAAATAGATAACTATGACTCACAGTATGCGTGCCAATACAGAAAGAGACCAACATATTTTAATTATGTTCCTTTTCTTGTTGCACTTTATTTTGAAGCAAAACAAAGAAGATTATATTATTTTTATACGAGTAGTAAACCGAACTTTTAAGCGGTCTTTACACGGTCAATATTAGCTGCATTTCTTGACGCATAGTGATCCGGATCAGATCAAAATTTACATGTGAAGCAACAACAACATTTGATCCAACATTCGTTTTGGATCACAAATGGTGATCTAAAAATAGTTGAACAATATTTTGTAGTTGAACAATATTTTGTAAAGACAAAGAATATAATGAATATAGTACGAGTATGAAGAGGCATTCAAAACGAAACGAGACAAAAAAATTGAATTTTGGTGTTTGTTTGTTTTACGCATTTTTGTGTCGTTTCATGAGACATGATCTGATCCGGATCAGATCAAACGTCAAGAAATGCGGCTATTAATCTCACTACCTTCAAATAACATGATTACCTCCGAAACTCTTGCTCAAACGTGGACAATCATTTTAATGTTACTTAAAATTATGTAATGACGCAAAAATTTTGGAGGTAATGGTGAACGAAACAATAAAAAAAACAAGAAGCCGACCTAACACTCGTATGTGGTCGTGTTGTTGAAAACCCGTTCTCGCAACCTTATAATTCAGTTACACACTAGTATGTTTGTAACAAACGATCATTATAAATCACTCAAATATCTCGGAAAATAAGCATTCTACGAAAAAAATGGTTAAGATCAAAATTTAATTATTTCGTGTGGGAAATACATTAGTGTTAAAATCAGTACCGCCCCTCCCCCTCCTCCTTGTAGGTAGAGCGAGGGGTAATTTTGAAACTAAAATACTTAGGATTTGACTGAAACATTTTTTTCGATTCATGATAGATGGCGCTGTAATTGACGATATTCAATTTTTTTCGATTTCTCCTACTGAGAATTTTTTTTTTTTTTAATCTATGCAATCTTTTCTGGGGCTCAAGGCACTCCCACCAACTCTTTCGCAGTTAATTTTACCATCCTACTTTACGCAGTAGTAGCCAAATCGAGGACGTACGGCTATAGACCCGCTTTGTATAAGCCACCTGCACATTGCATTGCTTCATGCCAACCTATAGTGCTGACATGAAAGGTGAGTCGGCCCATGGCTTCTGTACTCTCAACAGGGGGTCATAGATGTGTTCATCGTCATCACCGATCGTAATCAGATGATGAAAAATCCCTTTTGCATCCCGCCTCTATCGGGATTCGAACCCGGTACCTCCCGATCCAAACGCCGCAGCTTTAACCACTGTGCCGTTTGCTCGGTTACAAATTTCAAATGACTGGTAAAAAGGTGCTTGATTTACATGTCTCCTCGCCACATCATCCTTCAATTAAATTAAGTGTTCAAAATTATGGCCTTCGACTTCAATGAACTTACTGAGAAGTGTATCTGCTTGAATTTCAGCACAAGCATTTCTGATTCGCTCAATCATATTCTCATGTGTTGTTGGTTTTTGTTTGTAAACTTGGTATTTGAGGTAATCCCAAAAAAAAAATCTGTCAAAGTAAGATCTGGTGATCTGACTACACGTGCTACCAACGAATAGTGTACGGGACAACCATCATATTGAAACCACATGTTCCATCGCACTTCTAAGCTCAAGTCTTCAAATAATGTTGACAGTTCATTTTCCAAAATATCTCGGTACATTTGACCATTCAAGTTACCTTCAATAATGTGAGGGCCGATGAGTTCGTTGCCAATTATTCCACACCATACATTGACAGTCTATAAAGACGCTGATGTTCAACTTGGCGAAGCCAGTGCGGATTTTTAACTCTCCAGTAATGCATGTTGTGGTGATTAACCGTTACATGGTTTGTAAAAGACAACTCGTCGGAGAACAATACGTACCGCAAAAAATTTGGGTTTTGCTGTATTTGTTCACGTGCCCACTGACAAAAAGTTACCCGGTTTTGGAAATCAACACCATGAAGATCTTGATGTAAAGACACATGATACGGATAATACTTATGAAGTTTTAAAATATTCCAAACACTGATCTGGGACAGTCCGGAATCGCTAGCTATTTCTCGTGCACTAATATGAGTATTATGAGCTACTGCAGCCAATACATCAATTTCATTATTTTCTTCAGTGACTGTTGCTGGACGAGTCCTTTTTTTTTTTGGTTGAACACTTCCATCAGTAATA
Source organism: Tipula vernalis (assembly GCA_958295665.1). Taxonomy (NCBI): domain Eukaryota; kingdom Metazoa; phylum Arthropoda; class Insecta; order Diptera; family Tipulidae; genus Tipula; species Tipula vernalis. The sequence goes on along the minus strand of OY282560.1, from coordinate 163,000,332 downwards.
AATTGTTTGACAGTACGCTGAATCCTATCCGGAAAACGCGAAGCGTAGAGAGTGACAGCATTATCAAGACTCCGGCCAGCTTCTCCATAAACCAGAATCATTTCAATTTTCTCTTGTATAGTTAAACACAGCATTCTTAAGTATTATTTGTGGTATTATGTTCTAACCTGATAATAAATAATGAATTAATATGAAAAGCAATTTACAACACAAATTAGAAATAGAATTAAACACACTACAACTTTTAAATACATTTATTGTTAACCAATTATAATAATTTTAGTAGCGTATTCCTCAACTTTCAGACATTTTGTGCCTTTGTTTTATTCCTCTTCTTTTGACATCTCTTAGTATACTTTCATAAATGTAATTATGTACACTTTGATTAAATTAACTGCGCTCATGCCATGTACTATATTATGTTCATAAATATAAAAGAGTTACGTTCTTCAATATACTAATTTAAATATGCCTCATCCCCCCTGTTAGCTCAAAAGCTTATGCTTTATAAAAATCTGGTGCTTTAGTGATACGACCGAACTTATTGATATAACCACTCGATCCTGCTGCTGCTGGATTGTTTGAATCTGGCTGACGTATCAAATTTTCGTGATTATCAGAATTTGAAACATTTATATCATCATCGTTTACAGTTTGGCGAATATTTGGTGCATTCATTGATTTCCGCAGATGCATAGAATTTCGACGAATAATATTATTATTTTCGTTACGTATACAAAATGATCGAGGATGATCAATATTTGATACTACAATAGCTGGTTCCCATTTATTATTTTATTTATACACTACATTATCACCTGTATTTAGCTCAACTTCCTTCCTTCTGGCCAACTTATCAAATTATATTTTGTTATTTATTTGATTTTGTCTCAATCGTTCAGTAGGATTAACCAGTGTAGGCTGTAATAGATTATCATGAACTGGAATTTTAGTTCTTAATAGTATATTCATCAACATTTGTGAGGGTGATAACCCTGTATTTGCAACTGAAGTTGTTCGATATTCAAGTAAGGCATTTGATACATCACCTTGACTTTCTGTCACCGCCATATGCACCGCCTTCTCAGCTAGGCCGTTCGATCGTGGATACCGAGGACTTGAAAATATAAACTTGAAATTCTACGATTTTGCAAAATCATTCATCTTATATGAATTAAAAGGATTGTTGTCTGTAACAATATATTTTGGAACTCCATGATTACAAACAAATTTTTTCATCGCCATAATTATACTGTTAGCCGTTTTATCAGGTACCTTATGGATTTCTAACCATTTCGAATAATACTCCATCATAACAAAATAATTGGTTCCAAAACACTCCATTAGATCACAACCTACTTTTCCAAAAGGCAAATTTGGGATTGTTTGGCTTATCATTGGGTTAGACTTAAAATATGTAATAATTTTTAGCTTAAGATTTGATTACTTCTTGTGAGTTTCTTATGTAGAAAGATTCAAGAATAAAGAAATAGCCATTGGCAACATTTAAAAAAAAAAAAAAAAATTTTTGATGACTGACCTTCATATATTTCAAGGTCACATCAAGGTCAAGTTCGTTTGTTTAATACAAAGGCAAGAGAGGCTTGTCTGAGAAAAATGGAGTTGAATCGAAATATCAATCAAGTTTTCCAATATCGGTACAGGCGCTAAAGTGTTGTGCAGAGTTGGCAGATTAACACACTGTAACAATACCACCACACTGCATAATTTAACAACAATTTTATTTGTAGAATATTTTAGTTTATTAGTTAGTTTTTAATATTTGGTTAGGTTCTAACATATATATTTTGTGAGACGTAGTGATTCTGTTTAGTATGAATTTAAAAAGTAGAGGATTAAATTATTTTTGCATACAAATTTTTGAATACCTACAAGAAACGTGACGGTGGAGCTTTTGCTTTAAACTTTATCAAATGCACCAAATAAACCATTCTAAATTGCTTAATTTAATTATCTGTATGTCCTTTTTTAATTTTATTACAAATTAAACTTATTTTATGGTTGTGGATAGACTCTATCTACTAATAAATATAATAAATCAAAACTATTTTTTTGCTGTTTGTAATTGCCGGATATTAAATAGACTTAAATAATAAAAAAAAAATTAAAACTAATAACTTTTTTATAGTCTACAAGCACAAACTCATTTATTACTATCTCTCTATGTATAATTCTATCTTTATGTTTTTGAAAAATTGAAAGATCCTCGGAACAATATCGTAAATCATAATATCTTGGAAATTTAGGACAAATACAATTATCCGTGTTTTTTAAAATGAAATGTACCGTTACTAAATTTCCATGATATTATAGTTTACTAAAACTGATCAAAAAAAAAAACCCTCGATTGACTTTGAATAAATAAAAAGCTGTAATTTTTTTTTTTTTTTTTTAATTAACAATTTGCTAAAAGAATATCTTTGGTTAATTTTTGTTAATTGTATTAATTAATTTTTTGTTTAGTTTATTTTTTCTACTAAATCAAATTGTGCAAACAAAAATTTTAAATACATTTAAATTCTCAATATTTTTTTAGGAAATTCGACAGGCAGCCGAATTTTTGGAATTGCATCACAATTTAATTAACTTAATATCAGCATCACAAAATATAAAAAATACATCAAACGATGATTCAACAATACATCACTCAACGGTATATATAGAAAAAAAAATTGTGTGTGTGTGTGTTTGTCCAATTTAATTATGATTAATTATTTGTTTACAGTTGATAAAGCAAAATTTAGAAAAATTATACATAAATACTGGACTATTTGGTGATGTTACATTTGAGCTAGACGATGGTACATTAAAAGCACATCGTGCTATGCTCGTTGCACGATGTGATGTGATGCGAGCTATGCTAAATGGTGATTTTAAAGAGGCTCATACAAATGTGGTAAGTTGGTGTCGTTACTAATCACAAAAATGATTTATTAACAAAGTTTTTCATGTTATCGATTGGCCATATTATAGATAATTTTTCCTGGTGTCACCGAGTATACATTCCATAAGCTACTGTGCTTTTTATATACAGACGAAATACCTCCAATATTGGCTGATAAATGTTTGAATTTATTAGAATTAGCAAATAGATTATGTTTACCTAGACTATTAAATCTTATAGAATGTCGTGTTATCGAAGATTTAACTAGAATATCACAAAATGAAACAAGTGATGCCGTAGATCATTGTTTACGATTATTAGAGGCGGTTAAGGTGAGTAGTCTAAATATATTCATCGGTTCTTTAAGGAATTATATATATTATGTATTTTTTCCAGTTACATAATGCTCATCAATTAGCTGAATGGTGTATGTCATATTTATGCGTCAATTATAATGTAATATGTAAAGCATCACCAAAAAGTTTAAAAGCTTTACATCCCGATAATCAGGATTATTTGCGGGAACATCGTTGGCCACCCGTATGGTATTTAAAGGATTACGACTACTATCAGCGGTGTATTAATGAATTAAATCGTGAACTAAATAATGGCAAGAAATCTCATAGTGATGACGAAGGATGTTTATGTTTTTCAGGAGGTAAATTATCTTTTCTAGCATAAAACTGTTTTTAAACCAAAAATATATAAATAAATCGATGATCGGATAAATTTTCGTAAATTACAAATCCGTAAAATTTCCAAACAAACAGTAATGTAAAAATGAAATTAATTTTTCTTTAGTTAAATAATTCTACAAAATTTATTTGCTTGGAATGTTTTTAGTTAAACTGTTTAGAAAATATTATTTTGCTCGATTTAGTCGGAATGTTTTAATATATTATATGCTTGTCGATTGCGGTTTATGGATATTTGCTCGAGATGGATAAGAGGGATATTGATTTGGTCAAAATTCTTTTAATCATAAACCGGCAATTTTTAAATTTATTTGTAGTGCAGCACATTTATTTAGTTTTGCTATGAAATATTATTATTGCCCACAAAGTGTCTATTAGAACCCATTGGTTAGCTCCAAGTTGGTTACTTTATTAATTTAGCTGCCCTAATTCTAAGGACTTCGTTCATCGAAGCCGTCTTACTGGGTTTTGGCTTGATCAGCATACGATGCAAATCAGCATCTTCGTGTTGGCTAAGCGCTGTACGCATTTCTTCGCATATTTCTTAATTTCTTCATTGAAAAATTCCATTTTTAGATCCTTATGAAGTGCTTTGACCATACTACGCAAGACTTTATTTTGAAAAGTTTGAATTAATTTTACGTTAGTTTTTTCTTGGTACAGCTCCTTAGCTGTATACCATACGTCCAAATAGGTTTCAATATCTGCCGATATAAGAGCAGTCTATTATATAATGTTAGATCAGAGTTCCTTCCTATGAACCTTCCTTTTTTCTTTTTAACATGTTCTTTCCACTTCAGTTTAGCATCAAGGGTCATTCCTATTATTCCATTGGAATTAACATTTTTGTTGGTAAAGTTTATATGCACAGATATAGTTTCGTTGAGCTGAAGGGGCCATTTCTGTTGTAAATTTGCCGATGGATACGAATCTTATATGTTAATAAAGAAAAAAACGTCTGTACTAGACAAGTTGATTGATGGAAGTAAAAAAAAAATTATTTTATTTTCAATGACGTTATACATAATTACAAACTCTATAATCAATGTTACTAACTGATAAAAATAAAACCAAAATATAATTCTCATTTCAATACCCCCACTAGAATTCTATTTCTTCACAATGCTAAGCCCCATTGCATTGACGAACTTCTGATGTTTGGCAGTGTTGAGTCGAAACATACACAAGTTCGATACGCTTGTCGTTTACCATGTCACGAATAAAGTGATGTCTTACATCAATGTGTTTAGTTCTCGGATGGTAACTGTTAGTTGTAGCTAGATTAATGGCACTCCTGTTGTCGCAAAAAATGTTCACACACTTTGAAGTTTCGACAAATAACTCCCGCAGTAATCCGTTTAACCAAATTGCCTCCTGTATGGCCGAAGATAACGCCATATATTCGGCCTCAGTTGTTGACAATGCCACTGTGGGTTGTTTTCTGGAATTCCAAGATATCGGACCTCTGGTCCAAATCGGTCGCCCAATCAGCGTCAGAAAAAACAGACATACCGCTGCCACCATTTTTTCTGAATTCCAATTTAGCCGTTGCACTTCCCTTTAAATAACGCAAAATCCGTTTAACAGCTATCCAATAAGCCTGTCCAGGGTTATTGTTGAATCGACTAACTAAATTCACGGCATAACACACATCTGGTCTGGACGTTCGAGCCGCAAACAATATACTTCCAACAGCTGACTGGTATGGCACTTCAGCCATTTCATCCCGTTCCCTTTTTGTATTTGGGGCAAAACTCCGCTGACAGTTTTTGATTGATGTCTATAGGCGTCGATACCGGATTGCAATCCGCCATATTATAACGTGATAACATCTCATTGATATATTGTTCTTGGTCAATCCAAATTAAACCATTCTTGTGATCGCGTGTTATTTGTAGACCTAATACATAACGCGCTTCACCCAAATCTTTCATCTTGAATGTTGACATCAGGTTTTCTTTGAGGTTCCTTTTCATTTCTTTGTCATTCGTGAATATTATCAGGTGATCCATATAAACGGCAACAAATATCATTTTACTTCCACTAACTTGGTAATAGATGCACGGATCGACTTTGGACTTGGCTAAACCAGACTTTAACAGTTCTTTGTCTAACTTTATATTCCAAATTCGACTAGCCTGTTTGAAGCCATAAAATGATTTGTTAAGACTACACACTTTGTTGCCTTTTGCATAACCTTCCAGAGGCGTCATGTAGAAATGCCGTCACGGCATCCAATTGATCTATATCAAGATCTTATTTCACGGCAATTGCAATTAACGTCCTAATCGAGCTATACCTGACTACCGGGGCATAAGTTTCTGCGTAATCAATGCCCTTCTATTGACAACAACCCTAGATTACCAGTCTAGCCTTATACCTCATGATCTTTCGAGTTGCGTCCCTCTCGGTTTTGAAAACCCATTTATAGTTTATCGGCTTTCGATTCGTTGGAAGATCAACAAAACTCCAAGTGCTGTTTTGTTGCAACCAACTGTATTCATTACACATGGCCTCTTTCCATTTAGGCTGTCTAGAAGAACGCCTAGCTTCGCTTTTATTTATATTAATCTCGACTGTTTCAGGAGGTACATAGTCATCAGCCATTACTTGAAAAGTTTCATTCTCAGTTTCTTGTTCACTGGTCGTGTAAAATGTATCGTCGTTGGTCACTTCATCAGATGATGCAGAGTTGTCATTCTGATCTGGATCATTGGTTGTGGTCTGTGACAAATCTCCGATGTCATCATTATCGATTATCGATGCTTCCGGGAAAATATCTAAATAAGAGGAACTGACTGATTCTGACAGTATCTGTTCTTCAACACGCTGTTCTCGTGTACAAATTAAGTGTACAGTGACTTGAAAGTTAATGTGTCGTGAAAATTTGTCGCATTTCGTTTAATAAACCCCAACATCGAAAAGGCTTTGTTAACAACCGCATCGATGTGAAAATTAAACGTTAAAGAAAATGCCCTAATCAGTAACCACATTAACTCTCTCCAATCAGTTCATTTAGAAAGTAGTCACAAACTACTGGAGACTTAGACCTGGAATAGGTGATTGCGTGACACTTATCAACATTCAAAAACATAAGGTTAGCATCACACGAACCGCAAAGTGTGTTCAGGTACCGCTGAAATTGATCACGATCCAATTCATATGAGTTATTTGTATAAATTGTTATGTCGTCAGCAAATAAAATACAGTCTGCGAATTTGAAGCAACCCACAACATTATTAATGAACAATAATAATAACAGTGGATCCAAGTGACTACCTTGAGGCACTCCAGATGTCGCAATAAAACATTCTGAGATCGTATTGTCAATCTTGACATACATTTTGCGATCCAATAAATAAGACATAAGCTAATTTAAGGGAATAATGTCGCAATCAAGTTCACTGAGCTTATTCAATAAAATCGTGTGATTAAGTTTATCGAACGCTTAAGCGAAGTCGGTATAAACCACATCGACTTGAACTTTCAATGCAACAGAGTTAATTAAATTATTTTGAAACACTGCTAAATTAGTGACCGTTGACCAGCCCGGAAAAAAATCCATGCTGACGTGTGCTAATACGTTGCTTGGAGTGGAATTAGATCACATTGTTAACTATTGACTCGAATAGTTTAGGAATGCAAGATAGTATTGCAATTCCACAATAATTAGTTACATCACTACGGGGACCGTTTTTGTGGATCGGTATGATACTTGATATTTTCCAAAGATCAGGAAATTTGCCTTGACTGAGGCTCAAATTAAATAAATGGCATAAAGGAGCGGCAAAACCGGGTAAACCATCTGGTCCAGGACCCTTAGAAACGTCCATGTTCATCAAAGCCCTCATCACGTCAAGTTCTGAAAAAACAATTTTTAAATTATTGGAGTCAGATAATATATGAGTGTGTGAACTATCCTTAACAAAAACACTGCCAAAGTATTCAGCGAAGAAATTGCAGATTGTCTTTGGATTGGATTATCTGATTTTTGACCACGGAATTCTAAAAATGACAGCAAGCCGTTTTTATGGTTCTTAAATTTGACAAATCTCCAGAAATTCTTCGGATTACATTGCAAATCGTCTTCAATGTCAATTACCTAAGTAATTGTTAAACAGGAAACGGTTGAGATAGCAAAACTGTTTGCCCAGAGACTTAAACTTTGTATAATCATGGATCAATCCTATACATTTATTACGCAGGTCTTCAAATTGTTTAAGTTCCTTAGTAAACTATGGTTCGTTCCGGGTATGACACTTTTTAATTATTTTTTTAGGAACAAATATTTCAATAGCAACCTTCAACAATTCATTATGTCTAATGAACTCTTGTTATCAATGTTTGATAGAGTATCAGTGCAATGCACTTCAGCTAAAAAATCATTTAATGAGCTGCTATCGGCGCGCGAGTAATCAAATACAGTACAATTTTTAGTAAAGTTCAAATTATTAGAAATTTTGTAGAAAAACTGAATTGAAACCGGGGTATGATAAACACTCGAAGATCCGGCAAAGTCGTCGCAACCAAATCCAGATAAGTGCCACATGAACTCTTTTAATTTGCGAAATACCCATGTTTGCCAACAGATCACAAATTAGGGCTGATGAATCGTTAGTATTAGCAGGAATGAATATATTGCCAGCAGAAAGGGTGAGTAGGCGTTACCGCACTATATGTCAACCGTCTCTTACGAGTCAGCTGGCTTGCTCGACACTGGCCGGACCGCATTGGTTAGTAGTTTTTTGTTATAATGTTTTGTTACATTTTTTTTCTTCTCTATACTTACCACAAGTTGATGATTCCCCCTCGTTGATATTGATGAAAAGGCTACGAAAAGACGTATACGGGGTGCTTCATCTTTTATCGGGATATGTAAACATTGAACAATTTTGAAAAAAAAGACAACCGATTTCTATATATGAGTAGTTTTTATTCAATTTGGTCCTTTGCAATTTATTTGGACTAGTTTTTGAATACAACATCAATTAAGTGGCCGCCTTTATTGGCCAAAGCAAAATGTGCCCTTTTTGTTTCGTTTTCTATTACCTTTGCGAGCATCTCGAGCGGTATAGCGATGATTTCGGCACGAATGTTTGCCTTGAGCTTATCAATGGTCTGAACCTTGCAGGCGTACACTTTGCTTTTCAAATAACCCTACAAAAAGAAGTCCGGAGGAGTCAAATCTCGAGATCTGTGTGGCCAGTCAATGTCGCCTCTTTTTGACATCAGACGTCCAGGGAATTTTCGTTGCAGAAACTGAATTGTTTGATTTGCAGTGTGGCATGGCACACCTTCTTATTGAAACCAGTAATCGTCAATACCTTTTTCATGCATTTGCGGGCAGACATAATGAGCCAATATCCACCGATATCGATTTCCATCGATTGTTCTCTGAAAAAATATGGCAAATGATGGTTTAGGCGCAAACGCCGGCCCAAACAGTCACTTTTTTTTGCCATGCAATCGCGTTTCATGGATCTCGTTCCTCAGTCGGTGCCTGTTGGCCATACAGCGTTACTATTTCTGCGCGTTGTTTCGGTGTGAAGCGATTCATGGTTAAAATTGTACTGAATTGGCGTTTCAAAAACATGTTTAATTAAGGTCAATCGGTTGACAAATGTCAAAGTTATTCAATGTTTACATACCCCCATAAAAGATGGCACACCCTGTATATATTTTAATCAGAAATATATACAGGGTACGCCATCTTTTAAGGGGATTTGTATTCTATCCCTGTCTGTTTGTCGGTCAGACTGACTGATCAGTCTAGTCTAACTAACATTTACTTTCCTTCTCCCCGATTCAGTGATTTTTGGCCCTTTTTATCCAAATTTTGGTTTCTCAAAAATCACTGAATCACCCCCACCAAAAAATTTTTTACATATATTCTATTACATCGGTGTTCTACATTTTCATTTTTTTTTTTTCATAATTGACAATTTTTGGATTAAAAAATTTTGTTGGCCAGCTTAACCTATTTAGAATGCCGGTGGGCTATCCCCCATAGCAATTGTATTAAAAAAATTTTTACTGATTTTCTTATTAATGGATGAAAAACGGGTATCTTTTAGTTACACACGTAATATTATGTACTGTAGAGAACGTAATTTTATCGGACAAAAACAGTTACGATGATCTTTATTTATTTCAATTTTATTTAAAAAAACTTAGATGCTTCTTATTCAACTAAAACTCAATTACAACTATGTACTCTCTTAAAAATATAGTGTTGCCACTACTATGAAAATTATAAAGATTGAACAGCGACATCTAACGATTATATAAACAATAACAAAATTCAAATACATATATATATATATATATATATATATATATATATATATATATATATATATATATATATAATATATGTTAGTTTTCTACAACTACTACATTCGGCCGTCCTGACGACACAATTGACCTCAATTGGCACGAGCTTCAAATTGAACGGCGCTGAAACTTCCCTGTACGGTCTTGTCGTCAACGTTGCTCCAGGAATGTCCTCAATACGATAACGTTCACCCTCTAAACATTTACTACATAATATGGTCCGCGGTATTTAGTCAACAACTTTTTATTAACACCGGCTTGATTTATTACGTTTTTTATTAAAACATAATCTTCGACTTTATATTTATATCCATCTATTCGTTTTCGATCGAAATACTTTTTATTTTGTATTTGGGATTTTAGGGTATTATCGACAATGTTTTTTCGAATATTTGTAAAATCACGTTGTTCAACATTCCGCCTATCAATGTATTGTTCCAGTTCATCACTCCGACTGTTTTGATTTATACCAAATAAAGCTATTGAAGGGGTATTTTGAATAGTACGGTTAAAGCTATTATTTATTATAAACTCGACTTCACTCAATACGAGATCCCAACTCAATTTCTTTTCGGTATCACATAACTTGGGTAGTATAGGTAAAAGAGTGCGGTTATATCTTTCGACTTGACCGTTGGATTGTGGTGATGCAGTTGCATTAAACACAACATCAACATTACCTAAGGTTTTTATTGAATTTTGGGAATTCATCGGATTTCAAAACAGAACCTTGATCGGAAATTACCCGCTTCGGAACACTAAAAGTCGAAAAGTAGGACTTCAGGTATTTAATTACTTCCGATGTACCTGTCGTTTTACACGGGTATAATTTTATGTACTTTGTGAAAGAATCGGTTATTGCTAAAACGTACTTATATCTATATTTTGTATTTTCTAATGGACCTAAATGATCGATATGGATAGTATCGAAAGGTTTATCTTCCTTATCGAAAATATGAAGATATCCTTCGAGTCGCCCATCCTTAGGTTGAAAAACTAGACATTTAATACAATTTTAATTAATTCGTCAACTTTAGCTTTCATACCAGTTTTACCAACGCCCAAATGTTCATTTTCGTGATATTTACGAATTATGTTATTTTCAAGATTTTCGGAAACATAGAACAATAATTTGCCTTTGTCGGTTTGACGGTAAACTAAGTTTTCACATAGTTCAAACAGTTTATTTTCACCATCGTTCGTTTCACCATTCGAAGTTCGACTCAACGCATCGACATGCTTCATTTGATTACTACTCCGATGTATAATCTCGAAACTATAATTCGAAAAATTTAAAGCCCATCTGGCGGTTCGACTACTCACATCTTTTTTTGTAATGTCTGTTGCAGTGCATTACAATCGGTAATTATTTTAAATTGTATACCGTGGAGATATACGTGAAATCGTTGAAGGGCGTAAAATATTGCTTGTGTTTCCAGCTCAAATGAGTGATATTTCCGCTCGCTTTCGTTTGTGCGCTTGCTATAGTACATTACTGGATGGAAACAACCATCTTTTGCTTGCTTTTGAACCAATATAGCGCCGAAGCCCTATATATATTTTATCGAATCGGTATGGATCGGAATATGGAAAAATCCATTATTTTAATCAATTAAAGAAAATACTCTCTTTCCTTGTAGTTTGTCTAAGCAATCTTCTATTATAGGAAGCGGAAATCGATCTTTCAACGTTACTTTATTTAACATGCGGTAGTCAACATAAAGTCGGTGTGTTTTATTACAATCAGTGCATTACAATCGGTAATTATTTTAAATTGTATACCGTGGAGATATACGTGAAATCGTTGAAGGGCGTAAAATATTGCTTGTGTTTCCAGCTCAAATGAGTGATATTTCCGCTCGCTTTCGTTTGTGCGCTTGCTATAGTACATTACTGGATGGAAACAACCATCTTTTGCTTGCTTTTGAACCAATATAGCGCCGAAGCCCTATATATATTTTATCGAATCGGTATGGATCGGAATATGGAAAAATCCATTATTTTAATCAATTAAAGAAAATACTCTCTTTCCTTGTAGTTTGTCTAAGCAATCTTCTATTATAGGAAGCGGAAATCGATCTTTCAACGTTACTTTATTTAACATGCGGTAGTCAACATAAAGTCGGTGTGTTTTATTACGTTTTGGAACCAGCACAACTTGTAAGATCTGTCCATCTTCTTGTAAGATCTACCTTCATTTCACTTTTTAAGTCGGGTTTGGATTTCACTGGTCTATACACAAATTCATCCAAAAGTTTGGTAGTTTTGAATTTAATTTCATAATCCCGAGATATATTGTCGAATTATGGACCAATGTTATAGTTACCCTTGGTTTTGATATCGTCGTCATTGTAATTGATACTCAGAATCTCATTGAATAGACTCACTCGATCGACTTCGTTGAATGCTTCGGATGGTTCGACCGTCACTGAATTTTCGCCGTCAAAATTTATTAGAATTTGCATTGTGACTTCACCTCTAATTAAACCAATTGGAGACTCCGTTGGTACCTTATTCCTTTTAATTTTGATGTAACAATTTTCTTCTATGTATCCGGATCGGTTGCAAAATGTACATCTTGCTCGACGTTGTGGTTCAGGACAATTAATTGATTGATGTCCCGTTTGAAACAATTGTAACACTTATTACTCTTATTATTATTAATATTAATTTTTATTCCGGTGGTGGGTTTAGATGCCGGCGATTCAACCTTACGGTACTGTGATGGTCTGAAGTTAACGTTGTCAAATCTGGATTTTGCGGCAAAAACCATTGTCTGTAACATTTCTTCTAAACATTTAGACCGGTTAGCCAACATAATATGGCGCATTCCAGTATCTTTAATGCCGTTGATTATATATTTTTGCGTAGCAGACATACTAAACTTTCCTCGTTTAGCCTTGTCATAAAAATAATTCACATAGGATTCCTCTTTTTTTAAAACGCTTTTCACTGCATGTGGATATCGGTTTCATCTATTTCCGATGGAAACAATTTATTCAAATAAAATTTCAAATCGAGCCAACTTTCTATTTGATCGTGATACATAAACAACGCATTTTTAGCGGCACCTTTCAGTTTAGTTTTCGCTATGTGGTATTTGTGTTGATCTTCCCAGTTATAAATCTTCGCTGCTGATTCGATTTCTGATAACCATGCTTTAGCAAACATCTTCGTATTTTCTCCGGTAAAATCCGGTATCACGCTGGTATAGCCCACTGAGATTATTATAACGTGTTTTATACTCACAAAAGGTGACATAATTGGCTGTTGATAATTTTGGTCTTGGACATTCACTGGTAACCGACGTTGAGCTCCTGCTGACAAATTCGGATGCAACTCACATTGACGCGATGGCAGATGGAAATCTTTCGGTTGTTGCATGTTTTGGTTATAAAGTTGATTCGCTGTAAACCTTGTTACATCATTATTCGGTACATCAACGGAAATTTCGTAGAAATTAGACGGCACTGATATCTTCGATATGTCCGACGCAGACGACATTTTCTGCACACGTCAGTTCATAATTACTGTAAGTTCCCGTTCAATGTTATCTATCTCACATTGGAGCCTGTTTATTTCCTCGGATAACATTTTGAAGGTACACCCTTTTTTTTTTTTACTATTTTAACGGAAATCAATAACTTGTCGTTCTATTGATTTAATAGCTTCGGAAATCAATTATGTACAACATGCGGTATGAAAAATTTCATAAGCTCAAAAACCACAAAATATGTAAAAATGTTTAAAAATATTATAATTTTTTTTATTAAAATAATATAATTTTTGAGTTATCCCACTTCTGAATTGTAGAGAACGTAATTTTATCGGACAAAAACAGTTTCGATGATCTTTATTTATTTCAATTTTATTTTAAAAAACTTAGATGCTCCTTATTCAACTAAAAACTCAATTACAACTACTTTCTTAAAAATGTAGTATTGCCACTACTATGAAAATTATAAAGATTGAACAGCGACATCTAACGTAATATAAACAATATAACAATAACAAAATTCAAATACATATATTCTAGTCGTCTCGGTAACTAAAAATTGACTGCTGATTATATTTATACAACACAAAAGAAAGAGAAACGAGACAACACGAGTATTTTACTTACAGTGTAGGTATAGTAGTACTAAATACAGCACCGCCTTGATCAACGGTTATTTCGATTTCTGTTTTACTACATGCTCCTCCTCTGGACTACTTAATCGTCTCGATGGTAGTTCAGCACGACGTCTTCTTCCCCTTTTCCGAACGATTGGTTCAGATGAGTTTTCTTGGCCGGCATATGGTGTTAAAGCTGAGGTATGATATCTACCAATAACACTTTTATTCCTATCAGCCGTCTCAAGTTCAAACGTAGTGGATGATATAACCTTGGATACCCGGTAGGGTCCATCGCGTCTTGGAGCAAATTTCTTTGAAAATTTTTTATTAGCATTACTTAATAAATGGGACTGAACTAAAACCAAATCCCCCACCTTATGTTGTCGTCCAAGTTTTCATTATGGTCGCGAACTTCTTTAATTGTATTCTTAAGTCTCCATAAATAAGGAGTGGTTTGTGGAATAAAACTTTCTGACTCAATGATGGGCCTTATGTCCATGGCTACATCTTTTAGTACTCGAAGTTCCCTTCCGAAATTCACAAATGCTGGCGTTTGTCCAGTAGAATCGGTTCTGGTAGTGTTCAATGCGAATCTAATTGAGGATATATTTTCTGCCCACCGTGTATGATCAGTTTGAGTTAAAATTGCAAGTTGCACCGTTAAATCGCGATTCTTTCGTTCAACAGGATTCGCCTCCGGATGATATACTGGTATTAAATTTTGAGTAATATGGAAACACTGTGACACGTGTTGCATTACATCGCTAATGAATTGTGATCCATTATCGGATATCATTCTCCTCGGCAGTCCATACCTCATAAAAATGTCATTAATCAAAACCTTGGCACATGCCTCTGCTGTTGCAACACAAAGCGGAAACAACTCAACCCATCGACTTGCAGTATCCTCTATAATCAATATCCACTTATATCCCTCCGCGGTAATCGGGAGTGGGCCAAATAAATCGATCGCTAGAACCTCAAATGGTTGCTGCATAACTGGCGTTTTGAGTAATCCACTTGGTTTTAGGTTACTGGGTTTAAATTTTTGGCACTCATTGCAATATCTGACATATTCAGCGATATATTTTCGCATTCCTTTCCAGTGATATTTATAGCGAATTTTATTTATGGTACGTTCCACACCATAATGACCTGCGGTTGGACTATCATGATAAATTTTTAGAACATGTTCCCGCAAAACAGCCGGTATTACCAATTGCGCATCCTCTGTCTCTTGATCCGGAGCATAACGAAACAAGATGCCTGATTCCATTTAATACCCACGTCCTGTCCAGTTTCCTATATCGGGATGATCCAGCTGCTCAAAACAAGTTATAATCTTCTCCAATTCGTCGTCTTCCAACTGAAGTTTCCTTATATCCTTAGTAGCATAAGTTGGAAAATCAATTTGAAATGAACTTATTTCTTAGACAAAGTGTCTGCTACCAGATTAGCTTTACCAGGCGTATATATATAAATTTTAAATTAAATCCTTGGATGAGCAACA
Organism: Tipula vernalis; assembly: GCA_958295665.1. Classification (NCBI taxonomy): domain Eukaryota; kingdom Metazoa; phylum Arthropoda; class Insecta; order Diptera; family Tipulidae; genus Tipula; species Tipula vernalis. Next base: position 162,984,773 of record OY282560.1, on the reverse strand, counting down.
CCTATCGCGCAAGGCGACCAGATGGTGACTTTAAGGTCATTAGCCATTTGAGTGGTTGATGATCGGTTCCGATTGTTACTTCTGCCCCATCAATATAACCCCTAAATTTGTTTAAAGCCCACACAACTGCTAACGCTTCTCGTTCTGTTGTACTATAATTTTTCTCAGCGGGCAGTAATAGACGACTGGCATACTCAATTGGGCGTTCATTTACATCCTCCCCTGGAGCAGCACCGACGGCGTAGTTACTAGCATCGGTTTGCAAAATATATGGTTTAGTTTCATCTGCCTGCTGAAGGATGGGCGCGTTAATTAACAACCGTTTTAACAAAATCGAAAGCTCGCTGATAGGCATCATTCCATGCCCATACCGATGTATTTTTGTTAAGTCGCTCAAAGGTTGTGATACTACGGATCCTGGAACGAACTTCCTATACCAAGAACACGTCTGCAAAAAGACTTCACTTCCCTTACATTCCGTGGCACGTCGCGCTCTGAAATTGGGGAAACCTTATCGGGGTCAGTGCTAATACCTTCGCCATTTATAACATGACCGAGAAACCTAATACTCTCTCGATAGAAAAAACATTTTTCGCGGTTAGCTCGTAATTTAAACTGCATCAAACGATTAAAAACTTTCTCCAAATCAGACAAATGTTGTTGAAAGGACTCTGAAAGAATGACTATATCATCCAGATATGCCAAAATTGTGACCTCTGGGATTCCCGACTTAAATCTATCGACCATCCGCTGGAATGTCGCGGGCGCATTTTTTTTAACCCGAAACTCATTCACTTAAATCGATACAACCCAAACGAACATATAAAAGTGGTTTTATCATGATCCGAAAAGCGAACTGGAACTTGCCAATACCCACACCGCAAATCAATCGTCGACATAAAAAGAGTTTTCTTAGCCAAATGCAAGAGTTCGTCAATCCTTGGCATTGGGTACTTATCTGATGTCGTTATGGCATTAAGCCGCCTATAATCTACACAAAATCGATAAGAAGCATTAGGTTTTTTCACAAGTACCACCGGGGACGCTAAAGGTGACTCACATTCCTCTGTTATCTCATCTTTTAACATTTTGTCTAACTCTTGGCGTATAATGTTGCGTTTCTCCAAAGACATTTTATAGGCAGGACCAAAAACAGGAATGTGATCACTAGTATCTATACAGTGCTCCGCACATGCAGTAGGAACTCTCCCTAGCGAAAAGCGGTTTCATTTTGTTCAAGAAATTTATTTATTTCTCCCCGTTGTAAATCGGTAAGAGAACATCCCTCGTCAGCCCTGAGCACATTCAAAGAAGATATATCAGTAAATAGTTTCTGATTGGTATTTTCGAATTTAAAACTAAATTCTGTTTCTGAATCATGAAACTTCCATTGGTTTTTTGCGAAATCTAGTATGATTCGGGAATTTTTAATAAAATCTATCCCCAGAAGTGTCTTAGTATTGTCGGCGCCTGGCAAAACAATAAAAGTGGTAGGAATCATCCGACCCTCTAACACAACATCAGTTTTCGTAAATAATATTTGTTGCTGTTTCTGTATCCCATCCGCCAAAACAATATTTAAATCCTGAGATTCGAAAGTAGCACCCTTATCTAGTAAAATTTTATAAAGCGAAAGAGACGCAATACTCAATTTTGCAGCGGTGTCGATTATACCACATCCATTTGAACCTAATATAGAAATATTCAACACCGGCCTTGGCTTAGGACTTAAAGTAGCTCCCAAAATATTATATTCTGAGATTGAACAACTCAAGGAAACTGAATCAAATTCAGCAGCTAACTGATTATGGAAATCCACAGTTGAAGCGCTAAAAACCGCGGGAGGTGATTTATTAGTACTAAAACTTGATGAACTGCATTTTGGGCATGTACTTCGCACATATCCCGGTGTACCACAGCCATAACAACTATAAGTAGATTTAGTTGGCTCCTGAGCCGAATTTTCTAATTTTTCAGTTTTACTCTTATTGAAACTTTTCGAATCTTTAGGCTTCTTTCGACATTCCTCAATTACATGACCTTTCTTTTTACAATATTTGCAGAAAGTCTCCAAACCAACATTTTGAACCTTTTCTTTTAGTTGATTTTCATCTTCATAAAATTCTTCCTCTATTCGAGCCAATTTTATTAATTCATCAAATTTTGTAAATGACTCTCGGTTAATTCTTGAGCGTATACGCTTTGACAACAATCCATACACCTTATCCAACTGTACGGTTTCTGTCAACGATTCAGGGGGTAATTGTGAAAACAATGCGCGTACATTACAAATGAAGAGATCCGTTTTCATTGTTTCTGCCTGAACGTTTGAAAATATTTCGCGGTAGATCTTATATGGGGCTTTCTTCCGACCAAAAACAGACAATAATAACTCCAGAGCATCATCAAATGATGCTACGGTACCCTTCACTCCATACCACCATTTTGCAGCGGTGCCCTCAAGCAACATCGGCAAACCCATTAAAGCATTCCCCTTCGAAATATGCGTACAGTCCTTATAAATTTTTATTGCATCTATAAATGCTTCGACACTAACTGATTTTTCACCATTGAACCGGGACGTACACTTTGCAAAATTACCTGTATTCATTTGCATATTTTGAGGGCTTATTGTTACATCATTATTTTGTTGTTTCACCATGTTCAACAATTTCCGAAACTGGGGTGCTATTCTTGAACCATTACGAAAATTTTCGCAACCGAAAATTTTCGTAATGCTATTTTCGTAATGGTAATGGTGAGATCATAATTTAGTATTCTTGAAACCATTACGAATAAAGCGAAGAGAGGAAAAAAGAAATAATAAAATTTCAAGAGAGAAGATGAAAATGTAAGTTACTAAAATGGTATTCTTGAAATCCGGATTACGAAAATTTTCGCAACGGAACGTTACTAAAATTTTCGGATGGTTTTTTTGTTCCTTATTGCATTTCGTAATGAAATCATTTAGGTTATTGTTTTAATTATATTCATATAAGGATGTTTATAGAACTCAATAATTTCTGTTGATGTTTAAAAATAATATATACGTATTTACATTTCGCTAAATATTTATTATTTTATTACCACAAAAAAAGGGTACCAATTTGCTTGTGGTATGTTTATTATTTTCTTAAAAATAAGGGTAATAGCTACAATGCTAATTGACAATTTAGGATGTATTTTTAATTGTCGCGTGTTGTAATTGGAATTGAATTGATATACTGTCACAGGCTGCTAATACTAATGGTACGTAAAGTCATACAATCATACCATCATACCGTAATAGTATCTTACGACAATAAGATCTAAAATCATATCGCCATAGAATCATAGGACAATGCCACTACATAAATAGCCGTGATATCAGTCTACAAAAGTCAAATCTCCAATATAAAGAGGGGAATAAAGATTTTTATTTTCCTATGAAACGTAAACAAAATCATATGGGAATTATTTTGTGTTGTCTTTATTTTCAATTTAAATGAACACTTTTATTAATTAATAATTTTAAATTAAATATATCGAATTGCAGCTTGTCCACAATTTTATTTAAAATTAATAAAAGTTTAATTCACAATCTTGCGTTTTAGTAAACTGATTTTTATTCTCAAACATCGTCAGGCTCCATGCTTTTTTTTACAATTTCATTTCGTAGATTAGTTTTATTACTTTACCAATGCTACATAAACAGCCATGATTTATAATAAAACTAATCTAGTAATCTACGAAAAGAAATTTAAAAAAAAACACGAAGCCTAACGATTTCCCTAAATTCAATTTACTAAAATGCAAAATTGTTAATTAAAATTTTATAATTTTTCAATTAAAATTCTGTACAAGCTGCAAGATATACAATGTGTTTCGTCGCCAAGTGCCCGGCCGGAAAATTCGGAATATTTAAGTAAAATTATCGCAAAAAATCCTTTAAAGTGGGTGTCTCCTTTTTACTTTCTTTTACTCTAGTAAAATAAAGTATAGTAATCATGAAAATTTTGGACCTTGAGATTTTTAGAGATTTATTTGTTTTGAGGTCCCCTGAGTTCGAAAAAGTGGGTTTCGAAATGGTGTCTGTCTGTCTGTCTGTCTGTCAGTCTGTCAGTCTGTCAGTCTGTCAGTCTGTCAGTCTGTCAGTCTGTCAGTCTGTCAGTCTGTCTGTGTCCTCTCTACAGCCCAGATGGTTTAACCAATCGAACTGAAACTTCAGATTTAAGCTTTTTTGATAAATTGGGAGGTCCCAGTGAATTTTACTCCAAATCGGCTAACCGGAAGTGGCCACTCCCTTGGTCCAGAAAATTTATTTTGCAAATATCTTTAAAAGTATAAGGTTTACAAAAAACTACTTAATACAAAATGTTTCCAAAAATTAAAAACAAATAAAAATAAAAATTTAAAAATTAAAAAAAAAAAAATTTCTCAAAATTATCTGTTCGTAAAAGAAAGTCGTGTGTTGGCCACACCTCCATTTTAAGTTATGGGCTTGATTATAATTCTGTTTGCGGTTTTTGAAAGTATGAAGTTTATGAGTCACTTTATTTGATAGTTTGCGCACTTAGCCAGGTTTTTTTAAAGAATGTAAAAAATTACGGGAAAATAACATTTTTTTTACTAAAGAAAACCTCTACTTTTTAAAAAACTGAACTGTAAACCGTGAAAATGTCCCATTAAGTTAATTATTTTAATTATTATTATTAATCTACAGCATAATATCTACATATTGACAAAACTTTGTTACTAGCTAACTCTTAAAAATACCGCGCAAAAATCACCTAGAGAAAGTAGGGAAATTAAACAAAAAAGATGTTTAAATTAAATTCAAAGAAATAAAAAATTACTGTTTTATTAATAATCAATAAAAACAATTTTTATTATAAATTATTAAACATTTTTAATTAAATGACATACTCGAAATGCTCTCCACCCTCTTGTAAACAAACAAGGGCTCTCCTGATCACACTAGTTGTTGTCCAACGCAATTGTTAAGGGTTGCCTCTTGTTTCTGCTGCAGCAGCGAAAATTATTTGCTGTCAGAAATAAAAATCTAGGGGCGTAAGATCAGGGGACCTTGGCGGCCAGGCTACAGCACCTCCTCTACCGATCCACCGTGGATAATTTTCATTCAAATGATCACATATTATCTTTGCCAAATGTGCTGGAGCTTCATCTAATTGCAGCTGCATTCGTTTCCTCAACAATGGCACTTTTTCCATGGGCAAAGACAACGTGATTCCTGAAAATTCTAATAATACGTGTTGATCAAGTCTGTTTGGTAGTACGTAAGGTCCGATAAGTTAATCGTGGATCATTCCCGCCCATACATTTATAGAAAATTGGCTCTGGAAAACTGTCTCCTTTACGACGTGATGGTTTTCGACGGCGCAAACATGGAGGTTTCTATAATTTGTTATACTCGCCCTGGTGAAAGTAGCTTCGTCTGTCCACAATATTCTCCTTATAAAATTTACATTACTTCTTTGCTGTGAAATTATCCAGTTACAAAAAACTGATCTGGCACGATGGTCCACATCTCCTAGATGTTGAGCACGACGGAAGTGATAAGGATTAAGGCCTTCTTGACTTCGATATGCCTAATCTTATCGACAGGCGACTGATACTTGTTGTAGGGTCAGCGCGTATTAATCGTAATTAATCCTGTTCCAACGTGTATGTTAATATTCACGCTGGACTCGTGTTATTGTTAGAATAATCCCTGTTCGGAAAAACGTCGATGTATTGCAATGAATGTCCTATACCCAAGTACTGGCCTGCTTGATATCGACGCCTGTATTTTTCGACAGTAGTGCGTGCATTTCCATTACAGAACAGGTTTACAAAATGCATATCGGCTACATGAGAAGGTCATAGCACGCAAATGTCTCATTGTAATGATTAAGCGTTTACTTAACACAAACTGTCTTGTTAATTATCACACAAACTTAAAATTGTTAAAACACAGAACACTGAGAGTGCATAGTGTTACACGATCGGTTAGTGAACAACTCAACTATTTATTATTACTTACCAATTTGAGTTTTCGATCATTTAAAAGATTTGGTTAGATAACATCACTATATCTAAACGGCTACAAACGCCATTTTATCGACAAATTGCTGTTCGAATGTTTTATGAGTTAGGTAGTAACAATTTTTTGTGAATTTGTAGATATTATGCTGTAGATTAATAATTACAAAATAAAATAACCATGTCATGGGATATTTTTTCGACTTACAGTTAATTTTTTTTTTTAAAGTAGAGGTTTTTTTTAATTAAAAAACTCGTTTAATTAAAAAAATGTGATTTTCCCATAATTTGTTACATTCCTTACAAAAACCTGGCTTAGTGCACACTAATAACCAATAAAGTGACTCATAAGCTTTCAAAAACTGCAAACAGAATTTAAAACAAGCCCATAACTTGGGAGATATGATGAAACATGTGAAAAGGTATCACCAATACACAAGGGGTCACTTGCCGGCGAAACAGATTGTATTTAATTTAAAATTATTTCTATTTATCAATAAAATTTTTTATTTAAATTGAAAATAAAGGCAACATAAAATCTCATATGATTTTGTTTACGTTCCATAGGAAAATGGAACGGAAAAATCTTATTCCCTTAACACCACTACAAGTTTTTTTTCATGGCTTTTATGTACTGGCATTGCATATGATAATATCATCGTACTACCATACCATCAAACCATCATGCCATCATACACGACATAACATTAAATCATGGTGCAATCGTACCATCATACAATCATATGTACCATCGTACTATAAAAACAGATTGGTGAAAAAAAAAATTCTAAATCGTATAAGCGATTTTTAGACGTTCAGAAAGACGGACAGACACATTATTTTTTTTTTTTGCTTTTTCGGACTCAAGGACTTTCAAAACGTCGAGAAAAATGGTTTTGGATCAAACAAATTTTTGGCCATTTTTGACAAGATTTCAATACATTGGTCTTTTTAGGCCGAAGTAATTTTCCCTTTAAAAGAAAAAGTAGCATACACAATCATTTTTAATATATTTAATTTAATATTAAATAAATAAGCTATTATTTACAAAAATTCACACCAATTGTTAATTTTAAGTAAAAAAAGCGTCCGCTTCGCTTAATATTCTCAGGTATACTAACATTTTTAATCATCTCTTTCGAAATCTTCTTAGTTTTTTATTCCTCTCTTCGTAATTTTCGTAATGGTTTCAAGAATACTAATTTATGATTTCACCATTACGATTACGAAAATATTGTACATTACGAAAATTTTCGTAATGTTTGAAGACATTTAAAATGATAAAACAAAATTGTTCCAAATGAATTTAATGAATGATAAAAATCACACTTAAAATTACACATTGCATTAATTAATTTACAATCATTACAATTTTAACAAATAAATATAAAAGTTAAATAGGCAATATAGCTTTAAATATGTAACATATTTTCGTTGTATTGAATCACATATAGTATTCCATTTTTGTCCGCTATAGCCAATTGTCAATTATGAAAAATCTCATACCCTTACACGTATTGTTTAAAATTAGAAAGTGGTGAAGCATTAAAAAAAATATCCCAAGATTTAGGTATACGACATGTAAATACAAAAATTTAGAAGAAAATATCCTTTTGTTCTAGTTAGGTAGTAAACAAAACCGAATGCAGATAAGTAGTTATGTACATCGTTATCTCGAAATAAATAATTCATATTTTTAAGAACACGTGAAACGAAGAAAAAAAAGGTACGCTTTTGCTTTCACTTTTTTATAAAATATTGAGAATAGAAAATATTGAGTTTTATGAACATCCTTATCAATATAATTAACATAAAAACCAAATGATTTCATTACGAAATGCAATGGGAAACGAAAAAACCATTACGAAAATTTTAGTAACGTTCCGTTGCGAAAATTTTCGTAATCCGATTTCAAGAATACGATTTTAGGATTTTCGTAATACTTTGACACTAACTCGCAATACGAAAGTTTTCGTAATGGTTCAAGAATAGCACCCCTGGTCATCAGTCATTACAACATTATTTGTCGCCATTTTTGTCTGATTTCTCGTAACACTTCTCGATTTTGTCGGAGTGCTTTCGGCTTGATCCTTCGGAATTTTCGAAACCGGATATGTGTCTTTCTTCGGCATTAAATCACTAACATAAAAAAAAAAATTGGCGCGATACGTAACACCAAACCGAATACACATCTGAGAACCCTATAAACTGATACAAATTCAATAAATAATTTACTCGGAATTTTCCCCTAAGCAAAATTATCTATTACAATAAAATCCTTTCTCTGTTCGGAAAGTGAAACCCTAAACAGAAATTAAAACAAAATCAAATTTGTCTGCTCGGAAAATCTAACCCTAAACAGAAAATATGCTCCAACCTTTGACCGACGTAACAGCGTACCACTTATTTATAACTTTGTTTATTTTTCCCAACTTAATATTAATCTCTCGTGAATCTAAACTCTTAAATGCCGCCTTCCACACACAAAATTCACCAAACCATACCTTTATCGACGACTCCTATGCACAACTACCGCTGATTAAATTACATTCGACGCTCCGCTTGGGCTGCAATTTTGTAGTCGTCTCTTATTTAAAAAAAATGTGATGGTTGCTTTTTGGTCGTCTTCACGATTCATGCATTTGGTGATTAGAAAATTTACTCGACAAATTTCATTACACCAAACGATTTAAAATAAAAGTTCAATTTTATTGAAAACTAGAAACTATAAATTATTTCTTCTTTTATTTATAATAATTCAGACTCGTGTGTTCGTCTCGGTAACTAAAAATTGACTGCTGATTATATTTATACAACACAAAAGAAAGAGAAACGAGACAACACGAGTATTTTACATACAGTGTAGGTATAGTAGTACTAAATACAGTACCGCCTTGATCAACGGTTATTTCGATTTCTGTTTTGCTACAATATATATATATATATATATATATATATATATATATATATATATATATATATATATATATATATATATATATATATATATATATATATATATATATATATATAGTGATATATGTATATATATATATATATACATATATATATATATATATATATATATATATATATATATATATATATATATATATATATATATATATATATATATATATATATATATATATATATATATAATACGTTTGTTTTCTACAACTACTACAATTTCTACTTTATCAAGTTATCAAGAAGAACAATTGATAAATATATGATTTGAAAATCTATTAATAAAATCTTGTTATAGATATTTAATTAACGTGTTTCTGAAATCCCTTTATTTACAAATTAAACTAAATTTTTTACATTTTTATTTTAACTATAATAATCAAATTACTAAATTTAAGTTATTGGTTTTAAAATATGTTATACTCAAAGGTTTGGTTTAAATATAAACCTAAAAATATTTTCTGGTACGAGTATTTTTCATTCATAAAATTTTAATCAAAAATGTTCAATTTTACATGGGTTCTTATGGGAAATCGTAAAATGTATCCCCCTTAAATTAAGCTTCTTTTAAAAATGGTCTGAACTTGATGGCTTGTATATTTAGGAATGCTTTGATCTAATACACTTGATACCCAAATATACGTAACTGGAAGGATTTCTTAGGTTAAGGATAAGTTACCTTCGGTTGGTTTTATTAAAAATTTGATAAAACATTTATTATCCCAGTTATATTAGCCAGTAAAAGCATGCTCTTATTTATTAATAATATATTTAAGCTCGAACAATTTTTCTTATGATTTATCAATTATACACGCTACATTTTATTATTATATTATTATTTAAGTATTATGCACTTTATTATGCCCACACACCACCCATTTTTAGTTTGAATTTTGTATTAATTTGAATTTGGAAAGTATTTTCTTGGCTAACAGGAAAATCGAGGCGAAACGACGTGGGATCAACGATTGGCATCAAAAATGGAACATCAACCGATGTATCAACAAATTTATTACAAAGTAATACAAATTCTGTAAATCATATCGATCCAGATCCGGATGGAGATTTAAATCTCTGACATTCAGCTAATGGGCACTGGAAGTAAGTGAACATTTTTTTTTTTTTGTAATTTATTAAGACTTGTATCCTAATTATTATTAATTTTCTTTTTAATTTCAGATCACTACGTTTTATTGTGATTCTGCCCGTTTTAATTTGTTTTATATGCACGATATTAAGCATACTTATTTTATTTCAAATCTATACATAACAACAATTAATGAAACGTGAATATTACAATATATAACTGAAAACGTGAAATTAATAATTAAATAAAAAAATAAAAATAAATAACTATGAAAATACTTCAAAAAACTATAAAAAAATTAAATATTTTTAATTTTTTTAACAATAACACAAAGAACAAAAATAAATTTAATTTTTGTCCACAAATAATAAAACAAAAACAATTTTATTTTATTTTATAATTTTTTTTTTTTTAATACAAATGATATAATATATATATATTAATTATAAATTAAATTGAAATATGAAAATAAACTAAATTTTTTTATTATTATTTATTATTTTTTATTTTATTTATATAATTTTAATAATTATATAAATTTTAAATATAAACATGACAACCATTTTTAGTAGTGAGCTGTATAACGAAAGAAATTAGTAAGTTGCTATAAAATTATGTGTGGTTTAGGCCCATCATAATAATTATATGATGTGCCATTTGCACGCGCTTGTTATTTTTGTGTTCTGTAAATTAATTACGTAAGGAATTTTAAACATTAAATAGAGAAATATATTTTTTGAATCGATTTTTTAGAAAATTTATTTTATATTTTTATCAGTTTTCTTTAGGTTATTAAAGTATGTATTTGTGATCTGCGATGATCGGTATATTATTTACGGGATGTTGCTAACCAATAAAATTAATGTTAGCGATATATTTGATGCTACTTGCATACGGTTAGGGATTAAAATAGAAAATGCTATAGCTAGATGATATGTTGTCTTTATGAAAACTCTAATCAACATTTCGAAATTTTATTGGAATAATTCTACCGGAATTTATCCGAAAAACAAAATTTTAAAATCTGTATTTTTAATAAATTTTTTTATCAATTTTTTTCACTCAAATCTTTAATGCAGCAGATGTTTGGCGATAAGTGACTCAACCAAGTGTTTATTCTGCTCAAATTTTCCTTAATACCGCAAATGGTATGCATTTCCATCATTTATATTAAGCGATACTCCATCTGCCGGAAATCTTAACTCTTCATCAACATATAGAATCAGCTTCTTGAATCCTAAAACCGGTGACCTTGTGACTGAGTAACTGGTCCTGTTTCTGTTTACTTTTACCTCCATTTTGAATGAGGCTTTATTATTGAATCATTTCTATCTAGGAAACTCACCAGACGTTCACCCCAATTGTCACAGTCATCTTACATCATTTTTGTTAGTATCTTACACGTTTCTTAGGCCTAATAGTCATTTAAGCCGACAGATGTCACTTCAAATGACGTTCTTGTCACATAAATTTTACAAGTGAGAAGAGGTCACTAGTTTAGTTAAATTGGAACGTAAAATATAGTTTATTCTTATTTTGTTAAATGTTTGTATAAATGGTTTTATTATTTGTTGATATATAGATATTGTTAATAATTTGTAAATACACCCAACTCTCATTTTATATGGTCTTTTTTCACACAACCTCCGGAATAAACTGTTTAGGTAAAGAAAAACATGAAATTTCTGAATAATTCTGAAAAACAGCAAAAACTGTCTACAATTTCACATGTTATTGGCTTAAATAAAAATATTCTCTGTGTATAATGTTTAGATGGGAAAGTAGATGTAAAATTTAAAAAGCCTGATTCTAGAATAATGATGTACCCGTATTACGAGTAGTACTCAGCGCGAGTTATAATTTTGAAACTTGCAGTTGTGAAAATTAAAACAGTTTCGAAGTTGATTTTTACAACATATTTATTTAATAAGACTTCATTTATATTTTCCTAACGGTTGGATCTTAATATTTCCTCTAGTATTTGGGTTTAGCAGCCAATAAAACTAATTCTTAATATTTATTTCGACGTTTCGATAAATTTATTATCTTCTTCAGGTCTACACGGATTTAACAATATGTACATACAAAAATTTTATTAAAATATATAGGAATTACCATGCCATACTCTGACTTACCGTTAAATATATATGTATATGTATTTCTTGTCATACCCGAACTTGAAAATCCAATACAAAATTTTTCCAACAAACGACAAATTGATTCAAATTGGACGACTCCAGTCAAAATATTTTTAGAAACGATTTATATTTTGGGAATTTAGATATAAAATCAATGATGCCAGAATAAATTTGGTTAAAGTGCTTTACCCATTGAAAAACGAAAAGAAAAATCGGATTTAGTTTTTTCGATATAATTCCAAAAGTATTGCTTTATTTTCGCTAAAATCTTCTCGTTTTTGATCGAGTATACCATACAATACCATTTTCAATTTAAAACATTCAAAAACAATTTTAATTGGCTGAGGAAATGAAAATTTAATTTTTTCGGTTCTAAATAATTTTTTTCGGACGAAAAAAATTAAATTTTCATTTTCTCAGCTAATTAAAATTTTTTTGAAATTTTTTAATTGAAAATAGTAGTGTATGGTACACTCGGTCAAAAACGAGAAGTTTTAGCGAAAACAAAGCAATAATTTTGGAATTATATCGAAAAAACTAAATCCGATTTTTCTTTTCGTTTTTCAATGGGTAAAGCACTTAAGATCGTCAGTATCACTCTTTTTGTTGACAATAATTTCATGATTACCAATAATGTGAGCCATTTCCAAAAATAAATGATTTTTATACAATTTTTCACAGTCCAAAATTTTTACCTGATCAAATTTAAATGTGTGTCCAGTATCAAAGGCATAATCCTGGCATAATGTAGTAGTTTCGCTTCATTTGACGTCCGATTTATGTTGTGAAATTCCATTTTTTAATAATTGTTTCGTGGTACCGATGTATTTCAATTGGCAATGGTTGCTTGGAATTAAATATACAATATTCGAACGATTTAATTTATGTGTGATATCTTTAATTTGGCTAAAGATGTTGCGAATAGAGTTAGTCGCTGAAAATGTAATTTTACAATTTATATTGAATTTGCACAATGTGCTGGAAGTTTGGTCACTGAGATTTTTGATGTAATAAATTGATTTATATATTAAATTTTGATGAATATTTTATTGGTACCGACCGTACTAACAATTTGCCCACTGGTAGTTTGATCAAACTGATTGATTAATTTGTTGATGTGGTTAATTTTTTAACTCGGTCGACGAAACCAAACGTCGTATTAATTCGCTGACTTAAAGGGTGAAAACTATTAAAATTTAGAAGTTGACTGAACGATAAATTTTTCGCGTACCAAGTAGTATCAATTTGACCGTCATTCTTCCGAACTAATATTGTTTCCAAAAAATGTAATTTATTATCCGCTTTCATTTCTAACGTAAATTCTAAACCAAAACCATTACTATTAAATTTTGAAAGTATACAACCAATTTTATCATCAGATACACACAACAATAAATCATCGACGTATTTTTTTAATAAATAAAATATTAAAATCAATTGAGCTCAAGACGGTGTCAAGTAGCACTTCCATTACGACACCAGCCACTGCTGGAGATAGAGGCGAACCCATTGCAACGCCATTTATTTATTTAAAGAAGCTGTTTTAAGCCGGTATGTGGTTCTATCATTGACTACCTATCTAAAATTGTTTCTATAGCCTCGGTTTAAGAGCCAAATTGGGAATTGGCCTGTCACTGATTTCCCATTGTCCCTTAGATCCGAATGTAGATACTTTAAATATCCCGTATAGAAGTTTACCCATTAATCGCATTTTCAAGTCAAATTCAGGCGGATTATTAATCGAATATGATAAAATTCGATTTTGCACGATCGAAATGGGATTCCAAAATAAGTTTTAGACGAACTTCAGGAATTTGGCCAATTATGAAGGAAATTAGCCGTTTCTTAACCGATTATGATGAAATTCGGTATACACGATGGAAAAAGGATTCTAAAATAACTTTTTCTTAAAGTTCTGGAAAATAGCCAATTAGGAAGGACTTGGCCATTTCTTGATTGATTATGAACTGATAATAAGGCTAAGTACGAAGTAATTCGGTTGTTTTTGTTACCGATTTTATGTCGTATTTATCGAATTTCATCACAATCGGTTTAGAAATAACCGAATTTCTTCCTAATTGACCATATTCCAGAACTTCATCTAAAAATCCTAAATTTCACCATAATCGGTTAAGAAATAGCAAAGTTCCTTTTCAAATAGAAATAATCCGTTAGGTTTTGTACTGCTGTATCAATTTCATCTTTTTGTTTTTAGAGGGATGTTTAATGAACATTCATTCGTTAATATGTTCATTCATTAGGAATCTAGGTGGTGGTAGTTTTAGAAGAACTTGCATGTTCTGTGTTATTAATAGCGGTGAGTGATCAGAAGATAAATCGTAATATTGTACGTTACGGCCATTACAAGAGTCTAGCTATGCACTTTGTTACACAAAAGTCTAAAAGTCTAATTCTAGTTGTAGTCACCTCCCGCAAGAAAGGTGACCCTCTTTTGGAGTTTGTAATGTCTGATTCTAATGCCTGTTTCCGATTAGGAGTTGCATGATGGTATTCATGTTTTGGAGCATGAGACTCATATTGGTCTCCATCATTTGTATAAATTTATTCATTGATTCATTGACGGTGTTTATCACTTTATAAATTCCCTAGTTGTTGTTTGCGGTTGGGTTAAGAGAGTTACCTCTGCTAGCTTTTGAGTGCGATATTTTTAGATTAATCGTAGCAGACAACTCACCCGCGTTAGTGTCACTTTATAAAATATGGTTGAGGGTTTGCTGTTCCGCCCTTTGACGTGGAGTAATTTTTTTTTTGTTAACTCTTTGTACTCCACGCATCCTCTACCGATATGATTTTCACCACAATTACTGTATTTTCTAGGCTCTGGTTTGCTTTTATCCAGGTCATACTTGCTGCTGTCACGCAATTTGCCACATATTACACAAACAGCTGAGAGTTTGCAGTAGTTTCGCGAATAACCGCATATTCTTGACAGTTGGTTCGGGTAAGACTGTCGGGTAAGTCTTCTTGTGGAGTCAGCGGTTATTTTTCCGCGATCCTTTATTTTTTCATTAATTTCTCTGACATCTGTTAGTTTTTCGTGTAATTTATGTAAATAAGGTGTAATCTTCAGTATAAAATTTTCGGGTTCGATCATTGGTCGTATATCATACTCTATGTCAGCTGGTCCTCTTAATTCCCTCCTTCCCTGTCAGAAATGCAGGAGTTTCTTGGGTAACGAATCCCAGGTAATATACTGTTCCATTTGTTACGTTCATTTCCCACAAAAATAGCGCTGCGTTTTTAAATCCCGATTTTTCCGCTCTACTGAATTCGCTTGTGGATGAGAAAACGGAGTTAAGCTTTGTTGTATATTAAAGTACTCACATGTACCCTGCATGATTTGGCTAATAAATTGAACGCCGTTGTCGGATAAGATTGTACGAAGCAATCCGTATCTCAGAAAAACTTCTGAAATCAGCGTTTTGGCACAGTTTTCTGCAGTGGCCGATGTTAACGGGAATATTTCGATAAAGCGCGAAGTAATATCTTCGAAAATAAAAATCCATTTATAACCATCTTCGATCTCCGGCAATGGGCCAAGCAGATCAACAGCTATGTATTATGTTGAAACTTTGTTCTAAAACGGGAATTTTTAGTAAACCTCCTCGTTTAAGGTTTGATGGCTTATATTTCTGACATTGTTCGCATGATCTGACATACTCGGTTATATGTTTCCTAATGCCACGCCAATAATATTTTGATGCAATTCGACTAATGGTTCGGTAGATGCCGTAATGCCCAGCAGTCTGATAATTATGATAACGTTGTAATATATATGATCGATCTTTGTTTGGTACTACCAACTGTGCTTCCTCCATGTCTTGGTCAGGGACGAATTTGTAGAGCACAGCTTGTTCCATTATATATCCCCTGGCTACATAATTCGACACATCGGGATGATCAATAGTCTCGAAACTAGTTATGATTTTTAAAATTTCTTCATATCGACTTGTGATTTTCGAATATCGACAGGACCTCTGGTTGGGAAGTCTATTTGAAACGAGCTATTTCTTCCGTTGGAGGCCTTGACAAGGTATCGACGATGACGTTAGTCTTACCTGGAGTGTAAAAAAAATCAACATTAAAATTTTGAACCAACAAAATCCAACGGGCTAATCGGCCGGTGGTCGGTGCCAATTGACACTCTTGCGCCCTCAATATAGCGTCTAAATTTATTTAGAGCCCATATTACTGCCTGAGCTTCGCGCTCGGTTGTGTTGTAATGGCGTTCAGCTGGTAGAAGCAAGCGACTAGCAAACTCGATAGGGTATTCATGTTCACCGTTGCTCCTGGAATAAGACCGCCCACAGAGCATACCCACTAGCATCCGTTCTTATTATAAATGGCTTCTCAACGTCAGCTTGTTGCAAAATTGTTGCATTCGTCAGTAACAATTTCAATTTATTGAATGCCACATTTTGAATTTCGATCCATTCCCATTTAACGTTTAATTTTATTAAGTTGGACAGCGGTCGAGCGATTTCAGAAAAATTTTCGACGAACTTCCTATACCATGATGCTATTTGCAGGAATGTTTTTAATTGCTTAATATTGTTAAGTTCCTTAATTTCCGAAATGGCAGTTATTTTATCTGGATTTGGGTGTATACCATTCTCTCTGAAGAATAAGCACTTGTTTCTATTTGCTCGTAATTTGAATTTGCAAAAATGTTTGAATACTTCGGCCAGATCTGTCAAATGCTGTTGGAGTGTTTCGGAAATCACTACGATGTTATCTAGATACGCTAATATTATTACATGCGGCAGACCTGTTCTGAATCTATCGATGAGACGTTGAAATGTGGCTGGCGCATTGCATAAGCCAAAAGTCATGCGCTTAAAACGATGTAGTCCGTACGGTGATACGAAAGCAGTTTTATTTCTGTCTTCTTTTTTTATTGAAAAACGATCAATACGTGGCATTGGGTATCGATACCAATTCTATAACTGTAATCCGGCTTCGGAACCATGACGACGGGTGCTGACCACGAAGATTGACACTCTTCTGTAATGTCGTCTTTGATCATCTTTTGGATTTCTTGACCCAATATTTCACATTTCTCTTTCGACATTTTATACTGTGGGATTGATACATGTGCATGATCTTCTGCTACAATACAGTGTTCAGCGTAGGGTGTTGGATCTTCCCCTAGAGGTTTGTCGCCAATGTATATAAATGTGCCGAGGTACTTGGCTCATAAAGGCCAATTGAATCAAAATTTAATCTTGCTTCTTCTGTACTCGATTCGGTCTCCTGAATATCAGCAACTGCAAATGGTGTTGCTTTGGGTGACAGTTGGGGCATGTACTTATAACATAACCTTTCAGGCCGCAACGGAAACAAGATAATTCGTATTTTACTTCTTTATCAGAACTGTCTAAATCAGATCTGACTTTTTCAGTATTTCTGGCAGGTTTCCTGGAGCAAACTGAAATATCGTGACCATTTTTCTTACAATATTTCGATGGCTTAGTTGCAAAAGGGCGTAACCCACATTTTTAAAATTTGTGGAAAAACGCAAAACAAAAATGTCAATATAAATTGGCTGAATAAAATTAAATATGGAACGTGACTTAGTTAGGTTTTACATAGTATCGCCAGTTGTATAATCTTCGAAAAAATACTCTTCCTCTCGGGCAGACGTTAATAATTCGTTGAATGTTTTAAATGACTCGCGTTTAACTTTCCCGCGGATATGTTTAGACAACAACCTACAGATCATATCTAGTTGCACATGATCAGGCAACACATCTGGCAACTGTGCAAATAGTGCACGAACATTACAAACGAATAGGTCAGTCTTGACGTTTTCTGCTTGCGACTTCGAAAATATCATTTTATAGATTTGATAAGCAGGTTTCTTTCGTCCAAAAGATGTCTGTAAAAGTTTAACAGCTTCTTCAAATGTTTTCACTGTATTTTTGATGCCCTGCCACCATGCACCTTACCATGTGGCAGTTGTACCTTCCAAAAGCAAAGGCAATGCTTTTAATGCAGATAATGATTATAGGTTTGAATTGCGTCAATAAAAGCTTCGACGTTCGACTCTTTTTTCCCATTGAATCTTGATGTACATTTTGCAAAACTACCGGTGTTATTATGCATATTGGAATTAACACTACCTGGACTTACACATCTAAATTCATTATTTTGATTTTTGTTTTGTATAGTTTGTAATAATAGCCTGGAACTGTTCGTTTGTCATAACGATATTTTGATTGGTTTCACCTTCAGCCATACTTGGATTTTTTTTTTACTGATTTATCAACGGTGGTTTTGTCTACTTTTGGAGGCATTTATTACACTTAACTATTATTTTACTGGTATATTATAATGAACAATGTTCAAGATGTAATTGAATAAAGCACTATACAATTTATTTGACTTCTCAATACTTAGACGCAGGAAGCTTGATGGCGAAGAAGATTTCTCAGAAATTGTCGAAAATTATTTCTTGAAATCGAATGATGATTTTATTAGTATTTTTCAATGACGAGAATCGAATTTGTTGGTGATGGATTGAACCAAAAAATCTATTCGACGAACAACGAAATGATGGCAACTAAATCATAAAATCACCAACCACGTTTGGCTTCACGTTGGGGAATTACTGTAGTTAATAAAAATGTGTTTCGATTTTTGTAACTAATTCCTCCTTCCTGTAATTAGTCTTCTTTCACTTCGCTTCAGCTCTTCCTACTTTTCCTTGTTATCACCTTCTACTTGTAGAACTTCGAATCGATTACCAGTTATTATTCAGGATGGATTTAGAGCTTTATGCTCTTTAGGTTTGAGACACCCTCCGCTGGAATTTTTTTTTTGGTTTTAATCTATGCAATCTGTTCTGGGGCTCAAGGCAATCCCAACTCTTTAAGGCACCTGCACATTGCATAGTTTCATGCCAACCGATTAGTGCTGACATGAAAGATGGGTTGGCCCATGGATTCTACACTCTCAACAGAGGGTTATAGATGTGTTCATCTTCATCACCGATCGTAATCAGATGATGAAAAATCCCTTTTGCATCCCGCCCCTATAGGGATTCGAACAGGGTACCTCTCGATCCAACCGCAGCAGCTTTAACCACTGTGCTGTTTGGTCGGTAGGTTTCTTTTTCTTTTTAACGTCATCGTAGCATAACGTTCAACTCCTGTTTGCACTAATATTTGTGGTAGAGATACATTTTCATTAACCTCATGTTAAATCTTTTCCACAATTTTATTATTTGTTTCACTCATTTATTGCAATGTTTGATGAGCTAGCATTTTTTGATTGGAATTTTGATATTTACTGTGATTGACGAACAGTTGGAATCTTTTTCGGAAGAAACAGACCCATCGTCGCATCCCCTTTACGACTGCAAGACGATTTAAATCGAATCTTTCTGCTTTAATAACTAATACATAGTTAAAATAATATGCCGTTTCTTGTAAAAGTGGGATCAACATGACCCCCTTCTGAGGAATAGTTGTAGGGTAGCTTTGGCAATATAAAAGTGGTTTGATCAAAAAGGTAGGATACTAGACACTTATAACAACGGGTTTCCAATCCTCAAAACATTTGAATGGTTGGATCCTTCGATTTCGATTCCTTCGAATTTTCGAATTTCAATCTGTCCTCTGCATATTTTTTTTTGTCTTTTTATACTTTTTTAAACGTCCTTAGCGGCAAATGGTTTGACCATCCCTCGATATTTCTTTTTTTAATACCATCAAGCATTATTTCTGCTGCTGATATCGATCAGTGTCATGCTTGCTCCATTTATTTTGAAGTCACAAAAGCCTTTGAGTTACTTCGCCTCAGCTACTCGCAGCACTTTTGGGGAAATCTGCGAGTCAGTAAGAACTTTAAGTAAGAATGCGATAGACAGAATGACATACCGAATTCTGTCATCATTTATCTGATTTTCACATAATATATACAAGTCTGACATTATAAATTCTTCATGTCATATCAAATTTTAACGTCTTATGTAGGATTCTGAAATATATTTATCGAAATAGATAAATATATCGTATTCTAAAATTATTTATTGAGTTTTGGCTTGGTATATCAAATTTTTACCGATATACCGAACTACATACTGCATCATAAATTCACATTTTGACATGACATATCAAATTATAATATGATTTACTAAGGTATGGCAATATCGAACTTTGATCGAATATGGGACATGTTTATGATATCGAGTTCTAACATAGTAAAATAAATACAAATTCTGATATTGCATATCTAATACTGACATGAAGTATGGAAAAATTCAAATTCTGACGTGACATATCAAATTTTGACGTACCACATCGAATTCTGATATGATATGTCGATTTCTGACATAATTTATTAAATGGTGGTAACTTCGATACATACACATTGTGTTGATATAACTAGTACTTAATTTCTGTTGGTTTTGCATACTCAGGCACGAAGGTATCAACTTAAATTTTACATTAAACGTAAAGCCAAGCAATCCAAGGGAAAGAATCCTATTGATTTGGACGTTATACCGATGAGAGTGTTCGGCTATAAGAAGGTTTTTGTAAAAAATTGATAGCAAATAAAAGATGTATTGATCTTAAACTTTTTCATAAACTGTATGTAGCTTTATTCGAAAAAAATTAAAAAAATTTATTTTTATTAATTTTTTTCATTTTACGGTTGAAATGAAATGTTCCAAAATGACATAAGGTAGACAACTGACGATTTCGATAAAAATGGGATTGCAAGTTATGGCGTATGTCCAATTAGGTTGGAACTTCTATAATTCTTAACTGATTTTGATGAATTTCGACGTGTACAATTAGAATGAAACTTGGATATTTTTTAACTAGTTGTGATAAACTTGGAATGATAATTATAAGAAATCTGAACTATGGAAATTCTGTAAAGCAGTAGCCATCTTTCTTAGCACACCTCTAAGAGAATGTAGCAACCCAACTCATTGTGTTACATACATAACTGGCCTGAATGTGTCGTATTCAATAAAAATTCAAATATTTTTATAAATAATAATGATCAAGCCTCTTATAATCCCGATCTACGATTTGGAAAATCCAAGTAACTATTACCCAACTCTTGCCTCCAATGAGTGAAACTTCTTTCACTAATATTTTTTGTAAGCAGGCGTTCTTCACAAGCTGATGATTAAAAAAATCTTTACAATTGAGGAAACAGTCAGTCCCGAATAATTGCTAAAGAATTTACCTAATTTGTTGATCAATCTCAGAATTCTCTTTCGGACCGCGTCGTTCAACTATTTATTTCGTGTATATTCCTCGTCAGATTTCTGATAGATTTATACTCATTCCAGAGAGATTTAGATCAGAGTAAAGAATTTTAGGCTGTGGATTCTCGAGCGTTCTTCGGTTTCTTCTTCTTAAATTTTGGACATCCTTGATTAGCTTAAATCTGAAAATTTTTGGTTAAACCTCCATCGCATAAAATTTTTTATGTATACTGTATTTTATTTTTTACCTTCTGCAATAGTAGCAAATAGTAACCAGAAACTTCATTTAATTTGTGTTGATAAGCAACTCCCGTAATGCATTCCACCGATCATAGAACTCAATTTAAGTTAATTCATTAAATAATATTAAAAACACTCAACTAAATGCAATTTTTAATTTATTACAAAAAAACAATTAAATAAATAAAACAAATTTTTTTTTATCACAAATATTAAAATAATTAAGAGAATAATTTACAAAGAACAATTTTTAATGTATGCCTTCCTTGAAAAAATAAATTTAATAAAATCGCTTTTTAATAGAAATAAATTAAAAAAAAAAAAAAAATTTAATTACTACTTGTATTGCCAAATTATTTATTGTTAATTTAATTTTATCTTTTTTAATTATTTTTGCAATAACCATTTTAAAGGGGTCCCGATCATTATAACATATTTCTTAGGCCGTGTACCGTATACCATACTGAAATATTTTTTAATGAAACACGCCGTAGAGAACGGAAGGATCCCTAGTCGATATCAGTACGTGGAAAACTCATGCTCCACCTACTCGTAAAAAATAACCGTTATATGTACGGGTAAGTGGAACATGATCTTTTCACGTATAACTATTGACAAAAGTCTTCAATGCAAAATCCATCCATGCCTGTTAACTGATTTTATTTATGTTTTTTTGGCATTTGTTTTTATCCAGATTTTCTTGTTTCACCAAAAATTATAATTACACGGATGTTGCTGTCCAGATTGTGCCGAAACACAATAAAAAATGTATAGTTCCATGGCAGAGGGGAACATTTTTCCAAAGGAATTGAACAAGCTCAATATGTATTTAACTCTTAAACGAATAGGGCATTTTTCTGGTGTACTGGGGCAAAACAAACTGCCAATGAAATTTTGTTTCATATGTTTAATTAAGTGCGTGCAATCTCCCCCTCCCCCTCCCTCTCCCATTTATTTCCTATCACGACAATCTCTGCGAAAAATCGAAAAAAGACAATTGAAAATGATAACAAAAATTAGGAAACTTAATTAGAAAATTAGTTCGTGTATGTATGTGTACATTCGATAATTTACTAATTTTTATAAATTTTTATTATATACATACATACATTAGTGATTGAGTTGTAAATTTTTTATTTATGCGAACGTTTTTTTTTTTTTTTTTTTTTTTTTTTTCAATTTCAACCGAAAAAATCATAAACAGAATTTCCTAGAATTTCGTCAGAGCCTATTTAGGAATGTGACAATTTTATTTGTAGTTCTACGTTTATCCAAATTTTGGAACACAGCCTGGCATAATTTGTTCCTCTATTAAACCAAAATGCCGTTTTTCCTCGTATCTTTTAGCTTTTGAATTGTTGCTGGCTTATTGGCAAATACCTTACTTTTGAGATAATCCCAAAGAAACCTATTTTGCGAAATAATGCGTCCCGGGAATTTCTTGTACAATAAAGCCTACTTAGCATTGGCTATGTGGCATGTGGCATGATATATGACAAAACTTGAATATTTTGATGTTGGCGTAAAATGCTTTGTAAAAGAGTGATCCTAGATATTTGAATTAATTCCCCTTCTCATAATGTATACTTCCTGAAATGAAGTCTCTGCGCCTGTGTCATCTAGTGGTGATTATGAATTTAGTCTTCGTTTCGTTGATCTGAAGACCAATTGGTTGAACTGTTAATTTCAGCGGAAGGGGTACCTCTTTCAGGGAGATGATGTTGCGAGCCAGAATGCAAATGGTGTCAACGTATGCTAATAGCTGGATTGATTTATAATACAGACGGCTGCGCTGCGATATATTGAGCTGAAGAATGACACATTACAATGATAGGTTGAAATGAGTTTGAACTGTTGCCTTTTTGTTCAGGTGATTTTTTTTATAAAATTGAGCAATTCAAATAATCGTTAACAATAAAACTACGGATCTCAATGCCTTTTGGTAAAAGTATCAACCATCGAAATTGGAAAACTATTCCAATGATCTAACGCTCAATTACATCAATTTTTTGGATGTTTTGTGCTGCCAGTGTCCAAGTCTTGCAACCAAACGTGACCACTGGTCTAATCAGCGCCTGGCAGATGTCCAGTTTTACTCTGCACGATATATGACAATACCTGAATACTATATTATGATGTTGGCGTAAAACGTTCGGTAACCTGCTGCGATCCTCGATGAAATGTCCAGAGAAACGCAGTTTTGTTCAATGATCAGTGATCCTAGATATTTGAACTCATTCTCCTTCTCATATTGTATAATGAATTCAAATATTGTCAGCGTATGCTAATAGTTGGGTTGATTTATAATCAGCTGCGCTGCGATAAATTGTGCTAACGAATGACACATTACAATGATAGGTTGAAGTGAGTTTGAGCTGTTGGCTCTCCTTGCCGCACTACCACAGTTGCGAGTGGGCCCAAGGTAAGGAGGAGCCCACGATAATTTACCAAATGTTCAAATATTAGTTCGCAAAGATTAGATATATTGTTAGATCAGGTGAAGCATATTTTAAACCAAAGGTTCACAATCAATGTAATAATTATGTGTAAAAAATACGCTAAAATATGTAAGAAAAAATTTGTGAGAATTATGAGCCCAACTACATAATAAATCAAAAGACAGATGAGATGTCACCGTCGATAATGAGAAGGCGAGTCAAGTAAGACACTTGAGGTTACTTTCAGATTGCCAAAATCCGAATTAAAAATTTAAAAATGAACCCGGTTTTTCGCGCCTCTTTAAAATGTTTTCACCACCTAGGAGTGGTTAATTTAGCCCACAGTACTCATATATATTGTTATCAGAACAAATGGCCATTACTTAATTTTGTGAAATTGTGTGTGTAACACAAAAAATTATTTATTTGTATAAATATAAATAAGAACTTAAGCAAATTGAACAAGTTTTCAACTGTACGAACTCCATCTTCGGTGCTAAGAGGGTAGATTGACATGCTGCTGATCTTCAGTTCAATCTTCGCCGCTGTTCAAAAAAGCATTTTTCTATTTAACATCTACTAATTTTTTAATGGAAGATTGCTTTCGCGTTATGTTTGCATGTTATAAAAAAAAAAAAATTCAAATGAAATTTTCTGGCCAACAGAATATGAAGATAACATACACAAAAAATACCACAACGTATAAAACGTACAATATACCGATGTATCACACAACTACTATAATAAACGCTGCTGAATTTTGCTGGCCTGTTACAAAACCAATACTTCAAATTAAATTTTCGAATAACAAACACATTTCGTGTGCTCTCTATTATGTTTGCCTGTTAAAAAAGAAAATTTAATTCGGATTCGAACAGGCGCGATCAGAATTTAAAAAGAAACAGATTTTTTCATGAGAAAATTTCATCTAGAATATTTTTTGTTGTACCAGGCAAACATAACTCGTAAGCAGTCACAAATGTTTTTTAAATCTGAAGTAAAAAAAAATGTTTGGTAATAACGAAGATCGAACTCAAGACCAACTATATAATAAACCAAGACATTCTTGACAACCACACCACCATCTTACTTTATATCCTACTCTACGTACAAACGAACAAACAAGCTTCAATAGAAATTTTCTAGGTCTGATCTTGTTCAGAAAATTTCATTTGAAATATTTTTATTATATATAACAGGCAAATATAGCTCGAAAGCAACCGTGCAATAAACAATTAGAAGATGTTAAAAATACAAAAATATCTCTTAATCAGCCGTGAGGATTGAACTGAACACCAACAGCATGGTAATCTGCTCTCTTATCAAAACTCCATGCTTTTATATTTAAACACATTTTCAATTTGCTTAAGTTCTTATTTATATTTTTTGGAAATAAATAATTTTCTCTGTTACAAATTTAATTTCCCGAAATTAATTAATGGCAACAAGTAATAAATTTAATATCAGTATTTTACATAAGTACATTAAATATTCACTATATTCAAAATTACTTTTCTGATTCGTGTCATTTGTTTTGATGTAGTGAAAGAGGGCGTCACATATAGGATGTGAATAAAGCTTTAAATTTTGTATGGATTCGAACTCCTAGTTTTTTCAAAATAATTCTCGCTCCAAACTTACACATAATAAATTTAGCATGAATGCTCATTCAGATTACATTGTACAGCATGTGAGTTATCCTATAATAATAAATATGACTAAAGCTTAATTATTACCAGCCATGTATTCTGCTTTCATGTATGTTTCCGTGTGAAGAATATACCATATTTTGGGTTTTAGAAATGTTCAATTTTATTTTCCAACTGGACAAGTATTCGTTTATAATCCTAATTGCTGATTCAAGATTTTCGAATATACATTTTGGATTTAATGATGTAGTTAATAGGGCCATGTGTCTGCAAACATGTGAATAGTCTACATATATTAGGACAGGGTAGCTCAGAAATCAAAATGTTGAAAAGCGTCGGGCTCAAAACAGCAGTTAATTAAGAACATGGAAGTTGTAGTCGAATAAAGTCTATGAATTAGGCCATCATGTCAAACGGTACCAAATGCTTTCTTTTCTCAACATCTAGCATAGTGAAGCCTGTAGATAATTTATCATTAAGTTTGTTTCTGATATTATTAACTACTCTGTAGACGTATAGTGGACAGTCCCCTTCGATAGCCAAATTGTTCTTTCGGTATGACCTTATTATTATGAGTATGTTGCTCGAGTCTCCTTAAGATAACGCGCTCAAATATTTTGCTAATTGAGGACAGAAGTGAAATATGTATATCTATAATTAGATGGATTTGATTTGTTTTTATATGGTTAAGGTATAGCTATAATATTACCTTTCTTCCAAGCATTAACTATAAACATTTTTCTGGGACATTTTTTTAGTGCTCTATTGAGTGGCCCAGGAGCTTTGGTTGTTTGAGGAATTTAATTATCGATTGGATTTCCGATGGCTCGGTCCAATTTAGTCATGCTTAGATAACCAATATCTACTGAATTTATTATATTTATGCTTGTTTTAACTGCTGCGCCAGTTGAGGCATTCAGGTAGCCCTCAGTAATAGAATGTGCTTTAAAGAATGACTTTGCTACTGCTTCAAGCTTTTCTTGGCTAGTGATTAACAGTTTAAAATTCAAGTGTTTGAATTTGGGGTTTTGTGAGTTTTGTTTTTAGAAGTTTAGTAGCTTTCCAGAATGAAGAAACTCCAGTTTTATTTAAAGTCATTAAGTAATTAAACCATCGAAGGTTTCTAATTTCATTAATTTTATTCTGAATTTAATAGTTTAACATTTTGACGGTAGTTTTGAGATATGAATCCATGAGTACGTTAGAATTGCCTTCGGATTGTATTTCGAATTTGGATTAGCCTTTTGGTTTCATCATATAATTCAATATCATTTTTTTTTGTAGTCAGACTTGCTCAATAGCATTATTTATTTCAGTTATGGACTTTATTCCACACATTGACGTTTGACTAAGTTTTAATTGATTGCTAATATAATAGAAAACTTGCACCAGTAGGCTTTTCCAAAGTTCGGTATGTATGATTCATAGTTAAAAGTATCTACTTGGTCTGTGAATCTAAACGCAACAGTGATCATTTGATCAGATGATAACTCATTTTTGACTTTAACTTCAGTAATGTTTTTTACATTTTTAGCCAGAATAATATCTATAATAATTATTGATGGTGTACCTCTACTTGAACTTGGATAGTATAAAAACGCAGTTTTACCTGCTAAATCTGATTCAACGTAACGCAAACAACTTTAAAAATTATATAAATAATAAACTTTTTGAAAACATTAATTTTAATTCAATAAATTTAATTATCCTGCTTTACATTTCTATAAAATTTTTTTTTTAAATTTTAGTTTTAGGGGAAATTACAGTTAATTTAGTTTTTGTCAAAATTATTTGTACTGACAAATTTGTTTTCAATATTATTTGTTCAATACGGAAAAAAATCAAAATAAAATATTAAATCAATGAAATTTAAAACTATTTTTTGCTAATTAAATAATGATATAGTCACTCATGTTTTGTATGCAGATGGTCAGTTTTTGTTTAGCCTCTGTAACATCTAGCAAGTGGTTCAAAAATTTATTGTTAACATCACCTAGAATCTTATCCCCCTCGATTTTCTTGGGACCCTGCTATAAATTTTTGGTCTTTTAAGATCATAAATATCTTCCACTTTAACTTAAACCACCGCAAGTTTAAATCGAAATCCTGCCCTGGCCGAAACAAATAATTATACTCAAGATTTTTGTTAAATTTCGTGGCAATGACTTTTCTTATGTATGGGAGCATTATTGTGCTGAACAGCAAATTAAGGACTGACTAGTCCATCAACCAGGAATGTTACTTCATGAAATAAACCAAAATTTAACTATGGACTTGAACAGTTGTAGTTTGTAGGTCATACAGACAAACGGAATATGATCTACCGCCAAGAAATGAAACGTGAACGGCATAATATAACCCCTTTGATCTACCTAGCACTATTTTATGTCCAAACTAGTTTACCTTGGGCAGCAAATAAAAGTTTACACGGCTGTACAAACAGCACTAATCAGGAGAATGTTCTATTTCGGTTAATTTAATGAAGTAATATTGCTGGTGGATGATATACTAGTCGGTCCTCAATTTGCTTTTCAGGACAATAATGCTCCCATACATAAGAAAAGTCATTGCCACGAAATTAAACAAAAATCTTGAGTATAATTATTGTCTCGGCCAGAGCAGGACTTCGATTTAAACTTGCGGATGCTTAAAGACCAAAAATGTGTAGCAGGGTTCCAAAAAAACCAAGGGGTTAAGATTCTAGGTGATGTTAACAACAAATTTTTCAACCACTTGCTAGATGTTATAGAGGCTAAACAAAAACTGACCATATGCATACAAAACATGAGTGACTGACTATATCATTATTTAATTAGCAAAAAATAGTTTTAAATTTTAATGATTTACTATTTTATTTTGATTTTTTCCATATTGAACAAATAATATTGAGAACCAATTAATAGGTACAAATAATTTTGGCAAAAACTAAATTAACTGTAATTTTACCTAGAACTTAAAATTTAAAAAAAAAAAATTTAGAAACGTAAAGCAGGATAATTTTTATTGTCACCGAATTTATACATTTTTTACAAGTAGAAAAAACTATTTTATATAATCCAATAAGATGAATAAATTATTCCCTGTGCTAGTTAAAGCAGTGTCGGGAGTAATTTTTTACTAGCAGGTACCTTTACAGTCGTTTACTTAACTAACAATAAGGAATACTTAAAGTTTGACATTTAAATTACCACAACGCCAGAAGAAAATGCTTAGTACCTTATAGATTAAAATATACCGTACTGGTAGAATATTTGAGATCCGGAAAAGAGGAAGTGACGGTGACAATTGTGACTTACGATGAAGTAATCGAACTGCATGTTTTTGCCAAATAAAAAGTGATCTGAGATTTTCAAAGTACATTCCGCTCCATTATACAAAGCCATATTTAATTTTATACTCGACTATTGCAAAATAGTAAATTTTAAGTACATCAAAAGGAACTAAAGGGCTTAGTACGTATATTTTCCGAATGGAAACGATCATACTTTTGCACAACTGATTAATATGAGGTTTCCAGTTGAAAGGTTTGTCCAGAACAATTCCCAGGTATTTGAATTCGGTTACTTTTTCAATTGTTTGAGGTTCGACGTTACTATTCAGCGAACCTGGATAATTGATATTTAATTCTGGTGTATGCAATGTACCTACTGTAAATATCATATACTTCGTTTTGGAACTCAATATTAGCTTGTGCGAAGCGAACCAGTTTCTAAGCAGTCTCATGTCATCTTTCATTTTAGTAGTTAGCTCCAACTAGTGCCATGTCGTTGGCAAAAGCTAGAGGAAATCCATTTAAGTTTAGCGAACACAACGAATTTATGTAAATTAAAAACATAGTAGTGCCTAAAACTGACCCTTGTCGGACTTCCACATTTATGATTAATTGATTGCTGTTAGCATTATTAATCTTTACACTTTGTTTTCTTTGTTTCAAATAAGATTTAAACCAGTTTAACGAGGCACCTCTAATGCCAATTTCTTCCAATAGTAATAGTATTGAATGATCAACACAATCGAAAGCTTTGGCTATATCTACGAATACTGCGGCTGTCTTTTTATTGTTATTGAGGCTAGAATAAATTTTATTGGAAACATAAGAAGAGCATCCTTCGTACTTTTGTTACAAGTAAAGCCATATTGTCTTTCGTTTAAATAATTTATTTTAGTTAAATAATTGTTCAGACGAATTTTGATCAGATTTTTGAAAATTTTGAAAAAACATGAAAGAATTAATATTGGACGATAGTTAGATGGATCATGTTTGTCTCCTTTTTTAAAGAAAGGAACAGCAGATGATATCTTTAGAGCTTGGGGGAAGTTACCGGTACATAGACTCCAATTAAAATTTTTTGTTAAAACTGGAACTAGCACAACAATAACTTTTTTAATCGTTATTATGTTAATATTATCTATTCCGGCCGATGTTTTAGTTTTTAATGTAACTGTGATATAGCCACTAGTTTTGCTTCTGTGATTGAAAAAAAAAGAAAAAATTGCTGATTAAACGACCTCTGCCATATAAGTTGTTAAACAAAACATTGGGTTCTGGGATGGTTTGCGTTAATTTTTCACAACATTTACAAAATATTCATTTAAGGAGTTTGACACTTGAAAATGATCTGTCAATAAAGTTCCTGAATTCCCATCCTCAATATTAATAATAGGCTTTTCTGATTTCTTTATATTTAAAATATCATTAACTATTTTCCACTGTGCTTTATTATCACCTTTTGTTGAACTAAATTTATTATTATAATAAGAGACATTAGTTTTATAAATTTCGACTTTTAGCCGTTTTGATAATAAACCGAAATATTCTTTTAGCCTATGGTTATTGGGATATTTTCTCAGTTTTTTATAAATAGTCATTTTCTTTTGAATTAGCTTAAGTAGCCTTTCATTCTTCCATGGCTTTAGCATAACATTTGCCTTGTTGTTTTTTTTAAGAGAGGAGGTATTTAAAATGTGTTCTTTAAGCGTTTGTAAAAATGAATCAAAGGCATCTGAAGAATTTTCGTAACTATCAATATTAATGTTTCAACAAGTTTATTATTTATATAATTTTTAAAGGTGTTTGCGTTACGTTGAATCAAAAATTTAGCAGGTACAAATAATTTTGGTTAGGACTGTATATTAATTCCTGGGAAATAAGTTCTAAATAAGTTAATTTTTTTTGTTTACCTGCACTTATTTGTATTCCAATATTATCAATTACCATTGTATTAGTTACTGGTAGTAAATCATGTTTGTCACCTTTCCTGACAATGTCACCCCTCCTCCACTTCTGGTAGGTCTATCTAATCTATATGCATATAATGAAATTTGAATCACGATATTGAGTGAAGTTTCAGATACTAAGGCTAGATCAACAAAGTTTACTTTTAGAGAGTTATACAATTTAACTATTTCATTTTTAAAGCCTCTAGAATTCCAAAGGCACAAGTTTATTTTACTTATAGTATTACGTACAGGTATTTACATGCCAACTCTGTGATTTTGTAGAATTGTTCTTCTTTGGCCTTACATAATTTCAGCTCCTAAATTACTTCTGCTACTAGTGTTGTAATTTCAGAGGGGCTGAACAGGTTATTTTTTGTAGTATTAGCTGTTACACTAGAATATAGTAAATTTGAAGTTGTCGGCGTCTCTTGTCTATGAAAATTTGTTTTGTTTGAAATCAGATTCAGTTAAAATCAGATTTATCTTCATTATTTATAGCAGTTTTAGATACATTCAAAGATGGCGGACCGCATGGCAATCTACCATCTCCGTTCACTTGTTTTGTTGAATTTCACATTAACTGTATAACTGTCTTTGTATTCACCAAATTTTTATATTTTTATTTACGTGTTGATTCAACAAAATTTGAAGGCCGTTTCATGAAAATTAAAAAGTTGAAAATGTGTGATCTCACGAGCTCACAACAGTAGTACCAATTCCTTTTTTTTTGACCATTCTCCGCTTTATTTGCTAACTTTTGACATTTCTTCATTTCTTAAAAGGTTTCCAGTGGATACATTTTTGATATTGGAATAATTTTTGATAAATGTATTTCTCCCGCGATTTAAAGTAGTTTCATATTTTAATTTTTTGACATCTGTGTAATTTGTTTTGTTTTTATTTGTGTTAAATTTCATTCATTTATTCGATTTTTTTTGTGTTGTAACAAAATGGCAGAATTGCCACAAGAACTGTCTTTATCAAGACAACATCAACTGACCTTGCAGAGGAAACGTATGTTGGCGGTAATGTCGAAAGACATTATTGCCACTCACACTGTGGTAGTGGCCTATGTAGCACACGAGCAGAAGTCGTTAGAAGTTTTATTAATAAAATGGTAAAATAATAAGAAAAATTCCACAAATAGCACAATCAAAACACAAAAACCAAAATTAGAACACTTAAAAATTGACACCGATAATATATCCACTAGAAAACTTTTAAGAAATGAAGAAATATCATAGCAAACGACAAAAAGGAGAATGAGCAGCTCGTGAGATCACACATTTTCAACTTTTTAATTTTCATGAGACCGCCTTGAAACAAGAATGTCGTTGTATGTTTCATAATGCGACATCACCATGTGCCCTCTTGGTTGATACACTTTGCATAACGCTTATTTCGGTTAATCTTTTGAAAATATGTACACATAAAATTTAAAATATTATTGTAAAATAAAGAAGTGACTCGCAAAGCAAAGCCTTAAACTGAAACGAAATCACCTGTTTCATAAAACCGTCAAGGTTATGATGGCTAGCAAACGTTTTTTTCAACCTCACAAAAACTCGGTCACCGTGGTCATTCTCTTGTCGTGTATCGGACTATTTGCATCCTCATTTCTTTAGTCGTGTTACTTGCACCGACCATCAAATTTTTGGATTCTCTTAGTCGATTGAAGCGCCAATCGTCTTTTGAAGTGAGAAACATCCGTTTACGTTACACTCATATTACGTCAGTTCGATTGATGAAAAGGATACCAATTTATATGGAACGAGTTACACGTCGTTGAGACGGCCAAATTACAAGAAGAGTAACAAATTAAGTGAAGATGTTTTAAGAATGACTTTCTTTTGAACTAATTTTACAACGAGGGGACTTTAAAAAAAAAATGATGAAACCAGTAAAGGCGAAAACAATGTTAAAACTGTGGGGCATCTCGGCATATTGCTTAGTGACAGACGTTATTCAAGTAATTAAATTAATCCTACAAAAGTTCGGTCGAATTTGCAAAAGGAGCAACTGTATTAGTAAAAGATTGTGGCAGCGAGAATATGACACTAATATGTTACTGTGGTGTAGCAAATCCCAATGTGTGACGAACATTCACAAAATCATTGAAGCGGTTGAGTCACAATGAGGCGGTTATAATGAGGCGATTTAGTTTGTAAACGAAATTTAATTGTACACCATTTAGACGTAAAAACAGCATTTTGAAATGGGAAATTAAATTAAACCTGTTTCATGAAACGGACTGTGTGTTTTGCAAAATCCGATGCAAAAAAAACGTTTATTTGTACAAACTAGGCTTATCAAGCTACATTGAAAAAGTGCGGTGAACCATAGACTGCATAACGTAATACAAAAGACCAGAACAAAGACCAGATAAAATATAACTGGGTACTACTGAAATGAGTCGTTAACCTGATGGGAATGCAAATTATGTTTAAAATAGAATTGATCTTAAATCGAACAACGGGGAAGTGTTCTTCTGTAATGGTGATACTTTCAACCACCAAGGCTGTGTATATTTCAGATTTAAGTAATTTTTCACAATAATCAGTAAACGTGTGTTTCTCTAAACAGGGCCCAAGAATTTGACCTTTGCCCAGTTACTGTGGAGTATCTATTTAAGGGTTCGGTAAAATTCTTATTTGTTCTTTTTGCAAATTCCCTTTCGGATTCAAATATCCAAACCACATTTTCCTGAACATTGCGTCTTTATCACTCACACAAAACTCGGCGCAAAAATGTTTATCGAGTTGAGCAAAGTAAAGTATAAGTCAGGTTAATAATTATGCAATTGTTGCATTGTAGCTCTTCCTTTAGTTCACTATAATAAATTAGATATTTGATCAAGAAACCGCCATTTATAGCCTTTCAGAAAATAATTCGTTTCTAAACAGATAAAAAATTTCCGTTTTATACAGGTTTGGCTCATCCTAGACACATTCCATTAAATTATTAAGGTTCTATTCCAATTATGTCATTTTTTCATATAAAATTAAAATTTTCTGTGCGCACTTTTAAAAAATTCAACAACTCAAAATTCGATAAAAATTTAAAAAAAAAAATCAAACGCGATATATTTAAGGTTTTGTATTATATACTTTTACACAAAAACCACTAGTTAGCTAATATAAGATCCTTAATAGAAAAACAAAAGTAAAAATACAAACGTAGTTGTAATCAAAATTCAGGACGAGATTAGTTTTATATAAATAAGTAAATAATATTATTTTTGATTTTTGATTTATTTATTTCGTAAAATTAATAAATTTAAAAAAATTAAACTGCCCATTTAATACATACATACTAATAAATAAATAAATTTAAGAATTTATCTAAGAATATCACAAAAACAAACAAAAAAATCTTGTACTGCACTAAAACAAAAATAATAATTTTTAACATATTTAGTATGGAGTCCAACACGCTCCTGATATAACACTTAAATAGCATAATTTTTGTCTAGTAACTACATAAATAAATAAATTAAACAAAAAAAACTTTGTACTGTGATCTCCCGAAGGATCACAAATTTAAATAAATTTATTGTCAATGGGATATTTTTTTATATATGATGAATTACAAAAAACCTAATTATGGATAACATAAATACCTAACTTAAGGAAATAAGTTTTTAGAACAAACAAACGTCATTTAATAAGATATTTAGATAAATATGGACTGATTTTTTGTATTTTAATCTAAATTTGTTATAATTTGTAAACAGAAAATTTTTAACATTAAATAATTTCATCCTTCTTGCCCTATTAAAAAAACAAATGCAACATAATCTTGTTTTAATATTTATTTATTTTTTTTCTTATTTCAAATTTTTAAATTTATAGCAAATTTATATAAAAATGCAAATTTGAAATGAAACATTTATAAGTAATTAATATAGCAATTTATAATTATATAAATAAAAAAGAAACGAATGAAAAAATCCAGAGTCAAATTTTAGAAGTTATGCAGAACAAAATACAATAATAAATGAGACAAAAATAAAATAAAAATTTACATAAAAAATAGTTCAGCTTTTAATAAAGAAAATAAACAAAAAAAAAAAAATGGAAGAATTTTTCAATATTCAATTTGTTTATTTAATTAATCCCAGAGAACCGGTGTAGTGACGATAGCTAACGCGGTACATGGTAAGTAAAGCTTTGCGTCTAATTGGGGTTTGTAATTCAGACGCAGCATCAACAATTTAATGATTCTAGTCTTTAAGATGAGATATTTGAGAAGTTTTTTTTTTCCCCCTTTATTTAATATTACAAATCATTTAGTAATTTATCTTTCTTAAATGAAGATTCACATTTGACGGGCAGTAGCCCAATGGTTACTCCCGTTTGAATTTACATAGTAATTATTTTTCTCTATTCTAATTAAATGCAACTGCCCAATTCTAAAGGTTTCTGCCTTTAAAGTCTTCTTACTGCATTGGTGGTATCCAACAAACTTCGTATGTCTGCATTTTGGTGCCGAGATATCCACTGAATGTGTTTCTCCCAGAGATCGAATTTAAATACTATACAGAATGTATTAACAATCCTTATATTCCAAAATGGACGAATATTCATTAAACGAAATTGAAAAAACACAAAATACAAAAATTTTGTATTATGAATATACATGGATGTGAAGTTTTCTATTTGGGTGGCTAGAGTTATTGATTGCCTTTTTAATTAAAAAAAAGTTAATTTTTATTTACCAGGTGAGCAGAAATTTAAAAAAAAAAATTTCATCAAAAATCGCAAAAAATTTTTGTCATTTTAACAGGCGAACAGAAATTACAAGAAGATAGAATTGTCAGCAATATGACTTTATTTTGTATGTTCAAGTGTCACATAACTTGAAGTGGCACGCTTTGATACAAAATATTGTCACGTTGCTGACAATTATGTTGTTTTTTAAATTCTGTTCGCCTGGTAAAATAACAAAAATTTGTATGCGATTTTTCACCAAGTCCGAATTTATCAGTATTTAAACGAAAAACTGAGTAGAATTTATGTATAGATGAGTGGTTGGGTGGTAAGATGAAGGAGCGTTGTGAGAAAGGTTTGGAGTTCGATTCTTCAAACTTTCGACTTTATTTTTTTTTTAAGCAAAAATATGATTTTGTTTTATTTCCACGAATTTTATACCAAATTTCGATCCTTTTAAATGCCGTACTGAATCTCATATAGTTCCCCGGTGTTGACACTCGACACGCAAATATTATATATATATACCATTTATTTGAGCCACTGTTTTTATTATGTATTAGTTATGTACTTAAATTTTGTATTGCATTATATATAAATTCATGTTTCTCTTTTGATTTTTGTTATCGATACCAAATTATATTTTTTCTAAAGTAATTTACTAAATTTGTATTCAGTTGTATAGAACGAGTGGCTGAATAATATTCACATTATATACGAGTACCATACATAAACATTATAATTATAAATATATAAAAAAATAAATTTTATAACGTTCTGGAAAGGTGAATGCTTTTCATTTAGTGCTTGAATAAAAGTGACGTGATCCAAACACCAAAAGAGTGCCGTAAACCTGTGCCTAGAATAAACCAGCAGCATATTAAACCTAACCTACTCCGCCGCGAACACCCGGGTTCGAGAATTTTGTAGGGTCAAACCCCTTCTCATTCGGTCTTCTGGCTACATGATAAATTAATGGAATTTGATTTTCGTCTTGGATGTATCCAAGTTGATCTAGTAGGATGAATGCCTCTGGCCCTGGAATATTTTTTATTAGTATATTAGTTTTTAGTATTTTCTCGTCAGTTAAGTATGGACCGTAGATTAACGAGTTTGTCATGTGGGATGTGGATCTATGGATATGGTTTCGGATTAGATTGATTATATGGATGTCTATTCTATCGGATTTGTATTTATCGTACTGTACTTGATTGGATATATAGTGGAGATAACTTGTTTCGGCTTTACGGAATGCTCCTCTACAATGTCGTATGCATCTCCGTTCGAATAATCTTAGTTTTTCCATGTAGGTTGGACTCATATTGTACCATGTTGGGCATCCATATGTTAAAATTGGTCTGATTATTGTTTGGTAACAGATTGTTTTAACATTTTTGTCTATGAACTTAGAGTAAAAGATTTTCTGGTTGCTTATGAAGGCTTTCTGGCTTTTATTAGTTGCTTATTTATATGTTCATTTAAATAGCAAAACCGGTCGATGTTTATCCCCAGATATTTTACCAAGAGTTTTTGTTCAATTACGGTGTTGTTGATTTTTATTGAGAGTTCTTTGTCGGAACAATCGGAAATCAGAGACAGGCTAATCCCAAGGTTTTACTACTGTATATATTTCCCGGCATCCCGTTTTGATAAACTCTAAGTGCAATGGATGGAAAACACGTTATAGTTCAGGTATAATAATCGTACCCAAATAAAAAATTCAGACCAAATAATGACGTAAGATCTAAGACATAAACCTAAA
The DNA here is from genome assembly GCA_958295665.1 of Tipula vernalis. NCBI lineage: Eukaryota > Metazoa > Arthropoda > Insecta > Diptera > Tipulidae > Tipula > Tipula vernalis. The sequence goes on along the minus strand of OY282560.1, from coordinate 162,947,292 downwards.
TATATAAAAAATTCCATCCAGCGGATGTAGATTAAATGTTATATCTTTGGATTTTAGGCCCAACAACACTCAACAATTCGTGAAAAAGCTGTGGTGACATCCGATGGAAATTGAAAAAAGAGTCTACGTCGATTATCATCATCCCCGTCACAAGATTTTGGTAAAACCCTTACCCTGCCCTGTTCATGTTTAAGGGATTTACACAGAACAGGCGGCGAATTCTCCGTGACCGTTGTACCAACAATAAAGCAAGCGCACTAGGAGCATTATCTTATTTAACCAAACCCGTTGATTCATCAGTTGTCGTAACAAAGACAAGATAATTTGACCTAATACGACAAAAGACAAGTGAAATCGTGCAAATTTTTTAACGCGGTAAAATATGTATAAAATGGCAAAACAGAAAATTTCCCACTCTTAGTACCCACTCTAACCGTGATTTTATTTAGAATTTATTTGAGAATTTTGAGAAATGGCGATATGGGTAAGTACAAATATTGTTATTTTCATCGATCTAACATCTCAGTATGGTTCGAAAGATTGAAATTTGTTGCCGAAATAATTCGACAGTTCTAGACGCTTCAACTTTTAATCTTTTAAAAAAGGTAAGTAAATCTTCAGCTTCTGGAACTCTTTATAAACAGTCTCCGTAAATACCAGTTTAAGCAATGACAAAATTAGAAATCATTACAAAATATCAAAAGATTTAAAAATCAAAATAGAAATGGCCCACACGCATTTTGTACAATAACAAAACGCTATTGTAAAACAAATATAACACATTCACACTATCCAATGTGCATACGTCCACGATACGAGTAGAACTACTGTATATTTCTCTACATTGCAATCTCTAAATATAGTATGCACAAGTGGCGCTATCTATTGAGCTAACATCATAATTGCTCTATATATTTACGTATATATTTTACTCAAAGGTAAAACAAAGAAATTTGATTTAATTAACGTAATATCTGATGGCAGAAGTGGTAGGACGAAATGCTTTAGAATAGAAGAGCCCGAGTTCGATTCTCTGTACTGCCATGAAAAATTTATAATAATATAAAAATGTAGCTTTTTGATAGTTATAATAAGATCAAATTAATTCAATACGATCAACGGAGAAATTGCAGAATTGCCAATATTGCGAACAACAAAAAAAACCGGCAAAAATTTTCACAAATATCCAGAAAAAAAATAATTTTTGGAAATTTTAACGCCAATAATAATGTGAAAAAAGACCGCACTAGTATTTAATTAAAAGTACAATACACGCCATCTGTTAAGCTACACCAAAAAATTTGAGCACTTTTAGTACAAATCTAAATTTAGTACAAATGCCCCAACAGAGATGTCACTATATTCATATTAGAGACACTTATTTTGTTTTGCTCTGACCAACTGCATAAAACAAACAAATTTATGGTAAATGTTATATGATGTGATAGCTGATGTGGTAAGGTGATGGACTAGAGGAACGAAGGTGCGGAGTTCGATTCCAAACAACAACGGCGAACGCAAATATTTGTTTTTAGATGAAAAATTGTGAATTGGGGATAATCCGAGAAGATTATCGGGATGGGGGGGATCGAGATCGCGACAAAAAAAAATTTGGTAAAATTCGTGGAAATAAAAAAAAATCAAATGTTTGCATAAAAAAAAAAAAAATTAAAGTCTGAAGATTCTAGAATCGAACTCCAGACCTTCCGAACAACACTCCTTCATCTTTCCACCCAACCATTCATCTCTTTATAATTCTACTCAGTTTTTCGTTTAAATACTGATAAATTCGGACTTTGCGAAAAATCGCATACAAATTTTTGTTATTTTACCAGGCGAACAGAATTTAAAAAACAACATAATTGTCAGCAACGTGACATTATTTTGTATCAAAGTGTGCCACTTCAAGTTATGTGACACTTGAACATACAAAATAAAGTCATATTGCTGACAATTCTATCTTCTTATAATTTCTGTTCGCCTGTTGAAATAACAAAAAAATTTTGCGATTTTTGATGAAAAAAAAAATTTCTTTTAAATTTCTGCTCTCACCTGGTAAATAAAAATTAACTTTTTTAATTAAAAAGGCAATCATAGCTTAATAGCAACCACCCAAATAGAAAATATGGAGGTTTTTATTACAAAAAAAAAATCCTTCTGCCGCAAGGATCGAACTCGAGACCTCTATGGTTTTAATCTGCTCTCTTACCATAAGAAAGCAGATTAAAACCATAGCGGTCTCGACGTCGAGTTCGATCCTCGCAGCTGAAGGATTTTTTTTTTTTTTGTAATAAAAACCTTGAAATTTTCTATTTGGGTGGTTGCTATTGAATTATTATTGCATTTTTAATTAAAAAAGTTAATTTTTATCTACCCGGTGAGCAGAAATTTAAAAAAAAAAACTTTTTTTTTTTCATCAAAAATTGCAAAAATTTTTTGTCATTTTAACAGGCGAACAGAATTTACAAGAAGGTAGAATTGTCAGCAATATGACTTTATTTTGTATGTTCAAGTGTCACATAACTTGAAGTGGCACGCTTTGAAACAAAATAATGTCACGTTGATGACAAATGCGTTGTTTTTTTAATTCTGTTCGACTGGTAAAATAACAAAAAATTTGCAAAGTCCGAATTTATCAGTATTTAGACGAAAAATTTAGTAGTAGTTATATAGAGGTGAGTGGTTGGGTGGTAAGATGCTGGAGTATTGTGCTAAAGGTCCGGAGTTCGATGATGCAAACTTCCGATGTTTTTTTAAGCAACAATTTTTGTAATTTTGCGATTTTTTTTTGTAGTGGTCCAAAATCTAACCGCCGCGACGCGCTGCTGCTGCTCTTCTTCGCGGATTATTCCCAGTTCATATATTTTTAATCTATACAACAAAAATTTTCAAGCGCCGTTCCTTGGATTCGAACTACGTACATTCAGTTCTTCAGTCCATCACCTTACTACATCAGCTATCACATCATATCGTGATTCACATAAATTTGTTTGTTTTGTGCAATCGTTTAAAGCAAAACAAAATATGTGTCTCTAATATGGAATAGTGACATCTCTGTTAGGGCATATGCACTACATTTAGTACAGTTTCGCTTAAAAGAGGGCGTGTGTTGTACTTTTGTGAAAAATGTCTGAGGTTCGATTTTAAAAACTGCCGACGACATTTTTTTTTAACATAAATTTGATATTTTCTGTATTTCCAAGAATTGATTCAAACTGATAAATTTTTTTTGGCGCTGCTCTTTTTGGATTATCCCCACCAATTCTTATATTTTTCACCTAAAAAAACAAACATTAGCGCGTGCATTGCTTGGAATCGAACCCAGTATAACTTCATTTCTTCAGTCCATCACCTTGCTACATCAGTTTTTTTTAATAGATTCTTTATTTTGAGCTTTAACATTTACATCATTGTTGACAAAAGAATATTACAAGAAATTTCAAGATCTATTTTACAGTTTTGATGGCCTCTGATCTCAATGGATTCTCAGACCCGATATATATTCCTGATTATGAATTTTTTTTTTATAAGTCTGAATCCTTTAATGCTTAACATATAATATTTTAATATTTTTTTTTTGTATTGTTGGCATAAAATTTGCTCTATAAAACATTGCCATTTACTTTAAATTATTCAAAAAAAAAATGTAATACTTATTTTACTCGTATATTTTACATCTGTTGTAACCACCAATATTTTGTTTTTTTGTTCTGATATTGTTGTTGTTCGATCCTTTTAAATGCCGTACTGAATCTTATATAGTTCCCCGGGTTCGAGAATTTTGCAGGGTCAAACCCCTTCTCATTCGGTCTTCTGGCTACATGATAAATTAATGGAATTTGATTTTCGTCTTGGATGTATCCAAGTTGATCTAGTAGGATGAATGCCTCTGGCCCTGGAATATTTTTTGTTAGTATATTAGTTTTTAGTATTTTCTCGTCAGTTAAGTATGGACCGTAGATTAACGAGTTTGTCATGTGGGATGTGGATCTATGGATATGGTTTCGGATTAGATTGATTATATGGATGTCTATTCTATCGGATTTGTATTTATCGTACTGTGTTTGATTGGATATATAGTGGAGATAACTTGTTTCGGCTTTACGGAATGCTCCTCTACAATGTCGTATGCATCTCCGTTCGAATAATCTTAGTTTTTCCATGAAGGTTGGACTCATATTGTACCATGTTGGGCATCCATATGTTAAAATTGGTCTGATTATTGATTGGTAACAGATTGTTTTAACATTTTCGTCAATGAACTTGGAGTAAAAGATTTTCTGGTTGCTTATGAAGGCCTTTCTGGCTTTTATTAGTTGCTTATTTATATGTTCATTTAAATAGCAAAACCGGTCGATGTTTATCCCCAGATATTTTACCAAGAGTTTTTGTTCAATTACGGTGTTGTTGATTTTTATTGAGAGTTCTTTGTTGTGGTTTCTTGTGTCATAATTAGCATGTTGCATGGGTTTTCGAAACAATATGGTTTCACATTTACTTATATTGATTTTGATTCGCCACGTGTGCAAGTAATCGCTAGTAAAATTTATTGCTCTTTGAAGATTATTTTGTATGTTGTTTATATTGGGATTGGCGCTATAAATTATGAGGTCATCTGCGTAAGCAATAGTTTGAATCTGTTCTGAGTTTAAGTTATCACTCGCTATTAAATCTTTGGTGTAAAGGTTGAACAGGATGGGTGCAGTAATTGAACCTTGTTGCAAACCGTTGTGTATGTTGAATTGTAAGTTGGATGATTCGTTCCCATTTGTGGATATGAATTTCCTATTGTATAACATTTCGTACAGTATCTCTATTAGTTCCGTTTGAAACTTCATTTTATGTAACTTGTATAAAAGTCCATCTAGCCAGTCAGATTCAAATGCTTTCTCCAAATCTATCATAATTGCGCCTGTGCATATTTTTGAATTTAGTTTATGGCACACGTCCGAAGTGAGTTTGGAAATTGCGTGGATTGTTGAGTGACCATATCTGAACCCGAATTGGTTGTCCGGGATAAGGCTATTGTTGGTTGTATGAGTTAATATTTTGTTGGAAATGATAACTTCATAGATTTTACTTAGATTGGATAGAAGGCTGATAGGTCTGTAATTTTCCGGATTTAAGGTTTTTTTTTATTTTAAAAAATTGGATAAATTTGATAAATTTTAGCGGTTTTCCAGTAATTAGGGAATGACCTATTATTTAGCAGATTGTTAAATAAGGTGCACAATTCTGAAATTATTTCCTCTGGTAGGTGTTTAAGTATGATGTTGGGAATGTTGTCTAGACCAAAGGATTTTTTTGTGTTGATGCAGTTTATGATCCCTCTTAATTCTGTTGGATTAATGAAGTAATTTTGATCTGTAGGGTGCTGCGGTGATATTGCTTGATTGTTTGAATTAAATTCTATTAAAGTTGTATGGTTGGTTTTATCGTGTAGATGTTTATTTTTTAATGTTTGTATGGTTTGTCAAACTATTCTTTCGTGTGCTGTTTTCCCCAATGCTGGGTTATGAATCGTGCGCTTTTCAATATAATGTCCTAATATGTTTAGGTTTTGTATGTTATTGAAGCAGCTAAAAGTCGCACCTGATTTAGGGAGACTCGTCCAATCCATATTTAGTTTGATCATTTGTTCTGTGTCGCTTTCTGCGATATCCAGTCGATTTATATTCTTTTCCGTTTTCGTTTTAGTCACTCTTTTGATATCGGCAAACATTTTGTATCCCGATTTTATGGATTATAGTTTGTGTTTCCAGTGCATATACTCGTAAACTTCTATTTTAATATTTTGGGCTATAAGTTCGTTGGTTCTATTAATTTCTGATTTCAAAGTTATTTTCTGTTGGGGTGTTATGGTGCCATTCCTTTTAAGCTGTTTGATACAAGTAATAACTCTATTCTTATGTTTGTATAGTGATTCTATTATTTTGTTTGTGTAACATTCCATGTTGTTTTTCCTTCTGATTTTTGGAGCTATCCTACTTATATTTTGTGTGATTAATTCTGTGATTTGCTTAATGTGTGTTTCTAATTGTGTATCATCTAAATTTCGATCGATCGGAATTATGTATTCCTGGTCTACTTCTCTTAAGTGTTTCTTGTATAGTTTTAGCAGTCTCTTTTTCCATGTGCTCCAATCTGTATTAACGAAATTAAATCTTGTGTCGTTTACTTCCTTAGGAATAATATTTTCACCAAGTCCTATGTTACTACATTTGATTTCAATGGCTTTGTGACCGCTCTCGTAAAAGTGGGCAGGGATTTGCCCTACGTCATTTGTGTGTACGTTGATTCGATTATCCATTATAGCTAGGTCTAGATAATTTCCAGATCGTACAAATGTAGGGGCCTCTGCACTATATAATTTTGTCCTGTATGTAATTGCTTTTTCAGCCATCCACTTAGTGAGTTTGATTCCTCTGGTATTATTCAGTTTATTACCCCAGTTAATATGTCGAGCATTTAAGTCCCCCGCTAGTACGTAGTAGTTTTGGGGTTAGCAAGGTCTAACATTTCAAATAATTGTGTCCAGTTCTTTTCGAATTGAGCATCTATTGTTGACGTTGTTGTTGCTTGAGCAATATATTGAAATAATATAAAGTTGATCGTGATGTTCTAAATTTTATTTTACTATGGTCGATTCTATTCCGGTGCTGTTTTGTAATTTGTCTATTTTTATGTGTTTGTATTTCAATTTTGCATCTATTAATATTGCTGTACCTCCTCCTTTTTTGGAATTTGGCCTGTCTTTCCTTATTATATTGTACTTTTGGAATTCCAAGTTATGTTTAAAATTCAGTTTGGTTTCATTAAGTAGCATTATGTCCGGGTTATGGTTTTTTAAAAATTGTAATAAATTTAATCTTATCTGTATACTAACTATGGAATTTACATTTAGCGCTATGATTTTAAGGTTTTTCATAATAATTGATTGATGAGATTCAATATTTGTGCTAGTTGTTCACTTTGCTGTTTAATTGTTTGCTCCATTCTTTCCATTTTGGCAGCCACATTTGGGTGTATTTCGTTGTCGGGTTTGTCGTTATTTTTCAATATGTTGGCAAACGTTCCATTCTCTTGACTGACAAATGTAGTTTTTGATACTGGTATTAAACGTGGTTTGTTTGACCTTTTCTCGGCTATTTTTTGCTTCAGTCGCAGGAGTGTGCTTTGATATACCGGGCATCCTTTGAACGATGCTGGATGACCGGTTTTTTTTACAATTTATGCAGTAGATTTTATCTATTTCTATTTTAGACTTTATACTACAATCACCAGGGTTATGTTGTTGCGAACATTTCACACATCTGTATATTAGGTTACAATTAGCCGCTGCATGGCCAAACCGCGTGTATGTATGTGAAGAAGCTTGTCTTTGCTTCTGTTAGTTGTTGTTTCACTTTATTGAATTCTTCTAGGCTTTCCAATCTAACTGAATGTTTTTCTTTGCTTACTCTAGTTATTTCGAAGTTATTACTGCATTTTAATTCTTTTACTAACTTTATGGTTTCTTTAACTGCTTGGTCATGTATATGGATAGGTGGGGGTTTTCCGTTTTTTTTTGACACCGTATGTTGCTGTTGTTCTTTATTACTATTTGTTTTCGTTGCTGGCAATGGACGTTCAATATTAAAGTTGCTCCGTCGGATAAGTTATTACTTTATACCCCATGTTTTCATTTTCTGATTGATCCTCTAACTCCATTAATGGTGTGTATCTATTTTGGGATATAACCGATTCTTCACCTTCGTTGATATTTGCATTATTTGTAATTCCAATTTTTACTAAGGTTTTGTGGCGGTCATTATCATTCACCACCACAATATATTAACTCGTACAACAATTATTGTGAATGCAAAATGGAAAAAATAAAATATTTTTCCTGACCGCAGCACGGCAATGCGCTCAATAGCAAAAATTTCTATTCAATTGGTTTGCGCACCGGCTATTATAGCACATGCTATATTTATAACATCGCCGTCAGTAAAAACAAATCCAACTTCACGCACTTCTTCGCTTTTCGATTCAGTTTTTTTTGTTTTTCCAAAAAAATCAGTCGCTCAATAAAATTTATAGAACACAGTGATTACACGGATTAAAAAAAAATAAAATAATAAAATCTCAAGCACGTACATGAATAAATTCAGTGTGGTGAAAATTGAATAAATTAAAATTAATTAAATTATATTTAATAAAGGTTAAATAAATTTGAAATTAATAAAATTATAATTAAGTGAAAAAAAACATAAAAACTGTTTTTTTATGAACGGCACCCAGTGCCAAATTGGTGACCTCGACGTCCGTTCTTACGGAACAATAAATGCATTTTATTGGTACATTAATACCATAGTGAAAAATAAAAATATTTACATAAACATTTATAAATATTTACAGTTCATATGTGTAATTAAAAAACAACAGTTCAAATGTGTAGTTAATAAAAATAAAAACGTGTAACACAAAATAAAAAAAAAACAAAAAAAAGTTTTGCAAAAAAAAATTTTTTAAAAATAAAATACGTGCATATATTACAAAAAAAATAAAACACAGCGTGCAGTGTGTGTTTTTTTTTGTTTCCTGTTTTTTAAAAAAAAAACCACGTTCAAAGGCGTGGCAGCAATTATCTGTGGCGCGGAAGCGTACCGGGTAACCACGAGGGAGCAACACGTCACCACGTACAAACGCGTGGCAACTAGTATCCGTTGACGGAAGCGTAACGGGTACCCACGTGGGAGCAACCCACCATCACCATCGAAACATTTTAAGAAAAGAACCGCAAGTTATTTGAACATTTTTTTACATTTTTTTTTGGTTCTCGAATAAAGTTATTAATATTAGAAAAAACGTTTTATTTGTTTCAATATTATATTCTATTTACACACTATATACATATATATTATACACATTTATACAATACATAATTTCTGTAAAATTTTCACCACACCGCGCGTGTTTAAAAAATTCCACGTCGCGTATAAAAATCCCGTTATTTTTTATTTTTTTACTTTTTTAACGTTCAATTCATTAAATTTTCCTCCCACCTTTCAATTAATTTTCTTCATTATTTTTTTTATTTTATTTTTTTTGATTTTCGGTTAATTTTTTTGGTTTTTAAGGCATTTATTAAAAATTTTTATTTTATTTTTTTCACACTATCCGGTAACCATTCCGAAGTATAATTATTTTCTTTATTATCATTTTTTTTTTTGGTCATTTTGAATTTCAACGGACCCCCCCCCCAATTGGAAGGACAAATCGGATATAGGCCACCCCAATTCGGGGGTATTCCGACGGTCACAGTGCCCCTTTTCACTCGATTTTTTTTACAAGGTAACCATTCCTGTGGCAGTGTAGATTTTTTTGCCATTTTGACGAGTTTTTTTTTGGGTATACACAATCGGGCAGATCTGATTTAATTATTGTATAGTGCAAGCCCAGTAACGAGCTGAGGTAGCCTCAATAATAGCCAGACTGCAACCTTATACAACCCATTATCATACAAAAAAAAAAAAAAGTGAAGTGATCGGAAATAAAAACATGACCAACGGCGAAAACAAGGATAACGCAACAGCGAAACACGAAACCATGGATACTAACGCCGCTGGTACTCCACCACCTGAGGTCGCAGCATCTCATTCGAGATTGCAGCTACAACCTTTCTGGCCTCAAGCATCCAACACTTGGTTTCAGCTAGCCGAGATACAGTTCGGCCTGCAAGGGATAAAAACCGACAAACAAAAGTACATGCACACATTGTCGTCGTTATCCCCGGAGACATGCGATACTATCTCCGACTTTTTGCAAAACCCTCCAACAGAGAATCATTACGAAAAATTGAAGGCCACTCTGTTGGACCGACTAGCGCCGTCAAACGAAAGCCAGTTAGAAGCGTTACTAACTGGCCAGCAACTAGGAGACCGTAGGCCATCCGATGCTCTGCGCCATATCCGCACTCTGGCCGGCAATAATTTTTCCGAGACGCTGATCAAATCATTTTGGATCCGGAAAATACCGCAAATAATAAAGATAGCACTAGTTGCTCAACCAGAGTCGATACCAATAGAGACACTTGCTCATACAGCGGATAAAATGTACGAAGTCATCAATACTGGCCAGCAGCATCCCACTATAAGCCAACTGAATACTACCCATCAATATAGACCAGAAGTGCGCACCGACACAAACCGTGGTAAAGGTCGTGGTTCTCCCGCTCCCAGTACTTCTCTCGAAGATAGAATGGCACGACTCGAGTCAAGGCTCGAAGGGATGTTCCGAAGCCTTAGCCGCTCCCGGGGACGACGATCGAACTCGAAAAATCGTTCGAATAGCACCAGCAACCAACAAGGAAAATGCTGGTACCACGCTAGGTTTGGTTCGGCGGCCCACAAGTGCATTCCGCCCTGCACATTCAGAACGCCACAGCAAACGCCATCCGCTTCTGGTTCGCAAATGGACATTGAGCACATAAAAAACTAATTAATCACCAGGTAGAGACTTGCACGTCAAATACGTCGCAACCATTGTTTACGTCTCCCACACCTTCTACAACCAAACAACCCTATACATCTCGTTTGTTCGTTTATGATCGAACAAACAAAATTACTTATTTAATCGACACTGGCGCTGACCTTTCGGTTATTCCAGCTAATTATTGTAAACAAGCTTTTTCAGTTTGCAATCGCAACTCCGATCTAATCTTGTCGGCTGCCAATGGCACAACCATCCACACTTACGGCATAAAATTGCTTCAAGTGGATATCGGACTCAAAAGAACCTTCACGCATGCCTTTACCTTAGCTGCTGTGAATCGTCCGATTATTGGCGCCGACTTTTTGACTAAATTTGGCCTCCTTGTCGACCTCAAAGGGAAACGGCTGGTTGGTTCAGCGACTCTGCTGTCAATCAATGCCTCAATGGTTCAATCCAATTCACCTACACCGATACATTTCCTAATCGACAATAGCTACGGCACTCTGCTCAAGCAATTCCCTTCTCTGACAGCAGAGCCAAACTATAACTTGCCAGTCAAACACAACGTGGTCCACCATATCGTCACATCTGGTCATTTGCCTGTGTCACGACCACGCCGATTAGATCAGATCCGCCATATAGCCGCTTTTACAGAATTCCAGCATATGGTGGAATTAGGAATTTGCAGGCCATCTGCATCCTCTGTCTCTTGTCCTCTGCATATGGTGAAAAAGAAAGATCACGATTGGCGACCCTGTGGGGATTATCGCCGATTAAATACGGTCACAACACCTGACCGATATCCGATACCTCACATCCAAAACTTCTCCATGCACTTGCATGGATGCAACATATTTTCAAAAATCGACCTTGTCAGAGCATACCACCTCATTCCCGTCGCATCCGAAGATGTTCATAAAACGGCAATCACGACCCCCTTTGGTCTATTCGAATTTACCCGGATGCCATTCGGTCTTCGCAATGCTGCCCAAACATTTCAACGTTTTATGAACACAGTCGCCCAAGACCTGGACTTTGTCTTTGTCTACATCGACGACATTCTTGTGGCTTCCCAATCTGAGGAGCAACACAAACTCCACTTGGAACAACTTTTCCACAAGTTAACTGAGTTTGATGTTCATATCAAGACCGCAAAATGCGTCTTTGGCGTATCCTCTCTTGACTTCCTCAGCCATAAGATCACCCCTAATGGTATTCTGCCGTCCGAAGAACGAATTAACGCCATTAGGGAATTCCCAGCTCCAACTAGCATCAAGCATATTCAGCGTTTTGTCGGCATGGTAAACTACTACCACCGATTTATACCAAAACTCGCTGAAATTCTCGCTCCAATTCATAGCCACCTGGCAGAGCTATTACGTAAGCCCAAAACACCCAAGAACTTCTCTTGGCCCGACGAATGTCAACAAGCATTCACGTCGCTTAAGGCTGAATTAGCGAAAACAACACTTCTGTGCCATCCACTAGGCGATTCAAAGCTTAGCATAACCACCGACGCGTCAAATACTGCGGTCGGCGCTGTACTACAACAGTACAATAACAAGTGTTGGGAGCCCCTGGGATTCTTCTCTAAGAAACTATCGGATGCCGAAAAGAAATATTCTGCATTCGATCGGGAATTACTCGCAATCTATCTGGCAGTCAAACACTTCAGATATTTTGTCGAAGGTCGGGAATTCACTATATACACCGACCATAAACCTCTGACGAGAGCAATTCAGTCTAAAACTGAACGCAATCCAAGGCAATCTCGCCATTTGGATTTTATAAGTCAGTTTACCACGGACATCCAGCATGTTCATGGATGTGATAATGTGGTTGCGGATACACTATCCCGCACAACCGACAACGAACAGGCAGCGGTCGAGACTTACTTCGACTGTCACACTATTTGCAAAGCTCAAAAGGATGACCTAGAACTTCAGAATTTACTTTCTGGTTCCGAATGTCACTCCGGTTCATCATGGCAACTGGATCTTTTGAAACTACCTGGCCTGGAAATTTATTGCGAAACCTCCACTGGGTACAATCGCCCATACATCGCAGAACCACTACGTCGAACTATTTTCGACACTTTACACAACATTTCACATCCTGGCGTCCGTGCTACTCGAAAATTGATTTCTGCTCGCTACTTTTGGCCCAGTATGAACAAAGACGTGAGCCAATGGGCTCAGTCTTGTTTATCCTGCCAACGTGCTAAAGTCCAACGGCACACAATTTCACCACGCGGACAATTCGACATTCCACCTGGTCGTTTTGAGCACATCCATATAGATATATATAGTAGGACCACTTCCTCCTTCTAATGGATATACCTACCTCTTGACTTGTGTCGATCGTTTCACTCGCTGGCCAGAAGCTTACTGCATGACTAACATGACAGCCGCAACCGTTGCCACTACTTTTGTACACAATTACGTATCGCGATTCGGCGTACCCCTTCACATTACAACTGATCAGGGATCGCAATTCGAGTCCAAGCTTTTTAATGAGTTAACACAACTCCTCGGATCAAACCGCATACGTACAACGGCTTACCATCCACAAGCCAATGGCATGGTTGAACGATTTCATCGTCAACTCAAAGCTGCTCTCATGGCCCAAGCTAATACAATTCACTGGAGTTCGGAAGTTCCCATCATTTTACTTGGTATCCGAGCTACCGTAAAGGAAGATTTGAAGTGCTCTCCAGCTGAAATGGTTTATGGCCAAACCATTAAGCTACCTGGTGAATTCTTCATCGAAAATCCTCCTTTACCTTTACCAACCAGCGACTCAGTCATCGACCAACTGCGACAAACCATGCAAAACCTTGTGCCAACATCCACTCGTCCATCAAAACAAGACGACATATTTGTTCCAAAATCACTGGCAAACTGTGATTTTGTATTCATTAGAACAGACAAAGTTCGCACGGGTTTTTCTCCTCCCTACGAAGGTCCGTACAAAGTTATACGTCGACTTCGCAAGCAATTCACCGTGTCGGTTAATGGAAAGAATCAAACCATTTCAATCGACCGGCTCAAACCTGCATACGGGATACTTTGTTCAGCTGATCAAAATTCAGTTCCTCGCCCACACAAAACTGTCCGTATTGCCGAATGACATTTTCATTCTCGGAGGGGGAAATTTACTTGCAGGGGAGTGCTGTGGCGGTCATTATCATTCACCACCACAATATATTAACTCGTACAACAATTATTGTGAATGCAAAATGATAAAAATAAAATATTTTTCCTGACCGCAGCACGGCAATGCGCTCAATAGCAAAAATTTCTATTCAATTGGTTTGCGCACCGGCTATTATAGCACATGCTATATTTATAACATCGCCGTCAGTAAAAACAAATCCAACTTCACGCACTTCTTCGCTTTTCGATTCAGTTTTTTTTGTTTTTCCAAAAAAATCAGTCGCTCAATAAAATTTATAGAACACAGTGATTACACGGATTAAAAAAAAATAAAATAATAAAATCTCAAAACGTACGCACGTACATGAATAAATTCAGTGTGGTGAAAATTGAATAAATTAAAATTAATTAAATTATATTTAATAAAGGTTAAATAAATTTGAAATTAATAAAATTATAATTAAGTGAAAAAAAACATAAAAACTGTTTTTTTATGAACGGCACCCAGTGCCAAAGTTTCTTCCATTTTGGCTATCCTTGCTCTTAAATTATTGTTTTCCATTTGCAGACGTTTTAATTTGGTTTGATTCCTCTGCTCTGCTGAGATCAGATTTGGAGGCACTTTTAGCTGTCTTCGTAACATATTGGGATTTGACGAGTTGTCATCCTCTGATAATTTTATTTTTTTCGCGTTTGCATCGATTTGCGTGTTTTGTAAATTTGTTTCATTTGTTGTATTCATCTTTGTGAAAATTCTGTTATTATTGTTTATGGTTAAGTCATCGTAATGTTTATAATTACTGCTACTACCAATGTTTTCACTGTTATATGACCACTGGTTTAGCGCCAGCCTGGCCGCTATTCCGGTGTTTTTACCGCTATTACTCACTTAAATTCTAATGTTTTACTTATAAATTCACTGTCTATAATTACAATTACCACCACACTTTTAATACACTAATTGATTGTCTATCACTAATCATTTATATAGTTTATAATTAGTTAATATATTTTTTTTATAGAACACTACATTTTAATTAAATAACTAAATAACTTTTGAATTTAAAATTTTAAATTTAGATTTTGATTTGATCTCGGAACACTATACACGATGTGAACTCTACCGCTCTTGCCTTACTACCTCGTCTATCTTATCATATACAAGTTAATATACATTTGTTTGTTTTATGCAATCAAAACAAATGTGTCTTTAATATGTCAATATGGTGACATCTCTGTTAGGGCACATGTACTACATTTACTACACAATGTTTCTGCTAAGTGCTGAAATATTTGGTTTTGCTTAAAAGAGGGCGTGTGTTTTACTTTTGTAAAAATGTCTGAGGCTCGATTTTTTAAATAATTAATAATTAATAATTAATTACGTAACATTATTATTGCATTAAAATTTTGTTTTTAAACATTATTGTTTATTGTTAAACATTATTATTGCATTAAAATAATATGGATTAGTTGTACTAAATAATCTGGTAACGAAATCGCCATAAATTCAAAAAGCAAACTACTCATAAAATTTAGCATGAGTAGCTGCGTGCAGTCAGAAGTACTTGTGTGTACTTTCTAACGTTAAATGGATCCCAGCAATTAGAAAATATAAATAATTATTGATGAATATGGATATGAAACTGATAAATTGGCCTTGGCACTCCTTGCCAGAGATTTGAATTCACTTTCCGATAGTACATGTAGTAGCTGACCTACTACTCCGTTCATCGAGCCCAAAACCTACCCCCTATCCAGGGGAAAAAATTAGTTTGGAAACTTTAATGTTAAAAAAGTTAATTTTTATTTACCAGGTGAGCAGAAATTTAAAAAAAAAATTTCAACAAAAATCGCAAAAATTTTTTGTCATTTTAACAGGCGAACAGAAATTACAAGAAGATAGAATTGTCAGCAATATGACTTTATTTTGTATGTTCCAGTGTCACATAACTTGAAGTGGCACGCTTTGATACAAAATAATGTCACGTTGCTGACAATTATGTTGTTTTTTAAATTCTGTTCGCCTGGTAAAATAACAAAAATTTGTATGCGATTTTTCACCAAGTTCGAATTTATCACTATTTAAACGAAAAACTGAGTAGAAATTATCTGTAGATGAGTGGTTGGGTGGTAAGATGAAGGAGCGTTGTGAGAAAGGTTTGGAGTTCGATTCTTTAAACTACCGACTTTATTTTTTTTGTAAGCAAAAATTTGATTTTTTTTTTTATTTCCACGAATTTTATACCAAATTTTTTTTCTGTAGCGATCTCGATCCCGATTAATCTTCTCGGATTATCCCCAATACAAAATTTTTCATCTAAAATCAAATTTTTCGTTGGCTTTGCTTAGATTCGAACTCCAGACCTTCTTCACTCCACTCTATCACCTTACTACCTCGGCTATCTTATCATTTTTTTTTTTTTGTTTTTTTTTTTATTTATTAATTCTAAGCGACCAACATCAAGGCCATTGTCGCCGTTGGTTTGTTACATTTGTTTTATAATTACAATTGTTACAATAATTTTATTTATTTATTTGTTACATAAATCGATATTTATATGGTTTTTAAATTTATACGGTAAAAATAGACTGAAGATAAAAATTATTTTTGGAGGGGAACTAAATTTGATTGTATTTCCGAATATCCTTTAGGTATTTCAAAACTCTTTCTAAAACATCCGTGTCATCAGCTAGTGCTTGTTTTAGCGATTGCGGAATTTTGAATTTAGTTCGCTGAAGAATAAGTCGCGGACAGCTAATTAGAATATGTCTGACGGTAAGGGGTTCGTTACATAATTCGCACCTAGGCTCCACTGTTCTCAGAATACGATAGACGTGCGTAATATTAGTATGCCCTATTCTCAAACGGCAAATGATGGTACTATCACGCCTCGCCAAGAGATTTGAAGAATTCCATTTTACCGGTTTATCTTTAATTTCGGCCAAGTGGTTGGGAGGATTCATTGACGCCCATCGATTTATTTTGGCTCTCCAGATTGCAGATAAAGCTGATTTAGCTAAATCATCCCCGGTTGTGGAATTGAATTCAATTACACTTCCTTCGGCAGCACATCTTGCCTCGGAATCAGCCGCTTCGTTACCAATTATTCCTACATGTCCGGGTACCCATCCGAGTGAAATATCCTTTGTCGAACCTAGTAATAAATCCCTGATTTCGCGTACGATTGGATTTTTGATCCGTTTGGTTTTTAAAGCTTCCAATGTAGACAGTGAGTCCGTACAAATCCATTGCGAACTAGCAGGATGAACCCTGGCTATCTTGATAGCCTCGCGCAGAGCTCCGGCTTCCAAAGACATTGTTGACCAGTCATTACTCGTTCGTACCTTCTTTGGAGCTAATACCATATCGGTGACGGCAAATCCGGCTCCCTTGTCCGATTTTGACCCGTCGGTGTACTGGATGTATGCGTCGGCAGGTAAACTTGTCAGAAATTTGAGGAATTTTGCTTTGTACGCAGAAATAGGGGTGTTAGATTTGGAATATTTGAAAATACTAGTATTAATATTAAGTCCTATGTTTCTCCAGAGGGGATATTGGGTGCAATGAAATGTGGCTAAAATATTGGTTGATAAAGAGTACTGATCTGCTATGGATGACCCTTTACTTCTTAAGTTTAAAGAGGAAAATGAAGGGTGTACATTGTACGGTGAATCCAGTCTTTCTTTTTGTCTGATATAAAATTTGAGAAGGGCTAGTTCTCGCCTCTCTGATAAATTTAGAAGGCCTGCCTCGGCAAGAATCGAAATTGAGGGAGAAGTTCTAAAGGCTCCCGTAGCTATTCTGACTCCTTCGTTAAGTATGGGATCTAGTAGCGCGAGGGCTGATCTAGAGGCCCCCTCGTAAAATTGACATCCATAATCCAGTTTAGATAGTATCAAGCTTTCGAAAACCCGCAAAAGGGTTGCTCTATTGCTTCCGAAGTTGATTCCTTTCAAGCATTTTAGCGCGTTCAGAGACTTTTTGCAAGCATTCTTGGTATTATTGATATGAGCTTTCCAAATCAACCGATTGTCCAACGTCATTCCCAAAAATTTATGCGTTTGAACATTTTCTAAAGGATTTCCGTTCAGTGTGTAGACCGCGGATATGCACTTTCGCTTTCGACAGAAATGAATTGATTTGGTCTTGTTGGGGGAAAATGAAAACCCAGTCTCTTTACACCAAACTTCTAATTTACCTATAATTCGGGAAATCTCTTGTTTCTGAAGTGACTGATTTTGATTCTCGTAAAATACAGTTAAATCATCGGCATATAGGACGAACTTGACTTTGGACCGGAAAAACACATATCTAATCGAGTCAATGGCGGTGAGAAAAAGTGTTACGGCTAAACTAGAACCGGTTGTCACACCGTTTTCCTGAGGGAATACAGCGGACCTGACATTTCCTATCATTACTTGGAAAGTACGATCATTTAAATAATTCCAGATAAAATGTAATATATTTCCATCTACCTTCCATTTTTCTAGTTGCTGTACAATCCTTAACCTCCACACTCTCTCATAAGCTTTCTCTAGATCGATAAAAATACAAGTCAGATGTGAGGAGTCTCCGAATACCTCAACTATGGCCTCTTTTAATATTTGAATTGCGTCCAAGCAGCTTCTGTTCCTTCTAAATCCAAATTGTTCGGGTGTCAATAGTTGATTTTTTTCTAAATTCCAAATTAGTCCTTCGTTGACCATACGTTCCATCACCTTAGCGTCATTGTTAAAAAGCGAGATTGGGCGGAATTCTGAAGGTGTTCTTGCTTTTGGATTTTTAGGTATCGCAATTACAACAGCTCTTTTCCACTGGTATGGGAAAGTTCTATTGGACCATATGGAGTTAAAAATGTTCAAAAGATGGATTTTATTGGGAGAAGTTAGATTGTTCAACATTTTGTTTGTAATGAGATTTTCGCCGGGAGCTTTGCTGTTCCCACTTTTGAGGGCTACGCTGAGCTCAATCACATTAAAAGGAGCGTTCAACTCCATTGAACCATTTCTCTGGCTTAAAATGAAGCGGCTCTCTAACAAATTCTTATGTAGAATTAAATCAGTCGAATAATTTTCCGAAGAAGAGTTCGAGACAAATGAAGCGCCGAGAATATTAGCCATTGATTCCGAATCTGTGTAAGTATTATTGTTGTCGCGGATATATGGAGTATGATTTACCGTTCTTTTACCGGTCAGTGCACTAATTTTCCCGATTTGAGCTCGGAATTCATTCCAAGAGGATTTTTTAGCCTGTCTTACAAGTCTTTTAGCTCGATCACGAGCTCTTTTAAATGATATTAGATTATCGGTGAAAGGGTTCCTTTGGAAAATTTTGAGCATTTGTTTCCTATCGAAAACCGCTGTTCTAATTTCGGCCGACCACCAAGGGACTACATTCTTTAAAGGCCGTACTGAAGATAGAGGAATACTGGATCTAGCAGCTTGTGTTAAAATGTTTGAGTATTGCTCTACAATGTCGTTGATGGGTTGGTCTAGGGAAATGTTTGTAATATTGGCCAGGTCCGAATATAAGCGCCAGTCTGCTTCCTGTTCCTTCCATCTTTGCCTTCTCGAATTTTGTGGTGAGAAAGTATTGCTAGACAATAAAACTGGAAAATGGTCGCTACTGTACAAGTCGTCTACCACGCTGAATTTCCATTTATACGCAATCTCGGGAGAACATAGGACCAAATCGATATGTGTTAGGGAACCATTTCCGTGGACATAAGTTGGAGATCCGCCACTAAAATCCGTTGAGAAATAGATAAGTTCCCATTTCCAACTCACGTGTCAAATTTCATCATAGTCGATTGAGAAATAGGCAAGTTTTATCATACTCGGCCATATTTAAAGTTTTGGCAGTAAAAACCAATTAATATTGTACATTAGATGGTTTTGGGAGCGAAGATAAATGAATTGAGTGATTTAACCATCTACGAGTATCACCTTGGCCATTTAACCCACCTTACCCCGAAAGGTGTACTTACGCACCTAAATATTATAAAAATATAAATAACTAAGATAACGATGGAGTTTGTACTTTTATTTTTGCTTCACTGCATTCTTCGTACGTTTATTATACTGAATATTCCATCTTTGAAATACTGTGCTTAGGATTTTGAAATTCATGAATCGAAAAACTCCAAATTCATCACGTTGCGAATAAGTAAAATCATAATACAAAAATTTTTGAATATGTGGATTGTTAATTCATTCTGTAAAGTATTTAAATTTTGGTTTTTGTTCATAATACATGTATAATGCAAAACGAAATACAAGAATAGAAAAAACGAAGTACTGTATTAAAAAAAAAATAAAAACTCGAAGCTCAAATAAGAAAATTCAGTATAATGAAATTCAACAATTATTCCTGAGTAGCTATTTGTGATGTTTTTATGAAAAGTAGAATACAATACGCAAAGTTTTAAGGAGGAAAAAAACGAAAATACATTCACGAAGTTGTAACGGAATGTATATTTTTGATCTCTGGTTTCTTCTTATGATTTTGTATTTCTTTACTTACATATTCCATGTTTAAGTCCCTATGGAGGTTATCATTTCTAATGTACCATGGTGCGTTTACAATGCCACGCAGCACTTTGTTTTGAAAACATTGAATCATTTGTATATTTGTCTTCTTGGTACAACCCCAAAGTTGAATACCGTAATTTCGTACAAAATCTTAAAAAATCTACCTGAAAATCATATAGAATTCATGACCAATAAGCTAAACAAAATATGGGAAATGTAAGAGTACCCAAAAGAATGGAAGAAAATAAAACTTATACCTATCCCGAAGGCCAAAAAAGATCACGAATGCTATGAAAATTACAGGGGAATCCACCTTTATCCAACGACTGCCAAAATTATGAACAAACTGGTCAAAAACAGATTAAACAAACGTATAGATAAACACAAGACTCTACCGGACAACTCCTTCGGCTTTGGAGAGGAATCTCTACAACCGACTATTTTAACAAGCTAATAAAAATCCAAGAGTACAATAAAGAGAAAAAATTGGAAACGATAATGGTATCAACGGATATTTCCAAAGCATTCGACAAGGTAGACACAAACACTCTAATTGCTATACTACAAAAACAGGGATTTAAGAGTCAATATATCAGATGGATCTACAAGGCATTGATAAACAGGGAAATTATATTTAGTTATGAAAATAATGAAACCAAGACAATCACAAGCAACGGAATACCTCAAGGAGACCCTTTAAGCCCGGACCTGTTTAACCTATATACCGCGGAGATACATAAAATAGAAAGGGAGAATGAAAACATAAGAATACTACAGTATGCAGATGACTTCGTATTAATAATAGCCGATAAAAACATAAATAACCTAACAGTAAAAGCTAATAATTATCTGAATATATTTAATAATAAATTAAAAGAACTAAAGTTAAACATAAATGAAAATAAAACTACATTCATGCAAGTCACTAATAGGAATATAAATTCGAACATTTTAATCAAAATAAATGACATAAGCATACAGGAATCAAATTGCATACAAATTCTAGGCTTCTACCTAGATAAGAAAATGAACTTTAACAAGCACTGGGAATATATAAAAAAAACAATGCTCGGATGACATCAATGTAATGAAGATATTAGCAAGAAAAAAAGGGGGGGGGGCACATCCGTCTACCCTAATGAAAATATACAAAGGCCTGATAGAATCTAAGATTAGGTATAGCGCATGCGTAAGTTATAAAAAGAGACACATAAAAAACATGCAAATAACTATGAACAACGCCCTAAGATTTTGTTTGGGGATGACCACGAGCACACCTAAAACAGCCATAATAGCAGAAGCAGGAGAGCTGCCGATGGACAAAAAGATAGAATTCAACCAAATCAGCTACATAGCCAAGCAAATAAATAGAAATTCGAATATAGGCCAAGACATTACAAAAGGGAACGGGAATGAGATTCTGCAAAAAGTATATGAGAAACACAAAGACACACTTGAGAAGATACCAAACACTGAAGGCATCCAAAATATGCACGAAGAGGCCAGGACAAAATGGGAAATAGATACCGAGCTACACGGCACAACAACGGATAAAGATAATAACAATAAGAGGGGATTGAGAGAAACCACATGGAGATACATCAGAGAGAGGACATCAGGCTCAGAGGTATATACAGATGCAGCCTTAGCTAACGATGGCAGCGGAGGAATAGGGACTTTTTTCGAGAGGGAAAAACATGCTATCAAGAATAAAGTAAAAGAGAAACTACCAATACAAACGCTAGAAGCAATAGCAATCCACGAAGCAGTCATCATCATAATATCAAAAAACATAAAAAAATCCACTATAATAACCGACTCACTACTGACATGTAACATCTTAAAAAAACAACCTAACTACGAAAATTATTATGAAGCACACATCTTTAGATTGATAAAGATAAATAAACTCAACATCAACATAATTTGGATACCCAGTCACATCAATATAGAAGGTAATGATATAGCGGATGCAGAGGCGAAGGCAGGGGCCATTGGAGGAAATTACTTAGAGGTACTCATACCATATAAAATCGTAATAAGAGAGTTAAAGCAAAAATTGTATGACGAATGGAGAACAGAATTCCTACAAAAAAACAGAAATAAAAGGCAAACAGCACAGGGAAAACACCAATAGCAGAATTAAAGATAAACCCTGGTTTCATAAAGTAAAACTAGAAGCGGCAGGAATAAAAGCCCTAATCAGGCTACGGACGAACCATGCCTTCGACAAGAAGTACATGAACTTAATCAAAAAAGAGGATAGCATGCTGTGTGAAATTTGCAATACCACGGAAGACGCCAGACACATCCTAGAAGAGTGCACTAGGCACGCGACGACAAGAGATAAATATCCTATACTAAAAAATAAAAAACTACAGGACATCCTAAGGGAAGAGAATATAGACGAATATACTGCAATATGGCACTTTATAAGAGATTCTGGATGCATCATATAAATAAGACAACAAGAAAGAGGGGATAAATTCCACCTACCTTTGGTGATGTGGACTAAAAGTCCAAACCAAACAAATAAGCTAAAATTTAAAAAAAAAAAAAAACATCAAAATAAATATGCGGAAAAATACATTTAAAAAACAGTAAAATAATTAATAAATAATAAGTTTGAATAAATAATAAGTTTGAATAAATAATAAGTTTGAATAACTTATATTAAAGAATATTTTGTTATGAAAAAATAAAATTGTTGGACAAAAATGCAGCTGTGAAATGTGAATGGGAATCATAATAACGTCGTAAAATGTATTCCATAACTCTGTATCATATTAACTCCCTATTGCTTTACGATATTTAGGGCAATCTCTTTGCGGATTTAGTTGGTTTGATATTATCAACATTATTAAGGTTTCTGTTTATAAAGCTTACAAGTACAAGTTAGGTTTAAAAATTAGTTTACTGTATGACGTTGATTCAGCCATTATGTATTAAACAAGAACTTGAGAAACTGTGATGTTAGTTTATTGTACGATGTTGATTCAGCATTAAGTATTAAACAAAAACTTGAAAAAATTGTGGTGTATTTAATTCAAAATTGATTTGTTGATATTTTTGTTTATTATGTTAATGTTCTTATTTGTTTAATTGGCTTCAGTTTTTGTCTACTTCAACACAAAATTTATTTTCATATGATTATTGAATTATTCATAAAAAATAAACATGATTACAGTAAATTATTTATTAATTTACAAAAAAAATAATCAGTATTGACAATCTATGTAATTATGAAAATAAAATTTGACAATTAATAATTATATTTACACAACCATATAAAAAACAAAAAAAATGAACCTTTTTGTCTGCTCCAGTTAAAACGTCAAAAAACTGTCATTTTTCAATTCGTATTCGACTCGTAATCTGTTTTTTGTTGCAAATGCAACAGGAAAACCTCTAGTTTGCGAATCCATTTCTTTTTATATCAAACAGTTGTAAAAAATACATGGACCGAATCATACGTGTCAAACAAAAATTAAATTTGTACAAAACTATGGCAAGTGGAAGTAAACGAATTCTTAACACTGGTTATTTGACCCACGAAGAAAGAGAAGCATTCCTTAGACAGTTTATTGATGAAGTGTCTTCTGATGAACATGAATATGAACTCGAGTACACCGGTTCCGATGCAGAAGACTATATTGCTCCTAATAATGATGATGCTTCCGACGCAGAACAAGAAGCAATCCAACCCGAAGCACATTTAGAGGATGATGATGATGACGATGAATATATGGACGAAAATATTGATGAAACCCGTCCTAAATCAGCTGCATCAATTCAACCGTTTGTTGCACGTGATGGAACGGAATGGGCAAGAGAACCGCCTAATACCCATCGCGTTTTCTCGCATAACATAATGAAGCAGCGCGGTGGCCCTCATAAGTCCACTAATAACCTTACATTGCTACATACATTTAAATTAATTTTTACGTCTGAAATGTGCGACTTAATTATAAGGCAGACAAACCGTAAAGCCAAACGTGCATATCATCAATGGAACAATGAGCATCCAGGTATAAATAAAAATTGGATTTCGTTAAATTCACAAGAATTCGACGCATATTTAGGAATTCTTCTAACTGCTGGTGTGTCAAGGTCGAATTATGAGCACACGAATGATATGTGGAAAACCTTTTCGAATCCATTGTATCGAGCCAGCATGGGGATCCGCCGATTCTGGAGTATCACCCAATTCATAAGATTTGACGATGAAAATACACGGGCAGAACGTATAAAAAACGATAAAGCCGCACCGATCAGAGATTTGCTGCAAATGCTTAACGCCAATCTTCGACAATATTTTACACCATACGAGGGGGTGACGGTCGACGAACAACTTTTTCCTTATCGAGGGAGGACTAAATTCACGCAGTACATTCCCTCGAAGCCGGCCAAATATGGCATCAAATGCTGGTGGATACGCGACGCAAAAACAGCATATCCATTGCAAACCGTTATATATACCGGAAAATCACCAAATGAACCGCGAGAAGTGAACCAAGGTGAAAGAGTGGTATCCCAGCTAGTGGAATTTTATAAGAATACTGGACTTACTATCACCATCGATAATTTTTTTACTTCCTTACCATTAGCACAACGACTTATGCGATGGAACTTGGCGGTTGTCGGCACACTAAGGAAGAACAAAACATACATACCTAAGGAGTTCCAACCATCGAATGGGAGGGAGGTTTTGTCTACAGAATTTGGGTTTCATGACAACATTACGTTATGCTCGTATGTTCCGAAAACCAGAAAAGCTGTGATATTATTATCAACCCATCACTATGATAAAGCTATCAGTGGTGCTAAATATAAGCCGGATATCATCCACTATTATAATTCGACAAAAGGGGCAATTGACACCATAGATAAAATGCTAGGAGAGTATACTACTAAGCGTCAAACCAAACGGTGGCCCTTAGCTTTCTTTTTTAACATTTTGGATGTCGCTGCATTGGCTTCCCATATTATATACACCATCAATAATCCAGAATTATCGAAAGCCACCTGTAAAAGAAGAAAAAATCTTCAAGAATTAGGCAAAGCACTTTCTATGCCATCCATAGAACAACGTGCAGTAACACCAACTGTATATAGAAATTTTAACACTAGAAATGGTTTAGAGGCAATGGTCCAGCGCAAAGTCGGAGTATCTTCTGGCGTGGCTAGTATTTCAGATGCAGTACATCAGTTGGACGAAAGAGATAAAACAGGTCGCCTGAAACAGAAAGGGAATTGTTATATTTGCTATGAGAAATCCAAAAGGCGACCCTCTAGGAAAGCATGTGTTGTTTGTTCTCAGCCAGTGTGTGCTGAACATAGCCGGGATCTTACAACTTGCCAGTCTTGTCAATAATTTTATAGCGCATAGTGATTTGCATTTTTTTACATAATAAAAAACAATGAAATGTTATTTATGATCTTTTATTAATAATAAAAAGAAAAACAAATAAGAAATCCATGCTTATTGGTTTTTCCATAAAATTGGATCAATATTTACGATTTTCATATAAAATTTAATACACACCAGGGTATGCTCGTGTTAATGAAAAGTAGTTCGATACTCTTGTTGACACAAATGTTAATTAACCTAATAAATATGTATTTTGCCTGTAAAAAAAACTGTAATTTTTTATTCCATTATTTCTTTATAAAAAATCGCGCTAGTCACAGAGAAATATTAGGTGAGCAATTTTAACATTACTCTCACTCACGGCGAGAACCCTAATAGCTATGCCACTGCATAGTTATTGTTCGTCTCCGATAAATCACGTTTACATTTTTTTTCGTTACCTCAGTAATAATCCCACATTTAAAATAAAAATTTTGTAATTAATATGCTGAACCAGACGTTTGTCCATACTCCGCGCTTCATTTTTATCGAATCTTGTTGACGTGTTCCTTTTTTTTTTGAGTAGCCTAGTATTAAAAAAACATCTCTTATGTGTTTCATTTACTTCTTTATTTATCCGTTTCTTTTGTTTTGTTTTTTGTTTACATCAATAAAAATAGAAACAAATTGTATTTTGTTCATTCTGTATTATTTTAAAGGATTTTTTTTCTCCTGAATATAATTCATTTTATTTATTGATTTCCAATTTTTGTTATATGTTTAGTTTAATTTTCAAATATTATATTACCTTGGATCTTGTGTAGTTTATTTATTATGCACATATTTTTTAATTATTTTATAAACATAAGTGTACATACATATTTTAATTTATTTTGTTCATAATTTATATGTATGTATTTCCATTTATGTAAAAGTATATTTATATTTGATTCACATAATTTCGGTTAATAATCTAATCAAAAAATACTGCAATTTATTTTTATAATTTAAATTGTTTATTAATTAAGTAAACGTTAAGAAACAATTTAAATTAAATTTCATCATATTTCTGTGTTTATGAAAATCAACAAATATTTTTTTTGTTTTTTTAATATAGTAATTTACAATAATTTAAATTTACTAAGGTAACAACATATATTTTTATTGATTTATTTTTATTTAATTTATTTTAATAAAAAAAAAAATAAGAAAAAAAAATAATAATATTCAAAACAATTCAAAATTGGTACAAACAAATATATAATAAATATATGTATATATAATTAAATACATATATTTATAAGTTATATATACTCGTAGATAGATAGATTATTTTATTTATTTATTTTTAAAAATTATTGTTTTATTCACGTCCATTTTTCAACCAAAAAAAAAAAAAAATACCACTTTTTTTATAAATAATTTAAAAAAATAAATAAATAAAATTTAATAAACGCAAAATATTAATTATAACTTAATAACTTAAATAAATAATGTGCAAAAATAAAAATACATAACAATTTTCAGTTTTTTTTTTAAATTTTTGAATTGTTTTGAAAATTAAAATTAAACGAAAAAAAAAATGTTTTTTATTTAATTTAAAATTGAATTTCATTGAAAATTATTTATTCGAGCGCACATAATAGAAACGATATATTTAATATAAAGATGAAAATTAAACAACGAAAGGAAAATAAATATATTTTTAATTAAATTCAATAATAATTTATTTTATTAAAGTTTTTTTTTTTTAATTTTGTTCACATTTAATTTTTATTATTATTATAAACATTTAAAAAAGTCCAATGAAATAAGAATAAAAGAATGTTGTCTTATTTATACATTTAAATAATTTAACTGCATTTTATTATAATAATAATAATTTAATGTGAATTTATATTCTTAATATTATTTTTTTTTTTTTTATATTATTAAATATAATTTTAGTTTAAATTTATAATTATTATTACGGTATATATAAAATATTTAATTTTAAATTTAATCCATTAATTAGTTTGCAAATTTAAAAAAATTTTAGATTCCAGTATATAAGACGCAGTTTTTATGTATTTCAAACATACCTAGGCATTGGGAAATGCAATCCTATCCTTGCCTTCTTTGCCCAATAATGGATTAATTTTAAAATAAATAGTAAAATACAAAGAATATTATTTATTAAGATGACAATATAATTAATTATAAATTCAAAGAAAAAAATTATTATTTAATTATTAATTTAATTACCACGTGCCTAACAATTATATAATAATAATAATATTTTTCTGTTACAATTTAACACTAATATATAATATATAGATTTATTTATGTTACGATATTTAGGAATATGGTAATCAATTTAATTTTAATTTAATTAACAAAAAAAAAAAAAGAAAATTTTAAAAAGTTAAATTTAATTATAATATGTTGTTAGATTTTAATTTTTAAATTTTTCTTTTTTTTTATTCTTGCTTCTCTTTTGTCGAGGTGAAATTAATTTTATTACAAAAATTTATGTTATATAATTATTTACCGCTTTTTTTTTTAATTAATTAAAAAATTATAATTCAAGTTTTATAAACGTTTTTCCGTTTCTAGCCGCCAACACGGATTTATATTTTGACTATTATTTTTGGTTAGTTTAAGATTTTTTTCATTATTAACTTTGTTTAAATATTTAAGTATATAATTTTATTATTAATTCACAACATAAAAGTATGTAATAATAATAGTAATATTAGTAAAGTATACTGGCTTTATTTAATAAAAAAAATATTGCAAATCAATTTATTTCTTCATCCCATTGGTTAGGATAGTTTTATTTTTTTTGTCATCGTTACTACTATTATTAGTATTATTATTACTGTGATTAGCTGTGTTACTTTTTTTAGGTTTCACATTATCCAAACCCAATTCGCTCAGCATTTTTAACGCTGTCGTTGCCGCCGCATCGTGCGATGCATCTGTACTAGCACCAGCGCCGTGACACAATTGTGGTGGATCAGTTGATAAAGTAACCAATGTTAAATATTCACCATGATTACCTTTGGGAAAATCTGAAAAATTTACCTGAAATTGAGAAAAATAATAGGTTTTTATCTTATATATTCAGTTCTAAAAAATTGTAGGTTCGACAAAGAAAAGAACATAAAACCATTATAAAATGCTATACAAACCTGGAATCCCAACAGTTGCGCTAAGTACAATAGCTGATCTTTAGGCCGGATAACATCAGTCGTTACATTATTGGTAACATTGCTATTATTATTATTAATCACACTTTTGCTACTATTATTAACAGCCGAAGAAGTAGTTTGCACTGGAGAATGATTACTATTTGCTCGTTGTTGCTGCTGATTATTATTAGTACTGTTGCTACTGTTTTTGCTGCTTACTATAGCCTCAGCTGTTGGCGATGTGCCAGCGTGCAACAATTCTTTAGCTATTGTTGCTGTTTGCTGTACACTAATTCCAGCCTTATTTGGCGTTGTAAACGTTTTGCTGGTATCCTGTTGCATTAATATTAAACCGGGTACTAATTGTCTACCGGCAGAACCACCATGATTTATTACCGACACTGTCGGTGGTGTTGGCGAGCGTACGGTTTCAGGAGTCTCTTGGAACGTTACTTTCCGCGCCTTATCGTTTGCAATAGCAGCGGCTATTGCAGCTGCTTCACCATTTGCAGGTTTATTTTCTTTGTTTGGAGACGACGGTTTTTCATAGCCTAATGCAACCAACATGTCTATAAGGAAATGGTGAATGCTAATTATTTGACTTATTTTGATGAAAGGTGTGTTGCTTTGGTAAAATCTATAACATTTGCATTAGGTACACCCAAATAGGGTTCAGCCTAAACATAAAAAAACTGGTTTACGTAAATAGAATTAGATTTTTAATTAATACAGGTTTTGAACCCTTTACAATTTAATTTGAACCCTTTGCAAATCATATTTTTAAAAACAAATTTCGACCACTCTTCTCTATCATTGTCTATATGCAAATAATAATTTACTTCCCCAGTTATAATTACTTTTTACTGATATTTTAGAAACTGTATCTATTCACAATTTCCTCCTTTTTCATTTAAAAGAACGGAAAATTGAAAAAAAAAATGGGCTGCGTTTCCCGTCTGTACACTGTTGTATAAAACCGTTTGTTTTGTTAGCAGGCAAGATACACATTTACAAATATCAACTGTTAAGTATATTTTGGTCATTACGGAAAACCGTATAAAAAAATTTATTTTTTCTTTTCTCACCACTATTAGTTACAGATATGATACACTACTTAACAAACTGTATTCAAAATCATCCTTACTAAACCAATCATCAATTCAGAGAGAATTTTAAAAGGTTTTGATAACCAAAAATACTAGTCGACTTTCTAATTTGCTGCCGGACGTAAAACGGTTGGAATTTTTGTGAAATTTAAAAAAATTAGAAATTTAACTCCTCATGGAAACTCTGAGTTGTTGCCTCGAGGAGACTAACAAAAAAATCATCAGTATTATTGTTAGACATTTTATGTTCTAAGGTTATAAGAAATAACATATAACTGACTGTGACTATCAAATTTAACAAGGTTAACGATTGCTTTATATGAAAGAAAAAGGCTGAATTACAAAATGTTCATCAAAAATGAATTAAAAATGGTATTTTTTGTATGGAAAATTGTAAACAATTTTAATTCATTTTGAAAAAACAAAATCTAAATTAAAAAGGTAAATTTTCAAAAAATTTCTTGAAATTTAATTCATTTTCAAAATGAATTAAAATAGGCATATTTTATTTCATTTTTCTTAATTCATTTTCTAAATTAATTCAAAATGCTTAGGGGTCCAGTGTTTTTGTAATAATCAAAATGTAGTCTTCAACAGTCTAACGGCACAGAAAAAAATAACATATACAGATATACAGAAGAAAACCTACGAATAAAATAATGTCCTTTTTTTCTGGGGTTATGTCGTTGGTTTGGGGTTATCTCAAGAAATACGAGAGTAAGAATTTTAAATAAATAAATTTTACACTCTCGACATAGCTCTCTCATTCTTGCGTTTAATGTATTTTAGCAGTTATGTATGTAGTATTTGTGTTGTTGGAACTCGTGTTCGTGTGTATCATAAAGAAAATATTATACTTTATTATTCTATGTGTGTGTTTAAGTGTTATGAGACGATGAAAACCAACAACAAAGTATAAAATTGTACATTGTTGTTAGTTTTGCGAAGATTGTTTTGGATGATATTATATTGTATGCGTATGCATTTGTTTTAAATTTTAATATTTAACCAAATAAAAAAACAACAAAGCGTTAAGGAAACAACCATATTTTGCTTATTACATCGAAATTTTGAATAAACTGCTGAATCGAATTTAATGATTTGGTTATTTCACTTAAAAATATGTACTTAGAAAAATTAAAAAAAAAAAAACAAATGGATTTTAAAGTAATTAATTTTATTTATGATGCCTTATCTTGATTGACTATATACGTATGTAGCTCGAATTTGAGTATTAAATATATATTTCATATTTAAAAAAATAGGTATATTATTTGCGATATTATATTATACAAGTAGGTATAGATGATAAAACAAAAATATTCAATGCAAATAATTTTGTATTTTATTTTGAACTTTCTTGTCATAAAACCATTTGGTGTGCTTTCTTAAAAGCACTATTATTAAGAAATCTAGTAACTTATAATTATGTTCAGAACAAGGATTTGTTGAACAAAACCAATATTTATATATTGAATTTCCGTTAGAGTAATCAATACATCGATCAATAATTAGTTGCTTTAGATTATTTGAATTGCCATATTCGTTAAATGTTTCTTCAAATATTTGAATATGCGGTTAACATAAATCAAATAATTCCGTTGGAGCGCGCAGGGAACCAAAATTATTGTTACTAACATAGTTCTTCATAAATATAAAATATTCAGAAGTTATTGTTATATTAGCATCATTGTCTTTTTTGACCCATTTAGTTTCGCAATATTGGCAGTATCTTCGTCCCAAACATTTAAATATAGCATATCCTAAGTAATATCTTATAGCACAGTCGTCAAAATTTAAAATTGTGTTGTCGTTTGATAGTACATGATCCAACAGTTCATGGTTAACTTCTGATTGGTTACAGATGGCTGAGGCTGGTTTCTCTGTAAAATCATCTACATTATCACTGTCTTCAATTAATATTAATTCCAATGATTCTTTTGATGGTAAATCACTTGTAGTTACGAAATCTTGGATTAGCATTTCATCGTCGTCTTCATAACAATTCGTTAAAGCTGAGTTTCTTAAAAATTTTATTGACATTATTTGTCCCAATAAATTATTAAACTCCTTTACAGTTGGATTTCGCCTATTACCTACTCCTCCTCTTTGCCTAATTAGACCAAAAAAAGTTTCTATCGGATCCTGGTTTAATCTAACTGTAAGTATGAAAAATATTTGACTATTTTCTAACATCAAACTATTTAACAATTGTAATACGGCATTAATAGTTTGGATAAGCCCTTTGAAGCAATACATAGTTTTTTTTGCACCGGTTCGATTGATTTGATGTATGGCAACATTTCTAACATGTTTAAATAAACTCGTTTGTTAACTTGAATTGCACTTTTATGTTGGTTCTTATCATTTAAGGCTCGACTATTTAAATTGTTAAACAACCTGTCCATTTTTTCGACAAAATTTGCGGTTGATAACAAAGCATCTTGAACGCTCGGTGAAAACTGGTTAAATTGACTCATCGTTCGAATAGCATAGGCAAGTGTCCAGCTGAAAACTTGTGTTGCGTAGCTGACGCGCATTTTTTCAAATGGTGAAATATGATAAAACATATTTGTAGTTTAAAAATAAACCTCTAATTAAAAATACACAAATATTTTTGGCTAAATCTTTCGAGCGTAAGTCCCCCGAATCTGCAAACCCATCAATCTCATCTTTAACTGAATCATACTCTAATGATTGACGGAACGTAACTTCATCAAACACTAGCACAATATTTCTTTCCATTTCAGATAATTCTCTACACTTTTCTTTTAAATTAATAATAATTTGGTCATTAAAACCGGGTTTCAAGTGTTTTATTAGTTTCCAATTTATTAGACTCTATTTTGAAGGCATATTAAAGCCGAGAATGTCACGCATATAATTATTTGTTGATGGGGATTTGAAATATAATTTCTGAGAAATCAATTTTTGTTTTGAAGGCCAACCTGAAAATTTGCTTTTTCTTAGAACCAAACATTTGCCAAATTCCTTGCTATCCTCATTGATTTCTTGATTGTTAATTAAATATTCCAATCCACTTTGGGATTGTAGTTTCGCATTTTTGTCACTTAACCTTACATTTTTTTTTAAACTTGTAATTAATTTTTTTTGGAACACAAATCGTTTTTTTAGTAATTTGACACTTTTAGAAACTTTAAAATACAATTTTTGGTAGATCCGCAACGTTTTGAAGCTTTTGATACAGTTGTTACAAGTTGAAGAACATAAATCTTCACTACACATATTCGAAGAGCTAGGAATGTTGTACAAATTAGGTCATTCAATGTCTTGATCTTTATTAACTATAGAGGAGTACGTCTTTATATTTTGATACTTTTCGGGAACTTCTCTGACAAAATCTTCTTCAGCACATTGTAAGTTTAATTCGGGGATGGCATTTTTTTAATCTTAACTTTCCCTTGTATGTATCTAAAAAATGTATATAACAAACCCGTAAAATTTTCTTATCTGGAATATCTAGTCCACATTTAGATAACCAGGTGGAAAATTCGGGACTCTCGTGATCAGGAAAACTATAAAACGGTCAGGGAAGCACCTTTTAAAAAATTCTAATTATCATGGGATGTTGGTTTCGTAAACGTATTGATTTCAAATCGCAAAAACGATTCGTAATCGATATTTTGTGTGTGGTGTTTTGTGTTTGAATCGCTTTGTTTAGCGGGTTGTACCGAATTGATACTTTTGATCGAATTGATACTTTGAATCAATTGATCCTTTTGCGCTACATTTGCGTGAAACTTTAGATAATTTTTACGATATAATTTTTTATAAATTTAACCAAATCTTCTCGATTCCTATTTGTTTAAATTATTTATTGGACTTAAATCCTTATTTTCGAAATAAAGATATATTTACTAAAATAAAATGTATCTGAAAAATATCCACCGATAAACATTTTATTTAATCATTGATTTTTTTATCATTAATTTCATTAAATGATTTAAGCAAATAGGAATACAGAAGTTTGGTTAAATTTATAAAAAATTAAAGCATAAAAATTCTTAAAAATTAAAACTCAAAACAATCAATTTATTCAAAAGTATCAATTCGGTTCAAAGTATCAATTCGTTCAAAAGTATCAATTCGTTCAAAAGTATCAATTCGACAAGTATCAACTCGGTTGGAAGCAAGATATACAGAAAATAGAGGTAATATATTCCCGTGTCTCATTTTCGTCTTTCTTTGCGCATCATGTCACGTGCAGACAAAAAAGCAAATATTTATATTAAGTTTGGCGGTTTTTTGATTTATTTTTTAAATACAATAAATCAAGAATAATCGTAATTTTTTTTAACAAACCATATTTACAATTGATAATGATAGTTTACCGAGACCCTTTTTATGCTTTATATATTTTTTATGGTCAAAATATTTGAGAAATAATTCCTTCGAGTATATAATGTCTAAGATAAATGTAAAAAAGGGTAGACAAAATTATGAGTATATAACATAAAATAATTAAATTATTAAATGTTTTTGGTCATTTGAACATACATAGAAAAGATTGAAAATGAAAACAACCAAAACCAACACAAATGTATATAGACATTTGTGTTGATTTTGAAACAACAAATAAATTCAAAGCAAAATGCGCCCAAACAAAATAAAATTCTTAAAAAGAGAATTTGAGCTAACATTGCAGTGTTTCATTCTCTTCCAATTGTTGTTTTTGTAAAAAGATGATTTCAAAAATCAGAAAATTTCTTGTTCGTAGGTTTCCTTCTGTATATGTTATTTTTTTCTGTGCTAACGGTTTATGACAATAATAATATTATTAATAATTCAATACATATTTTTATAATTCAGAATTTTTTAATTCGTGTGCCGGTGCGGCGCATTCAGGTATCCTATCATGTTGGGATAAAAAAACTACCTAAGGAAAAAATTGCATGTAATTTTGAATGTGCGTTCAGATCTCAATGTAGTGATTTTATCCCAACATATTGCCATCAGTTGGCTTAACTGAATGCGCCCAATATGTTCTTAAATTGTGTAGAACTTAGCGACGATGATTGGTGCAAACAACATATAAGAATCATTATAGGAGTGAGAAAGATGATCAAAAACAAATAAATACTTTTCAGTTTTTTAATGACATCTGTGTCTAAGAACACTAAGCGCTCTTAATATAAGAGCGTTTAAGGTACTTTTGATATTGATTATTGATTTTGATATTTTTGGATTTAAACATGAATATTAATTTTTAGAGAAAAATGTTTATATTACTAAATATTTAATGCAAAAATGAATAATTAGGAAACGCCACCGTTGGAACTGTAAAGTGCAGAATATAATACCCGGATAAGTATCGGAAGAGTGTTGAAATTGGTAATATTTCGGAGGTTATTTCGGAGCAACCAGGCATCATATCACTACTTCCTTCATAATACTAACATTTCAACACTCTTCCGTTTGTTTTAAAAAATATGATTTGCAAAAAGTTTAATTTGAAGTGTAAAATCTGTGAAACTTACCACTATAATATACTTTATATGAAACACATCAAACAAAAATTAAATCCAAAAACATTATTTCCTTGCTTTTGCTCGGGAAATTTTAAATCCAATTCTAAAAACTAATCTATTTTTACCAAAGCAATACCACATAATATGTAATAGCAGTTTTTTATAGATCTGTCCAGATCGGACAAAGTCGAAATTAATCTAACTAAATTCAGTTTATTACAATTTTTCAATTTGGATAAGACACATCTTGGATTTTCCTATATTTAATTATTAATTCCCACAAAAAAAGACAACCTTTCTAATTGGAGGTTATCCAGATTATGGGGTTCTATTAAACATTTGATGCACATTCTTTTATATTATAAATAGAACACAATTCAAGATTTACCTTGCCGCAATTTAGGTAAACTAATTTCAACTTAATCTGAATAAAAGATCTATAGATTGACAAACGTAATATGAAACTAATCTTACTTTCAGCTGCCCGTTTTTTAGCTACTTTTTTATTAGGTCCAGCACCTTGTGCAGACCACCCAGCTGTTTGTACTTCAATCACAAATTCACGTCGTCTTGGACCACCACGTTCCTCAACTAACGCGTAAACAGGTTCTTTTTCTTTGCGCGATTGTTGTATCTGGATTAAACGTGAAATTGGATTTACTTCCTCGGAGAAATCTGGTTCATTTTTTTCTTTTATCAAATTTCTAGTTTTCTTTTTAACGTTTACTTGAGGTTTACGATTCTTCTTAAGAATAGTCCGCTGAACCGGAGATGGTGGTGGAACTTTCTTCAACTCTTCCATCATTTTTTCAGCGGCCCTTTTTTTACTCACTTTCTTACCGTTGCCTTCACCTTCAGTCTGAAAAGAAAAATACGGTCGAGCTCAATGACATTTTTTTTTTTGAAGTTTTAAAAAATTATTATTACTCACAGTAATATTCCCAACCCTACAAATCGTAATAAATGTTTTCATATGAGGTGGTCCTTTCTCACTTTGAACCTCAAACGAAACATTTAAGTTACGTTTTAGCGCCATTTCATGAACCAAAGAAATTGGTGATTTTAAATCACAATTTGTCTCCTCGATGCTGCACGAACTATCATTACTACTGTGAGTTTCGGGCGTAATTGGTTTCAATACTTCTAAAGCACGTGAAGCGGCATCATGTCGCGCCGCTTGCAATGTATTTCCAATACCGATAAACTTGCGTTGACCAACTTGTAACGTAATGCGATAAGTCTCTTCCGCGTTACCACCATTTGAATTATTATAATTTTGCGCATAACGCTGTTGATGATGGCCTCGATGCATGCCGCCTCGACGATTTTCATAATTATTATAACGTTGTGGCTGCTGTTGATACGCATTGCCGCCTCCACGATTATTATAATTTGTATACTGCGATTGTGATTGTGGCTGACCACCAATAAACTGAAGCTGCCCGTTCGGCAACTGAGTGGGCCCAGTTGCAGGATTTACAGCTCCGTTCACCATATTATGATTGCCTTGATTACCTTGATATTGTGCAATTGGATCTTCAACGAAATAAATCGCGGGTTCACCCCGTTTCATTGCTAATGCATTCAATTCTACGGTTGGTGTAAGCAAACCTAAAAATCAAATAAAAATAAATGTTAAGAGGATTTTGTAAATCGAAATCGCCTTAGTATAAATTTGTTTGCATAAATTTGATGTTTCTTGAATTTTATTTTTTTATTCTGTATGTACCATGTTGTTCTAATGCTGTATGATGTGCTGAACGGAATACTAAATGGGAAAAATTAAAAGAAATTTTGTTGAACATAACGTTTACGATGTTAAGTGAACCAAAATAAACAAAGAAACAAAAAATTTGCATGCCAAATTAAATTGAGATCTAACCTCCAGCCCCAGCTGAATTGTTGTTACCACCTGATTTTGAATTGATAATACTTGTGTTGCTTGTAGCGCTGCGTGATCGGACACCAGTTTTTGCAGGCGGATGTTTATACTTTGTTTGTTTTATTGCTTCACCAGCTGCTGCATGTTGAGCTTTCTTTATACTTTGCCCATCGGCCGTATATTCTTCTTCGCCCAATTTTAATGTTACAGTGAACCGTTTTTTATGGGCTGGTCCCTGTTCACCAGTTAATCTGTATTGGTGTTGAATCTGACGAGAAAATTAAACATTTTATTTTTAATTACACATTTGAACAAATCTTACAAATTTATAATGCAAACCTTATTATAACGTGCCAATTCATTAACTAAGCACATTGGTGTTTTCTCTTTAGTGTTTGCCAAGGGATCATTGTTTAAGGATTGTAAATCTTTACCACTATGCGGATTATTCGATAAAATTATATCGGTTGTTGTACTGTCCGGTAATTGCTGTTTCTGTGGCTGAGCGGTTGGTGCACCATTTTGTTGTTGAACAGCAATCACTACAGGTTGTTTTGTAATACCCTCTTGTTGTTGTTGGACTAATCTTGTATTTTGCACCACAGCCGCGGCCGTTGTATGTGAACTGTGTTGTATTTGATTTTGTTGCTTTGCGTGATGTTGATTTTGTTGCATCGTCGGATTTTGTTGTGTATGCTGGGATTGCGAATGCTGATGATGATGATGCTGTGACTGCTGTGGCTGATGATGTTGATGATGCTGATTTAAAGGGTGTGTGTTTATATTTGGATTATTTATCATATGATTTGACTGCTGCTGTTGTTGGTGTTGCAACATTTGTTTCTTATTATTTGTGTGATGTTTCTGTTGCATCCCTCCGCCACCTCCACCGCCACCAATTATAATGTTATTGTGTCCCATATTGTTACGGCCACCACCACCTTGTTGATTCGGTTGTGCCTGTTGATGATGCATTTGCGGACCCATTCTCGGTTGATGATGATTCAATCTAAAATTAAAACTGGATGAATTTTCTTTTTTACCTTGATTCACCCTAAAATTATAAGGCGAGAAAAAAAAAAAATAAGACTAAAATCTTGAACCCTTTAATGTTCTTCAATCAAAAGTAACAAGGTCTTAACAAAATTTATTTAAAACACGAAATAGACACTATTGACAATAAAGTAAAGCAAAAAAATGTTGTAAAATAGAATCATCATCAGTAGTAATGACAAATATTATCATGAATGGAATCAAATCTGGTTTCGTTGAATATTTTATTCTATTGTTAAACAGTTACCCGAAGATTTCCACAACTCTGTGAATGAATGCCTATCAACAAATTAATCATATATTCATAATATTATGAAACCAAAGAATAGTCTTGTGTAGTGTCTTGCCTCATTGGTAGAATCGAATTTTGGCAAATATTTAAATTACACAGTGTGGAACAGGACATTTTAAAAGTGCATTCTGAGCAACTTCAGATACAAAATAGTATAAGTACAGAATATTAGATATTACATAAATTATCGGCAAACTCTGAAATACTGAACAATACAATTTCCTTGTAGAAACTAGTTTTAACCAGAGGGTTCATCCAAGTTCATACAAATTTGTGCAAATGACTCTTTGTGCATACTAAATTTGCGCAAACTTGTGTTACAAATATTAAAACGATTTTGATAATCACCTCTATTATGGTTGACGAGTCGATCCACAACCGACACGACTCTGTGTTACCTTTTCGTTTTTCATATTGTCAATATCAAATGAAAAAACCAGCGTTTTAAAACTCGCTAGAAAACAAAACGTTTTATAATGACTATTAATTTTCCATCGAATAAAGAAGATAGGAAAGTATTCTCTACTCATTCAATACTACGAAATATTCTATTCGTTATTCAAACAAAGCGAAGAGTGAAACTAAAGAATGGAGGAGTAATTTTGTTTAGGTTGCGCATAAGGAAAATAAAAATTGTCATTTTACACCAAATTATCATAAAATATTCGAATTTTTGGCCAAGAATTGGAAAAATTCATTTAAAACGAAAAGAATGGGAATAAAAACCAACTGAAGAGTAATTTTAAACGCTGGAAAAAAAACGAAAAGGTAACACAGAGTCGTGTCGATTATTCATCGACTCGTTAATAATAATATGGCCTGTGATGTGATTTATCAAAATCGAGCTTTAAAAAATGTATTACTATTATTACTGTTAAGTATGGCAATAAGCCACCATTTCGTGCACTTCGACTTCAAAAGACTTGTGGTCCATTCTTTAAAATTAGAAGATACCCATTGGAACAATCCCTCTAGGTATCTTCTCCTTGCCTTTTCCAATGCTGAACATTAACGAAAAAGTGCGCCTCTTTGTCCTCGGCAGAATCTGTCCTGTTAAAGTCCTACAAAGGAGCTTAGATTACACTTGAGAACTTTTTGACTTTGACTGACTTAAAATTAGAATATCTTCCGATTACTTCTTAGCTTCTGTTTCGAGCCATTTCCCTATCACCACATCCGTATGACATCTAATCGTCTTAAAAAACTTGAAGGTTTACTTTTAAAATTTTTAATTCAAAATATGGAAGCTTCAAATAAAATTTAAAGAGCTAGCTACTTAA
Organism: Tipula vernalis; assembly: GCA_958295665.1. Taxonomy (NCBI): domain Eukaryota; kingdom Metazoa; phylum Arthropoda; class Insecta; order Diptera; family Tipulidae; genus Tipula; species Tipula vernalis. Next base: position 162,907,502 of record OY282560.1, on the reverse strand, counting down.
TCATAAATTTTATATGTAAATCTTATATGTATTCACTAAATTGATTTATTTAAATTATAAATAAATAGGCGCATAACAGTTGTAAAAGTTGGTTGCACTAGAAATTACTGTTGAGTGATTCCTCACAACAGTATGCAAATTTTTATTTTACAATTCATGTTAAAAATTGCTCTATTAATGAGTTCTGTCAAAACCTAAACACAATAGTGAAAGGAAAAAAGGAAATGCGTGCGCGAGGATTGGCCCTTAAGTCAAAACTAGAACATACTAAGAGATTTTATGGACATTGACTGAAATAAGATGCTCAAATATTTAAGAGCTGGTAGATCCAAATCCAGCTTTCACATTCTCGACATGTTTGCCGAATCCTCGACCCTAGGTCCCCCAATTTCTTTTAAAACTATTCCGTCCCCGCGATTATCGAAGTCCTGTATCCTAGTCTTGTAGCCTAGTTTTGGCTAAACATTTTTGTTAAAACTAGTTTTAGAAGCAATTCTGAATTTGAAAGATTTCGGATTTTGACACTAAATAACATTTTATGATAAGATCTAAGAAACCTTTTTTCATATTGGTGGTATGTTTTTTATTTCCTGAAAAAGTTATACCCTAGATATAAGATATGTGCTAATTTGAACTATCTAGAATCATCTCAATCGGTTATGATGAATTTCAACATATTCGATGAAAATGGTTCTATTTTATCAATTTAGGATCTGATTCAGACAACTTTGATTATAATAATACGACTGACACTGGAAAATGAACGAAACTATGAGGTTTGCAATTTTCAAGGAAATCGTTAGCTTTTATGTGCTTAATGAAATGAAATTCTAATAAGACAAAAATAATAAACTTAGGTCGATACTAAAATTTGTTTACCTCCGATAGTTTGCCGCCAAATGTTTATTCTTAAATAAATAGTTAGGCTCTTGCTTTTTATTTACATGGTTCATATAATTTGAACTTAACTCGTGGGGGTGGTTGGGTGTTTAAAAATTTGTTTTCCTATTCATTTAATTAGCACCATTCATACAATTAGTCATTAAGTAAATTAAGTTTGAAATTTTGTATCTATCACGGCTTTAGGAAAAATTTAGAATTTTGTACAAATCGATAAGTAGTTTTAATCAACACTTTTCCGTCAAACAAGAACATGTCACAATAATTTTTCATATAAAATTTAAATGTACATATTTCTTTTAGTATACATATTATAATTTAATCAAAATCTATCTCTCCTAATGAAATTGGAGATGCCTTTAAATTTACACGAAAAAGGGGTAATTCCAGATTTTGCGTAATCTATTATTTTTATTCATCCTAAATCTAAAAATTACAAAAAAAAAGACGAATCTTTTTCTCAATACCTCATAAAACGTAATCTTATTACAATGCAATACAATACAAAATGAAGATGAATTTTCTTTTATACATTTTCTTCATCATCGTCATCGCAGTTTTATTTATCTCTTATGTCTCCCATCCATTGTTGTCATCTTTGGTAAACAAAGAAAAACTACAAAGGCAACAATATTAAAAAGAAGAAAAATTGTCTTAACCAACAAGTTTTTTTATAACAACAACAAAATTGTGGAAAACACGTTTACATATAGGGGAAAATAAACATAATTAAAGCATAAAAAAAGCAAAACAAAAATGTCTGGAATTGCGTGTTAGGATAAATACTTTAAAAAAATATTTTGGTTACCTATTTTGATCCCGTGCAATTTGAAGTGGTTGATTTGGCTGTTGTGTTTGAGGTACCTGTGGCGGTTGCATATTTGGTATGTGATGTGGTTGATGTGGTGGTATATTTAAATTAACTTGTTGCGGATGCTGTGGATGCATTTGTGATGGATGCACATTCACCTGATGGACGTGATGGTGCGGCGTGTGAGTGTGATGCATCATTTTCTGGCTAGTCCTAATTTTCGCTGATTACAACAATGTATTCCTTCCAATAATCAATTTGGTATTTTTTATTTGTTAATAAAAGTGAAAAAAAAAAAAAAAAATCTGACAAAGAGAAATAAAATCAATTTTTATAGACTTACTAAATATGTAAATGCTAATTTACTAATAAAATACAAGATGTGTCTCTAAAACGATATACGATCCACTAGAAACGACACGTCAACTAATATTGACATGCAATTATTATCAAATCAATTTAGAATTTAAAGCATATGTACACACATGTATAAATATATAAACATGCAACTAGATGACTAGTATTTTAAACATTGTAAAAATGTGCAAACCTAGCTAAAAAACTAGTTAAAATCTCTTTTAGCTTCCTTGGCCGTTATTGACATAATTGATTGCGAAAGCATATTTGTTAGATCAAAATAGCACAATTTCTCATATTTGTTTATATTACTTACTTTGCTTTTTTAATCTTTTATCTTAATTACATTTCTCACAGAATTGAACTCACATTGTAGTGTGTTGATATCTAACATTCCATTGTAAATGAAAGTTTTAGTTTACGAAGACTAATTGGCAGCAGCTTAGTTTTGTCAAATAATTCGATATGAGAAAGAATGTTTATGGTATAAAATACGCAAATTATATTTGCAATTTCACTTATGAAGGGTTTGGTGTTGTACATGAAATCCCAATATTAAATTTGATTACGGTTAGATTGTAACTGAAATATTTGTTTTAAATCATTCTGATTAAATTATTTCAAATTTGATTGATAACAACATTCATTTCCAATTTTATTAGCACATTTGACTAGTTTCACAATTTTCACTCGAATTATCTGTATTCAGATTCTAGTTAATTCTGATTAGAACAAATAAATTATGAAAATTGCAAATGTGTAAATTTGATAGAAATTGGAAAAATATAATTAAATCACGTTCCAGTAACCAAAATTGAAGGACTTCCAATCCTTCGTAGTTAATTTTTAATATCCTACCTTAAGCAGTAGCCAAATCGAGGACTTTACTTGCGAATGTGTTTAACAAAGATAAAATGTTACGCTATTCTAACTAGGATCAAAATTTTGATTCAAAAACAAAAATTATTCAATAGCGCCGATACTGCCGTGTTTAATATATTCGAATAAGGGCCAATTGAACTGGTTAAACTAAGTCTTGCTAATCAGAGATAAATTTTAACTTGCATTTAACCATACATTATACTTGTATTAGTTTTTCAATATTTTGTCTTCGTTGGCTTAACTATTTAACGAACGCAAAACGGATGGTTAAATTAATCTTAGTTTAAACAAATAAAATTTTGATTAAAAAACCAAAATCAAAGTTAAACTAATGCTAAGGGTTTAATCTTTGATTAAAGAGCATCAAAATACTTCCTAAGGCCTGATTATGTGGACGCGAGTAGACGGTATAACCTCGAATTGATTGTCATTATGTTTGTGATATTGTTTGAACGGCGGTAAAGACGAAAATATATCGTAAAATAAATAAAATTCTCTAATTTTTATTTGAAGTTAATATTTCCGAAAATTGTAACAGTTTTGAACTGATGATTAAGACCGCGGCCTAATTTGAATATCAGATCAAGACCCAATAGTTCCTAATAAAGAACCAATCGCTGAATGTAATAGTGCTGATAGTCAAGCATTTGCATCAATTGGTCTTTCGCTGACTGGCGGTCATTTGCTTCACAGAACACAAGGAAACTTATGCTGTTGTTGAGGATAGAAGTTATATAATAGGCCCTATAGCACCTTATTACGAACAGCACCCCCTTAAGTTAATATTGCCTAAACCATGCTTCACCGTTTTTTTATCGTATTAGGTGTGCAAATAGAAACTCGGCTTTTTTTTTGATCAAATTCAATTTTAATGAAAAGATACTTCACGGATTCTGCGTTTCGTACAGAGACATGTTTCAATTTGTATAAGTGTTTTATAACTGTGGTCAGGTTTTTTAAATTTTGTCAATAACTATCAAACCCTAGATTTTATTTCGGCAGATTGAATCTAACATAGAATAAACAAAATGAGGTATGTAAACAAATGTACGTTACGTACGCGTGACAAAATTGATATGGAACTAATGGAATGATTGGCTTGTTACAAAGATTAATAATCGAAATATTCACCATTACTATCTACAGGATTCTTGCCATTTATGGGGTAGATGATGAATGCCTTCGCGATAGAAACTTTGTGGTTTCGAAGCAAAATTGTCATCGAGGAATTTTCGCACATCTTCAACGTGAACCGTTGTTCTTTCAAATATGATGACATCGATCTGAATAAGTGGTAATCAAAGGGAGTTTAGTCTGGAGAATACGCCGCATGGTGTACAACTTCCCAGCCTAAGGAGAAGATGAGTTCCTGAGTTGATTTTGCTGTATTTGGAGCATCACTTAATTTGATCAATTGGTCCTGATACCGTTCAGCTGTAACAGTTTGACCAGGTTACAGAAGCTTGTATTAAATGACTCCAGACACACAGTAACACTTCATAGCAGACATTCAATTCTAATCATCATTGGTACACTGCTTTTTGAAAAACTGAGATATTTCTCAGCTTTATGTAATATGTAACAACACACTTTTCCGAAGAGAGCCTGAAGTATTTTGTGACCAAGGATTGAAAATCAACGCTTTTCTAGGCCAAAACAACTTTCATTAATTGCTTCACATCACCGATTTGGCACATTTTGTATAGTTTTGTTTCTTGAATATTTATGTATTCTGCCATTATGTATGGGCAAACGACAAGTTTGAGTGTACTCCTTACTTGTATTCAAATTATCAAAGTATAAATTCGAACTTTTAAGCATCTAAGCATCTACACTCAATGTGAAAGTTTAAACTCAGTTTAGTTTTGAGAAAGAATTTTTACCCTATTCATCCCGTCATTTTTTGTCACAATCGAAAAGTTCATAATTAGAGCTGTAAAATTTCAACGAGTATAGGAAAAAAAAACGTCGCCACGTTTGGATTTATAAACTTAATTGAGAAATTGATGTATGTCTCAGTGCCTCGAGAATTATGAATCAATGGAAACTACAAAAGATCACTTCGATAGAAACATTCAGTGATCATTCGGTGATGAACGAGATCCAATTTGCCAGCATTACATTAATTTTAAATATTTATTACTTATTGTATTGAAAAAATTATATTTTTCATATTTTATCATTAAATAAATTTAAAAACCACTATTTTCATCTTTCAAGAATTATTTTTAATTTAACTAGTTAAGAGACGAGATCAAAGTGAACTCACCTCAGGTGAAACGTTTGCGTCTAACTGAGAGACAACAAAGATGGAGAGCTCGCCAACGTCAAGATAGAATTGATTCTTCAACAAAACGCACAATGGCTGTCGCTTAGACAAAAGGAAACCGAAGTGGGGTTGCTGGCCAGGCGCGTAGCCGACGTTCACTATCGTCAAACTAGACTAAGTCAAGAGACTTTGTAAAAATTTGAGGTCAGACGTACTTTGGAAAAATTAAATGGCAGACACAAACTACAAAGCTTACCAACAGTCCTTTAGAAACTCCTTTAATCCAATCATTAGTGTCGGTCATCTTACTCAGTAATGGATAGTAGATTCATCAAACAAAACGTTGCGAACAACATTATACCAAGGACTTGCAGAACATATGGCTAATCAAAGAACAAATTTACGAGTTCAGACTAGCATTCCAGTGATTCTGCAGTCGTCATTTGAAGGTTCACCAATAAACATGAGAGAAAGATGCAATATAGATGTTTGGAAAATTCGGCTACATTGATCTTTTTGTTACTGTTACGGTAAATCCGAAATGACTTGAAATTGTTAGGAACCTTCAACAAGGAGAAACCACATCAGATCGTCTAGATTTAGTTGCTCGTGTGTTTAAATTGAAATTTAAGACCATCACTAAAGAGTTGACGAAGCACGGTGTGCTTGAAAATTGTATGGCATATGTATACTCGGTTGAGTTCCAAAAGCGACGACTACCGCATGTCCACATATTAATTGTGGTTAAGGACGAGGATAAGTTCCAAATATTAACACCGAGCCAAGATTGCATGAGATCATCTCTCGTTTTATGATACATGGACCACATGGTCTCGACAATCCACACGCTACGGATTAGGATGTTTTGACCGTTTACGACATCGAAACGAAATTATCGAATGATAAGTAAAAATTTCGAAAAAAATTTGGGCGAAAGAAAAAACATCGACTTTCCTTTAATCGAATTTCGACTAATATGTTGTGACATTTTCAAATCGGACACTCGAGTTGAAAATGTTACATGTTAGTCGAAATCCGATCATAAATTCAAAATTTAGATCTCGAAATATGTAATTATGAATGAGATGCTTACGATATAAATGAAAATTTATTTAATCTTCCTTTTCCAGAATTTTGTGTGCACTATAGGCTGACATGAAGCAATGCAATGTGCAGGTGATTTAAACCAAAGCGGGTCAATAGCCGCACGTCCTCGATTTGGCTACTACGGCGTAAAGTAGGACGGTAAAATGAACTGCGAAAGAGTTGGGAGTGCCTTGAGCCCCAAAAAAGATTGCATAGATGAAAACCAAAAAAAAAAAAAAAAATATTCTGGGAAATGGAAATTTCCATTCTAATTTTAATATTAAATCTTAATTTTCCAGGCAATTTTAAATTTAAATTTTCATTTACAAGCGAAAATATTTGTGTTAATTAAGGCGCGTGCCGGACACAGATCAAACGATGTTATCGCTTCTTCTGATAGATCTACTACAAATCACAAATTTTCGTATTTTGAAAAAATCGATGAAATATCTATGCCATACGGATGAAATATCGTTGCCATTGCCATACAATTTTGAATGTACCGTGTGTGTTCAGATCTCAATATGTTGATTTTACCCATTATGTTGCCAACAGGCAACCTGAGCGCCCATTGTCGATTATTTTAGTTTCGATGACAAATAAAAGTTCGCCGTTTTTATAAATACTGAGATGTGTTTTTTTCCGTCTAATTTGGCTAATCCCACATGCTCGATGCATGGAAATGCCGCTGTGAACTGCGATATGGCCAAATGCTTAGATTGTAGATATGTGAGTACACTAGAAGCAATGTGGCTTTTGCTAGAGACACCAATGCATGACAGATCGCATGCAATAACATGTCTGCCATCATCCACAACAGCAGAGTATAATTTTTGAATAAACTCGGTAAAACGAAGCTTTAACCGACGCTCGAAATGGCATCACTAAACTTACTATATAATTCAGTTTAAACGTTGTTAATGAACAATCTTGCAATTTTCTGTATACAGAAATTCCTAGCGCAAATGATCAGGAAAGTTATCGTTTGCGGTTCCTTCTTTATCAAGCGGCGTTTCATTGTAATTAGTTGGACTCAGATGAAGAGTGCGAGAAGTGCTTAGATGAAGCAGTAATTCTTCAAATTCCATAGATGTGGCCGAACAGTTCACAGAGGCTTTAAATTACCAATCCACAGTTGGACACTTTAAAACTCTCATGAAGCAGACAAACTCTGAAGCTGAAATCATTTGTCAAGCCAAACTCTTCCTTATTGATGGAGTGACAATGTTGTTAAAACATGAACTACGATGCATAGACATTCTTTTGAGATAACTAGAAACGTCCATTTGGTAACAATGTGATTGTTATTGCTGGTGATTTCCCCCAGACACTTTCGATTGTTCCACGCGGAAAAGAAACCGATGTCACCGAAATGTATATAAAATCGAGTGATCTGTGGTAACATTTCAAATAAATTTCTTCGGTTACCAACAAGCGCAATAAAGGACAGGATAATGGGTGTTGACATTAAACCTTGCCACAAATAGACAATCTTCCAGAGTTTCTACAACTCAAAAAAGCTGATATGACTTTTTTACTTACATTCTTCCAGTACGGCGCCACATGCATTGATATTGAAGAAAGATGAAATTGTGATATTAGCCGTATTTTATTTGACAATTTACAAGGAATTCGTCGAATTCCTGCTAAATAGACGGAATTCAAAATCGAATTCATAGTTGTTTGTCTACTTTACGCTAGGATACACTAGACCACATTTTTTTTAGTTCTATAGGTTGACTATTTATTTGGCAATTAAAAGTATAAAAAATATTTATTACATACGCTAAATGTAAACAAATTTTTCATTCGCGAAAAAAATGTATTTCGCCACAAAAAAATTCAAAATGCTACCAATCTTTGAAAACCAATCGAATTCCTAACATTGAATTCCATGGCTATTTTATTTGACAAAATTTGAATTCCAATATTCCAATTCTCAGGTCAAATAAAATACAAATATTAATTCGGAATTTAAACCCAAAAGAGGAACTACACAATGGAACCCGCCTGATTGTCAGGAATTGCTTTGGCACCTTTATTACTGCAGAAGTTTATCAAATTCAAGAACAACGGAAGGTGTTTTAGTGAATAGTTCGATGGCTACATCGAGAGTCTGATACTACGGGTCGGTAAAAATCCGATCCATGTGCATAACATTTCACCTCCTAATCCCTCAAAAAATTAGGTAACCTCTAACCACAGGAAATAAAATTATAATTATTATTAAATGTTGAATTATTACATAATTTATAAATATAAACATTTAAATCATTATTTTACGTTAGAGGCATCAATAAGGGCCTATGAAAGAAATCATCGACAGATACTTATTATCCTAACAATAAGAATTAAACAATACAAAATATACTAAAACTAAAAATTATGAAGTTAACAAGATTAGAAAAACAAACAATTTGCTGAACATAAAAAATATAAGATATAAGATTGGGAGCGATACAAAAAACTTCATAGCACATATGTAAGTGTATACTGAAACCCAATTTTCAACACCTTTCATCTGCTTATCCACGACTTATTATTGTACACAAAGAAATGATTTATAAAACTCAACCAGCGAAACTGTAAGAAATGTAACAGAATTTAACGAGTTTTTTTTACGGAAAATTTGACAGGTCGGCTAGCGAAACTGTAACACAACTTGTCAATTGGTTTGATGGTGACGGTAGCTCGCATTAATATTTTAAAAAAATTGTGTAGAATTTTGAACTGGCGATGGAATTGGAGGAACTTCGAAAATTATTTCAATTATTAAAAAGCCTTAAATTCTTAACGGACATAAACATAAATAATAAAAGACACAGATCTTGTGGCGTAAGAAAAATAAATCGAATAAATAATTTGATGTTACCATTTATAGTCTTTAATAATTCGATTATCAATTTACCTACATGAACATACATAAATAAATAATTTTGAATTTAAGCTTAAAATGTACAATGAGCTCCCACAACAAGATTTGCACAAAGAGCAATTTTGGATTTTTGACATTTCCTTCAGTTTTACGCGATAATTTTCGCTCTGTTAAGTTGACACTTCAATTTAATGAAACTGAACGAACATTTCTTAAAGGTTCGCTGGGCAGTAAACATGTTATCTCCATTTACCGCACTGTTACGTTAAATTTCTTAAAGGTTCCAATGAAGTGGTTAAATAGATGAATTCTTAAGCAAGTTTTAAAGCTAGAAAATTACTGTGTTTTTAATATTGCCCGGCAAAATATTATACAAATTAAGACCTCTACTAAAAATACTATTTTGGATGGTTGAGATTCTAACAAAAACTGGCCTATATAAGAGCTTCGTTCGGGTATTATGCTCATGATAGAAATAGTTGCGCAATAGTTGCGTTTTGCACGCAATTTTATGTACAGTACATAGCCACTGAATTTGCAACTTTTGATTTTCTAAAATTGCACTATTAATACAAGCAATTTCCGGGAAATTTTATCTTTATTTTATAGCACAAGTCTAGCGCCGTTTATGACGCACAAAATTATTTACCGTTATTTCTCTTGAATTTGTTATTGAATGTTTTTCTATTGTGTACTTCCCCGAGCGAGGGATTGATGAACATTAGGTAACGGTAGTACTTAAATAGTGTAATAAATTTGTTATCATAATTTTTTTTATTAAGTATTCTGTTAGTGGTTCTTTATTGGTGCGATATGTTACAATTTTCAATTGTGTTTAGTAAGTGATTTTTGGGAGTTTCGCGTTACTGTCATAATGGAACGAAAAGCTGACATTACATTGTTAAAGAAACAACGTATTACTGATTTATTGGAACATTCATCATTAGGACAATATGAAATTGCCAAAATAGTTGAAACCAGTAAACATGTTGTGTCTAGAATTAAGAAATCACTCCAAAATGGCGAGGTCGTGACTCCACCGCACAGGGAAAATTGCAGAAGGATCATCTTCAAATTAGCCTTACAGAATCGTAAATGATCAACGGCTTCAATAAATGACATTATAAAGAAATATGACATCAACATCTCGAATAGAAACTCCGATGCCGCTTTAAACAGTGTCGTCCGACTATTAAACAAAAATTAACGTCCAACATGATAATTAAACGGATTGCATGGGGACGGAAATACAAGCACTTCTCAGTGTCAGATTGCTCTAATGTAAGCAAAATTCCTGTTTGCCGTTTAGTTTTTACAAATTTTGTTAAACGGCAAAATTTTCAGGTTTGTTTCTCAGATGAATCTTCGGTCCAAATTATTGCCGAGAGAAATATTTTTGTTAAACGCCGCTCACATGAGCGTTTCAATGAAGACTGTGTTGTACAAAAGGTTAAACATCCAACATTTATCATGGCTTGGGGGTGTATCACCGCAAAAGGTCCTGGACCTCTTCATTTAGTAGATAGCATTATGCTGATAAATATGTTCAGATGTTGGATAACGTTTTTTTACCAAAACTCCAAGGATGGAGCTCCTTGCCACACCGCCAAGTCGGTTAAAAACTATTTGAGTTTCAAAAACATACCGCTATTAGATTAGCCGGGCAACTCTCCGGACATGAAGCCAATAGAAAATGTTTAGACGGTTCGAAAGACGCTGTTATAAAAAAAAACACATTACAGACAAACAAACATTGATTGAGGAAATTAAAAACATATGGCTCAACAACCTACTTATTAAAAAAAAACATAATAAACTCGTCCCAGACTATGCCAGAAAGAGTCGAAATATTGCTCAAGAATAAAGGAATGTGGACTAAATATTAAATTTTATTTAATTTTTTTATATTCATTAAATCTTAATTATCCAATTTTAATGAAATATTGATAAATAAAATGATGATATGATATTAAATTCTCCGAAAAACTAAGTTTTATAGAAGTTGCTAATTCAATCCATAATGTAGACTATCAAATCAAAATTGACTAGCTCAGTGATCGGCAGAAAGTTATCCTTGTATAAATCAACAGTATACGTTCGAAAGCGTAAATTAAAAGGGTAATTTAACAGGGTATTATTAAAAGGAAGTGTCTATTCGGACAGGGAGTACGTCGAGTACGTGTAAGAGTACGTCGAGTACATCTAAGAGTACGTAGAGTATGTCTAAGAGTACGGATAGTATCTCGTAAAAGTGTCACATATAGCTGGATAGTTTTTATAGAAACTACGTACGTAAAGTAAATATGTATAATATTTCGTTTAATAGCTTTTACTGTGAAATTCAAGCAATATGTAAGTTTTAAAGGTACTTTTAGTGTGGGGTGAGTAATTCCTTCAACATCGAAACGTGAGGTTTGCCATCTCATCTCGGATGGTTCGAACTCATTTTTTTCAATATGCGTAAGTATAATAATATTAAGGAAGTTTTGTGGTTACGATGCACAAATTTATCACTCATCCGATTGTAGTGCCTTTTCTTGTAAATACCTAGTAGAGATTTGAATAAGAAAATAAAATAAATTCTCTTTTTCAAAATATGTATTAAATAATTTCTCCCCTCCCCGCCCCCACCCCTTTTCCAAAATATTTTCCCTTTTTCCATAATATTTCTCTCTTTTTCAGAATATTTTTAATTCCATTTTCCATAAATATACGTCATTTTACAAGCATAGATTCAAACCAGTTTTCTAGCCAAGACAAAATAATGACATAAATTCTATATAGCCTCCCTCATCAATAATCAAATTCAAACAATTAATTTACTCTTCAAAAGTATGTGTCTTCGATGGCAGCGGCTCGAAATCTTGTTTTACAAAATGTTGTTTTCCAAAATCTTGTTTTTTATTTATATGTACTTTATAAAAAAAAAATATATTCTATATAATCCGCTCCTGCGTGCGGCACGCAGTTCGATATGTTTGCTGATCCTGGCTCCTACGTCCGCCGAAGTTCAAATCTAAAGCCCCTCGGAGGGATAAGCGGGGGGGGGGGGTTTCAGTTACCGAAGCCGTTAGCCTCTACAATTCTATTTATATTTTTGGTTATATTCGTTTTGTAACCGAAATTCCAGAATTAAAAAAAAAACAAGATTTTGGAAAATAAGATTTCGTACCCGGCCGTCTTCGTTAAACAAAACCATGCATTTGTAATGTTTCAGAACCAAATTTGTTTTATTTATTTTACGAAATTGCTTTGACTGCAAATTTTTGGTGTTTTTATTGAAGCAATTTTAAAGATAAATTTGATTAAAGTCTAAAACAAATTCTAATTAAAAATAATAGGTAAATGTTTTATTCAGAAAGTATGAAAATAAAACGTTTTGAAAAATTAAGTGTGTTTCCAAGTATAGGGTTAAAATATTTGTAATTTCTTTTGGAAAAAAGTAATCTGTTTGATAAAACAAGAATGTATTTACTGCGGGCCAATAGTCAATCATACGAATTTAAAGTCAATTTTTACCGTAGTAATTAATCCAAGTATTAGTCCCACAGCCTAAGCAGTGTAAAATTTTTGTTCTCAGATTTATTTCTTTTTTTCAAACGGTGTTGAATTTCACAGTAAAAGCTATTAAACGAAATATTATACATATTTACTTTACGTACGTTTAGACATATTAGACAAAATGGAAATACACTTCCTCCTTTTAGAAATACTATACGCATTTTAAAACATAACCCCTCAACTCGCACCCCGCCATCACCTCCCGGGGGGTATAAAATCTATTCAATTATAGTTTCTATAAAAACTATAAAGCTATAAATACTTTTACGATATACAACGATGTACTTACTATCCGTACTCTTAGACATACTCGACGTACTCTAAGGGTCTGCTCGAATACTGTGGTAATATTTTTACCGTTGTAGTTTTTGACGTAAAACACGCCATAAAACGCACTCATTCAAATTACCACAGTCTTACACCATGGTAGAATTTGAAGGAAAGAAAAAAAATTAACGTTTGTTGAGTGTATTTCGATCAGTTGTGTATTTCGTTCAGTTGTCAAACTGAGTAGGACAATGAAATGAAAAATAAATGGTAGTTAAGTGTGTGTACTGGCTAACAAACGAAAAGACGTGTTTTATTTTTCACTTGAGTAGGGTTTGGTCTAAGTTTATCCTAATTTTTATCTGGAATCATCCGAGTAATTTCAACAGGTTATGGGCCCAGACCATAGCTAAATTGTTAAACAAAAATTGCTGAACACAATAGTGGTGTTATTTTGAAAAAAGAGGTTAAAACATATTTTGAAAAATTACATGCATTGTGGTGATAGAAAATTTATCACATGGACATATTGAAAGTGAAAAATAAGTAATAAAGACATAAATATATTGAAATATAATTCATCATCGGTGATCAGAATCGATTGATAACGTGAATACAAAAAGTGCGAATTGGATCAGACAATTTATGAGAAGGATATCTTTGGATGAAAAAAAGATAGAATCTTGTGCATGCACGTATGTATTAACGGGACAAATTGTGGAAAAATATTGAACACAATGGAAACAGACACAATTAAAATTGAAAAATTGCAGGAGGCGAAGCAATTTTTGACATGGAAATTTCAAGTGAAACTTGGTTTGATTGCTTCGGAAATTTATGATGTTGTGGATGGGACAAGTAAAAGGCCAAGTGATGCAGGCGATTCATTGAGTGCATGGTTGAAAAAGGATGCACGTGCACAGCGAATGATCGGAACAACCGTGGCGAGTAACATTGTTACACGTAAATTGTACAAGTGCGAAGGCAATGTGGGACAAATTAAATTCAGTGTTCGAGCAAAAGAATGAAACAAGCATGTTAATGCTTAATCAGAAATTTTTCTCAATTACAAAGGATGCAACAGAAAATATGGTGACATTCATAGCAAAGGTGGAAGACATGGTGCAACAATTGAACGATTTGGGTCAAAATATTTCTGATGAAATGATAATTGCGCGTATTATCATGGCATTACCGGATGAATACAATTCTTTTAGCAGCGCTTGGGAATCGACAAACAAAGCGGATCGAACATTAGACACATTGCGTGCACGCTTAGTCATGGAAGAAAATCGCAGGATAGCAAAAGGTGTGACAGAATCGAGTGAGGCTTTGTTTGCAAAACAAAAAATAAAGCACGGAACTCAAAAGTACAAACAAGGCAAAAGTCAAGAAAAGAATAAGCAGGTAACTGACAAAGCGAAAACATTGAAATGTTTTAAGTGGCACAAAATTGGACATTTTCGTCGGTTTTGTCCCGAGAAAGGAAATAAAAGTTTTTTCTCTTCAGCAAATACTTCAGACAAAGAAGGTGAAGCTTTTGTGTGTACCTCAGAGGGCATACGATCAGATAGTTGGCTTTTGGATACAGGTGCGAGTGATCACATGTGTCACAACAGGGCTTGGTTCAGAACTTTTCGGGAACGAATAATCAAAATTGCAGACGGTGGAAAACTCGAAGCACCGGGCTGTGGGCATGATTGAAATCTTGTCATTCGACGGAAAACGATGGAACAAGAAACAGTTATCAAATGTTTTGTACGTTCCGAAATTGCATTTGTACGTTCCGAAATTAAAGCGAAATGGAGATGTCGTGGCAGTGGGAGTTCGTGATGGAAATTTATTTAGAATGCAGTTCAAGGCATTGGCAACAGAGGGCACGGCAAACGTGGCGATAAAGCAGAATGGATTAAGAAGCTGGCATGAAAGATTGGGGCATCAGAACGTGAACTATCTGCGAAAGTTTCTAAAGAAAAACGTCATTGAATACATCGACGAACAATTTCTCTGTGAAGGATGTCTGATGGGGAAGCAGCATCGTGACAGCTGCAAAGGCAGTCAGACGAAATCGAACAAATGTGGCGAAATTGTTCACGCGGACGTGTGTGGACCTTTTCAAATAGAATCGCTCGGTGGCTCCAAGTATTTTCTTTTAATTAAGGAAAGAGTTTTTTTGAAGCAAATGGTATCAAGCATCAGCGGACGGTACCATACACGCCGGAGCAAAACGGATCAGCTGAAAGAGAGAATCGAACGGTGGTTGAGGCTGCACGGTCGATGATACATGCGAAACAGATGGAAAAAAATTCTGGGCGGAGGCGGTTAACACGGCGGTTTTTGTATTAAACAGAACGGACACGAGCAGTATTACTGGAAAAACACCATTTGAATTATGGTACAGCAAGCCAACCGTTTTTAATCATTTGAAGATTTTTGGTTCGGAAGTGTATGCACACATTCCGAAGCAACAAAGACAAAAACTTGATCCAAAGGCAACAAAATGCATTTTTGTTGGATATGATGAAAACATTAAGGGCTATCGCATTTGGAATCCTGAGTCAAAGAAAATTGAATTGGCTAGAGATGTGAAGTTTGTAAAGGCAGACACTGTTGAATTTCCGATCAAACACGAGGGGAAAGATTCCGATTTCGTGTCCTTTACCAGATAGTGGTAAAGGACACGAAATCAACACAGACAAATGCGATGAAGATGACGTCGAAGAAGTCAGCAATTTCGAGGATGCAGTGGATGAAGGCAACGCATCATCGTCAAAGATCAAGGGTGGATGGTGTTCGCTAAATCAGGGGAACGTCGTCGATGAACGTTTGCGTGATCGGGGAAAAACGAAGAAACGAAATTGTGACTGCTGCGTGGAGAAAAATTGCAACAGAGCGGAAATGGCATCGGCAATGCTGTCAATGGCAAGTGAACCATTAACTTACCATGAAGCAGTTGGATCGAAAGAAAAAGACAACTGGATTGCGGCGATGAACGAAGAGCACGACTCGTTAATCAAAAATGAAACATGGATATTGACGCGGCCACCAGAAAATCAAAAGGTCATTGACAACAAGTGGGTATACAACATCAAGTACGACACCGATGGCAACATTGAGCGTTACAAGGCCAGGCTGGTTGCTAGAGGGTTCACTCAGGAATATGGAATTGACTACCAAGATACGTTCAGTGCAGTGGTAAGATACACTTCAATTCGTGCTATATTATCACTTGCAGCGGCGGATAAGATGAAACTTTGTCAATTCGATGTGAAAACGGCATTTTTATATGGTGAGCTGAGTGAGAAAGTATACATGAATCAGCTAGTTGGAAACGACGATGGAAGTGGAAGGGTGTGCCAGCTTGTGAAGAGTTTGTACGGCTTGAAACAGGCATCGAGATGCTGGAATAAATGTTTCACGGGATTCATTGAAAAATTTGGTTTCAGCGCATCAAAGGCTGATCCATGCCTGTTCATACGAAAGCAGAACGACAGGAAAATTTTCTTGGCAATCTATGTAGACGACGGATTGATTGTGGCGAATGATGAAGAGGATATCATTCCGGTGATTGCACATCTAAAAGCAAGATTCGATATAATAACGCTTGACGTGAATACATTCCTTGGAATGGAGATAAGAAAAATGGTAAATGGTGACATTTATCTAAGTCAAGCGGCACATACACAAAAAATCTTGGTTAAATTTGGTATGGAAGAATGCAAAAGCGTATCGACTCCGGTCGATATAAATCAAACAGCAAGTAAGTTCGAAAACTCTGAATTAAATAAAGATTTTCAATACAGGGAGGCTATTGGAAGCTTAATGTATCTATGCGTTGCAACAAGACCTGACATACAATATGCAGTGTGAGTTGCAAGCCGCAACCTTGAAAAACCGACGAATGCACACGTAAATGCAGTGAAAAGAATTTTCAAGTATATAAAGGGAACAGCTGATTATGGAATCTACTTTGAAGGAGGTGGACAGTGTGATTTGGTTGGTTACAGTGACGCAGATTATGCGGGAGACACTGCAACAAGACGATCAACTTCTGGAGTTATCTTTTTGTTGAATGGTGGGCCGATCAGCTGGGAATCAACAATACAAAAGTCTGTTGCGTTATCAACAACGGAATCAGAGTACATGGCGGCAGCAACGACTGTGAAAGAACTGATCTGGTGGGCATGATAGATAAGCCAGTGCTTAACATGGACAACCAGAGCGCAATACGGTTGGTGAAAAATTCAGAATTTCACAAAAGGACCAAACATATTGACGTGAGATATCATTTCATACGTGAAAGATATCAAAAGGGGTTGTTTGATCTCAATTATGTGCCAACGGACGAGCAATTGGCAGACATCTTTACCAAAGGATTGAAGAAAGATCGTTTTGAGAAGATTTGCAATATGATTGCAATAAAAACGGTCGAAAGACTCAAAAATATTTAAACGAAAAAATATTGTAACGCAAAACAAAAATAGGCAACTGTATCAAAAAGTGGGAGTGTTGAGTGTATTTCGATCAGTTGTGTATTTCGATCAGTTGTAAAACTGAGTAGGACAATGAAATGAAAAATAAATGGTAGTTTAGGGTGTGTACTGGCTAACAAACGAAAAGACGTGTTTTATTTTTCACTTGAGTAGGGTTTGGTCTAAGTTTATCCTAACTTTTATCTGGAATCATCCGAGTAATTTCAACAACGTTCATATACTATTTCCGTAACGGTTGGATTTGTCTAGTTTATGTACTATTTCCGTAACTGTTGCTCTGACCTTTCGCATTAATGCTACGAATATCTACGACTATAAGTAGCACGTGAGTGATATTGATCACGTGTCAAACCATGGGCTCATTTGGTAAAATTTTGGCTATTTCTCCAGAAGAAAAAATAGAAATTTCAAATCTTTAGGGAATTTCTGATTTTATGGCAATTATCTTATGATAAGTTTGGCCCAATATCGTAAATTTGTATAACGATCAAGAATCTGGAAAGTTCTCAAACCGAAGAATAATAAAAGATTTTTTAGAATTAATATGAAAATTCGTCCCTTTTTATTAATCAAAATAAGATAAATGAAATTTGAATATGGAATTCAACAATGAAAAACAGTTAATTTATTCAATTTTAATTTTTACAATAAACGTCAAACATAAATAGTATTCGAGCAGCGAAAAAATAGAAGGGAATGTTTTAACATTAAAATGTCAAAAATTACAACGGGAAAATAATTACCACAGTATTCGAGCAGACCCTTAGACATACTCTTAGACATGCTCGACGTACTCTTAGACGTACTCGACGTACTCTTACACGTACTCGACGTACTCCCTGTCCGGATAGCCAAGTGTCTATTCGGACAGGGAGTACGTGTAAGAGTACATCGAGTACGTGTAAAAGTACGTTGAGTACGTCTAAGGGTAACACCGAAAAATAAAATAATTTTCTTACACCGTTTCTGCCTCTTTTTAATATTTCATGTTTATCGACTTTTTGCAACAATTTTACGATAATCAAGACGATAAATCACGGTAATCCTAAAAGCATTAAAATCGTGTTGTATCAAACTTGTTAGTGTCAGTCGAGGGTATAAATCGGGTTTATTATACTTCCGTTTCATTTATGACGGGTATCGCGGCTATCAAAATAATTATGTATTGTAATTGTTGTGCATTCGATTGGGAATGAAAAATATGATTTTCTTTTTACAATCCTAACCGAACTCGAAATAATTAATTTATTTTATTTCCAAAGGTAAAAGGTAAAAACAAGCAAACGTCAAAATTTTAAGGTTTTAAAACACAGCAAATCGGTTAAAATATGAGGTAAATTTATTACTTTTATCAGTTAAAATATTTAATTTTTTAATTCGCACATGACCTAAGAGTTGATTATGATTTGCATATGACGAAACTCGCCATTCGTCGTAGTTGAGTTGAGTTTCAACCCGAGGGTTAATAAAATGCGTAAATAATTTGGCAGTGACATGCAACGAAGCACGCTTCTCAGTATTAAAATAATCAATTTTTTTTTTTTTTTTTGCTTTATCGATTTTCGCGATAACGTTATTTATAATATTTTCATTAATGATATTCAATAAATAAAATTTCTTTTGCTTTATTTACCATTTAGTTTGTGTATTATCCTGATAGCGCACTATAAAATAAACAAAAACATGGCGCCCTTATTGATTTCATATTCATTTAAAACGCTTGTGGTGTGCTGCTGTTAAGGGACGAAGAATTTGGGATGACACACAAAATTTATTAATTTTTAATAATGAGAATTAAAGCAATCAAGCTATTTAACTCTGTTAATAGATTAAAATTTAAAAATAACATAAATAAAACACACGACATTAATTTACATCAAGCAAACGAGATGTATGAACTCTGTAAGCACGTATTTGTAAGAAAATATCAAGCTATAATTACTTACAGTTTTCCCTTTTCAATGATTTCGTTACAACTACACTTAAATAAACATTTGTAATAATAATCACAACATCTTGGAAAATGCAAAATTTTTTTTTTTTTTTTTTTTCAATAATTAGGTATTTGTATAATAAAAATAAATTTTTCTAAACACAAAAATTTTTCTTGTCACTTTATCACTAAATTTTTATATATTTAAGTTTTGGCAAACAATAAAGAAAATATAAAATAAAACTTAAATTACTTATTTTTAATTATTTAAAAAAAAAATGTATATAAAATATAAAATTTTGGATGTTTATTCAGTGATTTTATATTTTACATGCGGCCATATTAATTTAAACTCGACAAATGAATTTTCATCCTACTTGTCTACTTGTGTTGTTTTTGGTTGAAAAATTGTTCGGTGTGGAATTTGTTCACAGATCTATGATGATAGGGTTGTATATGGATTTACTTTTGGATTTTAGCCTATTCGCATATAGATGTCATTGTAATTCATAAGAAATTAATCACATATCGCGTGTAATCAATAAACGTGATTATGGTCGTATTTATATCGAATATTTTTGAAAATAGTTCGGAAATTTCGCTGCGATACATGTATGTTAGTTGTTTACTAAATATTAGATACGTTGAACGTACCACATCAAAACATTTTGGATATCTCACTAAAGCCTGGCGTTCAACCACAAATTGTATAAATGCATAATACAAATAGAAAATAGTCATCGGATATAGGATCGGCATCATCATGAGCATGAGTAGAAAAAATATTTTCACAATTTTATAGGCGGTCGGAATTGGCAGAGGTTGAAACAGGGTTGATTTGATGTCTTCCCAAAATGGAACATAGAAAGTCAGCAGTTTAGTTGATTTGGGTGATTTATACCACTAAAAACGGGTAACATACCTTTAAAATTAATCATTAAACCATTTGGAATTAATAAAACTTACCTGGTAAATGGAAAACTGTTTACTTTTGCGATAAGGTTTCATAATTTTTGAATTTAAATTTTTGCACCGAAACAATTTTTTTTTTTAAACGAAAACAAAATAAATAAGTTTACTCTAGCGTCGAGTAGTATAGAATAAAAGTGGAACACGTTTATCATATTTTACAGTGTAGCAATGTCAATTTTGTAATATGTCAAAATCATATGTTGGGAAAATAATAACAATAATAATAATAATAAGGAAAACAGCATGCTGCTTGTAAGTAAAATTTTTAATTAAAAATTTATTTATTCGTTTTTATTTTTTAATATTTTGAACAGAAATTTTTGGATTATTTAGAATTAGCTGTTATTATTATTTGTTTGCTTTTTTAATATTTCCAATCAGTTCCGGAGCTCGGGACACTCCCAACCATCTCTCTATATATTTTTTTTCTACTTTTACAGCAAAACATAATTCAACGTACTCGCAACGTAAGCTATAAAAAATTGCGATTCTTTTCAAAGCTGCACAATCCAACAATAAAAAATCGATTGCCAGTCAAAAAGCTGATATTTATTGTATCTATCGGTGGCATTATCGGATACGATGGATATACAAATGATTTTGAATATATTAAATCCGGTTTACGATTTCTTCGTTCCGCTAAAACGACTGCGATACTGCTTAATGATTATTTTTGGAGTTTACGTGGCTTAGATGAATCCGATCCGAAATATAAAGACATTTTACGAGATGTTAATATTCGAGCAGCAAATTGTATTGCTGATGGCTGTTTGAAAAATGGAGGATTGTACATAAAAATTGGTCAAGGTGTGTCGGCAATAAATCATATACTGCCCAAAGAATTTACTGAAACGCTAAAAATTCTAGAAGATAAGTGTGTACCACGCAGATCAGATGAAGTGACCAAAATATTTGTACAAGATTTTGGCAAAACTCCGGACGAAATGTTTTATAATTTTAACTATAAGCCGATAGCGGCCGCTAGTTTAGCACAAGTATTTACTTGTGAAACTAAAACGGGTGATAAGCTCGCCGTTAAAGTACAGTATATCGATCTGCAACGTCGTTTCACCAGTGATATAGGGACCATACTATTTCTATCGAATTTAGTTGGCTTCCTATTTCAAAGTTACAAATTTGGATGGATTATCGAGGATTTAAAAGAAAGTTTGTTTCAAGAGTTGGATTTCATTAATGAAGGTAACAATATGGAGAGGTGCGCAAATGAATTGAAGAAATTTGATTATGTTTATGTGCCAAAGGTCTATTGGCAATATTCATCGAAACGAGTTTTAAGCGCAGAATTTATTGATGGTGATAAAATTAGTGATGTACAAGCTTTACGAAAAAAGAATTTTAATCTGGCCGAGATTAATCAAAAGTTATTCACCATTTTTGCAGAACAGATATTTAATACGGGATTTGTACACGCTGATCCACATCCGGGAAATGGTAGAGTATTTGTGTTCAAAGACCTTTATACAAAATTAATTATTTAATTTGTTTAAATTCAACAGTTTTCGTGCGACAAAATCCCGACACCAAAAAATGCCAAATTGTATTGCTTGACCATGGGCTCTATCAAACTATTCCATATAATATACGTCAAAGTTTGTGCAATTTTTGGAAATCAATTGTACTTCGTGATATAGCCGCAATGGATTACTATTCAAACCAATTGAATGTAAAAGATTCTATGCGATTTGCGGAAATTCTAATGCAGCGTCCTTTTGATTTGGGCCTCGGCCATAGTACATGGTCCACAAAATTAACCGACGACGAAATTAAGCATATGACCCAAATAGCTAAACAAAATTTCGATTACGTGATGAACACATTAAAGGAAATGCCGCGAAATATGTTATTCATTGTACGTAATTTGAATACGGTTCGTGCAATTGCGCGTGAGCATGGCGATCCAGTCGATCGGCCAAAGATAATGGCACGACATGCGCTCAAATGTATTGAAAAAAATAAACGAGGATTATTTGCATTTATTCGTTATTACCGAGAGCTCGTCTATTTCGAATATAAATTATGGATTGCGGACACCAAATTTTGGATGATAAGAACATATCTGCAATTTCTCACCAAGATTGGACGATCACCAGATACTAGTGCCATTTTTAATGTTGATGCGGAGATTTAAATAATAAGACTTAAAAGATTGCCTTCTACTTTTTGTAGGTACAATAAAATGTTTTTATCACAAATTTATAATTATTGTCTTAAATTAAATTTGACCATAATAGGATTTTTTGTCCTTAGCACTAAATCAGCGATAAACACAAGCTCATCCCGTTTTGTTACTTGCTCCAACTGAAAATTTAAAATTATCTTAACTAGTAACGTTTTCATTTCAAGCAGCGCAAATTTTTGACCAATACAATTCCGTTGCCCGGCACTAAATGGCATATAAGCAAATGGATGTCGCTTTTCGATTTCTTCCGGCAGGAATCGATCCGGATCAAATTTCTCTGGATCTGGGAATTGTCTTTCATCACGATGTAAATCATATATGTGAAAATCTACAATTGTGCCCGCTGGAAGCAGCATATCATCTGGAATTATAGTTATTTTAGAGATAAATTGAACAATTTTGGGTTGCTCTGCGCTTACTAAATTTAACTTTATCAGATAAGATTCTTCCAATATAAACGACTGGTGGATAAATTCGTAAATTTTCTTTAATTATGCGATCCAAATACGTCAACTGTTGTAAATCATTCATTGTTGCCTTATCGATATTTTGCATTTTTGCAAAATTTCGCACTTCCTCATAAAGTTTTTGTTGAATATCTTGATTCTCGGCCAATAGGAATAATGTAAATGTTAATGCAGTTGATGTTGTATCATGAGCCTCAAACATGAATGTATCAACTTCTTCACGTATTCCCTCATTGTTGATATGTTCTCCTTGTGCTTCCGCGTTCAACAGTGTATCCAACATAGCATATCGTGTCTTCTTCGTCTCATAGCTACAATAAACTAATTGGTATTAGGCTATAAGAAATTAGAACCGTTTATTAGTTTACTTACATATTTTCATTGTGCTCAAATTCGACATGAATTTGTTTGGCCTGAAACATTTGACGCCTCTTTTCAATGACCTTTCGCGTAAAGTTATGCACAGGAACTACAATTTCATTGAATTTTTTCGTGTAACCCGTTATATTACAAAGAAAATTCGATCGAAGCCATGGATGCATTAGTCGGTACACCATCATTTTACCAATTTCATGAATTTGTCGTCGATATTTATTCGATTCTTCGGCCGATTCTAGTTTTACGCCCATTGCTGTTTCACACACTGTTTTCAATGTAAATTTAGCCATGCAATCCTGCAGATGGATCAATTTATTTTTGTCATTTTTCATAGACTCTATAAGTTGATCGGTTTCATTTTGGAATGTTTTATGAAACTGTTGCTGTAGTATGTTAAAATGGAAAGCGGGTGTTAAAATTTTTCGTCGTTGTTGCCATTTTTGGCCGGAACTAGTAAGTAGTCCGGTACCGATAAATGGTTGAAGATATTCATAGACGAAACTTTTATTTAAACATTTTGAGCTTGTTAGAATCTGTTCGGCATCTTTCCCTTCAATTATATTCAGAATTAAATAGCCATTCCACCAGTGGCTGTAGGTGGTTTTGAATTTGTTAGCGCATTTTCGGGCGAACTGAAATGTTTCTTCTGAAAATAAAGCTAAACCAATATTTCTTTTATTAATATCTTAGAATATATGTTAGAATATCTGATAACAGGTAACTCCACACTGGGTTATAATGAGATATTCGGTAGTGTACACAGCAGGGTTGCACTATTGAGTAAATTGTTTCGATTCACGAGAGGAACAACTGAACAATTAATGGGTATTCGACTTTTGAACTAATCAGATAGTTAACAAACGTAGCCTTTACACAGCAAACAAAATGCAGCTCAGCAAACAGCTACTAATGGAAGAAATAGTCATTTCATACCACCCTCTCAGTCATGAGTGAAAGGTGAAACAATACTCTGAAGAATTCATTACTATGGTAAGACGATTCTGCTTTTAAAGATGACACAGATTTTTGAAAAATTTGTTTTAGGAATACTTAACAAATCTATAAGTAAGCCCTAAGAGGCTGGCGAGGTCAAACTATGCGATTGGCCTAATCAAATATGAACAACTCTCCTTTACAATTGTCTGTGGGCAGAATAATGGACACTCACTCAGGCGGAATGGTTTAAAAAGGGTAGTGCCATTAAGGGGTCATAAAACGTCCCTTTTATGGGACCTATCACAAGGATTAGCCTTCTTCGAATTGAGGAAATCGGACACTCTATACCAACATTTAAGTAACGCAACACTTCTGTGGATATAAGTTGGAACAGGAAGGAAGGGTAATTTACATTAGCGACGGAATCGTAACCAGAAACAAAAAATGACAATTCCTCCACGTCTGGTCAGCCCTATACGGTAAAGCCGTCGACGTCTTATTAGATATTCTCTTGGAACCATCGACTGAAGATCTGTATAACGCGCTAAAGCTAGCCATGATCGTTTATCTCAAGCCATCAGAAGACATCAAATTGGAAGCTTTACTCATTGGCCAAGACTTAGGAGACAAACGGCCCTCTGAGTCGCTCTGCCAATTAAAAAAGTTGGCTAGAATATAATTTCCTAACTGTATACATTAAAGTCAGTAAGACAGAACCAGAGTTATGTCAGCTCGATGATCGGCCTGTCACAGCGGACAAATTACACGACGTGATGATGTCAACGGACAATATCTCTGCATTTTTATTAATAAGGCATGAGAGGTCGACAATTTTCATCACGTTTTGTATACCGTAGTAATTCGGATTCTCGGTAAATTTGGCTTACTTGTCGATTTCAAAATTTCAAACGGAAACGGTTGTTCGAGTGAACATGTCCTCTCCTCTACGACTCATTTTACTACCGACAATGGCTATGACACTTTACTTAAGGGGGTTCCTTCCACAAGATAACTAATAAAGTAATTGATCACAAATTCTAAAAGGCTGTGAATTAAACTGTACATTACATTACATAATAAATGGTTTTCTTAAGTTCAAAATAAATTTACACGGAACGTGCAACGTTACTTGACCTTTGTCTTACATTAATTTCATACATTTTTCAAAAATGCAATTTCTTAGTATTGTGTAGCCCGCAGCGTTATAAACAAATGTCGTATTCCCATAAAATACAATAGACTTATATTAATCAAGCACTTGGTGAAGGCTTAAATTTTGAATCTATAAATAAGGTTAACTGGTTGAACCTGTTACCCCAAAACTGCCGTATTTAAAATAAAACACGGACGAGGTACAATGAACTTTTTATAAATACTATAAAATATAGTGATGTCCGCCAATCGTTATACAACACAATCTAATATTTAAGAATCACAACAACTTCCGGCGCAGCTTTAGAAATTGTGAAAAAATAAATAAATTACGCGAAACTTTTTGAAACAGGTACATTTATCTATATTACGTAAGTTGAGGGTAGGTCACGGCAAATTGGTTTTCTTAATCGCCAATGTTCTCAGTCTCTCTATAAACACAACTTAATTTTTTAATCTCACTTGTAATAAATGGGTAATTTCCATGATTAGATCTGATTTCTATTAAAGTTATTTATAAGTATAAATAGAGATATGTATACATAACTGGGTAATTATTTGGTTCACTTAAAGATTCCCAGAACTTAACAACACCGTGTTATACCTTTTGTTTAACTGTCTCATCTTCACATTTGAGGCAAAATCCGCATAATGTTTAAGCACTAACAATTTAAAATTCAAGGTTATCACCTTTTAGTCTAACGTAGTAATTTAAATTTTTCACATTGTACATACGGCTATAAAGAAATCCGTGCACTTTCCATAATTTACACTTACCTCGATTCATAAATAAAATATCCGAAATTGTTCCAAGAAAAAGATGAGTTTTAGGTGCCGGAAATTTCTTGTGCAATTGATACTCTAATTTCGTGTACAAAAAAAATTCCCGCAAAACTAGTATTGCGAGTAGGAAAATCACTACCCCGATAATTATTAGTAGCAAACTCATTTTCAATTCTAATTGTATCGACTCACTAAGGTTAACTGTTAACCGCTACGAAGGTAATCGTTTCATATAAATGCACAAACAGAATCTGTAACTAGCGTGTGAAGATCAAGATTAATTCAAAGTAACGTAGTTCAATAATTAATTGTGTAACGATTAGACTTTACAGTTGAGTATCGGTAATTGTTTTACAATATATTATAGAGAGCTCTTAAATTTACTTTGTGTACAGTCAGACTTAGCCGTTTCTATTCTTCGGGGCTGGACCAAAATTGAACAAAATTTCTATGTTTGTATATACTCGTTTATAAGGATTATTTAATATTATCAACACCAAAATCCATATAAGAAAATTTCCATTTTAGCGAATGAAAATTTGTTATACTGCAAATTTCGTTAAGGTGGCATTCGTTTTAAAGAGATTTCACAGTAGTTATCCTAGGAATATATCTTTAAGTTTCTTCTGAAAGTTTTGATCCAAAATCTTTAAAATGCTTTCGGCTTCTTAAAGATCATCATGATCTCGTAAAATAACTTCAATCGTTTCATCTGGTCTCATTACGTTGTCATTCGTTTAGCCAAGTTTCAATAATTTCTTTACTTATACTATGTTCACTATTAAATGATAAAAAGTTTCTTATCACTTGAGTATCCGTTCCCTCGATGGGTTTGAATGAATCATTTTGATTTTTGAAACCGCTAGGATAGTTGCGCCTGGTTTTGATATTGTGATTTATTTCTCCTCTGAATTCTCTCGGTATGGACACGAACAGTTTGGCGTAGAAAGTACTCTCTTGCAGGCATCCCAAGATAAAACCACGGACTAACAATACTTCGAACAGCTGGCAAATAATTTTTTATACCTCATAGCGGTAATGTGTATATTTACCGCACGTTGTAAATAATATGAGGAAATGGTAGATTCTAATCTTTTAAGGGTTAATGCAACGTTATTTTTATGTTCACTATCACTAGTATAGAATTGCAAGATAACCTTTTATACGTGATTGTCAAGATCGAATAAAAGAAAGCTGTATCAACAATTTGCGCCATTTCCATTAATTATAGCTAGAAGTCTAAAACTATGAACATCTGACAACAAGGCTACATCTAAAATTAATATTCTTTGAACATTATTTTCTTACTTAATTAAACTCTTTCTAAACCATGTAGGAGTATCATTACTTTAGCTATATTTTGTTGAGAAATTTACAACAACAATTGCACGTGACAGGAATTAAATAATTCGAACAAAAAATTTGAGTTATTTAATTCTTGCTCGAACAAATCAAATACGTAACTGCTTGAATGAAAAACAGAAGAAATACCAACATAGAATATAAAAATTAAATCGAAAAAATATTTCGTTGCTTATTCTGTTGAGAAAAAAATAATTCGAATTAATTTTTTTTTCAACAAAATACAGCTTTTGTTACATTCCGTAACATTTATTTTCTTTATACCTACCTGCTATTTTTAAAAACTTGTTTTATAATTACCCAGCAAAATAAATAATGTTAAAATTTTACACATTATGAAACTTTAATTTACTTTATGAGAACGATGTCCTAGGATGTACCTGTACAAGTAAACGTTAACTTGGAAAGTAAAAATATCGAGTATAACTTAACGTTAAATTAACGAAAGAATTACACATTTGAAACTGGGCTGGGATGTTGTACCATCACTTTCATTCGAATCGACTTTAAAAGTCGATTCGAAAAAGTGATAGTTGGCATGTTGTAAAATTTTCGACTCCAAAGTGATATGTCAATATGGCCGCCATTTTTCGAAGCTGAATTAACAACAACAACTTTAATTTGACATTTCGTTGTTGTTATACAAGCTTTAAATAAACATTAACTTTATAAGATTTTATTAAAAAAAAACAATTTATGAAATTGTTAATAAATTTATTATTTTTTCATTAATTACGCAGACATTTTTTCAAATTATATTTTAAATTTATTCACTTTTAATTATATTTATTTATATTATTACATTATATTTTGACGAATCGCTCGTATATCACTTTAAATAAACTGAGTGATAATAAAGTATCATTATCGCGATTCGAAAATTTTACAACATACCAATTTTCGACTTTCTGTTCGAATTTCGAAAATTCGCAATTACAACATCTCGCCCCAGGTTTAAACTGCACGATAATTTATCGTTGATTCGACAACAATAATTTAACGATGATTGAGATTGGGAATTGCGGAAAATAAAATATAATTGCTATGTTTACGTAATTTAAAAAAATCTTTAATAAATTCATTTCTAGATAGTATTTAAAATTATTGATCACATTTAATTTCAGGATTTTTTTATGCAGTTTGTTATAACTCCATTAATATTATAACATTCTGCATAATTACTTAAAATTAATAATCACATTAATCAATTAAATTAACATTACCACATTTCAATACTTTAGTATAATTTATTAAAGATTTAAATTTGTTTAGGTGTTTTTTTTTGTTCTTTTGTTGTTTAAAGCGCCGCGTCCGCGCAGTATACATTTGTGCTCTAATAAACTTTATGTATTCATTATAATCTTTAATTGTATCTCCTTGCCAAGCTTCTGTAAAAAAAAAACATGATGAATGATGAATGATCAAACTTTATTACATATATGTTTACTAAATAATGCCAAATTTAATGATTTTAAATCTGCAAAGGATTTTCTGTTGTGCGAACCATCCCAATTGAAGGTTGCTACTAAATTCTCCTTAAATATCCTTGCGATTCGAAATGAGTTCGGGCAGGCGTTCGTCGGTGGCTTAAAAATTTTAACAAGTTTTATCTGTAAAAAATAAAAATGTATAATCTAAATTTAAAATGGCTTAATATCTTACAAAACGTTGTTCAAAAGCTTTATCATCCATAATCTTTAAATCTAATCCTTCCAAATCTTCCGCGATTGGTAACATTATTTGATTGTAAATATCATCATCACTTTTTTCCTTTAATTCTTTACTATCTTGCTTTATTTCTTGTAGAAGTATGAACACGTTTTCTAATGTAATTTCCAATTTTGCCAAACGATTTAAAAGTTTAACATTGCCAGGATTAACATTAACGTCTTCATAATTCATCGTGTCTAATTCTGATTCGTGAACATCTGACAATTGTGTGTTTGTATTATGAGGTAATTGTAATTCTTTTTGTTGAATTACCTGCAGTTCATGAACATCCCGATGTTCTTCGCAGGAAAAATTACATGCTAATTGTTCTTCATTTTTTTTTTTTTAAGTTGTGTGGGTTAAAGTCGTGCTCGATATAATCTTCATTAAAATCAAATTCTGACTCCTCATCCATGTTTGGATTGAAATCAGAACTCAATTTTTTTATCTTTAAACTTGTTAGATGTTCGGCAATGAATCTTTTTTTAGAGTATATGTTGAAAAGTATCGATTGAGAATTTTGTTGATCAATATTTTATTTATCTGTAAATAAATAAATAAAAAATATAATGTTTCATCCATTACAATTTTTTAAATTTTAAATTTTCTTACCTAGCGTCGACATTACGGACGGTTTATTCTAAAGTATGCAAAATTGGCAAAAAAAGAAATTTATTATTGAACGGTAATACCATTAATTTATAAATAATTGAGTTAATAGGGTATTTCTCCACTTTCGTCGATATTTCTGCAGTGAATATATTCAGATATTCCCTTGATGGAAACGGCTTCGTAAAAAAATCTGCACAATTTATCAGTCGTTTTCCTACGATGTATTCTTTATTTGATTTAATTTCAATTTGATCAATACTAAATGGTATATTATATTCCAGAATAAAAAATGAATTATTAAATCCTGAAATGCCAAATTTCATTATTGAGTTCGGTTTAGGTTGTTTTGAAATAGCCCATAATTCTGTTTGCCTATTAACAATTTGTTGCAATATATTAGTAGGTTTTTTAATTCTGTTTTTTAAAATTTGTAAAAAATTCTCAAATTTATAGGCGTTAAAATTTTGCAAGGGGCCGAATTGTTTAACACAATCGGCTAAATGCAGCAGATTGTGAACATTATAATTGATACATTGTTTTCCATAAAATGTACAAAAATGTTTTACAAAAAACTTTAACAATTTTTCAGCGTAATCAGCGTTTTCCTGAGAAGTATTGTAGTCGGATAATAATCTAATCGCACAGTGCAATAACATAAAATGACTAAACATATCTTCACTTAGAATAGATTTCAGTAAAACTGTTGCTTTAAATCGGGGTAATTCGTCAAAGCCACGAGGTTTTCGGTTAAATTCATTTGGAATGAAATCTTTAGAAATTAGTTTGTTAAACTCTGACATTTGATTAATTAGTTTTTTGTTTCTTGAACATATTATTGTCAGCATCTTTTTCACTACACCGAGGTCAACCAGGTGCATTGAATCAAGCGGGAATTGACCTATCATTTTAAAACCAAACTTTTCTAGTACAGATTTTTCATTTTGGTGCTTTTCATTATGATGGTTAGCATCATGTCTTAAAAAAAAGCTCTCGTCGGTTCTTAAGTTGCGGGCAGTTTTACTGAAAACAGTTCGGCGATTGTAACTGAAACCAACCTGCTTGCAATTTATGACATCCATTTTTTGCATTGTGGTATTTTGTACAAGTTACAAACGATTTTGCGGGCGCATCGCAATAAAATAATCGGACGTTAAATTTTTTCTTAATCATTTACTGTGAGACAAAAATACCCTCTTTACTCAATTTGTTACTCTCTTTGGCAAATTGTTAAAAAAAAAAGTTCATGAGACTCGGGATGTCCATTTCCAAGGTATGCTGCTATAACAAATGGATACATATGTGGACAGTTAACAAAAGATCCTAGAATAGGCCAAACACATTTTTTTGAGCTCTTGTACAATTGTAATCCATCTACACTGATATCTATAGATATTGTAGGTTTCTTTAATACTGTTTCATCCATACATTTCATTACATTTTGTTATATCCCAATATACATGAGGTGTCCGGCACCAATTATTGTTTTGGTTACTACATCACTATTCTTAGTATCATTTATTGATTCATTATAAATAATATAACTTACTTCCTTGTGTTCCTTGATTATATTTATTTATAAAACTTTAAATCGTTCGGAAAATGAATTTATTTTACTATTTTGGACAGTACGGTATGGGCAATAGATAAATTTAATTTTATCAATATGAACTGCTTAATACAGCTACTACAAATGGATTATGTGGACAAAATCAAAATGGCTACGCATTAAAAAAAACATGCGGATGCCGCTAACTTATCCACGTAAAACTAACGTTAAATAAACAAAAAAGGAACAAAAACTAAAAATATATATTTTTTCCCTTTCTAACCTATGTAAATAAATACATAGTACGTTTACATTAAGTTGAAATATTAGTTCAATGTTAACGTTATCCAAAATTTTGCTGGGTAGAGAAACATTTTAGTATTGTGTGTAGTTTCGTGTGAAGTTAGAGCCACCTCCACATACGCAGAATAATAAGATGACGTCATCATTGTTGTCAAGATTTTTTTAAGCGGGAAACTTTTAATATGATCCCATAAGAATCAATGAAAATTTGACAATTTTTAATCATTTTTTAAGAATTAAAAATTAAATGTTTTATTTTGATTTTCATTTTATGTGAGGCAAGCAATATTCAATAAATACACATGTGAAAATCAGGTAGATAAGATATGATATGAGAGAGGCGTACAGACAGACAAACTGGGCAAATTACATTGGGTAGGTACATTCAGCTCCGTCAACTGTTGGCAACATGTTGAGTAAAATCAGCGCGACGTAACATTTTAAATTATAGTCCGATTTTTCCTTTATTGACAGATTTCAGATTTTTTGTCAGTTTTTGATTAAATTTTTCTTTTATTCAAAATGAATTTTATTTAAGTACATATTGGCCATTATTTTCTATGACCTTTTGCCATTTTTCCGGAAGTTTCGTAATTCCATCGGTGTAGAACTTCTGTGGGGTTTCGGTGAAAAGCTTGGCCAAGCGATTTTCACAGTCCTTTTTTGAAGCCAACCTTAGAACATCAAGGGAGTTTTGAAGAGATCGAAACAAACGCTAATCAGAGGGTGCAAGGTTCGGGCTATACGGTGGATGCATTAAAACTTCCCAATCGAACTCTCTTAATTTTTTCCCGGGTCATCAAAGATATGTGTGTGTGTGGTCTAGCGTTGTCATGGTGGTTAATTGCTGACAGTAGAGAATAGAATCAATCGGTTCAGCAGGTTCTATAATGTACCATTTCCTTTCCAATCCCCTCGTAAACACCTTATGGGGCGTCAATCCTGGCTTTGAAGTCGTTTGTGGTGCAACCTTCCTCGCACGACATTCTCGTATTTTACCGATTTCTCATCACCATTAATGAAAAATATGAGTCGATTTCTTTGCGTTTCAGAAATTCACTGATGGAAATTCGGCCTTACGCAAATGGTTTAAAATTGTTTTGTGATATTTAATTCCTTAGCGGTGTCATGGCATTTCCAGAACGGAAGCGAGCAAGCCATCTGTTTTGCTGTTGTATTCGATAAAGCATCTCAACAAATTTTTTCCATTGCAAAATTTTTTTTCCAACATTGCAAAATTTTCAGAAATTTCACTCATTTTCACACTAATATAACTTTTTAATTAAGTGAAATTTCACCTTTCAAACGTGCGTCAGCACGACGCAATCTGATTAGTGTTGTTCGATGATGCATTAGGTGTGGAGACGAGCATGTTTTGAAAGATTGCCCGCATCCAATTAAATGCATTAATTGTAAAGAAAATCATCACCAAACAGCTTGCAAAACTACACCCAGGTGCAGTATTTGTGATGGCGCTCATCTATCAATCAGATGCAATCAGTTTAATTTGAGCACAACTAAAATATTTAGTGACACTCACATTAAGTGTGGAAATTGTTGGGCCAACTGGGTTTGTGCCACAAGCATGAAAAATTATTGGAAAATAGGGGCTACAGGACACAACAAGTCCATTTACGTTTCAAGGATACAGTTAGGTAGCGGTTAGGTACCTAACAATTATAATAGTATTAAGTTGCATGTGCGATGTTAGTATGCATGTGCGGTAAAAAGTCGTTTGGTTTTAATGTTGACTTTTTTAAAGTTTCATGGTGTTTCAAATTCTCAAACTATACAAGTGTATAGTTGGTAACTATATATACAAGTGTATAGTATATCAAGTGTTGATGCTCCAAATACGCATTTGGATGTCTTGATATGAACATCAAACCCACTAACTTTTGGAATAGTTGTTCCAGTGCGGTTGATGTTGTTCCTCAGATTGAGATGCTACAAGAATGTCGTCTATATATACGAAGACAAAATCAAGGTCACGAACGACTTCGTTCATGAAACGCTGAAACGTTTGTGCGGCATTGCGTAGTTCAAATGGCATTCGTGTAAATTCGCATAGGCCAAATGGTGTCGTTATTGCCGTTTTATGAACGTCTTTAGGTGCGACGGGAATTAAATGGTATGCTCTGATGAGATCAATTTTGGAGAATATTTTGCATCCATGTAAATGCATGGAAACATTTTGAATATGGGGAATCGGGTAACGATCAGGTGTTGTGACCGTATTAAACCTGCGATAATCCCCACATGGTCTCCAATCTTGATCTTTCTTTTTCACCATGTGTAAAGGACAAGAAACGGGAGATGCAGATGGTCTGCAAATTCCTAATTCTACCATATGCTTGAATTCTGTAAGCGCTGCTTTGTGACGCTGAATCAACCAGCCGTTTACGCTGTAGGTCGACAAGTAAGCCAAATTTTGCCAGAAAATCGACTCCAATGATCGGACGATTCACAGCCGCAATAATGAATGCATGCGTGAAGGTTCTTTTGAGTTCGATATTAATTTGGAGTAATTTCGTTCCATATGTATTGATGATGGAACCGTTTGCAGCCGATAAGAGTAGATCATTTGATTTAATATTGAAATGATTTTGTTTAGAAAACAATTTGACTGGAATAACCGAAAGGTCAGCGCCTGTATCGACTAAATATGTGAGATTGTTTCGTTTGTCATGCGGTTAACTGATTGCTCGAGTCGCGATAAGCGAGCTTCGACCGTGATGTTTGCTTGATTTAGTGGGGGTCGATAGCCGATATCTGTTTGTATCTGATGTTGTGTAGAGGTCGATGGGGCATTAAACGCCGACACATTAGGTTTCATCGCCTCATACATGCGGTCGGCCATTTGCGCAATTTCGTCAACAGTTATTGTTTGAGGTTGGGCCACCATCGGTATTCGAATTACCTCCGGCATGTTTCTCACCCATAACGAGCGGATTGTGTCCTCCGGGAATTTGTTGCCGGCTAGGGTTTTAATTTGACGCAACATGTGCGATGGGCGTCTGTCGCCTAATTGTTGGCCGCTGAGAAGTGTTTCCAATTGTCACTCGTGCGAGGGTGCTAGCCGGTTGAGAAGGCATGTTTTGATTGTCTCATAATATTTTTCCGATGGTGGGTTTGCCAAAATATCGTTAATTATTTCGGATGCCGCCGGTGATAATGCCGCGAGAACATGTGTCATTTTTGTTTTGTCGCCCGTAATGCCTTGCATTTTGAACATGAGTTCTGCTGCATTGAACCATGTTTGTGGGTGTTCTGCCCAAAATGGTTGAAGTTTGACCTTTTTCCTTGATGATTGTATTCTCCCATCAGACGAACGAATCAAGGCAATCTCAGACTTCCCAGCTCCACAAACAATCAAGCACATTCAGCGTTTCATCGGTATGGTCATTTACTACCACCGATTTATACCTAAACTTGCTGAAATTTTAGCCCCAATTCACATTCACTTGGCAGACTTAACTAAATTGCCCAAGACACCCAAGAACTTCTCTTGGCCCGATGAATGCCAACATGCATTCGCCACACTTAAAAATGAATTAGCCAAAATCACACTGCTTAAGCATCCAAGGAGTGACTCAAAGCTCAGCATTACAACGGATGCATCGAACACTGCTGTAGGAGCAGTAATGCAACAACATAATAATGAGCATTGGGAACCCCTGGGATTCTTCTCAAAGAAATTATCGGATGCCGAAAAGAAAAATTCCACATTCGATAGGGAACTACTTGCAATATATCTAGTAGTGAAACAATTTAGATATTTTGTAGAAGGTCGGGACTTCACAATATATACCGACCACCGTAATCCAAGGCAAGCACGACACTTCGATTACATTAGTCAATTCACCACGGACATTCAGTATGTGCAAGGCAGTGACAAGTGGTCGCAGACACACTTTCACGAACCACAGATAACGAACAGGCCGCTGTCGAGACTAACTTCGACATTCAAAAAATTATTCAATCACAAAAAGCTGACTTAGAACTTCAGAATTTACTTTCTGGTTCCGGACGTCGCACTTGTTCTTCATACAAGCTTGAGCTTTTCAAACTACCTGGCCTCGAGGTTTACTGCGAAATTTCTACAGGCAATAATCGCTACGCAGAACCGCTACGTCGAACCATTTTCGACACATTACACAACATTTCACATCTTGGTGTCCGTGAAACTCGTAAATTGATTACAGCTCGTTACTTTTGGCCTAGTATAACCAAGGACGTAACCCAGTCGGCGAACTCCTGTTTATCCTGCCAAAAAGCTAAAGTTCAACGACATACATTTTCACCTCATGGACAATTCGAAATTCCACCTGGTTGATTCGAACATATCCATATAGATATTGTAGGACCACTTCCTCCCTCTAATGGATATCAATACCTTCTCACCTGTGTCGATTGTTTCATCCGTTGGTCCGAAGCATACTGCATGACCAATATGTCAGCAGCAACCATTGCCACAACATTCGTTAATAATTACGTATCACGATTCGGAATTCCTCTCAATATAACCACAGATCAAGGAACGCAATTTGAATCCAAGCTTTTTACCGAGTTAACAAAACTCCTTGGATCACATCGGATACGTACAACGACTTACAATCCAAAAGCCAATGGCATGGTCGAACGCTTCCATCGACAGCTCAAAGCTGCTCTCATGGCCCGGGAAAATACAGTTAATTGGAGCTCGAAAATCCCCATCATTTTACTTGGAATCCGAGCAACAGTAAAGGAAGATATGAAATGCTCACCAGCCGAAATGGTTTATGGGCAAACAATTAAGCTGCCCGGTGAGTTTTTCGTTGAGAATCCTTCTTTACCATTACTAACTCAAGACACAGTCGTCGACCAACTGCGACAAACCATGCAAAACCTTGTCCCAACTTCGACTCGTTCGACAAAACAAGATAATATCTTTATCCCCAAAACATTGGACAATTGCGATTTTGTTTTCATTCGAACAGACAAGGTTCGCACGGGTTTATCTCCTCCTTACGGAGGCCCATACAAATTTATACGTCGCCTTCGCAAACAGTTCACGGTTTCAATTAATGGTAAAAACCATACCATTTCAATTGACCAAATCAAACCGGCATACGGCATACTTATCTCACCTGACCAAATACCAGGCATACTTAAACACAAAGCCGTGCACTTTGCCGAATAGTTCTAAATTTTCAAGGAGGGATATTTACTTGCGGAGGAGTCCTGTAGCGACTCACAATAATAATTATATTAATTGTTCATCACTACAATTAATAATCAATTATTTATGCATGCACGCAATAAAAATAAATAATTGCGAACAAATTAAATACATTGTGAATTGTCATCTATTCAACTTACTCAGCGCCAACGCAATTGCTGATCCAACCGCACAAAATATATCAGCACCAGCGCCGCGCACGATGATTACAAAAAATACAAAATGTCATTTTTTTGCGCCCAGTATAAAATCAACGCATTATATAATCGATCTCTCGTCTGAACGAACCTTCGCATAGGCGTAAACAAAATATAATAAAGTTTTCGTCGCGAAATAAATTTTTAGTTAAGTTAACATTGGCAAATGGTGGTAAAATTAATTTTCAAAAATAACGTAATTAGTGTAAATAGTGAATGCCACGCATAAAAAAGCCATCGTCGTAAAACATTCGCGACAAAGTTTACGATAAAAATTATAAAATCAATGACGTATTAAACATTTGTGCTGAATAAATTTTTAGGTTATGTTTATAAAAAGAAAATCTAGTGTGTTTTAATTATATTTCAGCGAATCACCATCATAATATTTTACTTCTCTGCCTAGTGTAAATCTGGTATCTCCCTTTCGTATCTCTTAATCAAACACATTTATCTATACATTTACTGATATCTTATTATTTTATTTTACGACTCTTACGTCTTTACTCTTTCACGGTCAACCATCAACTCTCTTCATGTATGTTGTGTTACCATATTCATGATTCGATCCTGGCGTAATATGATACCTTCTATTTCGCTTAGCAATTTTTTTGTAATGTATAATGTCCTCGGTCCATCTTCCGCTTTTCATTGCTTCGCTCAATGTTAATAGATCATATTATCTGATTGCGTTCCTTCTCTTATGTTTTCGATTGTAATTGCCTTCGGTTTGGCTATTTGTGCTATAGAATTAATATACATCTCACATTCTCACCCCTGTGATCAAAAGTCGTTTCCTGGTTTGTACACAGCCTCGATAACGGATCTGCTATATTTATTCTCCCCGGTTTGTAAATGACTTTAAAATTGAATGGCTGAAGTCGCAGAACCCAACGCTCGATCCGAGCACACGGTTTGGAAGTAGGTTTGAATAGGATTTCTAAAGCCCTGTGGTCCGTTATTAGGTTGAATCGTTTTCCCGTCACATACATCTTGAACTTTTCCACAGCCCAAACTATCGCCAGTGCTTCCTTTTCTCCTTGGTAATACATTCTTTCGATTTCGGTTAACCATTTTGATGCATATGCGATTACTCTAGTTTGGTTGTCGTTTTGCTGAATCAAAATGGCTCCTACGCCTACTGGACTTGCATCAGCGATGATTGTCGTTTTGTCTTTAGGATCATAGAATCCTAGTTTTGATTCAGTCATTATCAGTTATTTCAGCCTCTCAAAGTTTTGTTGTTGCTCTTCGTTCCACCTGAAACTGTGGTTTATCCGTGTTAATTTCTTTAGTGGCTCCGACAGTGTTGCTAGATTAGGTATGAATTTATCCACGTAGTTGAGAAGTCCCAGGGTGTAATGTCTATTTGGTGAAAATCACTTTTCCCGTCCAGTTTCGAAAACATTAAACTTTTGCATAAATTTGGCATGATGTCTTCAAATGTCGAAGTGGATGTATTTCTTTCTTTATTGCCTGGTTGGCTCTGCGCATGTCAATACACAGGCGTACGTCTCTGCCTTGGTCTTTAGGAGTAACTACGTTCCGTCCGCTCTTTCGATTATGTCATCATCCAAGAGTTCTTTTAATCTTTTCGAAACCTTGTCTTTTAAGGGTATTGGGATGCGGCGGTAGGGTTGACGGACTGGCGTTCCGCTCTCGTCTATTTGTATCTCGACTTGAATGCCTTTTAACTTTCCTGTTCTATTGGAATCCGGTATGGTCTTGCAATTTTTAATCGCATTTATATCAAACGATACGATTTTGGGGGTTAAAGCTGTCTCGCAGCTCATTAATGAAGCTCCTTCTCCTTCTACAATGTATAGCTCAATCTCTTGTACATTGTCTTTATGTTCGATTGTAGTGCTAACAACTCGACTACCCTAATTAGGCTATTATACCCTTTGAG
Source organism: Tipula vernalis (assembly GCA_958295665.1). Classification (NCBI taxonomy): domain Eukaryota; kingdom Metazoa; phylum Arthropoda; class Insecta; order Diptera; family Tipulidae; genus Tipula; species Tipula vernalis. The sequence goes on along the minus strand of OY282560.1, from coordinate 162,868,320 downwards.
TTCCCGATTAAAACTAGCTGGCTTATTCAACGTCTTTATTCCCCCATCTATCACTCGCTTCCAAGTGTATTCACTTATCAGATTTACCCGAGCTCCCGTATCTATTATCAATCTCATCTTTATTCCTCCTACTTTGCATATGACTTCTACCTGCTTTCTGATTTCGGTTACTTTATGTATGGAAAGAACATCACTATTATTACTCGAATCGGGATTTGTATTTTCTTTTTCTTCATTCTCAACGAAACGGACTTTTCCTTTTGATATATTGGTGCGACACATCTTTTTGAAATGTCCCTTTATATGGTATTTATCGTATTCTTTGTTCCTGGCTGGACAGTTAAAGCTCTTGGCAAAATGACCCGTATGACCACATCGATAGCAATTTAGTTGGCTATTTTCCTTTTTGATATCTGATTGTCTCTGGATGCTACTTTTTGACGAAGAACGTCTGCGGGATTGTGAGTTGCGGTTCTCATCGAACGAATGTGCACTTTCACTTTTGTGACCTTTCTTTTCGAAATTAACTTTATTTACTTCTTGCGATATGTCGGTTTTGTGTAATTCAATCGACCGGATCATTGTAACTAATTCATTTAATTTAATGGTTCCTTTCTCGATTAACTTCTTCTCGATTTCGGTGTGACGTGTCCCTACAATGACTTGTTCTCCGATGTGTTCATCGACATCTTTAAATTCGCACTTGGCACATTGACTCCTTAGTTTTAATATAAATTCATTTATTGTTTCATTTCTTTCTTGTCTTATGCCCCTAAATATCTTCCTTCCGAGTGCTGCGCTCGATTTTGGAATAAAATAATTATCTAAAACCTCGATCGCGTTTTCATATGCCTTTTCTTTTTCTTCTTTTTCTATTTTGGTTTCGTCTATCAAATTGTAGTATATGTCCTGCAAGCTAATACTACCATAGTGCAATAATAATAATTTTTCTTACTACTATCTGTTTCTCCGTTAGCCTCAAACATAATTTCTAACGCTCTTTTCCATTGTTTCCAACTGGTAGCTACATTTCCTGACATACCTAATTTCGGCATGTTTTCTAAATTCATCTCGTTTTTTCTTTTATCTTACTAAACAAGTTGTATGAAATTCCGTCCTCCTGTTTGCCTCGTACAAATGCGTCCGCGCTCAATGTATGTATTTTCCTTTTCCGATTTATCTGTAATTCGATGAAATCTCCGAATTTAATCTTTGTTGCTCCCAATTTAATGTAATGTAACTGATTTCCCTTTTTCCAATTTAATGTTCTCAATTTTCTCGTCTGATTTCCTTGTGCAGCTAACCTCACTTTTCGGTGTACGTGTACATGTGCTTGCGGCTTAGTATGGTTTTAATTTTTTTTGCACTATTGCCATCACTTTACCGATTGTGGCAATTATTGCTTTGATGGTTTTCTGTATTATCCTTTATAATTTCTATGATGAATTGTTTTGTGACCTTTTCTTTTTGCCAAACATTTTTTTTTTTATGCCAAGATGGCGAAGCTTTTTTATTTTTTTTTTAAATCCTCGTCGCCATTGTAAATATCTCCCTTTCGTATTTCTTAATCAAACACATTTATCTATACATTTACATTTACTGATATCTTATTATTTTATTTTACGACTCTTACGTCTTTACTCTTTCGCGGTCAACCATCAACTCCCTTCATGTATGTATGTTGTGTTACCATATTCAACTTCTTCTCGTCATTGGCTGCGTTCATGCATACACACGATGTGCGTTTATGCATTCACTACACCTAGGAAACTATCTAATCCTTAGTCTATCAACGCAAATGGATTTGTGGTCGATTATAGCTAATCTTGTTTCACTAATCGCGCTTAGCTAATCCCTAGTCTGTCTACAGTATTACGATTAAAATATTTTATCCTATCATATCGCAAGTTAACACGTAATTTATTAACATATTCATATATAAACAATATAAAAGTTTATGAGAATACGTAAATAATCAATTATTATACAAAATTAGATTCGCTACGGTCACCAACCCCCGGCGACACTGATTAATTTATAATAATTTACTTTGTTCTACAACAACGTTGTTTTTGTTTCGACAATGTGAATGTTATCCAGAATGTAAAAAACAGAGATGTAGCACGTGACCATTCATCAGCCAATCATAACACGAACATATTTTGTGTGACTACTTCCTAATCCTTTACACTTATTGCTAGTCTTTTTTCTGAGTTACATTTATAGATATTATCGAGATAACATTTTTTTTTAGTCTAGTGCTAAGTTGTTGTACACAAGTCTTTATAAGAACGGACTCTGTCCATACGACACTCCAGCCCCCTTCTGAATCTGAACTCCATTTGATGCGAACAGCTACTTCGTACAATAAAAAAAAAAACTTAAGGTTCAAATTTATTTATATTTAACGACCATGAAACACAAAATTATAATAGTGACACAAACTAATACTCCACCTCCAATATAGGCGTATAATATTCATATAACTATCGCCTGAAATTAAATTTGACAATGACAGGATTTTTTGTTCTTAACACTAAATCTGCGATAAAGACAAGTTCATCCCGTTTTGTTACTTGTTCCAACTGAAAATTTAAAATTAACTTAACGAGCAGCGTTTTAATTTCAAGCAGCGCAAATTTTTTGCCCAATACAATTCCGTTGCCCAGCACTAAATGGTATGTACGCCAAGGGATGCCGCTTTTCGGTTTCCTCGGGCAAAAAACGGTCCGGATCAAATTTCTCCGGATCTGGGAATTCATTTTTGTCATGATGTAAATCAAATATGTGGAAATGTAATACCGTGTTCACTGGAAGCACTATATCGTCTGGAATTTAACAAACTTTTAGAATGAAATTAAATCTTTATTATTGGTTGCATTACTAAATTTAACTTTCTCTGAAACAACTCTCGATATAAATGGGACTGGTGGATAAATGCGTAAACTTTCTTTGAGTACACGATCCAAGTATTTCAATTGATTTATTTCATTTGCGGTCGCTTCATCAATGTTTTGCATCTCTGCAAATTCTTTTAATTCCTCGTAAAGTTTTTGCTGAATATCTTGATTCTCGGCCAATAAGAATAATGTAAACGTTAAAGCAGCCGATGTTGTATCATGTCCCTCGAACATGAAAGTATCAACTTATTCACGAATTCCCTCATTATTAATACGCTCGCCTCGTGCTTCTGCAGCCAGCAATGTATCCAACATAGCATATCGTGTTTTCTTCGTCTCGTAACTAAAAAAAAAAAAATTATTGTTATTGGACTGCCAGATAACAAATTTTTATTAGTCATCTTACATATTTTCATTCTGCTCAAAATCAACTTGAATTTGATTGGACTCCTGAAACATTTGGCGCCTCTTTTTAATGACTTCCCGCGTAAAATTATGCACGGGAATTATAATTTCGTCTAATTTTTTCATATAACCCGTTAGCATACAAATTAGATTGGAACGAAGCCACGGCCGCATATGTCGGTACACTATCATTTCACCAATTTGATAAATTTGCTTTCGATATTTATTCGATTCTTAGATCGATCCTAATTTTACGCCCATTGCTGTTTCGCTCACCGTATTCAATGTAAATTTAGACATACAATCCTACACATGGATCATTTTATTTTTTTCATTTTTCACCAACTCTATTAGTTGATCCGTTTCATTTTGGAATATTTTATGAAATTGTTGTAGTATGTTAAAATGGAAGGCGGGTGTTAACATTTTTCGTCGTTGCTGCCATTTTTGACCGCCACTTGTTAGTAGTCCGGTACCCACAAATGGCCAGAGATTATTGTAGCTAATGCTTTTATTTAAACATTTGGAGCTATTCAAAATTTGTTCGGCATCTTTTCCTACTATTACATTTATTACCAAATAGCCATTCCACCAGTGACTGTAGGTAGTTTTGAATTGTTTGGCCCATCGCCGGGGAAACTGAAATGCTTGTTCTGAAATTGAAACTGAAACAAGTTTTTTTTTTTTTATTTCAACAGGATTGCAAAATTTTTACAAAAACATTTAATTTTGTTTATCTTAGTAAATATATACAAGGTAGGTAAAATTGTGAAATAGTTCGGATTCCTTAAGAATTCAGGAGTTGATTTTATATTGTCATCTACTGGTTTGTGAGCGCAACTTTCTCTTTGTTACTGTTAGGGATCTAGGCTTAGTAATTAATACAACTTTTCGTTGGGGTGGCCATTTATTTAGTGTTAGTAATATTAGTAAGAGGGCCTTTGGCATGCTTAGTTGTTTGTATAAAGTAGTAATGTGGTCTGATAATCAATTTAGGAAAAAATGGTTTTTGTCTTATTTTCTGCCTCATTTTATTCACGATGATATATTTCAATGCTTGTACTAGGTTTATTTTTGGTATTAGGAAGTTCGATCATATTTCTGCCTACTCTAGCCTTGTTTTTGATATAGTTTATCTATTTTTTACGAATTTCGCCTTTGTCGTTTTATTTTTAAACTTGCTGTTTAGTAGGTTTAATTATTCCAACTTTTGCCTAATTCAGGCCAAACAATTTAGTAGGTTGTTAAGTAAACCCTTTATGTTAGGAGAATTTCCCTTTGGAGTTCAATTACATTGGAAATTAAGAGGTTAGGATCGGAAAAATTATTTAAGTCAAAATTTTTGGAGTGGCATGATTGAAGGGCAATACGTAGTTTTTTAATTTATTTTTATTAACGTTGTTATTATTGTTAATTTTTAATATTATTTCACCTCTTGCTGTACATTTTATTGTAAATGAGCTACTGCTCAAAATAGAATGTGTAAGCATGTGATTCCAATAAATAATTCATAGGTCATATGAGAAAAAAATCAATGAGTTCGATCAAAATGATAACGTTAATTATTATATTCCTCATCACGCAATTCTGCGTCCTAGTAGCTCGTCTACCAAACTTTGCGTAGTGTTTGACGCTTCGGCGAAAAGCTCAAATGGCAAATAACTGAACAATAATATGTTGGTCGGTGCAACCGTGCAATCAAACTTATTCAAAATAATTTTGCGGTTTCGGAAGCACCAATAGACAGGTGTATATTGATCCTAGTCAACCGTGTCTTCAGAGGATTCTGTGGCGTGAAGGTTCTCAAGACACCCTTAACACATTTGAATTAGCAACGGTTACTTATGGGACCGCATCAGCCCCATTTTTGGCTACGCGGTCAATTCAACAGTTGGATTTGGATGAAGCCACGGGATTTCCTTTGGCGTCGCAATCGTTAATTCACGACACATATATCGACGATATCGTTACTGGTGCCGAAACATTGTCTGAGGCAAAGCAACTCCAACAACAACCTCGTCAATTAACCAAGAAAGGTTGTTTCCACTTTAACAAATGGTGCACAAATGACGATCGTCTTTTGGATGGAATTCCCATCGAGGACCGTGAAACCACTAAAATCAATGAGTTGAGGTCGGGTGAATACATTAAGGCACTTGGTTTGCTTTGGCAACCCCAGGAAGATTATTTTCTATTCAAGACGCCAGAGTTTGATAATGAGTCTAGAGCTACGAAACGTAATATTCTCTCAGAAATCGCGAAACTTTTTGACCCTTTAGGTTTATTATCGCCTATCATTATTATTAATTATTATTATTAATTGCGAAGGCCATGCGGGCGATCAGCCACTTCGCACTGCGACCTAAAAAAGATCTATTGTGCTGGCCCCTGCTTAATTATCCGTCCAGTCAATATTCAGGTTCTTAATGAACCTGACGATACTGCCTCCCGGTACGTGATACATACTATCTGGGCTTATTGCTCTCCCTCCTAGATGTTTACTACAGCATGTAGTTCCGCTAGAAAGACGGTAGCATTGGAGCTCAAGGACCTCGAGAGGGTTGTCCCACTCCCGTATATTCCTACTCCTGCCCCGTATTCCGTTTGATTTTACTCTTATGAGTTGCTCGGAATTGCAAATCACCTGTAGGTCACCCAGCTTTACTACAGGAAGGCTAAATAAAACTGGAGGGTGCCTGGTATCCAGAGTCCGCATATTTTGGGCTGATTAACCTATCAGCCATTCATCTTTCGGCTTATGCTGTTCCACCTTAGATTAGGGTTTTTTGTCAAGGTTTTCTCCTTTAGCGCCGTACTTTAGCCTGTGCCAAATGGCCAAAAATGTGCCAAGTGGCCTTAGTTACCAGTGGTTGCCACGAGGAGGCAGTACGTACACTTGCGAATTGTGAACAGGTTACCATCGCCTATCATAGTAACAGCCAAACTTTTAATGCAGGCGCTGTGGAAAAAAAATTGGTTGGGACAATATTGTTCCAAGAGAAATTGAACAAAATTGGTTGTTATTTAGAAATAATTTAAAAACGATAACGAATATTCAACTACCAAGATGTGTGTTTAAAAAAGACTCCGTTTTGAAACGTATAGAATTACACGGGTTCGCCGACGCTTAAGAGAAAGCCTATGGCGCGTGTTTGTATGTAAGGTCCATCGATATGAACGATGAAATACATGTGAATTTGCTGTGCAGTAAGTTACGAGCGGCTCCGTTAAAAACAATAACGTTGCCGCATTTGGAGCTATGTGCTGCACATTTATTATCGAAATTAGTGTCATCGACAATTGAAGCAATGAATATACATTTTCAAGAAGTGGTCCTGTGGACTGACTCAACGATAACTTTGTTTTGGATTGCAACACCGCCATACAAGTTGAAAACATTTGTGGCAAAAAAAGTCAACGAGATCCAACAATATTCGGTTAATTGTAGATGGCAACATATTTCAACTCAAGTAAATCCGACAGATATTATTTCACGCGTGTGGTGGAAGGTACTGTGGTGGAAGGCTCCACACATTCTTCACTTAAAGGAAATAATCACTGAAACTCAAAATTTAACGTTAATTGATGTCGACCTCGAATTGAAGCCTATAAAATCAATTGTGACTCTGAACGTGTTGAATGAATTTACAAACAATAAATCTATACCAACATCAATTTTTAACCGATTTAGCTCTTACAATAAACTCATTCGAGTTACCGCGTTGTGTATACGTTTTGCCAACTAATGTAGACGAATGGTAAGTTACAGCCCCGAATTAACCGCCCAAGAATTGGACGCAGCGTTAGTAATTTTAATCAAAGTTATACAAATGGGTGTATTTGAAGCGGAGATAAAAAGTTTATCATCTAACAAAGATTGTTCGAATAATAGCAAACTAAAAGGTCTTAATCCATTTCTGGATAAAAACAAGGTGCTAAGAGTCGGTGGTCGTTTAAGGCATGTAGACATTGAATATGACACAAAACATCAAATGCTCTTACCATCAAACCATAAATTCGTGAATTTACTCTTTGAACATGAACATAAAAAGCAATGTCATGCAGGTCCACAATTACTTTTGTCTTTGATTCGTCGAAGATTTTGGCCGATTGCGGGTAAAAACATAGCTAAGAAAATTGTACGGAACTGTGTGATATGTGCACGCACAAAACCAAACCTACGATCATCAAACAAATCATGGGTGATCTTCCTCAGCAGCGAGTGGCGCAGACTAAACCATTCTTAAACACTGGAGCGGACTATTGTGGTCCGTTTTTTATACGTCACAAATTTAACCGAAAGTCTTCTCCGTATAAAGTATATGTAGCATCGTTTATATGTTTTTCGTCCAAATCTATGCATTTGGAGGGTGCGAGTTGTTGAGGTTCGAACTAAGGCTGGAATTTTTAAACGTTCTGTTTCCAAACTTGTAAAACTTCCAATTGATTGTGAATTGTGATTGTGCGTAGAAATTAAAAAGAATTTTTTTTGTCTGTTTTTCGAATATATTTATATTTTGTTGAAAGTGTATCTTTCAAGAGGCGCGGCATGTTTGGGCACCGACATATATATTTGATCGCCTATGGCTGTATACAATTTTATCCATTGTACTCGTTGTACAGTGCAGTGCGGCGACTTAAATGACTATTGCTGTGCGTATTTCCTTGATTTTATTTTATTTATATACCATATGTGTTTGTGAAAAGAAGAGAGGAGAAAATTATTGTAAACTTTTAGTTCTTTCTCTTTGTTTTATAAAATTGTGAGTTAGTTCGTCAACCGAAATGGACGTAGTAAGAATAAACTTAAAAATTTGGTTTGTGAATTCATTTAAAATAAAATCATTAAATTAATAAAAAATAAAAACGTTAAGAAAAAGTATTATTTTTAATAAACTGAACGAATGTGATATAGTCCGCTAACAGTCATCGTAACAGGAACGACAAAAATAGGGGTTTTTACCGAAGTGAAGTTCTTAGCAAATAACAAAAAATGTAGTAGTGTGAGTAATCCAAATAGTATAAATTTAGGCGATTTCTGTGTCATCGAACAAACTATTGAAGTGACTAAATTTATTCACCAAAATTCAAAAGTCCCAAGGTCAAATGATTTTTCTCGAATGTTCGAAGTATGCACTTGATGTAAAAATTATCAAATGGTCGGTCCCTGGGGTCGGTCATATAAATAACAAGCAATATTTGCATCAAATGTTGTACGACATTCCGACAGAGAAATTTGTTCAACAAAAATCAAAAGTCCCAAGGTCAAATAATTTTTCTCGAATGTTCGAAGTATGCACTTGATGTGCGTACTATGAACATTCGAGAAAAATCATGTGACCTTGGGACTTTTGATTTTTGTTGAACAAATTTCGTCGCCGGAATATCGTACAACATTTGATGCAAATATTGCTTGTTATTTATATGACCGACCCCAGGGACCGACCATTTGATAATTTTTACATCAAGTGCATACTTCGAACATCCGAGAAAAATCATTTGACCTTGGGACTTTTGATTTTTGTTGAACAAATTTCGTCGTCGGAATGTCGTACAACATTTGATGCAAATATTGCTTGTTATTTATATGGCCGACCCCAGGGACCGACCATTTGATAATTTTTACATCAAGTGCATACTTCGAACATTAGAGAAAAATCATTTGACTTTAGAACTTTTGATTTTTGTTGAACAAATTTCGGCGTCGGAATGTCGTACAACATTTGATGCAAATATTGCTTGTTATTTATATGGCCGACCCCAGGGACTGACCATTTGATAATTTTTACATCAAGTGCATACTCCGAAAATTCGAGAAAATCATTTGACCTTGGGGCTTTTGATTTTTGTTGAACAAACTTCGTCATCGGAATGTCGTACAACATTTGATGCAAATATTGCTTGTTATTTATATGGCCGACCCCAGGGACCGACCATTTGATAATTTTTACATCAAGTGCATACTTCTAACATTCGAGAAAAATCATTTGACCTTGGGACTTTTGATTTTTGTTAAACAAATTTCGTCGTCGGAATGTCGTACAACATTTGATGCAAATATTGCTTGTTATTTATATGGCCGACCCAAGGGACCGACCATTTGATAATTTTTACATCAAGTGCATACTTCGAACATTAGAGAAAAATCATTTGACTTTGGGGCTTTTGGTTTTTGTTGAACAAATTTCGTCGTCGGAATGTCGTACAACATTTGATGCAAATATTGCTTGTTATTTATATGGCCGACCCCAGGGACCGACCATTTGATAATTTTTACATCAAGTGCATACTTCGAACATTCGATAAAAATCATGTGACCTTGGGACTTTTGATTTATGTTGAACAAATTTTCGTCGTCGGAATGTCGTACAATATTTGATGCAAATATTGCTTGTTATTTATATGGCCGACCCCAGGGACCGACCATTTGATAACTTTCACATCAAGTGCATACTTCGAACATTAGAGAAAAATCATTTTACCTTGGGACTTTTGATTTTTGTTGAACAAATTTCGTCGTCGGAATGTCGTACAACATTTGATGCAAATATTGCTTGTTATTTATATGGCCGACTCCAGGGACCGACCACTTGATAATTTTTACATCAAGTGCATACTTCGAACATCCGAGAAAAATCATTTGACCTTGGGACTTTTGATTTTTGTTGAACAAATTTCGTCGCCGGAATGTCGTACAACATTTGATGCAAATATTTCTTGTTATTTATATGGCCGACCCAAGGGACCGACCATTTGATAATTTTTACATCAAGTGCATACTTTCAACATTCGAGAAAAATCATTTGACCTTGGGACTTTTGATTTTTGTTGAACAAATTTCGTCATCGGAATGTCGTACAACATTTGATGCAAATATTGCTTGTTATTTATATGGCCGACCCCAGGGACCGACCATTTGATAATTTTTACATCAAGTGCGTACTATGAACATTCGAGAAAAATCATGTGACCTTGGGACTTTTGATTTTTGTTGAACAAATTTCGTCGCCGGAATATCGTACAACATTTGATGCAAATATTGCTTGTTATTTATATGACCGACCCCAGGGACCGACCATTTGATAATTTTTACATCAAGTGCATACTTCGAACATTCGAGAAAAATCATTTGACCTTGGGACTTTTGATTTTTGTTGAACAAATTTCGTCGTCGGAATGACGTACAACATTTGATGCAAATATTGCTTGTTATTTATATGACCGACCCCAGGGACCGACCATTTGATAATTTTTACATCAAGTGCATACTACGAACATTCGAGAAAAATCATTTGACCTTGGGACTTTTGATTTTTGTTGAACAAATTTCGTCGCCGGAATATCGTACAACATTTGATGCAAATATTGCCTGTTATTTATATGACCGACCCCAGGGACCGACCATTTGATAATTTTTAAATAAAGTGCGTACTATGAACATTAGAGAAAAATCATGTGACCTTGGGACTTTTGATTTTTGATGAACAAATTTCGTCGCCGGAATGTCGTACAACATTTGATGCAAATATTGCTTGTTATTTATATGACCGACCCCAGGGACTGACCATTTGATAATTTTTACATCAAGTGCATACTTCGAACATTCGAGAAAAATCATTTGACCTTGAGACTTTTGATTTTGTTGAACAAATTTCGTCGTCGGAATGTCGTACAACATTTGATGCAAATATTGCTTGTTATTTATATGGCCGACCCCAGGGACTGACCATTTGATAATTTTTACATCAAGTGCGTACTATGAATATTAGAGAAAAATCATTTGACCTTGGGACTTTTGATTTTTGTTGAACAAATTTCGTCGCCAGAATATCGTACAACATTTGATGCAAATATTGCTTGTTATTTATATGGCCGACCCCAGGGACCGACCATTTGATATTTTTTACATCAAGTGCGTGCTATGAACATTCGAGAAAAATCATTTGACCTTGGGACTTTTGATTTTTGTTGAACAAATTTCGTCGTCGGAATATCGTACAACATTTGATGCAAATACTGCTTGTTATTTATATGGCCGACCCCAGGGACCGACCATTTGATAAATTTTACATCAAGTGCATACTAAGGACAAGTCTTGTTTGGTATCTTTATTAACCCTTGTGTCTATACCCGGGCACCCGGGTGGCCATTTCGATTTAAAATGCTCGTAACTTTTTCAATTTCACAGTTAGACTATCCCTACTCCTTGACATCCAAGAACTACTTATTTTTTATTGATCTTTGAACAGAAGTTAACTAAAAATTATTGCTGAACTAAATTATTCGTTTACCAATATTATTACTCTTGTAGTCTATACCCGGCCACCCGGGTGGCCATTTAAAAAAAACACTGAATATGCTATTTGTATAACATTTTATTGTTTAAATCAACATTTCATCACAGAAAAAATCAAAAATTATCACATAAATAATTCAGTTGGTTATTAAAAATATGTTTACAAAATAAGAAATTCAATTTGGTAAAAATTTACAAAAAAAATTAAAACTATTAACACTTAGAACACTTTATTTGAGTGTTCGTATGTTCTACACATACTGGTCTTCTACAGATACTACAGGATTTCCGTGAATTTCGTCGTTTTTTGGGATCGGAAGACAAACAAATCCAGCATTTGCCAACTTAAGGAATTCGGCCATCGTTGTTGCGTAACAGCATTGTTAATTCTCCTGCTTCATAGCAAGTGAAATATTCTCACACGTGAGCATAAGCATCAAAATGTTTTCCCGATTTCAACCGATTGGCTTATTTTTGATACTTACCGTCACAAAACGATACACTAATACAAACAACGAAAATGACAGAACACAATAACAAAATGTATCTTATACTCCTTGTACGTATACAAAATTCTCATGAGGCAGTGAGGAAATGTGGGACCAAAATTTATATACTGATATTCGTATTTTGTTCGCAGCCAAAAATCGCGTAGCACTAATAATACGAATAGGAAAATTACGATTCCGATAAATAATAGAAAAATCATTTTTAAAAACTTGCACCGGTCAACTTCGATTGTATCAATTCACTGAATACTGAATACTGAATACTGAATACTGAATACTGAATACTGAATACTGAATACTGAATACTGAATACTGAATACTGAATACTGAATACTGAATACTGAATACTGAATACTGAATATTGAATACAGAATACAGAATACTAAATACTGAATACTAAATACAGAATACAGAATACAGAATACAGAATACTGAATACTGAATACTGAATACTGAATACTGAATACAGAATACTGAATACAGAATACTGAATACTGAATACTGAATGCTGAATGCTGAATACTGAATACTGAATACTGAATACTGAATACTGAATACTGAATACTGAATACTGAATACTGAATACTGAATACTGAATACTGAATACAGAATACAGAATACAGAATACAGAATACTGAATACTGAATACTGAATACAGAATACAGAATACTGAATACTGAATACTGAATACTGAATACTGAATACTGAATACTGAATACAGAATACAGAATACTGAATACTGAATACTGAATACTGAATACTGAATACTGAATACTGAATACAGAATACTGAATACAGAATACAGAATACAGAATACAGAATACTGAATACTGAAATGTCAATAATTTCCAGATTTTCTGCGGTTTATCCCGATTTAGAATATTGTGTTCTGTGTATACTTCATTGGCCTTCCTGTTTGTGTGTCTAATGATTATTTCACACATGACGTCCGTAAATATACACTTGAAGGTATCTCTTACAGATAACATTTCGGTCGATCGCGATGGCCCACTTCGTTGACTCCTGAGAATATTGTGTCTCAATGTTTGCCTTTGAGGAGGATTTTGTCTCCATATCGATCCATCTTTTCCTTTTAGATAAGGCGAATTATTACAATTTGCACTTCCAGTTTCTCCTTCGTCTTCAACTTCACTATCGCTGAAAATTTCTTCATCAGACACTTCAATTTGGACTTCATGATCTTCATAAACGTCCTCTATGTCTGAATCTTCCACGTTTCTATCCGCTGCTGTAGGAAGCCACTCATCTTCTGAGCCGTCGTCAACAAAATCAAGCACTTCTTCGTCATCGTCACATTCCTCTAATAAACGATTTAGGTATGCTTGTTGATCTTCATACGACAAACTAGGGCAAAAATGTGTATATAAATGTAAAAAAACCGAACGGATCATGCAAATAATAAATCTTACCGTCTAAACTCAGCATTTGAAATGTCTCTGTGGTCCGCCATTTTATCACTCACATATATATTTATTTACAAAAAAAATCACTTCCGCAATCAACCTTTCCATTTGAATACCACACCTACTCTAATTTCCTCAGCTCACCTAAACGATTCTTTTCTGTTTTGTTTTACTAGCATTAACCGGGGATTTCCCATTTTTTATTTATTTTTTTTGTTTTATAACGTTTAAAATAGTATATTAAAATAAATAAAGGCAATAATACACTGGCAAATACAAACATTTTCGATATTAACAAGAAAATACATGTGGCCACCCGGGTGGGTCGGGTATAGAATAGTGTATAATTTTTTGGGTATAGACACAACGGTTAAACAAAAATCGTCACTGAATTGGATTATAATGTGAGGTTATTTCTTTCTTAATCTACATTCAGGCGTATAATTTGTATTACCACTACATATAAATACGTATACGGATACGAGAAATTTGTTATTTTTTTTGCTATGTTCTTCACAGGCATCGTTTTTTGTATTTATTGTTATAGTATTGTTACGTTTTTGCCTTGTCAATCAAGGTTCGTATCACTGGATTGTGAATAATACAAACTCAATTCAATTTATCACCAACGAATTTTTTTTTTATTTCACAAAATTTATTACAACACAGTTTATCAATAAAAATTCACAAAATCACTTTATATAAATTATTCTTAAATTTTACTGATCACTTTTACTTTATTTATCGCTCTACAACACTTTTTAAATCACTTTTTAATTCTTTTTAATCTTTATACTATCGCGTACCAAATATTACTAATAATCTTACAAGTTTACACTATCGCGTTCCAAATACTAATAATCCAATTCGATCTTGTTCGCCTTTTTATATACACAAACCAAGCTTCTCGAAAGTTCACGACTTTTCCAGTTGGAATAGCGTAGAAACATTACATAACAATTTTTATCATGGAAAATTCCATTTAGTACAGTAAACATTGAGCTATTAGTTTTACTTATTCTATTACACACTAGGTGTCACCGTCACACTACCCCTCACCTAAGCCTGTTCGTCCCGAACAGGACCCAAATCACCTCCTCTGTATAGGGCCAGCCTCTCCAAATGCACCACCTTTGGTTTACCTCGATGTCCCTTCCGTATCCGATAAACCACGTCGTTCATCCTTGTGATGATAGTATAAGGTCCTTCCCATGCTGGTTGCAGCTTCGGTGATAATCCCTTTTTCCGTTGCGGGTTGTGAAGCCATACTAATTGCCCTTCCTGGAAGCCCTGGTTATTTGCTCGTATGTCATATCGAGCCTTCATCCGGTCACTTGACATCCGTATTTTCTCCCGTACAAATTGATGAATCTCATTAAGTTCCCCTTTCATTCGGTCCACGTAATCTTGTCCACATAAAGCCGATGATGGTACAGCCCCAAACTTTAGATCTCCAGGTAACCGTAGATTATCTCCAAATAACGTTTTAGCTGGTGTCATTCCGGTTGTGTCATGTATAGCTGATCGATAGGCCATCAGAAACATCGGTATATGTCGATCCCAGTTGCGTTGGTTTTTCTCAACGACCTTTGCTAGATATTCCTCCAATGTACCATTGAATCTTTCCACCATACCGTCAGACTGTGGATGCAAAGGCGTTGTTCTCGTTTTATTTATACCGAGCATCTGGCATATTTCTTGAAACACCACCGATTCAAAATTTCGTCCTTGATCGGTATGAATCTCCATCGGCACTCCAAATCTGCTAATCCAATTGTTTACCACGGCATCAGCTATTGTTGTCGTCTCCTGATTGGGAATGGGGTACACCTCCGGCCATTTGCTGAAATAATCCATGATTACTAGCACATATTTGTTGCCGCTCTCAGTGGTGGGAAATGGGCCCGCTACATCCATTGCAATTCTTTCGAATGGTGCTCCAACGTTATATTGCTTCATGGTTCCACGACTTTTGCGTGCGGGTCCCTTCACCGCCGCACATTGGTCACATTTTTGGCACCATTCTATCACAGACTGCCTACATCCTGCCCAGTAGAATCGTTGACGTATCTTTGCTAGAGTTTTATTAATTCCAAGGTGGCCCCCACTTGCTCCTCCATGATACTCATTCAGAATTTCTACAATCCGGCACTTTGGTATCACCAGCAACAATTGCTTCACTTTGCCATCCGTGCTTTCCCACAATCGTTTTAAACAGCCATTCTCAAGACGGAGGCTATCCCATTGAGCCCAATAAGCCTTGACAATGGGAGTTTTGTCCGCGATCTCGCTCCAAGTTGGCCGGTGTTCCTTTTCCTTCCATTCCATTATAACTGATAAATCCGTATCATCCAATTGCTCTTTCCTGATCATTTCGTCGGTCCACTCCTCATCAGGCAGCACTTGCGTAAGCCTAACGTCGATGGTGCCTTCCTTTGCTTCAACATGGCCACAATGTTTACATTCTACTGGACACGGCCGTCTTGATAATGCGTCGGCATTTCTGTGTGCACTTCCCTTCCGATGTTCAATTTGGAAATCGTAGCTTTGAAGACGTTCGATCCAGCGTGCTACTTGTCCCTCTGGATTCTTAAATTGTAACAGCCACCGTAAAGCGCCGTGATCTGTCCGTAAATGGAATTTTTGGCCATAAAGATACTTATGGAAATGCTTGACACACTCCACTATAGCCAACAATTCTTTCCGTGTCACGCAGTAATTACGCTCCGGTTTTGATAATGTTTTGGAGAAGTACGCAATAACTCTTTCTTGACCATTAATTTTCTGTGATAACACACCTCCTATACCGTCATTACTTGCATCGGTGTCCAAAATAAATTTCACGTTGGGTATAGGGTACGCGAGGATTGGCGCGGCACACAACCGTCTCCTTAGTTCCACGAATGCTTCTTCCTGGTCATGCTTCCATTCGAATGCTTTGTTCTTCCTGGTCAACTCGTGTAAACTCTTGGCGATGTTGGCGAATCCTGGCACGAAGCGTCTATAATAGGTGCACAATCCGAGAAAGCTTCGTAATTCGTGTAAATTTTTAGGTCTTGGCCAGTTCTTAACCGCGGCGATCTTTTCTTCGTCGGTGTGAATTCCATTAATCGTTACGAGATGACCCAAATATTTGACTTCAGTTCTGAACAGCTTACACTTCTTTGGACTTAACTTCAATCCGGCAGCCTGTATCCGATCCAAAACTTCCACCAAGTTCTTTAGATGCTCGTCAAAATCCTTCCCCATAACGATGATGTCGTCCAGATATATTAGGCAAGTCTTCCAATGTAATCCCTTTAACACGCGCTCCATTAATCGTTCAAAAGTCGCAGGGGCATTACATAATCCGAACGGCATAACATTAAATTGCCAAAGTCCGTTACCCACACTGAACGCTGTTTTCTCGCGATCTTCCTCATGGACTTCCACCTGCCAATAGCCGCTTTGTAGATCTAATGTCGAAAATATTTGAGCACCCGATAATGTGTCTAACGTGTCATCGATCCTTGGCAGTGGGTAGCTATCTTTTTTCGTCACAGCATTGAGTTTTCGGTAATCAACGCAAAATCTCATGCTACCGTCCTTCTTCTCGACCAATACTACCGGTGAGCTCCATGGGCTATTAGATGGTTCAATTACTCCTGCTGCCTGCATATCTGTTACCATTCGATTGACTTCTTGTTGTTTTGCCAAAGGTAGTCTCCTGGGTGGTTGACGAATTGGCATCTCTTCTCCCGTATCAATGCGGTGCTTTACCATTGAGGTCCTTCCGTTATTATCCGATGTACTGCAGAATATGGACGTGTACCGTTTGAGTAGTTGATGTGCAGAATTTTTCTGTGCCTCGGTAAGATCTTCGGTCCATTTCTGCATAAGTTGTTCTACCATTTCTTTCTGCCCTTGCATGTCGGCTTTTTCAACCGGACTTCTCTGTTCACACTTTACTATAGTTGAAACCTCGTTACATTTTCCGATGACTGTCCCTTTCTTGATGGTTTTCGTCTTATCCGAGAGATTTAGAGTCCTAATTGGTACTCTATAGTCGTTGTTTGGTTTAACTAGGGCTTTCCCGATTATAATTTCCTTGGCTCCGTTCTCCTCTTCGTTAGCTTCCACAACCCACAACCTGGGTGACCCAGAACCTCCCTCCAATTTTCCCCATAGGATCGTCTCCGAATTCGGTGGCAGCTTCTCCCGATGATCAATAATAATTCGCCTGATAGTTGCTCCAGCACTGCTAGATTGAAGTGGCAACTCGATGTTATCGTAACTTAAAACTCCTCGTCCAACATCCACCACGAAGCCATTTGCCCTCATGAAGTCCATCCCCATTATAACTTCATCCACAATATCTGCAATCAGCACTTCGTGTTGGAAAAGAGTTCTCCCGATTTTTATTTTCACGATCTTTTTGCCTTTTATTATTGAACTATCTCCAGTTGCTGTTTGTAACTTCAATCCATTAGCTGGTTGTACATCTCCATCGATCAGATCTTTACGGACAATCGTGCGATTTGCTCCCGTATCCAGAGTGATGATGCAATCCGTGCCATCAATGTCGCCTTTGATTGTTAAGCTGTCACCGCCTCTTGCTACTTTCGAAACGCGGATGGAGGTTATGGGGCAATCGGTTGTGGGAGTCAGCTTCTGCCCCTTTAAGCTGACTCGTTGTAGTTTAACGGCTCCGCCGTCATTTGGCCTTCTTGCCTAGCCAACGCCTGCTCCCCGCTTGGTCGTCGCTGCATAGGAGATGGTGATCTTCCCCTTTTTCTTCTTAATTCCCAGCAGTCGCGAGAGATGTGACCGACCTTATCACATGCCCAACATTTGATTTTGCCGCTTCCATCTCGGTATCTTGGTGTTGACCGCTCGTTGTTTATGCTTGTATCGATTTCTACTCGGCGTATTTTCATTGACGGTTTGGTGATGGCTTGTGCAGTTTCATTTATTAACGCACAAGCGATGGTTTCCGCAAAGGTTGCTTTAGGTGACAACATCACCGCCCTGCGTGTCTCTGGATCTCGAATGCCGTCAATGAATGCGTCAATTTTTAGCCTTTCCATATAATCGGCCGATGTACTGGTATGTGCTAGATGTACTAATCGCTCGATTGCCGATGAAAATTCCTGTAGCGATTCTCCTCCCTTTTGATAGCGGCTTTTCAATTCCATACGAAAGATTTCCCGCTTGTGGTCACTGCCGTACTTCCGATCCAGCGCCTTCATAATTTCGAGATAACTGTTGCTATCTTTTTCCGGGATTGTTTGTAAGGCCTCCGCTGCTTCACCTTTAAGGGCTACTATTAACGCTGCGACAAGATGTTTATCATTCCAACGGTTTTGATTGGCTGCCGTTTCAAATTGAAATTTGAAAATGCCGAAAGATGTTGTACCGTCGAAGTTTGGTGGTTTTAACTTAACTGATTGAACGGTTTATACCACTTGCGTCGTTGTTTCACTTGCTCTGACATCAATCAGCTCTTTCTCTAGACGTTGAAACTTTTCTTCAACCTGTTGAATCTCCGTCTTAAATTCAGTTCTAACATGTTGAATTTCTGATTGTAAATCCGTCTGCAATTTCTCTATTTCACCATGAACATTTTTAGATAGTTCTAAAATTTTCTCGTCCATTTTCTTTTGACCTTCGGCAATTTCCCCCATCTGACGCTCTATAATTTGGTTTGACTCCTTAATTTCGCCCAACTGTTGTTTCATTTCGTGTTTTATTTCCTGGTTAGACTGATTTTGTTGTTCCAACTGTCGTTTTATTTCTTCGTTTGACTGGTTTATAGTCTCCAACTGCCGCACATTTTGTTGTTCCATTTCATTCTTAATTTCGTGGTTTGACTGCACTGCTTGTTGCGCCATTTGATTTTTAATTTCTCCTAGCTGTCGTTCGTTTTGTTGTTTCATTAGACTCATCTGTCCCGTCATCTGGTTCATAGCAGCTATTAACTGCGACAAATCGAAACTTCCAGAATGTTCTTGTGTCTTTTCGACCAACGGTTGTTTATCTTCTGCTTTCTGCTCTACGGTTTCCGCATCCGTTACTTTCTCTCCAAAATCATGATGTTCCGCGTCCAGCCCTTCTTTCTCCATGGCATCACGTAGTCGCGCTTGTAAAGCTGCTTTACCACCATCAGTAGCCAAACCCCGTTTCTCAAGTTCGCTCTTTAATTCTGGAACTTTTAATTCGCTGAGAATCATTTTCTTTATCTTTTTATTCACAATCCCACCGCTGTCACCAAATTGTTACGTTTTTGCCTTGTCAATCAAGGTTCGTATCACTGGATTGTGAATAATACAAACTCAATTCAATTTATCACCAACGAATTTTTTTTTTATTTCACAAAATTTATTACAACACAGTTTATCAATAAAAATTCACAAAATCACTTTATATAAATTATTCTTAAATTTTACTGATCACTTTTACTTTATTTATCGCACTACAACACTTTTTAAATCACTTTTTAATTCTTTTTAATCTTTATACTATCGCGTACCAAATATTACTAATAATCTTACAAGTTTACACTATCGCGTTCCAAATACTAATAATCCAATTCGATCTTGTTCGCCTTTTTATATACACAAACCAAGCTTCTCGAAAGTTCACGACTTTTCCAGTTGGAATAGCGTAGAAACATTACATAACAATTTTTATCATGGAAAATTCCATTTAGTACAGTAAACATTGAGCTATTAGTTTTACTTATTCTATTACACACTAGGTGTCACCGTCACAGTATGTTGATTTTTTCGACTAAATTTCTTACTTAAATAAATTATACTACATTATGCAATTAACCACCAGGCGGCTAATGAAAAGTCTCGACGCGAGGATGCTTTTCGTGAGAGTGCTTGGGTTATACTGTTTATTATGAAACAATTTAATTTCTGCCACAAGTTTGTAGCGAAATGCTGATGCTATGATGATTATACGAGATTTTTTTTTTTTTTTTTTGAGTCGAAATACGAGATTGTTTTATGTAGACTTTCTGTTTTTGTTAATATTAATTTAATTAATATTGCATAACGACCACCTAATTAACAATTATATACCGAAGGGACATACAAGATTTGTGCAAATCACGAATACAACCTTACGATGGTTACTCTATAATATGCAGATAAATTAACATCTCGCCCGTTTCTAGCTTTACATAAATTTAGAAATCCGTACGCAACAATTTTTGTCAAAAATTATTCATGATTGTGATTATTTATTTATTTTTTTTTTTTTTATTTAAAATAAATTTTATTTATTTATTTTATGTAATTACAATCTAGTCTCCTGGACTAATGAGCAATTTGTTTCTGACTTAATTTACTAACTTAAATTAATCTATGGATTCTTCCCATTGGCGTTCCATAGTGTTTGGTAAATTGAAGTAAACCACATCTTTGTTGTGGATTTTAGTTCAGCATAATACTGCTTAAACTGACCATCACACCAGCTCAAAAGGTTTGGTTCTTTTAAGTCTGCGAACTAAATTCGTGATGCTTAGGAGCTGAGATGCCTCAATGTTCACATGTTGGCGGAGCCTTTCTTCGTGTCTCCGTGCTTTTTCCTGAATTTTATTTAAGATGAGGTTCATTTTAAGGTCCCTATGAAGGTCATTGTTCCTGACATACCAAGGTGCATCAACGATGTTCCTTAATACCATATTCTGAAATCTTTGGATGATATTTACGTTGCTCGATTGTGCTGATGATTGTGATTATGACCTTACCAAATCGAACGTTTCTTATAGGGTTTTCGGATTAAATAAAACCCTTTTCACATTAAACGAACTTGTTTCCGAATTAAGCAAAATAATTTCCAAAACTACTCGTTTTTCCGAATTAAACGAAACATTTCCCAAATTCTATGAAAACTTGTACGGAGTGAATGAAACCATGGAATGGAACCTTTTCCAAAATAAATGAAACCAAAATAAATAAATTAAAGTCAATCTCTTAAGTTAAGTTACACTCTCATTTAAATTCATTAAAACTAGAGCGATCATTTTGATTTATAATGTTAAATCAAATATTTTTGGCTTGATTTTTAACTATATTTTGAATCAAAGTGCTTAACTTTTTAATTTTTGCAACTCAAGTAAATGAAAGTACTGTTCAGGAAGCAATCGCAATCTGCAATTTTAAGAGACGAATTCATTTCTTTCAATTTACTTTCAGCTCAATAAGTACAACGAATGATCGCTATTTAAATCCAAACTAAGGAAAAAAACAAATAATTTGGTGATCCAAAATGGGTTATTTTAATGCCTGCAAAAGCTATAAATCCATGGACATGGAAAGAATTTATTAAGAAAACCGATGACACTTCCCATTTATTGGTTTTAAATTTATTTAATTTGGTTTCACATATTTCTGAAAGGGTTTAATTTAATTTGTGAAAAGTTTCATTCCACTCGAAATTAGTTTCATTTATTCCGTAAAAGGTTTCATTCAATTCAGAATAATTTTCGTTCATTTTGGAAATAGTGTTACTTAAATCGGATGATTCATTTCCAGCAGAAAGGGTTTCATTTAATTCGAAATAGCTATACATCCAACCATATTAATTAGCACACAGTAAATTTATATCGTAAGAGCGTTTTTCATATTCTACCGATAATGTCGTCGCCGATACCGATAAGTCGTCGCCGGTACTTCGGTGGACGAAACTAGGATCTCTCAGTCGCATGTAAATAAATTATACATTTTGTAATTATTGCGTTTAAGACGAAAAACGATTTATTATGAAACGGTTCTGGCAACATCCCATAATTAAAGAAAAATATCTGTCAAAATGTTAACCAATTATCGGATCGACACAATAGGGGAATGATGTTCCTGTTTTGTCGTCTAAAAAAATATATTCGTGTGTCGGCACCGATAAATCGGTGATATATCGGCGATCCTATATCGTTATTGTGTTGTCTAGTGGAAAAGCGTACGGGTAAAACATATTGCCTCAATTTTTATTAATGGTCTTAGATACGTTTTTCACGGTATACAAAAAGCGCATTTCTTCACTTTGTAGGCTAAAACTTTTGGGCCAAACCGAAGGACCGTCATTAGTTTTCTTTAGCAATGCTAAAATAATTTTTTTTCGTTTTTGGAAAACTTATCTAGCCAAAACGAAAAGTATTTACACGAAATTCCAAACAGTAACCCTGGTTATTTCCGTCAAAGAATATTATAATAGCTTACGGTTGACGTTCCAAACGTCGCTATTTAGAATATTGAAACCCCAGGCACAGCTTGTTTTATTGACCCTTACGCCATCTATGAATAACAGGCATGATCTAGTCAACAATTTAGAAAAGTCAATGATTTAGTCGAAAAAATCGTCATGAGGCACACAGCATTAGTCATTATAATAATAGTTAAAAATAAAAATAAATTTACATAAAGGGTTATCCAAATGAGACGTAGGAAAATAAAAAATTATTTTACAAAGACGTTTTCTGCCATTTTATGTCATTTTGTTTGTTGAATGTCTATCATTTATCGCTATGGAGTCGTATTCGATTGAAGACCGTGTTAAACTTTGAAATTGAAAAATTGAATTGCAAAGGTTCTTCGAAAATCGCTTAATTTCCTGTCGCGGCAGTGTGATTTAGCCTGCAAGATCATGCGATTTAACGTCATTAGATTACTTTTTATGGGAATTTTTGAAAAGCAAAGTGTACAGGCGCCATCCAAGACCTAAAAAATAACATCATTGCAGAGACAAATGCCATAGAAACGTCCCTATTGGAAAATGTCATAACGATTTTTGTCTGTAAATCCAGCCGTGGTGAACAACTGCGTCTCAATTGGACAACTCTTTACTATTAAATTTAAATTTAGTTTCTTAATTTTATACATTTATTTACAAAGTAAAATTTTTCTTGGCATATCAAAATTAACTATTATCAGAGCCTTCTAGAGTAAAGAGCCATAATCTTAATGACGTATTTTTTAGAAGCTTTTTTAGTGGTATAACTTTTCACTGATTTCCATAGGAATCCATAGTAAAAATGGTGTTTTTTAGCTTCAAGTTTTTCAATGAAAGAAGCAAAAATATTATAAAATGTTTATATAAAAGTTTTCTACATATCTTTAAGAACAATATACAAGAAGGCTATTGGTATTAAGTAAATATTAATTGCAGAAATATTAAAATTAAATTATTTCTAAAATATATTTTTCGAACTTTCATTTTGAAAAATACATCAAAGTTGGCTCTGACAAATTAAAATAATACTTGCTAAATTTATCTTTAGTCTTACTAGTGTACGGCAGATGTCTAAAATGATTACAGAAAAATACGAAAAAAAATTATTTAATCGCAAAATTATCACACGTTCCTATATTTTGTGAATTTGTTTTGCTTTTCCTACAATTTTTGAACTTAAAATTTCCCCAGGTGGTAATTTTTGGTACGATTTTCCAAATTTGTACGGCCATCACTGCCATCTATGTAATGTATATTGACTTAATAACCAAACGAATCGTAGTAAGCTTTTATTTCAATTTGACCAGAATTCTGTTGTTATGAATTTTTTTAAATATTTTGGTTTAAATAAATCAATTATTACAAGAAAATGAAAACGATTTACTTAAACGATATTCATATACATATGTTGAAATTCAAACATTTATGAAAGTATCTCAGAAATCATCATTAAGAATTTGTAACGTTTTCATTAAAAAATTTATCTTAGGAAAAAAAGTGATTTCCCATATGTTTTGTGTGTTTTACTATGAAAAGTTTCGTTTTTTCCTCGTTTCTAATTCCCTTATAAAAGCTCAGATTTTTTGATTATGGCTCTATAAAATACAGGGTGCTCTGCTATTATGCCTCAATATTTTTCCTTATACGTTAGATTTGACCAACAGAATGTCGTATACTCAGCTGACAGCCTGTTTGATTGTTCAGATAAAAGAAGACTCAATGGGTTCTCTATCTCTTGTAGAACTTTTCCTTTTAAAATATTTGAAGAATTTTTTGTTTTCTGCATTTGCGCTAATACATATTCATTTAACATTTGGATAACATCTGCTGAACTTGAAGTGCTTGGAATTGGCGTTGATAAATTTGTTTGTGCAACTTCAATGAATTCAGCTTCTTCTAAATTCCCTAAGTGGTTAAACAAACAACTTTGACTATTTTGTTGGCATATATAAATAAAAAAATATGTTTTACATATGCTAAATCTAAACAAATTCACATGTCCAATGTTTTATTCACGAGCTATTAAAATAATAAAATACGACTAAAACATTAAAAACTACCAAACCTAATGTTTTATTGAGCTGTGATAAGAGTAATTAACCATAAACTTTCTTATAATAAATAGGTAATTTGGGTCCAAATGGTATTAACCTCCGCCAACATCTGCTCATGGCTGCTTCAATTGTGCTCCTGCAAATAGTTCTATCCATTGGAAGAGATCGCCAGATACCAAATGTCTTAAGGTTCCTTTAAACGTCACCCATCCATCGGGGAGGTGGTCTTCCACGAAGTCCTACTTTCGTTAGTGCCAACTCCAAGGCCCGTTTGGTGGTCTGATTTTGCGATCGAAGAAAGTATCCAGCCATCTCAGCCTTCATGGTTTTATTAGTTAATGAGTCAACTTTATCGAGATCATTTCTGATCTCGAAATTCATTTGCATTCTGTACGGTGTTCCCTCTTTAATGGGACCGACGATTAATCAAAAGTGATAACTGGTCTTATGGATATTTTAATTTTAGCAATAAATGATCCTCGATGAAATGTCTAAAGAAAGAGAATTTTGCTCAGTGATCAGTGATCCTAAATGTTCAAACGTTTTATCTTCTCGTATTGTGTGTCTCCTGAAATGAAATCTCAGCGTCGCTCTCTTCTCGATGTTACTATATATTCTGTACGTGGCTCTTTCTTTGATGGGGATTACATCGTACTTATTTAAAATCTCGTTATCAGTTAGGGACCAAGTGGCACGCTAATTTGCCAAATTCTAGAACTTCATCTAAAAACAATTAAAGAATCACATTTTCATCGTAGATTTGGAACTGCTCCAGAACCTCACCTAAAAATATTTTAAGAACCTTATTTTCACCATTCATGTCGAAAAACATCATAATCGGTTAAGATGAAATATCGAATTTCGTATTATTGTTTGAGTAAAATCCAAGTTCCTATGTGGCGAAATTCCAGAACCTTATCAAAAAACCATTTACGAATTTTTTTCCATTCAACATGTCGAACTTCATTCAGAACTTCATCAAAAAATCATTTTATAATCCCATTTCCGTTGTAATTGATGAATTTGAGTGTAATAGAATTGTTACTGGCCATATTCCAGCACTTCATATAAAAAATCATCTGAGATTTTCATTTTCATCGTAATTTCGAATTTGATCAAAATCGGTTTAAAAACAGCCAAGTTGCATTCTAATTTACATCGGAATTATTGAATTGTGTCTTAATCGTTTAAGTAATATAAAAGTTCCATTCTAGTTGATGAAATTCCAGAACTTCATCAAAAAATCATTTAAAAATCTCATTTCCATCCCACATATCGAGTTTCATCAAAATCGATTAAGAAGTAGTCAAGTTTCATCTTAATTGGCCATATTCCAGAACTTCAACAAAAAATCATTTTAGAATACCGTTTACATCGATCGCAAAAATCGAATTTCGTCATAATTGGTTGAGTAATAACAAAGTTCCATCCTAATTGGCCTTATTCCAGAACTTCAACAAAAAATCATTTAGGAATCCCATTTCTCATCAAAAATTCATTTAAGAATCCCATCTTGAATTTTATCAAATCCGGTTAAGAAGTAGTCAAGTTCCATCCTAATTGGCCAAATTCCAGAACTTTCCAGATCTACGTTAAAAATCTTTTTAAAATCCAGTTTCCCTCGGACATGTGATTCATCGCAATTGGTTAAGAAATGGTCTTTGGGCATAAATGTACCAAACCCCGAATTACCATTCTTAACGCGTTATGATGATTGAGCTAAGAATAAATTTTTTCTAAAGAAGTTTTGCATAAACTGTTTTTAAGAATTAATGGGCCCAAAAATTTTGATGTTGATGTTTTAAAAATTAATAGTGAATTCATTTTTTCAAGAACCACAGAAATTAAATAATGTTCTGTTTAGCCTTCGCAACACCAATTGCCGTTAATTCCGAAACACCTGAAGGCAAGAAGCCAAGAACGCGTGCTGTTAAGACCAAGGTTTGGTTCAGTGGCAGTAAACGGTATACGTAATACTTATGTAAAATATTAATTTTACAAGGTGTATACGTTCGTCTGAATTCAATTTTTAACTGGAAGCCTGTTATGGTCGTAAAAGTTTTGGGGTTACAACGCTAAGGCTCACTATACACGTATTGCCTCTAGAAAGCCGTTTGTTAGGCCTTTCATCACAACACGTGGGGGGTATATCTAAGCAAGTGATTCTCGCCGCAGCATGAGTATAACTATGACCAGCCCGCTTTGTTTTTGCTTGAGTTTAGGTTTATAAGAGATGGCTCGAAACCGGCAACTGAACATCACGCGAACACAGTTTTTTCCTTCCAAAGACGAAAGGAAATCTTTCCAAGAAAGGATTAGCCTTGGAAAGTGGAGTAACGGAATCCATATGGAATCCCAAAAAAAAAATCCCAGCTACACAAAATCCCAAAATAAAAAATTAATCCCAAATACAAAATACAAAGTAGAAAAATCCCTAACTAAAAAATCCCAAACTGAAAAATCCCAAACTGAAAAATTCCCAAAGTAAAACTATGCATTAATTTATTGTATAAGTATTTATTTCAATAATTTTATTAATAATTTATTTAATTTATGAGATGCATGTTATAAGCTATATTTTTTAAATAATCAATTTTAGTTGTCATCAACCGTTTTTTGATGACTCTTTTAATTTGCTTACACCTTTTAACATTTCGCCTATTTTTAGGAAATTGTTCACCTCTTTTAATTTTTTCATAATTGGTTTGTGATAAAATAAGCTCCTTCCTTAAATCGCCTATAATTTTATAAAGACCACTGTTTCGTTTCCCCACGACCACTTTGAGTCGTCGATGCCAGGCTTCTACACTATTTGAGTGCGCGAAAAGTTTTCCTTCCATGCATCTTCAACAGACCAAAAACTAGGATCATATCGGGGTCAGTTGTGCGGTTGGGACCAGAAATATAATTAATTTTTATCCATTTGCAAATTTTTTTGGAATCCAGATCCTTGAAGTGGTTATATAACTCCTTAAAATAACTTCTAATTCCGATAGGAGGGACAAAAGCGAGGCTTTTAATCATTCGAATTTCCAAACTAAAAGCTTCGTTCTTTCCATATTTTGTTTTTAGTTTTGACTTTTGAACTTGACGCCAAATAATTTGCCCAAATTGAAAAAGAAACCCTTTAAATTCGGTTGAGGGGAAAACTCACTTGCAGAAACATGAATAGTTTTTTTCGAAATCGCAGATAATTCGCTTAGGCTGCAATGGAATGTTGTGATCTGCTGCTATCCGATGAAGTTCGAAAAAAAATTCCGAATAACATTTTTTGCTTTTCTTGCTCATTAAACAAAACACGAGAGGGATTATTTGGTCTTCATATTTTGCGTGAATACTGAACAACTGTGCCATAATTATCGGAACTACATGAAAAGTGCCGTCCATTAGCCAGCAAAGTGACTCAGATAACATTTTTATACTTGAATTAGTGCCAAGTATTATAATTTTATTATCATTTTCAATTTGTTTTTCGGAGAGTATAAATAGTTCCTCTCCTAGAAGTCGCAAGTACTGTGGAATGTTGATTTCGGACAGATTTGTTGGTTCTTTGTATTCATTTCCCCGAATTCTTTTAATTTTATTATTTTGCGATTGTTTATTTGGAAGGTAAATACG
Organism: Tipula vernalis; assembly: GCA_958295665.1. Taxonomy (NCBI): domain Eukaryota; kingdom Metazoa; phylum Arthropoda; class Insecta; order Diptera; family Tipulidae; genus Tipula; species Tipula vernalis. Next base: position 162,839,898 of record OY282560.1, on the reverse strand, counting down.
AGATACTGGATCACAATTTACAGTTACTTCCCGAATTATTATCGATGGTGGCATTGCAGTAGATAAAGCTTGGTTTTTTAAATCACTATTTGCTTCTGCAACATCCACATCCGCAGCACGTGGATCATGCGAATGTTCCGTTTGTTTTTCAACTGCTTTATGAACACACTCTTCCACTGTTGTCGTCATCTTGCATTTGCAAAAAAAAAATTTCCTGTCAGCACATCTCCATTTAAAAATATTATCTTTTTCATTGACTAGATAATAAGCATAGCCGTCATGGAACAATTTTTTTCCACCCTTATTATTTGTTATAATTCTCATATTTTTGGAAAATCCTATATTCACCAATGGTTTAAGAAAAACTATAATAAATGCACATAAAAGTCACAGTTGTTTTCATATTCAGCTTGCTAGATTTAACACATTTATGTCGGATTAATATATTAACATTAGCAAAGTAATAATTTTATAAACTTTATAAATAGGTATATTAAGCAGTTTCTGCTCTTCAATATATATGCTAACTGAATTTATCATAAAGGAATAAAATCCAATTATCAATTGTTAATATAATTTATTAAAACATCCCAAATAATCCCATTATCAATTATAGATAATATTTATTAAAACATGCGCGCGCATGTTTTAATAAATATTATCTATAATTGATAATGGGATTATTTGGGATTTTTTTAAATGGGATTTTGTAAATTGGGATTTTGCTAATTGGGATTTTAAAATTTGGGATTATGATTTTGGGATTTTGTATTTGTGAATTTGATTTTGGGATTGCATACCCAACCCGCTGTTGTGTCATGAGAATAGAAGGAAAGGTCCAGTTGTTTCATGAAAAATTTATCGAACAAATGGACGGATTTCTGATGGCGGTGTTCTTCAGAACACATATTTCTTTGAAAATCTGGTGAATGAGAATTTACATATTCCTCAGCCTGACGATGTTTCCGAGAATTTCAAAAATGTTCCGTATGTTTTCGTTGCGGACGATGCGTTTCTTCTCAGAACGGATATTTTAAAGCCATTTAGGCAAGGACAATTAGATTCAGCCGAAAAAGAGGTTTTTAACTATCGATTATCTCGAGCAAGGCACATTGTCGAAAACGTTTTCGGGATACTTGCCTGACGGTTTCGTATTTTTCAAAAACCAATTAATTTAGAATCATTCAATGTGGAGAAGATCATAATGGCTACTTGTGTTTTATATAATTTTCTGATTGAACATCAATCTCGTAAATACGCCCCTGCAAACTGTTTGTATCAAAAAAATCGTAATGACGGGTCTATTATTTCTATTGGTTGCGATAGTTATCAATCAAACATGATTCCACTTCAATGTCGTCGAGGAAAAATTTCTATTGATGCAAAACAAATTAGAAATAATTTTATGAACTATTTCATGAATGATGGCATAATCCGATTCAACTTTTCTATATGTTCTTTGCGAAAAGCGGATCTTAAGCTATTCATTTTTGCTGTAACACATTTTTTTTTCAGCACCAGGTTCTGTTTCTTTTAACTTAATCACTAACTTTTTGTAGGCAGCATCTTTTTTGGCACGGTCATGAAAATCACTACATTTGACTTGCCACAATCAAGGTGCGGATCTATATATGTATTCCAATAAAATCCTCAATAACTTGGTTATGTTTACGTGACATGATGTTCATTTTTATTTACTTCAAAACAAAATGGAAATTTTATAAATAGTCGAACTAGTTTTGTATAATTCAATGTTTTAATTATTATATGAAACGTCCTCTCATCTCAAAATTTCGACACAAAACTGAGAACTGTGCAGTTAAACCCCCACACACGTTCAATTCAGTTAATCGTTTCAGTTAAAAATATAAAAATTTTAAAGTTCTCAGTTAAACTGTACAGTTAAGTTTAACTGAACTGAAATACCCACACACGTACAGTTTAAACTGACAGTTTTAACTGTACAGTTAAAACTGTCAGTTAAAACTGTACGTGTGTGGCCTGCCTAAGACTTAATTCCATTTTTTACTTTCCGTTGAAGTCTACTTTTTAGTAACGTAATATCTATCAATTTACCACATGGTTTGTGAGGAAAATTGTTTTGCTATTTGCGTAAAATTTTAGTTCAGAAAACTACTTAACTTGTATTTTAGGTATAAAAATTAAAATTGAACGGAGTAGGCGATTATAATAAACTCAAATATAGGACGTGTCCGATTTCTGTGCGAAATAATTTTTTTATGATAAATTAATGTTAAACTGTACGCAACCAAATTATCACAGCATCGATGTGTTATAATTTTGACATCTCCGTAATAATTCTTGTTTCTGTGGCGGTAAAGTAAACAAAATAAGTTTTATATAATTTAATTTAATTTTATTTATATAATATAATAAGTTCCAGCATTTTCTAGTGTCCAGCATTTTGTGAACAATGTCACAAACTGTGAATCTTGACATGTTTATTGCTGCACGTACAATTCTATAACTAGTACCACTTGCCAGCCACAGCAAAAATATCGTTAGTTCCATTTCCCGTCCCCAACCATGGTTTTTATTGGGCTAATAGCGATGAAAGTGTTTGACGATATCCTTAAATGCATTCTCGTCACAGGATCATTATAACTAAGTATTTAATTAACAATACTGTTTGTTGAGGGAATTTTGTACATTATTGGTCGCTGCAAAGAATGAATTTTGTTAATATTTATAAATACTAGAGAGTAATACCTAACATATATACCTGTAAGTTTAAATGTATCATGCCTGGGAGTTTAGGAGATCCATTATTAAAGGTCGCGCAAAGTTCCGTGTTCTTCTCATTAAACACTTGTAACCCGAAATTAATAAAAATAATACCATATTTGGTATTCATACACTTTTAAATAACCCTCTACGTACAATTTGTCGTTTGTTGTATTTTAAAATGCCAATTTTATTATGTCAAAATTATTTCAGTATTCGGACAGCAAATGAACTTATTTCAAATATGGAAGAGAAAATTATTTCACTAATGTCAAATTTATCACAAAAAAATTATTTCGCACAGAAATCGGACACGTCCATAATGAAATGTCAAAATTTAGCTTCAGTTTCATTAGCCGTGCCCGAATACTGTGATAATACCGTGATAAATAATAATTTATGACGCAGATATTTTTTATTTTTACTGCCCGAATTCAATAATAATTTTTGCGTGATAATTTCCCCGCCAATTTTTTTTAAACCAAATCAAATGGATCAAAATTACAAAGTAAGCAAAATTATTATACATTTTTGTTGTAATGTAAAGATCCTTCGGGAATCAATAATAAATTAATACGAGTATTATCAAGCGATAACATTATACACCACGATCCCAAAATCCGATTATTAGTCAAATATTAAGTGAAGAAACATTTAAGGATTTCTGGGGTATGTTTCACAAAATTACAGATTTTTTATCACGCAAAATGCATGGATGGTAACTTGAATTAGAACTCATGGCTTTATTTTATTGCGACTTGCCAGTGAGACAAACCGTAGAATGGTGGGAGCAGTAACAAAAATGCATAGCCAAACAGTTACAGAATCAATTATGTTCCAAGTTATTAAGTAGCCGAAGAGGTTGTACACCTGTATTGAAAAATGTGGTTGGAGCTTACGATGGGACTCATGTTTTTTCCTTCAAATTTATTTTGTTGGTTGCTGTATCTAATCACATTACTACTAAAATATTTCACATGTATATGTCAAAATGTATCATAAGGAACGATAGTAATAATTCGAATGAGTGTGTTTTATGTCAAAAATTATTACGTGTGAATATTTAACATGGTATTCGGGCACGGCCATTGTATAAGTCCTGTGTACTACTTAGTAATGACGTCTAAGTTAAAACATTAACATACTAAATGAAAATTGTCCATGATAAACTGTTCTAAATTTTAGTCGAATAACTTTACTGGAAAAAACATGATTGTTTGGAACTTGTTAGTGTAAATTAAAAAGTGATGATTTAAAAAGTGATTAATTAGGGTGATATAAAAGTTATAGGTATAGGCTTAGGATTTTAAGGTTGTAAAAAATCAAAACAATCTACCTGAAATATGTTATTAAAATGAAAAAATTGTGGTCAAATTTTGAAAAGAAAACCAAATGTACAACTTAGAGGATTTGAATTCACTAGTTAAAAAAAGTGTCTAAGACTTTGGAAAGAAGTTGAACAAATTAACCCTTCTATATTATAAAGGGGTAGTCCAAAAATAGTTCCACATCTCCAAATACTTACAAATTTGGACACGTAAACGGTTCCTACCTCTAAAGAACTGCTATTTAAAGGGAGTATAATGACATTTTCTATATGTTTTTATAGATCAATGTACCTACTCTTGTTGTTTCATCCATTTAAATTTCGAAGAATATATAAACTTTATACCCTCTGTCATTTTTAAAGTATATTTCCAATGCTATAAAAAAATAGAAAAATTAAGGCCAGATCGATCTGCCGGGGCAGCCGTTAATTTTTTTTAACTTTTAATAGCATTGGAAATAAATTGAAAAAATAACAGGTATACAATGTTTTAAATGTAAAACTCAGTAATGCAACTTCACATTCTTCTTGCAACAGCTCAGATCAAGCCAAATCAAGGTCAACCCTGCCAAATTGTTTTATCGCTTAAATAGGTGTAAAATATGTACTTCACAAACCTCACTTGGAACTGATTATGTTTTACTGCGATTTTGAACAATTCTTGGGCGGCTCAGGCCCGAAGTTGTGCAGCCAGGTTGTCGATACCATCCCTAAGTACAAAAAAACTACCTTTCCACAAATTTTCGGCTGGTATAAACACTATGAATAAAACGTTTACCAGCTTTCGTACTGATAGGTTCACGAATAAAAACGTATAACGTAATGTATAGTAAATTATTGAGGTATTTTAAGTTCTTGTTTCTATTAAAATCGGCCATATTCTGAAAAAATGTATCCTACGTATAGCCGGTGAACTTTAATCAGGCTTATCCGTTCATTTTGAGACATTGATTTTCTGAGAAATACATAAGATAAATTTCGAAAATTGCTGACTATGTTTAATGGGATTGGGATTGTGAAAGTCCAAATAATTTAAGTTTTAATAAATTTTGTGTGTTTGGATTTTTTAGCATAAACTTTAGATCTAAAGGAGTATTACTTGTGTAATAAATTCGTCCGAATGTTTTTTGAAACATGTACATACGCATTTTAGTTCTTGTTCTGTAATCTAAAATTAATTTAAGGGTGGTTGAGTCTCAAAATTTTAGAATTCTATCAACTCAGTTATGTCCGAATAAAGTTCCAAATAAATTTGAATTTGAGCTTAGAGATCAAAAAGTAAATAATTTTGTAAAAGCGCATAAAGAATTTAAAAAGTAGTGAGCGAATGAAGAATTATTCAATCAAAGTATTTTTCATAATATTTGTCTCTAGACCTTAAATTCACTTTTACGCCTTAAGCAGGTTATTTATAAAAGTGTAACTAAGATTTCATACATTTCTTCGCGAGTTATATTCTGATCACTATGACTGAAATTGACGTTTATTTTTGCACTTTCCAAAGTTTAGCTTTAATCAGTGTATTTAAATTAAGATAACTTATTTGTTCACTAACAATACAAATTGCAAGCGTAACAATTTCCAGTGCATAAATATAGCAAATAAACAATTTTCATTTTTTCAGAAACGTAATTAAAAAATATTTAATACAAATTTATACATTTTTACGACCTTCAATTGAAAACAAAAACACTACATACTAAACAAAAGCGCACTTTATAATTATTCAGTATACAGTTACCTGGATTCATGAATATAATATCTGAGATAGTTCCAGTAAAAAGATGAGTTTTAAGTGCCGGAAATTTTTTGTGCACCTGATATTCGTATTTTGTTCGCAGCCAAAAATCGCGTAGCACTAATAATACGAATAAGAAAATTACGATTCCGATAAATAATAGAAAAATCATTTTTAAAACCTTGCACCGGTTAGCTCCGATTGTATCAATTCACTAAATTTAACTGCGATGAAAATCGTTTTTATACTAACTAACAGATCTGGATTTATAATGTAAAGATAAAGGTTTTTATTTTATAATTGATTTAATAGATTGTACAGTTGCATGTCGATAATTGTCTAATCTAAGTTTTAAATGTATAATACCCAATTCAGTAGTCATAAATGTCTAGCGTTTGTTCCTCAATTTAAATAATAAAACTTCATTAAAATAAAAACGACCCGTTAAACATTTCTTTTTATGAGATAATTCCGAAAAACTTTAAATTATTAAATAACCTAGAAACATTTTCTGCTTTTATTGATTCATTATTTTCTTTAGACATATTGCTTCTTGTTTTATAAACCAATACCAAAATATTAATGAACATTACTTTTTATTTTAAAAATAATTTGGGAACAGGCACCTACAGAACATGTAATGTTACCACTATAGAAATGATGAACAATCAGAGGCTTTCAGTCGCACATTTTCGCCAGCTAGAGCTCAATAGAATGGGTATAGGATTTCAGAAAGCTAGAATGTTCCATTAGAGACCGCTAAAGAATAGAAAATTAAAATAGAAAAGGAAATTGAAAGACAATCACAGCACAACTTACCCAATGACACGACTCACCCTATAGCCCCATCCCCATTTCAACAGGCAGAAATTTAATTAGTGAATTACAATTTACTCTATAATTCTCTAAAATAAATTTGATTTACAAAAATACAAAGTAGTAGTGGAGTCAATAGAGGTTTTCACTTCGGAAAAATTCCGGGAAGCGGTAACTTTTAAAAATACATCTCTCAACATGTCAGGAACAATATACCAAAAGTAACCAATAATGGTCCTTGGACGTAATTTGTTATTAAGCTCTTAATTGCAAAATACTAGTTTTTGACAAACATCATCTCTTAAAATAATTTTTTCTTTCAAAAACTAAATGCTCCATTGGTTAATCGTTGGCGCTCAAACAGGATAGACGTGTTTTTGTCGTCCTCTTTGAAAATTTAATTTTACTAGGGGACCCCTGTGCATTTGCACAAAATATTTTTTCAATCGTATATTTCTTTATAAACAATGTTGTCTGTTACTGTAACATCATTTTCTATTCCCTGACGTGGTGTTTCGAAAACATGAATTTTTAAAGAATCTGATGTAACAGTTCTAGAAAATGCGGTATAAAGTTGACCATGTGTAAAACATGGTTCAGGAAGATACAATCCAACTCTTTCGAACGTTTGACTTTGCGATTTATTTATTGTAATTGCATAAGAGAGACGAACTGGAAACTGATGTCGAACGAAGTTGAAAGGCAAAGATGGATCATTAGCTGTGTCTAATGTAATTCTAGGAATAAAATGTATTGTCCCTGAATGTGATCCGGTAATTCTTTCTACTTTTAAGCAGTTGGTGTTTAAATCAAGAACCACTAACCGTGTTCCATTGCATAATCCATTTTTTATTGCAAGATTTCGCAGCAACATAATTATACAACCCTTTTTTAATTTAAGGCAATATGGCGGTAATCCTGATGGATTTATTGAGTTAAGATATTCCACTGGAAAATTAGCTTGCATGTTTTCATTATCAGAGCCGTGATCGGCCTTAACTGAATCGATTGCACAATAACATATTTCATTTGAAATAAGTTTTTGAAGAACATTATCATTTATTAATCGAACATGCTCATTTTTAGTAAATGATGAACTAAAAATATCTGTAATAAGATCATCGGATATATAACCTGAAGGTATTGGAATAAAGTATTGTGATTTTTTAGTGTGTGAGGTATCAAAATTCTTCCCATCACCAACGTTCAAAAGCCAACTGCTAAAATGTGGATCACTTATTGCTCTCATGTTTGTACTTAAGCTTAATACTGTTACGTTTTTGCCTTGTCGAATAAGGTTCGTATCACTGGATTGTGAATAATACAAAATCAATTTAATTTATCTCCAACGAATTTATTTACTTCACAAAATTTATTACAACACAGTTTATCAATAAAAATTCACAAAATCACTTTATATAAATTATTTTCAAATTTTACTGTTCACTTATAATTTTTATTTCCACAAAAACACTTTTTAATTCACTTTTTAATTCCTTTTTAATCTTTACTCTACCAAATATTAATAATAATCTTACAAGTTTACTCTATCGCGTTCCAAATACTAATAATCCAATTCGATCTTGTTCGCCTTTTTATAAACACAAACCAAACTTCTCGAAAGTTCATGACTTTTCCAGTTAGAATAGCGTAGAAACATTACGTAACAATTTTATCATAGAAAATTACAGTTTAGTACAGTAAACATTGAGCTATTCATTTAACTTATTCTATTACACACTAGGTGTCACCGTCACAATACTTTAAAGTGATGCCACAAATGGGACTTTTTAATAGTCGCATTTATAATTGACGCACGTTTCTTCTTCTAACAACTGATAACACTTGCCGAAAATCTCCTCCTAAGACCATTACCTTTCCACCAAACGGTAAATCATTTTTCATCAAATCGCGAAATATTAAGTCCACAATTTCAAGTGCTATGCCTGAAGCCATCGGAGCTTCATCCCAAATTACGCAATCAACAGATACTAAAAAGTCGCGTTTTTTGCGAGTAAGTTGTGGAAATTTCACGGCATCCATATTGAGAGGCAATGAAAACGCAGAGTGATATGTCATTCCTTTGGGTAAAAGAGTTGCTGCTATTCCTCTCCATGCAACACACAATACATTTTTTTTTCTGCATCGATTTTTTGAATTAACGCTCGGTATAAAAATGTTTTTCCACTTCCACCAGGTCCATCTAAATAATAACACTTTTGAGAAATTCGATTATGTAAGGATGAAAATATCATTGATGCTTCGACATTCTGATCATTGTTGAGTAATACCCACAGATTAGGTTCAGTTGTTGTTATAATAGGAGCAAAATTTATGTTTTGATTTAAGATTTCTGTTGCATTAGGAAGTGGTAAAAGTAAGAATAAATCAAATCCTGCTTGCTCACACTGCTCTTTTAATTGAAATACGCAATGAGCCAAAGCTTCATTTTCAGTCATACCTTGATTAATAAAGTCTCCCAGAAGATTGTTCTTGAAATCATTAAAAAGATGAATATGATCTGATGGATTGCAATAACACAGTATAGTAACGAATAATGCTCGCAACGATTTTGGCAACATATGAGTGTTAGCTTCTGTAAGTTAGGCCACTCAACGCTATCATTAATTGGGCCTCGTGCCTTAGCTGCTTCTTTAAACGTTGGGAATACACAATTATTAATAGTTTTTAAAGTATCGAAAAATGTAGCCTCAGAGCCCTTCAGTTTAAGAAGTAGTAGCCGTAAATGATACAACTCAACATTTGTTGGAGAAACTGAAATGATTCTACCGATAGCTTTCTCCCCAAAGTGTGAATTTGGAGAGCGTTTTTTCAATTTATTGTTTTTATATACATAATGCATCGGAATATCCTGATACAATATGTTATGAGTGAAAAGGTCTGTAGAATTTAATTCAAAAAATGTGGTGATTGACAATCTTGTAAATGAACAGATAGTGTATAACAACATTATGTGATTGGCCATGAATTGGAAGCTCCTGGATATGCCAAGCAGCTTCCTGCGAACTAATATATCGACAATTCAGGTAGTGATTTATATCATCATAATCTATAACATTGCTTGTATTGTTAGCAGAATCAACCGCAACTCCAATTCTTGCGTAGTCTTGTCCCTTTGTTATGTATTTGTGTATATACTTTATTGCTCTGACTGTTGAGCAAAGTTCAATGTTTATATGAGCGTTATATTTAAAACTCAGGAAAAATTAGAAGGAACAACAAACCAGTTATCAATTACAATGTTCGATCGTGATCTGGGTTGATTTTCTAAATTAGTAGGAGGGCGTCGCCTATATTTTGGATAATTATCCACGGAAATGTCAGTCTCACTGCAGTAACTTTTTGGGAATTGTTTTGAACATTTTCCATCAACCAGGCAAACACAATTTCTGTTCAATTCTCCACATGGACCATGAATATTTTGTTTTATAATTATTTCATAAAGTGGTAGTTGTTCATTCTGATTTGGAATTTCAGCGCAAATTATGTTGTCAATATCATCGGATGTTCTAAATTTGTCCTCATTTGTAAGCGTGTTCAATGTTATAAATGTACGAAACAACAGTTCCAAATATCTGCTTTTTAACAATATCATCTAAAAATACTTTTAGCTTTAAATTAAAAACTCGTGTAACTATATCCGGGTGGTCTGGAGGATTTTGAAAAGTTTTAAGTTCTTCTTTAATTTCTGTCCACGATGGATTACACGTGAATGTAATAAATAAATTAGGACGACCAAATTTGCGAACCATTGCCATATTATCTTGATATAATTGTGCCATAAACCGTGGCCTGCCAGTAAATGAAGAGGGCAGTATATACAAATTACCTACACTAACATTTCTATTTTGAGCTAAGTTATTGACGTAATCTAAAAGACCTTGATAAGATTCCTCACGAAGAGATCGCTGATTGGTTCGTATAAAATTTAATCTATTAGCTTCAACTCTATGGCATAGCAATAAACTAAGTATTGCTGAAATAATTTCCCACCATAATGCTAAAGGATTAAAAACGTTGAAACGGACTGCAAGGTTATGGGAATAAAATTGTAGTGCTCATATTAGTTGTCCAGCCATATTTTCCATTAGGAAAAAAAAATGGAAATACCATTGGATCAAGGTGTTTGGATAATGGATTAATTCTTTTCATGGTTCTAGAGTCAGCTGGATTTACAGCAAAGTCGAGTGTAGCTGGTATATTACCATCGCGACCTGAAACAAAAATCAATGCAACATCATCAGAATTCATTGGAGAATTGTAAACACGTTGATCATCGTGTAAATTTTGAGTAAAAATTAGTGATACGTTATTTAAAGGACGACCATTTAGTGTAGCATCCTCAACTTCATTTTGATAAACATTATTAAGTTTCTTGTAATACATAGCATAAGGAGAATTTTGAAGAACGGTAGAAATGATTGTCATTATTTCACGATTGCAAGATGCATTAGATGGATTATTCATACGAATATTAACAGCAGTATCCAAGTCATAGATAAATAACTCTGCGTAAGCAATTTCTCTACAGCGATCGTATTAGTTTGCTGAATTTAATGAGAGGTCAATAGGAATATTTTCAACAGATCGATGATACACTTCACCTAATATTTTAAAACAATAAACGCTGCCTGGCATGTCATGTATTTTAGCACCCATAGAAGAAAATGCATTGGCATCCTGTTGATAAGTGTGATAATTTCGCATTACGACAACAATTGCTTTTAGATTCTATGCTAAAGAAAAGAGCACTGCAGTGACTACATTGGACAGACAATGATCCTAAGTAAAGGGTTTCTGGTACAGTAAAATTATCACTACCACGAACAGCGCACCTAAATAGTGATTGCCGTCTACGATTATTTTGAACAACTGCATTTCTGTTATCCATTCGACGCTGATTTAGTATTTCGCGATTATTTTTGCGACGTTCTCAGATATTCTCAGTTCTCAGCAGCTCTTTATTTATTTTTATCGGAAATGAAACGACGATAGAGCATTTACACGTTCTTTCCATTATACTTTTAGTATTTTTGTACTGTTTATTAATAGATTATTTTATAGAATTATGATGAGAGTATTTATACTGAGAGGAGAGTGGAAATGCCCTATGGCTACGCTTTTTCTTGGCTTGTGTATTATATATATGATACCCAATTCAGTAGTCATAAATATGTGGCGTTTGTTCCTCAATTTAAATAATAAAACTTCATTAAAATAATTATGGCTGACCATTATCAAAAACGATCCGTTAGATAATTCCGAAAAACTTTTAATTATTAAATAACCTTCAAAGTTTTTGCTTTTATTGATTCATTATTTTCTTTAGACATCTTGCTTCTTGTTTTATAAACCAATCGCAAAATATTAATGAACATTACTTTTTATTTTAAAAATAGTTTGGGAACAGGCACCTATAGAACATGTAATGTTACCACTACAGAAATGATGAACACTCAGCGCTTTCAGTCGCATATTTTCGCCAGCTAGAGCTCAATAGAATGTGTATAGGATTTCAGAAAGCTAGAATGTTCCGTTAGTGTTTGCACCCGTGCAGATCAACAAATTTTGTAATCTAAATTTAAAATTAAAATTAATTTCTACAAACCATTTAGTATAATCTAACTAAATTTAATTTACCATATATGTACTTACAGCAAATGATCTGAAACCAAATGAAATCGAGTTATTAATTTGTTAAATTTAAATAATTAGGTAATCAAGTTTATACTTATCTTATAAGCTGCTCTTAACATTATTTTGTTTATATTTTGAATCGTTTGACATTTCATCAGCCGTTACGTAAAACACTAAAATTATTCTTAAAATAGTGTAATGCTACCATCTATTGTCGAAAACTGTAACCATGAACATTTAGTTAAGTTTTAAACTTTTATAAAAATTAAATTATAGACATTAAGCTTACATTACCTAATGTAACTTACCATAAACCAAATGGATTAACCAATAAAAAACTGCCACCATGACCGCGAATGGTTATATTATTATATTTTTTTTATGGTTCACCAACTTGGGTGGACCCTTTCTTATAGTAAGTCAAGTTAAGTAAGATTTTTGTGGTCAGTTCAATTTGGTATTTTGATGAGAAAATAAAGTGAATAAAATTAAACAATTGTAAAACAAAACCAGAATAGAAAAATATTATACAACCACCTGCGTAAATAAAACCGTTTACCATTAGCGTTTTTATTAATTGATTATTCATCAAGGGGCTTTTTGCTAATACGTTGCGATACATATATCGGAGAAAGTTGATGCGATACATACATTGGAGGAAAATACACCAGCCAGTTACCATAGAGTCCACCGTCGTTCATTGGTCCTTCGAGCCGGATCGAAAAACCATCAAAAGGGAAATTTGCCACAATCAACAAAACGCGGAACGCCATCTTAAACCTTAAGTATCATTTTTATATATAAGTTAGTGCATAAATCGTGTATTATACTTTCGTTAGTAAGATAGAAAATCTGAATGGTAATAACCAAGTTTTGTGCATCGTAAAGTGAAATAACAGCATTTCGTGCAAGCATTCATTGAATCCCTATTATTAAATCCACCAATATGGAAGCGCTTAAAAAACAAAGATCAATCATTAAAGGTCAAATGACAAAAATTTTAACCTTTGCTGAAGCTATTAAGGCTACAACCCATTTCGAAGAAATTAAAGCACGCCTAGAAAAAACCAATTCTCTGTGGACCGATTTTACAAAATGTGAAGATAATATGTTCGAATTAGGCGCCTATGTGGTATCACAATCAGGAGATTTTGATGGAATGGCAAAGTTTTTTTGACCTTTTCAATAGCACCGTTCATGAAAAAGTATCACTTGCGGCCGCTCAAAAGCTGCAATATTTAAAAGGCTTATTGAAGGGTGAACCGCTCGGTTTAGTTAAACATTTGTCAATTACCGACGCTAATTACATTGAGGCGTACCAAATCCTTTGTAAGCGGTTTGACAAAAAGAAGGCGACAATCAATTGTTATATCGAAACATTTGTAAAACAACCGATTATTACACGTGTAAATTTCTCTAAAATTCGAAAATTGGCTGATACCTCCGAGGAAATTATTAGAGGGCTCAAAGCTGTTGGACCGCAAGGGGAAATGAGAGACCCTTGGTTAATCTACATAATCGCTGAAAAGTTAGATGATGATAGCAGGCAGTTTTGGCAACACGAGTCGTCAAAAATTGAGCACCCTACTCTTTAAAATTTAATTGATTGTCTCAACAAACAGTTTCACATCCATCATCTATTTCGCAAGCGGCTAGTACTGTCCAAACTCCAACAAACACACCAATTAATTTGTCGACATCCTCACCAATAGCAACCAACGCACCATCAACCACCAAGTCAACAACGAATGTATCACCCACCCAACGAACCTGAGTCTGGCACCCAGTTTCACACTACCGCTGCTATTCATAAAGCTCGTTTAACAATTACTAACGAACTTGAATCAAACAGACCTAAATTTCAATCGCTACTTCCAACGGCTCTAGTCCATGTTCGCGAGTCCTGTGGAAAGCTGCATCTGTGCCGAGATTTATTAGACTCAGGATCACAGGCATCATTTGTTACCGAAGCCTGGGTCCAACAACTATCCTTACCTCGGCAAGAAACAAACATTTCTATTATCGCTGTGGGAGATACTAAAGCTAGCACCGCACGTTCATCAGCTGTTCTCGAGATTTCATCGAGATTTCAACCAAATAACCGAATCCAAGTTCATGCGCTAATACTGCCCAAAATTACCGCAGTATTGCCGCCAATAAACTTCAACCCAAAGTTCATGGACCAGTTAAAAACACTTCAGTTAGCCGATCCAATATTTGATGAGTCAAAATACTCTAGATAATCTACTAGGAGTAGATTACTTTTTCAATATTTTAACAGAAGGAAAAGTCTATCAAGGTCAAAATACACCTATCGCCCAAAATAGTATTTTCGGTTGGATAATTGCCGCCACTCAATCCATTGAAAATCAGAGTTATTTTAGTGTCAGTTTTAGCATTGAATTACAAATAGATCGATCACTTCGCCAGTTCTGGGAAATGGAAGAAATTTCGCCAAGTAAATACTTAACCGAGGAAGAAAAATTGTGCGAAACTCATTTTGAAACCACTGCATCAACGAACCAACAACGGCAGATTTCTAGTTCACCTACCATTTAAGCAACTCAAGAAAGAACTGGGAAATTCAAGGGAAATGGTAATCCGGCGGTTGTACGCTATGGGAAACGAGTTTCGAAACCTTCCGAACCTAAAATCGGAATACGTGGAGTTTATGGGAGAATACGTCACCCTGGGCTACATGGAACGCATATCTCCCACCAACTTGAACGTGAACCCAAGGTCTTCATTTTATATGCTACATCATGCAGTAATCAAACAATCGAGCACAACCACTAAACTCAGAGTGGTATTTGATGCATCGGCTAAGACTTCAAACAAAATATCGCTCAACGATAATTTAATGGTAGGGCCTACCGTTCAGGACAGTTTATTTGCCATATTGCTTCGATTCCGCAAACATAGAATAGTGTTTACCAGTGATATAGAGAAAATATACCGCCAAATATTAATTGCACCGAAAGACACCGAATTTCAAAGAATTGTTTGGAGACTGCTGACTGTTACCTACGGGACAGCCTCGGCACCCTATTTAGCCACAAGGACACTGGCAATGATTGCCGATGAAAATACCACCAAATTTCCAGCAGCGTCAAAAATCATTAAAAATGATCTATACATCGACGACCTGATGTCGGGGACAAATACCGAAAAAGAGGCTCTCGAATTACAGGTTCAAATTATGGAGATGTTGAGACTAGCCGGCTTCAACTTGAGGAAGTGGACTTCCAATTGCGTTTCATTGCTCAAAAATATACCTGCAACCAAGTAAGAACTGTCCTCGATTGAAATAACTGAAGGAACACGCTCAGTAAAGTTACTCGGTCTGGAATGGTGCCCAAGAAATGATTACTTCTGTTTTAAGGTTTCGATTAACCAAGAAGTTACCAACACCAAACAAAAATTGTTGTCAGAAGCCTCCAAAATGTTCGACCCGCTCGGTTGGCTGTCTCCATGCACCATTATGATCAAAACATTGTTTCAATCACTATGGCTGTTACATTTACAATATGATGACCCCTTACCCGCACAGATAGCTAAGAGATGGAAAGAACCCAGATGCGAATTGTTTGAACTTGATACAATAACTATTCCCCGTTGGCTTTTTACAGGAAATACAAAATTTCAGCTGCACGGATTCATCAGAATATGCTTATTCTGCCGTCGTATACACCAGAACCGAAAACAAAGATGGCACTTTCCGTACCAATATAGTTTGCGCAAAAACAAGAGTTGCGCCAACCAATCACATATCGATTCCGCGGTTGGAACTATGTGGTGCGCTTCTGCTAACTCGATTACTCAAAACCGTGGTAGAGTCACTTAAATCTGAAGAAACTACTGATGTTTATACTTGGACCGATTCAATGAATGTATTGTGGTGACTGTCGTCGCATCCACGATCTTGGAAAAGTTTTCTCGCTAATCGCACTGCAGAGATTTTGGAATCTACATCTAGAAAAGATTGGCGATATGTACCCACTAAAGAAAACCCGGCCGATTGCGCTTCTCGTGGGCTATTACCATCCAAGTTGCGGAATTTTGACCTGTGGTGGAATGAACCAACATGGCTACAAAAAGATATAAAATTCTGGCCAAATCAAACTCAACTGTTTCGCACCAAACCATTTACCAACGAGGAGAAACCGGAGAAGTTAAAACTCATGCAGACGACCATGTCAAATTCATTCCTGGAAGAATTATCACAAAAGTACTCGAAATTTAGCAAGAATAAAGTTAGCAAGAATAATTGCTTTATTATTGCAGTTTCATAACAATCTAAAATGGAATAGCCCTTTTTAGATTGTTATGAAACTGCAATAATAAAGCAATAAAGAACCAAAATTCATATTGTTATCACCCGACCTTTATAACCAAGCTACCAATATAATTTTCAAGTGGGTTCAGACCAGAGTTTAAAATGGGATTTCATTTTGCTCTTCGCTCTTCATTTTTGTTCAAGAGCGCTAATAAAAACTATTAAAAAGCTCTTTATAAAGATCGATATTGTAAAAAAAAAAATATAGCTCTGAAGAACTGGAGCATTATTTTTATTATAAGGCTCTTGCTCTTCCACTATTGCGTTTGTGTTATCATATTTTCGCTCTTTGTTATTGCGCTTTATTGAGAAAATAAATACGCTCTGCTCTGATGAATAAAAACGTCATTATTATATTGCTCTTCCTCTTGTTATTACAGCAAACGGTTACATTCAAAACTTTCTAAATTTCTTTAGAAAGCCAGATTGTTTTATTAGCGAACAGATGTACGGGCATTGGAAATGGCATTCTAAAATGATTTTTGGGTAAAGTTCTGGAATATGGCCAACTAGGCTGGAACTTGGCTATTCCTTAACTGATTTTAGTGAAATTTGACACGCGCGATGTAAATGGGATTCTAGATTGATTTTTAGGTAAAGTTCTGGGATATGGCCAATTAGGATGGAACTTGGCTATTTTTTAACCGACTGTGATGCTATTCGACATGTGCGTTGGAAATGGGATGAATGAAGTTCTGGATTTTAGAGAAATTTGACATGCGCGATGGGAACGGGATTCTACAATGATTTTTAGAATGAAGTTCTGGAATATGGCCAACTAGGATGGAACTTGGCTATTCCTTAACCGATTGTGATACAATGTGACATGTGCGTTGGAAATAAGATTCTAAAATGATTTTTAGATGAAGCTCTGAAATAAGGCCAACTAGGATGAAACTTAACTATGCTTTAACCGATTTTAGTGAAATTTGACATGTGCGATCAAAATGGAATTCTAAAATGATTTTAAGATGAGTTTCTGAAATATGAATCATTTAGATGGAACTTAACCTAAACCGATTGTGATGCAATTCAATATATGTGTTGAAAGTGGGATTCTAAAATATGTTTTAGATAAAGTTTTGGAATATGGCTAAATAGGATGGAAATTACAGATTATTTCTCACAGCAGATAAACCTCGACAGCTGTATGGAATACGGAAACTGGATATATTTAAATATATCAATATGAGTTACATAAAATAATAATTATTATTATACATCTGCCGTAACCTGTTTAGATTACTCATATACATCTGCCGGATAATTTAGTCACGATCAAAGGAAAATAAGAAAAAATGGGTGACAGCACGCTAATGTTAGTGTAGGACCCCGGAATTAGGAAAATAATTTTAGAATCTCATTTCCAACCAACATGTCAAATTGCATCAGAATCGGTTAAAAAATAGCCAAGCTCCATCCTAATTGGCCGTATATGCCATATTACAGAACTTCATCTAAAAATCATTGTAGAATCCCGTTTTCATCACACATGTCAAATTTTCACTAAAACCTGTTAAGGAAGAGCCAGGCTCCATCACAATTGGCCATATTCCAGAACTTTATCCAAACATCATTTTAGAATCCCATTTCTATCGCGCAAGTCAAATTTTTTTAAAATCGGTTAAGGAACAGCCAAGTTCCATCACAATTGGCCATATTCCAGAAATTTATCTAAATATCGTTTATCGGACTTTCTTTATTTATTGATATTCAAAGAGCACTTCGTGTTTTACAAAAAATTTTGCTCCCTAATGTATTTTCTTCAATGGCTCTGTAGAATGGGTTGGGAGCGATATTTTTAGCTTTTACGCTCTCTGTTTTAAGAGCAAAATTAAAAATAAAAATTTAATTCACTTTGAAAGAGCGAAATAATTTTTTTTTGTGTTTATCATTAGAGGGTAAGAGCGTAAAAGCAAACTGAAAAAAAATTTTATTGGGAGCAAGAGCGAAAATTTGTATAAAGAGCTCTAAAAGAGCGATAAATTTAAACTCTGGTTCAGACTGATTATTTTACTATGGAAATTGCGTGCATCGAAAAGCAAAAGCCACTTCCGAAACACAGTAAATTGCTCACACTAAACCCTGTTTTGGACAACCATGGTACCAAAAAATCATCCAGGAAATACGTTAATCATTCAGGAAGTACACATTTGTAGCTTACATGCCGGAAACAATGTAACAACTGCATAACATGCATAAGGTATACATAAAATCAACTCTACCGACTGAAAGATGTACGAGAAACAGCCATTTTCAAATACCGGTGTAGATTATTTGACACATAAATACATGGAAGTATTAATATGTCTGGCGGTCAAAGTGGTACACTTACCATAAGTAAAAAATATAGATTTTAAATTTAATCGAGCAAGTGCATCGCATTTCGGCGGCTTATAAAAGGCGGCTGTCAAATCCGTTAAGTATCATTTCCGATGAACAACGAAAGAAGCAAAATTCAATTTTGAGGAAATAGAGGCTATTTTAAACTCTAAACCGTTATGGCGTTAAAATCATGATTCTACTTGCCTAAAAATACTTACGGCTGGGCATTTCTTAATTGGAAAATCATTGATGGCAATTTCTGAACCAATATTAGAAAACGTATCTTTGCAGAAACTCTCCAGATGGCAAAACATTATTCAACGACGTGTAGAATCCTTCTGGAAATTCTGGTCCAATGATTACCTAAATAAATTGCAGGAACGAGGCAAATGGATAATGGGCAACCCTGCTATCAACGTCAATGAACCGGTGATTGGCTACTCGGACGAATAACTCAAACTCATCTGATGGACTATCAAAAAAAAAAAAATTATTCAACATTTTCCAGTTTTCATTTTTTAAATGCATACATAAGGATTTATTCTAAACTCAGTAATAGAGAACGTCAGATTAGTTCTAAATGGTAAATTATAAGGTCATTGCAAATATTAAATTGAAATTATCTCTGAACGCATCATACTGCGCTTACAACATTTGCGCGGTTGACCATCGAAGTCTTTTCATTAAAAAAATCAGTTCTCTATTCCTTTTAGTTTTTGAGTTAATTATCATTTGTAAAAAGTGTCGACTCACTCTCAACGATTGAACTCTACGAAGCTGAAAATTGGACAACCTAAACGAAGTTAATCAAAATATTTAAAAGACCATCAGGTATAGATCTTGAGCGCTTCTACTTATAATA
Source organism: Tipula vernalis (assembly GCA_958295665.1). NCBI lineage: Eukaryota > Metazoa > Arthropoda > Insecta > Diptera > Tipulidae > Tipula > Tipula vernalis. Next base: position 162,820,091 of record OY282560.1, on the reverse strand, counting down.
AACCAATTAGAACAAAATATTTATCAGGATTTTATATGAACCCTTAGACTAGATAATCTCTCCAATTGGAGAGTTCCAGGGCGTTCAGGCTTATGGGTTACTTCCTTATAGAAATTAATTTTTCTTTAAGAACTTACTTAACCAAATTTTGGGTACGTCACTGCTTCGCATACGGCACTCCAATTTCCTTTTGAAAAATTTAAAACTCCATGTGCTGTAAATAGTTACTTCGTAAAGTTAAAAATCTTAAGATTCAAATTTATTTATGAAACACAAAATTATAAAAGTGACAAACACTAATATTCCACCTCCAATATAGGCGTATAATATTCATATAACTAATCGCCTTAAATTAAATTTGACAATGACAGGATTTTTTGTTCTTAACACTAAATCTGCGATAAAGACAAGTTCATCCCGTTTTGTTACTTGTTCCAACTGAAAATTTAGAATTAACTTAACGAGCAGCGTTTTAATTTCGAGAAGCGCAAATTTTTGCCCAATACAATTTCGTTGCCCAGTACTAAATGGTATGTATGCAAAGGGATGCCGCTTTTCAATTTCCTCGGGCAAAAAACGGTCCGGATCAAATTTTTCCGGATCCGGGAATTCATTTTTGTCACGATGTAAATCAAATATGTGGAAATGTATTATCGTGTTCACCGGAAGCATTATATCGTCTGGAATTTAACAAACTTTTAGAATGAAATTAAATCTTTATTATTGGTTGCATTACTAAGTTTAACTTTCTCTGAAACAACTCTCGATATAAATGGGACTGGTGGATAAATGCGTAAACTTTCTTTGAGTACACGATCCAAGTATTTCAATTGATTTAATTCATTTGCGGTCGCTTCATCAATGTTTTGCATCTCTGCAAATTCTTTCAATTCCTCGTAAAGTTTTTGCTGAATATCTTGATTCTCGGCCAATAAGAATAATGTAAACGTTAAAGCAGCCGATGTTGTATCATGTCCCGCAAACATGAAAGTATCAACTTCTTCACGAATTCCCTCATTATTTATAAGTCCGCCTCGTGCTTCCGCAGCCAGCAATGTATCCAACATAGCATATCGTGTTTTCTTCGTCTCGTAACTAACAAAAAAAAAAAAAAATATTCTCTATTAGACTGCCAGATAACAAATTTTTATTAGTCATCTTACTTATTTTCATTCTGCTCAAATTGAAATTGATTGGACTCCTGAATTATTTGGCGCCTCTTTTTAATAACTTCACGCGTAAAATTATGGACGGGAATTATAATTTCGTCTAATTTTTTCATGTAACCCGTTAGCTTACAACTTAGTTTGGAATACAGCCACGGCCGCATAACTCGGTACACCATCATTTCACCAATTTCATAGATTTGCTTTCGATATTTATTCGATTCTTCGATAGATCTTAACTTGACGCCCATTGCTGTTTCGCTCACCGTATTCAATGCAAATTTAGACATGCAATCATGCAGATCGATCATTTTAGTTTTTTCATTTTTCACCGACTCTATTAGTTGATCCGTTTCATTTTGAAATATTTTATGAAATTGTTGTAGTATGTTAAAATGGAAGGCGGGTGTTAACATTTTTCGTCGTTGCTGCCATTTTCGAAAGCTACTTGTTACTAGTCCGGTACCTATAAATGGCCGGAGAAAACTGTAACTAATGCTTTTGTTTAAACATTTCGAGCTATTCAAAATTTGTTCGACATCTTTCCCTACTATTACATTTAGTATCAAATAGCCATTCCACCAGTGACTGTAGGTAGTTTTGAATTGTTTAGCCCATCGCCGGCCCAACTGAAATGTTTGTTCTGGAATTAAAGCTGAAATAATTTTATGTTTATTACTTTCTATGTTTAACTTAAAAATATTTATCGAATTTTACTTAGCAAACCGGCTTAACCTTCATTCGGTTTTAGTTTGCCCAATGACACTTATTCACTTATCTTATTATTGCAAAGCGAGTATTATTAAATTGCTCTGTATACTCGAGTAAAGTAAAACCTAACCGGTCGATAACTTACTGTTGAATCTTGGATACTAAAGAAAGTACCTGTAGGGGATTAATATATTTCTTAACGAGAAAATTAATCTCTACATGAATAAAAAACGGAAAAATTTAAAATTGAAATTAAACAAAGTATTCGTCATTTACTACTGAGCTCATGCGCCATACAAATATAAATTTATTAAATAATTTCAGAAGATATGAAATCAACAAAATTATTTTCACGATCAAGGTTATTGCGTTTTCTATTTGGTCATATGATTGATTTGCAGTATAATCAGCAATCATCAAAATCATCATCAGCAAAATATTTTATTCACATTTCAATGTGTAGCGTATTCTCCTCTAATTCTATACAAGCGAATTTCCATAACGAAAAATACGAATTAGGAGAAATACTGGCATATACGAGTACATGCAACAAATACTCTCGATGTACTTATTACATTGCCTGTCAAGTTATGCAATACCATTAGCATTTTATTTATGTGTTTCAGAATAATATACTCTGGCACATAAGGGGTTGTGATATATACGGACAAACAAAATATATTTTTTTTGAAAGAAATAAAAAACGAGGGGATCAGTTCTATCGATGAAGTGACTTTACCAACGTAGGTAAAAATTATAAAAAGAAATAAATTCTAAAAAATACCAAAAAAAGTGTTGGAAATTAATTTTTCTTTTTTTTGGAAAAAGTTTATATAAAAAGTGTATGAGACAATGGTAAAAATTATAACTAAAAACTTTGTTCATAAATTGAAATAATAAATTAATAAATTGGTTAAAGTGAAATTTATAAATAAAAAACTTTAAAAACCAAATCCAAAAAAGATTTTTAATCAAATTATTACATACCTTACTCTGAAAAAAATATTTGTGGCTAATTACCGATCATTTGCTTTAAACGAGAATTATTTACATTAAATCATTGATGTTTGGAAGAAGTGATTATTCATTGTATACTTACCTTTAAACACTTGATTGATTAAAGAAAGTATTGATGTGAAATACTTCAATGTTTCTGTAAAACTGTAAGAATGTTTCTAATGCAAACCGTAATAAAATTTAAAGTAATGTTGTCCAAAACCATTAGAATAGTATTATTACCAGAACCTATTGTATAAATAAGAGCCTCCAGTATCGACTGTATCTTTTACTTGGCTTAAAATTAGGTGAATACAATTTTTTCTTTACTATGAAACTACATATGGTATATGAAAATCGTCTTAGAAAATAACGTATTTTTGGACTTTAAAAAATTTTTGTTTTGTAATATGCAGCTTTCCAACGCCTCATATAAAAGTCTATCTTGTAGTGATGAGTCGCTTTTAAATTACATTCTTTTTTTTAATCTACAAGTAACTTTATCTTAAACTGACAGCACGTACATTTTTTATCTTTTAGTATTTTTATAGTAACAGATCGAATATTTTGCAATAAAAAATTTACCGTTTTACAAATTAAGTTCAACCTGAATAGCAATTACATAAAATAACAAAACAGTAGAAATAGTATATTTAACCGAAGGTTTTCTTGTCTGTGAAACGGGCATCGATCTTTTGGTTTATATTTTGTTTTACAATTTTGCGAGTCACATGCAATGTTCAAAATGACGTTTACCAAAATATAATCCATGAAATAATAATTAAATTATGGTTAGATATTTTGATTAAAGTTATTTCCGTATTTTGCTGAAATGTTTTCGAAGTCGGGGCTGAATTATACCTGTCTATAACAATGGCTAAACAACCAATATATTACTCCCATCAAATAACCGATATCAGAGCCACATCTAATCGATGATACGCGATAAGTGACACGCGAATGAAGTTTATAATCAATTTTATGTTAAACAACAACTCAAATGCCTATGTATGTATGTGTTTCAAAAAGCAAACATGCGGGCGAATTTATTACAAACTTAAAATTCCTTCAAATCTGCTGTTTATGCTAAAAAAAAATCCCAACACACAAAATTTATTAAGGCTTAAATTATTTGGACTTTCACAATGGCAATCCAATTAAACCTAATAATGTTAACCTATTAAAATCGGCCATATTCAAAAATTTGAAAAAATGTATCTTATCATGCTCATCCGTTCATTATCATGCTCATCCGTTCATTTTGAGATTCTAGTTTTTAAATGGTGGCGTTGTGAAAATCCAAATAATTTAAATAATTTAAGCCTTAATAAATTTTGTGTGTTTGGATTTTTGTTTTAGTACAAAAAGAAATTTAAAGAATTTAAAAAGCAGTTAGCAGTACAAACTGTCTTATTTAAGAATTATTCAATTTAAATTAAATTTACTTTACACGTTAAGGAATTTATTTATAAAAGTGTACATATAAGATTGCATAAATTTCTTCGCGAACTTTCCAAAGTTTAGTTTTAAACAGTGTGTTTAAATAAAGATAACTGTTCACTAACAATACAAATTCCAAAGGTAACAATTTCCAGTCTATAAGTGTAGGAAATAAACAATTTTCACAAACATAATTAAAATATTTAATAAAAATTTGTACATTTTGACAATATTCAATTGACAACACACACAAAACAAACACACTTTATATTTATTTAGTATACAGTTACCTGGATTCATGAATATAATATCTGAGATAGTTCCAGTAATAAGATGAGTTTTAAGTGCCGGAAATTTTTTGTGCACCTGATATTCGTATTTTGTTTGCAGCCAAAAATCGCGTAGCACTAATAATACGAATAGGAAAATTACGATTCCGATAAATAATAGAAAACTCATTTTTAAAAACTCGCACCTGTAAGCTCCGGTTATATCAATTCACTAAATTTAACTGCGATGAAAATTGTTTTTAAATAAATATAATAAACTAACTAACATAGAATTACAATTTATAATTGATTTAGACCGTGTCCGAAACCCCTGATAATATTTTTTTAGTATAGAAATTTCTGACATTTATTTGAAAAATATTCCCCTACAATGACAATTTTTTATTACGCTGTTCCAATTGTGTAATAAATTTTTTGCCAAATTTTCCCGCCTCACATATGTCTTACCTCACTTAAAATACAATAATTTGGAGATATGAGATTAAATACAATAATTTAGAAATATGGAGATTTTTGGATAGAAAATGACAACTTTTGGCGTCAATGGTACACCCAAAAGGAAGCTTTTTGACTCTTTTATATTGTGGTTAGGAAGTGCCATATTTAAAGAATAATTATAGGACTGTTTATGTTTATATGTTTAATGTGAACGAATAGACATTTTCAATAAATTCAAATCTTTTAAATATAAACCAAAAATTCATTCGGATTCGTGAACACTCTTCACTCACAATAACACTATTTTATACATAATTTAACGCAATTTAGTTCGCCAGTAAAAATTACGGCAAGAAATATAAAATCATGTTCTAGTTGAAAAAATTAATTTCATAACAGCGCGAAAGAGGAAAATCAATTTCTTTGAAATAAAATGCTAAGGCGACTACATGACTGTGATAATTTGGGTGTGTGCGGTAATTTCAAATAAATGTTAAAAAATAGTACTAACAAATATTTACCACAGGTTTCGGACACAGTCTTAGTAGATTGTAAAGTTGCATGTCGATAATTATCTAATCATTATTTAGTTTTTCGAGAAGTTTTAAATGTACCCAGCTTTACTACAGGACAGGCTAAATAAAACTAGAGGGTGTCTGGTATCCCGAGTCCGCATATTTTGGACTGATTAACCTATCAGCCATTCATCCATCGGTATATGCTGTTCCACCTTAGATTAGGGTTTTTTGTCAAGGTTTTGTGGCGGTCACGCATTTATACATGCGTTCACCGCCACACGTCAAAGACAACGCGCACTGTCTATCGTCTGCAGGCAGGCATACCAACCGCGCGACACAAAACAAAACAGAACAGATAAACGAGGAAAACGAATGCGTGATTTACACGTTCCAACAATGTTTTTCCAACTTTTTTTTTGTTGAGACTTAGAGCTACACGCAGTAGAAAATATTTACATGCGATAAAAAGAGAAAAGTATAAAACGAAAATGTCGGTCATGCTATAACTTTTTGGCGGTATAAAATCTATGATGTCGAATAGGGCGATAATGCAACTTTATGTTTCAAAATTACAACTTTTCTGGCTTTTCGAAAGTAAACTTCCATTTTTAAACAAAAATTTATAAAAAAATAAACCAAAAATGTCGGGCATGCTATAATTTTTTGGCGGTATAAAATCGACAATGTAATTTTTGACGAATGCCGCTGCGATACCACTTTATTTATCAAAATTACGACTTTTCTTGGCTAAAAATGAAAACTGTTCGAACGAAAATTTTAATTTTTAAATAAAAATTTAAAAAAATAAAAATAAAGCGCTATAAAAATTTTACAAATCGCCATTTTTTATGTGTTTGTTGTTGTTTGTTTCCATAAAATATACTCGGGTCGAGTATATTTTATAGTCAAAAAAAATTTTTATGGAAACAAAGTTGAAAAAAAAAGAAAAAAAAGTCCAACAAAATTTTGTTTGTTTATATATTTGTTCTTGTCTTTCAAATGGAATTCGCGATATACTAATCTCTTCATTTTTTGTTGGGAAACATTGTTGGAACGCGTAAATCACGCAGAAATGACAAAATACAAAACACACAACAAAATAGTATGGTCACAGCTTTCACATGGAGCGCACGCGCGCTCATCAAAATAAATGAATAAATAAATACTGACACAAGATGGTGGTGAAATAAATTGAATTATTTATACAATATTTACAAATGCATTTATTTTAATAATAAAAAAAATAAATTAATGTAAACCGATTTAATTGTGCATGTAAAAAACAATCTATTCGTTCTATAAGTGGTAACCCCGACGTCCGTTTTTACGGGACTGGACACGCCCAAAAATCGGAACCATTTTGGATATTTTTTTTAAGAACGCGCCACCAAATTATTCGACGATAACATTTACACATACAAAAACATTTTTACCGCTATTGAACTAAAAAATCTATACAAAAACTTAAATTAACAATCAGAAGGGAAAAGAAAAAATCTTGGAATATTTTTTTAATAAGCATCAATCACAAAACTAATAATTCTGATCTCTGGAACAACATCAATAAAATTAAAAATAAAAAACAGTCCAACTACAGAATCCTAGAAGATCCCACACTACCTACTAATTTTCTAAATTACAATTTTCCTTTCTCCTTTGAATCCCCTCATAATCTCTCTAATAACTTCAATCCTACTATTAATCCTGCGGAATTTAATAACATTGAAATTCTTGATATTATTAAAAATTCAAATAATACGGCTCCAGGATATGATAAAGTCTCATATAAAATCATCAAACAATTAGTATCCTCTAATCCTAACCTAATCAATACTATTACAAATTATTTCAACAACATCTGGCAAAATCAAATTTACCCTACAAAATGGAAAACGTCATACACAATCGCCATTCTGAAAAAGGGGAGAGATGATAGAAATATTATTAACTACCGTCCTATTTGTCTGTTACCTATATTTTCAAAAATCTTCAATAAACTCATTTTAAAACGATCATCTAATCTCCCATAATATTCTTAATTATTACAATTTTGGTTTTAGAAAAAATAAAAGTATTAATGACTATTTTGTAGAAATGTTTAATTTCATCATCTCCCTCAAACAACAACAAAAAAAAATTGTTTTAGTTAACATTGACATTTCCAAAGCTTTTGATAATGTAGATAAAAATATTTTATTAAACACCTTTAAAAACTTCAATTTCTCTAATAACATTACACATTGGATTTCCCAATTTCTTACAAACAGAATTATATCTATTCAAAATATCAATCAAACTTCCATTCATTACACTAATAAAGGAATTCCTCAGGGTAGCTGTTTGAGTCCTACCCTTTTTAATATCTATACCACTTCTTTACACGACATCAATAACCCCGATACAAAAATTTTCCAATATGCCGATGATATTTGCATTGTAATTTCTGCCGATAATCATGATAACTTACAATTAATAACAGATTCTACTTTACTCTCATTAACTAATAAATTACAATCTTTAAAACTACAAATTAACACTGATAAATCTCATTTTTTAAGACTATTCACTAATAAAAATAATTCCAAATCTCTAAATTTAAAAATTAATAATATCTACATAAAAGAAAGATTAACTACTAAGATACTGGGTACAATTTTAACAAATAGACTTTCATTATCAAATCATTACACAAACTTAAAAGCAAATATTACCAACTCCATTAATTTACTTAAAACTCTCACCCATTTTAATGGAGGTGTAAATCCTGAAACAATGATCAATATTTTTAAAGCAATAGTTAAATCAAAACTTGAATACACATATGTTTTTACAGACACTAAATATAAAAAAGATATTAATATCTGTCAATCTATTATAAATGCTTGTCTGAGAGCTTGTCTAGGCTTCTTAAGAACTACTCCAATTCCGGCTATTTTATCTGAATCCCTAGAAACATCTTCAGATCTAGATTTTATTAAAAAATCACTAATTTATATTTCAAAAAATCTATATAATAATTCCAAAATCGGTAACGACATTAAAAACAATAGATCTCTTCATAAACTTAATGACTTATATTCTAATTATACTTTTCTTTCCAAAATTAAACCTTTTCATATAAAAAAAACTTTTCCCACTAATTTTAGCATCATAACAAATATTGAAGGAATCACAAACAAAAATTTTATAAACCATTCTGAACAATATGCATTATCTATGGCAGAAATTAATAAATATAATAATTTCGCAAAAATTTACACAGATGGCTCTATAATTAACAATAAACCAGGAATTGGAATTTTTGTTGAGGATAAAAATTGGAAATTTGCCATCCAACTAAAAAACCCTACTTATATTAAAAATATTGAAACAATTGCTATTAAAATTGGAATTACTATATCTCTAATCATCAAAAACAATAATATTATCATTATTATTGACTCTCAAAGTTCTTGTATTTCATTAAAAACGGCTCTATTACACTTTACAAATAGACACTATGAAAATCAAATTATTGATACTATCGGCCATAACCAAATTAAAAATTTTGTCATTCATTGGTTCCCGGGTCATTGTGGCTTAAAAGGAAATACTATAGCAGATAGTTTAGCAAAAAAAGCAGTTTTTTCTCCTACTCACTTTCTTGATAATGAACCAACTCTCACAGACCTATTTAACGATATCTCCAGATCTATAAATAATAAGTAGAAGGAAAACTACACATTAATGTGTAATTCATCCGGCCACTTTTATAAACAAATTTGCCCTTCTCCAAGATCATGTTTCCTATTTAAAGACTCTAATTTTACATCCTGCCAAACCAGGTTAATTTACAGATTAATCTCTGGTCATACAGTTAACAAGAAATTTAAATTCCTTTTGGGACTTGAATCCACATCTAATTGTGAGATTTGCAACACCGTTGAAGATAACGAACATGTTATTAACGATTGTGTCATATATAATAATATAAGAAATAATTTCCCACTTTTATACAGGAAATCCTTATTAGATATCTTAAAGGACCAAAAAATGGAAGAATATAAAATATTGTGTGATTTTGTGGATAGAATAAATTATAAACTATGAATTAAGACTACTTTTAATTTTTATTGACTTTTTCACACAATGATTTTTCTTTTGGAATCATTTCATTTTATTTTATTTTATTATAATATTAAGATTTATGAATATTATATAATTTAATTCTAAATTTAAAAAAAAAAAAAAAAAAAAATTAAAAAAAAAATTAAAAAAAAAAAAAATTATGAATTAATGAATTATAAATTTATATTTTAATTTCAAAACTTTTATTTTTATATGTATCCTTCATCTTCTTTCTAATATTCTTTATTTATTAACTTTCATTTAATCTAATTTAATTATCAAACTTTGTTTTATATAATTATGCTTTATTTTATTATTTAATTTATTAATCTAAGTTGATTATGTACACTTTATTCAACCCTCCTGAATCTCCCCTGAGTGGTCTCTGGAAATTTTGGGCTGATTCGCAACTCACTGGTCTTATGGATTGAAAGATCTGACCTGAGCAAATTTAAAAAACAAACAAACAAACAAACATTTACACATACACATAATCACAACACCTACACAAACATGGAGTCAGCACCGAGCAGCGGCATTATCACACGCAGCATCAAAAATGGATTTCTCGTACCAAGCACAAGTTTGTTTTGTGTTTTGTTTGTTCATCACGTATAAAAATCACCGTACACGGAGCTATACCACACCACCTACACCAACATGGTGTCAGCGCACATCATCACCATTACCACCGCCATTTCGGTCATTTCACCAGCTGGCAGCACCATTTATCATCGGCGAAGGCGGCTGACATCAGCAAAAGTGGTAACATCATCATTATCACCTCCATCATCACACCAGCCGGCCTTGGTCATTGTCACATCGTTATCGATGTCATCATCATGTCCACCATCGACGCGACATCATCAACAACAACAACATCATCATCAACGCCACCAACGACACAGCAACAATAAGGACACCATCAGCACCGGAACAACATCAAAATCACTATCAACTCATTTTTTTTGTTTTTTTGTTGTTTTGTAAATTTTGCTACCACCAATTTTATTTTTTTTCTCTTCGATCAATAAATTATTTTTTTTGTTGTTTTCATTCAAATGGCTCGACCAATGGTCGTACTGCAAAGCGACCACCCAGCCATTCCCGACCACACTCCCCATACGGACAGACACTGACAGGATTCCAACTGGCCCAAAACATACGTCAGGCTTCAGAACATACCATTCTGGTCTGGCGCGTGTTTTGGGACCAGCTACTGACCGAGACTAACAAAACCGTGACACGAAAATGTCAGACGTAAACTGGCAAGTCGCGGTTTTGCAAGTCGGTCGACATATACAAGCAAGCATCACACACACGCACGAGCATCACACACCCGCATACACACACATACACTCGCATACGCACGAGCATCACGCACACATACTTGCACACGCATGCAAGCATCACACACTCGCATACGCACGAGCATCACACCCACACTTGCACACACACGCAAACATCACGCACGCACACATTACAAGACAGAGGGGGAAATTTACTCGTGGGGGAGTCCTGTGGCGGTCACGCATTTTTTCATGCGTTCACCGCCACACGTCAAAGACAACGCGCACTGTCTATCGTCTGCAAACAGGCATACCAACCGCGCGACACAAAACAAAACAGAACAGATAAACGAGGAAAACGAAATGACAAAATACAAAACACACAACAAAATAGTATGGTCACAGCTTTCACATTGAGCGCACGCGCGCTCATCAAAATAAATTAATAAATAAATACTGACACAAGATGGTGGTGAAATAAATTGAATTATTTATACAAGATTTATGTATAATTTAATAAATAAATAATTAATACTAAATAAATAAATTAATTTTAATGAATGAATTAAATATAATAAAACAAAAATAAATAAATTAATTACAAATGCATTTATTTTAATAATAAAAAAAATAAATTAATGTAAACCGATTTAATTGTGCATGTAAAAAACAATCTATTCGTTCTATAGTTTTCTCCTTTAGCGCCGTACTTTAGCCTGTGCCAAATGGCCTTAGTTACCAGTGGTTGCCACGAGGAGGCAGCACGTACACTTGCGAATTGTGAACAGGTTACCCCTTACACAATTTTACCCATCACGAGTTATGCCTCAATTCCACTGTGAATCAAAGTTTGTCAGTAAAAATAACTTGAGATAAAAATATAAAATCGGTGGTTGCGTGAACGAGACACACAACGGAGTCAGTCAAGTTTTTACCTACAAAAAATGTGTATCTATGTTAGTGCACTGAGGTCGAAATTAAAAAAAAGTATCAAATCGAGAACATTTTATGGCAGTCCAACTAACACATGTACATAAATATTGTGTTTTTTTTATTTTTATTTACAATAATCAAATGTGAATTAAACAATTTATCAAAAAATTCTGTGTTGAGTTCTATAAAATTCAAAGCATGTGAAGTTATCCCAGTTTTTCATCCCAGAAATAATAAAAATGTTCATCAGGTAACACTATCTCATCCCATCCCAGCTTTTTCTATATAGTGTATTTCGAATACAAAATATTCAATATAAACTAATCATAATTTTAAATTCTTTATTACCGATCTCATAAGAACTTAGTAGGCCAGAAATGATTCTTTATATTTTGAGTTGGTAATGGTATAGACTAACTTTGGTGAAAATCTATTGAAATTATGAAATTGCAGCCATACGGCTGATCTTAGATTTTCATCAAAGTTAGTCTATACTATTTCCAACTCAAAATTTTGTGACGGTGACACCTAGTGTGTAATAGAATAAGTAAAACTAATAGCTGAATGTTTAATGTACTAAATGGAATTTTCCATGATAAAAATTGTTACGTAATGTTTCTACGCTATTCCAACTGGAAAAGTCGTGAACTTTCGAGAATCTTGGTTTGTGTATATAAAAAGGCGAACAAGATCGAATTAGATTATTAGTATTTGGAACGCGATAGAGTAAAATTGTAAGATTATAAGTAATATTTGGTAAGCGATAGTATAAAGATTAAAAGGAATTAAAAAGTGATTTAAAAAAAGTGTTTGAGTGTAAAATAAAAAGTAAAAGTGATCAGTAAAATTTAAGAATAATTTATATAAAGTGATTTTGTGAATTTTTATTGATAAACTGTGTTGTAATAAATTTTGTGAAATAAATAAATTCGTTGGAGATAAATTAAATTGATTTTGTATTATTCACAATCTAGTGATACGAACCTTATTTGACAAGGCAAAAACGTAACATTGGTGACAGCGGTGGGATTGTGAATAAAAAGAAAAAGAAAATGATTCTCAACGAATTAAAAGTTCCAGAATTAAAGAGGGAACTTGAGAAACGGGGTTTGGCTACTGATGGTAGTAAAGCAGCTTTACAAGCGCGACTACGTGATGCCATGGAGAAAGAAGGGTTAGACGCAGATCAACATGATTTTGGAGAGAAAGTAATGGATACGGCAACGATAGAGAAGACAGGAGATAAACAGCCGTCAGTCGAAACAACATAACTACCATCTGGAAGTTTCGATTTGTCGCAGTTAATAGCAGCTATGAACCAGATGACGGGACAGATGAGTCTAATGAAACAACAAAACGAACGTCAGCTAGGAGAAATTAAAAATCAAATGGCGCAACAAGCAGTGCAGTCAAACCAAGAAATTAAAAATGAAATGGAACAACAAAATGTGCGGCAGTTGGAACAACAAAATCAATCTAACCAAGAAATTAAAGACCAAATTACAGATGGTCATAAGAGAATCGACGATAAACTTCTCGAATTATCTACTAACATACACGGCGAAGTGGAAAAGCTGCAAATGGAGATTCAAAAGGTTGACGAAAAATTGGAAACGAAGGTTCAACATGTTGAAGAGAAATTGCAAACGGAGATTCAACAAGTTGTGGAAAAATGTCAACGTCTCGAGAAAGAATTAACTGATGTCAAGGCAAGTGGATCATCGACGCAAATGGTACAAACCGTCCAATCAATCAAGTTAAAGCCACCAACATTCGACGGGACAACATCTTTCGTCATTTTCAAATTTCAATTTGAAACGGCAGCCAATCAAAATCATTGGAACGACGAACATCGTGTCGCGGCATTAATAGTGGCCCTCAAAGGCGAAGCAGCAGAGGCTTTACAAACCATCCCGGAACAAGAGCGAAGCAGCTATCTCGAAATTATGAAGGCGCTGGATAGGAAGTACGGCAGTGACCACAAGCGGGAAATCTATCGAATGGAATTGAAAAGCCGCTACCAAAAAGGAGGAGAATCACTTCAGGAATTTTCATCGGCAATCGAGCGATTAGTACATCTAGCACATACCAGTACATCGGCCGATTATATGGAAAGGCTAAAAATTGACGCATTCATTGACGGCATTCGAGATCCAGAGACACGCAGGGCGGTAACGTTGTCACCTAAATCAACCTTTGCGGAAACCGTTGCGTTTGCTTTAACGATCGAGGCTGTGCAGAACTTCACCGGACCATCATTATTTATGCGTCAAATGAACTCAGACAAGAACGGCAGCATGGAGCGAATGGTACCGACAGTCGGCAGAGGCAGACTTAGGTGTTGGAAATGTGACAAGTTGGGTCACATCTCAATGGACTGTCGGAAAGTAATACATGGAGAGAGAAGATCGCCACCGTTTATGCGGGCAAACACGGAATGGTCGGGACAAAGGTTTAGGGGCAGCGAGCTAAGATGTTGGGTATGTAACAGGATTGGCCACATCTCGCGAGATTGTTTGGAAGCAAGAGGAAAGCGGCACGGATCACCATTTTCCGTGGAAAGAGCACGAAGGGGAGAGCAGGAATCGAATGAGCGGATGGCAACAGTCGGTAAAGTGGAAAGGTTAGAAGTCAGTTTGAAGGAACCGAAGCTGGCTTCACCGTCTGGTTGCCCCATAACATTCATCCCTGTTACGAGTGAAGCACGAGGCGGAAGCAGCGTCATAGTTAGCGGCGGTGTTGTTGGGAGGAGGTGTATTATTACGCTGGATACCGGAGCAACCCACACAATTGTTCGGAAAGATTTGATCGCAGGAGCAGTGCAGCTGGTTGATGGGTTAAAATTAAGAATGGCAAATGGGGAGAGTGCAATGATTAAAGGCCGGAAAAAGATCGTCAACATAAGGATCGGCGAAACTCTTTTCCCGCACGAAGTTCTGGTCACAGACATTGTGGATGAGGTTATTTTGGGAACGGACTTCATGAGGATGAATGGCTTTGTGTTGGATTTTGGACGAGGAATATTGAGTAGCGATAACATCGAGCTGAAACTTAAATTTAACGGTACGGATACGACAATAAGGCGAGTAACAATCAGTCATTGCGAGGAGCTGCCATCGAAATCTGAAACAATTGTTGAGGAAACGAATGAACGCCAGGTTAAACAGATATTGGATAAAAAGGGCCGAGTTGCGCCAAGAGGAGTGCTAGTGTTCGATGGCTGGATGAGGGATCGTTATGACAAACAAGCCAACGGCGGAAGATTTGGAGAAAAGCGGCTGAAACGGAACCGCGTTCTACAGTGGAAGAAGGATTCGTCGTCGAAAGAGCAGCCTATATGGACGGCACCCTACAGGACAAGAAAAGGACAAGGAGGTAAACCAATGGCGGTACATTTAGAGAGGCTGGCCCTCTACAGAGGAGGTAATTTCGGTCCTGTTCGGGACGAACAGGCTTAGGTGAGGGGTAGTGTGACGGTGACTCCTAGCGTGTAATAGAATAAGTAAAACTAATAGCTCAATGTTTTACTGTACTAAAATGGAATTTTCCATGATAAAATTGTTACGTAATGTTTCTACGTTATTCTAACTAGAAAAATCATGAGCTTTCGAGAAGTTTGGTTTGTGTTTATAAAAAAGCGAACAAGATCGAATTGGATTATTCGTATTTGGAACGCGATAGAGTAAACTTGTAAGATTATTAGTAGTATTTGGAAAGCGACAGTGTGAAGATTAAAAAGTAATTAAAAAGTGATTTAAAAAGTGTTGTAGTGCGAAATAAAAATTATAAGTGAATAGTAAAATTGTGTAAAAATTATTTAAGTGATTTTGTGAATTTTTATTGATAAACTGTTTTGTAATAATTCTTGTGTGAAATAAATAAATTCGTTGGAGATAAATTAAATTGATTTTGTATTATTCACAAACCAGTGATACGAACCTTGAGTGACAAGGCAAAAACGTAACAGCGTTAAACACATTACTCGGGACATAAACGCACTCAATTTGATTGACAATTCGAATTGAGCTACAAATTGTATTGTCAAAAATGATTTTATAAAGTAGTAAACAATAATAAGGTAACAAACTATTTACGTGATACTAATGTTAATTAATTAATTATAATAAACTATTTCAGACAACTTGCCACTGTTGAGATGATTAGATATAAAAGTGTTCGTTACATGAGTACTTAAGAAAGTAAACACAATTTTAAGTGATTTTAGGTTATACTCAACAGTGTTTACAATTAGATTAACACAAGCTAAGTTAAATTCTATACTGGATATTATACGTTATTAACATTACAATTGTTTATTTACAGGTATCCATCGATGACATCTTATTTCGACATATGTACATCTACAATTTGAGTTGAGTGAAATCGGAACAGAATGATTGTGGAATCGAAGTTGAACATTCTTAGTTAATTAATGCGAAATCAGAAGTGATAATAACGTTTTGTTTTACCCTTTTTTGTTTTTCAAAACTTCTCAAATATAATTAATGGACCACCCCGAAATTCCGGTTCTATGAAAAATGAGGATGAGAAATGACATTTTTTTAATGAGCTGCTTCTTTCTATATATTTTCCTGGATCCTAGATCGGTTTAGCAAATCGAGACCATGCAATATAGTGGGCTTTAAGGGTTATTTCAGCTGAACTTCAGCCTGTTTTTTTCATTTATTAGTAATCATTTGCTCGGTAAAAATAGTTTATCTAAACTGAATTTTAAATTTGTCAAGGATTGTATACACTTCATTTAACTTCTCTGCTCTTCGAAATAAAGCAACGCTAATGTTTTCCTGATGGTTTGGCGTCTATTGGAGGGGGGACCAAAGTTGAGTATATTAATCTACCAGCACCGTAACATTCCAGTAGACGTGGGCGCATTACGTGAGCTGTTCTGGTCAAATATTACGCAGCTGCGTGATGGATACAATTGTGTAAGGAGTGGGACAGCCCTTTCTAAATCCTTGGGCTCCAATGCTACCGTCTTTCTAGCGGAACTACATGCTGTAGTAAACATCTATAGGAGGGAGAGCAATAAGCCCAGATAGTATGTATCACGTACCGGCTGGCAGTATTGTCAGGCTCATTAAGAACCTGAATATTGGCTGGACGGATAATTAAGCAGAGTCTAGCACAATAGATCTTTTAGGTCGCAGGCGAAGTGGTTGATTGCCCACATGACCCTCCAATAATAAAAATATTAATGTGTATTCCTGCCTATTAACATATTGTAAGTAATGAAATTGCTGATTATTTGTCAAAGCCTGGTGGTATCGTTTGGTCTAGAAATACAACGCGCTATTGGGTCACTAATTTTACTTTATCTTTAAAATGAGACCAGTTAAGAGTCTTAGAACCACCCTATTTCATTTAATTTAACCATATCAATGCCCTGGCGCCATCGCTTTTGACAATGTACGAGTAATACAATATTTTAAAGCACATAGAGCTTTGTACCTTACTCTAGCAATGGCTAAACTGAAATTATAAAATTTTAAATTTCGTTTAACCTCCATACGCAAATATCAATTCGGCTATACTGGGTGCGCCTTACCGTTGTCAAAGGTGTGTGCTCTAAACCTAAAATAGAATAATTTATTTACTTTTTAAACCAAAACAACAGCAACCATTCAACAGAATTCTACAAACAATGCTGTTTTCTATCAATCTTTTAATAAACTTGATTCATTATATGTAGTTACTATCACGATTGAAGCTTGCCTATCTGCAGGGCTTTCTCAAACTCATTGAAATGATTCAATTTTTAGATACTTACAAATTTAGGTTTTCATTGTACAAACAAAGGTTTATTTCTCGGGTTTCATTTTCAGTGTTGTATTCCACCTATTTTAAAGATAACTTCATCTTCAAAATTTTGTAAATTTGTTCTAATTAAATTGTTTTAGACGAATTGTTTTACAAGTAGATAAATTATTAAGGAGATTGTTTGTGATTTGCATTTCTCGTATAAATTCCGACCAATTTCGTATGCGACCATCCAAACACTAATTTCAAAAGTACAAACTTTTCACAAATAATAATTTTTATTATTATTACCTTAAATTAAATTTGACCATAATAGGGGTTTTTGTTCTTAACACCAAACCCGCGATAAATACGAGTTCATTCCGCTTTGTTACTTGCTCGAACTGAAAGTTTAAAATTAACTTAACGAGCAAAGTTTTAATTTCAAGCAGCGCAAATTTTTGCCCAATACAATTTCGTTGCCCAGAACTAAATGGTATGTACGCAAAGGGATGTCGCTTTTTGATTTCCTCGGGCAGGAATCGATCCGGATCAAATTTTTCTGGATCCGGGAAATGTTCATCATCATGATGTAAATCATAAATGTGACAATTTATTATTGTGTTGACTGGAAGCATTACATCGTCTGGAATTAAAAATATTTTGAAACGAAATTAAATACTGTTATTAAAATTTGATTGTATGCGGTTTGCTTACTAAATTGTATTTCCTCCGAAACTACTCTCGATATAAATGGAACTGGTGGATAAATGCGTAAACTTTCTTTGAGTACACGATCCAAATATTTCAATTGATTTAAATCATTCGCAGTCGCTTCATCGATATTTTGCGTCTTCGCAAATTCTTGAAATTCCTCGAAAAGCTTTTGCTGAATATCTCGATTCTCCGCCAACAGGAATAATGTAAACGTTAACGCAGCGGATGTTGTATCAAGTCCCTCAAACATGAAGGTATCAACTTCTTCACGGATACCCTCGTTATTGATGTGTTGACCTTGTGCCTCTGCGTTCAGCAAAGTGTCCAACATAGCATACCGTACCTTCTTCGTTTCGTAACTGAAATAAAAGAATTTTGGAGAAAGAGAGTTTCGAGAATATAAAATGTTTAATAATTTTCTTACATATTTTCACTGAGGTCAAACTCAAATTGAATTTGATTGGACTGAAACATTTGACGCCTTTTGTTAATGATTTGTCGCGTAAAACTATGTACAGGAATTATAATTTCGTTTAATTTTTTCGCGTATCCCGTTAGTTTACACATTAGATTTGAGACAAGCCACGGTCGCATAAGTCGATACACGATCATTTCACCAATTTCATAAATTTGCTTTTGATATTTATTCGATTCTTCACTGGAGTCTAATTTTACGCCCATTGCTGTTTCACAAACCGTGTTCAATGAAAATCTCGCAAAGCAAGCTTGCACATGAATTAATTTATTGTCGTTATTTTTAATGGATTCAATAAGTTGATTGGTCTCATTTTGAAAAGTTATATGAAATTGTTGTAATATATTAAAATGGAAAGCGGGTGTGAGAATTTTTCGTCGTTGCTGCCATTTTCGGCCGCCACTTGTTAGTAATCCGGTGCCCATTAATGGATGGAGATAATCATACACAGTGCTTTTATTTAAACATTTTGAGCTGTTTATAAACTGTTCGACATCTTTCCCGACTATTACGTTGAGAGCCAAAAGGCCATTCCACCAGAGGCTGTAGGTGGTTTTGAATTCTTTAGCCCATCTTCGGCCCAACTGAAACGTTTGTTCTGAAATTAAAGCTGAACCAATTTTGGGTTTATATATAATAGTAATTTAACCGATTTTTGAATAATTTTAATTTTGCGTGACTTATACTAAATAAATATTTATATAGAATTAAACTATAACCGGGTTCACATTCATATGATTCGAGTTTTCACAAAGACACTTATTCGGATATCTTATTATTTTGCTAGAGAGTTAACTGTTACTCGAGTAAAGTAAAACCCAATCGGTCGATAACCTAACGTTTTAGATTGGAGACTCAACGTAGATACCATGCCCGATTCTATGTTTTCGTTACGTTATCGGAAAAGTTATTCCAAATCCCTTTTGAAATGTTATAACGTGAAAAATTGAGAAAATTAACACGTATGAGAAGTTAGCACTAAATTGTCATGCCGAAAGGGCTTTTTTTTTAAATGTGTGTCTCGGCTAAAATTTAAGAAAGTTTTTATTCCATCCAGAAAATTATATTCAAAACTCTTAACCAAACGGTATTCATCCCGAAAAATAATTGTAAAGAAATAGATTAAGATTTAAGAGCATTATAGTAAAATAAATATTTAAAATTCAAATATTTGATAATTCCTTTGGACACAAAATACATATGTACATTTATAGTGAATAAACACTAAATACACGGACAAGTTTCAATTTCTAAAATTCTTGCGCCGATTCAGAGATATCCCCATGAAATGATGTATAAATATCCGACTTATCAACACTTACGCAGTTAGAAAAAACAGAACTCATTAGGAAATCACAGGGATTAAGGGTGAAAATGAACCCCAACGTAAATGTATTACGAAACATTTAATACGGCCATTTTCGAAATTTCTTGTGTCTATCTCAGAAATGATGAGGGTCTAAAATATAGAAACTAATAGAAATAATCATCCAGTTTGGATTCCGGTATGTCTTAGACTGAATTAAAAAAAATGGATCAAAGCTCGTAGCAAAGGTCGTTGATAAACCTTAAATATTATAAACTATTTATGGTCAGGCTGCAAACAACTCCACAAGGCCGCAAATAAAATCTCAGAGCAAAACATTTTTGCCATTTTTATTTGTTATTAAGCAATTTGGATAAATACCGGGACCTCCGCCCTTACAGTCACCTAGTGAACAGATAACGTTATCAACTTCATCAGATGTAACTGATGAAAAATACATGGAATTAGACCAATGAATGGTTCTAAACTTATGTATAGCTCTGTCTAAGTTAATAGCTCCACTGTTCAAACGGCACCTACATTAATAAAATAGTCATTAAAAATGTGAACAATGTCACCAATATCACTAAAAAGGCGCCCATGAAACAAAATGTTTAAGATTTTTGTAAAGAAATACATTAATCAACATTTTATTAAAGTAATGCTTGTTAGCGAAATACCTTTTTGAGTATAGTAGTTTTATACCTACTATAGACTAATGATCTTCCTACATTACAAAACAATACAGTGGCGACTTTTGCAGATGACACGGCGATCTTAGCTGTTGGAAAAAGCAACGAAGAATCAACACAGAAGTTACAATCAGCTATAACTCAAATATATAAATGGACAAATTGATGGAGAAAAAAACTAAAAGTGATTTTGTGAATTATCGTTAATAAATTGTGTTGTAATAATTTTTGTGTGAAATAAATAAATTCGTTGGTAATAAATTGAATTGTTTTGTTTTATTCACAATTTAGTGATTCCAGCCTTGGTTGACAAGGTAAAAACAATGTAACAAGCTAACAATATTAATTGTTCATGACATTCCCAATATTTTTGATTTAGTAAATCAGAAAAATAAAGAGGCCAATCCATCATAACATATCTACTGAAAAAGTAGAAATATCATTCTCCCCCTCCCCGTACTTTAGTCCAAAGGTTTGGTCGTAGCTACCTGATGAGTAGACCAACTTATCAGTACGAAACCAAACTACCAACATAGGAACTCTGAGGAGGGTTCTCATTTTAGAAGAGTAATACATTTGTATAACTCTTGGTCTTTGGGCTAAAGTACGGGGAGGGAGAATGATATTTCTAGTTTTTCCAGTAGATATTGTTACGTTTTTGCCTTGTCAATCAAGGTTCGTATCACTGGATTGTGAATAAAATAAAATCAGTTCAATTTATCAGCAACGAATTTATTTATTTCACACAAAAATTATTACAACACAATTTATTAACGCCGTATCATAAAGAGACAGTTTCGATTCTGATTGAATGACTTTCTTCTTTAGCACCATGTTCTCTTCGATCATAATATTCATTTACTACATAAAACTATCAAAAGAGTCAGACACACATTGCTGAGAATCTTCCACATTAATCAGTTCAGTATGCAGGTCGTTTAACCTTTCTAAAATCTCAGTAAGGCAAGATAAGTTAACGGAAGTTGAATCCATGGCAACTTCTGTTCCAATAACAGTAGTTCTACGCTGTTTGAAGCTGCTTTACAAGAAATATTGTTTTACTGCGAACATGGAAAAGAAGATCTACTGGTGTATCTGCACAATTAATATGAAAATGTTCGTTGCAGGCACCTTCACATGTAATCTCAGGATTATTCCGGTTTCCTGCAATTGTAGATTGACACTTCGTGTACTTTTAAATAAATTAATTACAAGTATCAAATTATATGCAATTGTCACTGTTTGCGCACAATAAAAACATAAAATCACCAATAAATAACAAAACACCATACAATAATAGTTGATAAGTAATATTTATA
This sequence comes from Tipula vernalis, assembly GCA_958295665.1. Lineage (NCBI taxonomy): Eukaryota > Metazoa > Arthropoda > Insecta > Diptera > Tipulidae > Tipula > Tipula vernalis. Next base: position 162,797,937 of record OY282560.1, on the reverse strand, counting down.
AGAAGAGTAAAAAGCATTTAGTAAAATTATAATATAAGAAAATATAAAGGGCTGAAACCTCTTAAGGTGATCTGAACTTAGGTCTTGATTAATTCAACTCCCAAATCAATCCCGAAATGAACTTCTTAAGTTAATCTCTTAACTCAACCTCTATATCAATCGCAACATAATTATAAACGCAATCAGCACAATAATGGCCAACCCAGCCATTCATTAAATCACCAAATTAACCCTTAATAAACTTTCAAATCAACCCTTAACCTAACTCCAAATCAATCCTTAAATAATTCCCCAACCGTACAACTCACACCGCAATGAAAGCTAGCTAAATCCTAATTCTACGTCAACTCAACTAAGCTCGACCCAAATCTCAACCTTGTGCTCAACTCTACACTAATGTTCCAACCCAATCCCAAAATTAACTCGATTCGAAAGCTGAATGCGTGTATGAACTCAACTCAATCTCACCTCCCACTAAACCTTAAACTCGACCTCAAATTAATCCCTGACCGAACTTCTCTTTCAAATCCAACTCAATTTCAGCTCCAACCCTACTCACCATCATACCGGTATACGTAACTTGGTACCATCATAACCTTAAACAATGATTCCATCATACCATTATTCCATTATACCATCATACAATCATGACACTATACTATTAAACCATCTTACAATCGTACCATTGTGCCATAGTGACGTCGAACCATCACACAATGATGTACATCTTACCATCAATACACCATCATAAAATCGTACCATCGTACCATCATACCGTCCCTATTATCTTACCATGATACCATCGTACCATCGTACCATCATACCATCATATAATCATACCATCGTACCGTCAGGTCATGATATCATCATATCATCCACCGGTCATACCATTTACCGTCATACCATCATACCAATCCAATCGTATCACTATATCATCGTATCATCACACAATCATACTATCATATATACCATCTTACCACGATACCATCATGCAATCGTACCGTCTTATCATAGTACCATCATAACATATAACCATCATACGATCATTCAATTATACCATCATGCAGGTTTTACACTTCAAACTGAACTATTTACATTTAAATTGGACCTTTAACATTCCAAATAAAACTTTTTATATTTCAAATTGAATCAAAAGCGTTGGGAATGGGATTCTAAAATAATTTTTGGATAATGTTTAGTAATCTAGTCAATAAGAATATATAGCTATCAACCGATTATAATGAATTTTGACGTTTCCAACGAAAAGAAGGAAATGTGACCCCACAATAATTTTTAGACGAGGTTGTGAGAAATATGTCAATATGGCTTCTATAATGTTGTCTATTTAGGTTTCTGTGAATCATGTAACTATTGAGATTTCTTTAAGACAACCTAAACATACTTAACCTCATCTAAAAATCATTTTAAAATCTCATTTCCAAAACTGATGTCAAATTTGCCTAAAATCCGTTAAGAAATAGATAAGTTACATACTAATTGGCAATTCATATAATTTGCTAAAGGTTCAATTTGAAATGTAAAAAGTTTAATTTGAGGCTTGAGATATTAACAGTGACCTTTCTTAAGTCTTAAACAGTATTTGTGTAAGGTTTGGTTCAAATCGGTCTAGTCGTGTGGATTTGTTTAAATATCGTACACATATGCTGTACATACATACCAACACTCACTTTATTTTATAGATTGCTCAACTGCTCACTAAACACTGGTCCAACACCATTTCAACCTCAATTCAACCCGCAAACGGCCCCCATCTCATCCTTCAACCCAACCGCAAGCTCTCTTTCAACTCAATCCTCAAACCAGCATATAAAAAATAATTGGTTTACTGCCTACTACATCTCAATCCAACCCCAACTCAACTCCAACTTAACTTCAACCCCTAACTAAAACCTTCAACTCAACCCCAAACTGAATGCCCAATTCAATATTCAAACCAGCATATACAAAAAATTGGTAAATATTCCTATAACCAGGTGTTTTGGGTCAATTCGTATGGCAGGTACCCCACCCTCCTGACACACAGGTTCTAAAAGCTTTTCAAATCTCGGCCTTGACCATAGAAACAGATTGGCAAAAAAAAAAATTGTAAATCGAACAAGCCGTTCTCGAGATACCATGGGTACAGACATACAGACATCCAGACATCCAAACATCCAGCCAGACAGACGGACAATTTTTTTTTGTTGCTTTTCTAGACACAGGCACTTTCAAAACGTCGAGCAAAGTGGTTTTGGACCAACCAAATTTTTGATCATTTTTGACAGGATTTCAATACTTTGGTCATTTTAGACCGAAGAAAATTTGAAAAAGAAAATGTTAACGCAGAGAAAAAATTAAATAAACCAAAGCATACCGTAAATTTGGAAAAATGCCCGGGTATCCAGGTACCCGATACCCGAGAATACGAGACCTAGATGGAACTGGCCTGTTTCTTAACAGATTACGATGAAATTTGACATGTGCATTGGAAATGAGATTCTAAAATGATTTTTGGATGAAGTTCTGGAATATGGCCAATTAGTATTGAACTTATCTATTTCTTAAATTTCTTTCTTGTCTATCTCTTTCTCTCTATGTACGATAGAAATGAGATTCTAGAATGATTTTTAGATAAAATTTTGGAATATGTCCCAGTAGGATGGAACTTTGCTATTCCTTAACCGATTATAATGAAATTCGAGACTGGAAATGAGGATTTAAAATAATGTTTCTAATTCCGAAACTCTACACTACCATTAGTAGATTCAATACTGCGGCGAGTTTTCGCGACACGCTATATTCAAACCACACTTCAAAGCGAAACTTCTAACCGAAACTTTATTACAGAGATAATATTAATTGTTTAGCAATTGAAATAGTGCGTTTACACTGTCCCAAAGGAACGTCAACAGCTGCGTGATTCACAGAAACCTAGACAGACAACTTTATAGAAGCTATATTGACAGAAACCTGAACAGACAACTTTATAGAAGCTATAAAAATAATTTTTGGGTCACATTTCCTTATGTTCGTTGGAAACGTCAAAAGTCATTATAATCGGTTAAAGATAGCTAGGTTATATTCTTACTGACCATATTCCAGAACTTTATCTAAAAATCATTTTAGAATCCCAACACATATGTCAAATTTCGTCGTAATCTGTTCAAAAACAAGTCAGTTCCATCTAGGTCTCGTATTCTAGGGTATCGGGTACCTGGATACCCGGGCATTTTTCCAAATTTATAACTACCCGAATACCCGGGTAGTTGCTTCTGATTTCGCGAAAAAATTCTTAAGCACCCTGTAAACTTTCCGTTATTTATCTGCAATATATATGTTGGATTTGGTATCAACGCAATTCCACAAAATATCTCTTTCAACCTGAGGTAATGATGAAGGCAATAAATATTTGGTTTACGATAATAAAATTTTGATGATGTACGTTAATGGATTTTTTTTGTGAAAAATCGATCTGTTGCATTTTGAATTTCGTACAAGACGGATATATTAGCTGGAAACCTACAAATTGGGGGCTCAAACAATTCCAACAATACATTACGAGGAAATTATTATTGGAGAAACAGCAAAGAAGAGTAAGGAAAAAATTGGTTTTTTGTCTAAGTGAAAAGTGTAGTATGATTACCAAACCAAAATTAATCGATCTGAAGCACTTATTTTATTCTGTTGCGATTTGGCCAAAGTGTCGTTTTATAAATTTTGTGTCAAGTTTCGTGTGAAAATCATTTAATATGGGCAGTAAAAAAAGAAGCCGAAAAGATAAAGAAGCGCAAAATAGCACAACTTTGGATAATACATGCAATGCAAACATTTCAGCAGTAATTAAAGAAATGCAGAATAGTTTGGTGGAATCAAATAAAGAAGTAGAAGAATGCATATCACTATTGGTTGAGAAAAATCAAACGCCAGAAGTCTCGCATACAGAAGAATTATTAAAAAAAGAACGTGAAATTGAACAGTTACGTACAGAAATTGAAACGTTAAAACAACAATCGGGTACGTCGGATGACACGAGTTTTCAAAAATATACGTACGGGGATATGAAAGGCATGTTTAATAAATTCAGTGGCAGTGGCTCATATACAACAATATAAAATCGTGGATAGCGGATACCGAAAGGATAGGACGACGAGTAAGATGGTCCTATGACGATTTATTTATATATGGACGGAAATCACTAGAAGGATCGGCAAAATTGGCGTTAAGGTCAAGGTCAGATATAGATAACTGGGAATTGAAACAGTTCTTAACAGGCGAATTTCATATACCCAACCGCATAGCAGAAAAATAATTAAGCAATTAGAAGCCTGAAAAGATTAGATTATTTACTAGTACTGCGCGAGCTAGGTTCATTAATTCAATTAGATGAGTTATCGATTATTGAATATATTATCGACGGAATAATCTACACCAAAGAAAATAAGGTTTTACTTTATGGAGCGCAGAATATTGAACAATTTAAATCCAAATTACAATTAGGTGTATGAGAATTATAAGTTAGACAGTCCAGAACGGGTAACAACTAATACTTCAAATCACAATAAACTTAATTGTGGTGAAGAGGGACACAAGTCCAAATTTTGTCAAAGAAAAGCTGATGGTACAAAATGTTTTAGATGCAATCAATTCGGGCATTTAGCAGATAAATATCCGTCAAAAGCTAAAGTTGAATTCGCCACAATTCCAGGTACCAACCACTACACAATCGACGAAGACTATTGAAGTAAATGGTCAACCTGTACAACGACTAATAGATACAGGGAGTGACGCCACATTCATAACTAATGACGGTTATGTTACAGTGATGGCTATTTCCACGCTCATCTTACCAAAGGCTATTTCTACGCTCATCTTAAGATTGATGAAGAACATTTTAAAGCAAAATATTTATCGTTTCCACAGAAAATATGCATCATCAAATGATTATTGGGAAAGATGTTTGCAGGGCACTCGAATTACGATGAATGGAACAGAAATCTATGGAAAATGAGGAGGGTATGCTGCGCTGTTCCAATGTAACTCAAGAATTCTAGCATAAAATTGGAGAAACAACACCTGTGAAGTTAAACATTATCTTAAAATTCGACAAAACAATATATCAACCATCCAGAAGATTGGCTCCAGCAGAGAAGGTCGAAATGAAGAAGACAATAGCAGAATGGTTACAGAACAAAATTATTGTATGTTGCCGATCCGAGTACGCCAGTCCAATCGTGTTGGTAAACAAAAACGACCACATCAAGCGTCTGTGTGTTGATTATAGGAGGCTCAACAAAGAAATCGTCATGGATTCACTTCGATTCAGATCGATCAGCTATACAATTCGCAAATTTTTACAACGCTTGATTTGAAAAATGGGTTTTTTCATGTGGATGTAGTGGAAGAAAGTCAAAAATTTACTGCGTTTGTTACCCCGAAATAACCAATATCAATTTCTGAAACCACCATTTGGATGAAGTACATCTCCGACAGCGTTTCAGCGCTTCATAAATTACATATTTCATCCAATGACTATGAACAATCCTGTGTTGATATACATGGATGACATTATTATTCCATCCAAGGACGAAGGCAAAGGGATTGACAAACTAAAAGCAGCTCTAGAAATAGCTATTGAATACGCTTTGATCATTAACTGGAAGAAATGCCAATTTCTGTACAAAAAAATAGAATACTTAGGCTATGAAATTGAACAGAGATCAATTAAGCCATCCATTAAGCAGATGTTAGCTGTGAGAAACTTTCCTGACCCGAATTCCATAAAGACGCTTCAGAGTTTCCTTGGGTTAACTGGATATTTTCGAAGATTCGTCCAAAACTACTTCATAATCGCAAGGCCATTATCGAACCTGTTGAGGGAGGATGTCCGGATGTTCCAGTTTGGCGTTCTGGAGAAAGAGGCATTTAAAAAATTGAAAGATCAGTTAGTGAAACAGCCGATACTACAAATATATAATCCAGTTGCAGTGGGTAGGCTCAGAGGTAAGCTGAGAATTTCACCCAGTTTTTTATTTCAGTAGGAAGATATCTCCTGATCAAGAAAGATACTCAAGTTACGAGTTAGAAGTCTTAGCAGTCATTTTAGCTTTAAAGAGATCCAGAGTTTATCTATTAGGAATCAGATTTTAGAAAATCACTGATGTACAGCATTCAAAATGACGATCGAAAAAAAAAAGAAATTTTACCACGAATTGCTGGATGGGCATCAATGCTGCAAGACTACGACTTTCAATTGGAACATCGCCCGGAAAGCAAGTTGAAACACGTAGATGCATGTGATGGTAATCACAAATAACACAATTGATAAGTTCAAATCAGCTCAGAAGGATGACGAAACTCGAGCTATTTTGGCGATACTGGAACATCGGCCATTCGAAAATTATTCAGAAAAACAAGGTGTGCTGTACAATGATAATGCTGAAGGGCGAAGCCTATTGCGTGTTCCAAGGACGATACAGAGAGAACTCATCAAAACCATACAAGACCAAGGCCATTTCGGTTGCTGACAGGGGAACAGCTTTCACTTCAAGAGTTTTCGAAGATTATTGCACCCATCGCAATATTGAACACGTGCTGATTACGACAGGGGTCCCAAGAGGCAACGGGCAAATCGAGAGGATTCACGAAATAATTATACCGGCACTAACTAAGTTTTCCTTGAGTAATTCAGGGGACTGGTATAAACATGAAACCAAATTATAGCATTACCTAAATTCCAGCAGAAGACGTACGATTGGCGGAAACGTTAGAAGTCGAAGTTGCTGATCATTTCATGCGGACAAGAGCCGTTATTCGAGATAAAGCCAAACAGAATATAGTATATTAACTATCCAAGCCGAAAACCAAAGAAGTTACAACAGGAGAAGGAAATCTGCAACGTTATACAAGGAAGGCGACAACGTAGCTATCAAGAGGACGCAATTCGGTAGTGGATTGAATTTATTTCTGTTATGTTTTAAGAGACAACATGAAGATCAGAATTCCAATAGTACATTTGCCGAATATATGAAAAAGTGGTATACTAATTCAATGACATCCGAGGAAGAATAACCTGATGCAGAGGAGCATGACAATCTTGCAGTATAAAGTAACATCATCACCGTTCATTATGCAACCTGATATTTTAGTAAACCAGCGACAGCTTACCCATTAAAACACCATCGATGTTCAACCTAATGAAGACGAGATTACTGGAATAAGACGACATTCAGGAAATTTAACGAAGATAATGAAGACTTAGTATGGGGAACACAAAAACGATCTAAATTTTTGAAAGACGATTTAAAAGACGAGCGGAACGATCATCGAGATTAAAAGGGTAATTGGCCGGGCCGGCGCAATTCGCAGGAGGGCCGAGTTGTAGGATTTGATATCAACGCAATTCCACAAAACATCTTTTTCAACCTACTATAATAACGAAGTCTATAAATATTTGGTTCAACGCAATCCTACAAAATATCTCGTTCAACCTGAGTTAAGACGGTCGCAATATAATTTAAATAAAAAATATTTTGTAAAAACATTGATGTTGTGTTTTAATATTGCGATAGACGATAGGCGTAAAAATATTAGCTGGAAACCTACATATATAGTATATATATAATATCAGAGCCCTCTAAACCAGATATTATAAAAAACGCGGGAAGGCAAAAATGTGCATCATATTCTAGATTGCCAGGGACGGTAGAACACACGCGCTACAAGAACTTAGCAAAGAAAGGCGACACAAATAATAGCTGAAGTCACTGTTTATTACTCTAAACTATTTATTGCGGTGTTTAAGAAGCTAGAGGAGATAAACCCACTTCTCTCTCAAGAACTGCTAGTAAATTTGAAAAGCGAAGTTGATGGAGGGCGTCAAAAAGAAGTAATTTCAATATTACTTTATTTGCATCACGGCACTTATCCAAAAGAAGATGAATATTTAAATTTTGCACCTAAACTTTCTACAAAACAGTTGACTAGTTAGATGATTTTTAATATGTTTCGAAGATTGTAGGAGAATTCAATCCAGTTTCGAACTGATGAGCTATGAAAAAATCAATCTTCTCATCAGGCCGCGGCGACTGGACTGATTATACCACAATTTACGTTCTATATATACAGAATGTGCTGTACTTTAAGTACTAGCGAATCGTACTAATACAGATGAATTCTCTTACAATTTTTTTTTTCTTCTTCACGATATTCACACTGCTCTGTGTGTAAGCTAATTTTTACTTTTTATTAATTTTTTTTGTTGAATGTTAATTAATTCATGTAATTTCTAATATGCTACCGGTGGTTAGACCATTTTCGTTGAATTACTGTTCGTAAATACTAATATACTTCTCGTGTTAATCGAAACACAATTAAAATGGCCTAATCACCGGTAGCATATTACAAATTACATGAATTAATTAACATTCAACAAAAAAAAAAAAAAAATTAATGACCAGTTAGCTTTTATTACGCTTAGTCTCGACACAATCGAGACTTAGTCCCGACACAAAACAACATTGGAATGGCCAATAGTGAATATTATGTAACTTGAACTAACCTGCCTTTATTGAATATAAAGGAAAAACCTGTGTGGTATAATGGTATAGGTACGATGATATGATCATATGATGGTAGGATGGTATGATGATATGGTGATATAATGGTATGATCGTACGATGGTGCGATGGTATGGTAGTATCTTGGTAAGATGGTTTATATAATGGTTTGATTGTGTGATGTTATGATGATATAATGGTATGATTTTATATATGATAGTACATTTGATGGTATGACGATGTTTATTCTAGAACGATTGTGTGATAGTATGATAGTATGATAGTATGACGGTATAATCGTATGACAGTTGAATGGTATAATTATATCATGGCCTGATGGTATGATGGTATGATTGCATGGTGGTATGGTAATACGATGGTACGATGATACGACGGTATGTTGGTATGAAGGTTTGATGAATTGATCGTAAGGTATCCAATCTAACCATGATATGCTGGTATGATGGTGCTATAATTCGATTTTACTATCCTACATTATTATGATTGTATGATGGTTTAATAGTATAGATCTCATGATATTATGATGGTATAATAGAATAATCGTATGATGGATTGATTGTTTAAGGTTATGATTGTATGTTGCTATTATGGTATGATGGTGAATAGGGTGTGAGTTAAAATTGAGTTGGATTTGAGTGAGAACTTCGAGCGGGTCGAGTTGAGTTATGATTAAGCTCAAGGGTTTAATTAGCTTGCATTGGGGTTAAGTGAGTTGCTCGGTTTGGGAATTATTTAAGGGTTTATTTGGGGTTAGGTTAAGGGTTGATTTTAAGGTTGATTTGGGGTTGATTTGACGATTGGGTTGAGGGTTTGGTTGACGGTTAAACTGGTGATTGTGATTGAGTTGGAGGCTTAGTTGTAAATTAAGAGGTTGAGCTAAATAAAGATTGACTTAAGAAGTTCAGTTAGGGATTGATTTGGGAGTTGGATTGACCACCTTTTGAGGTTTCAGACCTTTATATTATACAAAGTACTTTTACGTAGTTCAAATTAAAAAAACTGCACATTATTGAATTTTAATGAATGTTGGCAAAATGAATGTAGCCTTGACCAATGATTATTTTAGTGGAACGTTTGTTTTCGCGGCTATTGCGGTTAGCGCCATGACTTAAAAAAAACTCTACTTCGACTTTCTTTTAACAGAGTGCTCATGAAGTGTTGTAGTTTATTCCTAGCAATTTATAGATTAATTTACTTTTGGGTTACGAGTTTAAATGAAACGAGATTATGAAAACTAATTTTTAGCCTTTAGTAGAAATACATATATATGTACAATTAAGTTAATTAAAATTTAATTGCGAAATTAAAGACGGGTTACACGCATAATGAATTTGAAAAGTAAAGGAGTAAGCAAGTATGATTTTCATATAATTCTTGGCGAATTAGGTTTCTTCACTATAACACACACCACCACTATAATATTTAAGTTAACTAACTTTCAAATAAACAATTCAAGGTTAGTAATTTTCAGTTTATAATTTTGTGTTAAAAACCACACTACTCGAAAACATGCACACATTTTATAATTACTCAATAGTTACCTGGATTCAACAATAAAATATCTGAAATAGTTCCCACAATTAGATGAGATTTTGGTGCCGGAAATTTCTTGTGCAAATGATATTCCAATTTTGTTTGCAGCCAAAGATTGTATATAACTAATAATGCGAGCAGGGAAATTATTATCCCAATAACGATTAATAGAAAATTCATTTTTAATAATTCGAACTTCTTAAGAAAAACTGTTGAGAAACGTTGAAATGAAAATCGTTTTTATACATAACCGAACTTTTGTAAACATTTTTTGCGGGATGTACAATAATTAAAATTCAATTAGATTGTATACAGTTTAGTTTAGGTAACTGATGATTAATTTACGTTACCGTGATTGGTCCTTTTGATTTTGTAGTTTAACAGACTTATGTGAATAAAAAAGTTGAATTATATCCTTTTTAATAGTCACATCAGAAGCAGTTTCCGCAAATCTTGAATTTAGAACTTTACTCTTAGAAACTGTTACAAAAAGGCGATTTTCCAACTTTCCAATAAAACATATGTCGGTAATTTGGTAAATGGAATAAAATATATTGAAGTGGTTTGATACCTCTGAAAATTGTTAAAATTCGTCATGAATCAGCGGCGAATTTATTGATGGTCCAGATTAATAATTTTTTTAAATTATTTTATTACTCGGGGTGACTAATCTTGAACAACGGTTGTGTTGTACCCAAAAATATAACATCAACGTATAATCAATCATTCTTGTGTGACCATTGTAGCAGTAGACCACGAAATAAAATTATACTTCTACTCAGTGGAATTAAATTTAGTCTTTGTGTGTGTGAACTATAGTATGATAATTTTGGTAAAGCCGAAAATAAAATAATAATCCAAAATCGGAGTGAAATTTGGTTTGCAATTGGCACCTATATTGAAATCTTGAGAGGTGAGATAAATTCGTATATTTCTGTTTGTAATTTCTGGTATTTATGGAAGTAACGCAGAACGGTTTCTTTTGTTCGCCACAGATATACCAAAGTCCAGCTGATCTGCGGTTGGAATTCACGAGCCACTCGAGAGGCCTGTCGGTGGTTACCGGACAGTGGCTCACAAGAGTTTTTTTTTTTGTGGATTATTCTATCACGTAAAGAGTAAAAAAATAAAAGGGAAATCCATCGACAAAGTATTGGGTATAAAACAACGGCACCTAATTCTGTTTTGAATCCACCTGTTAGTCATGATCAAGACGGAATTTCAACAATTAGATTGTGTTTAGTGTATTTGCTTTATTTTTTTTGTTCGTTTAAAGACATATACAGACAGATTTTAATGTCCAGTAGTGAATTATCTAAATGAAAAATCATAAAAAATTATAAAAAGGAAGAAAAAGCGAAGAAAATTTTTTTTGTTTTTTTTATTATAAATGTATTAAAACTGTAAATTTAAGAAATCAGTATTCCTGTATTGTTAAATAAGTTCAGTTAATTAAAATAGTTTGTGTTTAGAAAAGTTAAAAGTGAAGCAAAATTTTGTACTTGATTTAGGGTAAATTCCCAACTATTTGGTGATTACCGTTACACTAATCCATTTTTCACAGCAAGCAACGGAAGAGCTCTACCGGAGGCTGACTATGAATAAGGTGAGTGATTAAACGATTTGTCTTATAATCGTAATGTTATCGCGAAAGAAAATTTGGTCATAATTTTCAAACACTTAAAAATTTTGTTTCACCTAAAAATATTTCATTAGGTTTTCATTTTTTTTTTTTTTTTGTTTTGTTTCTTTTTCTTATAATTTTTCCATTTAACTTATTTGTTTATATTAGAATTAACTAGAACAAGTTTGAACCAGTTATTAATAATAAAAGATGTAAAAGCGTAATATATTTAATAAATTCCGTTATAATGGTAACGGTAAAATTTAAATATATTCTTTAAATTTCCTAAATTTCATAATGTGGTAAATGTTTTTCTTTTGGTGAGGTGAAGTGCTTCGTGACATGTGATCTAAAATTTGTGACCAGCCTGGGGTATTATTCAGTTTTGTTATTTTTTGTTTTTTTTTTAAGTAAGTATCGCACATCATGTAAAATTTGAACGGAAATTATTAATAATAGCGGCTTAAATTGAACCCCGATTTTTCACTGATCGCTATCCACGCTTCTAGGATGTGCTGCCGCTATAGTTCCGTTACAAAACAAGAGGGCAAAAAATGCAAGGTTCAGTCATACCAAAGAAATTATTTTGAAAGTCCTTTTTGGCAATTGTTATGGTGTATCTCCGTAACGATTATTATTCGATACGTTCAGTGGCAGAACTATAAAATGACAAAACCTTGCTGCTGTTCTCGACGCAAACAAAGAGCCAGTCAACTTTTCGTTTATTATTTCTTACTTTATTGTATTTCATATTATAGAATGCAAAAGCTATACTTAAGAGAGATATACTACTGAGGTTATCTCAATTATGTAAGTCACTTACTTCAGTAAATTTATTATAAATTTGATTTCTGGTTTGACCAATACTTTAATATGATAAAACCCTGTAACGGTTTTTAAACCTTTTGGAATCGTTTTCTTTTCTACTATTTTTGTACAATATGGGAAATGTATAAGTGCAGCCTTCACCATTTTCATAAAATTTGGGTGCAACATATTTGACAGGAATATCTAACCTCTAATCTTGATGCATACAATTTTTCAATTGAGGTCTTTAAAAAAATGACAACTTAACGGGGTGAAAAATATGTTTTACGCGAATGTTTTTAAAAAATATGAAGCAGATTTCAAAAGGCGCAACATAAATTTTTATTGTTGAATGAGCAAAAATTAAAAAAAAAAGAAAAATGTTGCAGTTGCAGATTCATTGTCGCGAGATACTACATTTTTAACTTCGTCAAGTTGCCATTTTCTTGACGATCTCAATGGACATATTTCATGCAGCGATTTTTAGGTTCTGTTTAGTTTTTAATGCAATTTCAAAACCTGAGGGCGTTATTCTGGTAAATTTTTTATTGTAATTAGACCTTCAGCCTACGTATGTTATTTCGCCATCTCAATCTCCAATTTTTCGATTTTCATTTTCAACAAATATTGAAAAGTAAGTAAGCAAGGTAAAATTCCACTTCTTCTACAAATGGTACAACTTTTAGTTGTATAGTGTAAATAATCAAAAATTTAGGGAACAACAAATATTGCTTACAAAGCCCATAGTGTAAACGCACCTGAATACTTCTTTGATTCATTTTTATCTATTCTTTGATGATCTTCCCCAAACATAAATTTTTGAATATTCGGAATGAATGGAAGTCCAGCCCTTTCTCTTCGGCAGTTGTAGGCTTCTCCACTTTTGAATAAAGCTTCATCAGGTTTAAATTCAGTAATGACCTTCGTACTCGAACTTTCTTGTCAATCAATTTTAAACAACAATTTCGAATAAATCTCATAACGTAGACAAATGTTCGACGGGTGCCCTTAAAATTCTGTGAAAAGTGCGTGGAGAAATGTGACATCCTCAAAAATCTTCATGGACACATTTTACACTATCTGCCGTGCGCACTTGGCGAAACACACTTAATACACACATTTTTAAAAAAACACTTGTTTTAATATTTCGCAAATTTTATAGATTTAAAAAAATCACTCGATCAATTTCGGCTTGTTAGGCCATCATCAGGAGTACCTACTAAAAATTGTTTAGTAGACACTCCTGATGGTGGCCTAACAAGCCGAAATTGATCGAGTGATTTTTTTAAACCTATAAAATTTGCAAAATATTAAAACAAGTGTTTTTTTAAAAATGTGTTTATCTTCATAGACAGCCGACAGAGCAAACTTCACGGATTGTTTTTCAAGTATTCCACCGGTTAAGGGAGATCGTCTTGGAATCGGCGGCCACGAAAATTCGTCACATTAAAAAAAAAATTTGACCGCGAAACCAAAATTCGGAGTCCACAGTAATCATCCGCCGACTAATAAAATCGGCAGGACTCAAATTACCATGTCGCCATACCCTCGAACTATGAAGTTTCCTTTTGAATATTGGAGACACGGTGAGCAATCAATATGTTCCAATAAACAAATCTTCTGACTTCCAACTCATGCAACACTTCTCTCTTGAGACGAGAGAACAAATCGGTTATCATTTTTGCAGCTAAAAGCTGTTTTGCAGCTAAAAGAGCAAAAATTATTGTTTTAGTCGGAGCAACTCTAGGTTTGGTGCAAACCAATCTAGATGAGATCGCACCCTCATGTTGTCCGCATCGCAAATACATACAAGTCCCGTTCACCTTCTCACTTGCATCCAAAAAAACATGAATTTCAATTAATTTATAGTCACCCTTGGATATGACGAAACGTGGTATTGGAGAAATCTTTTAAAAATAATAACCGTGATCTAAATTTAACCCATTTCCCAGTGAGATCATTATCTAAGGGTTCGTTCCAATCAATTTTGAGTTTCCAAAGTTTTTGATGTAAAATCTTGCCAAACCAGCTTGCCATTTCCTATAAGACCACTCGTTTAGTAACATAGATAAAAACAACTGTTTCAAGCTGCCAAATTGCTCGATGCTCAAATAATGCTCTCAATGACGCGGTTCAATTGACGAAAGGATGGTATCATTATTGGCGCAAAATTGACTTAATCTAATACCACCCCATTTTAGAATTACGATTGATTGATTGATTCAACATTTTTACAAATGCTTAATCGAATTTGATCCAATCATCATATCATCCACATAAAAATTTGGTCGAAATATTCGAGCTCCAATATTGAATGTATCCTGCACATTGTCATGGTGCAGAGACGGAGAGTTTTGATTGTTTCATCTTTGTTGTTGCGCTATAAAATCACACAAACAAATCGAACAAATCGTCTTGCAGTTTCGGCCTTGAATGAAGGATCTCATTTAATGCGACACCAGAAGACGTCTTACAAGATGCGTCGACAACCACTCGCAACTTGGCAATATCATCACGCTGTGGTGGGCATAAAAGAATGTGGAGTTAACAGTTAACATTTGTTTCATTTCAGGCTGCTTATCCGATCTTTTTTCCAAGTTCAAGAAGCGTCTAATAGCTATTGAAAATGATTCTCCCAACAGTGTTGGATCCTTTGAAAAAGGATTCGGTATTTCGACGAGTACGAAGAACATAATGATCTTCGCACTCCTGATCTTTACAACTCAAATCTAATTCATGTGTAGGGAAAGCCTCTGCTACCCAAAACTGCTGAACAAGCTCACTTAATCTCTCATTAGACTCAGTTGGTAAGCCTTCTTGGGTGCTAAAGACTATTACAAAAAATTTGTCTGAGCATCGGATATTTTCGGAAGTATTATTGCATCAATTTTCAACTTTATTGATGTGTCGAAATGAAGCGTTAACGTAATAAAGCACCATGCCTTTAATGTTGTAACCGTATTGCCAATCCCATCTAAAATAATGAAAGACCTTCGCCGTTCTACATTCAACGTTTGCACTAATCGTTCAGAGATGAAATTTGTAGTTGCATCACTATCTATTAGGATATGTCTAGGAATAATCGATCCGTTGTCATCAAATACAATGACTGTAGCTGTAACGAGGATTGCTGACTCGTCAACAATTGATTCTGAAATTAGAAGTGTTTTGTAAGCGACTCCAAAACTCGATGACAGTTGTGCAGAAGGCCCGATCAAAATGAATCAGTGTATGATATGACCCTTATAGGCCTTATAGAAGCGGTAATTATGTTTTGTTTTAAGGCGGACGACGCATAATTACATCCGTTTAACACCATGGTATCGATCCACGGGCCCTAAGGCAAGACATTTTGGGCATTGCTGCAAATTGGGGTATGGCGGCATGGTTAGCTTTAACTAGACGACCATTTCCCAATACAGACCGCTTTGGTTTGTTAAATTATTTTTTGTTATACCCGGTTTCTCTAGAGTAGAGGCACGTTATTAGTCGATTCTTCACACCTCTCCAGATTGTGATAGCGTTCAACTGCTTCAACTTCGCACTTACTTGATCGACGATTTCACAGACATTTTCCGAGGATTCTTCACTCACTTTATTCATCTATACAATTTCATTAATGTGAGACTGCAAAATCAACGCCTTGTTCGCCTATCGAGTACACAAAGCCTTCCACTCACTTTTAAAATTGTCCTGCGAAGTTTCGATCCGTGACATGATTCGAACATGATTTTACAAATCTAAACCGTTCAACATCATTTAAATCGGTTTCATTTATAATCATAGTATGGTCAACTCGTTTTTAAAATCAGTCCAATTACTGTAAGATCCACTGAATTTTGGCGGCTCGAATTTTGGTAACTTGACATTCTTTGTTGAAACTACAATCGATTGATTTTGGAAAGCATTCAAATCTGGATCTATTTTAACAACGACCACCTTCTCATCGTTCAAACGTTAGGAGTGCCGCTTAAGCGTTAATGTAGTTTTTGTGAATCAACTTGTTCAATTATTAGCTAGTCGTTCTTCAAAAACCTTTGATAATGCAATTCTGGTTGCTCTACCTGAACTTTGAGTTAAGAAATATCCGATGTTCTCTGCGAGCGGAAATCCACCAAACTTGATATATTTTCAACGAGCTTCACAAATAAAATAATTAAAACACAAACGGCATTAGCGGAGCTTGTTGTAGGTTCATCTTTCTTTTCTATTGCCACATATTGAAAAATGAATAAATTGGTGATGTCTGACAGATAGTATACATATTGTTACGTTTTTCCCTTGTCAATCTGGATTGTGAATAAAACAAATCACTTCAATTAATTACAAACGAAATTATTTATTGAACAATAAAAATAATTTAATATTTAATTTATTAACAATAATTCACAAAATCACTTTTTATAATATTCGCACAATTTTACTGATCACTTATAATTTTTATATCGCACTAATTCACTTTTTAATTATTCTATTTAATCTGTACAATGTCGCTATCCAAATACTTATGATCCAATTGGATCTCATTCGCCTTTTTATATACTTCAACTAAACTTCTTGAAATGTCATCCTCTTTCCAGTAAGAATATCTCGTACAATGTAAAAAGTTGTAACATAGAAAATTTCCGTTTTGGTACAATAAACAAATTATCAAACACCCTAACCTAGGTGTCACTAGTAGGTACTACTAACAGTAAACTTTGTGCTATTAATTAACTTATTCTATTCTACCCTACATAGGTGTCACCGTAACAATACGAATTTTATACATATTGTTACGGTGACACCTAGGGTAGAATAGTAAGTTATTTAATAGCACAAACTTTACCTTACTAAAATGAAATTTTCTGTGATAAAATCTGTTCTAAATATTTCTAGACTATTCTTACTGGAAAAGTCTTGAACTTTCTAGAAGCTTTGGTTTGAGTATATAAAAAGCGAACGAGATCGAATTTGATCATTTGTATTTGGTAAGCAGTAGTGTGAAGATTAAAAGGAATTAAAAAGTGTTTTAGTGCGAAATTTATAAAACGTGATTTTGTCAATTTTTGTTAATAAACTGAGTTGTATTAATTTTTGTGCTCAATAAATAAATTAGGAGGTAGTTTGCTTTTTTCACAATCCGGAAGAAAATAATCTTGATTTTGGAAAGGAAGTAACGGAAGTGGAAAGCATAGAGCAGAAAGAAGATGATAAACAACTGTTGGTTGAAAGGACACAAGAATCTTCTAAAATTTCAGTGTGGGGGAACAGATGGGTGTAATGAAGGAATCAAACGAACAACAGCTAGGAGAAATTCAAAACCAGATGGCACATTCATTGGTGCAGCAAGGAGTGCATTCAGACCAAACAATGATACATCAATTGCAGAAAATTGAACAGTCAACCCAAAAGAAGGAACTACAAAACGAGCGGCAGTTGAGGACGATAAACCATTTAAATCAAGAAATGAAACAACAAATAGAGAAAATTGAACAACCAATAAAAATTATAGGGCGTTAGATGGGGGAAATTGCCGAAGACCAAAAGAAAATGAACGAGAAAATTCTAGAATTGTCTACAAATGTGGAAGGCGAAATAGAGAAACTGCAAATGTAATTTAAGACGGAGATTGAAGAAAAATTTCAACGTCTCGAGAAAAAGCTAACTGCTGTCAAGGCAATTGGAACAATGACGCAAGTCGTTCAGATCGTTCACTCAATCAAATTAAAATCACCAACACTCGACGCAACAATATCTTTCGTCATTTTCAAATTTCAATGTGAAAAGACGACCAATCAAAATCATTAGAATGAAGAACATCTTGTTGCAGCGCTAATAGTGGCCCTCTGGATCGGAAGTACAGCAGTGACTACAAGCGCGAAATATAGTATTCGAGATCCAGAGACACGCAAGGCGGTGATGTTGTCACCTAAAGCGACTGTAGCGGTTCACCCAATTCACGCTACACATATTCAACCACAATATATTTCATAGCATCGCACATTCCAACACAAATGCACATTGGGTGACACACGTCGTCTGAACGCACTTGACACGAGAAACAAAATACACGACGTGATGACCAATACAAAACAATAAATAAATTCTCTCTCCATCTTCAGTCGGCTCACGAATTTCAATACGGTGAGTATTAATAAAATCGTGGTGGAAAATAATAAATAAAAATGTTAAAAATTAATTAAATAATTAAAATTTATTAAAATAAATTAAGTTGTGTACAGTTTATTTATTTTGGGTATTTTTACACGACCTTCGCGGAAACCGTTGCTTTTGCGTTAACTATCGAGACTGTGCTAGAATATGATGAACAGACCGTCATTATTTATTCGCCAAATGAAAGCGGCAGGCTTAGGTGACAAGTTGGCTCACAAGGAGAAAAGCAGGAATCGGATGAAGAAATGGCAACAGTCGGAAACGTGGAAAGATTACAAGCCAATTTGAAGGAGCAGAAGCTGGCTTCGCCGATACTGGAGCAACTCCAACAAAGGTGCTAATAAAAGGGAAAAAGATCGAAACTCGTTGCTCTCCAGGAAACTCAGTGGTCTAAATGTACAGACCATGTGTTCCAAGGCTAAAAGTTTGTATTATGTGAAATACATTTATAATTATTATCTTAAATTAAATTTAACCATAACAGGATTTTTCGTCCTTAGCACTAAATCCGCGATAAATACAAGTTCACCCCGTTTCGTCACTTGTTCCAATTGAAAATCTAAATTAATTTACGAGCAGCGTTTTCAATTCAAGCAACGCAAATTTTTGCCAAATACAATTTCGTTGCCCAGTACTAAATGGTAGGTATGCAAATGGATGTCGTTCATCTGTTTCTTTGGACAGAAATCGATCCGCATCAAATTTCTCCGCATCCGGGAATTGAGTTTCATCACGATGTAAATCATATATGTGGAAATGTACAACCGTATTTACTGGAAGCATCATATCGTCTGGAATTTACACAATTATATAAATTATTATTGAACGTTTAAAGTTGGTCGTAAATCCATCATTAGCTTACTTAATGGAACATCTTTTGTGACGATTCTCGAAATAAAAGTGACTGGTGGATAAATTCATAAACTTTTAGTGGGTACACCAACATTTCACCAATTCCATAAATTCGTCGTCGATATATAGTCGATTCTTCGGCCGATGTTAATTTTACGCCCATTGCTGTTTCACAGACCGTATTCAATGTAAATTTTGACATGCAATCTTGCAAGTGGATTAATTTAGTTTCGTCCTTTTTTACCGACTCTATTAATTGGTTAAAATGCAAGGCGGGGGTTAACCTTTTTCGCCGATATTGCTATTTTCGGCCGCCACTTGTTAACAGTCCGGTGCCCATGTATGGTCGGAGAAACTCATAAATAATGCTTTTATTTAAACAATTTGGGCTGTTTAAAATTATTACATTAAGGATTAAATACCCATTCCACCATTGGCTGTATGTGGTTTTGAAATCTTTGGCGAAAGTTCGACCGAGCTGAAATGCTTGCTCTGAAAATAAAATAGAAATGTTTTTAATAATTGCGATATCTATTAATTAGAAAGGGAGCTAAACTCAGAATGGATCAGAATGGATCAGAATTTTGAAAATGGGGCTTAATAGAAAACCAATAAATTGTCTCTGAATTATGCGTTGTTCAAGTTACAAATATATTACTATATAAGCTATAAATGATGAGAAATTGTAGTCACTATTGGGTTTACTCAAACTTGTTTACACAAATATTGGGTCCTACTACGCGAGAGCATAGTGAGCTACTTTATGATCAACTTAGTACATAGAAAAATCATTACGGCCTTAGTCTAAACATAAAGCAAGAGGTAAAGTAAGAAGTTCAAAATAGTAAAAAGTAAAGCAGCTAGCACAATTTTTCGAGAACGAAGGCATGGACCAAAAGAAACTGGTCATTCTGTAAAGAGAGCATATAGGAGTAGAAAGGATGAGAGAAAGAAGGAGAGGTTATAATTAAATACACAATCAACGACTGATGTCTAATGACGACCCAATGGGTCTTATTAATAGACGAATTAAATCGTTTTTTTGTTGTTGTAAGAGTTGACCTTTAAATATTTTCTTATCAAGCAAGTAAATACTTGAAAACAGTGATAAGTTATCAAGTAAAAATCTTGAAAAGTTCAAGTAAAATAATTTCCTTTTTTTATTTACACTTAATGTAATTAATTTTATTTACATTTCATGGAACCTACTCAACCTGAACCGCCCGGAGAGCCTCAATCAACTCTTCGAACAAGCATATATGTATAAACTCGACCTCATAGCACTGCAGGACACAAGACTAATCGGCAATGACATCATCGATTATAGTGGCTACGGACTAATCCTTCATTTCCAAGTTGGGTCAATAGCTAGATGGTTTTAGGTAATTATCAATGTAGTTTTTGTTATTTTAAAGTTTTTTATGATGTCAAATAGATCAACGACTGATCAAACTTTTACTCTGAGAATGGTGCTGGATAAGCTCTATGAAAAGGACATCCCTGTGCACAGTCTATTCGTAGACTTCCAACAGGCGTACGAAAGCATTAAGAGCGGTACGTTATGAAACGTCTGGTGCTACCTGGGCATACCATCAAAATTGTTTTGTCTATGCCAGCTTGTAATGGATGGCTCAATATGCAAGGTGCTAATAAAAGGCAAGGGGACCCGATGGCTCAAGCTCTCTTCAATCTTTCATTGGAGCATGTCATTCTTCAGCTCAATATAGCGCAGCGCAGCTTCCTGTATTATAAAAAAAACAGGTATTAGCATACGCTGTTGAAAGGTTGAACGTTAGACGACGTTGAAAGGTACATACTCGTTCACCGTGTCTGGCATTTTCGTAGCGGCGTGAGTAGCGTCAGTGTAAGAAAGAAAGGAAGCATAAGATACGGAGTGGAGGGGGTGGATTGTACCTACGGAGGGCGAATTAAATGAATTTTGAATATATTATCTTCGGTTAGTGTTCGGTTAGAGTTTGATAAATATGTGAGTCGAATTCTTTAAAAAAAAATAAAAAATTGTGGATTTTGTTGTTAAAACAATTCAATATAGCGGCGAACATTATGCTTTTATACGAGACGATTAAACGTTGTATTGTGCATTAGAAATCATCTGTTGCAAATTTTGGGTTAACGACGGTTCTGAGAATGAGGAAGCGGATGTTAAAATTTCTTTCCACATTAACAATTTCAAACGTGAAAAAAATGACATAGTAAAAGCTAACAGATACACGGACTAATTATTATGTTTTTGTATGGATGGAAGTGGGGAAGGCTCCTAAAAAGGTGCATTTTTCGATTTTTAAAATAAGTTCGGCAAAGAAATTGCATCTTCCAAAACTTTGGAAATGTTGGAGAAGGATTTTGGTGACAATGGACTATTAAGAGCGAGTGGTTTTGATTGGTATACATTGTCCAAAGAAGGCAGAGGACGCGTTTAAGATCACCCTTACCATCATTCGACGTCTACCAATGAACACCACGACAAGGAGGTCTAGGATTTGGTGCTCAAAAATCATCGATTGACTATTTGATGTCTTGTTGACATCACCCAAATACCGTTTTTCTCAGAATTTTGGGGAGACTACTGTTGGTTTTTGCGTCATGATAAGGCGCCGTCTTGTACGTAACTATTTGGCCAAAAATTTGACCCATGTCGTTCTGCAACCGCCTTATTTGTCGGATTTAGCTCCGCCTGACTTCTGGCTATTCCGAAAACTCAAAATACCAAGAAAGAAAGTTTTGAAGACCATTGCGGAAATCGACTTTAACAACTGTTTCGAAGACTTCAAAAAACATGGGCATGAGTGTATTCTACCCGAAGCGGTTCAAATAAATTAGAAAAAATAATAAGCCATTTGTATTTTATTTAAAATGTTTCACTACTTTTTGATCACAGTGTTATGTTTATAAAAATGTTTACTTTTAGTTTTTCATTGTCTTTACCTTCTTGCTCTACATTGTGGAAGAAGTTGACGTAAAAACTCTCTCGGTGAAGCGTAGATTTGCAAATGAACTTCCGTGTTTTTCTTGAAATTTGTTTGACATTATCGTTAATAATCATACATTCTATCATAGGTACCATCGTACCATTACCAGACTTTCATAGAATTTACTACCATACCATAATACAGTCATATAGCACCAATATACCATTATACTATAATAACATCTTACCGGCATACCAGCATAGCATCAAACGTCAGACCATTGTACCATGTTACCTTCATACCCTTCATCATAAAATCATACCACCATACCTTCATAATATCTTACTATCATAACATTACTATCACTCCATCATACCATCACACAGTTATACCATCATAACATCACACCATTATAACATCATACAGTCACACCATCATATCATCATAACACCACACCATTGTACCATTATTATTATAATGAATTGATTTACACCAATATTTCATTAAAGCATCATACTATCGTAACATCGTACCATCGTACCATCATACTATCTTATCATCATAACTTTATATCATCATCAAACCATCATACCATCATACGATGGTACCGTCATACAATCATATCATCATCCATGGAGTTCCAGAGACAACAAACAAAAATTGAACGAACATTGAAGGCCTTCATTTTGAGCACTTAATTTAATTGAAAGATGATGAGGCGAGGGGACTCATGTAAATCAAGCACCCTTTTCCCAGTTATTTGAAATTTGCCAAATGAATAAATTTTTTGACGACCAATTTCGAGTAATTACAATGAAGCCGTGTTATTTTTATTGCAGACGTATTGCAGAATCGTTTGCGTAGATTCTCAGTAGGAGAAATCGAAAAAAATTGAATATCGTCAATTACAGCGCCATCTATCATGAATCGAAAATGATATTTCAGTCAAATCCCACGTTTTAGCCGTAGAATCCGATTCTGCAATAAAAAATTGGGGTTCATATTTTAGTTTCAAAGTTACTTCCGCCCCACCTACATGGAGGAGAGGGTTGCTAATTTTAACACTTAATGTATTACCCCCACGGAATAATTAAATTTTGATCTTCACTATTTTTTTCGTAGAGTGCTTATTTTCCGAGATATTTGAGTGTATCAGGTTAAAAAAATCACCCGGTATAGGAATACCCCATATGCACTTGTAGTATTAGCGACGTATTTTACTTTCTTTTACTCTAGTAAAATAAAGTATAGTAATCATGAAAATTTTGGACCTTGAGATTTTTAGAGATATATTTGTTTTCAGGTCCCCTGAGTCCGAAAAAGTGGGTTTCGAAATGGTGTCTGTCTGTCAGTCTGTCAGTCTGTCAGTCTGTCAGTCTGTCAGTCTGTCAGTCTGTCAGTCTGTCAGTCTGTCAGTCTGTCAGTCTGTCAGTCTGTCAGTCTGTCAGTGTGTCAGTCTGTCAGTCTGTCAGTCTGTCAGTCTGTCAGTCTGTCAGTCTGTCAGTCTGTCAGTCTGTCAGTCTGTCAGTCTGTCAGTCTGTCAGTCTGTCAGTCTGTCAGTCTGTCAGTCTGTCAGTCTGTCAGTCTGTCAGTCTGTCAGTCTGTCAGTCTGTCAGTCTGTCAGTCTGTCAGTCTGTCAGTCTGTCAGTCTGTCAGTCTGTCAGTCTGTTAGTCTGTCAGTCTGTCAGTCTGTCAGTCTGTCAGTCTGTCAGTCTGTCAGTCTGTCAGTCTGTCAGTCTGTCAGTCTGTCAGTCTGTCAGTCTGTCAGTCTGTCAGTCTGTCAGTCTGTCAGTCTGTCAGTCTGTCAGTCTGTCAGTCTGTCAGTCTGTCAGTCTGTCAGTCTGTCAGTCTGTCAGTCTGTCAGTCTGTAAGTCTGTCAGTCTGTCTGTGTCCTCTCTACAGCCCAGATGGTTTAATCAATCGAACTGAAACTTCAGATTTAAGCTTTTTTGATAAATTGGGAGGTCCCAGTGAATTTTACTCCAATTCTGTATGTTATTATTATACGGCATATTCAGTTCGACACTCACTCACTGACGGCAAAAAATAATGTTTTGATCGAAGAAGTACAAACAATAATATTTCTGCTTGCATGCACAACTCAAACTGCCTTTTCTCCTTTCACTTAAACAGAGATTATACATTTTTGTATGTGTTAGTGTGATGTATGAAAATGAGCACTAAAATCTATGTTGCTTAAAAGTTGTTGGGAAGTATTATAACTGAAAATTAGACGCAGAGAAAGAAATAGGAACAATAAGTTTGATTGCCGATTTGTTATGTTGAAAACTCCTAAAAACGGTTTTTGCTTTGCATATATATTTTGTATGATAAAATCTGAATTTCTTCGGACCAGCCACTTTTGTTTATTGTATTTTTAATATCTAATTATTTGTGTAATTTCATAATTAATTAATTACGTTTATAACGTTTTGGTTTACCCTTTTTTGTTTTTCAAAAGTTCTCAAACATAATTAATCGACCAGCCCCTTATTCCAGTTCTATGACAAATGAGGATGAGCTGCTTCTTTCTGTATATTTTCCTGGATCTTAGACCTACGCGATTTGGGTTTAGCAAATCGGATAAACAGACAACAAGTTCTGCATTGCAGTATTATTTCTCCTATAAATCATGTAATCTAGTGGACTTGAAGGGTAAGTTCAGCTGAACTTCAGCCTAGTTTTCCATTATTTATTAATAATCATTTGCTCCTTAAAAATAGTTTATCTGTACTGAATTTAAAATTTGTCAAGGATTGGATATACATACTTCATTTAACTTCTCTGCTCTTCGAAATAAAGCAACGCTCATAAGTATTCCTGCCTATTATCATATTGTAAGTAATGAAATTGCTGATTCTTTGGCGAAGGCTGGTGGTATCGTTTGTTCTAGAAAGTTAAGAGTCTTGGAATCACCCTATTTAATTTAATTTAAAGATATCGATACCCTGGCGCCATCACTTTTGACAGTGGATGAGTAATACAGTATTTTAAAGCACATAGAGATATGTACGTTACTCTAGCAATGGCTAAACTGAAATTATAAAATTTTAAATTTCGTTTTAACTCCATACGCAATTATCAATTCGGCTATACTGGGTGCGCCTTACCATCAAGGCTTGTGCTCTAAACCTAAAATAGAATAATTTATTTACTTTTTAAACCAAAACAACAGCAACCATTCAACAGAATTCTACAAACAATGCTGTTTTCTATCAATCTTTTAATAAACTTGATTCATTATATGTAGTTACTATCACGATTGAAGCTTGCCTATCTGCAGGGCTTTCTCAAACTCATTGAAATGATTCAATTTTTAGATACTTACAAATTTAGGTTTTCATTGTACAAACAAAGGTTTATTTCTCGGGTTTCATTTTCAGTGTTGTATTCCACCTATTTTAAAGATAACTTCATCTTCAAAATTTTGTAAATTTGTTCTAATTAAATTGTTTTAGACGAATTGTTTTACAAGTAGATAAATTATTAAGGAGATTGTTTGTGATTTGCATTTCTCGTATAAATTCCGACCAATTTCGTATGCGACCATCCAAACACTAATTTCAAAAGTACAAACTTTTCACAAATAATAATTTTTATTATTATTACCTTAAATTAAATTTGACCATAATAGGGGTTTTTGTTCTTAACACCAAACCCGCGATAAATACGAGTTCATTCCGCTTTGTTACTTGCTCGAACTGAAAGTTTAAAATTAACTTAACGAGCAAAGTTTTAATTTCAAGCAGCGCAAATTTTTGCCCAATACAATTTCGTTGCCCAGAACTAAATGGTATGTACGCAAAGGGATGTCGCTTTTTGATTTCCTCGGGCAGGAATCGATCCGGATCAAATTTTTCTGGATCCGGGAAATGTTCATCATCATGATGTAAATCATAAATGTGACAATTTATTATTGTGTTGACTGGAAGCATTACATCGTCTGGAATTAAAAATATTTTGAAACGAAATTAAATACTGTTATTAAAATTTGATTGTATGCGGTTTGCTTACTAAATTGTATTTCCTCCGAAACTACTCTCGATATAAATGGAACTGGTGGATAAATGCGTAAACTTTCTTTGAGTACACGATCCAAATATTTCAATTGATTTAAATCATTCGCAGTCGCTTCATCGATATTTTGCGTCTTCGCAAATTCTTTCAATTCCTCGAAAAGCTTTTCCTGAATATCTCGATTCTCCGCCAACAGGAATAATGTAAACGTTAATGCAGCGGATGTTGTATCAAGTCCCTCAAACATGAAGGTATCAACTTCTTCACGGATACCCTCGTTACTGATGTGTTGACCTTGCGCCTCTGCGTTCAGCAAAGTGTCCAACATAGCATACCGTACCTTCTTCGTTTCGTAACTGAAATAAAAGAATTTTGGAGAAAGAGAGTTTCGAGAATATAAAATTTTTAATAATTTTCTTACATATTTTCACTGAGGTCAAACTCAAATTGAATTTGATTGGACTGAAACATTTGACGCCTTTTGTTAATGATTTGTCGCGTAAAACTATGTACAGGAATTATAATTTCGTTTAATTTTTTCGCGTATCCCGTTAGTTTACACATTAGATTTGAGAAAAGCCACGGTCGCATAAGTCGATACACCATCATTTCACCAATTTCATAAATTTGCCTTTGATATTTATTCGATTCTTCGCTGGAGTCTAATTTTACGCCCATTGCTGTTTCACAAACCGTATTCAATGAAAATCTCGCAAAGCAAGCTTGCACATGAATTAATTTATTATCGTTATTTTTAATGGATTCGATAAGTTGATTGGTCTCATTTTGAAAAGTTATATGAAATTGTTGTAATATATTAAAATGGAAGGCGGGTGTGAGAATTTTTCGTCGTTGCTGCCATTTTCGGCCACCACTTGTTAGTAATCCAGTGCCCATTAATGGATGGAGGAAATCATATACAAGGCTTTTATTTAAACATTTTGAGCTGTTTATAAACTGTTCGACATCTTTCCCGACTATTACGTTGAGAGCCAAAAGGCCATTCCACCAGAGGCAGTAGGTGGTTTTGAATTGTTTAGCCCATCTTCGGCCCAACTGAAATGTTTGTTCTGAAATTAAAGCTGAACCAATTTTGGGTTTATTAAATTTTCTGTTTATAAACAGTTCGAATGGGGTACAAACTGTAAAAGAAAAAAGGCTGATTTCTAAATACTAGTTAGTCAGATGAAGCAGAGCACTAGTAATAATTTTAGTTTTGCGTGGTTTGTACTAAATCAATATTTATTGAATTAAACTTAACAAACCGGGTTCACCTTCATTTGATTCGAGTTTGCACAAAGATAAGAGAGTGTTACTCGAGTAAAGAAAAACCCAATATGTTTTAGATTGGAGACTAAAAATAGATAACATGCACGATTCTACGTTTTCGTTACGGAATCGTTATAACGTAAAAAATGGAGAAAATTAACAACTCAAAAAATCTTCTCACTTTTGAGAAATAAAAGGCTCTTTACTAAAGAAATAAAGGTCATAGCAAAAGTTGTTAATAAATCGTAAATATTATAAACTATTCAGGCTGCAGACAACTCCACGACCCGCAAATAAGATCTCAAAACAAAACATTTTTGCCTTTTTTATTTATTATTAACTTTAAGCAATTTGGATTAATACCAGGACCTCCACCCGAACAGTCATGAAGTGAACAGATATCGTTATCAACTTAGACCAATCAATGGTTCCAAACTTATGTATAGCTCTGTCTGAGTTGATAGCTTCACTGATTAAACCATCTACCTAACCAAAATAGTCATTAAAAATGTTAACAATGTCATCAATATCACTAAAAAGGCGCCCATGAAACAAAATGTTTAAGATTTTTGTTAAGAAATACATTAATATTTTTCCATAAATCTCTTTGATTCAAATCAATAAACATTTTATTAAAGTAATGCTTATTAGCCTAATACCTTTTTGAGTGTAGTAGTTTGGATACTTGTTCTAATTCAAATTTGAGAGCAACATTACTTGAATTCTGTTTAAATTTTTTTTAAACTTTATTTTTCATACAAATAATTTGCCAGATACAGTGAAATCCGGCTATAACAAACCCCGTTTATAAAAAGCATCCGGTTATTACTTTTGAAAATTCTTCGGATATAACAAACTTCGGTTATAACAATATAGCAAACTACATAATTGAAATGAAATATATAAATATGTATACATGTCAAGTTTTGGTTTATTTAAAATGACAAGAATAATTGCCGACAATTTTCGCATTGGAGTTTAGTATAAAAATCTATCAAAATTTATTCTTCTTAATACTTATATATAAAGAGTGTTTTTTTAAGCCTGATAGAACTTGAAATTGTAAAAAAATAAAACAAAAAATTAAATTTTTATGAAAAATATACTCTGGCAAATCATCATGAATAGATTCACGCTTGGTGCGGTTTACACGCTGATGGCATTATCGGACCTTATTTCTTCAAAAATGAGGCCGGGGATTGCGTTACGGTCAATGGAGATCGTTACGCACCATGATCAATGATTTTTTGTTTGAAAATATGGATGACATTGATCCGGACAAGATGTCGTTTCAACAGGATGGCGCTACGTACCATACGGCGACCACAACCATCGACTTATTAAAATCAAAATTTGGCCATAAGTTGATTTCGAGAAATGGACCTGTCAATTGGCCTCCAAGGTCGTGCGATTTGACACCTCTCGATTATTTCCTGTGGGGCTACGTTATTATTATTAAACTATTAACGTACTATTTAATTTTTTGTGTTATTTTTTACAATTTCAATTTCTATCGGGCTTAAAAAAACACCCTTTATAATATATACTTAACCCGCAAATTGATCCCTAACTTAACCTTCAAATTAAACCCAAATTCAATGCCCAATTCAATAATCAAACCAGCATATATAAAATATTGGTAAATCTCTATAGGTCTATAACCAGGTATTTTGGGTCAATTCGTATGGCAGGTTCCGAAAGCTTTTTAAATCTCGGCCTTGACCATAGAAACAGAATTGCTGAAATAAATATTGCATACGTTGGAATCGTGAAAGTTTGTTTATAGGCAAATGATCAAGTGAAGGATCAGGTAATGAATTAAGAGATTGTCCTATTAAAAAATGTCCGGGTGATAATGGACACATGTCATTAGGATCATTTGACATTGGTGTCAATGGACGTGAGTTCAGGCACGCTTCAACTTGCGTTACTAATGTTAAAAATACTTCGTTAGTATAAAAAGACTGACCCATAACTCGTTTCAAATGATATTTCGCGCTCTTAACAGCCGCCTCCCATAAACCCCCGAAATGGGGTGATCGTGCTGGTATAGTCTGCCATTTTATTCCTTCATTAGAACAATATCTTAGAACTTCAAATTGATGTAATTCTGACTTAAATAGTTCATGTAATTCTTTCAATTCTGTGCGAGCTCCTATAAAATTAGTGGCGTTATCTGAATAGATAATAGAACACTTACCACGACGAGATACAAATCTACGAAAGGCTGCAAGAAATGATTGAGTTGAAAGGTCTCCTACAATCTCCATATGCACTGCCTTTGTAGCAAAACATATGAAAATAGAAACATATACTTTGATTTTACTCTTAGACCGAATTTTAGGTATAACATAAAAAGGGTCGCAACCATTAATTCCGACACAGCAAAAGAGTTTTAAAGGGTTCACTCTATCCTTTGGTAACTATCCCATAATTTGGTTTATTATTGGAGGTTTTGCGCGAACACAACGAATACATTCGCAAACGATCTTGCGGCAAAGGTTTCTACCTCTAGTAGACCCGTATGAAGTAATTCAAAATGATGATTAGAAACCAAAAAATTTGTAAACAAATGCGTACCGGGTAACAAAATTGGATTTTGGTTATCATACGAAATTTCAGTATTAGCCAACCGACCACCAACACGCACTATCCCATTTGTATCGATAAACGGTCTGAACGGTTTTATTTTACTTTCGAACTGAACATACTTGACTAATTCAATCAATGCTGTTTCAAGTTCGAAACCTTGTATTGGATCGTATATACGAGATTCAGATGATTTTTGCTGACAATTTCTCAAGAAACGGAAACAGGTTGCGATTACTCGAAGCAATTTTTTGTAGCTTGAATATTTTTCGAAAACATTCCAATTGGATGCCGTACAAAGTAGTATCGTTTCAGATTTTCGAAGTCCTAATTCTTCTATTTCTATTTTAGAATTTGGAGATTTTGGCCACCTTTCCTCCATATCATACAAGAAAGCTGGACCATTTCACCACAATGAGCAATCACGTATTTGCTCAGGCATAAGACCTCTAGAGACAAGATTAGCTGGATCCATTGTTGATGATACATAATGTCATATATTAGTTTCTGTCAGCTCCTGAATCTGTGAAACTCTTTTTGCCACAAACGTTGTGTATTTGGTTGGTGTTGATTTAATGCGAAAGAGAGTTATTTCAGAATCAGAATACAAATAGATACCATCAAAATCAATATTAATTATTTTCAATACTTTACTAGTTATTTGAGCAACTAATAAAGCTGCACATAGCTCGAGTCGAGGAATAGTTTGACATTTTAAAGGAGCCATGCGCAAATGGAAATTTCCTAATTCATCAACTATACGTATATAAATGGCACATCCGAAGCCTTTTGCAGATGCATCACCAAATGCGTGTAACTGTATATATTTATAAGAAAGAGGTATAATACATCTAGATATGTTTAAATTTTCTAATTTTGAAAGTTGTGATTTAAAATTATTCCAAGTTTCTGCCATATTTGTTGGAATTATTTCATCCCAAGACAGATTAGGTGTAGACCACAGAGATTGCATAAATAATTTAGCTATAAACACCATTGGCGCACATAATTTCAACGGATCAAATAATTGAGCAATCTCCGATAGAACAGACCGTTTTGTACATTCTTGACTTAAATTATATCTAACAAATGAAATGTTGAAAATATCGTCGATGGTATTTCATCGCATTCCAAGGACCCTTGATAAACCATCTACTACTTTCTGTGAATCTGACATTAGTTCATTATAGTTGGAAGCAAACTTTTGTAATTCGAAACCGCCGGAATGAAGTAAACTTATTAAATTTTTGTTTCATCAAGAGTATTAGCACCTGTTAAAACGTCATCCATATAAGAATCACGTTTTAAAACTGTAGATGCTTTAGGATACTTAGATTCCTCATCGATTGCCAATTGCTTTAATGTGCAAGTAGCGAGGAATAGTGCTGTAGCCGTACCGTAAGTAATTGTGCACATACGATAACATTTTATTTCGTCTGTTGAAGTGTCTCTGAAGTGTAAAACTATATAGCGGAACATAAGATAATTTCAATGTGAAGTTTTTTTTTCAAATACATTTCACTAATTTGTTAAACTTTAACAAACAGATTGGCAAAAAAAAGTTCTAAATCGAACAAGCCGTTCTCGAGATACCATGGGTACAGATATACAGACATTCCGACATCCAGACATCCGGACAGACGTACGGACATTTTTTTTTTGCTGTTTTAGACTCAGGGACCTTCAAAACGTCGAGAAAAGTGGTTTTGGACCAACCAAATTTTTCATCATTTTTGATAGGAATTCAATACTTTGGTCTGTTTAGACTGGAGTAAAAATGTCCGCCGTCTGGACGTCTGGACGTTTGGATGTCTGGATGTCTGTACCCATGGTATATTGAGAACGGCTTGTACGATTTTAATTTTTTTTGGCCAATGTGTTTCTATAGTCAAGGCGGAGATTTGAAAAGGTTTTGGAATCTGAACGTCAAAACACCTGGTTATAGAAATATTTATACCAATTTGTTATATATGCTGGTTTAAATATTGAGATGGGCATTCAGTTTGGGGTTGGGTTGAAGGTTAAGTTAATGGTCAATTTGCGGATTGAGTTTAAATTGAGTTGGAGTTGAGTTGGGTTAGAATCTAAGCGTTTTCCAAACTTTCTGGTACTGCGACCCACATAAGAAAAAAATTAAAAATTGGCGGCTCCCTTATTAGATAAAACAATGTAAAACAGAAATTATAAACTTCACGACCCCCTTGACGTTATTACGCTACCCCCTGTGGGACGCGACCCACAGTTTGGAAACCGCAGTAAGATATAGCAAGCAGTGGACTGATTTTTTATATATGGAAGTTTGAGGATTGCGTTGAAATAGAGTTTACGGTTGGGTTAATGGTTGAGTTAGGGGCCCTTTAGAGGGTTGAATTGGGGTTGAGTTGTGGTTGGATTAGTTTTTAGTGAGCAGTTAAGCAATCTATATATGTATATGAAAGTGAGTCTTTTTATAAATAACAGCATATGAATACACAAATTTTACACAAATATTGTTTAATACAAGGTCACTGTTAATACGTCAAACCTCAAATTGAACCTTTAGCAAATTATAAGAATGGCCAATTAGGATGGAATTCATCTACTTCTTAGGTGGTTTGGCGTCTAATGGAGGAGACAGGGGACCAAGTGGGTAACCTGTTCACAATTCGCAAATGTATGTGCTGCCTCCTCGTGGCAACCACTGGTAACTAGTTATACAAGAGAAAAGTCTGCAAATTTAACTTGAATTTATAATACAATAGAATGGAACCGGGTAAAATAAAATTAAATAAAAATTAAACTGAGCCCATTTGGCACATTGTGGCCATTTGGAACAGGCTAAAGTAAGGCGCAAAAGAAGAAACCCTTGACAAAAACCCCTAGATTAATCAGTCCAAAGTATGCGGACTCTGTATACCAGGCATCCCCCAGTTTTATTTAGCTTTCCTACAGTAAAGCTGGGTGACCTACAGGCGACTTTCCATTCCCAGCAACTCATAAGAGTAAAATAAGACGGAAGACGGGGCAGGGCTTATTATACGGAGACAGCACTCTACCGTCTATCTAGTAGAACTACACGCTGTAATAAACATCTAGGAGGGAGAGCAATAAGCCCAGTTAGTATGTATCATGTACCGGCCGGCAGTATTATTAGTTCCATTAAGAGCCTGAATATTGACTGGATGGATAATTAAGCATAGTCCAAGCACAAAATATCTTTTAGATCGTTTTACGAGGTGACTGAATGCCCACATGTGCCTTCAATAATAATAATAATAATCTATTTATTAACGGATTTTAGTGAAATTTGACATCCGATTATAAGGCCAAGTGAGAAAATTAGGCTAGTTCTTAAGCGATTATGATGAAATTTGACAAGTGCATTGGAAATGAGATTCTAAAATGATTTTTGGATGAAGTTCTGGAATATGGCTAATTATTATAGAACTTATCTATTTCTTAAATCTCTTTGTTATCTATCTTTTCCTTTCTATGTACGATAGAAATGAGATTCTAGAATGATTTTTAGATAAAATTTTGGAATATGCCCCAGTAGGATGGAACTTTGCTATTCCTTAACCGATTATAATGAAATTCGAGATTGGAAATGAGGATTTAAAATAATGTTTCTAATTCCAAAACTCTACACTACCGTTAGTATATTCAATACTGCGGCAAATGTCCACCGAATGTTCAAAGCGAAATTTCTAACCGCAACTTTATTACAGAGATAATATTAATTGTTTAGCAATTGAAATAGTACGTTTACACAGTTTCAAAGGAACGTCAACAGCTGCGTGATTCACAGACAACTTTATAGAAGCAATATTGACATATTTCTCACAACCTGGTCTAAAAATAAATTCAACACGGGGTAACATTTCCTTCTGTTCGTTGGAAACGTCAAAAGTCATTATAATCGGTTAAAGATAGCTAGGTTATATTCTTACTGACCATATTCCAGAACTTTATCTAAAAATCATTTTAGAATCCCAACACACATGTCAAATTTCATCGTAATCTGTTAAGAAACAGGCCAGTTCCATCTAGGACTCGTATTCTCGGGTATCGGGTACCTGGATACCCGGGCATTTTTCCAAATTTATAACTACCCGAATACCCGGTTAGTTGCTTCTGATATCGCGAAAAAATTCTTAAGCGCCGTGTAAACTTTCCGTTATTTATCTGCATTATATATATATAGGATTTGGTATCAACGCAATTCCACAAAACATTTCTTTCAACCTGAGGTAATGATGAAGGCAATAAATATTTGGTTAGGGTAATAAAATTTTGATGATGTACATCAATGGTTTTTTTTTGTGAAAAATCGATCTGTTGCATTTTGAATTTCGTACAAGACGGTCGCAATATAATTTAAATAAAAAATCTTTTGTAAAAAGATTGATCTTGTGTTTTGGTATTGCGATAGACGATAGGCGTAAAAATTTTAGCTGGAAACCTACATATCTAAATAATATCAGAGTCCTATAAACCAGCCATTATAAAAAATATTGTGTAAAAGCACGTAGAAACGCGGAATGGCAAAAATGTGCATCATATTCTAGATTGCCAGGGACGGTAGAACACACTTTTTCGACAATCAACCGATTTCTAAAATTGAAATAATCACTGCTCCACTCGGTGAAATTATTGAAAAGTATCTAGAAATATTAAAGGAAATTTCACCTATTCTTGTACCGCTTATGCTAGCGCTACAAGAACTTAGCAAAGAAAGGCGACACAAATAACAGCTGAAGTCACTGTTTATTACTCTACATTATTTATTACGGTATTTAAAAAGCTAAAAGAGATAAACCTACTTATTTCTCAAGAACTGCTAGTAAATTTGAAAATCGAAGTTGATGGACGGCGTCAAAAAGAAATAATTTCATTATTACTGGCTAACTATCACGGCACTTATCCAAAAGAAGACGAATATTTAAATTTTGCACCTAAACTTTCTACAAAACAGTTGACTAGTTATCTTTTATTACGCTTAGTCTCGGCCAATAGTGAATATTGTATAACTTGAACTAACCTGCCTTTATTGAATATAACGGAAAAACCTGTATGGTATAATGGTACGAAGGTACGATGATATAATCATATGATGGTAGGATGGTATGATAGTACGACGGTATGATGGTATGATGACATGATGATGATCGATGATACGATGGTATGGTAGTATCTTGGTAAGATGGGTTATATAATGGTTTGATTGTGTGATGTTATGATGATACAATGGTATGATTTTATATAAGATAGTACATTTGATGGTATGACGATGTTTATTCTAGAACGATGGTGTGATAGTATGATAGTATGACGGTATAATCGTATGACAGTTGAATGGTATAATGATATCATGGCCTGACGGTATGACGGTACGATTATATGGTGGTATTGTGATACGATGGTACGATGTTACGATGGTATGAAGGTTTGGTGAATTGATCGTAAGGTATCCAATCTAACCATGCTATGCTGGTATGATGGTGCGATGATTCGACTTTACTATGTTACATTATTATGATTGTATGATGGTTTAATAGTATAGAGTCATGATGTTATGATGGTATAATAGAATAATCGTATGATGGATTGAATGTTTAAGGTTATGATTGTACGTTGCTATTATGGTATGATGGTGAGTAGGGTTTGAGTTAAAATTGAGTTGTATTTGATTGAGATCTTCGAGGGGGTCAAGTTTACGGTTTAGTGGGAGGTTAGATTGAGTTGAGTTATGATTAAGCGTCGAGTTGAGCAGACGGTTGAGATTTGCATTGGGGTTAAGTGAATTGCTCGGTTTAGGCATTATTTAAGGGTTGATTTGGGGTAAGGTTAATGGTTGATTTTAAAGTTGATTTGGGGTTGAATTGATGATTGGCGGTTAAACTGGTTAAACTGGTGATAGTGATTGTTTTGGAGGCTTAGTTGTAAATTAAGTTTGAGCTTGAGTTAGGGATTGATTTGGGAGTTGGATTGACCTCTACCAGTTTTGATCACCTCTTGAGTTTTCAGCCCTTTATACTTTACATAGTACTTTTACGTAGTTCAAATGTTCTGTTTTAAGTAATTAAAAAAAACTGCACATTTTTGAATTTTAATGAAAGTTGGCAAAATGAATGTAGCCTTGACCTATGATTATTATAGTGAAACGTTTGTTTTCGCGGCTATTGCGGTTAGCGCCATAATTTAAAAAAAAAACTCTGCTTCGACTTTCTTTTAACAGAGTGCTCATGAAGTGTTGTAGTTTATTCATAGCACTTTATAGATTAATTTACTTTTGGGTTACAATTTCAATAACACTATGGTAAATTGTGTCTATAAATCTCTGAAAATTATTTAATTGAGTCTGTGTAGAGTTTAAATGAAACGAGATTATGAAAACTAATTCGCACAATTAAGTTAATTAAAATTTAAATTAAACTTTATTTTGCGAAATTAAAGACGGGTTACACGCATAATGAATTTGAAAAGTAAAGGAGTAAGTAAGTAAGATTTTCATACATTTCTTGGCGAATTACGTTTCACCATTATAACACCACCACTATAACATTTAATATAAATTACTGAAATCGGATAATGCGTTTAAATTAAGTTAACTAACTTTCAAATAAACAATTCACGGTTAATAATTTTCAGTTTATAATTTTGTGTTAAAAACCACACTACTCGAAAACATGCACACATTTTATAATTACTCAATAGTTACCTGGATTCAACAATAAAATATCTGAAATAGTTCCCACAATTAGATGAGATTTTGGTGCCGGAAATTTCTTGTGCAAATGATATTCCAATTTTGTTTGCAGCCAAAGATTGTATATAACTAATAATGCGAACAGGAAAATTATTATCCCAATAACGATTAATAGAAAATTCATTTTTAATAATTCGAACTTCTTAAGACCAACTGTTGAGAAACGTTGAAATGAAAATCGTTTTTATACATAACCGAACTTTTGTAAAGATAAACATTTTTTGCGGGATGTACAATAATTAAAATTCGATTAGATTGTATACAGTTTAGTTTAGGTAACTGATGATTAATTTACGTTACCGTGATTGATCCTTTTGATTTTGTAGTTTAACAGACTTATGTGAATAAAAAAGTTGAATTATATCATTTTTAATAGTCACATCAGAAGCAGTTTCCGCAAATCTTGAATTTAGAACCTTACTCTTAGAAACAAGAGGGTCAAAAATCAAGGTTTAGTCATCCCAAAGAAATTTTAGAGTCCTATTGGCGATTGTTATGGTGTATCTCCGTAACGATTATTATTCGATACGTTCAGTGGCAGAACTATAAAATGACAAAACCTTGCTGCTGTTCTCGACGCAAACAAAGAGCCAGTCAACTTTTCGTTTATTATTTCTTACTTTATTGTATTTCATATTATTGAATGTAAAAGCTATACTTAAGAGAGATTATACTACTGAGGTTATCTCAATTATGTAAGTCACTTACTTCAGTAAATTTATTATAAATTTGATTTCTGGTTTCACCAATACTTTAATATGATAAAACCCTGTAAAGGTTTTTAAACCTTTTGGAATCGTTTTCTTTTCTACTATTTTTGTACAATATGGGAAATGTATAAGTGCAGCCTTCACCATTTTCATAAAATTTGGGTGCAACATATTTGACAGGAATATCTAACCTCTAATCTTGATGCATACAATTTTTCAATTGAGGTTTTAAAGAAAATGACAACTTAACGGGGTGAAAAATATGTTTTACGCGAATGTTTTAAAAAATATGAAGCAGATTTCAAAAGGCGCAACATAAATATTTATTGTAGAATGAGCAAAAATTAAAAAAAAGAAAAATGTTGCAGTTGCAGATTCATTGTCGCGAGATACTACATTTTTAACTCCGTCAAGTTGCCATTTTCTTGACAAGCTCAATTGACATATTTCATGCAGCGATTTTTAGGTTCTGTTTAGTTTTTAATGCAATTTCAAAACCTGAGGGTGTTATTCTGGTAAATTTTTTATTGTAATTAGACCTTCAGCCTACGTATGTTATTTCGCCATCTTAATCTTCAGTTTTTCGATTTTCATTTTCAACAAATATTGAAACGTAAGTAAGTAAGGTAAAATTCCACTTCTTCTACAAATGGTACAACTTTTAGTTGTATAGTGTAAATAAGAGTGTGCCTTTGAACTGAATTGACGTTGTTTTTTTTTTTTTTTTTTTCGCGTATTTGTCAATTTTGAAAAATTTATTATAAATAAATATAAAAATAAAAATATTAATAACATTATTTGTATATATATGCATGATCTATAATATTAATTTTAAGTGTTATATGTAAATAATAATTGTGTATGTTTTAAATTTTTAACTTGTAGTGGTTATTACAAATTTGTAGCAATGGCTCTGTGCTGTGTATGTAATGTTAAAGTGTCTGAACACTTTTTTACTTGTGCAGGTGAATGCAATAAACTGATTCATTTTGAATGTGCAGGGATTAAAAAACCTGTGTTTGATGCCATTTCGGTAATTCCGAATTTTTCTTGGCGATGTGGTATGTGCATTGACGTTTATAAAATTCTCAAGGAAAAGAATGATCAGATGAGTAATTCTATTGATGCTATATCAGCGCCCTTGTCCTTGATAAATAAAACATCTGCTGCCATTAATAATAACGTGGAAAGTTTACTAAAACCAATCGCACCACAACAGTCGTCGTCTGCTAAATTAAAAAAAAATCAACACAAACTAATTTGGAATTGGCTTCGTCAATACGTACAAGATCTAAGAAAAATGTTTATAATACCATAACAACGGCTACAACTGCGGTTACATCTTTAACTAATGACGGCGATCATATTCCAGTGGTTTCCAGTCCTACTAATTTCGGTGCTTGTACGACTTTAGCTGAAGTGGTGAAAATTCCTGCCGTTGTGCCTGTTGCAGCATCGAATGCACTTGCTTCTCACAGTGGTGCTCCGGATCAACCAAGCAAATACTCAATTGCATCTGTTTTGCCTGTTGCTGCTATGTTGAGTGCTGTGAGTACGTCTGCAAATGCGAACAATATTGATATATCGTGCGGTCCAACTGGTAATATAAAATCGTTGCCATCATCACGAACTATCCAAAAGAACATACGAAATTTTAATATTCGTGGCACTAATACCTCACCAGATATTTATATTAAAACCATTGCGCCGAAATGTTGGCTTCATTTATCAAGATTCGATACTCTTACAACTGAGGATGATATTGTGGCTCTGGCTAGCAAATGCTTAGGTCTGAGTGTTTACAAGGCAATTAAACTAATTCCTAAGGATAAAGATGAAGATATCCACGAGTTAGAATATGTATGCTTTAAATTGGGGATCAACGTGGAGCTTCATGATAAGGCTCTTAATTCGGATGCATGGCCAACCGGTGTATTTATTAGGCCCTTCCATAAGCAAAATTTTCGGACAGGAGCCTCATATGTGAAATTCCGGATACCAGCTGCAGTAGTCAACTCTGCCGAAATTTAAATAACGCAGGGTCAAAGGTGATGCGTCGGCCCAAAAGTTCTGGACAAATTACTTTTACTTCGATGTACTATCACAACGCCTCTAGTATTCGGGGGAAAGCTAAATTATTCTTGCTTGGCGTTCTTGATAACGATTACGATGTGATTATCATATCTGAAACATGGCTTACTAAAGGGTTTAATTCAGAGGAATATTTCCCACCCAACTACGTCGTCCACAGAAAAGATCGACATGATTTTTGTACCAGCCTTAAAGGTGGGGGTGTGTTGATTACTGTTAAGAGTTCGATCCCAAACGAGCTCATTGCATGTCATCCAATTTATGATGTAATTGCTGTTCGGATTAATGTATCCGAGTCATCTATCCTCGTGGTGGCTGTATATGTTCCCTCTGGATCTACTATGGAATATTATATGGGAATTGTTAATTTCATCAGTTCTGCGGTCATGCCATTGGTTCGTATTAAGGAACAACTAATGATTATAGGGGACTTCAATCTTCCCGATACTACTTGGTTTGATGTTGATGGTGTTTTCACATCCTCTTCTTCTGGCCAGAAAGAATTAGCAGTTACTGATTATTTTGCTAGCTTAGCAATGATGCAGTTGAACCGGATAAGCAATAGTCGGGGCATATTTCTCGATTTGGTTTATTCAACTGATCTTATGTTTTCGGAGATTTGACCTTGTGAAGATTTTACTGGATGTTCGAGCGTTTACCACACTCCAATTACCATATATATATTTTTAGAGAATTGCAACACTACATGTACTTCTAGTAATTCTTTGCATTTCGATTTTAGGCGTGCGGACTACGATTCGTTAAATAAATTTCTTGTCGGTTCTAATTGGGACTTTCTCGAGCGAGATGAAAATTTGAACCATTCTATTTTATTGTTCAACGGGCTGCTCAAGACTGGTATTGAAAGGTATGTTCCATCAAATAAAAATGGACCTAGGTTTCGTGAGCCGTGGTACAACAAAGAACTACTACGTCTTGAAAAAAAAAACGGAATAAGTTCCATTCTTTGTATAAGTTACAGGGCGCTGAGTTTTATTCCAGATTCAATTTAGCTCGTAAAGAGTTCAAAACTTTAAATTGGTTCCTTTACAACAACTACATTTTGCAAATAGAAGAGGATCTGACTTCCAACCCAAAAAATTTCTGGAATTTCATAAATGGTAAAAAGAAGGTTGTTGGGCTTCCTACTCCAATGACCTTTCAGAACTCTTCCGCAAGTCAACCCTCTGATATCGCTAATCTATTTGCAAAATTTTTTGAGTCCGTCTATGTAGTATCTGGGGATTCTGGTACCAAGCTTATAAATAATCGCGATTGCTCTGATTTTAATTTTTTACAGTTTACTGAAGCAGAAATTTATGATAGCTTATCTCAACTTGATAGTAACAAGGGGGCAGGACATGACGGTTTTCCACCTATCCTTATTAAGAATTGTGCAGAGAGTTTAGCCCATCCACTGACTCTAATCTTTAATAAGAGCCTACGTACTGGGATTTTTCCGGATCCCTGGAAACTGTCTTTCATTCGTCCGATTTT
Organism: Tipula vernalis; assembly: GCA_958295665.1. Taxonomy (NCBI): domain Eukaryota; kingdom Metazoa; phylum Arthropoda; class Insecta; order Diptera; family Tipulidae; genus Tipula; species Tipula vernalis. The sequence continues at coordinate 162,756,538 of OY282560.1, read as the reverse complement.
TAAATCTGGCAGAAGAAGTGATATTAGCAATTATCGCGGAATCGCTATTCTTGCTGCCATACCAAAACTTTTCGAATCAATGGTACAGAAATTCTTGTTTTTTCATGCAAACATTTTTATTTCTCCTGTTCAACACGGATTTTACACGGGTAGGTCCACGGTTACTAACCTAGTCGGTTTTTGTCAACATTTATATAGTAGTTTAGAACATAGGCAACAAGTGGATGCTGTTTACACCGATTTTTCGAAGGCTTTCGATAAAATTGATCACTCGATCCTTATCGATAAGCTGGATAAACTAAATTGTCAGTTTATCCCCATCAGGTGGTTGCATTCGTACCTGTCTGATCGCTACCAATTTGTTAAGATAAATGATTTTAGTTCTCGCTTAATTCGAGTTACCTCTGGAGTATTTGAAGATATTTGCTCCTATTACTGGAGTTTCTGACTGTGTTAAATTACAAGGTGACTTGAGTAACTTTTGCAGTTGGTCATTTAAAAACAAATTATTGTTGAATGTGGGTAAATGTAGGATTTTATCATTTTCTCGTACACACTCACCTGTTCTTCAGCAATATTTTCTATACAATACCGCTATTGACAGAGTTGAGGTCATAACCGACTTAGGTGTAACCTTTTCTTATGATCTTACTTTTACCAAACACATTGATTCTGTTATTTCAAAAGCTTATATTATGCTGGGTTTCATTAAGCGCAATTGTAAAGACTTCTGCGACCCACTCACACTGAAAACTCTCTATGTGTCCTTTGTTCGTTCCATTCTAGAATATGCTTCTCAGATTTGGTCACCATTAAGTGCACGTCTAGGAATAATCGATCCGTTGTCATCAAAAACAATGACTGTAGCTGAAGCGAGGATTGCTGACACGTCAACAAATGATTCTGAAATTAGAAGTGTTTTGTGAGCGACTCCAAAAGTCGATGACAGTTGTGCAGAAGGCCCGATCAAAATGAATCAGTGTATGATATTAAGGTTCAGACCTTACAGAAGCGGTAACTATGTTTTGTTTGAAGGCGGACGACGCATAATTACATCCTTTTAACATCATAGTATCGATCCATGGGCCCTAAGGCAAGACATTTTGGGCATTGCTGCAAATTGGGGTACATTTAGCGCACCAATTCGAATTCAGTGACATTATGGCGGCATGGTTAGCTTTAACTAGATGACCATTTCCCGATACAGACCGCTTTGGTTTGTTAAATTTTTTTTTGTTATACCGTAGAATCACGTTATTAAAATTTCCATTTTGGTACAATAAACAAATTATCAAATACCCTAACCTAGGTGTCACTAGTAGTCACTACTAGCAGTAAACTTTGTGCTATTAATTAACTCATTCTATTCTAGCCTATGTATTACCGTACCAATATGAATTTTATACTGTTACGGTGACACCTAGTGTGTAATAGAATAAGTTAAATTAATATCTCAATGTTTAACTGTACTAAAATGGAATTTTCTATGATACAATTGTTATCTAATGTTTCTACGCTATTCTAACTGGAAAAGTCATGAGCTTTCTAGATGTTTGGTTTGTGTATATAAAAAGGCGAACGAAGTCGAATTGGATTATTAGTATTTGGTAAGCGATAGTGTGAAGATTAAAAAGGAATCAAAAAGTGATTTAAAAAGTGTTTTTGTGCGAAATAAAAATTAGAAGTGTACAGTAAAAGTGTGTGAATAATTTAAATAAAGTAATTTTGTGAATTTTTATTAATAAATTAAAAAAAGATTGTGTTTATAAAAATATAAAATAAAGATAAAATACTAACAGAAAGAAAAACTTGAACTTTTTATAATATAACGTTTTATTTATTAATAAAATACGGAGCAACTAAATTGTCTTTTCACTACGACGATTGTACAGTAATAATTCTTCTTCTCTTTCTCCTTCCAAATATATTTTATTTTAGTACACGTAGCTACTACCAACTAAACGAATATTAAATTATATAAAACAAACCAACTAACTAACAACAGATGGCTCTGCCATCCATAAAATAATTCAATGTAAAATCTTTTTACATTCGGCCATCCTGCAATGTATCACATCCTCTACGCGGTACCGATCACCATACAATACATCGGTAATAACATACGGTCCTCTATATCGGCGAATTAATTTACGACTTTCTCCAACTGATGGTGGTTCTCGGAAAACGGCAACCATATCACCCACATTATAGTGACGTGGTGACTTAAACTTTGCGTCGAATCGTAATTTCTGTTGACGTTGATTATCATTAATATTGTTCGCTGCTTGGTCTCTATTTTTATCTCTTTTTGCTGGCTCGAACTTCTCCTTATTTATTACGACATCACTTTCTAATTCTAGTGTTACTTTGTCGGCATATTTAGACTTCAAATTGAAACCGAAGAAAATTTCGTGTGGCGATAGTTTGGTAATTGCGTGCTGTTGACTATTTATAGCCCATTGTATCTTAGTTAGCAATATGACCCATTTTTTCAGGTTCCTTATCAGCCATAGTTCTCATATCATGTAAAATGGTTCTGTTATATCGCTTGGCTTCCCCATTTGCTCGTGGAGTTGGTATTGCATTTAACACATGCACAATATTGTGTTGCTTGCAGTATTCGGTGAATTATTTCGCAGTAAAAGCAGTACCAGGATCCGTAATAATTCGGGTTGGCAGTCCAAAATATACAGCTATACCATTCAGAACATTCACAACAAGTCGTGAAGTAGTGTCTTTCACTGGTTTCAAAAATACACACTTTGTGAAAGCGTCGACAATTACCAATATGTAACAATTTTGGCTTTTACTTTTTATGAAAGGATCCAAATGATCCAGATGACAGGTGTGGCATGGAACAGGTACCTTTTCGATTGGGTGTAACTCGATTCTATGAGCATCTCTATTTGTTTTATGATATAAACATTCTACACACGTTGATATATAGTTTTTAATAAATTGTCTCATGCGTGGCCACCAAAATAACTCGCGTATTGGAAGTAAGGTTCTATCGAGGCTGAAATGACCCGCATCATCATGATAACTACGACAGATTCGCCCACGCACACCTTTTGGAACGACGAAAAGTAATTTACCACTAAATTTTTTATATAACCAACTATTTTCTACCATTTATCGTCGTATTTTGGATCGTGAATATTATCTTTTATTTCACGAATATCAGAATCGTTTTGTTGCAACACATTCAACCAATCATCATCTACATCCTCAATTCTAAAAATATCTAACATGCCAGGTTCAATTTGGCTAGGTGCCTCAACCGCATTTCTACTTAACGCATCTATATGTAGCGTGTGCTTACCACAACGGTGTCTAATTTCGTATTGAAATTCTTGTAATCGAAGCCACCATCTACCAATACGCGGTATTAAGTCTTTCTTTGACGAAGTAGTACGGGGTGCTTGACAATCTGTCACGACAATAACCATTTTTCCTAAAATAAAGGTTCTGAACCTTTCTAACGTTTCTACGACTGCTAATGATTCCAATTCATAACTATGGAATTTACGTTCCAGATCACTCGTTTCTCTACTAAAATATGACACTGCATGCCATCGATTATCTTCCTCTGTCTGTAACAACATACCAGCAATTCCTAATGAACTTGCATCGATATGTATTTCATGTTCCTTTGTACAATCAAACAAGACTAACACATCTCGGCGACACAAAACTTCTTTAATTGCCTGAAATGAATCTTCTTGCTCCGGTAATCATTCAAATTGAATATCATTACGAGTCAGTCGCGTAAGTGGTTCCGCAAGGATAGCAAAATTTGGAACAAACTTTCTAAAAAAACTTGCGAGTCCTATAAATTGCCTTATTTGATGAACATTTTTCGGTGTAGGAAATTTTTGAACAGCAACAGTTTTCTTACTTCCTGGTCTAATTGAATTATGTGATACTTCATGTCCTAAATACTCGACTTCGCTAACCATAATCTTACATTTTTTTTCCATACTCCCTTATCTTTATAAGTACCCTTCTGAATAAATCTAAGCCACCGCTGACTGTCTTACTGGGCAATATAATATCATCGAGATATACGACGATTTCATTATTAAATTCTTGTGAAAATCTATTCATAAAATACGGCTGGTGCATTTACTAAGCCAAATGGCATACGAACGAATTCGTATTGATTATCCAGCGTTACGAAGGATTTATATTTTCTGGAGCTTTCACTTACCGGTACCTGATAATAGCCAAAAGCTAAATCTAATACGGTGAAAAACTTCTTTCCAGACAACCGTTTTAGTGAATCTTCCATATTTGGTATGGGAAACCTATCTTTAATTATCTTAACATTTAATCGGCGAAAGTCTACACAGATTCGATTTTCTCCGTTTTTTTTTTTTAATAACGACGATAGGAGACGCATATTCTGAATTCGATGGTTTCACTATTTCTAACTCTAATAATTCGTTTATTTGACCTGTAACTTCTGTTAGCTGCGCTGGAGTCTGTAGGGACGATAACATATAGGCTCTTTATCACTGACTTCTATTGATATTTCAGTTTTATCAGTTTTACCTAATTCTCGTAAATTCATTGCAAAACAATCTCGATATTCATTTATTAATTGTTTTATGTTGTTTTTCGTTACAACATCAATCTTTTCATCGATGCAACTGTTAAAAACATCACTCGAAATTTGCGTAAATTGTTTGTTTAATAACTTCTCCGAAGCATCGTGATCTTTTCCCAAAACTAACTGGTTTCGTAAACCTACACTCATACTACTATTATACTTACTATCTACTTGACCATTAAAATAACCCTCACTAATCAATTGAATAAAACTATCTTCGTTGTCTATATCATTTTGAACTTTTTCGATTTCATCACGGATATTTGACGTATTTAAATCGGAACTTACGACCATATCCTTATCAACTACTAATTTCGAACTAACATATTCGTTTACACATGAACCACTTTTAATATTTGCTGATAACTTGAAATTATATTTTTCATTTTCTTTATTAATTGACATTTCGTCTTCATTCAAAGGTAACTTAACAATTTGTAATAATTTATGTGCTTTAAGCACTACGATGTTTTCCTTATCGAGGACACTACGCCCTATCATTAGTGCCTCACATTGAGCAAAATCTGGTACAATAAGTACTTTAACATTTTTAATTTGAACATCATCAATATCTATATCAACGACAGTTTCCCCTAATGTACTAACTTGACTATTACCGAAACCTCGCAATTTATGAGAAATTTGATTTGGGGTCTTTTCCAAACGCAATCTTCTGGCAAAAGATTCTCTAATGGTAACGCAATCACTACCAAGATCAATAAAAGTTTTAACATCTATACCATTTACCTTTATCATCTTTACGTATTCATTCTCCAATTCTATTCTACGTACATTTTGTTTCTTCGAAGGGCAGTTTACTTCATAGTGCCCCTCACAACGGCAAAATGAACAAATAATTCGTCTATATGCGTTATCATTACCTGGTTTATTTTGCACAACGGAATATCTATTTTTATTATTATTATTATTTTGAAGGTGTTTATCTACATTACTATCATTGGTTCTAATTGGAACAATACTTTGATAATTTATAATTCGCTCTAAAAGAAGATGCACTGAAGAAATATCCTGCGACGCCAGTGACTTAGTAAAATCCGGGTCATTTAAGCCTCGAATTATATATTTAATAAACAACGATTCATCTAAATTTATTTCGCTATCAATTTTCCGCATCTCATAAACATACTGACTATACGATTCGGATTGGTGGCGACGACGACTTGACAAAATTGAATAAACATCAACGGGATCGCGATTAGAACCAAATTCTCGAGTTAACCCTTCACGAAACTGATACTAATTACGAACACGCATAGATCCACTCCTCATTTCAGTGAAATACCACGTGTTAGCTTCGCCTTTTAACTTATTCGCAGATGCAAACAAAACCAATCTATCGTTTAATTGATAAATACTACGCATTTGCTCAACACACTCCAACCAGTAATTTACCGAGACACCCTCACGACTTGATGGGTTAAAATCAGGAATCATATCTGATATTTTCCGAACACCGAAATTTATATCACTACGTCTCATACCTGCATTAGGATTTGTTGAATAACACGCATTTTGTTGAATATTTCCCGTTACATCCGGCACATGTTGCTGTTGTTGCATACTACCGAAATGTTGAAACACGTGTTGGTTTGGATTCACATATGGCATATTCATAAGAAATTGTTGTTGTAATCTGTTTACATTATCGAAGTTTTGAAATGGTTGTTAGTTGATTTCGTTGTAATACTGATGACCATATTTATATTCGGGTACTCCCATGAAGTTTGCATAATAAGGTGAATTTGCGTTGGTAAGTGGATTAGCCACATTATGATCGGCAGACACAGCGATATTCGCACTTTTGTTTCGTGGCCATGGTGTTTGTTTAACGTTTAACCTTACTTCTTCATGCGACGCAATACTCGAGCAATCTCGAAAATATGGTAATTGTGGATTTTATTTTCCATCCATTATAATTTTATTAATTTGACGATGACACTTTATTTATCACATATACGACGAACTTTGGATTTATCCCTCTTCTGATTTATAAAAATATAAAATAAAGATAAAATACTAACAGAAAGAAAAACTTTGACTTTTTATAATATAACGTTTTATTTATTAATAGAATACGGAGCAACTAAATTACGTCTTTTCACTACGACGATTGTACAGTAATAATTCTTCTTCTCTTTCTTCTCCCAAATAATATATTTTATTTTAGTACACGTAGGTACTACCAACTAAACGAATATTAAATTATATAAAACTAATCAACTAACTAATAACAGATGGCTCTGTCATCCATAAAATAATTCAATGTAAAATCTTTTTACATGTTGTATTAATTCTTGTGCTAAATAAATATATTCGTTGGTGATAAATTGAATTGATTTTGTTTTATTCACAATCCAGTGATACGAACCTTGATTGACAAGGCAAAGACGTAACAATACATATTGTTGCGGTGACACCTATTGTAGAATAGAATAAGTTATTTAATAGCACACATTTTACCTTACTTAAATGAAATTTTCCATGATAAAATCTGTTCTAAATATTTCTAGACTATTCTTACTGGAAAAGTCTTGAACTTTCTAGAAGCTTTGGTTTGAGTATATAAAAAGCGAACGAGATCGATTTAGATCATTTGTATTTGGTAAGCAATAGTGTGAAGATTAAAAGGAATTAAAAATTGTTTTAGTGCAATAATTATTAAACGTGATTTTGTCAATTTTTGTTAATAAATTGTGTTATATTAATTTTTGTGCTCAATAAATAAATTCGTTCGTGATTAATTGAGGTAGTTGGTTTTTTTCACAATCCGGAAGAAAATGATTCTCTACGAATTGAAAGCTCCAGAATTAAAGAAGGAGCTGGAGAAACGGAATTTATCCACTGATAGTAGTAAAGGTACTTTACAAGCGCCACTACGCGAGGCCATAAAGAACGAAGGGCTAGTCGCGGATCATCATGATTTTGGAAAGGAAGTAACGGATGCGTAAAGCGTAGAGCAGAAAGAAGATGATAAACAACTGTTGGTTGAAAGGACACAAGAACCTTCTAAAATTTCGGTGTGGGGGGACAGATGGGTGATGGGTGTAATGAAACAATAAAACGAACAACAGCTAGGAGAAATTCAAAATCAGATGTCGCACTCACTGGCGCAGCAAGAAAAGCATTCAAACCAAACAATCAAACATCAATTGCAGAAAATTGAACAGTCAATTCAAAAGAAGGAACAACAAAACGAACGACAGTTGGAGTCGATAAACCATTAAAATCAAGAAATGAAACAACAAATAGAGAAAATTGAACAACCAATATAAATTATAGAGCGTTAGATGGGGGAAATTGCCGAAGACCAAAATAAAATGGACGAGAAAATTCTAGAATTGTCTACAAATGTGGAAGGCGAAATAGAGAAAGTGCAAATGGAATTTAAGACGGAGGTTGAAGGAAAATTTCAACGTCTCGAGAAAGAGCTAACTGATGTGAAGGCAAGTGGAACAACGACGCAAGTCGTTCAGACCGTTCACTCAATCAAATTAAAATCACCAACACACGACGCTACAATATCTTTCGTCATTTTCAAATTTCAATGTGAAAAGACGGCCAATCAAAATCATTGGAATGATGAACATCTTGGTGCAGCTCTAATAGTGGCCTTCTGGATCGGAAGTACGGCAGTGACTACAAGCGCGAAATATAGTATTCGAGATCCAGAGGCACGCAAGGCGGTGATGTTATCACCTAAAGCGACTGAATCGGTTCACCCAATTCACGCTACACATATTCAACCACAATATGTTTATACGAATTCGCATTGGGTGACTTACGTCGTCTAAACGTACTCGACACGAGAAACAAAATACACGACGTGATGACGAATACAAAACAATTAATAAATTCTCTCTCCATCTTCAGTCTGCTCACGAATTTCAATACGGCGAATATTAATAAAATCGTGGTGGAAAATAATAAATAAAAATGTTAAAAATTAATTAAATAATTAAAATTTATTAAAATAAATTAAGTTGTGTGCAGTTTATTTATTTTGGGTATTTTTATAGACCATCGCGGCAACCGTTGCTTTTGCGTTAACGATCGAAATTGTGCAGACTATCAACAGACCGTCATTATTTAGGCGCCAAATGAAAGCGGCAGGCTTAGGTGTTGGAAGTGTGACAATTTCGCTCACAAGGAGGAAAGTAGGAATCTGATGAACGAATCAGTCAGAAATGTGGAAGTATTACAAGCCAGTTTGAAGGAGCAGAACCTAGCTTCGCCGATACTGGAGCAACTCCAGCAAAGGAGCTGTGTTGCTGGCTGATGGGTTAAAATTTAAGAATGGCAAATGGAGATAGTGCAATAATTAAAGGGAAAAATATCGTAGAACAATTTGTTTTTGACGCGTCTAATAGTTATATTAACATTCTATGCGAAGCAGAATTGGTAGAAAATTTTTTTTTTTACGAAATGGCAATAAACAAAAATTGGATACCAGCAAATCAACACTGTACCCCTCGTTAACGTACCCAAAAGCAAGATTAAGGATCGGCGTTTGACAGCCTTAACACGATTAGGCTAGAACTCGTTACTCTCCAGGAAACTCAGTGGTCTAAATGTACAGATCATGTGTTCCAAGGCTATAAGTTTGTATTATGTGATAATTAATTTTCGAGTTCCTATCCACTCCTGTGACGAATAAATAAAAACATGTTAACCAAAAGTAATATTCTACAAATTTAAAAAATACATTTATTATTATTATCTTAAATTAAATTTAACCATAACAGGATTTTTCGTCCTTAACACTAAATCCGCGATAAATACAAGTTCATCCCGTTTCGTCACTTGTTCCAATTGAAAATTTAAAATTAATTTAACGAGCAGCGTTTTCATTTCAAGCAACGCAAATTTTTGCCCAATACAATTTCGTTGCCCAGCACTAAACGGTAGGTATGCAAATGGATGTCGTTCATCTGTTTCTTTGGGCAGAAATCGATCCGGATCAAATTTCTCCGGATCCGGGAATTGAGTTTCATCACGATGTAAATCATATATGTGGAAATGTACAACCGTATTTACTGGAAGCATCATATCGTCTGGAATTTAAACAATTATAGAAATTAGTATTGACCGTTTAAAGTTGGTCGTAAATCCATCATCAGCTTACTTAATGGAACATCTTTTGTGACGATTCTCGAAATAAAAGTGACTGGTGGATAAATTCGTAAACTTTCTTTAATAATCCGATCTAAATATTTTAATTGATTTAAATCATTCATTGTCGCTTCGTCAATATTTTGTGTCTCCGCAAACTCTTTCAATTCAACGTATAGTTTTTCCTGAACATCGGGATTCTCTGCTAACAGGAATAATGTAAACGTTAAAGCAGCCGATGTTGTATCATGTCCCTCAAACATGAAGGTATCGACTTCTTCCCGAATTCCCTCATCATTGATATGTTCACCTCGTGCTTCCGCATCCAACAGTGTATCTAACATGGCATAACGTGTCTTCTTCGTCTCATAACTGAAATAAAAAAGGTTGAGATTAGAATTCGCGATCAAATTCGTTCGGTTTAACCTATATTTACATATTATCATCGTGATCAAATTCAACTTGAATTTGTTTGCCGTGAAACATTTGACGTCGTTCTTTGATTACCTGTCGCGTAAAATTATGCACCGGAATTATAATTTCATCGAATTTTTTCGCATATCCCGTTAACTTACAAATTAGATTTGAACGAAGCCATGGCCGCATTAGTCGGTACACCAACATTTCACCAATTTCATAAATTCGTCGTCGATATATAGTCGATTCTTCGGCCGATGTTAATTTTACGCCCATTGCTGTTTCACAGACCGTATTCAATGTAAATTTTGACATGCAATCTTGCAAGTGGATTAATTTATTTTCGTCCTTTTTTACCGACTCTATTAATTGGTTCGTTTCATTTTTAAATGTTATATGAAATTGTTGTAGTATGTTAAAATGGAAGGCGGGGGTTAACAGTTTTCGCCGATATTGCCATTTTCGGCCGCCACTTGTTAACAGTCCGGTACCCATGAATGGTCGGAGAAACTCATAAATAATGCTTTTATTTAAACAATTTGGGCTGTTTAAAATTTGTTCGGCATCTTTTCCTGTTATTACATTAAGGATTAAATATCCATTCCACCATTGGCTGTATGTAGTTTTAAAATCTTTGGCGAAAGTTCGACCGAGCTGAAATGTTTGCTCTGAAAATAAAATAGAAACATTTTTAATAATTGCGATATCTATTAATTAGAAAGGGAACTAAACTCAGAATGGATCAGAATTTCGAAAATGGGGCTTAATAGAAAACCAATAAATTGTCTATGAATTATGCGTTGTTCAAGTTACAAATATATTACTATATAAGCTATAAATGATGAGAAATTGTAGTCACTATTGGGTTTACTCAAATTTGTTTACACAAATATTAGGGTCCTACTACGCGAGAGCATAGTGAGCTACTTTATGATCAACTTAGTACATAGAAAAATCATTACGGCCGTTAGTCTAAACATAAAGCCAGAGCTAAAGTAAGAAGTTCAAAATAGTAAAAAGTAAAGCAGCCAGCACAATTGTTCGAGAAGGGGTAGAAAGGGTGAGGGAAAGAAGGAGAGGTTATAATTAAATACACAATCAACGACTGATGTCTAATGACGACCCAATGGGTCTTATTAATAGACGAATTAAATCGTTTTTTGTTGTTGTAAGGGTTGACCTTTAAATATTTTCTTATCAAGCAAGTAAATACTTATGGAGGGAATGTATGTACAATAGAACTGAAAGTGCCAGAAATTATACTTATAGAAAAAATGGAAATTAACATAATTCGAAAGAAAAGTGTAGGAAAATTCTATTAAGTGAAAGACTTTCGAGTGCAGGGAAGTAAAAAGCAAGGAAATAAAGGGTGCCCATAACATAACCGCCTTGAACAATATCCCCATTTTTTTTTTCTGGAAGTTTTATCTCCAATTTTAAAACTCTTTAGCTGTGGTCCTCTTACACGGCTTTAGCATTGGGTTAACAGCCAACCTGTAAAACCTTATTGTTACGAAACTTCTTCAACCTTCTTTAAAATTCTACATGAGTCAACATGGAACCTACTCAACCTGAACCGCCCGGAGAGACTCAATCAACTCTTCGAACAAGCATCTATGCATAAACTCGACCTCATAGCGCTGCAGGACACAAGACTAACCGGCAATGACATCATAGATTACAGTTGCTATGGACTAATCCATCGTTTCTTAATTAGCAACCAACGTTGCCAAGTTTATTATTGCCAAGGTATTTAAAAAGCTAAGGGAGATAAACCCACTTCTTTCTCAAGAACTGCTAGTAAATTTGAAAAGCGAAGTTGATGGACGGCGTCAAAAAGAAGTAATTTCATTATTACTTTATTTGCATCACGGCACTTATCCAAAAGTAGACGAATATTTAAATTTTGCACCTAAACTTTCTACAAAACAGTTTACTAGATGGCTTTTATTACGCTTAGTCTCGACATAAAACAACATTGGCATGGTATGCATGGTATCATATGATTGTAGGATGATATGGTGATATAATGGTATGATCGTACGATGGTATGATGGTATGGTAGTATCTTGGTAAGATGGTTTATATAATGGTTTGATTGTGTGATGTTATGATGATATAATGGTATGATTTTATATATGATAGTACATTTGATGGTATGACGATGTTTATTCTAGAACGAGAGTGTGATAACATGATAGTATGACGGTATAATCGTATGACAGTTAAATGGTATAATGATATCATGGCCTGACAGAAACATGGTATGATTGCATGGTGGTATGGTGATACGATGGTACGACGTTACGACGGTATGATGGTATGAAGGTTTGGTGAATTGATCGTAAGGTATCCAATCTAACCATGATATGCTGGTATGATGCGAGGGTGCGAGGGTTCGACTTTACTATGGTACATTATTATGATTGTATGATGGTTTAATAGTATAGATTGAGGGTTCAATTGGCGGTTAAACTCGTGATTGTGATTGAGTTGGAGGCTTAGTTGTAAATTAAATTTGAGGTTGAGCTAAAATTTGACTTAACAAGTTCAGTTAGGGATTGATTTGGAAGTTGGATTGACCGAAGTTTTGATCACCTTTTGTGGTTTCATCCCTTTATATTTTACATAGTACTTTTACGTAGTTCAAATGTTCTGTTTTAGTAATTAAAAAAAAAACTGCTCATTTTTGAATTTTAATGAATGTTGGCAAAATGAATGTAGCCTTGACCAATGATTATTATAGTGGAACGTTTATTTTCGCGGCTATTGCGGTTAGCGCCATAATTTAAAAAAAAACTCTGCTTCGACTTTCTTTTAACAGAGTGCTCATGAAGTGTTGTAGTTTATTCATAGCACTTTATAGATTAATTTACTTTTGGGTTACAATTTCAATAACACTATGGTAAATTGTGTCTAAAAATCTCTGAAAATTATTTAATTGAGTCTGTGTAGAGTCCAAATGAAACGAGATTATGAAAACTAATTCGCAGTCTTTAGTAGAAATACATATGTATGTACAATTAAGTTAATTAAAATTTAATTCAAACTATATTTTGCGAAATTAAAGACGGGTTACACGCATAATGAATTTGAAAAGTAAAGGAGTAAGCAAGTATGATTTTCATATAATTCTTGGCGAATTAGGTTTCTTCACTATAACACACACCACCACTATAATATTTAAGTTAACTAACTTTCAAATAAACAATTCAAGGTTAATAATTTTCAGTTTATTATTTTGTGTTAAAAACCACACTACTCGAAAACATGCACACATTTTATAATTACTCAATAGTTACCTGGATTCAACAATAAAATATCTGAAATAGTTCCCACAATTAGATGAGATTTTGGTGCCGGAAATTTCTTGTGCAAATGATATTCCAATTTTGTTTGCAGCCAAAGATTGTATATAACTAATAATGTGAACAGGAAAATTATTATCCCAATAACGATTAATAGAAAATTCATTTTTAATAATTCGAACTTCTTAAGACAAACTTTTGAGAAACGTTGAAATGAAAATCGTTTTTATACATAACCGAACTTTTGTAAAGATAAACATTTTTTGCGGGATGCACAATAATTAAAATTCGATTAGATTGTATACAGTTTAGTTTAGGTAACTGATGATTAATTTACGTTACCGTGATTGGTCCTTTTGATTTTGTAGTTTAACAGACTTATGTAAATAAAAAAGTTGAATTATATCATTTTTAATAGTCACATCAGAAGCAGTTTCCGCAAATCTTGAATTTAGAACCTTACTCTTAGAAACAAGAGGGCAAAAAATGCAAGGTTTAGTCATACCAAAGAAATTATTTTGAAAGTCCTATTTGGCAATTGTTATGGTGTATCTCCGTAACGATTATTATTCGATACGTTCAGTGGCAGAACTATAAAACGACAAAACCTTGCTGCTGTTCTCGACGCAAATAAAGAGCCAGTCAACTTTTCGTTTATTATTTCTTACTTTATTGTATTTCATATTATTGAATGCAAAAGCTATACTTAAGAGAGATTATACTACTGAGGTTATCTCAATTATGTAAGCCACTTACTTCAGTAAATTTATAATAAATTTTATTTCTGGTTTGACCAATACTTTAATATGATAAAACCCTGTAAAGGTTTTTAAACATTTTGGAATCGTTTTCGCTTCTACTATTTTTGTACAATATGGGAAATGTATAAGTGCAGCCTTCACCATTTTCATAAAATTTGGGTGCAACATATTTGACAGGAATATCTAACCTCTAATCTTGATGCATACAATTTTTCAATTGAGGTCTTTAAGAAAATGACAACTTAACGGGGTGAAAAATATGTTTTACGCGAATGTTTTTAAAAAATATGAAGCAGATTTCAAAAGGCGCAACATAAATATTTATTGTAGAATGAGCAAAAATTAAAAAAAAAAGAAAAATGTTGCAGTTGCAGATTCATTGTCGCGAGATACTACATTTTTAACTCCGTCAAGTTGCCATTTTCTTGACGAGCTCAATTGACATATTTCATGCAGCGAGCCTTAGGTTCTGTATAGTTTTTAATGCAATTTCAAAACTTGAGAGCGTTATTCTGGTAAATTTTTTATTGTAATTAGACCTTCAGCCTACGTATGTTATTTCGCCATCTTAATCTCCAGTTTTTCGATTTTCATTTTCGACAAATATTGAAACGTAAGTAAGTAAGGTAAAATTCCACTTCTTCAACAAATTCAACAACTTTTAGTTGTATAGTGTAAATAATCAAAAATTGAGGGAACAACAAATATTGCTTACAAAGCCCATAGTGTAAAGGCACCTGAATACTTCTTTGATTCATTTTTATCTCCATAATATTACGTACTGAATTACAATTTTCTCAGGCGGCCTAGATTTTATTTCAAAGTACGGGTTTCTCACGATGTCATTATTGGATGACAAAAATGCTTTCTACGTATAAAATAATAAGCGTAGTAACGTAATATTGTAGTAAGGTAGTTTGGCTCTTTCCAGTCGTCCACCTACTCTCAATAACCTGAACTCATCCAGAAACGGTGCCAAACATTTGAGGTGACTATTTTTAGAAACAGTAAGGACAGTGTTTATTAGTTGATGATCTTGCGCAAACATTGATTTTTGAATATTCGGAATGAATGGAAGTCCAGCCCTTCCTCTTCGGCAGTTGTTGGCTTCTCCACTTTTAATAAACTCCGTCAGTTTTAAATTCAGCAATGACCTTCGTACTTGAACTTCCTTGTCAATCGATTTTAAACAATATTTTCGAATAAATCTCATAACGTAGACAAATGTTCGTGCCCTTAGAATTCTGTGAAAAATGCATGGAGAAATGTTACATCCTCAAAAATCTTCGTGGACAGAGCAAACTTCACGGATCGTTTTTCAAGTATTCCACCGGTTATGGGGATGGTCTTGGAATCGGCGGTCACGAAACTTCGTCACATTTAAAAAAAAATTGGACCGCTGAACCAAAAATTCGGAGTCTACAGTAGTCATCCGCCGACTAATAAAATCGGTAGGATTCAAATTGCCATGTCGCCATACCCTCGAACTATGAAGTTTCCTTTTGAATCTTGGAGGCACGGTGAGCAATCAATATGTTCCAATAAACAAATCTTCTGACTTCCAACTCATGCAACACTTCTCTCATAAGACGAGAGACTAAATCTGTTATCATTTTTGAAGCTGAAAGCTGTTTTGCAGCTAAAAGAGTAAAAAATTATGGTTTTAGTCGGAGCAACTCTAGGTTTGGTGCAAACCAATCTAGATAAGATCGCACCCTCTTGTTGTCCGTATCGCAAATACACACAAGTTAAAAATAATAACCGTGATCTAAATTTAACCCATTTCCCAGTGAAATCATTATCTAAGGGTTCGTTCCAATCAATTTTGAGTTTCCAAAGTTCTTGGTGTAAAATCTTGCCAAACCAGCTTGTTATTTCCTATAAGACCACTCGTTTAGTAACATAGATAAAAACAACTGTTTCGGGCTGTCAAATTGCTCGATGCTCAAATATTTCTTTCGATGACGCGGTTCAATTGACGAACGGATGGTATCATTATTGGCGCAAAATTTATTTAATGTAATACCACCACATTTTAGAATTACGATTGATTGATTGATTCAACATTTTTACAAATGCTTAATCGAATTTGATCCAATCATCATATCATCCACATAAAAATTTGGTCGAAATATTCGAGCTCCAATATTGAATCTATCCTGCACATTGTCATGGTGCAGAGACGGAGAGTTTTGATTGGATCATCTTTGTTGTTGCGCTATAAAATCACACAAACAAATCGAACAAATCGCATGCAGTTTCGGCCCCGAATGAAGGATCTCATTTAATGCGACACCAGAAGACGTCTTACAAGATGCGTCGACATCCACTCGCAACTTGACAATTTCATCACGCTGTGGTAGGCAAAAAAGAATGTGGAGTTAACAGATCAAAATTTTGAACGGTTTCTAAACGTTTTAATTGCTCATATTAATTGACAAACGACGAATACATTTGTTTCATTTCAGGCTGCTTACCCGATCTTTTTTCCAAGTTCAAGAAGCGTAAATAGCTATTGAAAATGATTCTCCCAACAGTGTTGGATCCTTTGAAAAAGGTAGTCGAGCTACCATATATAGGATCATTCGGTATTTCGACGAGTATGAAGAACATAATGATCTTCGCATTCCAGATCTTTACAACTCAAATGTAATTCATGTGTAGGGAAAGCCTCTGCTACATAAAACTGCTGAACAAGCTCACTGAATCTTTCATTAGATTCAGTTGGTAAGCCTTCTTGGGTGCTAATTAAGACTATTACAAATCTTGTCTGAGCATCGGATATTTTCGGAAGTATTATTGCAGCAATTTTCACTTTATTGATGTCTCGAAATGAGGCATTAACATAATAAAGCACCATGCCTTTAATGTTGTAACCGTATTGCCAATACCAAAATAATGAGAGACCTTCGCCATTCCACATTCAACGTTTTCACGAATCGTTCGGAGATGAAATTTGTAGTGGCACCATTATCTATTAGAGCACATCTGCGGGAATAATCGATCCGTTGTCATCAAATACAATGACACTAGCTGTAGCGAGGATTGCTGACTCGTCAACAAATGATTCTGAAAGTAGAAGTGTTTTGTGAGTGACTCCAAAAGCCGATGACAGTTGTGCAGAATCCGTGTGTCATGACCCTTATGGCATTTATCACACTTTAAGACTTTACAGAATCGGTAATTATGTTTTGTTTTGAGGCAGGCGACAAATAATTGCATCCCTTTAACATCATTGTATTGATCCATGAGGCCCTGAGAAAGTTGTGAACATTGCTGCAAATTGTGGTCGGTTGAGGTGCATTTAGTGCACAAATTCGAATTCAGTGACGTTAAGGCGGCATGGTTAGATTTAACTAGACGAATATTTCCCGATACAGACCGCTTTGGCTTGTTAAATTATTTTTTTGTTATACTCGAGCTTCTCCAGAGTAGAGGCACTCTGTTATAGCGTCAAACTTCTTAAAATTGGAGGATTCTTTACTCACTTTATTCATCTGTATAGTCTCAATAATGTGAGACTGCAAAATCAACACCTTGTTCTCATATCTAGTACACAGAGCCTTCCCCGCACTTCTAAAATTCTCCTGCGAAGCTTCCATCCTTGACAAAATTTGCGTTGCACGAACTAAACATGATTTTAAAAGTCTAAACCGTTCAACATCATTTAAATCGGTTTCATTTATAATCATAGTATGGTAAACTCGTTTTTAAAATCAGTCCAATTACTGTAAGATCCACTGAATTTTGGCGGCTCGAGTTTTGGTAACTTGACATTCTTTGTTGAAACTACAATCGAATGATTTTGGAAAGCATTCAAATCTGGATCTATTTTAGCAACGACCACCTTCTCATCATTCAACGTTAGGAGTGCAGCTTATAGAAGCACTAGAATATCTCGATGTGAAATAACTTGTTCAGTTATTAGCTAGTCGTTCTTCAAAAATCTTTGATAATGCAATTCAGGTTGCTCTACCTGAACTTTGAGTTAAGAAATATCCCATGTTATCCATGAGCAGATATCCACCCAACTCGATATATTTTCAACGAGCTTCACAAATAAAATAATTAAAACACAAACGGCATTAGCGGAGCTTGTTGTAGGTTCATCTTTCTTTTCTATTGCCACGGTTTCGTTTGTAACCTCAGTTTCTGGTTAATGCAGAAGTTTCTGGTTAATGCATTTATCGCTCAAACAATTAAAACAACTTTTGTTATTCTTAACGAATTTGCGCCTCATGTGCATGTCCATTCCATTTAACTCTGGTATACTAAATGCCCGTCAGCTTGACAAATAGACCATTTACCATCGTGTTTGATTGAGTTGAGAACTGCGTTTAGTTGAGTTGCGTACAGATTCTACAGCATCACCTCTCCGTAGTATGAAATCAAAAATTCGTGGATTGTCGAACACTCCTTTTCTAACGTGGCCCGTGGCTCGTGACATCGTCTAATTATTGTTCAGCATGTGTTCCCATAGCCTTTAAGCATCGTAAAAGTTATGCTAAAATAACGTTAAATACTAGCTTCACCTCTTAGCAATCCTTTCAAGTGTTGAATTTTTTTTACCGATGAGTCATAGATGGAATGGATTTTCGAAGCTTGTTCATTCGCATTGATAAATCCCAATTTTTCGAATTAACTTATTCAGTTCGGTAACTATTTTATAATAGTTTTCTTCTTGTGATTGGTCGAAGTCAAACGTGTAGTTTTCGATTACAGTAAACCTCTCCATTAATTTCTCCATGTGATCCAATTTGTCTAGGCAGTCTTCAATCGGCATTTCGCTTAGCTTCTTCAAGGTTTTTAAAAGTGGATTTATGTTATCCGTTCCTTTCAGTTCCTACACGTACCGACACAGACAAATAATGTTGAAAAATAAATTGGTGATGACTGATTAATAGTATACATATTGTTACGTTTTGTTAAGGTTCGAATCACTAGATTGTGAATAAAACAAATCACTTCAATTAATCAGAGACGAAATTATTTATTGAACAACAAAAATAATTTAACATAATTTATTAACAATAATTCACAAAATCACTTTTTATAATATTCGCACAATTTTAATGATCACTTATAATTAACTAAACTTCTAGAAATTTCATCCTCTTTTCAGTAAGAATATCTCGTACAATGTAAAAAGTGTTGTAGCATGGAAAATTTCCATTTTGGTACAATAAACAAATTATCAAACACCCTAACCTAGGTGTCACTAGTAGTCACTACTAACAGTAAACTGTGTGCTATTAATTAACTTATTCTATTCTACCCTAGGTGTCACCGTAACAATATTAATTTTATACATATTGTTCCGGTGACACCTAGGGTAGAATAGAATAAGTTATTTAATAGCACATATTTTACTGTACTAAAATGGAATTTTCCATGATAAAAACTGTTCTTAATATTTCTAGACTATTCTTACTGGAAAAGTCTTGTACTTTTCAGAAGCTTTGGTTTGAGTATATAAAAAGCGAACGAATTAAAAGCTCCAGAGTTAAAGAAGGAACTCAAAAAACGAAATTTCTCCACTGATGGTAGTAAAGGTACTTTACAAGCGCCACTACGGGAGGCCATGGAGAACGAAGTGCTAGTCGCGGATCATCATGATTTTGGAAAGAAAGTAACGGTTGCGTAAAGCGTAGAGCAGAAAGAAGATGATAAACCACTGTTGGTTGAAAGGAAACAAGAACCTTCTAAAATTTCGGTATGGGGGGACAGATGGGTGATGGGTGTAATGAAACAATAAAACGAACAACAGCTAGGAGAAATTTAAAATCAGATGGCGCACCTACTAGCGCAGCAAGGAAAGCATTCAAACCAAACAATCAAACATCAATTGCAGAAAATTGGACAGTTAATTCAGAAGAAGGAACAACAAAAAGAACGACAGTTGGAGACGATAAACCATTAAAATCAAGAAATGAAAGAATAAATAGAGAAAATTGAACAACCAATATAAATTACAGAGCTTTAGATGGGGAAAATTGCCGAAGACCAAAAGAAAATGGACGAGAAAATTCTAGAATTGTCTACAAATGTGGAAGGCGAAATAGAGAAACTGCAAATGGAATTTAAGACGGAGGTTGAAGGAAAATTTCAACGTCTCGAGAAAGAGCTAACTGATGTGAAGGCAAGTGGAACAACGACGCAAGTCGTTCAGACTTCAGACCGTTCACTCAATCAAATTAAAATCACCAACACACGACGCTACAATATCTTTCGTCATTTTCAAATTTCAATGTGAAAAGACGGCCAATCAAAATCATTGGAATAATGAACATCTTGTTGCAGCTCTAATAGTGGCCCTTTGGATCGGAAGTACGGCAGTGACTACAAGCGCGAAATATAGTATTCGAGATCCAGAGACACACAAGGCGGTGATGTTATCACCTAAAGCGACTGAATCAGTTCACCCAATTCACGCTACACATATTCAACCACAATATGTTTCATAGCAACGCACATTCCAACACGAATGCGCATTGGGTGACTCACGTCGTCTGAACGCACTCGACACGAGAAACAAAATACACGACGTGATGACGAATACAAAACAATAAATAAATTCTCTCTCCATCTTCAGTCTGCTCACGAATTTCAATACAGCGACATGCCGCCCACCTCGCGCGCGATGAAATAATATTAATTAAATCGTGGTGGAAAATTTTAAATAAAAATGTTAAAAATTAATTAATTAAATAAAATTTATTAAAATAAATTAAGTTGTGTACAATTTATTTATTTTGGGTATTTTTACACGACCTTCGCGGAAACCGTTGCTTTTGCGTTAACGATCGAGACTGTGCGGACTATCAACAGATCGTCATTATTTAGGCGCCAAATGAAAGCGGCAGGCTTAGGTGTTCGGAGTGTGACAAGTTGGCTCACAAGGAGGAAAGTAGGAACCGGATGAACGAATTGCAACAGTCGGAAATATGGAAATATTACAAGCCAGTTTGAAGGAGCAGAAACTGGCTTCGCCGATACTGGAGCAACTCCAGCAAAGGAGCTGGGCTGCTGGCTGATGGGTTAAAATTTAAGAATGGCAAATGGAGATAGTGCAATAATAATAGGGAAAAAGATCGTGGAACAATTTGTTTTTGGCGCGTCTAATAGTTATATTAACATTCTATGCGAAGCAGAATTGGTATAAAATTTATTTTTTTATATAATGGCAACAAACTAAAACTGGATACCAGCAAACCAACACTGTTCCCTCGTTAACGTAACCAAAAGCAAGATTTAGGATCGGCATTCATTATGAAAGTAGTTGCATTTGACAGCCTTAATACGATTATGCTAGAACTCGTTACTCTCCAGGAAACTCAGTGGTCTAAATGTACAGACCATGTGTTCCAAGGCTATAGGTTTGTATTATGTGATAATTAATTTGCCAGTTCCTATCCACTCCTGTGACGAATGAATAAAAACATGTTAACCAAAAGTAATATTCTACAAATTTAAAAAATACATTTATAATTATTATCTTAAATTAAATTTAACCATAACAGGATTTTTCGTCCTTAACACTAAATCCGCGATAAATACAAGTTCATCCCGTTTCGTCACTTGTTCCAATTGAAAATTTAAAATTAATTTAACGAGCAGCGTTTTCATTTCAAGCAACGCAAATTTTTGCCCAATACAATTTCGTTGCCCAGCACTAAACGGTAGGTATGCAAATGGATGTCGTTCATCTGTTTCTTTGGGCAGAAATCGATCCGGATCAAATTTCTCCGGATCCGGGAATTGAGTTTCATCACGATGTAAATCATATATGTGGAAATGTACAACCGTATTTACTGGAAGCATCATATCGTCTGGAATTTAAACAATTATAGAAATTAGTATTGACCGTTTAAAGTTGGTCGTAAATCCATCATCAGCTTACTTAATGGAACATCTTTTGTGACGATTCTCGAAATAAAAGTGACTGGTGGATAAATTCGTAAACTTTCTTTAATAATCCGATCTAAATATTTTAATTGATTTAAATCATTCATTGTCGCTTCGTCAATATTTTGTGTCTCCGCAAACTCTTTCAATTCAACGTATAGTTTTTCCTGAACATCGGGATTCTCTGCTAACAGGAATAATGTAAACGTTAAAGCAGCCGATGTTGTATCATGTCCCTCAAACATGAAGGTATCGACTTCTTCACGAATTCCTTCATCATTGATATGTTCACCTCGTGCTTCCGCATCTAACAGTGTATCTAACATAGCATAACGTGTCTTCTTCGTCTCATAACTGAAATAAAAACGATTAGAATTCGCGATCAAACTCGTTCGGTTTAATCTATATTTACATATTTTCATTATGATCAAATTCAACTTGAATTTGTTTGCCGTGAAACATTTGACGTCGTTCTTTGATTACCTGTCGCGTAAAATTATGCACCGGAATTATAATTTCATCGAATTTTTTCGCATATCCCGTTAATTTACAAAGAAGATTTGAACGAAGCCATGGCCGCATTAGTCGGTACACCAACATTTCACCAATTTCATAAATTCGTCGTCGATATATAGTCGATTCCTCGGCCGATGCTAATTTTACGCCCATTGCTGTTTCACAGACCGTATTCAATGTAAATTTTGACATGCAATCTTGCAAGTGGATTAATTTATTTTTGTCCTTTTTTACCGACTCTATTAATTGGTTCGTTTCATTTTTAAATGTTATATGAAATTGTTGTAGTATGTTAAAATGGAAGGCGGGGGTTAACAGTTTTCGCCGATATTGCCATTTTCGGCCGCCACTTGTTAACAGTCCGGTACCCATGAATGGTCGGAGAAACTCATAAATAATGCTTTTATTTAAACAATTTGGGCTGTTTAAAATTTGTTCGGCATCTTTTCCTGTTATTACATTAAGGATTAAATACCCATTCCACCATTGGCTGTATGTGGTTTTGAAATCTTTGGCGAAAGTTCGACCGAGCTGAAATGTTTGCTCTGAAAATAAAATGGAAACGTTTTTAATAATTGCGATATCTATTAATTAGAAAGGGAACTAAACTGATTTTTTGTTTTAAATTTGATGAAGTCTTAGAATGGATTAGAAAAGCAATGGAATTGTCTATGAATTATGCGTTGTTCAAGTTACAAATATATTACTATTGGGTTTGCTTAAACTTGTTTACACAAATATTAGGATCCTACTACGTGAGAGCATAGTAAGCTACTTTATGATCAACTTAGTACATAGAAAAATCATTACGGCCGTTAGACTAAACATAAAGCAAGAGCTAAAGTAAGAAGTTGAAAATAGTAAAAAGTAAAGCAGCTAGCATAAGTGTTCGAGAACGAGGGCATGGACCAAAAGAGACTGGTCATTCTATCAAGAGAGCATGTAGGGGTAGAAAAAGTGAGGGAAAGAAGGAGAGGTTATAATTAAATACACAATCAACGACTGATGTCTAATTACGACCCAATGGGTCTTATTAATAGACGAATTAAATCGTTTTGTTGTTGTTGTAAGAGTTGACTTTTAAATGTTTTCTTATCCAGCAAGTAAATACTTGAAGACATTAATAAGTTATCAAGTAAAAATCTTGAAAAGTTCAAGTAAAAGAATTTCCTTTTTTTGTTTACACTTAAAATGCATGAGTTTGTAGCGTGCATCTTCACTTCACGTGGCATTCTACCAAGGAATGTACAATAGAACTGAAAGTCGCAGAATTCGAAAGAAAAGTGAGGGAAAATTCTATTAAGTGAAAGACTTTCGAGTGCAGGGAAGTAAAAACCAAGGAAATAAAGAGTGCCCATAACATAGCCGCCTTGAACAATATCCCCATTTTTTTTTCGGGAAGTTTTATCTCCAATTTCAAAACTCTTTAGCTGCGGTCCTCTTACAGGGCTTTAGCGTTGGGTTAACAGCCAACCTGTAAAACCTTATTGTTACGATACTTCTACATGAGCCACGGATATTTTTGAATTAACAACAACGACCTCAAACACAATATAAGACAACGATTTTAAATTTGGAACATGGAACGTACTCAAACTGAACCGCCCGGAGAGACTCAATCAACTCTTCGAACAAGCATCTATGCATAATCGGCAATGACATAATAGATTACAGTTGCTATGGACTAATCCTTCGTTTCTTAATTAGCAACCAATGTTGCCAAGTTGGGTCAATAGCCAGAGGGTTTTAGGTAATTATCAATGTAGTTTTTGTTATTTTAAAGTTTTTTATGATGTCAAATAGATCAACGACTGATCAAACTTTTACTCTGAGAATGGTGCTGGTTAAGCTCTATGAAAAGGACATCGCTGTGCACAGTCTATTCGCAGACTTTCAACAGGCGTACGACAGCATTAAGAGTGACACGTTACGGAACGTTTTGTTCTACTTGGGCATATCATCAAAATTATTTTGTGTGTGCCAGCTTTTAGTGGATGGCTCAATAAGAAGGTGCTAATAGAAGGCAAGGAGACCCGATGGCTCAAATGCTCCTCAACCTTTCATTGGATTATGTCATTTGTCAGCTCAATATAGCGCAGCGCAGCTTCCTGTATTTAAAATAAACGCAGGTATTAGCATACGCTGTTGAAAGGTTGAATGTTGGTCGACGTTGAAAGGTACACACTCGGTCACCGTGTCTGGTGTTCTCTTGCAGGGGATCGAATAATTTTAAGGAATGAAACATAAGATCCTACGGAGGGGGGGGGGGGTATTGTACCTACGGAGGGGGAATTAAATGAATTTTGAATATATTATCTAACTTTAACCGTTTGACTCGTGCTGTACACAATTGCGTACATAAACCTTAAACCTAATTTTTGGAATACTATGCACTAATAATGCATTTTTTTAAGCACTATTATGTTGCCTCTTAGGCACCAGTAGCATATGTTTATGTATTTATAAACAAAATTAATTTTTGTTAACAATTATGCATGAAAATTTGTCAAAAGTAAGCGTTTTATTATTAAAAGTTCATCTAAAAAATCAGTGTACATGCAGAGTGAAGTGCAATTTACACATTTGTGTACATGTTTGTGTACACTCAATTGCGTGGAAACTTTGACAATCGTATAATTTTTATGTCGATATTTTGGCAGAATATGGTATCACGGTCTAAAGAACGTACACACTTGCCAAGTTGCTAGATGATTCGAATGAGTTTGAAAATGATGAAAACTATCCATCTTTTCCAACTAACCAAAATGTACCTACGAAGAACACATTATTCGGGGAAGTGATGAATGGCGAGATACCTGTACATAAGCTGATATGGAAAACAGAAGGCAGAAGTTTGACTACAGAAAATATGAATTTGCTGAATCGGCTACCTTCCATTTAAGAATGGACACAAAATTTGTTTCACGAATTGTATGTTAGAATGGTTAAGTACACAAACCTTTACGCAGAAGAGAAAGAACGAAGTACCAGAATGTTTAAATGCACCAGCCCTGATGAGACTATACAATTTATTGGAATGCATTTGCTTATTTTAACAATAAAGTTACCCCAGATAAAAATGTACTGGAGCAAATATTTAAGCATTTAATCGATACTGTCGGTGAAGTCTGGTGACCGTTTTTATCAGCTTCGAACAAATGATATTTTTCTTAATTTTTTCTGATTAACAAGTCGAAAATGTTGTGAATGCCATTATTTTTAATATATTTTGTCTATAAAAATCCGAAAGAATCATATTAAGAAAAAGAAGGCGTACATAAACCATAAGCGACAAACTTATTTCTTATTATCGAATATCTACTTTATCGTTAAGAGCTTAAGAAAATAGGTATTGCGAATAAATACATAATGAGTCTCTTAGATTTCAAACAAAATGTTGGAAGAACCTAGTGTGATCTTAACAATTCGCGAAAGAGAGGTAGACTATCGGAAGACGTATAAAGCGAGACCACTATGCCAAAGCAACTTGGCTGTTTGTTAAAGGCGAAGTTCGGCCATTAAACAAAGCGCGGCTCGATGGTGTAAATCCCTTGCCGTTACATAATGATGCAAAAGAAGCTAGTCGGTGCAAAAATCAAAAATTGTCAAGTGTGATCGAGCATAATGAAGAAACTGCTTCGTACAATTCCACACAAAATAAAATTCTTAAGGAATTATTTTTTTAAGTTCCTATATTTTTAACATAAAGCTTTATTTATTTATTTTTAATTTTTATTTACACTATTTAATGAATTTATCTTTTGTATTTTTGATTTGATAAAAGTATTTCAAAAAAGAAAATCCTTAAATGGAAAACCTAACTAAGTATTTCGAAAATTCATCCCTTGAAAGCTAATATATCTATAATAGTTGGCTGTGGATACACATCTATGTACATTATCTTACAGGAAGTTTAATTTTAAAGTTTTACCAGAGCACCCTGTATTTTATAGAGCCATAATCAAAAAATCTGAGCTTTTATAAGGGAATTAGAAACTAGGAAAAAACCAAACTTGTCATAGTAGAACACACAAAACATATGGAAAATCACTTTTTTTCCTAAGACAAATTTTTAAATGAAAACGTTACAAATTCTTAATTATGTTTTCTGAAATTCTTTCATAAATGTTTGAATTTCAACACATATGAATATCGTTTAAGTAAATCGTTTTCATTTTCTTGTAATAATTGATTTATTTAAACCAAAATATTAAAAAAAATTCATAACAACAGCATTCTGGTCAAATTGAAATAAAAGCTTACTACGATTCGTTTGGTCATTAAGTCAACATACATTACATAGATGGCAGTGATGGCCGTAAAAATTTGGAAAAATCGTACCAAAAATTACCACCGGGGGAAATTTCAAGTACAAAAATTGTAGGAAAAACAAAACAAATTCACAAAATATAGGAACGTGTGATAATTTTGCGATTAAATAATTTTTTTTCGTATTTTTCTTTTACCATTTTAGACATCTTACGTACACTAGTAAAACTAAAGATAAATTTAGCAAGTATTATTTTAATTTGTCAGAGCCAACTTTGATGTATTTTTCAAAATGAAAGTTCGAAAAAATATATTTTAGAAATAATTTTATTTTAATATTTCTGCAATTAATATTTACTTAATACCAATATGTCCTTCTTGTATATTGTTCTTAAAGATATGTAGAAAACTTTTATATAAACATTTTATAATATTTTTGCTTTTTTCATTGAAAAACTTGAAGCTAGAAAACACCATTTTTACTATGGATTCCTATGGAAATCAGTGAAAAGTTATACCAGCAAAAAAGCTTCTAAAAATACGTCATTAAGATTATGGCTCTATACTCTAGAAGGCTCTGGTTTTACTACCCAAAAATTAATAGGAAATTCGAGAGAAACATTTTGTTCCTCGTTTTAAAATAAATCACAAGTCAAAAGGTTAAAACAAAAGAAATTCGGTTAGTGTTTGATAAATATTTGAGTCCATCAATCAAAGATCTACACGTGATGAGATTTACAGCATATGCGGGTTTGAACAAAAAATACCACAAAACTTTCATAATGCTCTAAAATCGAATTCTTAAAAAAAAAATAAAAAATTGTGGATTTTGTTGTTAAAACAATTCAATTCTTTTATACTACACGATAAAACGCTGTATTGTCAGAAAACATGTGTTGCAAATTTTGGATTAACGACGGTTCTGAGTATGAGGAAGCGGATGTTAAAATTTCTTTCCACATTAATAAAATCAAACACGAAAAATATGACATAGTAAAAGCTAACAGATACACGGACTAATTATTTTTGTTTTTGTATGGATGGAAGTGGGAAAGGCTTCTAACAATACACTGAAGTTAATTTCACATATCATGGAATATTGAGTCCGCATTTTAAAGTCGTGGGAAGAAGTAACCGTTATCTTTACTACTATGGAATTTATTTGCTCATAAAAGCCATTGCTTTTATCTTATATACATAATAAGCTGTTACAACGAGTACAATGAGTCAGTCTGTGCATCTGTGCGTCTGAGCGCGGAAGTTAGAGCTTTAGTTAGAAAGCGGAAAATTAATCAGTTTTTAGAGTGGCCCATTATCCAATTTATCTTAGATTTTCTTTGTAATATGCTAGATACTTATATCATTATATATTCAATTTTGGATTTTGTACAGAATTAAAATTCGATTCCTTACGTATGTATGTAAGCGGTATTATATACGATTTACATGGCCTGTCGTAATAATACCTAACCAAATTGAGCAGCAGGGAGGGCCTTTTTTGGATTCAAATTCTAAGAAAGCGGGAAGCGGGGATATAAATAACAACATGGATTTATGATGCCATAATAAAGGGCATTGCCGTGTTTCCAGTTGTTTTATTTTTCGGCTTCCTATTTGAATTTATCTTGAAAAAACAAAAATAACATAACAAAACAAAAAATTTGAAATCCCGGATATTTTCCGTTATTCCCAATTTTTAGGATTATCAGCCCTTGAATATGCAACCTTTTCTTCAAATTACTGCCAACTACACTTTCAAGGGCTGCTCTAGGGATAGATTCTGATGAAATGACCCACTTTTATATTGTAATGTAGTTTAAAGCAGTTAAGAATCCCTATTGTACGAATTTCCAAATTAATTTTTACTGACACACATTTTTTTTAAACAACACCCAGAACAAAAGTCACCGAAATTAAAATTAATGACAATTTACTTCAATTTGTCACACTATTTTTTGTAGCATTTGAGAGGCACGTTCAGTACAGACAATTATATTATCATTTTATAGCAGTTAACATTTTAGTACAAAATGAAAGAATCTACTTTCGTAGCTTGATACAACTTTAGCTTGAAGGTGGTTACAAGGAATCTCATCACTCCCTCGTTTATTTACTACTGCTTAAATTCATCGCTTCGTAGTCTTTATTCCTTTCAAACATTTGCAATCCCGATCGCCAATAGTTCTTGAGTTTATGTAAATTACCAACATAAAAAGTCGTAAGTCGTTATTATTATATAATCGAAATGTTGATAGCAGTAGGAGTAGTTCGATTGATTTGAATGAACGAACGAATTTCGAAAATTATTCAATTTTGTTTAAAAATCGACTTGGTTGCCCACAGAATTTTAGGCCAAAAATTAAAAATTTTGAAATCACTAATTGCTGTACCTACTTGAGTTTGTACTTCCAATTATTTCGAATAATTCGGAAGAGAACACAATTTGGTTTAAAATCAACTGGGCTATAGCCTGGGTGCCTGCTTGAAGATAAATTGTCCGATTATTTCTACACATTTCGGAGCAAATTCAATTTTGTTGAAAATTAACTGGACGGGAATTTTGGGCCAAAATGAATAAAAAAAAAAAAAAATCGGAATCCGTAATTGCCGTGCCCATTTCTACAAATTCTGGAGAACATCGAATTTAGTTTAAAATCGACTGGACATAGCTCACAGAGTTTTATGTTAAAAATTAAAAATATCGAAATCCGTAATCTTCCTACTTGAGTTTGGGCGTCCGATTATTTCTACATATTCTGGAGAAAATTCAATTTTATTTAAAATCAACTGGGCTATAGCCTCAGAATTTTTTTGCCATAAAATTCAAAATTTCGGAAACTGCAATTGCTGTGCCAAATTGCACTTGGGTCGTCCAATTATTTCTACACATTCCGGAGCAAATTCTATTTTGTTTAAAATCATCTGGGCCTACCTGATTTTGGGTGAACATCTAATTTAGTTTAAAATCGAGTGAGCTATTATAGCCCACAGAAAATTAAAATTTTCGGAACCTGTTATTGCGGTCGGTGCCTGCTTGCAACTGGATGGAATTTTGGGCTAAATTTTAAAATTCGGAGTCCGTAATTGCCGTGCCTGCTAGCATTTGGATCGTTCGATTATTACTACACATTTGGAAGAACGTGGAATTTAGTTTAAAATTGACTGGGCCATCATAGCTCACAGAATTTTCATCGAAATCCGTAATCTGCCTACTTGAGTTTGGGCGTCCGATTATTTCTACTCTACTTTCTGTAGAAAATTCAATTTGGTTTAAAATCAACTGGGCTAAAAGCCTCAGAAATTTTTGACAAAAAATTAAAAATTTCGGAAACTGTAATTGCTGTACCAACTTGCATTGGGTCGTCCAATTATTTATACATATTCCGGAGCAAATTCGAAGATGGATTGACTGATTATTTCTACACATTCGGGAGAACGTGGAATTTAGTATAAAGTCGACTGGGCTATATAACCCACTTAGTTTTGGACTAAAAATTTAAAATTTTAAAATCTGTGATTGCTTTACCTACTTGAGTTTGTTGAAAATCAACTGGACGGAATTTTGGGCAAAAATTAAAAAAAAAATTTGGAATCTGTAATTGCCGTGCCTGCTTGCATTTGGTTCGTCTGATTATTTCTATACATTCGGAACAACATTTAATTTAGTTTAAAATCGACGTTATTGACGTGTCTGCTTAAAAATGGATCGATCGATTATTTCTACACATTTAGGATCAAATTAAATTTTGTTTAAAATCAACTGGATGGAATTTTGTACCAAATTTAAAAATTCTGAATCCGTAATGGCCGTGCCTGCTTGAATTTGGATCGTTCGATTATTTCTTTGAAATAATCCTGATCTTTCTTTGAAAATTACAAAAGCTTGGAGATAAACGCGTATTAGTGACTGAAACACTCGGAATGAAGGTGTGTTCTCTTTTACGAACCCACATCCTTACAAGATCCAATAAGAAGGAGAGAGTACTGCTAATCTATTAGAGAGATAGAATACTGCATAATGCATCTTTGTCAGTATTAATTGCTAATTTATTTGTATGAGGTTGTGTCCCCAAAAAGTAAATATCGAATGTGAGCTTGTGAAACAGAATTTTGGCAACATTGGAAAAGGTTTCTAGTAACAAATCACCGTCTAGAGCGAGTGTTTTTGATTCGTATAAATT
Organism: Tipula vernalis; assembly: GCA_958295665.1. Taxonomy (NCBI): domain Eukaryota; kingdom Metazoa; phylum Arthropoda; class Insecta; order Diptera; family Tipulidae; genus Tipula; species Tipula vernalis. The sequence goes on along the minus strand of OY282560.1, from coordinate 162,725,439 downwards.
GTCCAAAGAAGGCAGAGCACGCGTTGAAGACGATGAATGTCCTTACCATCATTCGACGTCTACCAATGAACACCACGACAAGGAAGTCAAGGATTTGATGCTCAAAAATCATCGATTGACTATTTGAGATCTTATTGACATCACCCAAAAACCATTTGGCTCAGAATTTTTGGGAGACTACTCTTGGTTTTTGCATCATGATAATCCGCCGTCTTGTACGTTACTATTTGGCCAAAAATTCGACCCATGTCGTTCTGCAACCGCCCTATTTGTCTGATTTAGCTCGGCCTGACTTCTGGCTATTTCTGAAACTCAAAAAAACCGAAGAAAGCAGGTTTTGAAGACCATTCCGGAAATCTGCTTTAACAACTGTTTCGAAGACTTCAAAAAACGTCGGTATAAGTGTATTCTACCCGAAGGGGTTTAAATAAATTTGAACAAATAATAATCCGTTTGTATTTTATTTAAAAAGTTTCACTACTTTTTGATCATAGTGTTATGTTTATAAAAATGTTTACTTCTAGATCTTCATTGTCTTTACTTTCTTGCTCTACATTGTGGAATAAGTTGACGTAAAAACTCTCTCGGTGAAGCGTCGATATGCAGATGAACTTCCGTGTTTTTGTTGAAATTTCTTTGACATTATCATTAATAATCATACATTCCATCATAGATACCATCGTACCATTATACCATAACACCATCAGACTTTCATAACATCATACTACCATACCATAATACAGTCATATCGCACCAATATATCATTATACAATAATAACATCTTACCGGCATACCAGCATAAACGTCAAACCATTGTACCATGTTACCTTCATACCCTTCATCATAAAATGATACCACCTTACCTTCATAATATCACACTATCATAATATCACTCCATTGTACTATCATACAGTCACACAATCATATCATTATAACACCACACCATTGTACCATTATTATTATAATGAAGTGATTTACACTAATATTTCATTAAAACATAAAACTATCGTAACATCGTATCATCGTACCATCATACTATCATTTCTTGACTTTATATCATCAAACCATCAGGCCATCATACGATGGTACCGTCATACAATCATATACAACTGGCACAATAAAATTTCACTATGTGGGTATTGATCTGGATAAAGCGGACTTTCAATATTCGCATCATATGAAATCTAGATACTCGTACAAAATCAAGCCTAGGTTAGGTTAGGTTAGGTTGGAGTGGCTGCTTATGCACACTTAGACCGGTGACGGTCCATTGTGATACCACAGGATGTATCCCCTTTTACCCCTATTGGAACCATTAAGAGCTACTTATGTAGCGTAAGACGTCCCGCACTTTAATGTTTTCGAGATCCGAGAGGCAGTCCATCCTGAACTTACCTAAATGTTTGTGCCTTCTGAGAGCCAATGCTGGACACGAGCAAAGGAAGTGGATCAACGTCTCTTCCTCCTCTTCGTCCCAGCAGCTTCTGCAGAAGTCATTAGCCTCCAGACCCAGCCTTCTTGCATGTTCTCCAAAAAGGCAGTGTCCCGTGAGAATTCCTACGACCGTTCTTAATTCACGTCTGCGTAAGGATATTAATGCCCTAGTGCGCCCCAAGTCCAGCTTTGGCCAAACTTGTCTTGCAACTCTACAGGTGAGGGTGTTAGACCACCTTTCCCCCGCTGAGGATAGCGCCTGCTTCCCAAGTGCTTGTCTCAGCGCTGTGATAGGCCTCCCCAGACTTGCCCTTTCCGGTTGCAGCTGCAGAGTCGTACCATGCCTAGCAAGTTCATCTGCCCTGCAGTTCCCCATGACGCCGAGTGACCTGAGACCCAGACTACCTGGATGTTGAAATGCTCACCCATCTCATTTAGAGATGAGTGACAACTCAACGCCACCCGTGACGCCAAAGACACCGATTCTAACGACCGGATCGCCGCTTGACTGTCCACATAGATTGTGATATCGTCTGAGGATAACACATTATGCTTCAACCACGTCATGACCTCCTCAATCGCTACGACTTCGGCTTAAATCAAGCCTATCACAATCGATTTTTTTTTTTTTTTCAAAGTTTGGTGTAGCACTTCTCACCAGCTAAAATACAATTGTTGTACGAAGCCAAACAAGGATGCAATTAATCATTACCAGCTAAGATATCAACTCATGCAGGCATAATGTGTGTTACTCCATCGTCATGTGTCACCTTAGCAAGACACATATATATAAGACACATATATATATATATATATATAGAAAAAAATGCTGTCGGTGAATAATTTCGAAAATTTTTGTTTCTTACCGCTCAACACCTTTTCAAAGGGTAATTCCGCTGGCTTAAGGAACGTCTTAGTGCATCGAATCAGTACTGTATCTATCATTAGCGATATTGAAATCTCGAAAAATGATTTTGTGAGTTTGCACGAAAAAACACAAAACCCGCTGAATTTAATAATCCGCCATCAGACTATAATACAATTTATACCGTTTTAGTAAAAGCGGCGTTGAAATGGAAGGCGCTTGATCAAGAGCGGTGTTTCGTTCCGTTTGATCAACCGTTATACTACAATGCAAATCTCGAGAAATATTGGCATATGCGGATCCATTAATCGATCCTAATCATCTTCGCACGGTGAGAGTGAGGTTGGGCGGATTTAATATGCTTATGAGTTTTTGCGATCCATTGGCTTCATCATGAAATGAAGCGGTTTCAAAGAAGCTTTTTGCACTATTTTCACCGAAAAATCGGCAGAAAAAGCACTAGAAGGTCACGCCTCACGCTTACATAAGAGCAGTAAAAGGAATATGCTCTTTCAGGCAGCACTTGCCTGACATATTCACACATCATATCGGTGAAATTACTAAACCCGAGTTAGAAATGGTTGATTACCTCATAAGGTGATCAGAACTTCGGTTTTGATTAATTCAACTCCCAAATCAATCCCGAAATGAATCTCTTAAGCCATTCTCTGGACTCAACCTCTATCTGAATAGCAACATAATCCTAAACGCAATCACCAATTTAACGGTCAGCTCAGCCATCAATTAGATTACCAAACCAACCCAATCCCAAAATTAATTCGATTCGAAAGCTACATGCGTGTTTGAAATCAGCTCCATCTAACTTCTCTTTCAAATCCATCTCAATTTCAATGCAAACCGTACTCACCATCATACCAGTATGCTTACCGTCGTACCATTACCTTAAATAATCATCACAATCATACCATCATATCACCATGACACTATACCATTAAACCATCATATAATCGTACCATAGTGACGTCGAACTATCCCACCATCACACCACGATGTATATCCTACATCAATCCACTACACCTTCATACCATCATACCATCATATCATCATAAAATCATACCATCGTACCATCATACAATCAGATAATTATACCAACATACCATCATACTACTATACCATCGTACTATCATGCCGTCCCTATAATCATACCATCATTCTATCACACCATCATATAATCATACCATCATACTGTCAGGCTAGGATATCATCATACTATCCAACCGTCATAATATTATGCCATCATTCCATCATAGTCTCATACCAACATCATTCTAGAATAAATACCGTCATACCATCGTCCATTGTATCATATAAACAATCATGCCATCACACCATCGTACAATAATATCAATCCCTCATACCACTATATCATCATAACATCACACAGTCATACTATCATATATACCATCTTACTGGTCATATATACCATCTTACCGTACTGACATACCATCATACTTACCATCATACGATCATACCATCATACCAACATACCATTACATCATCATACAAGTTTTACACTTCAAATTGATCCTTTTACACTTCAAACTGAACCTTATACATTTCAAATTCGACCTTTTAATTATATGAATGGCCAATTAGGATGGAGCTTGGCTATTGCTTAACCGATTATGATGAAAATTGACATATGCGTTGGAAGTGGGATTCTAAAATGATTTTTGAATACAGTTCTGTAATATGGTCAATATGCATATAACTTAGCTATTAACCGATTATGATGAAACGTGACCCAAAAATTATTTTTAGACGAGGTTATGAGAAATATGTCCAAATGGCTTTTATAAGAAACTTTACTTGCAAATCTATCGCTTTAAACTTTGGGTTATGTTCTCTAAGTATTTGCTGTCAGAGCGTTAAGTTTAACGTTATTAAGAAAAATATATTATGTAGCGGACACGCATTTCAGAATCGAAACAAATAATGGTAGTGTAGAGTTTCGGAATTAGAAATTAAATCCTCATTCGCAATCTCGAATTTCATTAAACTCGGTTAAGAAACAGCAAACCTCCGTCCTACTGGGCCATACTCTAGAACTTTATCAAAAAATCATTACAAAATCTCATTACCATCGCACATGTAAAATTCCATTAAAATCCGTTAAAAAATGGACAATTTCTTTCTTAACTGGCCATATTCCAGAATTTCATCCAACAATAATTTTAGAATTCCAATACCTATTGAACATCGTCATAATCGGTTGAGAAATAGGCAAGATCCCTCATACTTTTCCATATTCCAGAACTTCACCCAAAACTCATTTTAGAATCCCATTTCACAGTGACCTTTCTTAAGTCTCGGTTTGGTTCAATTCGGTCAAGTCGTTTGGATTTGTTTAAATATCATACACATATGTTATACATACAAACAACACTCACTTTATTTTATAGATTGCCCAACTGCTCATTAAACACTGGTCCAACACCATCTTAACCCCAATTCAACCCGCAAACGGCCCCCAAATCAACCCTCAACCAAACCGCAAACTCTCATATACTAAATTGGTCAACTTCTCACTATATCTTAACCCAACCCCAACTCAACTCCAACTCAACTTGAACTCAACCCGCAAATTGACCCCAAATTTAACCTTCAACTCAACCCCAAACTCAATATTCAAACCAGCATATATAAAAAATTGGTATAAATATTTCTATAACCAGGTGTTTTGGGTCAATTCGTATGGCAAGTACCCCGACCCTCTTGACCCACAGGTTCCAAAAGCTCTTCAAATCTCGGCCTTGACCATAGAAACAGATACCAAGTGTACAGACATCCAGACAGACGGACGGAATTTTTTTTTTTGTTGCTTTTTTAGACTCAGGGACTTTCAAAACGTCGAGAAAAGTGGTTTTGGACCAACCAAATGTTTCTTCATTTTTGACAGGATTCCAATACTTTGGTATTTTTAGACCGAAGTAATTTATCAATATTTAACGAAAAACAAAAACAGTCGCCAATTTCGCGATTGTTGGGAGAAAGCATTTTCTGGAATATTCATAGACATGACAATAGAACAGGTACTTATGAAGGCAATAAAGTTAAGCAGTGGCATAACTCGCGGCCGTGGTGTTATCAAACACGTGGGGGCTAAGTAGATTTTATCCAGCAACGGTTTAATCGAAGTTTGCAATGAAATGGAAAAATACACGAATTTTAGTGACGCCACATTAGAGCAGCACGTCGATACTCGAATTTATCATATTTTGAACTATTTTCAGTGTCGGACACTACAATGTCCACATTTTCAGGCTTGATAGGCAGTACTGAGATTAATTGTCATAACGCTCCCGAGGAGGGTTTTAAAATATTGGAGAGTTTTACTGGAACGAATTTTGATCAGATGAGAGCCTTAAGAAAAAACAAAGTTCGCTGTTTGACTCATATGACCTCGGTGATCAAACTTAATAACGAGATAATTCCGATCAACCCTTTACTTGTGTTCCAAAGAATATGTTTAAATGTGAAATAGCCGGAGAATATGAAACATTATAGCATTCTTAAGAAAACAAAATCGAAACTATTTGAGAATTTCTAGGTTTTGCAAGACACTCCTACTATCAATCAATAAATATTTTCGGTAAACGTTAGCAAATTTCGGAATGTTCTCATAATCTTCAATGGCTACTCCATTGACCAAACTACAAGCTTAAAATCTCACGAAATATTTCAACGACAAAGCTGCTATAAAATTCATTGAAGGACAATGGTTTCCAAACTATGATAGTATAACAAGATGCAGATGACAATTATCAGCAACCGTGAAATCTGTTATTATAATTGGCGAAGATGTTAATCTCCCCGTTTTATTGACGCAATTAAATCGTCGCGTTACAAATAAATGGGGAGTGAAAATATCGAATGGCACTCTGACCCCTATGTATGCCTGCGACGATTTAATTCCTGAGGACATTGCCAAAAAAAATTATATACCGGACAATGTGGTTGCAAGAAACATGGCCTCAAATGCACGAATGGTTGTTTAAACTGTGAACCAAACCAGGTTTGGTTCTCTAGGCCATCCCCATCGTGACCGATTTACGAAAAGTTTTTTTCTCGTAATTGCGCTATAAATCGGGTAATTTCGTTTTCTTGAAATTTTTCAAAAATGATCTCCTTCTACGTTCGTTATTTTGCAGGTATCATTGGATCGGTATTTTCCTTATCTACAACTTTCTCATTTAACTTTTTTTTTGGTATGATGCTTCGTTTTTTCTTAAGCTGCAAAAAAAAACGTTTTTTCGACTTTGTTTCATTTTTTAGGTTATGTAATGCACCAACTAACAGGATGCAAAAAACGCTAGGACTAACGCCGTTGGCCCAATTCAACTAAGTGAGAAATGTTAAGAACCGAATTTTAGATCAATTTCTTTCGAATATTGATGCACATGATGTGGATATTAGAAAATACGATTTTAATTAGAGTTGAGAATTATCATCCCCCATTTATGGCCTCCAAAGCTACCAACAACTTCTTTTAGACTAACAAAAATTGTCCATGGAACTAGGCGGTATTGAATGGCCTTCATTATTTCAGAACCTGACTCCTGATGCAGTCAGCATTGAGGTTGATAGACGAAACCTCTGGCTAGTATTAGCTTACCTAGCTTACGATGAAGTAGAGTGATGCAAATTCTCATCTCACGATCTGGGGAAGTACGGATACAAATGAATGAGGTGAGTTACTCCTTGAATATATTTTAAGTACTAACCTTCATTTATGTAACATAGGCAATAAGCCGACTTTTATAACTAGAAATAGACAGGAGGTATTGGATACTACACTTTTCTCACTCTTTTTGACGATTAGTGATCATGGTTATCTTCAATTTGAAATGGACTTGGCTTCTCCAAAAAGTTCAATCTACAGAAATAGGAGAAAAACCAACTGGGATACCCTTACAACAATTCTGGATAATTCACTACCGTTTCCGGTGCCAAAACCTCCAAAAACTGCGCAAGAGCTCGATGGCTTGGTGTCCTCTTAGTAGGCCTAGGGGTAAATATCGGCCACCCTGGTGGTCCAAGGAGATTCAACAAACACGTCGAAAATGTAAAAGACTCTTCAAAACAGCAAGGAAAACAAGATACGCTGTAGACTGGGACTACTATAAGGAAGTCCTCAGAATTTACAAATATCAATTGAGAAGTGCCAAGAACAGATCTTGGAGACTACACTGTGGCAAAATTCAGGAGTCCTCGGAGATGTCTAGGCTACGCAAAGTACTATCAACTGGTCCTCCCATCCCAAGTTATCTTCAACGGTCGGATGGGATATGGACCACTAATAGCGCGGAATCGCTGGAACTTCTGCTGGAGACTCATTTTCCTGGTTGTTCCGAATGTGTACCTTCCAAATCAGTGGGTAAGAAGGCAAGTAGCCTCACAGGCCAAATTAGTCAGGAAAAAGATCCTGTGGGCGATAAATAGTTTTAAACCGTGTAAATCGCCTGGGATTGATGGTACTATCCCTGCGTATATTCAACAAACTACGGATCTAACCATTTCCTGGTTAGAGGTAATATTCAAAGGCAGCCTAGAACTATGTCACATTCCTAGTAAATGGACGGAAGTGAAGATTGTATTTGTACCTAAGGCGGGAAAACGCTCACACTGAAATCCCATATACCTTAGACCAAGGCATCCGCCTACCGAGTTAATTCCTCCACTTGACGTTAGGCGGCTCAAAGCTTATTGCAAACGCAATGGGCTGGCCTACCTGATAGGATGCGATGCAAAACCGCACCACACGGTGTGGGATAGCACGGACATCAATAACAGGTGTGAGTACCTTTTTGAATTTCTGTTCTCAAATAATGTAGACAATGTCAATAGAGGAAGGAAACCTACGTTTATAAATGCGATTAGGTAAGAGGTCCTAGATTTGACACTTGCTAGTCCGCATTTTAGCGACTTGGTCAAAAACTGGCATGTGTCTGAAGAGGCCTCATTATCGGATCACTTCCACATCAGATTCGATTTGGCGGCTGAGACCATGCAGCGGCAGGAAGTCAGAATTCCAAAACTGACCGACTGGGACTCTTATAGAGTCTCACTCGGATCAGAAATGCCCTCGGTTGTGGGGAACATAGAGTCTTCAGAGGCTTTGGAGATCTGTTCAAACCAGCTGCATAATTCTATACACTTGGCTTACGAAAACAGCTGCCCGGTTAAGCGAAGAGAGCCCACGGTGGAACGGGACCCTGGGTAAACTGAGGAAAAAGACGAGAAGATTATTCAACAAGGCTAAACGAACCGGTGAATGGAGCGAGTATAAGATGGCCTTGACGGAATATAATCTCGAGTTAAGAAGATCCAAAAGGGCTACCTGGAGGAATTTCTGTGAGGGAATCAATGAATAGCCTTCTGCAGCTCGTCTCCAGAAAGTCCTTTCCAGGGATCATTCAAATGGTTTGGGACTTCTCCAGAAGCAAGATGGGAGGTTCACTGAAAACCGGAAGGAAACCTTAGAGGTACTACTAGAGACCCACTTTCCGGATTCAGTAGTGGAAGGAGCCCAAGAGGACTCGCATGATCTCTCAAGTGAGGTGGCCTATGCACCTCACAGTAGGATCTGGAGTCTCTCTGGGAAAATGTTCACACCCAGCAAGGTGCGATGGGCTATTGGGTCTTTCAAACCTTTCAAATCCGCTGGAGGGGATGGTGGCTGGAAAGAGCTTGACTTCAAAAAGGTATTGAGAAAATACTCCCCAGCTTTATCCAGATGTTTCGGGCAAGTTATGCTTTTAACTATTTTCCGAAACTGTGGAGGAAAGTAAATGTTGTCTTTATACCAAAGGAGGGGGGGGGGGTCGTCCAGAGTTATGTAAGCACACAACAGGTAACATAACAATAGGTAACATAACAATAGGTAACATAAATAACGCACACGATTCGACCCACGACATACAACAACAAACATGCAGTCACATTTTTTAACATGCATAACAAGTTTAATATTACGAGTTATGCTGTAAATATATATTTTGCCTTTTATGCAAAATATAATGTAATTGACTTTAAAATAAAACGTGTGAACATAAAAAATGTAAAGATGATAACGCTGCATTTTTTATGTATATAAACTCGAATCAAACCATTGCTCGGTGAGATTTATAATTGTATTTCAACCTAAATTGTACTCTTTATGTAAGATCAAAATAAAAATAATAAAATAAATTCTGGAATTAATAAAAATTTCCAGAATAATAAAATTTTAAGTTTTTTTGAAGCAATAAATATAACTGGCGCAGTTGGTAGTGGATATTTTTTAATATCTGTTCACTACAAAAACACACACTGCATAGCAAATAATAATAGTGTTCTAAGTGTCATAAAAAGTAAAATAAATAAATCAAATATAATAAAACGACTGGGCGTTTGTACCCAAAAAGTGAAAAAATTAAGGAAGAAACCGGTATCAACAGACACAGGAATCAAGGAATGACGGCTTATCAACAATTGATTTTTGTAACAATTATAATTTTTTGGTGAGTACCATACTGATTTAAATCTCCCTGATTGATATCCAAAAATTCCTCAGTTTTTTATATATATATTTTAAAGTTAAATAAAAAAAAAAGTATCTTAGAAAATTTTGATTAAAATTTAAAGTTAAACATTAAAGTTAATCATTTATCGTGATCAATAAAATAAATTATAAAATAAAATGGTGGAAGAACAAACCTTTAAGCAAATGGAGCGTACTCTTCGTCTCCTTCAAATCCCAGATGCCATTAAAGACATTCCACCATATAGTGGAAGTCGAACAGAACTTAGTAAGTTCATAACACAAGTTGAGGACATCCTCACAATTTTAAAACCTGTATTCACGGATCCTTCGTACCAAATTATTCTATTACGTGCGATAAGAAACAAAATTATTGGCAACGCCAACCATGCCTTAGAAATGTACAATACTACAAACAAGTGGGACAGTATAAAAGAAAGCCTGATAGCTCATTTCGCGGATAAACGCGATGAAAACAGTCTCATTCGAGATCTCCATTCTATTTCCCAAAGAAAAGACAGCGTAGAAGTCTACTTCACAAGAATTTTAGAAATTTTTAACACCCTAAAAACTTGGGCAAAACTGAATACACCTAACGAATATGAACACAAAGCCAAATGGTATGATTCAATGTGTCTTTCAGTGTTCACAACCAATCTTAACGATACATTAGGAGTTATGGTAAGAGCCATGCAACCAGCAGACTTACCAACAGCTAGGCTTTACTGCCTAAAAGAACAAAATACGGTTTACATGAAAACAAAAACCTTCGGTCAACCACCACAAATCGATTATAGACCAAATATACACCAATTACCACCTAAACCTCAATATAATCGTTATAATCATTATAATAACAATGGAGTACCACTCAAAAAGAATATGCAGTACTTTAACCATCGACCATTAACAACCCAACCATTCGCTAATACTCGCGGTTTACCACCAAAACCTGACCATCGAAAAATGGAACCCATGGACGTTACTTCAAACATGGATAAATATAAACAACCTTCATTTCAACGTCAAAGCCCACAGTTTGACAATCAAAGATACAATTTCCATTCTAATGGTCCACCCAAATTCCAAGTCGAAGAAATACATAATATAGATTCAAACCCGTACAACCATGAACAAGATAAGTATTTCGTTGAAGATCCGAACGAAGAACATTGCATGGCGCAGGAAATAAACTTTGACAATAATATGAATGAATACGGTGCTCAAAATGATATTCCTCAAATAGAAATAGAAGACCAGGATTTTCACCAAATAGCCTCGACCGAACCAATTTCGGATACCTAAGAATAAATTCCAACCATAAAAGGGGATATCAATTACCCTATATTAATATATTCCTACATGGAAAACACCATAAATTCTTAATAGATACGGGATCAACAAAGTCGTTCATTGATCCTCTAATCATAAACCTCAACTATGTTCGAGAAATCAAACCTATAACAATTTCAACTCTTTTCAACCAAACCACAGTTAACAAAGCTGTAAATCTTAAAGGTCTCAAAGAATTTAAAACAGAAGAATGCTTAGAATTTATTCTCTTCAAATTTCACGACTATTTTAGTGGCTTGATAGGCATGGAAATCATGCAATTATTAGAAATTACCCTAGATTTGGGAAAATCAATCTTAAAACACCCAAGGTCGAAATTCCACTCTCTTTCAAATTAAATTTTATGTCAGCTACGTACAACATTCCACCGCGTAGTAAAATTATTGCAAACATTCCAGTTACCTTAGAAAACGGTGAAATTTACTTAAAACCACAAGTTCTTAACGGCAATTTAATTATTCCGGAAGGGATATACACAAGTACAAAGAATTATGCCAATGTGGAAGTAATAAATTATAGTCCGAAATTCAAACAATTTGTTATAGAACATCCAATTGAATGTGAAAACTTCAACAACAATTACGTTGAAAATAATAATATTGAACCCCTCAAGACTATTCGAGACACTCAATATTATAACAAAAATATAACAAATTTAATTAGAACTGATCATTTCAGAATAATAGATTCAGTGCTCTGAGTCAAGAGGATTATTGCACAGATGAGGAAGAACTGGAAAAAGAAGTTTCCGGTGCTGATAACAGAAATGCTAGGAAACGCAGGCGCACAAAAACGAAAACTCCTCCAAAAAATACTACACAAATTGTGATCAATAACACTGAACAGAAAACCGCAAAAATACCACTGCCTCCACCCATTAACGTGAGCAATATCAAAAATTTCGAACTTTTTCGACAAAAAGTAATAAAAACCACTAGTGAATCAACTAATTTTAAGGCGCTTTCAAATAGTGACATTAAAATTACATTTCAAAATGAAAATGATTACAGAAATGTCAAAAAATTACTGGAAGAATTAAAAAAAGAACCCAGCAACCAATCAGAAAATATAGAATATCACACCTATCAGCTGAAGAGCGAAAAGGCTTATAGAGTAGTTATCAGAGGCTTACCATCTTCCATTAGTCACGATGTAATTAAAGCAGACTTAGAAAAAATGGGACATGAAGTCGCAGGTATTACTAACATATACAAAATGGTCACAACTAATGGTGTAAAAGACAAGAAACACTTTCCATTGTTTTACATCGACTTAAAACAAAAAGACAACAATAAAGAAATATACAACATCAAGAAACTTGCGTACTGTATAGTTAAAATTGAGCCACCTAACAAGACAAGGGACATTCCACAATGTACGAATTGTCAACAACTTGGACATACCAAGAGTTTTTGTTATCGTCAAACCAAATGCGTTAAATGTGCTGGAGATCATCACACGACAAAATGCAAAAAACAACCAGATATCGCGCCTTCATGTGCTCTTTGTCAACAACAAGGACATACTGCAAATTATAAAGGATGCTGTGTATATCAGAACAAAATTAAAAGTCAACAGAATAATAGAACAAGAGTAGTACAGCGATTACAAACCAAAGCTGCTAAACCACAAACAACAATCACACCATCCACAGTTGGATTATCCTATGCGCAAATCACCAAGTTATCTGCTGATGAATCAAACCAAAACAACAAACATATAAAAGTTAATAACGAGTCTAATAACTTTGAAATTATTAAAAAGCTTAGTCAAATTCAACAGACACTTGGTCACTTAACAGAAAGGGTGGCAAAACTAGAAATTAATTTCTATCCGCCTAGCAAAAAAAGTCAGCATACACACAAATGATTAACTCGTTCCTACGCATTGTAACTTGGAACGCTAATGGGCTAAACCAACGAGCCCAAGAACTGGAAATATTTCTCCATACAAACAACATAGATATTGCACTTATTTCAGAAACGCACTTCTCCAACAAAAGCTTTTTTAGAATAAAGGGATTTAATTCCTACTGGACAACCCATCCTAGTGAAAGAGCCAGAGGTGGTTCAGCTGTACTAATTAAAAATAATATCAAACATAATCAACAAGAGGATATTCGAGAAAGCTACATGCAAGCAACTGTTATCTCAATCCAATATAATGGCGCAGATCTAAATATTGCGGCAGCATACTGTCCTCCACGGCATACACCAACGAAGTTACAATTTAATAACGTCTTTAATAAGCTCGGTCCAAGATTTATTATTGGAGGGGCTATAATATAAAACATACAGCTTGGGGTTCCAGGCTAATTTCTCCTGGGAAAGGAAATGCTTTGTTCAATGTCATTCATGAAAACAAATGTGAATATCTGTCTCCAAGGAGGCCAACGTATTGGCCAACGGATGCAGGAAAAATATCAGATTTGCTTGATTTCTTCATCATAAAAGGTATTTCATCCAATTACACTATAGTCGAAGGAATTAACGACTTAACATCTGATCACATTCCTGTACTGTTGTCAGTAAGCGCTATAGTCATCAAGAAAAAAAAGAAGCAAAACCTTACTAATAGATTCACGGATTGGGACCTCTTCAGAGAAAAACTGGAAGAGCTAGTTGAATTAAAAGTTAGTATTAAAAGTAATGAAGAATTGGAACAACAAACAAACAATTTCATTGAATACACTCGTATGGCCGCCAGTCTAGCTACTCCAGAATTAAAGGACAAAGCGGAGATTGAAGTCAAATACCCGGCTGAAATCAGGGAACAAATCAAGGAAAGGAGAAAGGCAAGGAGAATATGGCATCTCACCAGAAATCCCGCTGACAAAACCACCTTCAATCGAATAAGTAACAAAGTCAATAGGCTAATCAAAAGCTTCAAACAGGATTGCTTCGACAACTACTTAAGCGGGCTAGGTCCAGAAATGGATAAGGACTACTCGTTATGGAAAGCAACCAGAAAATTTAAACGACCTGTAGTTCGAGTACCACCTATAAGAAATGCTCAAGGCAATTGGGTTCGACATGACAAAGAAAAAGCGGAACTCTTTGCTCAACACCTAGCAACAGTGTTTCAACCCCATGACATTCAATCCAACATTGAAGTAACACCTGTCTATCAACCAAATCAGGATTTTAAAAGGGTCACGCCAATGGAAATTGCTGAAGAAATCGACAAAAGTCTTAGTCAAAAAAGGCACCAGGAATTGATGAAATATCACCGGGTCTATTCAAGGAACTTCCACGCAAAGCAATCATCATGATCACATACTTATTTAATGCCTGTATGAGATTGACGTATATACCCAAATGCTTCAAAACGGCTCAAATAATTATGTTGAAGAAACCAGGTAAACCAGATGAAGAAGTAACATCATACAGACCAATTTCACTGCTTCCGACCTTATCAAAGCTGTTTGAAAAACTACTACTAAAACGTCTAAAGCCAATGGTAAACGTTCCTGATTTTCAATTTGGATTCAGGAATAACCACTCCACAATAGATCAAGTCCATCGAATAACTACGGTAATAGAGCAAGCGTTAGAAGAAAATAAATATTGCCCCGCCGTATTTCTGGATGTATCTCAGGCCTTTGATAGGGTTTGGCACGAGGGATTGACATTCAAGATGAGCAAAATGCTACCACAAAACTATTGCCAGCTGCTTCAATCATACCTCTCTGATCGCCAATTCAGAGTCATCCATGAAGAAACATGTTCTGACTTTTATACAACGTAGCGGGAGTTCAGCAGGGAAGCGTATTGGGACCCCTCCTCTACCTTATCTACACTGCGGACATACCTACAACGAATAAAACATTCATCGGCACGTTCGCTGACGACACTGTAATTATGTCAGTAGACGAATCACAACCAAGGGCAGTGGAAAATCTTCAACGAGCAATGAACAACGTTACTAAATGGACAATTGACTGGAAAATAGTGCTTAATGAGCTCAAATCAACCCATGTGACATTTACGCTCCGACACAAAAATAACAGTCTACACTATACCTCAACGGGGTGCAAGTGCCGCAGGCTGAATCGGCTAAATACCTTGGTCTGCATTTAGATTCAAGGCTCAACTGGAAACATCATGTGAGACAAAAAGCTGAACAGATACGATTAAAACAACGTCAAATGTACTGGTTAATTGGGCATCATTCCAAAATGAACCTGTATTGCAAAAGACTAGTCTACCAGACTATCTTCAAACCAATATGGATGTATGGTGCGCAGTTATGGGGTTGTACTCATAAATCCAATAGAGACATTATACAACGTAGCCAAAATAAATTTCTTCGAATGGTCACCAACGCTTACCGATTTGTGACTAACAGAGAAATACACAATGATCTAAAAATACAATTGATAGACGACGTCATCCGCGTATGTGCCATTAAACACGAGAAGAGGCTTCTTAACCATACCAACGTTGAGGCCGTACAACTACTGGACAGTACAAACGAAATAAGGCGGCTCAAACGAATCAAACCAAATGAGCTAACCGTATGAATATTATATCTTAAGGGAACTGGATACTGGTCCAGCAGACCCACACAAGTTTATGCTTATCTCATAAGTACTAATGTCAACCTTACTAATGAATTAATAATGTTTAAGATTGTAGTAGCCATATCAATAAAGATGTTTAAAAAAAAAAATAAAAATTTAAATATCGAAGAAAAAAGAAGCATTGAAAAATTATGTCTTCAATTCGAGGGAATATTTAAAAAAGAAAATGATCAACTAACATTCAGTAATGTGGTCAAACACAAAATTGAACTTAGTGATGAAAAACCTGTTTTTACGAAGAGCTATCGTTATCCTTTTATACACAAAAACGAAGTTGAAAAACAAATTAACGATATGCTCAACCAAGGGATCATACGACCAAGTTATTCACCTTGGTCTTCACCCATTTGGATTGTTCCAAAAAAGCAAGACGCTTCAGGACAAACAAAATGGAGGATGGTAATCGATTATCGTAAGTTAAACGATAAAACCATCTCAGATAGATATCCATTACCAAACATAACGGATATTCTAGACAAATTAGGGAAATGCATTTACTTTACGACCCTAGATTTAGCATCAGGATTCCATCAAATAGAAGTGAATCCTAATGACATACAAAAAACGGCCTTTAGCGTTGAGTTTGGCCACTACGAATACGTTCGCATGCCATTCGGGCTAAAGAATGCTCCTAGCACGTTCCAACGTGTCATGGACAACGTTTTAGGGGAACTCCAAGGAAAGATATGCTTGTGTTATATGGATGACATAATTATATTCAGTACATCCTTGCAAGAACATATCAACAGCCTAAGATTAGTTTTCCAAAAATTAAAAGATGCTAACCTTAAGGTGCAACTAGATAAAAGTGAATTCCTTCATAAGGAAATCGCTTTTCTGGGTCATCTTGTCACAGCAAATGGAGTTAAACCAAATCCCGACAAAATTCGGGCCATCCAGAAATTTCCTTTACCAAAAAGCGAAAAACAAATTAAAAGTTTTTTGGGTCTCTTAGGATATTATCGGAAATTCATACCCAATTTCGCTAAGATCACGAAACCAATGACAGAGTGTCTACGCAAAGACTCTAGTATTAACTTGAGCAAAGAATATGTAGAATGTTTTGAGAAATGCAAAACATAAATTTACTATAGTTACGGACCATAAACCGTTAACATGGTTATTCTCGTTGAAAGAACCAAATAGTAAGTTAGTGCGTTGGAGATTAAAATTAGAAGAGTTTGACTACAGTATTGTTTATAAAAAAGGTATACAAAATGCCAATGCCGACGCATTATCACGCGTACAAATCAATAACGTAGAAATAAACACTACTGATACATAATCATCTGTCGAAGAAACAGCTAGTATGCTATCTACTAGCGAAAACCTAATACCAACCACCAAAAACAGCGTAAACATGTTCGAAAAACAACTTGTAATTTACCTTTCTGACACATTAAAAGAGCCTCTCAGAAAAGATGAAACAATCTTTAACACAAGGAATAGAACCACAATACATTTACCTAGGAAATTAGGCATTAAAAATAGGATCACAGAAGAATTACGGAAAATGTTTGGAAGAACAAGGAATTTAACTTGTGTCTTTACCACGGACGAATGTTTTCAATATGTAATGGAAGCCTACAAACAAATGACATCCACAAAACCAAGAACAAGTAACCCCAAGGTAAATTTAGTTCGATTTAACTCCCTTCTAATAGATATAGAGGATACAACAAAACAGCTGGAATTAGTCAAATTTACACACGATCAAAACGAACATCGTGGAATAATCGAAAATTACGAACAGCTAAAACGTAAGTACTATTTTCCCAACCTGAAAGAATCTATCAGGGAATATATTAACAAATGCGACATTTGCCAAAAAGTCAAATATGACAGACAGCCACCTCAATTAAAAATGACCTTAACGGAAACACCCAAAGCCCCTATGGAAATTATCCATACTGATATTTTTAAATTAGAATCTACAAAATTTTTAACCGTCATAGACAAATTTAGTAAATTTGCCTCAGCATACAAACTTCAAGAAAAATCCGACAAAACTCTAGCAAGTAAAATAATTCAATTCCTCAGCCTACACGGAATTCCAAGAAAATCATAGCCGACACAGAGGTAGGTACAGGCAAAAGTGTTAAAGCCTTAGCAGAAAAACATCAAATAGAGTTACATATAACCACACCATATAACTCAACAGGAAATTCACCGGTTGAACGCCTTCATTCTACTCTGAAGGAACTCTGTAGCATTATTCGTATTAAAGACGACAAGAAAAATCTAGAAGACATCATGAACCTTGCTATATTATCATATAATAACGCTATACACAGCTCAACAAAACTTACTCCATTTGAACTTTTAAAAGGGCATTACGTAAAAACACCATTAAACTTTAATAACGAACAAGACTATCTCACCCAACACAAACAAAGATTTGAACAACTTTGTAATGAAATTCATGAAAATGACATGACTAAGAAAACTAAATTGATTAATAAAATAAACACCAAAAAGAAAACCATCCCTATACTAACTAACGTACACATATTCTCAAAGAAAACTAAAAGAGGAAAATTGCGAGCCAATTATAAAACAGCTCAAGTTCTCAAAGATAACGGAGTTACTGTAGAAACTGACAAAGGTAGAGTTCACAAAGCTAAAATAAAACGTCTCTTCCAGGTTTCAAAGGACAACCCCACAGGAAATCAAGTTGACGTCCTTACAGACCAATAAAGGTATTATTCCTATCAAACTAGGAGATGTAAAACTGTATAAAAACTTCAGGAAAATTGTACACATAATTGAACTGAAACCATACGAAAACTTAATAAAAGACATGGACAATCAAATAGGTCATATCACTAAAGACTTCCCAGATAAAATCGATTACGCAACCATACTTAACAACAAAAAAATAATTATGGAATACAAACTGGAAGAACTCAGGAAATTATATAAAGAAATACTACCTAGGCGATATAAAAGAAGACTAAGTAACGGTATGGGTACTCTAATTAAAGACCTAACTGGAAACCTAGATAACCAAGACCTAATAGACATTCAAACAGCCCTTCAGGAAATTAACACTAATCAAGACACACTTAACAGACAAATTAATTAACGAGCAAATAATAACAAGGTTACAGGAAATCCAAAACTTCGTAAACACAAACTTAAACAAACTTCAATCCGAATATAACAAAACCTCAGACAAATTAAACCACATATCCTTACTACTGCTATATGACCAACACTTCTATAAAATCAATCATTTAATAGATATACTACATAACCACCTCGAAAACCTTCTAGATATAATCACCTTCTCAAAACAACGACTATTTTCGAGACATTTATTAACTGAAAACGAAACACAGTACATAGTCGATTTATTTAAACAAGACAATGTTGTTTTCCAAAATGACAATTTTATATACGACTTATTAGAACTTAAAGGTTTTTTCGACAATCAAAATCGATTAATTTACATTATCAAAATACCAATATTTAAACGCGAAAACTTTCAGATATGTATATCAGATAAAATCCATACCCCAAATTAACAAAATTCTTTATCCAAAACCACCAAACATGATTATCCTAAATACCTACTCATATCAGTATAATACAACAAAATGTAGAGAAATCTACAACACACATTATTGCCAAGAAAATCAACTAGAGCCGGTAGAAAATTCCTGCACACCAGCCATTATAATGCAGCAACAAGCTACATGCATGTTCCAGAATATATCAAACTTTGAAGAAATTGATTACATGAATTACGGGAAAATTTATGTCCAGCCTGACATAACACCAATTACATATACATCAACATGTGATCAGACCTCATATAAAATTCAGGAACCCACACTGATCGAATTTAAAAATTGTGAAATAATCATCAAAAATCAAACATTTTCCACAAAAGAAAATGAATTTCATGACCACTTCGAAATAAAATTACCATATAATGACGTCAAAATTTCAAATATTAAACCAGAATTAACATTAGATATTCTACATAATAAAACAATTACCAATTTGGAACATACTCAGATGATACATACACACTCGATTCTACATGGCACCTCAGGACACATCGCTCTAATAATAATTATCTTAACCATTTTTACAATTCTTATAGTTAAATACAGATATCTACACAGAATTAGAGAGATCACTTCAAGACCACCAAAGCAGCCTGTCGTTCATCTTAGGGGGGAAGAGTTATGTAAGCCCACAACAGGTAACATAACAATAGGCAACATAAATAACGCACACGATTCGACCCACGACATACAACAACAAACATGCAGTTACATTTTTTAACATGCATAACAAGTTTAATATTACGAGTTATGCTGTAAATATATATTTTGCCTTTTATGCAAAATATAATGTAATTGACTTTAAAATAAAACGTGTGAACATAAAAAATGTAAAGATGATAACGCTGCATTTTTTATGTATATAAACTCGAATCAAACCATTGCTCGGTGAGATTTATAATTGTATTCCAACCTAAATTGTACTCTTTATGTAAGATCAAAATAAAATTAATAAAATAAATTCTGGAATTAATAAAAATTAATTCCAGAATAATAAAATTTTAAGTTTTTTTGAAGCAATAAATATAACTCCAGATACCCAGGCCAGGGCATATCGGCCAATTAGCCTCACATCGTTTCTATTGAAGAAGATAATCCTGGACTATCAAATAAGAAGTGAGGTCCTTGGAAAGAATCCGCTGCATCGGGACCAGTTTGCATATCAAACTGTTAAATCCACGATGATGGTCCTTAGCGGTCTAGTCACGAGGATTGAAAAAGCAGTGACATATAAAAAATGGCCCTTTGTGCCTTTGTGGACATTGAGGGGGCGTTTGATAATACCTCCTATGGATCTATAGAGAGGGCAGCAATGGAAAAAAGGATTCCGCTTTTTACAATTAGGTGGATCCGTTCCATGCTGGAACATCGTGAGATTACTGCCAGACTAGGTGGCGAGTCAGTAACCATCAAGGCCGTAAAGGGCTGTCCCCAAGGAGGCGTACTATCTCCTCTTTTGTGGTCATTGGTTATTGACGGACTATTGGTCCTTCTGAGTAGCTATGGGTTTGATATCCAAGGCTATGCGGATGATGTGGCTATCATAATCAGAGGCAAGTTTGATGAGGTCATTTCTGATCGTATGCAAAATGCACTCAATATAATATTGCAGTGGTATTACCAGGAAGGACTCAGTGTCAATCCAAGCAAAACTGTCATTGTTCCTTTTACGACGAGGAAAAAGCTTGCGCTTACCGCTCCCTCGTCAAACGGTACTACTGTTCCTTTTTCCAGCGAGGTTAAATATCTAGGGGTTATCTTAGGTCAAAAACTGAACTGGAACCAACATTTGTTGAAAATTCAAAACAGAGCCACCAAGGCTTTCTGGGCCTGTCAAAGACTCTATGGGCGTACTTGGGGACTACAACCAAAAACGATCTACTGGTCATTTCTTACAATCATTAGGCCTATGGTCACCTACGCATCGGTTGCATGGTGGCCTAAAACTGAGCAGAAGGCAATGCAAACCTTATTGAATAAGGTTCAGCGTATAGCCTGCATCGGTGTTACGGGCTCAATGAAATCATGTCCAACCGCGGCGGTGGAGACACTTCTAGGACTGACACCATTACATTTGCATATTAAAAACGATGCTGCAATTATGGCCCTGTAAATGCAGGCGGAAGGAAATATCAAACGAGGCAATATGGTGGGTGATCTGGAAATCCTAAAGGAATTTCAGACAGACCCTACCACAGGAATGCCTTCCGACTGTATGCCAACTAAATCGGACTTCCACAAACCATTCTGTGTTAGGTTACCTGACCGGGATGTGTGGAGTGCAGGTGGACCATCCTTTGAGCGAGGGTCCATGGTATGGTTTACAGATGGATCAAAAACGGAAGATGGGGCGGGGATAGGAATACACGGGAGTGGCACTACCCTCTCGAAGTCCTTGGGTACCAATGCTACCGTTTTTCAAGCAGAAGTACATGCTATAGAACTTTGCGCTAGGATTGGCATAACAAAAGGCCTAAACGATACAAAGATTTATATTGTATCAGACAGCCAATCGGCCTTAAAGGCTCTTAGGTTTTGTACCGTTGAGTCAAGGCTGATATGGGATTGTCTGAAGGTTATTAAACATCTGGCAGGCTCAAATAAGGTAACACTTATGTAGGTGCCAGGCCATACTGGAATCGAAGGAAACGAGGCAGATGATGGCTTCGCCCGTGAGGGTTCTGCCTCTCCATTTATTGGACCAGAACCCTTCTGCGGCGTCACTAAGAGACACCTTAGAGCAGCGGTAAAACGCTGGGAGGACGTTCAAAAGTCCTCCTACTGGCGCAGAATTCCAGCTTTACGATAGGCGAAGAAATTTAAATCACCTTCGTCTGTCAGGGTTAAGAAGTGTCTTGAACTTAGGAAACCTGAGTTGAGGCTGCTTACTGGCTTCCTCACAGGTCATATCCCCTTAAGGTATCACCTTAAGAAGATGGGCCTAAGAACAAGAGCCCGGTTAGTATATATCTTGTACCGTCCAGTAGTATTATCAGATTCATTAAGAGCCTGAATATTGACTGGATGGATAATTAAGTAGGGTCCAGCACAATAGATGTTTTAGGCCGCGATGCGAGGTGGCTTATTGCCCACATGGCCCTTCAATCAATAATAATAATAAGAATAATGATGGGCCAACGGCTGTGTGTTGAATGTGAACCCACACAAAACTGAATTGGTTCTTTTGTCTAGGAAATATAAACTTCCTCATATCGGTCCTCCCACTTTGAAAGGGTTCAGTTTGACTATTACAGATGAAGCGAAATTTCTGGGACTCGTTTTGAATAGCAAATTAAATTGGAAACCTAATATTCTGGAAAGGGTAAAGAAAGTTAGGGTAGCACTATACTTTTGCTATTGGAAAAGGATGGGGGCTGGGGCCCCGCATCATACAATGGCTTTATACAGCAGTATTCAGACTCACACTATTGTATCGGATAACATGCTGGTGGTCTGCTCTGGACAAAACTGTCAACCAAAAGCGGTTGACAAAAGTTCAGAGAACAATCTCTCTGTGGATCAGTAGTGCATTGAGGAGTACATCCACTCAGACACTAGAGACTGCTATTTTTGACTCCTCTAGATATCTTGGGGAAACAGTTGGGGACTAGAATCCTGTTCAATGTGGACCTGCAATAATACAGGGCACTCATCTTTTTTGTACAACAAACCAATTCCCAAGATCACCGACTCTACTGTCCCATCACTATCTTTTGACACAAAGTTCTGGCCTAGGATCCCATCCAGGGAGGGCTGGATGATGGGTGCAGTTTTGAAACGAGGACTTATAAACTTCTTCACTGATACGGATAGTCAGGCTGCCGTTAATTCGCTTCTATCACACCTCCTCACATCGAAAGTAGTCCAGAACTTTCTCTCATCTCTTAACGAGATGACAGATCAGTTCAACATCCACATTTTATGGAGTCCAGGACATTTCATAAGTACAGGGAATATAAAAGCCGATGAACTGGCTCGAGGCGGTGAGATCCAAACAGCTGATCTCAGCAGTGTGGTTGTTGGAGTGATTACGGGGCAATGTCTCATAGGCAGACATGCGAATAGACTTGGTTTCTTCTCACATTACTAGAACATCAAACAGTCGAACAGAAATATGCAAACTATTTTTTGATCATTTTAGGTCAATGTGTGTACCGATTGCGCTATAACTTACTTATTTTGTAATGCGGTTGATAAGACATCAATAAATTGTAAGGTTGAGGTCCTGACCATATTGAATTCATTGAACAATAATAAAGGTGCAAGCCCTGACCAATTGCCAAATTTATTCTTAATAAATCTCAAAGATGTTCTTTTGGTTCCGATCACGTTATTGTTCAAAGTGGAAAAAATCAGTTTTGTTGCCTATCCAATTTGTTTGCGGAAATTCTACATTTATAATATTGTGACGGTTACACCTAGCGTGTGATAGAATAAGTTAAACTAATAGCTCATTGTTTTACTGTACTAAAATGGAATTTTCCATGATAAAAATTGTTCTAAATGTTTCTACGCTATTCTAACTAGAAAAGTCATGAACTTTCGAGAAGTTTGGTTTGCGTATATAAAAAGGCGAACAAGATCGAATTGGATTATTAGTATTTGGAACGCGATAGAGTAAAGATTAAAAAGGAATTAAAAAGTGATTTTAAAAGTGTTTTAGTGTAAAATAAAAAGTAAAAGTGATCAGTAAAATTTAAGAATAATTTATATAAAGTGATTTTGTGAATTTTTATTGATAAACTGTGTTGTAATAAATTTTGTGAAATAAATAAATTCGTTGGTAATAAATTAAATTGATTTTGTATTATTCACAATCCAGTGATACGAACCTTGAGTGACAAGGCAAAAACGTAACAATATTATTTTCAACTAAATTGTAGTTCTAAGTTGCGACAGTGACGCCCGTATATTGTAAATCATTTGAATAAGTAGCTGACTAATTATATTTATATTATTTTAGATCACCTCAGGTTTAGGTCAAATCATTAAAGTAGATTAGAAATGTATTGACCACACTTTGCTGTCTCTAACGAGTCTATTTGTATCTCTAAATATGTTAAGTTTAATTTTACATTTGAATCAGTTGTTTGTAGTATTTTGAATATACATATGTGTATTAGGTCAAGGCACAGCTAAGAATACACAGATAAACCAACATGAACTATTGTATCGTTGTATGTATGAGCTGACACATACATATATGTTTAAACATCCAATTGGTGTATCCAATTATTATAGGTGCCATCAAACTGCAAAGCCCTCGTTGTGAAAATATTTAAACTCGATTCCATTAGAATTCACTAAATTTCACGAAACAAACACTACGCGATCTTCATCACTTGGATATCACCAGTTGTACATAAGGTGAAAATTATCAACAAATGATTAGCAAAATGTAAAAATTGGGATAAAGGCAAATCTGATAATTCAGAACGCACGTTAAAATAAATCTTCAAAACTTCGATCTTTGGCCAATGTTAAATCGAAAACACTTAGCAAAATTA
Source organism: Tipula vernalis (assembly GCA_958295665.1). Taxonomy (NCBI): domain Eukaryota; kingdom Metazoa; phylum Arthropoda; class Insecta; order Diptera; family Tipulidae; genus Tipula; species Tipula vernalis. Next base: position 162,700,580 of record OY282560.1, on the reverse strand, counting down.
CATCGTTAACACTAAATAATTCATTTGAAACACTAAATCCATTAAATTCTTTAATTTAATGTTGAATGCTGCCATCATACGTTTCAAGGTTATGTCTAAGTTTTAAATTAGTTAAAATAAATTGGATATTTTTTAATTGAACCCGAAATAGGTGAAAAATGACATAGTATGACCAATTTCCTATACGACAGTTCGAATAGCCACTTTAAGTAAACTTTGCCCAATATGAAAATTCTTCATTCTGTTATATGATTCACTTATCTCTTAAAAAACAATTATTCTTATCACTAAACTCGTTTGTCAACAAAATTGTAAAACTTGCAAAAAAAAAACAATTTTTATTTACTCTTACCTGGATTCAAAAATAATATTTCCCAGAGGCTTCCAATAAATAGCCGAATTTTACAACTTGGAAATGTTTTATGTATTCGATATTCCAATTTTGTATATAACCAAAATTCACGCAACACTAGTACTCCGATTAGCACAAATATTATAGCGATTAATGTAAGTAACAGACTCATATTTAATAATTTGGTCTACAATGTACTTATGTATGTCTCGCCGGACCAAACTAAAACGAGTCACTAATTTTAAATGACAAAGATTATTATGAAAATGTTCTTATCTCCGTTAAACTCAATTTTACTTATTTCGATTATACCGTATACAGTTTAGGATTGCCAACTATATCAGCATACTTCAACTATATATGTTTGTTAGCCATATATGCATTACTCAAGTACATCTGACACTTACGTTTTCTTATGCCTAATCATCATGCTTGTATACATTTTTAATTTTTGGTAATTCCGCTCTAATCAATTGTGTAAACCAATTTGGAAGAAATTGATCCGAGTGTTAATTGCAATTTTTCGGTGTTGTTGTTTTTGGTATTGGTTGTTTGTAATTTCTGTAGATAATCCATATCATTGAACATTAAAATTTTAAACGGTCTATTTATCAACCATATATTGTCTTATCGGTTTTAATTGGTTCAATATTTGAGGATACTGATAAGAAAAAGTATGTGCGCATTTCATAACTTGTTTAGGGGTTGGCAAACAGAAATAATGTTAATACATATTTCACCTTGTTCAAAACTATTCTTGTTTGTGCGGTCAACATAATATCAAATTGTTAGATTATGAATGGGAGCGACATTGATTGGTGATCTTGAAATTTGATTAAGATGAAGATAATGTCAATAAATCTGTTTAATACAATTGATTGTTTATTTTGGTTTTGCGCGCATATATTGTTATAGTATTTGATATTAAACAATTTGGGTCTATCCGAATCCTCGGATGACACTTTTCATACAAAGCTTCCGTTCACAATGTTCAAAATTTATTTTCTGAAAATTTTTGACCTTTGATCATAAGTATCACAATATTATGTGAGCTACGTGAGAATTGGCCGATATAATTTTTTAGCTCAGTGCTTCAGTCTGGAGGGGGCATCGCCGTGGACCATTCGAGAATACAAAATAAAAAAAACATAAACAGTACAAACTCAGAATTAACGTGCATTAACTTTTGTCACAGTATCCCTACTCCTCGTCACATAGCATTTCATTTTATGTATCTCTCAGTGACTTTCTTCTAAACATACGGGTTTTACATTTCAAATTGATCCTTCGCTGGAAACTTATATATTTCTTAAGGGAGTTTAGTGGAGTATTTGTAACCGATTATGATGGATTTTGACGTTTCGAACGAACAGAAGGAAATGTGGCCTACAAATTATTTATGGATGAAGTTGTGAGAAAAATGTCCATATAGCTTCTATAATGTTGTCTGTTGTGGTTTCTGTGTATATTATAATATTCTCGCCAATCCTTCATTTTATACTTTGGGCTATGTATTCTGAGTAATTGCTGTCAGAGCAGTAGGTTTGGCCATGTCTAAAAAAAATAATGTACGGTGGATATGCGCCGCCGAATTGAAACTACTAACGGTAGTGTAGAGTCTCGGAATCAGAAATATTATTTTAGAATCTCATTTCCATCGCAAATCTCAAATTTTATTATAATCAATTAAGGAATAGCTAAGTTCTATCCTAATTGGCCATAATCCAGATTTTTATCTACAAATCATTTTACAATCCCATTTCCATCGCGGATGTCAAATTTCACTAAAACCAGTCAAGAAATAGCCAAGTTCCATCCTTATTGGCCAAAGAAGGCTGATCCGAGCCTTCTTTAGAAGAAATCTCCGGATAAGTGATGGTACACATAGCCTGCCTGCAGATAAACCTGCATCATGCAAAGACGTCTTCGGACATCCTTTGTCGCAGGTTTATCTGCTAAAACATTGGCATGGCCCTCATCCAGGAGCCAGGGGTGATAGGTAACCAAATTAGAGGTATACCAAATCAAGTGGGTAAGTTATTTATCATAATGGAATTGAGAGTCCAGGAGCGGCCATTTTGGCCAGCTCGCAATTTAATTTTATTCCCATTTCAGAGTTCATCTCCAGGGACTTGGTTGCAGTAATAAGAGAAAGAGGCAAATAGGAGCCTATATTGGCCTCCGGTAAGTAAGGCGGCTCATAGCTCATTGCAAGCGCAATGGGCTGGCCTTACAGATAGGATGTGATGCAAACGCGCACCACACGGTATGGGGAAGCACGGACATCAATAAGAGGGATGAGTACCTTTTTGAGCTTCTCGGATCACTTGCATCGATTTTGGCTGCAGCTCGCCTTCAGAAACTCCTTTCCAGGGATTACTCAAATGGTTTAGGACTTCTTCAGAAGTAAAATGCGAGTTCCACTGAAAATCGGAAGGAAACATTGGAGGTACTATTAGATACCCTCTTTCCGGATTCAATAGTGGTAGGAGGCCAATGACCCTTCAAGTGAGGAAGCATATGCATCTCACTGTAGGATCTTGAATCTCTTTGGGAAAATGTTCACACCCAGCAAGGTGAGATGGGCTATTGGATCTTTCAAACCTGTTAAATCCATTGGAGGGGATGATATCTTTCCAGCTTTACTTTAAAAAGGCATTGAGGAAATACTTCCTGGCTTGATCCAGATGTTTCGGGCAAGTTATGTTTTTAACTATTTTTCGAAGCTATGACGAAAGTAAATGTGGTCTTTATACCAAAGCGAGGGGTGGTTCGGACACCCAGCCCAAGGCTTACCGGCCAATTAGCCTCACATCGTTTCTATTGAAGACAGTAAAAAAAATCCTGGATCATCAAATAATCAGAGCTATGCAGATGATGTGGCTATCATAATTAGAGGCAAGTTTGATGGGGTCATTTCTGATCTCATGGAAAATGCACTCGATTTAATATGGCAGTGATGTGACCAGGAAGGAATTAGTATCAATCCAAACAAAACTGTCCTTGTCTCTTTAATGAGGAGGAAAAAGCTGTCGCTTATAGCTCCCTCGGCACTATTGTTCCTTTTTCCAAAGAGGTTAAATATCTAGGGGTCATTATAGATCAAAAGCTACTGGAAACAACATTTACTATAAGTTCAAACTAGAGCCACCATACTCGTGGACGTACTTGCGGACTACAACCAAAAATAATCTATTGTCATTTCTAGCAATCATTAAGTCTATGGTCACCTATGTATCGGTAGTATGGTGGCCTAAAACTGAACAGAGGACAGCGCAAACTTTATTGAATTAATGATGCTGCTATTAGGACCCTTAAGATACAGGCGGAGGGAAACATCAAAACGAAATCCTTAAGGAATTTCAGGCAGACCCAACCATAGGAATGCCTTCAGGCTGTATGCCAACTAAACTGGACTTCCACAAACCATTTTGTGTTAGGTTACCTAATCGGGATATGTGGAGAATAGGGGGACCATCCTTTGAGCGAGGTTCAATGGTAAGGTTTACGGATGGATCAAAAACAGAAGAAGAGGTGGGGTAGGAATACACGGTAGTGGAACTGCCCTCTCGAAGTCCTGGGGTAACAACTCAACCGTCTTTCAAGCAGAAGTTCTTGATATAGAACATTGCGCTCGGATAGGTATAGAAAAATGCCTAAACGATGGAAAGGTGTATATTGTATCAGAAGGTACTTAGGTCTTTTACCATTGAGTCAAGGCTGGTTTAGGATTGTCTGAAGATGGTTAAGCACTTGGCAAGCTTAAATAAGGTAATACTTGTTTGGGTGCTAGGGCATACTGGAATCGTGGGAAATTAGGCAGTTGATGGCCTCGCCCGCGAGGGTTCTGCCTCTCCATTCATTGGATCGGAGCCCTTCTGCGGCGTCACTAAGGGGTACCTAAGGCTAGCGGTAAAACGCTGGGAGTATGTGCATAAGTCATCCTAATGGCGCAGAATTCTAGGTTTGCGACAGGCGAAGAAATTTACATCACCTTCGTCAGTCAGGGTTAAGGAGTATCTTGAACTTAGACAACCTGAGTTAAAGCTGCTTACTGGTTTCCTTACAGGTCACATCCCCTTAAGGTATCACCTTAAGAATATGCGCCTAAGTAAGACCGACGGATGCTGCTTCTGCGACCTGGAAGCGGAATCAACGGAACATGTTCTGTGCCATTGCCCAGTCATTTTCCGCAAAACACTGCAATATCTGGGAGGGAGAATAATGAGCCCAGATAGTATGTATCATATACCAGCTGGTAGAACACCTAAAATCCAATATTTCATTCTTGATATTGATGTTAAGTGAGTCGGCCCAGGATGAAGACATTTTATATGCAAATGACTTAAGATTAACTTAGAAATCTTGTGTTGCTTTGGTAATATGATTGGGTGCTTCTGATCGTATTAACAAGTGGCATTCTCAAGATAACCACCAACTCTCAGTACTTCATTTTCATTAATGAATGGTGCAAGAGATATTAAACGCGAATTTGATTTTACCATTTTTTGCCGACGTAAATGAGCAATGTCATCTGAGAATTCAATTCGTTGAATTTCCTTGAATATAAATATTTCAGCCTGTTGTAATTCTTCTGTGGTAAGCCAACCAGACAATTTTGACCTTGGATTCTTCATGTTGTAAATAAATCGTTTTACTCGTTCCATAATGTGGATGATTCGTGTCTACTCTGATAACTTATCGAGTAATACTTGAACACAATGGTCGTTCAAAGTTGTGACTAACCTGCTCTTTTCTAGCGGAGAAATTGAGTTTTGATTGCATACAACTTGCCTTGCATGAAAATCTAATTATTGACGGTGAATGGTGTTAGCCACCCAAATGGATCGAATAGACGGTACGCAATTGACAAAATACTCCTCTTGGTGTATTTAAATTCTTCGGGAATTTGAACTTTAAAAGCGAAGTTTTTTTTTTTGGTTGCCAATGAAGTCCAAGAACTTGACACATATCACTATCATGTGCGATTTCAATTGATCCACTTGCATCCGTTAACGACACTAAATTCGACTTTCATTTTCTTAACACAAATAGTGTCAGTAAGTCAACGACGTAAAAATTACTTCTAATAATGCCAGCAAACAGCAATCTCTGGATAATCACGCTCATAATCCTCAGCAACTTCGATAAGCATTCGAGTCGCGAGGAAAGAGGCTGAAGCAAGACCCTAGGTTACACTCATTAATTGATGATGTTCGATCGGTTGGTTACTTGAAAAACGTCATAGTATTCGTTGATACTGAGTTTGTGTAGGTTCGAGCAATATTTGCCCATAAATTTTTTCGATGTCGGTGGTGATAGCGATCGGAAATGTTCTAAACCTTAATAAAATTGTGGAGAGTGTAGATTGCACAGTTGGCCCAACCTGGAGTTTGTTATTTAAGGAGATACCACTTGATGACAAGCATGAACCGTCAAATACCAGACGCAGTTTAGTAGTATCACTACTTGTCTTCCAAATACCATGGTGTGGCAGACAGCATATTTCTCTCTGTTCTGCTTCCGAACTTTCAGGTGATATTCTAATCATGTGATTTAAATCGATGTAATTTTTCATGAATGCGCGATACAATTACCCAAATTCACTATTAGAATTCATCTTGTATTCCATTGTAATCAATCGCCGTTTTGCCATTTTAAATATATCTCCGAGCTTCGGTTCCATTTGTTTAAACGGAACCTGTACTATGTATCTTCCCAATTCATTGTTTGATTGATCAAACCTTGAAGATATTTCATTGGTCGTCTTACCAACTGCTGATACTTTAGATGTGGCTAGCCCTCCAATTATTAAATCTGTGCTCCGCCTTGGAAGACCCGATTTCTCAGCTGTTTCTTCAGATACCAATGAAATTTGTGAACCTGAATCGAATAATAAATTGCAATAAAGAAAATTTCAGATTTATTACGAAGCTTAACCAAAGCTGTTGGCAAATTGCATGGCTGCACAGTTCCATGTTTGATGAAGCTGTAGTGGTTAGAATTCCACTAATATTTTCTGTAGATGATTCATTCCCTGTTAAACTGCTCATGGTAGCATGGTATGATGTCTGCGACCACATTTATAACAAGGTCTTTTTGATTTATATTCATTCACTTTGTGCGTTGCGCTCAAACAATTAAAACAAACTGCTGCAGAAAAAAGGTCCTTAAAACTCCTGTAAATATTGGTATGCTCAATATTGACAATCTTGCAGTAAACTGCGGCTCTTCGGATGATGTATTTAAGAATGACTGTTGTTCTACTGTTTGTGGCATAATTTTTAAAAATTTCTCGATTAAGGGAACCGTTGTATTACCGCTATTATCTGCCAAGAAATCCTTTAATTTGACCTTCACTTGTAAGTATTTGTCTTGGATGTCAGTAATTTCTGTTGCACAAGCTAGCGCTGCTAACTTTGAGTCAGCCTCCTTGAAGTCTTGAAAAGCCCGTTCGAGCAAATCTAACCGAGATGATGCTTCACTAATTTTCGTATCCTTGGTTGCCTTTCCCTGCTCGATGTAGGATACAATACGAGTAATGCTGCCCTTGGCTTGACCACGCTTCGATATCAGCTCCTTAATCTGAGCCGTTTTATCTGCCATTCCGAATTTATAACGCACGCTTGTTTCCTTTGAGGGGATTCGGTTATTGTTTCCACTTGATAAATTTACCACGTTGCAACTCAACTAATTTTTAGCTTATACTGGAAACTTCTTAATAACGGAAACACGAATTTATTCACTTAATTTTTTCTTACACAATGTTTTTAATAGAAGCGATCACGAATTTGTATACATTTACACAGATATTAACTTTCAACTGGTAAATTAGCCTAACGTTGCAATTCAAATAATTTTCGATTATACTGGATCGAATCGCCAACATGCGGTTTTATATTTTCATTAAATAGCCGGCTAGCAAAATGGCGAAATTTTGATTAGATCCGGCTCGAAGGACCAAAATTATATTTGTTAGCGGCTAATGTATTTTTTTATGAAAACTCACAACAGAATTTAATAAAATAAATAAAACACAATGATTGATTATATTTAGTTAGTAACTTAGTAAATAATAAACCAGAAATTTTATTTGACACAAATTGTATTATCTTAAACCGATCCAACCAGTATGAGCGCAGTGGACTGTATATACATTTTCCAACTTATTTTATTTTAAGTACTAACAAATTCATTTCGTAATAAAATTTGTAAAGTACTAACAAATTCGTTTTGTCATAACTTTGTACTAGAATAACTTGTGTTGGCCGTAAGAATTTGGTAAAATTTTACCAAAAATTACCACCTGGGGAAATTTCAAGTTCAAAATTTGTAAGATAAGCAAAACTATTTGGCTGGAGGATATCTTCAGGAGTGTCTAAAATTGAATTATATTCCTAGGAAGTGGACGGAGGTTAGGGTGATTTTCATCCCGAAAACGGGTAAGAATAATTCACAGGCCTACCCAAAGGACCTAAGACCTATAAATCTATCTTCCTTTCTGTTGAAAACATTGGAAAGACTGATCGACGTGTACATACGTGCAAATATAAAACCCAGTAATTGGGCGACTTCTCAGCATGCGTACTGAAAAGCGAGATCTGTGGACAAGGCTCTGCATTCCCTTGTGCGATCAATTAAGAAATCAATCCACTCGAAAGAGTACTGTTTGGTAGCTTTCCTCGATATAGAGGGCGCCTTTCACAATGTCAGGATGGAGGCAGTTCGGGAAGGACTGTCTTTCTTAGATGTGGACTACCCCTTAGGAAGGTTGATAAATCAGATGCTAGAATGCAGGATTATTAACGCGGATATGGGGGAATCCACCATTAGGAGGCGAGTAGTTAGAGGAACTCCGCAAGGTGGTGTCCTATCACCTCTTCTCTGGAACATAATTATCAATGGATTACTTTTGGAACTGGAGAGGGAGGGAATAGGGGTGATAGCGTATGCAGATGACGTAGCGATCGCGATCTCGGAGAAGTACCTAGGCACGATTAAGGAAGTCATGCAACACGCGCTCGTAATCATTACAAAGTGGGCCAGCAAATGTGGGCTGGGTATAAATCCATCCAAAACAGAGCTGGTACTCTTCACCAAGAAATATAAAATTCCGGTAGTCGCCCCTGCTACCTTAAATGGCACGGCACTGGCCTTTACTGATAAAGCAAGATTTCTCGGCATAATCTTGGACAGTAAGCTAAATTGGATGCTCAATATTTTAGAGAGAGTAAAGAAGTCCACCATGGCTCTGTACTCACGTAGGAACGCCGTCGGTGGGAGATGGGGTCTAAAACCAGAGCTGGTACACTGGCTCGTCACAGCTGTGGTCAGACCGATTCTGATGTACAGGGTGAGTGAGTGGTGGCCAGCACTAAACAAGAAAACTTATAAGAATAAGATAGAGAAGGTACAGAGAACGGGCTGCTTGCTTATAAGCGGGGCACTGAGGACAACCCCTACAAGTGCTCTGGAGGCTATGTTCTACCTTCTTCCTGTCGACATCTTTGGTAAGCAGAGAGGGCTACACGACTCTGCCGTGTTCGAGTGGAAATGCCTTTAGGCGGGCCACTCGACGATTGGCAGGTCGCTAAAGGCAGATGTGGAGAATAGTGACTACACGATACCGATTGTATGCTTTGAAAAAGGTTTCCGGACTCTTCTCCCCTCAAGGGAATCCTGGGGGAACAGGTCAATAACAGAAACTGGAAGTATACAGTTCTACACTGGCGGCTCCAAGCTAGACGGCGGAGCAGGAGTCTATTGTGATAAATTAAATGTGAATATATCCGTTCGTTTTCCTGATCACTGCAGTGTGTACCATTGAAGTGCCGCTCATCTCTTAACGAGATGAGTGAGCATTTCAATATCCAGATAGTCTGGGTCCTCGGGCACTCGGACGTACTGAGGAACTGCAGGGCGGACGAATTGGCAAGGCAAGGTCCAACTCTCCAATTGAAACCGGAAAGGGCAAATCTGGGGAGGCCCATAGCAGCGTTTTATTGGGCGCTTAGAAATGAGGCGAGAGCCTCGGCACAGAAGAGGTGGACTAACACCATAATATGCTATGTAACGCGGCAAGTCTGGCCGAAACTGGACTTAAAGCGCCCCAAAACACTACTATCCCTACGTAGACCTGACTTAAGTATAGTCATGGGGGTGCTCACAGGACACTGCCTCATTGGGGAGCATGCGAGGAGGCTTGGGTCAATGGCAAATGACTTCTGTAGAAGCTGTATGGATGAGGAGGGGGAATAGACTCTGAGCCACTTCCTCTGCTCATGCCTGGCGCTAGCTTACAGGAGGCATATACATCTGGGCAAGTATAGTTTGGACGGCCTAATGGATCTCGAGAACTGCAATGTGCGAGATACCTTACGCTACATAAGTAGCTCAAGATGGTTACAATGAAGGTGTAAGGGGAGTAGGATCCCTTGGTATCCAACGGACCGTCATCGGTCTAAGTGTGCGTTTTGGCAGCCACTCTAACCTAACCTAACCTAACCTAAAACTAATTCACAAAATATAGGAACGTGTGGATAACTTTTTTTCGTATTTTTCTGTAAACATTTAAGACATCTTACGTACTTGGATAGGATATCGCCCAAAAATCATATTGATTACGTCACAAAAAATGGAGCAAATTTTATTTTATAGTCTTACTACTATTTTATATAGCCCTCTTTATCAAAAAAAGAATTTCCGAATAAGTGCCGTACTTGAACAAATTTCAATTTGAAATTTTTCGAAAGAGATTTTTTGTGTCACTTTGTGATGTGCAAAGATGCAAAATGAAACATATTCTTGTGAAACTAAAGTTAGACAAATTAATGTGGTGCCAATCATATTAAACGGCCTATATTTAGCTAAATCATTAGTAATTAACTAGATTAATCTACCGATGTTAATATTTAATTAAGGAGAAAACCGTTAATTTGTGGTGACACTTCCACAAAATGTAAACCTCTTGAAAAATTTAAATTATATTGTTGACATAATCTGACAGATTTTTTAAGCCTGGTGCTGAAATCTCTCGATGTCTGGCCGATGTAGGTGTCCTGGCAATTAGAACATTTAATTTGGTAAATGTAAATGTTCTAATTGCCAGGACACCTACATCGGCCAAACATCGAGAGATTTCAGTACCAGGCTTAAAGAACATGAAAAAGCCAACTGTAATAAATCTAGTGTTGCATATCATATGTTCCACCACATCGCAAATCTCATGAACACAGTTGATGCAAAAATTAATTCCCCCTTATTAAAAATAATCTTTAAAAATAACCATAACAAGCGCAACAACCCTTATTTTTAATTAAATTTGGGGGTTTGTGCGCCTCCTTTTTTTATTTTTATTTTTTATTTTTTTTTGTATAAGTCCTTTTTTTTACCTGTTAAACAAAATATTTGTGTACATATTAAGATTTGTTTTTACTTTAGTTTTTTAATTGCAAAAATTACCTGTAGATGATCTTTGCAAGATCGAAACTAGTAGTAATTTTAAATAAATAAAAATAAATAAATTAAAAATAAAACTTTTGTTTTATTTTTTTATTTTAGGCTGGCTTGCTTTTTAATTTGCAACGTTTATTTTTTCCGTCTCTAGGGCCCGTAATTTTAAACGAGGATAGTGATAAATCAGTGAATTTATCCCTTCTTTCTTATTTTTAAACGAAGATTATTCCACCGAATCAAACCTGGATTAAAATTGTATTCTCGGATTTATACCTCGATATCGATGGCTAAAACAGCGGATACGCCTATTTTCGAAAATTGGAAAATATAAAACGTCATTTACTATCTGTCAAATTACATATACAAAACTAAATATTTGTAGATAATTGTTGACTCATCATTTTAACTCATCAACATTACAACGTTTAATTTCCACCAAAGTATTTATAGGGTAGGTATTTAAAGTTTTGGTGTTTGTTGTTTTTTGTATCTATTGTGCTGACACTTAACTTAATTTGTAATAATATGCATACTATAAATGTTTTGATTTATAGTATACTTTACATTTTTGTGCTGACATTGAAAATTTAAAATTATATATAAAGCGTAGCATTGAATAAAATAAAGCAGAACTTAAATTGACACTAACTGATTTTGTTCTCCTTAATTAAAAGACCCCACCAGCGGTAAGGTTAGGTTAGAGTGGCTGCCAAAACGCACACTTAGACCGATGATGGTCCCCCTTACACCTTCATTGGAACCATTTTGAGCTGCTTATGTAGCGTAATATATTTCGCACATTGCAGTTCTCGAGATCCATTAGGCCGTCCAAACTATACTTGCCCAGATGTTTATGCCTCCTGTAACCTAGCGCCGGACATGAGCAGAGGAAGTGGCTCAGAGTCTCTTCCTGCTCCTCATAGCATTGAATAAAATAAGGCAAAATTTATATTGACACTAACTGATTTTGTTCTCATTAATTAAAAGACCCCACCAGCGGTAACCTTTTAACTAATTAAATTTACATAAATCTGATACAACGGATAACATTGTAAACAATAATGAATTGTAAATCTAAAAATGGAAATTATATTTAATGGTTCTTCGTGTTCGTCATCAGAACCTGGTGAATCCAGATCCTTATTACGAGATAATGTTGTCGATACGATCTAAACGTCCTAAGGTATTTCACGATAGAATATACGTGGTGTTTTACAATAAGGAATAGTTTCAGCGCCGACCCCAGTTTTCTAAAGAAGGGATTCGTTATTTGATCTCACCAACCCCGCCCCCCCCCCCCCGGCAAGATCTGGAACCTTTGGTCGCTTATTATATTATATTTCCATTTTATTTATTTATTGAACAGGAATGCCACAAAACACGATATTTGCCACGACAGACTCAAACTAGCTAATCGCGAATTCGAGATTATGTAGTTATTTTTTCAGTCTATGTCACAACATGATTTAAATGCTTTTTGGATTGTTGCGTTTCGTACATAGCATGATTGTCGTAATCTAGAATTTGAAACTCGATGAATATGAAATACAAGAAAAGACGGAAAACTTAAGGGAGAAAGAATTATTTTATGTCGTTTCCGATTGAGCCGAAAAAAGCATTCTGATGGTGAAAAATTTGCTGTTTTTGCTTTTAGTTTGTTCGATTGAAGAAAAAACGTTATTCTAAGGACCAAATATTTTCGCTCTAGAGCACTTTTTAGAAATCTCGAACCCCTCTTTTACATAAATATATTTGTAGCAGTAGCGTAATTAGGTACCCGCAGCTGGGCGTGGCCCACGGCAATTGGGAGGCTCATAGCTTCAAGAAAACCACCATTTCAAATTTACAAAACTAAATTTTTAAGATAAGGAGGTCGTCTAATTTTTAGAGAAACAAGAAATGATTCCTGTTGCTATCAAGGTTGCTATTAAATATTTGTTTAAGACAGGCCCAATAATTTCTGACAGATATGTCGATTTAGAAGACAATTTGCTAAACTCGTTTGAAATCAAAGCTTTCACCATCAGAGGATAACGATTTTTGCGTTTGGATTAATTTATTTGTAAAATACGTTTTGTACTGCAAGTTTAACCCGTTTGCACTTTAAATTTAACCTTATATAAATCAATTTAAGCATTTACCAAAACAAATTGAAACTTTAACAAATCAAGTTTTGATTAGAAAATATTGAATTTGATTTGTAAAACGAAGCAATACTGCTAAGCAGATTGCGATGTACCATTTTGATGTTCATAAAAATCAAGAAGCAATTCTTGAAATTTTCTTATTAGAAAAATATCTAACCGCGACTGAAGACAATTACATGTTTCCTTCGTTAAGAATGCTTTTGTCTTTAGAAAGGGAATTGACAGATACTTGAGCCAAACCAGTCAGTCTCTATAGTCAATTAGTTAGTGATGGTGTTCTTTTTTGGTTGTTTTTGGTGGGGTTCTCGATTTCATACCCATTATCATGGATTTGATTTTTTGATCCTTTTTAAAATATCTCGAAATGAAATTTTGATGTTCTTCCCATTCGAGCTTCGAGATTAGTCGAGTTTAGTTCGATGTTAATCAAGAATCTTAGAGTCGATTCTAAGAATATGTTTGTTCGATATTTAACAAATTATCCGATACTATTTGAGGGTTCCATTCTTATTGCATATCGTTTTGTCGAGCTTAGCCATAACTTGCTTAGTAGCGTTTTTCTTAGTAGTATTAGCAACATTAAGTTATATTTACATAAATTTTCGGAATATTTCGAAATTTTCGAGGATTTTCTAAATTTTGACCTCCTTTTGATATCCAGATTTTTCGGTATTATTGAAATTGTTTGATGGTTCTGCGTTATATTCTAGATTTTTTAACATTTCCGAGATTTCTAGGATTAATCGAGATTGTTAATGATTTTCAAATTTATTCGAAATATATATGACAATGTTCTACGATTAGCTCTGAGTTTGAGGACTGGCAGAATTACACATATAAATCTGAATTGCAATATTTAGTCATTTTTCGAGATTATGCCAAAATTTCGATATTTCTTCCTAGGCGAGGATCTTCTTTCGTTTTACATACTTACGGAAAATTCGATATTAGAGAACTTTCCGGAATATTCAAGATGTATATACTTTGAAAATTTGACATTTGAGATTATATTTGATATTTGTGATGTTTCATCGATATATTTAGAAAACGTCGTAGCACTGATAGTTGCTGGATGTTTCGTTTTATTTAAGGCCAATGAAATGATTCACGTTCTCTTTCGTCTAGTCACGAAATCAGATACTTTTAAAAAATGCGAAGCCCGACAGTAGAAAGAAATAAGTTGTTATCTAAAAGCCCGGGATTTGTAGTTACGCCACTGGTTTTTAGGTTTATTCTGGCTCTGTTATTTGACTGATTGGCTGACGTTTTCAGTTTGAAAACTTATTATGTAAATTGTTTATTTAGAAGTGTCATTAAATTAATCTCAACATTTCTTCGAAAATGAATTTTTTAGAATTTATATTTGCAATTTTCTATTGTAGTTTCTTATATTTTGACAGATAACCCACAAACATAAAAGAGCAATGAGTTGTTCTTCCTCGATTGACACCGAAATTGAGATTGCTTTTCCATAGAGGGGAAAATAATCAATCGAAAACGGCATTAGAAAACAAACAAAAGAATGCCTAATATCGCAGCAAGCAGTTATTAATTCGAAAATTGATTTCGAAAATCGCTGGCTTTAGCTTCGTTCAAAATTACGATCCAAAAAATCCACGGATCTATCCACGTTTAAAATTACTAAAAGTAACCTCGACTAAATCAGTGGATTTTCGAAAACTGTGGATAAATCCGTCGACTAATCCTTGTTTAAAAATACGAGCCTAGGTGACGGCTACTTTGCTTTATCGCCTGCTACACATAAATTTGAATTTGGTATTCGAAAAGTCGGAATTAAAGCAAGGATCAAGATTTTTTCTTTCTCTGTCACACACTAAATACTTTTTCAATTTCTCCATAAATTTTGTTCTGTCCCGTATCCATATTGGGCCTATTTTTTTATTCACACCGAGCAGTGTAGTGTACAATTTTTCCTTGTTTCTCTAATAGAAAACAATCAAAGCAGACAAGGAAAAATAATGAACTGCACTGCACCGGGTGAATAAAAATACAGACCCATTATATATTTCGCTGCGTACACTAGATTCGTCAGAGCCAACTTTGATGTATTTTTCAAAATGAAAGTTCGAAAAATTTATCTTAGGCATAAGTTAATTTTATTATTTCTGCAAATAATATTTATTTAATACCAATATAACCTTCTTGGATATTGTTGTTAGAGATATCTAGAAAACTTTTATATAAACGTTTTATAATATATTTGTTTTTTCAATGAAAAACTTGAAGCTAAAAAACACCATTTTTGCTATGGATTCCTATAATCAGTGAAAAGTTATACCACTAAAAAAGCTTCTAAAAACTACATCATTTTGATTATGGCTTCTAGAATATAAGAAGGTTCTGATAGATTTCGTCATTTTATTATTATTTTTTTATTTCACATGGGAGGATGTGGAATATCAGTTCTTTGTGTTGTAACTTTAAACACGTCAACACGTTTTTACAAATCACTGCGTTATTAAACTTTTAAATTTTGAATTTTTATATTTTATACAGACATAATGTATAACATGGGCTTATGTAAATTACACCTTTTTTACGTGTATAAAACTCGGTAAATTACGTAGTGTAATTTACTCGTCCAACCGTGGGAAAAATATTTAAATTTCTATACTAATCATTAGTTATTTTAACAACATTTTTTTTGTTTAAATTAAACAAACCCACTTGTAGACATGGTGTTTATTCAAATTTTCAGGTAACCAAGCCACCAACCAACTTCATATAATCAAGCTAATTGGTTCCTCTAACTAAAAATTCTTATTCTAAGCAACCAAAAGCATTTAATCATGCCTTAAACAGTCAACTAATTAAACATTTTTAATAAAAATCATAAGTTTATTTATTCAGACTGGGGATTGGATGAGTGTATGTATGTTGTATTGTACGCGATTATCCGTTCCAGTTTCCGGAGGAACCCTTCTACATATAATTTATTTTTAATTAATTAGAAAAGGAAAGTAAATAGAACATAATAAAATTAATATAAATAAAAAGTTATTGTTTATCATATCAAATTTCATATTTACAATATTTAAAAATTGTTACAAATGTATTTCGGTTTGCTTCACAAAAATGTAATTTTGTCTTGAAAAGTAAAAAAAAAAAAAATATTTTAATGTAGAATGCTATACAAAACCAATTATGTCACATTTTTTTTTTTTCAATTTAAACTACCAAATATTCAATCACTAATTAAGTCAAATTAATTAGTTTAAAACAATTACTTTTACATTTTTTATTTAATTTCTGCAGCAATGATCCATGACGACTCCGTTCCACACTTCTACATTTTAGTGAAAGACATTGATCGACATTTTATTATTGAAGATAAAAATCAAATAATTAAAATCGGGCCCTTTAGATAAATTACGCTGTTAAAAGTATGGCATCTGATGTTGTATGGAAGTTTGAACTTTTTCGGGAAATACGAATATTTGTATTCTGGTTTGATACTAATGAAATAAAATAAAAAATTGTTTTTCGAATCTACGTACCTATATGTTTTGCGGAACTCTTGATTTCGGACAAAACGCGGAAATATTATTCTGATTGAGGTCTTTTAATAATTTCGTATAGAATTATTTATGTATACAATAATAGTTAGTACATTCCAAGTTCCCTTTAAATTAAAATAATTTTTTGTATGGAGCTCTATAATTTTAAAACTAATTTCATAATTAATTGGTAAATAAATTTAAAAAAAAAATTACCTACAGAACCTGATTTGTAGTCTTATTCAATAGTTTATATTGCGCTTAATAAACGACACAAATAAATACTGTACAGGCATTAATTAGAGCATACAATTATCAAATATGATTACAACAATCTTTGACTTTCAGTTTAAACTTATTATTATGTTGTCCCAGTGTATTTATTCATCACTCCCTCCACCGATTTGTTCTGTACCATGTTTAATTTAATTTAGTTTTCTTTCTTATTTTGGTTTTTAAAGATTTGCAAGTACATACTCGGTATCTACAAATTATCTTCTCATACACTATTTGCATACGAGTATTTTTTAATTTAAAATTAAAGTTTTTTAATTTAAAATGTATTTGTTGATTTTATTGGCGGTGTTACTGTTTTTGGGTTGTCTTATTTGCCTTAACATTGTGTATGAATTGTGGCTTTACACTAAAACGGAATATAAACTTTACCAACAATTTCCCGGGTTTAAAACTTATTTTTTTATTGGCAGTCTAAAGGAGTTACTATTTTTGGATTCTGGTGAGTGTATTTATTATCGTATCGTTAAAGTGTTGAATTCAGTTAGTGTGTGTAATTTTCCCGTTTGCAACTCTTAATTTTGGGCTTCTGTTTTGTGATGTTTTGTGTTTGGGTTCCAATTTTGATCGCTGCTGTTCGGTTCACCGAGAACCTTGATGCACGATTAGACCTTGGCCCTTTGCTGTCGTTTCATCGAAACATTAAAAATTTTTTTAACGAAATTTGGTTAAAACAGTGAAAATTGTAGGAGTAACCCAAATAATTTAAATTTTTATTTATTTATTATTTAATTCTTGTCTTAAATGGCCAAAAATGTTTTTGGTTATCAAAACCACTTCCCTCAACGTTTTGAAAGTCTCCGAGTCCGAAAAAGCAACCAAAAAAAAATGTCCGTACTTCCATCTGGATGTCTGGACGGATGGATGTCTCTATATAGCTAAGCTGTTTCTATGTTCAAGACGTAGAGATGAAAAGCTTTTGGAACCTATACGTCAAGATAATCGGGTACCAGTCCTACGAATTGAGCCAAAACCTTATGATATTGCCACATTGACCTATTTTTTGTATACATTTGCTGGTTTGAGGATTGAGTTGGGCGTTGAATTTGCGGTTAAGCTAGGGGTTGAGTTGGGTTCCATTTGTGGGTTGAGTTGCTTTTGAGTTGGGGTTGTTTCAAGGTTTAGTGAGCAGTTTACGTCATGAACGCAAGAAGTTTTTAAGGTTATGTTGATTTGGGTGTTGAGTTGGGCGTGAGTTTGGTTGAGTTGAGGTTGGGCTGTTGCTGCGTTAGGGTTGAGTTAGAATGGGGTTGAAATTGAGTTGAGAAGGAGTCAGAGGTTATCTTGGAAATTTATTTAGGGTTGTGTTGATGCTTGAGTCGGAAGTTAGCTTGAGTTATTTTGAGTTGAGTTCATTTAGGAATGTTGTTTTGAGATTTGAAGATTGAGTTGAACGTTCAGTATGAGATCAAGTTAAGGGTTGAGATGGAGGTCGAGCTAGAGGTGGAGTTAGGAATAAGTTGAGTTCATAAACACATGCGTTTCCGGACCGTGTTGGTTTCGGGATATAGTTTGGGGTTGAGTTGAGGTTTAGGGTTGAGCGATATGGTTCAGTTTGGGATTTATTTGAGAATTAAGTTGGGGGTTAAAGTGGAGATTAGATTAAGTTGACTTAATGTACTCATGTAGTTTTTAAACCGTATTGATTTAGGCTGTAATTTCAACATTAGGTTTGGATTGAGTTCAGGGTTGAGTTGGGGGGTTGAGGTAAAGTTTGAGTTGGGGTTGATTTAAAGTAGAATTAGGATTGAATAGGGCTTGAGCTTAAGTTGAGTTGGATCTGAGTGGGCGGTTCGGTTGAGGGATAATTTGGGTCAGATTTGAGGGTTTAGTAGGAGGATAGATTGACCAGCTTTCGATACGAGTTGATTTCGGGATTGAGTTGGCCGTTGAGTTTGGTGTTGAGTATAGTTGAGATTCGGTTTAAACTAAGAAGGGTTGAAGTTGAGTTGGGGTTGGGTTGCATGCGTTGAGGTTGAGTGACGGGGTTTGGTTAGAGAATTATTTGGGGGTTATTTCGTATATTTAGTTAGGTGTTGAGTTTAGAGTAAGGTTAATGTTTTTCTTTTATTATGGCTATTGATCTGTCATGGATCTGGAATTTTGCGCCCGTAGAAGGACTTTTGCCTTATGGTATATGGAACTGTGTAGCCGAGAAGTGCCTTACATATGCCCCAGTCGGTCAATTTCGGAACTCTATATCTTGCCTCTGCATCGTACCGACCGCTTTATCAAATCTAATGTGCATGTGATCAGATAAAGAGACATCTTTAGATGCCTGCCTAGGTTTTTCCTCCTATTTATAATGTCCACATTATTAGCCATAAAATATCTAAAAGATACTTACCTGTGTTTTTGGTGTCACTGCCACACCGCATTCGCATTACATCTTATCAGATGGTCCAACCCTCAACTTGCTATGAGGCGCCTAACTTCTTTCGGATTTATTTACGAGCTTGCTAAGATGTCCGATCTAGAACTCTGAGTTCCGTTATTAAAAATCAACTAACCCACTTGTTTAGGTAATCCCTTAACTTGATTACCTACCTACGACTCATGAATCAGGGGCACGGCTAGGTGGAACATCCTATGCGTGCTTAGCATGATGTTTCTAATTTTTCCTGGGGCTATCGACGGCTGTGAAGGCGATTATATATCCTCTTCACCGTCTCTTCCCCCGTCCTACCTGGCAAATGGCTGACATTTGCACCCATATTTCCGCTTTTATCTTTCGAAGACTAGTTTTTACCAGGCCTCTTTTGTACTTTTGCTGGGGGTATTTTCCCTGCTGCAAGCGTTAAAATACCCACCGCGGGGCGGGAGGGTAGTCCTTTCCTTCAACTCGTTTTTTGGGTTCTCATTTTTTTTTGGCTACCTTTCGGATGAAGCTGAACCAGATCAAACTTATAGTTAACCCTATATACAGTTTGCTTGCCGAGCTAGCCAATCAGTCAATTGTAGCTTTCAGCCAATCCGCAGTATCTCTATTGGCACAAGTCACCACCAGCTACCCCATCTTGAACTGGTTACTGAGGACCTTTAGTTTCAACTCCTCGTGTTGCTGCCCCAACAAAGTCTTCAAGATGCCCTCCGAGATAGCATTTAGCTCGTCCACGGGCAGGATCACCTCAAGAACACCAACGGGTAAGACCCCAATGAACTATAACTCTGCTTAATACCTGAATGTAACTCCAGACTTAACAGCGGAGACTGAGTATATCGTCGGGAAACTACCATCACCGCTGGTTTTCTTCTTTGCTGGTGACGTGTCATCCTCAGATCGGTTTCGCTTGGCCGCAGAGATCTCTTAGGGAGTTCTAGTTTCCTCCAATGGGCTAAGTGTCAAGATTTGCGTTTGTCGCCCGGAAGATTTGCCCTGCGCAAGAACCCTTTAAAGGCGCTTTTTCGCTGCTACAGTCACTTTCTCATGAGAATCCTTTGAAGTACCATGGCTAGCTTCCTTCCCTACATCCTTTATTGCATTATCGCCTGACTTGTTCATTCTGGAGAGAAAAGGATTTAATTCCTCGTACTCCATCCAGCTCCCTACATAATCAAAATGAGAATTTCATTTAGAACGTGGTACACTTTAAGGTCGCTGTGGTGGTCATTATTTTTTAATACTCTAATCTGAAATCTTTTGATGATAATTACGTTGCTTTATTTAGCAAAACCCCAAAATTGAATACTATAAATCCAAATCGGTTTTTTTTTGCTTATTTATTTGTTGAAAAAGAAGAGTTGCTTTCGCAAAATGCAAAACTCTAAATTCTTCAATCGCGCAATTTGGCAGGAATTGTGCCGCGACTAGGTTAAGAAGCTTAACGAACAATGTTTTACAATCGTAGCATCTTTGCCATCGGCACTAGAGGTGCTCACTTCTTTTTGTCCCTCTATAACTAAACTTGATTTTGCAACAAATTTTTAAATCTGCAACAATGAACCGATTACTGTGGTTGATACCTCTAATAATGGGTTTCAGAAGACGTCATAGCTGGCGCCAATTTCCTGTCGGATTATTGTGCTACCTCGAATTTGGATCACTCGATTATTTCTGCACATTTCATACCAAGTTAATTTTTATCGAAAATCTGATTTTCTAAAAATCTATGGTGGAACAAATTATGTTCAGCTAATTATAATTGAATAGGAATGTACAACTAATAATCTATTACTCTATCTATGTCTTCAATTCACAGCACAAGCATTCACCTGGTTACGCAATAACGCATCGAAATTTCAACAATCGTATAGCCAATGGTATCGAGGCACTCTAATTTTGCACATTATACGAGCAAAAGATGCTGAATATATCCTCACCAGTAATAAATGTATCAACAAAAGTCCGGTATATTCATTTTTACATCCATTTATGGGAACCGGATTATTGACAAGTGGTGGACTGAAATGGCAACAGAGACGAAAAATTTTAACACCGGCGTTTCATTTTAATATACTCCAGCAACAATTTCACCAAGTGTTCAAAGATGAGACACGAGATTTTGTTGAGGCGATCAAACGATTGGATGATAAAGTATTGCCGGTGCAACAACTTATTTCAATGTTTACGCTAAATACGATTTGTGGTACGATTTGGTGTACATAAGCATCTAAAATTCGGGATGTGATTGAAACATGAATTTCTATTCCAGAAACTGCAATGGGGGTCAAACTAAACGAGCGGCCTGAAGCTAAAGAGTACCGTAATAAACTTGAAAATGTTGGTGAGCTATTACTTCACCGTGTAATGCGACCCTGGCTGTATAGTAACTTGATGTGCCATATTTCAGGTTATTTTCGAAATTTAAATAAGTATTTGATACCAATTCATAATTTTTCGAGGCAGATTATTAAGGAGCGACGTCAACTATTTCAACGAGATAAAATTGAATTCAATTATGATGAAAATATGTAAGAATTATGTGGACATTACCTAATTTTTATTAATTTTAAAATTATTCCACAGTTACGAAACCAAAAAGACTCGATACGCTATGTTGGACACACTTCTATCGGCCGAGTCAAATAGCGAAGCGATCGATGACGATGGAATATGCGAAGAGGTGGATACATTTATGTTTGAGGGACATGACACAACTTCAGCAGGCTTAACATTTATAATATTTTTGTTGGCTGAAAATCCTGATGTCCAGCAAAAGGTGTATACAGAGATTCTCGCGTACACGAATGAACAAAGTACCGAAGAGCTAACAATGAATCAGTTAAACGATTTAAAATATTTAGATCGTGTGATCAAAGAATGTTTACGAATATACCCGCCAGTTACATATATTTCACGGCAAGTAAGCGAATCGGTTACATTTACGAACAACATAAGGCTACCGGTCGGCACCGAAACACATTTCCATATATATGATTTACATCGTGACCCGGATGAATTTCCAAGTCCGGAAATATTTGATCCAGATCGATTTCTACCGGAGAATATGACAAATCGCCATCCATTTGCCTATTTACCATTTAGTGCTGGACCACGAAATTGTATCGGACAAAAATTCGCCCTACTCGAAATCAAAACACTAATGGTGAAACTAATTTTGAATTTCCGCTTCGAACAAGTGACGAGGCGTGCGGATTTAATTTTGCTCGCTGATCTTGTGTTACGTACGAAAGATCCGGTGCTAGTTAAATTTATTGTACGCGAAGAATTTATTAATGAATAAAATTTACAATATTTACGTGTTTAATTTAGTACTGCCATTTCGTAAGAGTGTCGGATCCGAAACCAAACTAATTTAACTGATGGTAGAGTTACCAGGTGAAAAAAGGACAATTAAAAGGTTACAAAAAAAACTTAAAACATTGGAGGAAGGTTCTGGGTTACCCTATATATTAATTGAGTTACCTCTCATATTTCGTTGTCGAGGTTCATTTAAAGTAACAGCAATCCCAGATTCGTTTTCAAAAAATTGCAGTCCGATTACTCCGCCATCCGAAAAACTACATCTGAAAATCATTGTCTGTGAATGGATCGGTTTTTCTATTATTTTTCGTGAAAATTCTTCACACCAAATTCAACAAAATTGTTTGTTTACAAATCCATCTAAGTAATTGTTGTGCCAACGTGCATTAAGATTACTTGATTATTTCCAAACATTTCACAGAAAATTCTATTATGTTGAAAATCACCTTACTATAAATCAGCAAATTCTCAGCCACAAAAAATCCAAAATCTGCAATTGTGCTCCGATTGTGGTTCTTGATAATTGATAGGTCTCGGGACCTATAATTAGTGTGCAAACGCGCATTTAGAGTGCTTGATTATTTCCATACATTTCAAAGGAAATTCGATTTGCTGAAAATCACCTTACTATAGATCAGCCGATTCAGACCCATTCAAAATCCAAAATCTGCAATTGTGCACCGATTTTGGTTCTTGATACCTCAAATGATAGGTCTTAGGACCTTAATTAAAAGTGCAAACGCGCATTTAGATCGCTTGATTATTTCCATACATTTTAAAGAAAATTCGATTTGCTGAAAATCACCTTACTATAGATCAGCCGATTCAGGGCCATTCAAAATCCAAAATCTGCAATTGTGCTCCGATTGTGGTTCTTGATACCTCTAATGATAGGTCTCGGGACCTATAATCAGTGTGCAAACGCGCATTTAGATTGCTTGATTATTTCCATACATTTCAAAGAAAATTCGATTTGCTGAAAATCACCTTACTATAGATCAGCCGATTCAGAGCCATTCAAAATTCAAAATCTGCAATTGTGCTCGGATTGTGGTTCTTGATACCTCTAATGATAGGTCTTAGGACCTATAATTAGTGTGTAAACGCGCATTTAGATTGCTTGATTATTTCCATACATTTTAAAGAAAATTCGATTTGATGAAAATCACCTTACTATAGATCAGCCGATTCAGGGTCATTCAAAATCCAAAATCTGCAATTGTGCTCCGATTGTGGTTCTTGATACCTCTAATGATAGGTCTCGGGACCTATAATCAGTGTGCAAACGCGCATTTAGATCGCTTGATTATTTCCATACATTTTAAAGAAAATTCGATTTGATGAAAATCACCTTACTATGAGATCAGCCGATTCAGCTCCATTCAAAATCCAAAATCTGCAATTGTGCTCCGATTGTGGTTCTTGATACCTCAAATGATAGGTCTTAGGACCTTTAATTAGTGTGTTAACGCGCATTTAGATTGCTTGATTATTTCCATACATTTCAAAGGAAATTCGATTTGCTGAAAATCACCTTACTATAGATCAGCCGATTCAGACCCGTTCAAAATCCAAAATCTGCAATTGTGCACCGATTTTGGTTCTTGATACCTCAAATGATAGGTCTTAGGACCTTAATTAAAAGTGCAAACGCGCATTTAGATCGCTTGATTATTTCCATACATTTTAAAGAAAATTCGATTTGCTGAAAATCACCTTACTATAGATCAGCCGATTCAGGGCCATTCAAAATCCAAAATCTGCAATTGTGCTCCGATTGTGGTTCTTGATACCTCTAATGATAGGTCTCGGGACCTATAATCAGTGTGCAAACGCGCATTTAGATTGCTTGATTATTTCCATACATTTCAAAGAAAATTCGATTTGCTGAAAATCACCTTACTATAGATCAGCCAATTCAGAGCCATTCAAAATTCAAAATCTGCAATTGTGCTCGGATTGTGGTTCTTGATACCTCTAATGATAGGTCTTAGGACCTATAATTAGTGTGTAAACGCGCATTTAGATTGCTTGATTATTTCCATACATTTCAAAGAAAATTCGATTTGCTGAAAATCACCTTACTATAGATCAGCCAATTCAGAGCCATTCAAAATTCAAAATCTGCAATTGTGCTCGGATTGTGGTTCTTGATACCTCTAATGATAGGTCTTAGGACCTATAATTAGTGTGTAAACGCGCATTTAGATTGCTTGATTATTTCCATACATTTCATAGAAAATTCAATTTGATGAAAATCACCTTACTATAGATCAGCCGATTCAGAGCCATTCAAAATCCAAAATCTGCAATTGTGCTCCGATTGTGGTTCTTGATACCTCAAATGATAGGTCTCAGGACCTATAATCAGTGTGCAAACGCCATTTAGATTGCTTGATTATTTCCATACATTTCAAAGAAAATTCGATTTGCTGAAAATCACCTTACTATAGATCAGCCGATTCAGGGCCATTCAAAATCCAAAATCTGCAATTATGCTTCGATTGTGGTTCTTGATACCTCTAATGATAGGTCTCGGGACCTATAATTAGTGTGCAAACGCGCATTTAGATTGCTTGATTTTTTCCATACATTTCAAAGAAAATTCGATTATGTTGAAAATCACCTTACTATAAATCAGAACATTCTCAGCTACAAAAATCCAAAATCTGCAATTGTACTCCGATTGCGGTCAAGTCTGTAAGACATGTGTAGGAAAATTGCCGCCATGAAGTCTAGATACAGGCGGATTAATTTAATAGGTTCGATTCGATAACCACGACCATTCCTTACTAAGACTGCAGCTCAGCTTCCCTGCTTCATCATCTCAACAACTGTTAACATTTTTTTTTTCTGATTAATAAACTGTGTAGGAAATATTTAGATAGGAAACCACTGACATCTTCATACATGTCCGCTACCCATCAGTCAAAAATGTGGTGCAGATTTTCGAAGTTAAATTACTTGAATTGGGTTAGTGGCTTATGCACCATTTGCAAGCAGATTTCTTTTCTCAACATCAGACTTCAGTTAAACCAATTCAAGATCTTAGTGCTTACTATTGAACATTAAATATTTCAATTTACAAGCAGACCAGAATGAAATGCAACAAATTAATTTTTTTATTTATGATTTATTTCGAACATTCAAATAAAAACAATTTATCGTATCATATTTGTTTAGTTTATTTGTTTCTCCCCCCATGGTAATTTAAATTTTATTTATAATCAACTTTCATTTATCAATATTAGATTTTTAGTTTAGTTATTTATTTGTTTGGTATTTTTTTTTTCATTCATTTATTATTCATAATATTTACCTATTTTAATAAATCATTTTGCACAGATATATTTAATTGTTCGTTTGATTAGTTATGTTGATTAAGCATATTTTAGTTTTATGTTTGAATCTGGTAATAAAAACTAGTTTTAAATTGTATTTCTATTTAAGATATGTTTTACAAATTCTATTGTTTAATATATTTTTTATATTATTTTAATAGAAATAAAAAATAAATAAATAAAATAAAATACTAAATTGGCGGCTACTTAGGCACACAAATTTGTAACAATAAATTGTGATTTTATTTCATCTGTAACTAACCAAATTTTTTTTCTTTCGTAATAAATTCTAACTTTTTATTATCAATTCTAAATTAATAATTTGTATTTAGAATGATTAAGGCGAATACATACTGGGAATTTGTGGACTCACAAGAAATTGATACAATTTCTTAATTAATTAATTATTTCGACTTGAAAAATAAAAGCGTAATTTTAAAATTAATTGTAGTAACACATTGAACTAATAAATTGTAGGGTTATAGTTTGTTTTGTTAATTAATATAATTTAATTTTGTAAACTATATAAAAAATTTTTGTTTTTGTAAAATTTTTAGGATCAATCATCGATTATTTGGTTCCTGAGTGCTTTTTCTTTTGAGGTAGTCTATGTGCACTGATTATTAGCGGCATTAAGGCGTAAACATGAGCTTAATTTTACTTATTTAGTTAGAGTTACCTACATAAGTATCTAATTCGGATATTACTCGAATCAAGTTAATTTAGCACAAACCCTCGTTTTAATTTAATGTTAAATCTGAACATTTTTTTTTTTTTTAAATTACAAAATTTAACTCTTTGGTTCTAATTTTTGAAATTTTAATTTTTGATCTTAATAATTAGTGGTGGTTCAAAGTTGAACTAATAATGTATTAATTAATTAATAAAAACAAATAATAGCAAGTGCGGTTCGCGATTTAAACCAATTGTCCAATCAATTGAAGTAAATGGTGAATTGTCCGTTTCTTAGCTGGCAGTAAACATTTTGTCTGTCTAAGGATATTCAATTTCCAATTTACAAAATTCACGCATAATTTAAAATTAGTTAATTAGGTTTTCGAACTAATACAGGTAGTAGACACTGGCATCAAAAATTAATCATATTGATGACATAAACTCATGGTTGTTGGATAAACTAATTATAATCGTCACACACAACCGGACCACGTGAATGCACGAAATGCCACATCAAATCAGATTCCACAAAATTACAATCAATCGTCGTACAAAGTGGAAAATCTAACGACCTATTCGCAACCATCGTACTCAATGCAGAATAGTTATGTTCGTCCAGCGCCCCGCGATTGTTTATACAACGAACCACCACAACGAAGCCAATCGAATTATCGAGAACAATCAGTCATTGCATCATCACTGTCAAAGCCATTAAACCAGTTCGAACGCGAAATGGATTTATTGAGACAGGAAAACGATATTTTACGCCGCGAGCGCGATTTGATTAATAAACACAATCAGATTGGACTGAAAGGAAGTACGTATGGTTTTAGCCCGCGTGATGTGAGCGCAATGATTTCTGATTTTGATCCCGAAGTAAGTACAATTTCAATGTTACAGTGGATCGAATAGATTGAAAATATTAAAAATATCTACGATTTGAGTGAATTGTTAGTTTTTTACGCGGTAGTTACCAAGCTGAAGGGAATTGCGTTGACTTGGTACGAATCTGTGTCCTTGTCCATAAAGGATTGGCAAGATTTACGAACCGGTTTGACATCGGAGTTTGGTCGTCGTGGTACTGCAGCCGATATTCAGTTATTGTTATACACGTGTAAAAAGAAAATTAACGAAACGTTGATGGAGTATCTTTATAGGGGTAAAAGTATTGAAAGTCTGGATAATTAGGTATTCTATCGCCGGCCTTGACGATCCAAATTTAGTTAAATCATTAGCCGCACAATAGTTTAGTAGCACATTAGAGTTAGCAAATCAAATTAAGGTTTACGAGAGTATAATGAAACTTTCGTAAAAATAGTAATCGTGATAGTTCGGCGAAACCTAAGTGTTTCAAATGTCATAAAGTTGGACATTTAAAAAGATACGATAAAACCGTTCAACCGATAAAAAGTGTTAAGTGGATAGAATTAGTTGACGAATACCACAAAATTATTATGATAAATGGAATAGCCGTTAAAGCTTTTATAGGTTTAGGTAGCGATTGTGTCACTGTTCAGGAAAGTACAGCTAGGAGGTTAAAGTTGGGGATAAGTCCACATAGACAAATTTTGAAAGGTTTCGGCGAGGGTTTAGCTGTTACGACCGGCAGAACTTTGGCAAAAATAGGAATCGATAATATCGAGATAGGCGCGGAACTTTTAATTGTTCCAAATGGAATGCAAAAAGACGAGATTATGATAGATCGTAGTGCGTTAGACATACCAGATATAAAAATAGCGACCAGATTTAAATCTTATAAAAAGTTGGTTATTAAAAGAGTCAATAATAACGTATCGAATTTAATAGAGGGAAATAACGATACCGCTAGCAACGAACTTAAATTAGAAGGTGATGTTCCAGTAATTAAGACTGAAGTTAGAGATGACCATTCAACGCAGCCGAATATTAGAGAGAAGGATTGCAATAATATTCCTTTAAACTCTGGGAATACAATTAGCTTCAACCATTTTTTTCAAAAAGGTAGTTAAAGATTCTGATAAGATTAACGAGCTCAACGTAAATATTGTAGGAACCGACGAGGTCATCGGGAATAATGTAGGTGAAAATCTAGTCGAAGTCGATAGAGTCAAGTTGTGTAGTATTTTGAATGAATATCGAGATTGTTTCGCAGTAAACATGTCAGAATTAGGAACGACACATCACACAGTACAAAAATAGTACTGAAGGATTCTACACCTGTGTGTTACCGACCCGATCGTTTGTCCGAAATATATTGACGATATGTTAGCCCTGGGCATCATTAGAATGATCACCGTTTCCATATTCAAGCCGAATTGTGATTGTGATATGCGTCGATTATCGGCGTCTTAATGACAAAACCGTAAAAGATGGTTTTCTGATGCCTCATATTGACGATTTGTTGCGAAGACTAGCGGGAAAAAAATATTTCACTGTGGTAGATTTGGCTTCGGGCTATTATCAGATTAAAGTGAATGAGGAGTCAAAACACCTCAAGGCATTCGTAACACTAGTAGGCCAGCACGAGGTCAACCGGATGCCATTTGGGTTAGCCAACGCACCCGCAGTGTGTCAACGTTTGATGAACTCTATCGCACAAGATTTCGACAACGAGATTATCGTTTACATGTACGATATAATTTTACCCAGCATCGATGCAGAAAGTGATTTGGAACTACTCAAAAGATTCTTATTAAAACTTCGTCAGTATGGCCTAACTCTGAAATTGGCCAAATGTAAATTTCTACAAGAAAATGTAATATCCCTAGGTCATGAGATCTCACTGCAAGGAATAAAAGCCGGGGAACACAAAATTAGCGCCTTGAAGAATTTTCCCACCCCGAAAAATGTCCACGAAGTTAGAAGTTCTATAGGATTGGTCAGCTATTTTAAAAAATTTGAGCCGTATTGAGCAAACACCAAATACCAATGGCTCGAGGAACAAGTTCAAGCATTTGAATCCATTAAATCTAAACTTTGCGAACGTACAGTAAGTACAGTAATACGACTCAAGTAAGTAACATCAAATTCATACCGACGCTAGTATGATTGGGATAGCGGGTATTCTATTGCAACGAGAGGAAGACAACCGATTGGATTCTGTCGCATATTTCAGCCGTCAAACATCGTGTTTAGAAAGAAAGTATCACAGCTTTGAGCTGCAAACTCTTGCTGTCGTAGACACAATCGACCGATTCCCTCCATATATCTGATCGGAAATCAATTTACCGTCGTTACGGATTGCAATGCACTTAAGGCCGCATCTACCAAAAAGGACATCAACGCACGAATTGGATGATGGTGGTTGAATTTCAACGTTGATCATAGAAGTGGCAAGCAGATGGGCCATGTCGACGCTATGAGTAGAAGCCCGGTTTTATCGCCGTCAGAAATTGAACCGGCCGCTCTCGATGTTTTGTACGTAAATTGTGTAGGAAAAAAAAAGATTCAACGGAGTTTTTGCAGCTGATAATATGAAGAAGGTCATCAGTCCAGATGATAGTGATTTCGACGAATCTTCAGAGGAGGATTGAGGCAATAGATGATTAATGTTAAAAAAACCTAATTGACTAATGCTGCCATCCTAATGCTTTAGGCTGTATTAGATTAAATGATAATTACCCGTTTTACACAATTTATTACATGTTGATTGTTTTACAACACAAAATTTTATGTTTTTCTAATTCGTATTGAACCAATGAAAAATAAAAATATTATTAAAATTAAAACGGACTTTCATCAGGACTTTCATCTTCTATTCGAAGTTTGTTGTTACCGGGTCGACACCTATATCACTCAGGCTACTCAGTTATAAAGTTTAAGCATATAATTTGGAAATATAAGGAAAGCGTTCCCGAGTCAATCAATGATGACCGTAAATTTATATATAAATTGTACTAGGCTTTACTCAACCGATCGTCGTGAAATTTTTACCATGTATGAATTCCTCGTCATTCGTCAAATTATTTAATGGGAGAAAAACACTAACCTTTTATATTTAAAAATCGCTTCTTCTACAAGAAATATCCTTTGCTACCAAGGCTGGGTAATCGTTTTCCAAGTAACGGTATCTTGTATTTTAATTATTTATATTCTAAGTACTTATGTGCTGTAATTGTAATTTGTGTTTGACATCAGTTTTTATAATTTTTTGTTTCAATTTTTAGAAGGCTTATTAAGATTTGGTTCCAGAGTCATCAGTATAGAACCTAGTGTTAAAGATACGTTTTTTCAATAAACGAATTTTGTAAAATCAAATTTATTAATTTACAAATGCAAAGTAATTGTAATTTGTATTTTAATTACAAATTAAAATTCAATGCAACTGTAACTTTTATTTTAATTAATCCACTTGAAAGTATGTACTTGTAATTTATATTTTAATTACTGAGTTTGCTGTAATTCGTAAAAGTGTTTTAATTACTCAGTGTAATGTAACTTGCCCAATCTTGTTTGCTAAAACCGGCTTATAGTTTTAAAATTTTCTGTTGTTTTTTATAATGGCGTTTTCAACCAAAGTTGCATTTACAAGTTATTAAATGTCATCACAAGAATATTGAAATAATTTCCCTTTCTTTATTTTTAGACAGCCAGTGTCAATAAACGATGAGCAAACAGAATTTTTAGACTCCGATTATGACACAAAAAAAATAGAGTTTTAAATAACATTCAGTCCAAATGAATCAATTTGTCAAAAAAAAAAAAAAACATTATAATGCTGTGATTGGGATGTGTGTGAAATTTTAGTGTCATTTTTTTATGTAAAATTTCATTTCACTTCAATGTAATTCAAAATTTCATTCACTTCTCTATATAGGTTTAAAACAGTACAAAAAAAAATTGAAATCGATCAATAAAAAATTGCCGCCGAAATACACAACCAATGAAACCTAAATTAAATAACAAATATTTTAGATAATATTAATACTCGTATTAAAATAATTAAAAAATATTTCCCTTCGCAATTAATTAAATATAAAACATTTTCTTTAATTTTCAACATTTTTTTTGCTACACTTACAAAATCTAAATTATATTATTTTTAAATTAAATTTGAAAGCACTCCGAGATTTTTAATTAAAAATTATAATTTTTCGTTTTTTTTTTTTGTTTTAAATTTATTTTTGATAATTAATAATATATCATGTACAAACTAAATTATTTGGTTTTAATTAAATTATTAATGATTTATGGTTTAATTCGTGTGTTAAGCTCCAGCAATGTAATTTTTAGTTTTAGTATTTGATTCTTATCTATTATACCTAGGTAATTATGTATGCAGCTTAAAATCACAAATTAATTAATTTTTATGTAATTAATTTTGATCACAGGAAAAACACAGATTTTTATAATTAATATATAATTAATTATTTTCTTTTTTAATGACATCAAACAACTTTTAGTTTTTATATTGTATAAAGTTTTATTTAAAACATTTGGTTTTTTGTTTTTTTAATGAGAAATTTGAACTGAAACGTGGTTTGTGATTTTAATCAGGCAAGTTTTCTTACTTCTCTCTGTTAAGCTAATCGATTTATCGTTGTTTTTTTTCCAAAACACAAAATTCATGATGAAAACGATTGAAGCTAAGTATGGTGCTTTTAATTAGTTTATAAAATTTTGTGTGTTGGTCAGAAATTTCAAAAAAGAACTCAGAGTAAAATACTGCTGAGTCAAGAGATGTACAAAATGTGGGAAAGTCGAACGTGTAGAGGCCAAATCTCATCAAGGTGGTAGAACGTTAGGAGTAGTGTTGCGTGATGAAATACGGCTACAGTTAGAACTAAACTTTGAGAACAGTGAACGTTATAAAATTTATGGAGTGGAAAGCCATGGAAAGTATTGTAAATTGAAGCAGTCGATGTTGAATTTATTGCGACCTATAATGTACATTGTGAATTTAGTAATTTGGATTTTTCTATTTCTTTCCAAGTTATTCCTAATCCAGAAGGGGGTGGTAGTGGTATTAGGTCTCAAAATTGGGAATTACACCTCAGATTGGCATGTACAAGCCATTAAGGAGTATCCATGAGGTTTCAAGGTTTGTAAGCCTTTCTAGTTATTTTAGGAAATTTATTCCTAATTTTAGTGACAGTGCTACACTATTATTCAATGATTTGGAGTGTCACTCGTTTAGTGAGTTACAGACACGATTAGTTTCAAAACTAGTGTTACATTTATTTCATTAAAAGCTAGAAGTAGAGTTGCATTCCAGATGTCAGTAAAATAGGATTTGGTGCTATTTTATTAAAGCGGCATCTCGATGTTTGTTTATACTCGGTGTTGTATTTTGGTAAGAGGACAACTTCAGCTGAAAGGAAAAAATATTCGTTTGAGCTGGAGTCGTTGGCTGCTATTTATGCAGATTTCACATCTATTTACACAATATTCATTTTAGATTAGTGACAGAGCCTGTTAAAGTTAGCCCAAAGTTTCCCAGACAAAAGTAAAAAGTCGATAATGCAGATTACGTTATTAACATTCCACCTTTGTGTAACGATATGTTAAGACATACGTTATGCTTTATGTCACGTAGTGTTAAGCAACGATAATTATTGTACATGTGGCAACACTCATTGTATTTTATATACCAACATGAAAATAAGAAATATAGTCTTGATATGAAAACGTAATACAACACACGTAGTATCATTACAGTAAAGCGATAATGATGGACCAGGATTAATTAAAACAGTTAATAGATGTGATGGACACACGAGATTCTTCACACAATGATGGGTGTAACAAAAATCAATCATCGAATGTGTTGACCATTTCACATATTCCGGCATTCGAAAATTTTGATTCCAAAAAGGAAAATTTCAAATATGGTTAGTTATAGTTTTAATAACTATATCAAAATGAAAGAAGTAAGACAAAAAAAAGAGTGCACAAATGCACCTACAACACCTTAGCTGTCTTAGTAGCACCAAAAATACCGGTAGAATTGGACTATGATAAATTAATCTCGGAAACTAGTTAAAGTATTCTATGCAAAAACAAATGAATGCTAAATCGGGGTTGACACATTGCGACCAATCTCGAAAAATTCACTAAATCAGTTTTATTAAATCGCAGTGTGTCTCTAGGGTATTACGCCATAACATTGTTGATTGAGATTTTAAAGTAAACAGTTTACTGTTAATGTGGGAAAAGTATATCAACGGCAGACAGTTTTCTTCGAGTTCAATTGGTTCGCGATATAAAAGACAGTGGAATAAAGGAGTAAATTCTTCAATTAGAAGAAGCCGATTTTGACGAAATTGTCTCAAAAGCATTTGCAATGCGAAAACATCGAAAGTGAATAGTCGAGAACTGTCAAAATCACCAGAATTGTCAACTGCCGCAAATGGCAATCACCCCTATTATGATTCAAGAGTTGATCGACAATCGACACGACCCTGTATTGCGTTTTCGTTTTTTCATTTGATAAAAACAATACGAAAAAGGAAAAGGCAACACAGAGTCATGTCGATTGTCGATCGAGTCGACAGTCATAATAGGGGTGATTAACAAGGTAACAAATCATCAATCGAGGAAAGACAGTTTTTCCTCAAAATATCAAAGTAGATTACGGTCAATTTCTGGAGAAATCGTTATTAAACGAGCTCAAAAACATGATTGAGTACGAGAACTCGGAAAAAAAAATTTCTGTTCAGGGAAGTGTCACAGTGTTTGAATTACAATTTGATTTGAGCAAAAATATGAACGTAGTTTAGTTTTTTCAGTTTAAAACTTGCTTTAGTAGCGTGAATCGTTTAGTCTCAACCGTTACGGTGTTCTTTTGAAGCAAATATCGCTTACCAGTGCAAATTTTTATGTGTGTGGATGTGGAACCATTTTTGGACTACTTTTATAGCACTTTGTAGCCCAGGAGAGCTAGTTTATCCAACTTTATAGCCAAAAACTTGATACTTTTTTTGTTAATGAGTGAATTGAAATTCTCTTAATATAAGGTCTAGTTTGGTTTTGTTTTCAAAATTTAACCACATATTTTGCAATTTTCGTTACATGTTTTAGGAACATATTTTTGATTTTTTAGAACCTAAAAATCCTAAGCCTATAGTCATGATAGTAAGAATTTCATTTATTAGAAGTTTTCTTTGTATTTAAATATCTCATATTTTCCAGATATGTGATCACAAGCTAATCATTAGACGTGTGGATGTCACCTATCCAGGAGCCAGTCACGATGCCTTTATTTATTTTTAAAGTTCTGTAGTAAGTTTCAACTTCAAAATTGTATGAGTGTTCCTCACTAAATGCTGATACTGATTGACGTCTCTCTTCCGTATTTGAAAGTAAAATTTTACTCACAACATCATCATGTGTTCGTTACCGTGGAACACCGAAGCATTTGGTTTTTGCCACTCCATCTATGCAGCCGCTAAGGCAAATAAGGCGAACGATATCTTCTTCTGAAGGAATGAATATAATTTGTTTATAAGCATTGTTGTGTGCTAATTTTTTTCTTAAGGCAGATTTATGGTCACTCCAAACCTAACATTTAAAATAAAAAATTGCATTCCTCAACTAGGCTTATATAAATTTCCAAACCTTTATCCAATCCGCTATCTCCGTAAATGGTGACCTCGGCGCGTTCAATCCTTGCTGCAGTTTTTGCCAAAATTCTTAAACGTCTTATGGCGCGTTTTTTTTTGTTTTTTGTTAAATTTTTTGCTATGCCCGTGTGCTTCGACATCATTCGGACCATACCTTGAAATTGAGCTCGGCTTGTTATTCTTTTTCTATAAAGAGCATAATTCATTTTATTTTTTTAAATTACAAAATAACTTACATTGTCGATTTAATGGCAAAAAAACGTCCCACATTACACACAATTGCCGAAAAAATAAAACAACACAACTATCCGCATTGATTTCAATGAGTATCACTAGCCGATTCAATAATACCATATTGATGATTGGAAATAGAGAGAAAGCACTACCTATCGGAATAAAATAAAACTGTAACACCGACCAAAAATTAGCATCAGCGCTCGCAGAACGACTGAAATATGGAAATTTTTTGAAGTCGTGATGCTGACAAATATTTTATCTAAAATCATGGTTCCAATCGTCAATTTTTGAAATTTCATTACTGATATTCGTTCATTTTTTATTCGGCGTATTCGATAATACGTACAACGTCAAAAGCGAATCAAACTCCCTCCGCAATTGACGATTAGAACCGTGATTTTAGACAAAATATTTGTCGGCTTTAAGACAATCACAAGATTTTCCATAGAAAGAAAGAGAAGCTAATCAAAAACTTTATAGCTAATAGGGCTACAGAGTTAGATCCAACCGAAATGACAAAATTGGATCAGGTCATGGTTCAATTAGGCGCAATAGCAGAACAACTAAAGCAGCTAAGCCTAAAACAAAATGAACATGATCAAGCACTAGCGTACCTCAACCAAATAAACAGAGGCACGGAATGAGGCCCCAAGAGTAGAATTAGTTGAAAATAAGCAAGCATTAAACCTTTTTAGAATCCCAGATCCAATAAAATCGATTCCGTCTTTTGACGGTAATCGGAGTGACATCTTGGCTGAAAACAGCCGAAGAAACACTGAAAATATTTCAACCACTGGTTGCACAACAACAATTTCAAATGTACATAAGAAATAAAATAGAGGGAAGTGGTGATCCTGAAACTTTCCCAGAAATAAAGCAAATCTTGTTAGACGCCTTGGGCTATAACAAGAATTATGTGTCATAATTACTACAACAAAACAAAAGAGATCAAAAAATTAAAGGACTGTCAAAACAAAATCATATATATTACAATTCTTGGCAAGCGATCCTGGTGTTTGTCGAAGAGGACGCATTAACCGATTTTATTTCTGGCTTAAGAAAGCCATAGAGCGACCAATCAGGTTACACCCACTCAATCTAAAGTTCTTAACCCGTACGAAAAATATAAAGAAAGGAATGAGTATAAGAAACCAAGTTCCGTTAGAGAACAAATATTATTCCTATGGACATTGATGTTTCTATGCGAAATAGAAACACGTTTAATAAAAAAATGGTAAACATACACGAAATCATTTCAAAAAACGAAGAACAGGGAATTGAACATGTAACATCAGAAAACCTTCCGAACGAATTTGAAGTAAATTCGACAAATTTTCAGGAGGACCAGAGAGAGGATACAGAAAATTAAATTTTCTCCCTTACCTTGTATGCAAGAACACACAAAATAATAAAAATATAAAATTATTAATAGATACCGGAGCAAATAAGCATATCATAAAATCCGGTATCATTCCCAAAAATTTAATAACAACACAAGAAGTTTCCGGTAAAATTAATTTCCTGGCTCAATGTATCCCAGAACAAACTTACTACGAACTAGAAGGCCATAAATTTGTCGATGGAATTCTAGGTTCACAGTCAATGGCAATATTGAATGCTAAAATTGATTACAGAACCAATAACATAATATTAAATAATTGTAAATTAAAATCTCTCCGTTATTATCTCACGGGGAACGTTTATAACCATACAGTAACATTTCAAGCAACTAACGATGGTGAATGGTTCGTACCAAGTTATGAAAAGTTAAACGAGAATATAATAATTCAAAATGGCGTACGATATATACTCGTAAAGCCAATAAAGGTCATACGACAGTAAATATTCTCACAAACGAACCAGACCCATCAACGATTTTATCAAAGTTGAAACTAAAAGTCAATAATTTTGAAACTTTAAAACCGGTCCCTATTTTTAGACACGAGATAATTAGCAAAGAAGACATAAAAAGCATAATAAGAACAGATCATCTCAATGAAAATGAAAAAAATGCTATCATTGATAAAATCTATAAAAATCAAACGATACTGTTGGAAAAAGATGAAAAATTATCAGCCACAACAACCCGTGTATACAAAAACATACCGGTATCCTCGCCTTTTCAAAGAGGACGTAGAAGAACAGATACGGGACATGCTAAATAGCGTTATTATACGCTAGAGCTGCTGAAAGAAAAGATCGAGCTTTTGGGGAAAATTGCAGAGTTAAAAGCTCGATATTTTTGCTTCAAATACTCGATCTTTTTATTTTCGACGAACTTTGAAAAAGTACGTCTTTGAATTCGAAAAGTGTGTCCGTGTGTAGCATTTTATTTCGAATTTCGAAAATTTGATTTTAGATTCGGATTTCTCGTACCCAAGTTACTACTAGAACTCTTACCATTCAAAGACAGAGATAATTAACGTTATAAATTAATATTTTAGGATTACAAACGCTTTGAGCTTGTGCTCTAAACAGATCGAAAGCTCGAGCTTTACAAAATGACTTAAAATCAGCAGCTCTATACAATTATAGTTTTTTTTACGAAAATGTGCCAAATATAACAGGCATTAACGAATGAATATCATTTTGGGAAGGTATTTCTTGAGTTTAAATAGGATTTTATATGTATTGTATACAATCCTAAGCCATTAAAAAAAGAAGAACTGTTAAGGTCAATTGAGGAGGGAAAGGAACCATTTCAGACGGTTCATTTGGATCACTTAGCACAGAAGTTATAACCTACCAAAACTACCAACACGACCGAGGTATGCAATCATTTGATAAACTACTTTACGAACTACAGTGTTTCTAAACGGATAGTTACGGACAGGGGTACCGCTTTTATATCTTGTTATATCCATGTGAACATAGCACCCCTGGCAACCCTGATGATAAACATTTTATGTACAGACATCATGTAATCGTATTAGACATTATGAATAAATAAAAGTATGAAAAAAGACGCGTTTATATTAGTGGCGACGAGGATAAAAATTAAAAATTAAAATTGTAGAAATTAATGAAATAAGCAACAGTCTTAAATAATAAAAAAAAAGAAGCAAATTACGTCGACAATTGCGGCTGACAGTGTCAGTGTTTCGAGAAAAAAAAAACAAGTTTATGTGCACATGTGGTGGAGCATAACCTACATTAGTGAAAAATAAATTTATCTGTCGCTACGGATCTGTTGGTACACCATAAAAACATTTCCATTTACAATGACAGATTATACAATTTTTGAGAAATACGATAAGAAGATATTGTGGTCGCGTTGGGTCGAGCATTTTGAGGGAGCAATGCAAATCGTGGCCACACCAGATGAGAAAAATGTGCCTCTACTACTCCATTACATGGGTCAAGAAGCATTTGATGTTCGTTGTGATAAAATTGCACCGGATAAACCAAAGAACAAAACTTACAAAGAAATCGTCGACATGCTTACAAAAGTGTACGATCCAGCTCCACTGGAGATCATGGAGAATTGCCGATTCCATCTAAGGAAACAAGCTGACGATGAATCGGTTGAGGAATTCTCTATAGCCTTACGAAAACTGGCAATCAACTGTAAATTCGGGGCTTATCTAACTACAGCTTTACGTAATCAAATCGTATTTAGACTACGCAGCGCTCGAATCCAAAGCCTCTTGTTGGAAACCGCGGACCTTACACTTGACAACGCTTTAACTATAGCTAAAGCAATGGAATTGTCTG
The DNA here is from genome assembly GCA_958295665.1 of Tipula vernalis. Taxonomy (NCBI): domain Eukaryota; kingdom Metazoa; phylum Arthropoda; class Insecta; order Diptera; family Tipulidae; genus Tipula; species Tipula vernalis. The sequence goes on along the minus strand of OY282560.1, from coordinate 162,661,603 downwards.
AAAAGGGGGGAGCAGAAATTCAACAGCAGAAGGAATCAATGCAGTCATTCAACTTCATTGCACAAAAAAGTGTAAGAAAGTCGAAAGTGGAACCATCGAAAAGTAACAACATGGTAGCGGAATCAAAGATGACATATAGCACAACGTCAAAAAGCTTTTGTTATCGCTGCGGTAGTAAAGATCACCGAACCAAGACGTGTTCACACCGAAATACAGTTTGTACATTTTGCAACATCAAGGGACATCTTCAATCTGTGTGTTTCAAAGCGAGGAAAGATAGCCAGAGTACAAATTACATCGAGGATGACACAACGGATTGTACTGAAGATATTTTTACTATTTCCGAATTTTCTAACCCAAGCAAATTTCCAAAATTTTTTGTTAACCTAAAAGTAAATGATATCGTTTTGGGTTTCGAGGTCGACAGTGGGTCTCCGGTAACGATTGTTAACAACAATTACAGGACGAGGTACTTCCCGGATGAACAGTTACAATCAACAAACACAAAACTCATGAGTTACTGTGGTACGGAGATCAAAGTGTTTGGTTACATTGTCGTGTGTGTCAATTCAGATGTTGAGTGTCGCGATCTAAGACTTTACGTAGTCGAATCAAATCGTAAACTACTACTTGGCCGTGAATGGTTACACAACATAAAACTCGACTGGAACCCAATAATAAACGGAAAGGGGGAACAAGTGTCTTTAATCAAATCAGTGGACATAAATACAAAATTGCAACAGCTCAAAGACAAATAAGAGTACATATATATCGGTATTCGGAGATTCCATGGGTAAAATTAAAAACCTACAAGCGCGTATCCGTTTAAAAGAGAGCTCACAACCTATTTTCATAAAGGCAAGGAAAATACCATTTCTTTACGAGACGCGGTGGAACAAGAACTCGAGGATTTGGAACAAAACGGCATCTTACAAAAAGTCGATTCATCCAGATGGGCTACACCCATTGATCCTGTCAAAAAGAATGGTGATAAAGTCCGCCTATGTGGGGACTATAAAATTACGGTAAATCCTCGTATACTAGTCGAGAAACATCCACCTCCTACGATTGAAGATCTCTTTGCGTCGATGGCGGGAGGTGACAAATTTTCAAAAATTGACCTACATAAAGCATACTTGCAAATGGAAGTACATCCAGATGATCGGGAAATATTGTCGTTAAGTACGCATCGTGGCTTGTTTCAGCCAACGAGACTTATGTATGGTATTGCATCTGGACCAGCAAAATGGCAGCGATAAATTGAGCAAATTCTAAAGGACATCGATGGAGTATCAGTGTTCTTGGATGACATCAAACTTACAGCGCCTAATGACGAATCTCATATGCAACGACTTGAGCAAGTATTGGCGCGGTTGAACAAGTGCAACATGAGAGTAAATTTCAATAAATGCGAGTTCATGGCACCTGAAATCGAATATTGTGGTTACAAAATCGATCGGCATGGTATTCACAAAATTCAAAGCAAGATCGAGGCAATTACACAGATGGCGGAACCAAAAAATAAGGATGAGGTTCGTGCATTCCTTGGACTGATAAATTACTACGGACGATTTTTCAAAAATCTCAGCATGGTTATTTACCCTCTGAATAATCTGCTGAAAGATAAAGTCAAATTTGTTTGGGACGAGGAATGCAAAACAACATTTCACAACCTGAAAATGCTAATCCAACAGGAGATACACTTAGTACACTACGATCCAAAAATGCCATTAGTATTGGCTACTGACGCCAGTCCAGTTGGTGTGGGGGCGGTACTGAGTCACGGTTATCCGGATGGGAGTGAAAGGCCTATACAATTTGCATCGCAAACCCTATCTGATATACAGCAACGATACCCACAGATTGACCGTGAGGCATTCTATCAGTACGTTTACGCTCGTAAATTTATTTTGATTACTGATAATAAGCCTCTAATGCAAATTCTTTCACCGGACAAGGGACTTCCGACATTATCAGCTACACGAATGCAGCACTACGCAATATTTCTGCAGGCATTCGAATACGAAATACAATATCGCAAATCATCGGATCATTCAAACGCGGATGCCCTGTCACGATTGCCGCGTGCCGAAACAAATACAAGTATCGAACTTATCGACCTGATCGAAATCAACGCAATCGAAACGTTACCGGTGACTGTCGATCGACTACGAGAGGCTACGACCAATGATGATACGGTGAAATATTTGATCGAGGGACTACAGACAGGAAAGATAGTCAAGCCTGATCAAAGGTTCATTATCTAACAAACGGAGTTTACACTTCAGAGTGGATGCCTTCTACGTGGACTCCGAGTTTACATTCCAGAAAATTTACGACAGCAAGTGTTGCAAGAGCTGCATACAGCACATTTTGGGATTACGCGGATAAAGTCATTGGCCAGGAGTTTCTGCTGGTGGCCAAAACTGGATAGCGACATTGAAAATTTGTCGAAAAACTGCTTACAATGTCAAAAAACAAGATCGAATCCAAAGAAAGTTCCGACACACGTATGGGAAGCAGCGAAATATCCATTTGAAAGGGTACATATTGACTTTGCCGGGCCATTCATGGGTAAATATTTTTTTATTCTGGTCGACGCCTACAGCAAATGGCCAGAAATACATATTATTCCAAACATTACAACGGAGATTACAATTAATATATGCCGGGAGATATTTGCGAAATTCGGGATTCCGGAAATGTTGGTGAGTGATAACGGAACTCAGTTTACGTCCGATAATTTCCAACATTTCATGAAAGTGAATGGAATCCAACACAGGTTGAGTGCTCCGTATCATCCAGCAACGAATGGCCAGGCGGAAAGGCACATACAAACATTCAAAAATAAATTGTGACCGGGAGGACATAAGTAAGGAATTGTGCAAGATCTTACTAAATTACCGTCGTACACCCCATGCTACAACTGGCGTTTCACCATCATTACGAATGTTCAACCGACAAATCCGTTCGCGTCTTGACATAATGTTGCCAAAAGGCGGGGAAAAACAAAATAGATGCAAAAAAGTCCAAGCTAACATCAGAAAATTAAACGCTAATGATCGTGTCTCTGTTCGTAACTACTTCGGCGACGGAAAGTACAAATTCGGAACAATCGTACAAGTGCTGGGTTCACTTCACTATCTGGTAAAATTGGACGATGGACGTACTTGGAAGCGATACATTGACCAAATACATCGAATTGGATCAGAAATTCAACAACCTACAGCTGATACGATTCCATACCACTATGATGGAAGGGAAGATCGAGACCTTGTTCCAGTGGTGAGCACTGAAATTACAAGTCAACAAACTCCAACACGGGAAGTTACAATTCAGTCTACATCGGAGCCAAAACAGACAACAATGGTTGCGGAAGCTAGGTCCACTCCACAACAATCAAGACCGAGACGACCGATCAAACCAAAAGTTCGTTTGACATATGATGAGAATTTTGAACAGTCAATTAAAAAAAAAAAAAGTATTGAATTTAAATAAAAAGGAGAAACCTGTTATATCCATGTGAACATAGCACCCCTGGCAACCATGATGATAAACAATTTATGTACATACATCATGTAAACGTATTAGACATTATGAATAAATAACAGTATGAAAAAAGACGCGTTTATATTACATCTCATAAACTTGAAACATTCTTGCAAGAACATGGTGTGGGTCATGTTAAGGTAGCGACGGCTTTACTCAATTCCAACGAACAGGCGGAAAAATACAACAGAGTATTGGTGCCGATTTTAGCAAAGTTAGTAAACGAACGCGAGGAAGAATGGGACAAGTTGTTAGGTGCTACTGAACACTTATTGAATAATACGGTAAATAAATCAGTTAACGAACTTCCATCAAAATTAAGACTATTGAGAATATACAACGCCAAGGTGATGACCGAGATTTGGGAAAAATAAGAGAAGGTGTGAAGTCAGCTATTGAGAAACAACAGAAGTATAACAAAAGATATTATGACACAGGGAGTTAGAAAAAAAATCAGTTATCAGGAAGGTGACTTAGTTATTATTAGGGAAACGTCGCAAGTGGGACAGAATAGTAAGTTAAGAAGAAAGTTCAAAGGACCATATCGAGTTTCGAAGGTATTAGATCCAGTGGTGTAACCTCAAAATTCGGGCCCCCGCAACATTTTTTTGAGCCCCTGAAGATGCTCCTTGTACCTATGAACAAGTACATCTTTTAGTGAAAAACTTATTTCTTCCTGTTGTCTAGTCTCGCATTAATTAAAAGTATCTGATTTTGAGAGTAGATGAAATTTTTTAAAGTATCTTGAATATTCTTCAAAGTTTTCAAATATCGAATTATCCGTAAGTTTTGTTAAAAAATTGTATAAGCATAAAATATGTGTTTGCAAAAATTGTCATTTAGTTTTAAGTTTGATAATTAATTTAAACAGGTTTGGGTTCTAACTTAACTATTAACGTTGAGCCATTTTCTTATTTTTAGGTTTTTGCTAAAATGTCTTATGTATTTGAAAAAAATGAAAAACTTTAAATTTTATATGAATTATCAAAGCTTTTTTAACAAAACCATTTTACTCAGAAATATGGTTTTACAAAGGGTCACGAAATTTTGGTTAAAATTTAGAATATTTGTTCTCAAAGGTTAAGCTTTTAGTTTTAAGAAGCTTTAAGCTTGATAATTAAATTATACCTTTTGGGTGTGAACTTAAAATTTGTGAGCCTTTTCATAATTTCAGGTTTTTGTTAAAATTTTTTATGGGAAAAAATTATTTTTTGCAAAAAATGACAAGAACTATTAATTTTAAGAGCTTTCAATTAGGAAAGCTTTCTAAACCAAACCATTTTACTCAGAAATTCGATTTTATAAAGGGTAACGGAATTTAGGGACAATTTAGTATATTTGTTCTCAATATAAATTATCAAGAGCTTTTAGTCAAACCAAACCATTTTACTAGGAAGCTTGTTATTATAATATAAGCTTTTTTTTTAATCAAATCATTTTACTCCGAAATTCGGTATTGAAAAATGCGACGGAGTTTTGGGATATATTTAGAATATTTCAGGTTTTTAATCAAATGATGACTAAAATTGACCATGAATTCGTTCCAGAGGGTCAAACGGTCAATAAAGCATACTACTTGGAAGTTTTGAGGCATCAATGTGAAGTAATTCGTCGTAAACGGAAGGATTTGTGGGCAAACATATCATGGATTTTTCACCACGATAATGCGCCGTCACATTCCAGTCTGATTTATTTTTGGCCAAACACGAAACAAAAGTCATCGCTCAGCCACCGTACTCGCCAGATTTGGCTCCCTGTGACTTTTTGCTATTTACGAAACACAAGGAACTAAAGGCCATCCCAGCCGAGGCCTATGAGATGTGTATGGAAAAATGGATTAACCGTTGGCATGCTTGTATTGGCTCAAAAGGAGCCTATTTTGAAGGCGATAATAAAGATTTGTATTAAAATACATAAAAATATTGTTCTTTATACCAATCCGGGTCAAATTTGATCAGATGGTATTATGTGAGTGTCGATTGACCTCGAACGTTTCGACAGAAAGCCCAACAAAACGATATACAATAAGAATAGAACCCTCGGACCTTATCGGGTATTTTTTACATTATTGACCAATCATATTCTTTGATTAGGCTTTTAAATTCTTGAATAACATCGAATTACCAAATATACCCTACTACAAAATCAAACATACTCGAATTAAATCTCAAACATAGTGCATCTTATTTCGATGATAAACTCCAAAAATCTCGAGAAATTTTAAAAAGTGATCAAAAGATGAAACTTGAGACAAGCGATGTGAAATCGGGAATCGAGAATTTCCAAAATCAGGATAAACCCACCAAACACAACCAAAAAAAAATACACCATCACTAGTTACAAAATTAAGTTGGAATTTGTGTTTTCCTTATATTTAAAATAGTTTTCCAATTTATATTTACCATTTACTGGTAACCAAAAGATCCGCTGAATGAGAAACTATATGTCGAACGAACACTAATTGATTATAGAGACTGACTGGTTTGGCTCAAGTGAGGAAAACAAGAAATTATTTTCAGTCGCGGTTATGTATTTTTCTAGTTTCTTCTTAATTTTTATAAACATCACAATGACACATCGCAAGTTGCTAACACCAGCAGATTACTATAAGCTCGCTCTTTTTGAAATCAATTTTAACCTTTGGTAAAAGAAATTTTATCTGTTTCTAATCAAAACTTGATTTGTAAAAGGTTGTATTAGTTTAACTAAATGAATTTTGATAAATGCAAAAGGGGTAAATTTGGAGTTACACAAAATGTATAATACAAATAAAACAACCCAGCAAACACAAAAATCGTTATCGTTTGATGTCAAAAGCTTTTATTTTAAACAACTTTATTCTGTGCTATCTATTCCTAAATTTAAACTAATAAAGGAAATCTCGTGTGCCCCAACAACCGTGGGCTCCCCGGCGGCTGCGGGTACATAATTTCGCCACTAATGTGTAAGAATATTCGAAAAAATAATATATATAACATTTTCGGAAGGCTATGAATCAAGTGTAACATTTTTGTATTGCGTTTATTTTATATAACGAAGGAGACTTTAAGTGAAAGAAAGAGTTTACTTATAATTGGCTTATAATTGTTGCAATAGACCCTAAAAAAAAAAATGAAAATATTACTTTTTCAGTAGTATTTTACTTTGCTAGGTAACAGAGAAATTCGGAAGAACTGTTTTAGTATTTTGCACGATCGAAAGAAAAACCACCCCTTGAAAAAACTGCAAACATTCTTTGGTTTTTTCTTTGTATGTATATAGAAAATATGATCCATCTAAGTTCAAACCGTGTACCTAAAATTCAGAACAATATTTCTCATTAAATTTGATTTTGGTTTTCTTTTTTTTTTTTTTTTGTTTATTTTGCTTTATGTTTATATTAATTATTTTTAAAATTAAATTAAAAATATTATATGGATTTTAATTTTTAAATATATTATTTTGTAATTTTTAATTCCAAATTGGCAAGCATTTTGAAAATATTTGTTGTTTTTTTTTTTTTTTTTTTGCATATCAATCATGTTTTTTCAATTTTTGTTTTGTTTTTAGATTTATTTATATCACAGATCATTTTACCTCTTCTCTCATTTTATTAATTATTATTGAATTTTCAATAAATTATAATATTGAACTTTTTACTTTTATATGTTGTGTTTGCCAATTAAGCCACCATATTACCGTTTTTTTTTTTTTTTGTTAATTTTAAATTGTTTTTACATTTACATATTAATTAATTACATTACATTAAAAATAAAATAACAAAAGATAATATATATATGTATATATTTGTTGTATGTATGTGTGTGTGTGTGTGTTATATAAATTTATATAAAAATCATTAAATTAATTGTTTTTTGATTTTTTTTTGTTTTGGTTTTAAATTAAAAAAATAAAAATATTTACAATAATACAATATATAATATTTTTAAAATTATTTAACAAAAAAATAATAAAAAATAGTTTTTTTTTTAAAAAAATAAGAAAAAGGTGTATTGCCCCATTTATAAATTTATCTATAAAATTTTAATAGTTGTTTAAGTTATAGTTGAAGAAAGTCTTATCGATATAATTAACTTTATTAATTTTTAGTACTAAATGATTTAAATTATTATTTTTTTTATTTTTCATTTAAAGATTAAAAATTAAATCTAATATTTACATTATTAAATTAATTGATACTCTTATTAATTAAACATATATACACTAAAATTTATGTTGGATCTTTCTCGCTCAATGGGGCAACGCTATTTTTAACTCGGTGATGTGGTAACAATAGTTGATACATTTGTATTTGTTGTTGTTTGGTGATCACTGTCCGCCCCTCCACCAACCTCTCCTCTTAATTGATTTAACATTAATGAATCATAATCCTCCAGTAGTTCGTCAGATGATGATTCTAAATTTGTATAGATTGATAAATTATTTTGTTGCTGTTGCTGGTGGTGGAGTAGTTGTTGTTTTTGGATTTTTGAATTGAAATCGTTTTGGAGTAATTGTAACATTTCACGTTGTTCTTGATGCTCTTCCTGTGCGATTAAATAAATTAATGCATTTGGGGACGTGTTTATGTATATAGTTAGTATTAATTTACTTACAATAATATCATTTAGCTGTTGATTTTGATGTGGTGTTGGAAAACCAGAATTTCGAAGTTCTTCGGTATTTTCTGATATATCGTGTAATGATCGGTCGATAGCTTCAAATGCTGTTGGTAGTACATGGGTCAATTCTGAAAACATAAATACCAATTTGTTATGAGAATAATGTTGATTTAATACAAATTTGAAGTAAACTTCACTAGCTAAAAATCGTTTTGAAGAAAATGTAACGAAATTACGAACAGAAACAGTACTGTAATTTATTTGAATCACTAATATTTCTATAATATTTGTAACATTAGCCTCTTCTGATTTTTATTTAATCGTTTTAGATTAAACTAAGTGATTAAAATCCTAGTGCGACATCTACATATATAAATTATCCCAACACTGTTTACACAGAAAAAAAAATTAATTAGGTTTTTTACCCAATTTATATTAACTACAAAAATAAATAAGGTCCAAATCGACAGAGGTAACTACAACTTTTAGTGGCAGTTACAATTTTTTCGGAATTGAATTCCGAAATTCATGTTTTTAAACCTCATTAAACCAGCGAATTTAGTGGAGATTTTAACGGCATTTTTAAATGCTGCTAATATACATATATACAGTGAAACTTCCTTAAGCCGACCACCTTGCGTATCAGAAAAAAAGGTCTCTTCAAGAGGTGATCGTTTTAGAGAAAAACAATAAAAAATGCATAAATATAGTGAAACATTCGTGAAATCAAAAATTCAACATTTGGAACCGGAAGCCATGCTTTAATTTTGTGATTTTTATTTTTTGAATGTGTAGTAATGGGTAAAAACAATTTTTGTAGTACTCAATTTTTTGTTGTTGTTGTTGTTGCAAAAGAAACAGTTGATCAACAATTTGAATAACTGCATGAAAATCGCGAGTTCCTTTTGTGGTTTTCAATTTTTTCGAACCTACTATCAAGTCGGATATTTTTTGGAGTTACATATATTCAATGTTAGAACCAAACTCAAAAATCATATCAGTCTTTAAAGTTTCAGCCCATTTGAATGGGCAATACCATCATAATCATCAGTAAAACTGGCTCTGGACGCCATTCTCTTGATAATACCTCCTACTCCATCGCTTGGTCCCTTTCCATGTGCTGTACCATGAAAATGCCATTCACAGTCGACTCCGAAATCCTCTTTATGTTTAATTATATCCATACAATTAGTTTTATTTTTATAATGTGTTACACCACACGTATTGCCACAAGTATTGCCAATATAAATGTATAATAAATCAACATCCCTCCTTACATTTATATTGCAACAAATTTACATTTACTGATATTAATTTCATACATCTTTATTCTTTTATATTTCAAATTTTTCTAAATTTTATGAATTTAACATTACCCAATGCTTTTAACATTGCCCAACAACTTCAATTTTTCTTGTATTAACATTTTCACGTATAAAATGGTAGTGTACCTCAATGTATTTGGAGTTTTTCGTAAAATTTCCATATTTAGCCATATTCCCACTGTGCCTGAGTTGTCTTCATATATTTTAACTGATAAAGTTAATTTCTGTTACTGCTTCTGACAGTGCAATATATTCCGGAAATCTGGAAGATTTTGTTACTTATACAGTTCTATTTTTTTGATTTCCAATAGATACCAATTCCAAACACTCTAATTACAAATCCAGTGGTGGACTTCCTATCAATTATATCTCTTGCCCAATCAGCATCCGCAAAGCAATCCATTACGTCAGCATTATCATTTTTATAATATTTCAATTTTAGGTTTTTTGCAATGCGTACCCAAAATGTGTCTCATTACAGCAATTTTGAAAACGACTTAGATAATTTACACAAAAAGATATATCTGGTCTATTACTAGAGCTGATATATAAAAGTGCACCTATAAAATTTCTATACTTCACATCGTCGTTCAGTTCAGATTTTTCTAATTTCAAGTTTATTTCCATAGGTGTTTTAAACAATTTTACATTTTCAATATTGTAACGTTTAGCTAATGACTTAATATAATGTTCCTGGCTTAAAGTTAAATTGTTTTCCCGTTCATAGCTATACTCAATATCTATACCAATGTAATTTTTAACTTTGCCTAAATTTTTAAATTTTAGTTTAACATATAATTTAATTTTAATGTCCATCAATAACATCTTTGTCTCTACAGCAAATCAAAATGTCATCGACAAAATAACAAAATATAAACAATCAAGTTATGTTTTGTAGATCCATTTCACATCAATAAACCTTTTGTTGTTCTGTGGCTTGTTAACGAGTATCCATGTTTTATTTTTCACTAGACGGTCCATCTCACGATCCCATGGCTGCTTTCCACTTATTTGAATCCTTACAGGTCATCGCCTCCTGATAATTTTCGGGGGTAGTGGCATCACAGTAGTTTATACTTATGCAATAATAGTTGAATTCTTCATCGCATCGGAGTGGTGCCTTAACTGGTCTTTTTAATTTCTCTCATATTTCTTATTTTCATCCTCTTTTACCTCATCATCACTATTTCCGTTATACTATATGTCTCGTTCTCTTCCCGTTGTTCGGTAATATTATTTTACCTTTCTTTCTTTTTTATTTTGTTCAAATCCTTTACCGATTCTTTTTCTTCTTCATCTTTCTCGTCTTTAAATCCACATAATGTTACATCTTCTTCTATTATATCAGTGCCTGGCCACTATTACTCTATTGTTAATCAATACTCTATATCCAGTGTCAGTATATCCAAGTAGGATGCCCGTTTCTGCCTTCTTGTCCCATTTAGATTTTCTTCTCGCTTCAGGAATTCGTACAAACACTTTACTACCATAAATTTTCAGATTCTTAACTGACGGGTTCCTGTCGAAAATTACTTCATATGGAGTTTTTCTTTCAATGGTATTAGTCAAGGTTCTAGTTTTAAGATATGCAGCTGCTTTAATTATTTCTGCCCAATATTTTCTTTCGATCTTTGCTTCTGATAAAAGACATCTACCCATATCCATCAATGATCGGTTGTATCTCTCTGCGGTTCCATTTAATTCATGCACATATGCCGGACAAGGTTTTATTATTATTCCTTTTTCTTTTTCAAATTCAAAAACTGTCTTCCTTTATCATTTTTCTTGTTTGGTTTTGTACTTCATTTACATAATGCACTAAGCAATCATATACTTCATCTTTTCTCCGAATACAATAGACTTTGACCAATTTGCTATAGTCATCTATAAAACTCTCCTATTGTTTGTCTGTGCTCTTCTTCGGTTATTATGAAATGGTAAGTTATGCATTTTATTTTCAATACATGTTGCACACTTTAAGTATTCTCGTTCAATCTCCTTAGGTAATCCTTTCAATGAATCATTTCTGCACATAATTTCCAAGTTATTAAAATTAACATGTGCCAATGTACGGTGTAGTTGATGTTTGCCATAAACGTTTTTTCATTTACATAACTTGTCACCTTATACAGTCTTTCGCCTTTAATTGCAACAGCTTAATTTTTATATATGGGTTATGTATTCTTGTCAATCTCCCTCTTGACACCACTGAATTTTTGTATGTGATTTTTGAATAGCTTAGTAAAATTCCCTTCATCTGCTTTATGTAAAATATATTTGTCAATTTAACCTCTGTTTTTGTCCACAGAATGGGAAATAAGTTTTGATATCTCCAACTTCTGTAGCTTCTAATATTGTACCGTCACCAATTTTTACTTTCACAGATTTTTGTAAAGTCTCGGTTATATCAAAATGCTCTTCTTTATTAACGATATGGTCTGTCACCTCTCTTTGACTTCTCATTATCATTCGTTGTAGTATTGTGTGGGCCGTTCGTTTTCTGAATATATTTAGCTTTATGCACCATATAAATTCGTCATATAAATTAGCCTTCATTGCGTTGTCCATTGATTGATTCACAAGGGGCTCGATTCCAGAAATCAAAGATGATGATGTTGATGGTATTATTGCAGGTAAATTGGTTAATTTTTGTTGTTGATGCTGTTGCCTAGCTACTAGTTTATTGGCATATATGGGCTACATTCCAATATCTGTCTATCACTCCTAATGGAACTTATTTCAGATTCTACTGCAGTTGATGACGATTTCGGCGTAACTGCGCAACTTGATGGTAAAGAGATCGGTGATGTTTTTGTGTCAATTTTTCAACGTTTAATAGTAATATTCATATAACAACTTGAAGGCGGCAGAAAATTCATAAGATTACTATACACTTTTCGTAAATTTTTAAAACACTTCGAGCCAACAAACGGCTTAGAACATTTTTTAAATTCATTCATTATGCAATTCACGTAATACAAATTCACTTTATGATAAATTAAAATTTGAATTTTGTTTAGGTCAATGTTACTTACTACACTTTAAAATTTGTACTACCTAAATGTTGATTTTGACACTTATTTATACCAAAAATTATGATTGTTTCCTCGTTTCTTACCCTTCCCGTTGCCGCCTTCAAGTTGTTATATGAATATTAATTTTTAAACGTCGACAAATTGAAACAGAGACATAACCAATTTGGAAAAAACTATTGCTTAAATATTGAGAAAGTTAAAGTTCAGAAACGTCATTAATTTATGCATAGAATTAAATGGCCAACAAAAAAAAATAAGAAATCAAAAAAAAAAATCGGTTTTCTCGAAAATTGAGAAAAACCGGTTTGGTGGCCATTTTGAAAATGAAGAACTTAAAGATGGTACTATTTTTTAAAATATTTTCTTAATCCTTATTCTTTTACCTTTAAAATGAGCCCTACTTTATATTTGTCGGATAAATACTTTTTTTATATTTGCATAAATGCACCACCATTTTCAACAAATTCACACATTTTTGACCAACTGTATCTTTTGTAACCACAACAACAACAACAAAAATTGAGTAGTACAAACATTTTTTTTTACCCAGTACCTACTGCACTTTCAAAACATAAAAATCATAAAATTAAAACATGACTTCTAAAAATTTGTGATTTCACGAAGTTTCATTTCACAGGATATACATTTGTTTCAGCTTTGACAATAATGTTGAAATTCTACACAGAATGCCTAAAGGTGAAAGATTGAACAGAGCCGAAGAATTGGAGATTTACAACCACAGGCGCAATCCACAACTACTAAATGACCGAATGCCTTTCAACGCAAGGTATGAGCTAATTAAGGCAAACATCAACGTTAAAATTCAGAATATTTTAGACTGTTGACAAACAGCTTGGCTGCTCGAAACTAGTCTGTATATATGTTAAAAATATAAAAATTTTAAATTATCACTTTAAGATAAAAAATATTCAATGTTTTATTTCATTTTATTTTTTCAAAAATTAAAAATTTAGATAAAACTATAAATAAATAAGAAGTTTAAGATAAAATACATTAAACAGTAAAATTAATAATTCGTGACTGCTCAAAGAATTTAAGTGAAATTCTACCCGTTCGGGTCTGGAAAAGTAGTTTTTCTTGATGAATTTGACTTTATGCTTTATGATTTCTTTTTGTAGAATCCGTTCACAATCATAAAAAATGGTTTAACAACTTTCCATTCCCTAAATTAAAAGCTCTTATTCATAGGAGTCGGTTCTACCGTTACAGTATCGGATTCTTCATCGATTTAATAGTTCGGCTTTCTATAGTCATTTATTTTTCTTCCAGGGTGGATATTAAGGATCTAATTCAACGTCGATTCAAAAATCGAATTCTAAATTTCCGCAATTACCGATAGAGTATACATCATTTTGTAGTTTTATATTTTCATTTAAGTTTGTGTCAACTATGAAACTAAATTTAACGAAACATTTTTCAACATTTTTTGCGCTGACGCTTTTCCATCACATCAGCCAAACTATTTTGTTTCACCAATTCATCCAAATTATCAGCAGTCTCCATTTTCGCGATTATTCTCTAAAATTTTAGATGATACCCTGCTGCATTGTCCAACATAAAAAAATTTTTCGTTTCTTCTAGAGGCAACTCTCTATAAAATAGACCGATTTCATCGAAATTACAGATGCCTTTTGGTTCATAAACTTCAATCATTGAAAGCAATCGTGCTATCCAATTAGATATAACATTAACAAGGCTCTAAACACAATACGGTTATAGCGCAAAATTTATTGAGCAGACCATTACTAGCTACAACATGAAATGACTTTTTCTTTTAGTATCGGCCCACTACTCCCACCACGCCAAAGTTTAATCTATTGAGTGCTGCTTTGTATTTTCATTAGCATTGGCAAACCATCTCGCACAATTTGTGTTTTACCACAACTATATATCTCAACCAATTTACTTTGTGACGTGCCACGTGCGGCATCTTCGATTACTGTTATTCATCTCCTAACTTCAAAAATTTCATTTTTACCACTATATACTAAAAGGACAAAAAAAAATAATCAAAATGATTTTTGACATTTAAGAGAAATATGCTAACCAAAAATTATTAATTCATAATCTGTTTAGTTCCAAAAATATTTGGACACTAAATTTACAAATCAGATATTCACTTAAACATTCGGAAAAATACGCACAGTGTGGTATAAAAATCAAATGTGCGTTATACCGTTTATCAATTTACATATAAAAAATGAAAGTGGATATACCCTGTCCTGATTAACCAGCAGATTAAGCAGTGTACTGCATAACATATTGTATATGTTGTACATAGAAATTGCAATTTCCCGAGAAATGTCATTCACCTAGAAACCGAGAATTTTGTTTCCCGTCGAATTTCATTTCTCGAGAATTCAAGAATTTTGAAATTTTTTCTCGAGTAATCCCGGGAAATGTAGAGAAGTTTTGTAGTTTTTAAATTACTAAAATTCTATCAACAAAATACTTTTAGTTGAAGTACAGCCCAAAGAGTAAACAGAGCATTTTTGTTGCGTTGACGTTGATTCACAATATTTCGAAATTCAAAAAAAATTTTAAAATTATGATTCAAAGCCCTCTCTATTCTCTCTTAGGGCCGACCATAAGAGGGTTGGGCAGCAAGCCAAGACAAATCGTGGTTTGCACAAGTATTTACAGCTGTGAAAATTTTAAAAATTATACTAAAGAAAATCGAATTTTAAGTTTTTACTTCAAATTTAGTATCGACTAAACTTGAACTTAAAAGAAAATTGATTTCTTAAACTATTGATGTCAGATTATAGTTTCATCGAATTTTTATTTTTTATATGTTGTTCAAAAAATAAAATGAGATTTTGTTACTGTAACGGGTGTTACTTTAACGGTACGTATGCAAATAATCGACTTTTGATTGTTTTTCTTTAAACTAACAGATTAATCGAGATTTGTTAATTATTTTGTTTATGTATATTTAAGCGTGGGGCAAGGGGCGCCGGTAAAATTGGTCACGCTATGCCAGCCCAAATGTCAACCTCTCCTGGTCATGGTGCTCCCTGCTAATTAACAAACGAGGCTCTGACGACGGAGTAACGGCGGCATAACCGACTACCGAGAACTTAGCAAATGATGTTCTCATCCAGGACCCACTATCAACTCATTCTGGTCGGAGTGGTAGATGTAACAAGACCAAACAACAAGCAATGCAGCACAACAATAATGAGAATAATACCCCAGGTAGTACGCTGAATTATTCGGTAAATCCACCCTCTGCGGAGGTAGGCTCAATGGATTCCGGGGATGTTAAAAACTAATAAAAAATCAAATAAAAAAATGAAAGCCGAATCCTCGCCTGAAATTGATTATAGGCAACCATCAACTAGTGGAAACATTAGTAATGAGCAAAAAACACCACAACACAGATTCCGACACCTACAGAGCATTGGCAAATAAGCTCAATGAACAAGGAAACGAATGCTACACATACGAAAATAAGAATGACCGCAAAATCAAAGCAATGGCTCGAGGCCTTCACCCAACTTGCCCAATTGAAGACATAGTGGTGGATCTAAATCAAAGAGGGCTGCTAATAGAAAATGCAGTTAAAATTCTTAAAAAAGAATGGAAAGAAAATGCTCAGGGGAGCAAGGTAATCAAAAGGGGGCTTCCATTGTTCATGCTCACCTTTAATAATAAACAGAAAATTGAAGATATTTTCAATATAAAAGCTGTCTTTAATATGAGGGTTTATATTGAATTACTAAGAAAAACCACCGGTTTAATACCGCAATGCAAGTAATGTCAAAGTTATAACTATACGCAGAAATACTGCGGGCAAAAGCCACGCTGCATGAGATGTGCTGGTAAACATTATGCAAAAGACTGTACGGAGAGTAAAAATGTACCTGCGAAATGCATAAACTGCAAAGAGCAACATCCTGCCAACTATAGAGGTTGTGAAGTAGCTAAAATTTTACAACAATTAAGAAATAATGCTCACCAAGCTTCACAAAATCGTGTAACATCAAACGGGCGAAAACAAACCATAAAGCGAGTGGAACTTAGATCTCTTACTCCAAAACCACGAGAACGTGTAAAACATTCTCAGAAATTGCGCAACAGCAACCAACAAGCACATATGTATATTAAACAAAATGCCTAAAGCATTAAGAATAGTCATCTGGAATGCAAATGGACTAATGCAACACATTACAGAATTATAAATGTTTTTACACACAGAAAAAATAGATATTTGCCTAGTATTCGAGACAGGAAATGCTAGAGGAGGATCAATAATAAACTGTGATGAATGAACTAGGACATATTGAAACCGCAACTATGCAAGTTATGTCTATTAAAGTACAAATCCTCCACGACGTAACCTTAATGAGGAAGACTACACTACCTTGCTAAGATCGCTATGATCAAATTCCTTCATTGGATGTGATTTCAACGCGGAAAATACCTATTGGGGATCCAGACCGCCAAGTGCCAATTAAAACATCGACACAGATAGAAGAGGAACTAGAATTATTTAATGATAATATTCAAAAAGCAGCTTGGAAGAGTACTGCTACTAGCCACAAGAATATGAATAAGACTCCTAGCTATCCTCTGGAAGTCAGAGAATTGGTTCCAGAGAAGAGGAAAGCACGAAAAGCCTGGTAGAGGAATCGTGCACCGCAAAATAAAAAGTGCTCAATTATCTAACACCACAACCAACAAATACTTAAGTAAGTAGCGCCAAGCAAAAAGCCACACTGTTTGCTAAATACCTGGAACAGACCTTCCAACCTCTGCCTAGATAATCCGCAGATGAAAATATAATTCCAGTAAACAAAGTGGATGAACTTGATATACGTAAAGTTACCCTGCAAGAGCTGAGAAAAGTAATCAACAACTTAAATGCAAAAAAAATCCTGGATACGATCTAATTACAGGCCAAATAGTTAAAGCATTACCTGAAAAAGAACTAAGAAAATTACTCCAAATAATCAACGCAATGTTCAGACTGAAATATATTCCAAGCCAATAGAAGGTAGCAGATATAGATAAAAATTGTATAGACCGATTTCTTTGCTTCCAATAATTGCAAAAATTTTCGAAAGACTACTGCTGAAGAGGTTAAAACCAATAATAGAAGTAAGAAATTTAATTCCTCCACATCAATTTGGATTTAAAGAAAATCACTCCACTGTAGAACAGGTACATAGAATTACAAACGTAGTTGAAGATGTGCTTGAAAAAAAGAAAATATGTTCCAGTATCCTCTTGGATGTAGCTCAGGCTTTTGACAAAGTGTGGCATTAAGGACTAGAATTTAAACTGTATCGAGATTTACCAAAGCAGTTTATTTCAGATTCTAAAATCTTACATAACCGATCGTTACTTCCGGGTTAAATATGAAGGAGAATACTCTGAATTAAAGAAAATATCAGGAGGTCATGTTAACTTTACCAACCAAAAAGTTAACTGAATACCGGTGGAACTTAACTCGCAACAAGTTCCCCATGCAAATACGGCGAAATATATTAGGACTCTCGATACTAAGTTAAAATGGAACGAGCATGTGAAAAATAAAATGGAAGAATTAAACATCAAATACAGGAACATGTACTGGCTCATAGGAAAGGCACTCTGAGCTAACATTAAATAACAAATTGCTCTTATATCAGCAAATATTAAAACCAATATGAACTTACGGTATTCAGCTTTGGGGTTGTGCCAAGAAGACCACCATTAAAATAATTCAAGGCTTCCAAAATAAAGTCCTACGTGGCATAGTGAATGCACCGTGGTACATAAGAAATGACAACCTAAACACTCGAAACGACACTTGGAGCGTCTTAGTCAACACCAAAATGACGACATCCGTAGTATGCTGGAAAACACCAATTTAACCGCTAACTAGATGATTGTAAATCAGTTGAAAAAAAAAAATTAAACGTAAGCGTATTTCGATAAAATACATTAAATAATTAGACAAAAGTTAATCAAAATTTCCAAAAATTTATTCAACAAAATTATTATTTTACGACTACTTGAAAGTTTGTATCAGAACTGAAAACATCCAAATTAATCTTACCGTCTGCGTTTGGATCCAATATGAACAATACGCGGCTGGCAAAATCCGTTCTTAACCTAAACTCAATTGAGGAAAAAAATCGCCAAACTTCCAAAGAATACAAGTTACTTGCATTTGCATGCTAATCGAACTAATCTAATAAACAAGCTAAACAAAGCCCCAAAACCAGGCAAACTAACAATTGAGAATATCAAAGAGTTTTAAAGAGAATATGGACGACTCTCAAAGAGTTTTAAATAGAATATGGACGATGACAACGGGACCGCAAAACATCGATTAAAAAAATGTCGGGTCCGTCCTTCCAGTCATACATTTTTATTATTTTTGTTTTGCCTTCCATTCTCACAAATATTGATAATTTTGGTGAAAATTTTGTGCAAAAATAGATTTTAGTAATAAATAGTTTGTGTTAACTTTTGGGTCCATTAGAGCATAGAATAGAAAGGGCTGCAGTGGAGGAGAAAACTCCTAAAGAGATTTTCTCAAAAACAAGATCGACGATTTTTTTGTTATGTTAATGCTAAATGTGACAATACTTCATCTACCTGTTCGCAAAATTTGAGGGGTGGGGGGGCAATGTCAAACCTTTCGAAGAAATATTCTCCTACGGTTAATACACCTTCCGAATTCCAATAATTGTTTCATAGGTGTCTTTAAGATAAAATGAATAGATTATCGTGCAAATGTTCTAAATTTACCTAAAATACTTTGCTGGTGGGAAATACAGTCAATCCTACTATAACCCGATTAAATCGTACCGCGTTATATGGAAACCGCACTATAAGAAACTTGGAATTAATACAAATCAGATTATTTGTACCGCGTTATAACCACGTTAAGTGAATTTCAGAATTAATGAAACTTCGCATACAAAAATCAGACTGATTCGTTTTGAATTATATACGTATACACGTATGGCCAATTAGGATGGAACTTGTCTATTTCCTAATGAATTTTAGTGAAATTTGACATCCGCGATGAAAATGGGAATCTTAAATGATTTTTGGATAAAGTTCTGGAATATAGTATGATGGAACTTGGCTATTCCTCTACCGATTTTAGTGAAATTTTCCATGCGAGATGGGGATTATAAAATGATTTTTAAATAAAGTTCCGGAATATTTTTATTTTTATTTTTTTTTTTTTTTATATACATATTTTAATTGGGTGCAGAGCGGACTTATTAACGGTCCTAGCTCCTTGTAACTGTCAGAGCTTCTGCACCCAATCGCGATCCTTCAAGTAAAGATTAATAGCTACCTTAAATTTATTCATTTTGTATTCCTCCGGAAATTTGAAGTGTATTAGCGAATTCCACTTTTTTGATGTTCGATATACAAATTCGCGCTTAATTTCTTCAGTTCGAAGTTTCGGGAGCTTCACCGTAAACCTATGTGCATTGGTTGTTCCTCTTGTTACTCTTGTTGTTGTAACGAATGGTGGTATTTTCTCCGATAGTTCTGCAGAACATTTACCATGTAAGCATCTGTAGAAGACGCAGAGTTCTGCAACATCTCTGCGATGCTGTAAGCTGTCTAGTTCTTGGGTAAGTCTGGGATTCCGTATTATTCGGATAGCGCGGCGTTGAACCCTGTCCAATAACTGGAGGGTGGTACCAGACGCACCTCCCCAAACTTGACAGCAATACTCTATACATGGTCGGATGAAGGTTTTATATATCTGGAGAACTTGATGCGATTTAAAAAACCTTCTGCATCTATTTAGGAACCCGAGTTTTTTTGAAGCTGATTTAGCCAATGCAACAATGTGTTCATTCCATTTGAGTTTGTTACTTATTTGAACACCAAGCAGTCGAATTGAGTCGCAACCCACAAGGATATGGTTTTTTACCACAAATGGGTAGTCGTTGCGACTTTTTTTACGTGAAAATGTGCATATTTGTGACTTTTTCTCGTTAAATTGCACTAAGTTGTTGTTACCCCACTCAAATATTGTACTTAAATCGGAATTAAGAGAAGTTACGACTTCTGACCGTTTATTATTTAAATCTGTAATGCTAGGCTCCGCCTCGAATGAAATAGAAGAATGCAATGTGGCATCATCTGCAAAGCTATGGATAGGGTTTACAGTGCTATCCAGCAAATCGTTGATGTATAGCAAAAACAGGGTCGGTGACAAAGGTGATCCCTGAGGGACTCCGGCATTTGGGGAGTGCGTCGATGATGATCTCCCATTAAGTACGACGCTGATTTTTCGGTCATTGAGATAGCTTTTAATCCACCTGGTGGTCATCGAGTTCAGCCCGTATGCCACAAGTTTACAAATAAGATTCTCATGCCATACCTTATCAAAAGCTTTGGATATATCCAAAGCGATTGCAAAGGTCTCTCCGTGGTGTTCTAAGGCGAGATTCCATTTGTTTGTGACGTACGTCAGGAGATCGGTCGTGGATCGGCTTTCACGAAAGCCGTATTGTCTATCCGAAATTAGTTTGTTAACTTCAAGATATTTAACTATATGTTGATTGATGCATTTCTCAAAGACTTTAGCGACGGGTGACACAATTGATATTGGCCGGTAGTTTGAAGGGTCAGTTTTGTCACAATCCCGTTTCAGCACGGGTTGCACCATTGCACTCTTCCAGGCGTTCGGGTAGTCGCCTTACTTGTATGAAAGTAGGAAAATTTTAGATAATATTGGAGCCAATTCATTGGCAAACTCCTTCAATATTCGAACTGGAATTCCATCAGGTTCGGTGGCCTTGTTGGATGGCCAATATGGCCAAGTAAGATGGAACTTGGCTATTTTTTAACCGATTTTCGTGAAATTTGGAATTTCATGGAATTTGGCTATTTCTTACCCGATTTTAGTAAAATTTGGCATGGGCAATGGAAGTGGGATTCTAAAATGGATTTTCGATAAAGTTCTTGAATATGGAAACTAAAATAGAACTTGGCTATTCTTTAACCGATTCTAGTGAAATTTGACAGGCATGATGTAAATGGGATTCTAAAATAATTTTTGGATGATGTTCAAGAATTTGGCCAACTAGGATAAAACTAGTCTACTCCTTAACTGATTATGATGAAATTCGATTTGCCTTTCATATTTCAGAATCCCATTTTAGAATCCCATTTTCATTGAGCATGCCAAATTTCACTAAAACCGGTTAAGGAATAGCCAAGTTCCGTTCTAGCTGGCCATATTTGAGAACTTTATCCAAAAATCATTTTAGAATCCCATTTCCATCTAGCATGCCCATTTTCACCAAAATCGGTTGAGGAATAGACAAGTTCGATTCTAGCTGGCCAAATTTCTGAACTTCATTCAAAAATCACTTTAGAATCCCATTTCCAACATGCATGCCAAAATTCACTTATATCGGTTAAGAAATAGCCAAGTTCCATAACAATTGGCCATATTCTAGAATTCCATTTCAAATAGCACTAAAATCGGTTAAGGAATAGCCAAGTTCCATCCTAGTTTGCGATACTCCAGAACTGTATTCAAAAATCATTTTAGAATCCCATTTCCATCGGACATGTGAAATTGCATCACAATTGGTTAGCACAACTGGAATAGCCAGGTTCCATTGTAGTTGGCCATATTCCAAAACGTCATCTAATCCAGTCTTTCATCTAATTTTCTGTCGTCCTAGAGGCTAGTATTACAAAAAAAAAAACTCTCGTTCAAGCGCAGATGAACTGGCGCAATATAAAAACTTTTCAAGTCATTTACGTTATTGGAATGTTGTCTTCTACGAAAAACGCGTTATATGGAAACCGCGTTATAGGAGGGTTATTCGTAATTTTCGCCTGCTCTCCGAACGGACTAATTTAACAGGTTTCTTGCCGGTGTACCACCGGTATACCACACTAAATAATACAAAAATGGGTCAGTGGCCACCTGTGTACCATGCAGAAAATACAGTCACCGGCCAGTAGACCACCAATATACCAGTGGTTCACTGGCCTTTAATAGTATTATAAAGAGTGGCATACCAGTGGTACCCTCGCCGCTGTAAATAATATTAAGCTTGATGTACCGGTGGTCACAAACTACTCGTTGTATTATTTAGTGTGGTATACCGGTGGTGCACTGGCACCTCGGAGTGTTTTTCATCGTGGCATACCGGTGGTACACCGGCATGGAACCTGTTAAATTCTTAAAAATTTTCAATAGTAAACCCTAGATGTATAACTAGATCTAATTGTTAAAGGTTGACATGTGTCAGTTCTAAATAATCTAACATTAATTGTGAGTCTCAGATTTGGCGGCATGAGAGAAAAATATTTATATTGTCGTATTAGGGAAGACGTAAAATAATGGAAAATGTTTGTAAATCTCAATCTAGATACCGCAGTCAATCAAGATCAAGCCTAGAACGGAGGCAGTCAGATATTTGTTGGTGCTTGTAGACCGGTCATTGCCATAGCGACGATTGACAATGGTAACAGACCTTAAGATACAAACATATTACAGCCGCCTTTTCATTCATCACCCCGCCAGGCGCGGATCTCGCTGTCATACAATTCCGCGACGTTCCTACGACTTTACTACATATAATTCGAAGAGAAATAGAGGACCAGTCACAATCAATACCTATACGGCAGGAAATTGCTCCAGGTAAATAGTGGATTTAACCGTAAATTCACGGCGCCGTCTTTCTCAATAAATTTGGTCTCCTTTTCGATATTAAACATAAGAGGCTGATTGATTCAGCGACGCAGCTGTCAATTAATGCTTCCACAGTTCGAGTTAACACACCAACTCCGATCAATTTTACTGTCGACAACGGATATGGCACGCCCTTGAAGAAATTTTCTTCATTAACAGCGCCGCCAAATTATAATCTACCCATAATTCCGTGGTGCATCAAATTGTCAAGAGTGGCCATTTGCCCGTATCAAAACCACGAAGAACAGATCCAGTGCGTTACAAAGCTGCATTCGTAGGATTTCAACACATAGGAATTAGGTGTTTGCCAGCCTTCGGCATCCCCGGTATTGTGTCCGTTACAAAAGTTGAAAAAGAAAGATCTAGACTGGAGACTATGTTGGGATTATCGTAGACTTATCATATCCGATTTCTCACTCAGAAAAGTTCTCCATGCACTTACATGGTTGTAAAATTTTCTCCAAGATCGACCTTGTTAGAGCTTATCCTTTAATCCCCGTCGCTCCTGAAGACGTCCATAAAACGGCAATCACTACCGCATTTGGTCTTTTCGAATTCACCCGAATGCTGTTTGGTCTCAGAAATGCCACTCAGAAGTTTCAGCGTTTTATTAACGAGATTGTCAGAGATCCAGATTTGTCGTGGCATCGCACACAGAAGAAGAACACAAACTTCATTTGGAACAACTTTCCCAAAAATTATCAGATTTTGATGTATCCATCAAGAGTTCAAAAAGCGTCTTCGGCGCAAACCCTCTTGACTTTCTCAGCCACAAAATTACTCCTAATGGTATTCTGCCTTCTCCGGAATGAATTAATACCATTACGGAATTCTCAGCTGGTAATTCAATAAAACGAATCCAGCAATTTATCGGTATGGCAAATTACTACCACCGATTCATAACAAAACTTGCACCAATTCACTCAATTTGGCCACTCT
The DNA here is from genome assembly GCA_958295665.1 of Tipula vernalis. Classification (NCBI taxonomy): domain Eukaryota; kingdom Metazoa; phylum Arthropoda; class Insecta; order Diptera; family Tipulidae; genus Tipula; species Tipula vernalis. The sequence goes on along the minus strand of OY282560.1, from coordinate 162,637,449 downwards.
ACTCAAGATGCCTAAGGCAACCAAGAATTTCTCTTGGTCCAATGAATGTCAAAATGACATCTGAATGACACAATATTCAGCATCACTACTGACGCATTAAACACCGCCGTTGGTGCAGTTCCAAAACAGTACAGTGAATAATTACTCGCAATTTATCTCGCAATCAAGCATTTCAGATTCTTTGTCGAAATTCGGGACTTCACCATTTACATCGACCATAAGCCTCTGACAAGAGCAATTCAGGCGAAAATTGAACGAAATTCACGTTAATCACGTCACTTATACACTATCTCGCACATCAGATTCCGAAACTGCCGCAGTCGAGATTCACGTCGACTACAACACAATCATCAGGTCACACAAAGCACACTTAGAGCTTCAGAATTTGCTTTCTGGTTCCAAATGTCACACTAGTTCCTAGTAGTTTGAGATGTCAAAATATAAGGTACTTAGACGATTTATTGGAGGTGAATGGAATTACTCAACAAGGATAACATTTTAGTGATAACTGATGATTACAGTCGTTTTATCTTTGTTGAGATAATGAAGACATATGTATATACCAGTGAAAGATGATCGAAAAACTTCAACCTATTTTTACATGGTTTAGAATTCCAAATATAGTAATAACCGACAATGGGCCACAATTTACCAGTCACGAATTTGAACAATTTTGTGAAACACTAGAAGTAAAGTTGAATCACATGAGATATTGAGGTAAAGCTTAAACGCAAGGAATATATTGACAATAAACTAGGTGCCGTCGAAGGAGACATCAAAATAGGGGAATAAATTAACCTCGAACTACAATCATGATCAGTTCCAGTGGTAATTTAGGGTACGGACGGTAAATATCAGCTAAGACGAACTGACAGTTTAAAGGAGGTGATACCTATGCCAGATAGTCATAAGCAAACGGAAAATATGACTGTTAATGAGGAGTCAAATCATACCGGCAGTAGACCGGAAGTACAAGAGTCGACTTCATTTGCAGATTCACCAGATCAGCTAATTACATCGAACAAGGTTCAAATATGCAACTTAGGACATCATGAGTCATGAGGTCACCGGTGTTTATGAAAGACTTATGGTAATTTAAGTTTAAAACTTAAAATCTGAATTAGTCAATTTGCATTCTATTGAAAAGGGTATTGTAGTAACGTAAGTTATAGGAATTCAGAGTGTGACCACATAAACCAATTGATGGTTTTAAAGTTTAGGAAAGAAGATATAAAAAGGTATATAATGAAAGAGTCGAATGGGGAAGGACGTGAATGCAAACATTACACCGTTAATCCGTTTTCGACATATAAAATGTGAAAAAAAATCTATAAAGAATACGTCTGTGTAACTGTTTTTGTCTCACTAAAATTTGCTCATCGATTGTCGAGATACAACTAAAAACAATGCTAATCGACCAAAATCTCTCACATTTTTCAGTTTTGCATCTGTATGCCAGGTTTTTCCCCACTTCCGCTCATGGGCGTCTTGTAACATATTTTTTCTTAATCCAACTAATCCAAATATGTTCTTAAATCTAGAAGCTCATGAAATAAATCAACTTTTTCTAGGATAAAACGACCAGCCGCCCGAACTATAAAGCAAAGTTATTCTTGGCAATAAAACGAAAATTTTATGTTGCCCGAAATTTGGTCGTTACATACTACAGACTGTGATACGTAAAAAAAGATTTGAGAATAATGAATTGTGGGTATGGAATGACTGACGATTGGCTATAGGGTACGCTGAAAAAGTTGATGGTGGAATTAAACAAAATGCAAAGCACACACTTTGAATATTTAACTAGATATTAGAAATTTACTAGATACTCGAAATAAATGTACAACCGTTTTTATATTCTTAAAATTCTGCTTTTTAAATTCATTCAAAGATTTCATCATCAAAGTTTCATCATTTTCTGCCATCAAAACCATTAGGCGCTTGCTTGAATTACATTGTAACATAAAAATTAAGCTTAGCCACCTACACACTACTGTGATAAGTACCTACTTACATTGAATCTATCTATGCATATAGTTATATAGATACGATTACCCTTTCTCCCTACGTATTATAAATTTATGTAGATCTGTGTTTGGAATTTTGTTTACTTGAATCATTGCCATTTGCCATAACTCATCTACATATATGACAATAACTAATTTAAATTATTATTTATTTATTTATTTATTTTTTTTTTTTTTTTGTATCAACAACAATTTGGTCTCGTTTTATATTCATTAATTTCATTTACAATCACACAATGTTGATGATAATTTTCTCGAATGTACAAAAATTGAAATTAAATTATTTTTGTTTATGTGTGCTGCTCTAAAATTGATGTCCTGTTGCTATAATAGATATTTCGATTTTATTTCTAATTTTCATATTTATTTGGGCGAAAAACACATTCCAATCTAACTTCTAAAATTGCATAATAATATACGTATGTGGGCAAATTATATGAGCGTGTGTGTGTCTATGTTTGTTGCATTCGAATAGAACAAAATAAAAAATGTCATGATCAGAACATAATTAAATTCAGTATAATTGTTGGTGTGGTTTGTTATACACGTTAGAAAATTTGTATGCGATGGTATACTTGGTTCAGATGACATTGAATAATTTGAATTATTTTGTAATTAGGTAAGCCACATATTGATTTGGCAATAAAATAAAACACAATTGTGGCAGTAAATTTAATATGTTCAAAAAAGTGTGTGCACTTACCCCGATTCATATTTCTTAGTTCATCGTCGACAAGTGAAAAATATGAACTATCCGCACGCCGTTTTGGTGATTCCTTATCCTCCAATTCGTCTAGGTAGTTGCTGCGCTTTAAACCTGTATTTATATTGGGCGACTGTTTACTGCGACAATACGTCGTATAACTTTTATTCGATTCGACCAGTGGGGGTGAATTTAATGGCATGTTATATAGACTTGGATGAGTTTGTTGCATCGGATGGTGGATATGATTATCATTGTACTGCATTTGGTGTTGTTGTGGTTGTGGTGATGGTTCGGAGTACTGAGGCGAGGTAAGTCCACAATCACTACCATAGTATGATGAATAGCTAGTGTTATAATCAGTGACGGGACTAGAATATGATGGATATTGATATTCTTGTTTGATTTCATGTGGTAATATCATATTTGTATCGGCATCGACTGTACGATTCACTGAATCGTAATAATAGTATTCATTTGATTTCTCGACGATTGGTGCCGCAGAATAACTAATCGATCGCTCAACAATCACATTAAGATTTGTTTTCAGCTCGCTTTTATATGGTGGTGTCATTGGAACGTCTGGCGAGTTTTGTGGCATTTGCGGTGTTTTTTGTAAAACCGAAGGCCTTTTTGCATTGCCATTACTATTGTTACTACAACTACTAATTCCGCTGCTACTTAATGTATTTGATTTGGATCGTGAACTTGATGATGACTTCGGCTTGGCACCACCTTTTATTGCCGCCCCAATCACATCCAAACTTTTTGTGATCGCTGACTTTACCGTACACGGATTCGGTGCTATTATTGCTAGCGGGGGAGTCTTACGTTCTCTATCCATTTCACTATGACAACTACTTAAACCACTTTTTACACTAACATTATCATCATTATCATCGGTTTGTGCCTCCGAAATATCTTCTTCAACAAATCGACACGTTTCTTGCATTTGATTGTGTGCCAAATTTGTAATCAGATTCAAAACAGCTCTTTCAATTTGCTGTGGATTTTCCACTGATGGCACCTCACTCTCATGCGCCAGTTCATTTGATTTAATTATGACAGAGTATTTTCGTTTCATTTCTTTGATCAATTTGCGACCCTCATCTTCTGCCACCATTGTATTGACACAACAAAATGTTGTAACACGATTTGTATTATTGTCAATCTCGAGATAGCCTCGCGTTCGCAAATAGATAAATTGTCCGTTGCGTGCCATTAAACGATAACAAGATTCACCATACGGTTTACTATCATCATACACTAGAAATACAACAAAAATATAAAAAAAATAAATTCATTTGATTCCATTTGATTTTCTTTTTTTTTTTAAAATATTTATAAACAACAGGAAATGTTATTAGAGATCTAGATTCATAATATACAATTTTTGCTGAATTATATGTTTAGTATATAATTAGAGATTGTGGCGGGAAACTCATTTTATTACAAGTAAATACCATGTAATACAAAACTTACTTTGTCTTAAGGCAACAATAACCCATCGTACATCGTCCCGATGCATAAATGTAAATGGTGATAATCCACATACTTCATCCGTCATAAAACCGGCAACTAATGATATTCGTTGATCACACTGTACGATACGGCCATCAATTAAATGGCGTGTTTTATATTCATATTTACAAGCTTCTATTAGCCGATCACATACATTTGTTTGCTTAATAACTACTCCTACACTATTTAGTATCTGAAAATGCAAAAAAAAGAAAAATCCAAATTTTAGTAAGCAAATAAAATTGTTTCGATTATTCAGTTGTCAAAATGATCTTAACTTAGACCAGCAATGGCCTGCATAAAAACTGATTAGTATAATAAAAATGATATCAATGCGGTTTTAGCATTATTTGGTTAATAAATATTTGTTCTATTAAATAAATATTTAGCCGATACCTGATTTGTCTGAAAAAATTAGGATTGTTAAAGAATAAGTGGAAAACAAAAATTAGTTCACCATTATTATTCATCATAGTTGAACCAAGGTCGGCGAGCTGATTGATTACATACATATATCGATTATAGTAACTCGGAGTCTAGAAAAGCCACACGATTATGATCTACTAATTTTTTTAGCATATATTTTGAGATTTTCTAGAACAAGCTAGAATTATGTTTGTTTAAAGGTATTGGCACTGCATCACTTAAGATTTACCGAAATAATTGCGAATTTATTCCAATTAAACGTTTAAAAGGAAAAAATAATTACGAGATGATTTGTCGAAAAGACCTGGCAAAAAATCAACACAAATAAAACTAATCAATATCCGAACTGATTTAACAGGCATACCGAGTAATAAACTATATTTAGTCAACCCGAGACAATGCAACTCAATTAATAGGGTATACTGGATTTTATCGAACAATCACCACCATTTCAGTTTCGGAATGTTTACAACATTAACGGATGGGCTTTGTTGATCGCAATATCATCAAATGTGTGTCATTTTCCAGTAAATTTATTGCATTTTGATAAAGAATATTTTCAGGTTTTTATTGGGAGCCATTCATGATTCAGGAAACTGCTTAGATTCAGTTTGGAAAAACATTTGCAAAATTAGGGAATGAAATAAGTCCCGTTTTTGACTGAGCAAATCGTTTTTATATAATTGGCAAGCCTTACGCAATTCTACAAACGACACAAAACGGATCCTGTGGTTTGTTCGTGAAATGTCTTTTTTAAAGTTTCACCATGTAGTTAGTTTCGTTTGCTGCGCTAAAAGAGATTTTGTTAAAAATTTATCGAATGTAAATTCCAATTTTGCCAAGTAATCGCAGTAATCAAAAACGGTTTATTCAATTGTTGATTTTGTAATTCATCTCCCGCAAAAAGCCATTGCAAAGATTTTTGGTGTTGTTTCAGAGCCCATAAAAGCTGTTTTGTTAAATTTTATGATTTGCAAAGTTTGGTTTTCCCTGTGTTTTGAGATAGTGCTTCTTTAATAATTCTCAAATATAGGTAGCCCTCGAGTTATGCGTTACCTGAGTTACTCGAGATTTTGAGAAACGCGGAATAAAATTACGGTACCCCTCGTAAATGAATGTTTTTAATTAAAAAAGGTGATATTTGTTTCACAATATTTCATGGTATTTGAAGCAGCTATTTCATCCTAACGTGAAGATTCTCTTTCTACCAGCGAATACTACATCATTAATACAGCCATTGAATCATGGTGTGATCTCAACTTTTAAATCATACTACGTACGATTGATATTGTAGGCTAATTTAGGGACACGCTATAATGTATAAAAGCAATAACTTATGCTATATGAGTGACTTTAGACCTTAAACACTGAGGTGGTCCACAAAGAAAATCCGTATTTTACCGTATTATATAATTAATGCTGGTCGTTTGTTATCCTGTAAAGGATTTGATGATATGAATGCTCAACACGTTGATGAACTGTTTATAGAGCAAACTTTGACTGAAGATGATTTTATGAAGTTTGTAACAGGTTCTAATTCAAACACAATGGCAAAAAATTATGAACACAATTTTGAGGATGAACCGGTTGAAAATATTTCTATGGGTTATGCAAAATAAGGTTTAAATTTGTCAAAGAAATTTAATAGAAATAAATATAAAAAGAAAAGTGTCATTCCTGGTGATATTTTGAATCGAAACGATTTCAAACGATAAAACGAGAAAAGGATTACAACAGATTTCAGAAGTGGGATATAAAACATCGTAATATACATTTTTGCGAAACCACGTGTTGGACAAGAAAACTGAATTAAGTGTTTTATCGAACGTCTTAAAGAATTTGATGAATCTTTATTGATAATAAGTAAACAATTTGGTGATTGTTTACGAGATTTTGGAGAATCTCATAAGTTTTGGGGAAACGCATTTAGAGGTTAGCTGTTATGTACAACGTGGTATCGTATATATTATCATGGAACCCAGGAACAATAGAAATTCACAGTCAACGATGGAGAATGAAGTACATCGAGGTGATAGGTCGAATAGCGATGTATGTGTATGTTCATCTATGCCGAATGAGAATCGAGCGATCGACTGGAAAGGATTCAGCGACATATCGAAGCTTCTTCCTGAGTTTGATGGTTTAGGGGATATATCCTCATGGCTTTCAAGCGTTGAAGAATATAGTCAAATATATAATATGTCGGATTTAGCTACACGACACTTCACTTTACACTATATTAAAATTAGTTGGATCGGCTAAAGTGTGGTTGGATGGTTTAGCAACAGTCAATTTTGAGTGGCGGGAATGAAGAAAGCTACTACTCGAGAATTTTCCAACGAAGGCGAAGAAGAGCAGAATCATATAGACGGAAAGCTTAGAATTAAGAAGATATGATAGACCGTCCGAACTTTTAATCGATTTAAAAGAAGCTGACAATTACTACAGGATAGAAAAAATCAAGCATTAAGAAGCTTAAATAGTTCAACGAATCAATACAACGGAGTAAATCAGATGCGTAATAAAACGAATAGGATCAGTTCAATACGGCGAACCGATGGTACGGATACAGCTAATGTCACGAAAAAAACTAATTTGTTTTAAGTGTGGTAGAGAGGGTCACTTTGCCAGGAACTGTGACACGAATTAATTGCTTAACAATCCTTCAACTTATAATTCATCGAATGGAAACCCAAAAGTGTTACATGTACAGGTTAATACAAATCAGAAATTTTTCAAGAAAGCAGAGATAAATGGCGAAAGCATAGATTGTTACGTTGACCTGGGAAGCAGCTGTATAATTTTAAGAAGTGAGAATCTTGTTAAATTAAAAGGTTATGGAGATGAGGAAGTGCAGCCAGTCGGTGTTACAACTTTCGTTCTTAAAGTAGGCGATGTATCAGCGAAGGTGAAGGTTTTCATAGTGAAACCTGAATTCCAGAGTGTGCCAATCTTAGTTGGGCATTCATTTACCGAACAACCACGTACATATTATCGCTAATTCAGATGGGCTTATTATTCAACAACGGGAGGATAGTGGTCTTAACAAAATTGGGGTACGATATAGTACCGGGAAAACAAATCTAATCGCAAAGGAGGCTACAGTGATATCTATAGTGGCTATGTAGGTCACATTCAAGTGGCAAGCGATTTTGAGAGGGATGAAGTTTTGTATGTTGACAATCGTTTACGAGAAAATGGAAGAGCTATCCCGAATTGTGTAATACAGTCAATGAAGAAATCATCTATAGTTGCAGTTGCTAACTTCACCGATAATCCGATTGATATCAAGAAGGATTCCGTGCTCACCAGAGCTATGGTGTGCATGCCCTTTGACGAAATTAGAGACGCTTCGAATTATAATAAGAATGAACGACAAATTGAAAGCCAGCAAATAGTTACAGACGATGATAATTCCGAAGTATTGGAAATTATGTACGAGTACAAGGATGTAGTTTCGATAAATATGAGTCTGTTGGGTCTATTATCGCCCATACCGTCTTAGTCACTATGAACGAGGGAAAGTACAAGAGATGATCGAAAACTTAAAATCAAATGACGTCATCGAAGATTGTTCATCAGAACAAGAAGAAGACCAGTGAGTATCGTTTATGTATAGATTACAGAAAATTAAATAGTAATACTCGAGAGATTATGATTTAGTGTAGCGAAGGCATATCTTGATGATATCTTGATAGCTACCGAAACAAGGGCAGAAGGAATAGAAAATTTAAAGATTATATTAGATGTTATCCGAGAAAGTAATCTGACAATCAATTTAAGCAAGTGTAGATTTTTGATGAGGAAAATAAATTATATAGGGTTTGAAATAAGTGGGGATGAAATTCATCCGGGTCAGGGCTAAAATTGAGAGTTTGGTCAGATTTCCACTACCGAAAGATCAAAAGGGTGTTCGAAGTTTTTTGGGCCTCGCAAGCTATTTTAGACGTTTTGTAAGGAATTTTGCTGTTATAGCGTGTCCACTTACAGATTTATTATCGAAAAAGTCGAATTTCACATGGGCAGATTCTCAGGCGTTTGAGTCGATTAAGAAGGCACTTGTGTCATCGCCTATTTTGAAGGTGTTTGACCCAGCATCAGCTACGTAATTAAATACCGATGCGGGACAGTTTTGCTTCAAAAACAAACGGATGATAAGTTACATCCAGTAGCGTACTATAGTAAAAGGACTTCCTCAAAAGAATCTCGATATCACAGCATCGAGCTTGAGGCTTTAGCTATTGTTAGTGCCTTGGATAAATTCAGAATATATTTATTGGGAATACCGTTCGTGATAAGGACTGATTGCAACAGTTTAAAGTTGATGGAGTCAAACATAAGCGTAAACACTGATTGGGTAGTTTGTATGGAGAGAGGATGTACGGAATAGAAGAGATCAAAAAAGACTTGGATGTGAATGAAAATTTAAAAAATAAAATAGATACGGTTTAAAAGGTTAGATTATATAAAATTTCGAAAGAAAGATGGAGGCTATACGTTGCAGGGGAATTAAGGTCATATCTGATTAACGAGGCTCACATCAATGTGTCACATATGGGTGTGGACAAAACATTGTCAAAGTTACAGGAAACTTACTATTTCTCCACAATGAGAGAACAAGTTTCTAAGTATATTAATAGATGCATTAATTGTCTTTACTATAAAGTCTCAACGGGCAAACCTTAGGGATTCTTGCATCCACTTGACAAGGGGAACATTCCGTTCGTAACGGTTCATGTACACCACTTGGGACCATTTGTGAGAACCAAAGACAAAATAAAATACGTCTTCTGTATTGTGGATGGGTTTTCCAAGTTTACTTGGCTTGAGTTCATGTTCTGTTATGGGAGGCCGCAACATATAATTTCAGATAGAGGAGGTGCTTTCACGGGAAGGCCATTCTTAGAGATGTGTAGGAGCTATGCTAATGAACAAGCCGTGGTTGCTAACTATTATTCTGACAGGTTTAAGGACTTTATCTACTGGGGTCGAGTGTATTGATTGGGATACTAAACTCTTAGAAGTTATGTGGTCAATGAATAATACTGTTCATCGGGTTACGCAAACGACACCTACTAATTTAGTCTTCCGATACGTGTCAAATGGGCCCAAAACCAATCCACTGATATGCGAGGTTAACAGTACAAATATGGAAGTAGGTAATGTTAGAGAGGTAGATTTTAATCAAGTATCAGAATTGATAGTCAAAGATCAGGGTAAGCAGAAAGAATATTATGATAGAAAACGAAGAGGAGGAGGCTCATACATGAAGGGGGATATAGTGATGGTTAGGTGGAAACCAGTTTCTACTGGAACTAGCATGAAGTTGAGTTGTAATTATAGCGGGCCCTATATGATCGATAAAGTTCTGGATTAAGATCGATATGTAGTCAAGGATATAGATGGAGAGCAACAGTCGTCTCGAAAGTATGAGGCTGTTGTCTCAATAGATAGATTAAAGAAAATTGTAAGGAGTAGTGATCTTGACGCAAAATAACTGTATATTCGCTAAATTGTTACACGGCGAGGACGCCTACGTATAGAGCGTGGCCGACTGATGTAACAAAAAATAAAGTAATAATAATATATTTGTATATATAAACACCTTGAATAACGTAATGTAATGTAAACCTAAAATAAAATTGTACATCTAGATAAAAGTAACAAAAAAGGATAGATGTAATCCGATATGGTGATATTTTGAATCGAAACGATTTCAAACGAGAAAACGAAAAAAGGATTACAACACTAATACCAGATAAAAAATATTTTTGCATGGAAACTCCATAATTTTCGTACTTGAAACGAACGCTCCCCTTTTGTAGGGGGTTTCTAATTTCAAAAACGCAATATCATAGTCTGCACTAATCCTGTGTCTCGACTTACGCGGAACCAATTAACTGCGTATCTCGTGGGATACCTGTATAGCTTTTACTTGCTTACCTCTCTGAAGGTTTTGGTGCCAATTTTGCCAATAAAGAGCCAGCTGCATTTGATATTTGTTGCAATCGTTATAGAAAGGCAAAATATTCTTTATTTAAAATTTCAGTAATAAAACATTTCGAATTATGGGATTGATTACTAAAAATCAGGGTGTAAAATAGGCCATATCATGATATTACGATGATTTTGAACTTTTGAATGGATTAGGAGCACACGCGGGTACATATAAAATAGGAGCTTTTTATGTTTACTCGAGAAGATGCGCTCAAAAACAGAATACATATTTCTAACTTCATAATTGTTTTCAAATGATCGATTCAAATATAAATGAAACTATATTTAAAACTATAATTAAAGACCTTAACTGCCTTCAAAAGGAAGGCTATTCGCTTAGTCATAGGACTTACAAACTCAGCTTACATTCCATTTCAGGATTTATGGAGTGTTTTGTGTGCAACTTCCTCTATAAGTTTTGCAAAATTAATAAGACTTTAAGATGTCAGCTAAAAACATCAATAGTCTTAGAACTAAAGAAAAGTATCAATCTGTTTTGAATAAGCCAGATAGTAGGTATAATAATAGTCGACGTCTTAGAAGGTATCGGACATTAGAGCATTTAAGGTTTTTATCAGTAGGAAATATTTATCCTTATAGATATAATTAATTTTCACATAAAAAACTTTTATTATGGGCCAAAACCTTCTAAGCGGAAATATTGCTTCGGAAATATTGACCTTTTTAAATAATTTGCGACTTATTTTTGAAGACTTAATCACCTAAAACACCAGAAGAATGGAAAATTATTCTCTACATTAAAAAAATATTAGATTTAGCATTTCAGAATGAGTGCCAGCTTATTACACGCCATCTATTTTTTTTCGAAGAAGAGTAACGGACTTTTAAAGTTCGTCAATTAAAATCCCACTGGACGATGAGATTGGAATCAAAATTTGAGTCTTTAAAAAAAATCACAATCTTCATGTAATAGAAAACAATTCAGAGCTCAAAAAGTCATACTTTTACGTGAAAGAAAATCTTTTTGAGAACCTAAGTGTTATACAAATGGGTCAAATATATCCTCGAGAATTTCTACACCAATTTAAATTAAGTGTTAGCAATGACTATGTATATATCTAGAGCCTTTTATATAAAGCCATAATAACGTCATAATTTTTTAGAAGATTTTTTAGTGGTCGTATAACTTTTCATTGTTCACCAAAGGAATCCGTAGTAAAAATGATGTGTTTTAATGCCTGTAATTGATTACAGAAAAATACGAAACCACAAAATTATCACACGTTCTTAATCACTGTGTTCTATTGGAAACAATTTGCTAGGTACTGCCAAGTAGAATTTTTGTGGCAGTACTAAATATAACCTCAATTTAAATAAAACTGCTAGATTTTAATAAAAAATACTTTGTTCCATTAATACCATAATAATAAGTAATGAAACATTAAACAACAAATGCCGCATCGAAACTCAAACATAAACAAAAATTATTTGTTTTAACCCTTCTCCAACCAACATATTTTTGTGATGTCAGTAAATTCAAATTCTAATCAAATAATTTACTAAATTTTTGCAAAGAACGCCATGTACGTTGTATGTAATGTATGAAATGTATTGAAAATCGGTGCATTATAAAAATCCAATGAGGCAAAAAGGCACCCTTTGGTTGGATTATGGTTAAAAATGGACATTTCACATAACGAAAAATTGGTATAGAGCCATCTCTTGGAATTTTTTAAACTAGAAGCGTAACTGCTTCTAACAACTACACCATCATTTGAGCGTTAGTAGTTACTAGTAGGTACAAGTATTTGTGAGTAGTTTTGCGGTTACTCGCTTTATTTTGTGAATTTGTTTTGCTTTTCCTAGAATTTTTGAACTTGAAATTTCCCCAGGTGGTAATTGTTGGATCAATTTTACCAAATTTATACTGTCATCTACGCAATGTCTATGGACTTAGCAACCACACGATTTGTAGTAAGCTTTTATTTCAATTTAACAAGAATGTTGTTGTTATGAAAATTTTATAAATTTCGGGATAAATAAACCAATTACTACACGAAAATGAAAACGATTTTCTAAACCGATATTTATATATGTTGAAATTCTAACATTTATGAAAATATCTCAGAGATCATAATTAAGTATTTGAGAAAGACGTATTTTGGCCTTTCTACGTAAATTAAATTTAAATTGTAAATTTAGTGAAAAAGTAGTGTGTGTGTGTGTACTGTTGTAAAATTTCCGATATTTTTAAATTTGGTAATGTTACTAGTAATATTACCGGTAAGATGCGTAAAATAGGTAACACACGTTTTATTCAATCTTTTAATTCAAATTTGTACCAAAGAACACTAGTAAAATTTTGACATCTGGACAAAAGTAGTATGATTTTTAAATAAAACACAAACGGCTTATTATTCTTTCAAAATTATTTCATCCTCTTCAAAGTAATCTCCTTCGGACACAATACACTTCTGCCAACGTTTTTTCTAGTGTTCGAAACAGTTGTTAAAGTCTATTGAACGTTAAAGTGTCAAAACGATGTCCCCGGAGCGGTTTCTTGAGTATCAGGAATAGCCAGAAGTCAAGCGGAGCTAAATCAGGCAAAGGTTTTTGATAAACAATATGGCTCGAATTTTTGGCCAAATAGTCACGTACAACCAATGCAGTGTGAGACGGTGCATTATCATGATGCAAAAACCAAGAGTTTTCTGCCCAACACTTTCTTGATGTCAACAAGATCTCTAATTGTCAATCGAAGTTTTTTGGGCAAGGTCGTCTTCAATGCATACAGTAAATAATAAATTTTACATAAATATCAGTTTATGATCAATTAAACTCTTTAATAAATGTATGGTTCATCCCCGCCGAAGCATTTATCATCCCCAGCGCCAACATCATCCATAACCGAATTATTCTTACTTTCCTCCAAGTCATCCTCTTCTTCAAGCGAATAAGATTATGCAGCTTCATCCATTAATAATAGTTTGTATTTGATTCAGCAGGAATAACTTCATCTTCATTATCCACACTTCCTACGTTCGATCTCGACAGGTTTAAGTTGTGCAAAATGTACGTTAGTTTTCCTGCACGATCAACAATAAATGGATTACGTGTTGAGCTATGTGTATAAAATCATAAATACTGAATGTGCTTACCATTGCAGCTCTCGATGCAGACATGCTCAAAATATTAACCCCCAAGCACTTAAAGGTGAAGTAGAACACAATCCCGTCCATCAAATTTTACCAGAGAGCTGCTCACTTGCGACCACTTTAGTGAGTAGATTTATAGAAGAAGACTTTGGGTGTATTGTATTGATGACATAATTTGTTATGGAGTCCCTGCGTATGTTCGACCCTTCGACGCGATGGTACTTAAGGCGTAACAATTGATTGGAAAGTTGGTATCTTGAAGGAAGTTTACAGAACGGTCGCAATTTCTTGAACAAATCAATACAAGCCGACTTTATGGTTGAGCCTAATGGAGCACCAGAATCGAAAATTGCTCGAGTAATAGCTCATCGAACATCTGGTCCTACTTTGGTCTCATATTGTCAACGAAATTCCAGCATACTAGAGCTTTTCATCGACTAAGGGCGTTGCAGCCACTTTTCTAGTTAAAATAGTGATTGATTTTTTTTCCAGACAGAGCGATGGATCATATTCAAAGTCAGATTCCAGCTCTATTACGTATTTGCCAAATGAATGTGTCAATGAAATAGGAAAAAGGTGTAGATTATTATATTTTACAGTAAAAATTTGGTGTAGTAGGTTAATAGTACATAAGGAAGTATAATGCAGTGGTGTTACAAATCTTTTGCATTTAGACTACCGATATTACCACGGTAACACCACTTTGGGTAATATTAAATAAAATTACCTATTTTACCGGTAATATTACCACGGAGAATATTACCGTTTATCACGTGTGATTAAAAAATTAATTAAATTAATTTAATTATTAATATTTAGTTAATACAATTGTTTGAGTGATTATAGATACAGTATTTTTAGTTGTTGTGTTGTGTTTGTGCTTAGTGATAAAATTTGAATTATTTAAAAAAAAAACATAAATATTTATTTAAAATAATTCAGAAAAATGTATCCGGTGTTTTTTCTGTTAAGTAAATTAATAAAATGAAGTGATATTTGAACATGAGACAGAATTGCTCATTTATTTAAAATTTACATAACGGTACTGCAAGTATCGTTTTGAAGGTAATCTCAAGCCATAGGTGATTTTGCATGTAGTAATGAAAATAATTATTGCGTTAAAATTATTTGTTGGTTTTATAGTATAACGCAGTTCTACTCGTAAATATTTCGCACGTGATAAAGAATAGTAATAATTTCGATTTTGCTACATTATTCTCTAAGGGCGTCAAAAAAAGGAAGATCGGAAAATTAAGCCATCTCTCACTTTGTAAAATAAATATGAAAACGCCACTATGTCAGGTTATGAAATCGGTCATTGCGCATTTTTTTGACAAATTATCTCAAAAACTCAATTTTTTGAGTTGTGTCACTTTTCTACGTACGTATAATGTATTACATATTGTTGGCGAAACCTGATAAAATAAAAAAAAATCAACTTCATTAGGAGTGGAGTGACATCTACCTTGTGATAGATTCAGTTCAAGAACACGGAACAACAATTTAATAAAAATCACTTAAATCTCACACGGTAGATGTCACTATAAAAAAAAAATATTTATTAAAATTGTACCATGTTGTAAAAATAAAAATTTTATGTCACTTAAAAAAAAATACTTAAACGGTAAACATCAAAAGCTTAGGATTATTAAAAAACAAATGTGTTTAAAATAAATTGCATTTTAATTTGGAAAAAAGCAAAAAAAGAAAAAAATATTCTATTAATTCGAAACATTTTTTGGTGCCGAAACCCGGGAGCTGTGTATTGAAGCTGTATATCGGGAAGCTGTGTATTTGACGCTGTCAATCGGGAAGCTGTGTATTTGAAGTTATCTAATTAAAGCCGTAATTGAAGACAAATCCGGATAAAATTTGCACGCAACATTATTCCGCTTCAACTAAAGATAAGTAGCCATTTTAAAATAATTTTTTTGGTTGCTAAAATTGTAAAATTATTTGATTGCCACTATCTAAAACGTGTAAATAGATATTCTAAAATTTGAGTGCTAAAATTTGTAACGTTACTTGAGTGCCATTCCATAAACGGGGAATTAATCATTGTGAATTGTTTGTTCTCGAAAAATCGTAAAATTTTGTGAAGGTCATTCTCTAACAAACGTGGACGTAGCCATATTCACTTCTTGCAAAGAAAAAAAAAGAATTGTAAAATTTAAGTGAATTCCTTAAACGTGGAAGTATCCATTTTAGATTTTTTTATTTTAATATTTGGGAAATTTATGTGAATACGATCCACTAAAAAGCGGAACAAACCATAAAGGTCATAGAAAGAGTATATTCAACGAAGCGTAGTGTTGTGAAAAGTGAATAGTGAATTGAACCATATCCTTTGAATAATTGAAAGTGTATTACCATATTAATCGAAATGGACAGAGATATACGTACACGAGACCATATGGTGAAACAGATGCGCGCAATTCAAATTTATAGTGCGACTATTACAAACCTTACCACACTAGGAGCGATACAGATGCGCGAAACTAACATGGAAAGATTGTATAAGGAATTTAATTCGCAGGAGGTGGAGTTGCTCGGGTTTGAACAGTATGTTCCCATAACCGATGAACTGTATCTAGATACCATGGCGAGCTTAAATGATGCAATAAGAGCAAGGTCCCCAAAGAATCAGGAAATCCAATGGAGATACAAAATTTGAATACTACCCTCGGATAATTCATTGGCCAACAGCAAACCTTAATGCAAGGAATGAACCAATCGCAAAATATAAGGCTACCTAAAATAAACATAGAGCCGTTCTCTGGCGATTATAAATTATGGCCGTCATTTCACGGTCTTCTTTGCATAAACTACAAACTTTAAGTGGGTTGCTGAGAGGTGAGGCTGCAGCATTAATAAGGCACATCAAAGTGACGGAGCAAAACTACGAAGAAGCATGGGCCAAGTTAATAGCGAGATACAACAAACCGAAGGCAGTAATTTCATCTCTAATTCAATTATTTTTGGAACAAAAGTGCAGCAGTCAAGGCAACGATAAAGAGTTAGGAAAACTGTGTGATATGTATATCGGATGAGGTTATCCGTGGCTTGAAGGTACTAGGAAATCAAGCAGAAATACGCGATCCATGGTTGATACACTTACTACTGGGCAAAATAGACGCAGATACACGACAATTATGGGCGAAGGAATCGGTAGCAATCGCATTTTCCACATTTCAAAATTTTTTGGAATTTTTAAGTACAAGATGTGATGCTCTGGAGTCTTGTGCGTCAGTTACAAAACCAACCATCTCAGTGCATAAACACATAAAATCGCATTACGCAGCACAAGGGAACAAATGGAACTGTATCGCATGTAAGAAGGATCACTTTTATTCAAATGTCCCCTATTTAAAAGCATGAGTGTGGAGAATCGTACATCCCTATACACTCAAAGAAAAAAGTAGGTAAAATTGATAGAAATAATTGAGTAAAATGTTAATAAAATAAATTCATCAATTTCCAGGAAATTCCATCAAACTAACAAAATCGTTTATATAATTGAGTAAAAATTTGTTAAAAAAGCGTAAAAAGGCAATTTTTTTAGGCGAACACAAAATTCTTCGTTTATTTTAACGATCCCTAAATATCGTTAATGAAAATTTGTAGTATTGAAATAAATCAACTACTTTTTTAATCAATAAGATAAAAACTCGATCATAATGAAAAAAAATTCTATTAAATTTTTTCGTAAAAATGTGTTCACATTTTTAATAGTTTTTATCAAATTTACAGGAAATATACATTTTTTGTTTCAATTTGATAGTTAATTTATCAAATATACTGGTTAAGGTATAGAAAATATCATCAAATTTACAGGTATCTGCTGTTCGTTTAAAAAAAAATTATTAATTTGATGTAATTTAATAAGTTTATTATTTGAAGAAAAACAAATTTTGTTTCCAAAATAATATATTATCGTATATATTAATCGTACAAGCCGGTCATATATTGATGTTGTGAAAGTGCAGTGTTGTAATAATAAACCTACATAAATCTTTTTTAAATTGAGGTACATACTTAAAAGTACGTAAAATAAACAATTGTGATTATTATTTAAAGTTATACTGTGTGAATTAATTCACCTTTGTCTTAAATATTGTTTTTTATAAATAGAATTATATTTATAAAAAACAATATTTAAGACATTTCCAATCAAGAAATTTAGCTAGTTTAAATTATTAAAATTTGTATAAATTTAAGCGAAATGAAGTGTTTTAAGTGCAATAAGAGATATTTGCCAACAAGAGCGTTAATAGTTCATTTGAAAATTAACCATTCCCTAAGTGAATTCAGTGAATATCAGTGTTGTGAAACCTCGTGTTTTCAATATTTTGGATGCTTAAAGAATTTTAGAAAACACCTTCTACGCACATATTTTTTCGTTACTTCTATATTATCTATACGACATATTGAATTTATTTAAATTTTCATTTAAATTAAATGTTTGTTCTGGAAGTTGGAAATTAGGAATTTGTTCATTTGGAGCTACATGATTGATTCGACTTGGTAGTAATATTCACTTCTGCGTTTGGTACTGTATTTAGGTTTAACCCTAATTTGTTTTCATGTTTTTTCATGAAAACAAATTAGGGTTAAACCTAAATACAGTACCAAACGCAGAAGTGAATATTACTACCAAGTTAAACCTAAATACAGTACCAAACGCAGAAGTGAATATTACTACCATGTTTTTTAAAACATGAAAACAAATTGGGGTTAAACCTGAATACAGTACCAAACGCAGAAGTGAATATTGCTACCAAGTCGAAACAATCATGTAGCTCCATTCCAAATGAACAAATTCCTAATTTCCAACTTCCAGAACAAACATTTAATTTAAATGAAAAACCAAATGCAATAAATTCAACATGTCGTACAGATAATATAGAAGTAACCAAAAAATATGTGCGTGAGTATTCTGTTAAATTTTGCCTTCACTTACATAATAGCCAACAATAATTGTAATAGAAAAAACATAGAACAAGTTCAACAGGCTGTCGAACAATTTATAACTGAGCATATTGCAAATTTTTTCGAAAATATTGTGAAGAACTTTAATGTTAGTGCTGAGCTCAACTTTGCCTTGTTGGATCAAAAAAAAAACCAAGTTTAAATTAAAATGAATGACAATTTTCAAATCAACGTTGAAACAGATAATTTTCTGCAATTGACACATTAATATTGGATAATTGTGAAAATTTGGAACAGTCAACTACAAAAAACAGTTCTTTTATTGTAAATCAGAAAACGGATCAAACAACAGTTGATCAAAATTTCTCTGCAGTTAACATCCAAAATTTTCAATTTTCTTACGAAAAAAACAAGAGATTTACAGTTTGCTTAAGGCTTGGAATTTAGAGGTGCTTTTTGACACTTGTATAGGTATGGTATACTTTTGAATTATGTAGTGTATACATTTCTTTGTCATCTTATGATTTATAAAAATTACACTTTTGAATAATTGCAGATAACTTTGTCGATATATACGCGTTAAAACTAATGAAAAGCAACTTTAAAATGGATTTTTTAAAGCAAATTCCTATTGGTTTACAAATAAAATTCGATTACAGTTTAATTAAATGGCAACAATCAAACAAAACAACCGAACCATATGAACATACAGAGTTCGACTTTATTGAAGAGACTAATACCGAGATTAAGAATGATAAATTTGATAATAAAACAAATATCGCGGATTTGGATATTGATTCCATTTTGAAACGGAATCACACTGGGTTACAAATCAAAGATTTTTACAATTCTAACAATATTTTAAATGATAGCCTTCGAAGTTTATTAGTAAACTTAATTGCTAAACATTTAGTCACCAACCAAATAAAAATGTCAGTCGGAATAGGGCAAAATATTGCGTCTAAAATAACTCAACTATTTCCAACAGAAAATATGGTAATTATAATTTTTAAATTTTAATTAATTAATTTTAATTAATTTTATAATTATAATAATAATTATTATTTTAATTAATTTTATATTAATTTTTTTATCTTGTAGGAAATATATTATTTCAAGGAGCCGGGGAAAAAGCCTTTGGGTAAAATTTATGCAGGCTATTTTAATCAAATAAGGTCAATACAGAATGCGGGATTAATTAAAAAGCGCAACTTATCTGGAACTACAGAACGATCATCAAAGAAAAGGAAACAAATATTTAATATTGAAACCGACATTGCAGAGCATTTAAGCGAAATTCACAAAGATAATTGTGCCTGGGCAGAAATGGAATTACATTACGCAGCTACGTCTAACTATCGACTGCAAGAAATTTCAACAGCCGAGTCAACGGATGTGATTTTAAAAAAATGGATTCAATATAAAAAGCCTTACGGATATAAATTGGTAAGTTAACATAAAATTTTGTGACATAATTTAATCTGAATCGTAACCAAACTAACGTAACCAAAAATTAATTTTATATATTATTGGAAATATATTAACCCATTTTATTTTATTTTCGTTTGACAGATTGAGATTGATTTTCATGCCATGTTTCCAGCATCAGACAGTATTGAAGGAGCATTTTTAAGTTTTGCGCTGAAAATTATTACTATATTTGAACAAAAAATAAAAGATTAAAATGATAAATCTTTGCAAGATATAATTATCAAGCAGAAAGAATGTTTATCTGAGAGTAAGTAATATTATCAAAATCAGTTTAAAAATATTTGAATTTTTTCTAATGTGCTTTGGTTTTACAGACGGTTTTAACGCAACAATATTGTATTTGCTCCACTATGTGCTTATGCCAACCAGCAGAATAGTGCAAAAAATTAATAGCGAAAATGTGTGTTTTAAAGTATCCATTAAAGACTCGCAAAAATCGTTTATGTTGCATGGCAGAGCAATTCAAGAAGTTGAAGAAGCTCTGCAACAAAAAATTAGCAACAATTTGCCCATTCAACCACTGGTGCTAAGTACAGGTTCAGTACAAATCCAGAAGAGATTTTAGTTTATTTTGATGGAATTAAGTATCGCTTTTATTCCATCGTCAGAGCGGTTGAAATTTGTTTTAAATTATTTTATGTTCTAAATTTAAACTATCCTACTGAATCAATATTAGTTTGGAGTTTTATCCAACAATTTTTTTTTAAATCGGTACTAAGCAAAGACACTGATAAAAAACATCCTCTACTTAGCAACCTAATTTCTGAATTAAACAAAAAATAATTATGGGCTCCGTTTTACTAATATATTTTCAATATTAAGTTTATTTAACATTTATCTTTCTGTGATTAATATAATGAATTAATTTTTTTTGTGATTGAACTGAGTGCTGTTTTTTTTAATATTTTTTGTTGCTTTGATTTTTTTATGTTTTTATAGTTTAGTTATTTAAGAATAATTTTAATTTAAGAATAATTTAGATTTATATGTCATTATTATCTGTCAAATTTCTTTTGCAGCTTTATTTATATTTTAATTTTATAATAGGCCTATTTTTATGTTTAAAACTTATACTAATGTATAAGCATTGAAATTATTAATTAAAATATTATACTGAAGTTTATTGAATTTTTTATTTTTTGATATAAATGTTTTATATCAAAATTATTTATTCTACATAAGGATAATAAATTGGGCATTTTATAGTATAAAGTTATTGTTGTTTTTATTTTATTCCACTAAAATTGATTCTATGAAAACTAGAACCGATACTACTGAAAAGTTAATTTATTATTTTGAATAAATTCTATCAATTTGTGAATCTATTTTTACTAATTTTAATAAAATTATTTTATCAGATTTATATAATTTTGTAAATTTGATAACTTTTTACCTTGTTATTACAAAATTTATTGCAAATGATAAAATAAAGTTATCAATTCTAACCCTTATTCAATGGAAGGTACATCAATTTGAAGAAATAATTTATCGGTATAACAAAAATTTTTTTTTTTGGATCAATAAATATTTCTATTGATTTTATACCCGTTAGTAGTAAATTTGATAAAAACTTCGTTCGAATAAACACTGTGATTTTGAAGAAATTTTATCAAAATTTACTTATATTGATAAAAAAGTTTATTGGCGCTATATAGATGGTTGTTTTATCAAAATGATCACCAATTTCCTCAATTTCACTACTTTATTTTTTTGAGTGTAGTAGAAAAGTCTAATAGTTGTCTCAATTGCTTACGGTTTGGGCATTTACAACCACAGTGTTATTCGCGCACTTTATGCTTGATTTGAAACAAGCGACATCATTCACTATTACACAAGGAACAGCAATCAACGAACCTACATTCGACTAATGAAAACTTAATTACAATCAACACGTTACCAGCATCAGCAATCAACACAGGCGAAACAACAACATCTTCAATATCAACAGCAAACAATTATTCTAACCAATCAATAATCGCAAAAGATCCAACATCAACACCACATCCATCAATTAATCTAAAAACAACATCCTTACATGAAAACCAGACATCTCTGAACCCCTATTACCAACAGCCTTGATTTACCTTCAAGCAAACAATGGCCAACAAATGCTAGCAAGAGCACTGCTTGATTCGGAATCACAATCTTCCTTTATCACGGAATCATGCGTGCAACGCCTAGGTCTGCGTCGGAAATGTTCAAATATTTCAATTTACGGTCTAGCATCTAGCACGGCAAGGAAACGAGAGGGAAAACTATGCTACATATCAAATCGCGAGTAATACCACATTACAACATTGATATAACAGCACACATCATAGAAAGAATTTCCGCACCTCTACCAGAAACATCAATAACAATACCTGAACCGACGAAATATGACAGCTTGAATTGGCAGACCCAAAATTCAATCGATCTAGCTCAGTAGACCTGTTGATTGGCGCTGAAGTCTTTTTGGAAATAATAAGTGAGCATAAAACAACCATGGCTAATAGCTGGCAACATAAGTCAACAGAGGGAAGTTTCACAGTTACAAAATTTTAAAGTCGAAGCCAAGGTAACTAACGAAGATATAATGGAGTCGTTAAAACGATTTTGGCAAACGGAAGAACCAATGGTGAAACCTAGTACTATTGACGAAAATGATCCATGTGAAATATTGTATCGAACTATCGCCCGATGGAAAATTTATTGTTAGATTACCATTTATCAACCCAAGGCCAGAATTAGGAGATTCAATAGTCAATGCGAAATCAAGGATGTTGGGAATGGAGAAAAGGTTTGCCAGGTCTACTGACTTCCATAAAGAGTATAAGGAATTTATGGATGAGTATATTGAACTAAGTCAAATGAAACCGATAACTTGGGCCGAAATACCTCCAGAAAATAATAATAAATATTTTATGCCGCATCATGCAATCTACAAGGATAGTACGACGACGAAACTTCGGGTAGTATTTGATGCTTCCTGCGAAACGACCACCACACCTTCATTAAATAAGTGTCTATGTAGGACCAAAAATTCAGCCCGATTTAACCACCACCCTGCTGCGTTTTCGCCAAAAGCTAATTGCGATTAACGCAGATATAGAAAAAATGTATCGGCAAATTTTGGTAGAACCCGAAGACACCAATTTTCAATTAATCTTATGGCGCAGTAACCAACAAGAAGACCTAAAGCCATACAAATGTATGACCGTTACGTATGGAACCACTTGTGCACCATATCTTGCCATACGGACACTAGAAGAGGTAGCAAGAAGATACGAAACCCAATACCCAGAAGCGGCTGCAACTATACGAAGACACTTTTATATGGACGACATGTTAGCGGAAAGTGACACCGAGGAGGGCGCAATACGTTTGAAAAACCAAGTAATTGAAATGCTCAATTATTGTGGTTTTAGACTGCGAAAATGGAGATCAAATTCCCAGGTTTTCCTAAATTCTCTCGGTTGTGATAATGCAGAAAAGATTCCAAAACTTATTGAGGATGATCCAAGTGCCAAGACTCTCGGAATTATGTGGCATCCCCAAAGTGACCTATTTACGTTCAAATTAAACATTATAACCGACGAAGTTATTTGGACCAAAAGGAAAATGCTATCCGAAAGCTCCAGGCTGTATGATCCGCTAGGGTAGGTATCCCCTATTATCGTTAATTTTAAAATGTTTTTACAAAAACTATGGCTAACCAAAACCGATTGGGATGAAGAAGCTCCAGATAATATTGTAGTTTTATGGAAGAAGATATATTGTAATTTAAAGTACCTAGAAAACATTAAAACACCAAGATGTTTGCTACCATCTGCCAATCCTACGATAATGGAACTGCATGGATTTTGCGACGCCTCAGAGTCAGCAAATGGCTGTGTTATCTACATGAGATCCTGCAACCAAATTGGGGAAATAAAAAGCCGTATAATTTTTCCTAAAAGTAAGGTAGCGCCCATAAAACGAATAAGTCTACCTAGACTGGAACTATGTGGAGCTGTCCT
Organism: Tipula vernalis; assembly: GCA_958295665.1. Classification (NCBI taxonomy): domain Eukaryota; kingdom Metazoa; phylum Arthropoda; class Insecta; order Diptera; family Tipulidae; genus Tipula; species Tipula vernalis. The sequence goes on along the minus strand of OY282560.1, from coordinate 162,613,241 downwards.
ACTAGCCGACTTAATGAATTATTGCCAATCAACATTAAACCTGAATAATGCACGAATCTGTGCTTGGACCGATTCAACGGTAGTATTGCATTGGCTGTTCGATGGAAAACCTTTATAGCCAATCGTACCGCCGCCATTTTAGAGACGATTCCGAGAGAGAACTGGAGTCATGTTGCAACTAAGGAAAATCCCGCTGATTATATTTCCAGAGGAGTAGGTCCTAAATTGCTGCCAAATCTAGACGCTTGGTGGAAGGGACCTAGTTGGTTAACATTGCCGGAAAATACGTGGCCAAAAAATAAACCACAATTGCCGGCTAAGAGTGTGGATACCGAAGTTCGCATGACAGGAATAAAAGTGCTAATCGAAACCAGTGAAAACGAAATCGTTAACCAATTACTAAGCAGATCTTCCTTCTGGTTTAAAATAAAAAAGGTAATGTCCTATATTCTCAGAATTAACAGATTACGAAAAAACGAGGAGAGAAAACCAAGAAAAAGGGAAATAACATATGAGGAATATATTGGGGCTGAACGTTTCTTGATTCGAACGATCCAAGCCGCAAGCTTTAATCAAGAAATTAGTAACGTAAAACGGAACGTTCCAGTTGCAAACAATAGTGTGTTAAGTTCACTGGATCCGTTTAACGATCAGGAAGATATTCTACGAGTAGGTGGTAGGATGGGCAACTCTCATTTAAGTTATAATGTACGACATCCCATCATATTACCAAAAGATCATCCCGCGAATACATTGATCATTAAGGAAGTACACATTGGCAACTTACATGCTGGCAATAATTTGATGCTAAATATATTACGACAAAGGTTTTGGATGATTGGGGCGAGATACCTGATTAAACGTTACATCAAATCGTGCATAACCTGCATAAGATACCGACATACCCAAGGACAATAAAAAATGGCTGATTTACCAACGGAGAGATGCACACGAAACAGACCATTTTTAAATACCGGCGTAGATTATTTGGGTCCAATCTATATTAAGAGCAGTCAAAACAGGAATGCACTCTTAACAAGAACATACGTAGCAGTGTTTATATGTCTTGCCGTTAAGGCTGTCCATTTAGAAGTGGTCAGCAGTCTTAGCACGGACGCATTCCTTGCGTCATTAAAACGATTTGTAGCTCGTCGTGGATGTCCCAACCAAATTTGGTGTGACAATGGCTCTAAGTTTATTGGGGCAAATAACGAATTAAAAAGGCTAAAGAAAGAAATACTTAATCAACAAAATAATGAAACTATTTCTAATTTTAGGGGATTGGGGAATCATTGAAGACGGTTCCGGAGCCACTACTGGAGAACGTACCTATCCATAAACTATCCAGATGGCAAAATATTCAACGGCGCACCGAATCCTTCTGGAAATCCTGGTCCAGGGATTACCTACTCGTAAATACGCTACAGGAACGAGGCAAGTGGAAAAGTGGAAACCAAAGCTATCAACGTCGACGAAGTAGTGTTGGTAAAGGATGATAATATACCACCCAGTCAATGGCTCCTCGAACGAATTATTCAAATACATCCGGGTAATGATGGAATAATTAGGGTAGCAACTATTAAAACCGCTACCAACACAATAACACGTCCGGTAACAAAACTAATTATTCTTCCGAAAATGATACGTTAAGTTAAGAAAATATTTAGTATTTTCTTAACGCGGGGGAATATGTTGGCGAAACCTGATAAAATACAAAAAAAATCAACTTCATAAGGAGTGGAGTGACATCTACCTTGTGATAGATTCAGTTCAAGAACACGGAACAACAATTTAATAAAAATCAATTAAATCTCACACGGTAGATGCCACTATAAAAAAAAAATATTGTGACGGTGACACCTAGTGTGTAATAGAATAAGTTAAAATTAATAGCTCAATGTTAAACTGTTCTAAATGGAATTTTCCATGTTAAAATTGTTCTACACTATTCTAACTAGAAAAATCATGAGCTTTCTAGAAGTTTGGTTTGTGTATATAAAAAGGCGAACGAAATCGAATTGGATCAGTAATATTTGGTAAGCGATAGTATAAAAATTAAAAGGAATTAAAAAGTGATTTAAAAAAGTGTTATAATGCGATAAATAAAGTAAAAGTGATCAGTAAAATTTAAGAATAATTTATATAAAGTGATTTTGTGAATTTTTATTGATAAACTGTGTTGTAATAAATTTTGTGAAATAAATAAATTCGTTGGTGATAAATTGAATTGAGTTTGTATTATTCACAATCCAGTGATACGAACCTTGATTGATAAGGCAAAAACGTAACAATATTTATTAAAATTGTAACATGTTGTAAAAATAAAAATTTTATGTCACTTAAAAAAAATTACTTAAAAGGTAAACATCAAAAGCTAAGGATTATTAAAAAACAAATGTGTTTAAAATAAATTGCATTTTAATTTGGAAAAAAGAAAAAAAAAAAAAAAGAAAAAATTTTCTATTAATTCGAAACACATATAATGAATAAAATACTTAAAATACTTAATGGTGTTGGATGTATTTTTCAATTAGTGTGTGTATGTATGTTAAAATAATTATTAGAAATGTATTGATGTATATTTAACAACGGTGGTGTGAGGGAGTAGAGAACATATAAATCCGTATCATCAAAGAGCAATCAAATGAATGGAACTCACCACTTTATCACATATTCGTGGAGTTTGAGCTTACATTCGATTCCATCAACAGAGGCGCAATGTGGAAGGCACTTTTCGAAATAGACATACCGAAGAATTTAATTGAATTAATCCAAGAAATGTTTCGGGATGCTGAAAAGAAGGTTCAACACAGAGGAAAGCAAAGTGATAAATACTTCAATTCACGAGAGTTAAGACAAGGCTGTATACTATCTCCACCATTGTTCCTAATAGTACTGGAAAACTTAATGCGCAAACTCACAAAGCAACACCAAATGGTATCCAATGGAGAACATTATTGATCTAGATTACGCAGATGACATATGCCTGCAAACACAAAAGTATGCCGACATACAGCAGAAAATACAGAAGTTGTCAGACCTAGCACATGAAGTTGGTCTCAAAACCAACATCAGTAAAATAAAAGCCATGAGACTGAACGCGAACATTAGTACATCAATCACCATCAACAACACTCCAATTGAAGAGGTTGAAAAATTCTTATATCTTGGTTGTACTGTGGAAAAAAGAGGCGGCCCTGAGGAAGACATAAGCCAACGCCTCAATAAAGTAAGAAACATACAGAAGATCACAAGAAGACTCTAGGTGTTTATGAATAAATGCTTTGGAAGACTGATAAAATGCATTGAGACCGAAATAAGAAAGCGCAAGTGGAGATGGATCGGGCAGACATTGAGGAAAACTCCAAATGAAATAACACGGATGTCATTAGAATGGAATCCGCAAGTGAAACAAAAAGTAGGAAGACCAGCTATAACCTGGAAGAGAACTGTGCTAGCCGAAGCAAAAGAACTTTATAAATCATAGGGCGAGTCGAAAGCAATAGCCTCCCATAGAGTCAGATGGTCTAGCCTAGTAGACGTCCTATGCTCCTAAATCGGAGATAAAGGAAAAAAATATATCAAATAATGTCACTTTGGGCAGACCGCATTTGTTGAAATGATATGTCTTGCGAAAATTTATCATTAAAATTAGTTAATTAAAGTATCTTAATTAAAATTAAATTGTTTTTAAGTTTGAGTTGTGTAAATTAGGTGATTATACCTATATTTAGCAGCAAAAATACAAATTTATAAATATAGCGGCTGATAGGAGAATTTTGTTTAGTAACAATTGGGAAGTTACAAAACAAAAAAGCTAATTAAACCTCTCCATCGGCATGCATAAGGACCAAAAAAAGTTCAAACAAATTGTATTGCAGTGTGTTGAAGGAATTATTTGGGTCAGACAGAACACTAGACAATAAAATAAATAATTTGCTTAGAATACATTATTTTCTATTTGCAATATTCAGCGATCGACGTTCTATACAAAATATTTGTTTTACTCAGTTGTCTGTTCTAGAAAAAACCAAAAACAAATTACCAATAAATACCAATAAAGGCGGTTTTTTCAAGACATATCAAAGGTAACAATAATAAACAGATTTGTTTAGAATCGATTTATTGAAACAATATTGTTAATCAAATTATTTTTTTTTTATTTTTCGTTTTAATCTCCTCTCTAACATTAGAATTATCACATATTTCATGCAATTATCACATATATCCAAAAATGGTTTTAAACCATCAATAAAAAAATATTTAGTTTGGTCTAAATAATACTTAAACAACAGTATTTATCACATGATAATCGTTTGAAAAGTGCCGGCTCCTTAAACTTTTTTTTTTGTTTTTAGTTTTGTGAAAATGAAGTAATCCACATCTAGGAACTGAAATTATACCTGCATCCGCGACTCTCCAATTTGATGTCAACTAATTTAAACGCAGTTAATCAAAATGTTAGACATTCTGCAACAAACGTGCACCGAACAAAATAACATTTTAATTGGTATCACACTATACAGAATATGGTAAAAGATCAACGTTTAAACGTTAAGCAAATAAGTAATTTATATACAATTGGTATATTTGCATATTATTAATTTAATCTAATCGCCATATATAAATTAAATTTAAATAAAATTAAATCAAAACCAAACTAAGAATAATTCTTTATAGCAGCAATGTGCACTCGCGCTTTGAATCACCCTTGTTTAATATACTTTCGCGATTTTTCAATTTGTTTTTTTTTAATGTACAAATAATAAATCAACAAGTTATTAAAAGAAAAAATGTATTGACACGTCATGCCGTTGCAACAATGTACTTATATTGTACAAATTAATTAATATTCACATCACAATCAACGTGCTCGGTCGCGCCATATTTACTAGAAAATCATACAAATGAACCAAATTAATCCGTTGCGCGGTAAATTGTGCGCGCGAAACTAAACAAAACGATTAATGCAGATGTTTGATTTATGATGAGATAATTTTATCGAATTGCATTTGCACGTCTAAATAATGACATTCCCGGGTATACCAAACACGCGTAATCAATTAATTAATTAATTGTGTGCGCGATTAAATAGTTATTGACCGCAGGAGAAAGATTTTCTCTAAGTACATACGTATGTATGTACAAATGTAATACAACAAAGTAGTTATCGCTTTAGGGATTAAGTACGGTGTGTGTGTGTTTGTCTCTGTATATAAAGAAGAAAAAATAAACTAGAAAATTAGTTTGCCGCAGTGATAAGAGTTTATGACTAATACATCACATTAAAAACACAAAACATTATTTAGTATGGTTATATAGTTTCTAATATACATTTGTAATAGAGATTAAATAGTTTTGTTATGATGATTTTTACAATTTGTACGTGACCAAATTGAAAATTTTTTGTTTTTAGTAAATATAAAACAACATTTTGTTTATAAATCTTTAGGCCAAATGCACTTAGTAATATTGAAAATTTGTGATAGTTCAATAAACTATATATTGTATTATACGAGTAATAATAGAATTGTACAATAGTTTAATGAGTTCGATAAACAACAGCCGCCTTGAGTAAACAAAATTACCAATTATTTATCCACAATAATAACAAAATTTAACACCTCATCGGGGTCATCGGATATTTAAAGAATTAAATCAAATTATTTATGTGGTTTATAAAGAAACTGGGTGGAGGGTGTGCGAGCTTCGGTCCCGAAAAAGTGTTGACGGAAAAAAAAAATAAAATATTAGAAGCTTAGTCTAGGATAGTTTACAGGATTTGTAGAGTAGGGAAATTCTAAATTTTGATAAAATTTTATCAATTAATAAAATTATGATAGAACACTCAACTCTAAGGAACAAAGTATAAAGGGCTGAACCCCAGTTTAGAACTAAGCCTCCAACTCAATCGCAATCACCAAATTAACCGCCAACCCAACCCTCAACTCAATCTCCAAATCAAACCCAAATCAACATGAAAATCAACCCTTAACCTAACCCCAAATTAACCCTTAAATAATTCCCCAACCGAGCAACTCACTCAACCCCAATGCAAGCTAACTAAACCCTAACTCAACTTTAGCTCAACTTAGCTCGAACCAAATCTCAACCATTCACCCAACTCGACACTTAATGTTTAACTCATTTCCAAGATCAACTTGATTCGCAAGCTGCATCCGTGTATGAACTCAACTCAATATAACCTCCCACCAATTTTTTCGACAGTTTGAGATTTTTAAATTGTACAACATGACCTGGTATAGAAATTCGTTGTGTGATTGTTGAGCTACACAAATTAGTGAGGGATATTAAAATAAATCCAATCAGAAATTTTTGTCCCAAAACAGAGTTTCGTTATCCGTTGGTGACTACTTTGAATTGAAGGCCCCTTAATAAATTAAAATATGGAGTAAGCAGAAAAATTGCAGCAAAAAAGAAAAAGTATACATTATTATGGATGAACATATCCATCTTAGATGTAATCTCTGAAAGCATCTTTTTAATTCACACACTATTGTGAATGAGCTACTATGCTCAAAAATAGTGTGTTTATGATTATGTGGATATGACTTGCGACAGTTTAAAATTCCTGTTACTAAATAAATAAAATAAATAAACCCTAAACTCGATCCCAAATTAATCTCAAACCAAACTTGTCACTAAAATCATACCATAATAGCAATGTACAATCATAATCTTAAACAATCTTTCCGTCATCAGACCATTGTGATTCTATACTATTAAACTATCATACAATCATAATAACGTACCGTAGCAACGTCGAACCATCATAACATCATACCATGGTTAGATAGTATGTCTTACCATCGTAACATCGTACCATCCTATTATCATACCACCATATAATCATACCGTCATACTGTCAGGCCAAGATATCATCATACCATTCAACCGTTATTAGAAAGAATATACATTGCCATTAATTATTGAACACAATTTCATTCAAAAGACTTCCACGGCTGACTTTACAGTACCCAATTCTGTCAGCCGAATTTTTCAGAACATTTTCGATTGTATGGGATCCTATATCATCAATGGCAACTTCGATTTGATTTTCTGGGTGTTGGATAGTCTCTGGATGGTGAGCGTACCACTTATCCTTAACAGCTTAAAACAAAAAAGTCCTTCACAAATTGATCTACAAATTGAATGTAGGCATTTCATTTGAACTGAATTTTCCACGTAAATTTCTTACAGTTTGGGTAGAAGACTCACCACTTTGAAAGTAAGTTTTCAATATTTCCCAATTTTGTAAATGTGAAACATTAAACTAATTGTACGAATGACGTAAGTGTTGCCACACTCGAAATAACCGGTAGTAGAAATTACAAACACTAAACGGACCACCCGTTACAATAATACCAAACCATCATACAATAATATCATCATATCACACAATCAAACCATTATATATACCATCTTACCAAGATACCACCATACCATAATACCATCTTACCATCATATCATCATACCATTATACCATTGTACCATCATACCAGCATACAGGTTTTACACTTCAAATTGAACTTTTTACATTGCAAATTGAACCTTTCGCAAATTATATGATTGGCCAATTTGGATGGAGCTTGGCTATTTGATTTTTTATGAAATTTGACCTGTACGTTGGAAATAGGTTTCTAAAATGATTTCTAGATGGAGTTCTGGAATATGGCTAATAAGGACGGAACTTGGCTATTCCTTAACCGATTATAATGAAACTTTACATGTGCGTTGGAAATGGGATTCTAGAAATATATTTAGATAAAGTTCTGGAATATGGTCAGTAAGAATATAACTTAGCTATTTCTAATCAATTATGATGAATTTTGACGTTTCCAACGAACAGAATGAAATGTGATCCAACAATTATTTTTAGATGAGGTTGTGAAAAATGTGTCAATATGGCTTTTACAAAGTTGTCTGTTTAGGTTTCTGTGAATCATGCTGCAAACAATATTATCTCTGTAATAAAGTTTCGGTAAGAAATTTTTCTTGCCAATTCTTCGTTTTAAACATTGGGTTATGTTTTCTGAGTATTTGCTGTTAGAGTGGTAAGTTTAGAAAAATATAGTGTATGGCGGACACACGCCGCAGTATTGAAACTACTAACGGTATCGAAGAGTTTTGGAATTAGAAACATTATTTTAAATCATCATTTCCAATCTCGAATTTCATTATAATCGGTTAAGGAACAACCAACCTACTGGGCCATATTTCAGAAAATTGTCTAAAACTCATTTTAGGATCCCATTTCCAACACATATGTTAAATTCCATCATAATCGGTTGAGAATTTTATACAAGTTCCTTCATATTGCAAGGTGCTCTGGAGTCGATTTAAAAAAAAAAGTGCGGTGTCTCTGAAATTCTTTCGCCCAACGTTTGGACACCTAAAAATGAGTACTTTCAGCCGCTACAGAAAAAAATCGGCTCGTCGCTTTTTTTTCTAGGACGAAAATACGAAAAATAATATGCCTGGAGAAGATAACGCCCTTTCATGTGTGATGATGATTCTGGATATATATACAGGGTGTCATATACATTCGCATTGGTTCATACACAGTATAATGGTAGATATAGGGTGTTCAAGAAGTGTACGGCAAGTGCTGTCACTCATAAAAGCATTATTTATTATTATTATTAAAAGGATAAAAACAACAGAAAAAATGAAAATTTAGCGAGGTTTGTAAGATCCGTTTACGGCCCCCTCGAGGGCCTTGTCTAGACAAGAAAGAAACAAAAAACAATAGCACACATACCATAAATGAAAACTATTATATTCGCATACAGCTCGCAATAATTTGAATGAATAGCCAGGATGATTTTTTAGTACTTTGTGACGATTCCAATTCTTACTAAAATCTGCATGGGTCGATTCGACAGCTTGTTCGCTATAAAACCCTAGTCCTCTTTTGGTTTCGGAACAAAAATCTACTGCATGGTAAAGTATGCCATGAATTTTTGGTTTCACAGGTACCCCGAGAGCTTGATAACTAACCTTGAAATCTTCAATATATCTCTTGAAATTGGGGTCTAGTTTCAATGAGAAGCAAGAATCGACCACTTTCTTCAATTTTCTAAATGTCTCCACATACTTGACACAGCCAAGGCATTTCATGGCATCTAAAATATCCACCTTATCGAGCAAGACCTTACACGCATTTCCTTCAAATGTTGGACTACCATAGGTACATTGCCGGTCCACGTGGCACTCCCGGGCCCATTTTAGGCTGACTTCTTCGTTCTCCAACATCATATGGTGGAAGAGGGTATTTGCTGCTCCCAACAGTAAATGCAATTCTGGAGGTGGGATTATGTCGATGATCCGCTTATTTTCTTCTGCATTGAAGAGAGGTGGATGTATGCAATTATCAAATAACTTGGCTGACTTTCTAAGTCCTCCTTCTGAACGCCACTTTTCGCATTTGGCGCGACAATCATTGATCGTTCTGTAATTGCCCGAGTTGATTAAGTTTTTTTGGGGAGCATCGCACCATGTGCAAGGATGTGCACTTGAGTTACTCATAAGACCCGAAATAATATTGGCCAGCTTCAAATCCGTTGCAACTGTTCCAAGAAAGGAATTTATATCTAATGCTGACCATATAAGCGAGACGTTATGGTAATTTTTCTGAGTGTTAGGGGCTAAACAAAGAATAAATAATCGTTTCACCCCAGATTCGAGGAATTTTTCAGCATATCTTGTACTTGGAAGCTTTCCTTGAGGTGCCAAGGGCGGTTCATCGTTCGATGACTGGATGGAAAGAGACAATTTTAGAAAACCACCCCCCACCGTCAATTCCGAATTTGAGTTGTACATTGGAAACTTGTCGTTGCTCTATTACATCTGGAATGAAACTTCGCAGATTCTTGCAAATGACGACAAACTCTGGAGAATTGACAGATTTTTCACCTTTAGTTGTGACAAATGCAAAAGTCGTGGCTCAAAATACTCGTCAACCCGATGATTACTTTCTGATATTTTTTTGTGATAATTGGGTTCTATTATTCCTGGTGTGTTGGTTTCTGCACGGATGAAACCAGCAATTCTCAACACTTTTCTGGTACTTAAATCCATATCAACAGTTTGCATTTGCCGCAGGGAAGTTGCCGAAATCGATGGTACCTGCGAATTCCTTGTTCCTCCAACAATATTCACGGTCAATGGTTTCCCGTGATGCTGCGAGAGGAATATTAACCCTTCGTCACGCGAGTGTGAGCCTTCTCCTCCACACGAATTTGTAGCTATCTTATCTTTCAATAAGCGAGTTGATATATGCTCTTTTTGTTTCGAATTGAGCCCTAATTTTTGCATGTTATTTAACAAGTTCGTGCTATTGCACACGTGATTAATTCCTCTGGCCAATAATCCTAAACATTTACCACAACGTTTGATAACTGCTTTTTTTTTAATTTTAGGAACCTTAGAGGAGGGAACCTTAGCGGAAAGCATTTTGTCTTTTTTCTCTCCTGGCGATTTTTATTTACGACCACTGGTGTCAGATTTCGCGAGAAATTTGGTACCACAGGGCCGGTAACTAACACACAAAGATAACATTGGCACTGGTCTCCTTTCCTAACAGATCTCGTGCTGTACTTCACAGACAGAAATTTTCCAATTCCTGAGAATTCACATCTTTTATCTTCTTTCAATGACTTGCCCAGGCGTAGATTACAAGCTGGGCACAGTACAACTGGCACTCTTGTATCACATCCATCAAAACCCGAGATTACTTCCATCAAGTTTGATTTCACCTTTCCTTGAATGATCACCATTTTTTTTGATTTTTTTCCACAACACAGACATATTTTGAAACGGTTTTCTTCGTGATTTCCACGCTTTTTATAATCCGGATAAAACATATCGAAAATAGAAAAATCAGCGATTTCAGATTATTGTTTACTCGTCAGTGCCTACCGGAATACTAAATGTAAAACATTGGAATACTAAATGTAAACATTGAATCTTGGCTCTCTTTCTCTCATTCAAAACCAAAACATGCCAATTTTCTTTATAATTATCTCGAGGCGGTGTAGAACGGGTTTTATGAACGTCTCTAAATCTTTATTATTTTTGTTGTGTTTTTACGCTTTTAGGAATCAGATCCATTGCCAAACCCTTCCCGGAAACCCTATATCTATCATTATATATGTGTATGAACCAATGCGAAAGTAATATTATTTATGCAAAACCTTATCAACGTATATATGTATAATACAACATTTAAAATGCTTACGAGTAGGAACGCCAATATAATGAAAAAGTTAGCAGTCAAATCCAATTTGATTCAGTTTCGAAATAATTCCAGTGCTGTCCATCGATTTGTCATTTGATTATATAAACTGATAATCCAGAGCAATTATGACAATCAATAGGTTTTGGGGAAACGGAGCTCTGGGGCCCATCATGCTAATATATATGTATGAACAGTGTACCAATCAATGTAACTTCCAAATGAATTTGTCTCAGTTTCGAAATAATTCGAGTATTATCTCTCGATTTGCCATTTATTTGACAGACAGTACTCGAATTATTTCGAAACCGAAACAATTTGAATTGCAAGTTCCGTTGTTACGGTAAGGTTTATATAATCTGTATTGAGCAAAAAAATATTTTAAATAATCATTTAAAATTCGATTAAATGTCGTTGTATACAATTTGCGTAAATACGTATCGTAAATGCATAATTAGCTTAAATAATACAAGTTCACTTTCAAATTACGACATGTTTAACATCCGACACTCTTAAATTTGAGCTGATAGTACAATACATATCGGTCGTGATAGTTTTAGCTGTCATGAGAGTATTTTTTTGTGATGACCGTAAATAGCGTTGTTACGGTGACACCTAGGGAAGAATAGATTAAGTTATTTAATTCTTTTGTTCTATTCACAATCCAGTGATTCGAACCTTGATTAACAAAGCAGCGTCATTATTTTCCCCTATTATGATTGTTGAGTTAATCGACAATCGACACGACTCTGTGTTGCCTTTTCCTTTTTCGTATTCTTTTAATCAAATGGAAAATCGGAAACGCGATATAGAGTCGTGTCGACTGTCGATCGACTCTTGAATCATAACAGTGTTACGATGGCGCCTAGAGTGTAATAGAACAAGTTAAATTAATAGCTCAATGTTTTACTGTACTAAAATGGAATTTTCCATGATAAAACTGTTCTAATTGTTTCTACACTATTCTTACTGAAAAAGTCATGAACTTTCTAGAAGTTTGGTTTGTGTATATAAAAAGGCGAACGGAGTCGAATTGGATTATTAGTATTTGGTAAGCGATAGTGTAATGAACACCACTACCTACTGAAAGTTTCGATTTGTCGCAGTTAATGGCTGCTATGAAGCAGATGATGGCGCAACAAGGAGAGCAGTCAAACCTCGAAGTGAAACAATTAAACGAGCGACAGTTGGAGGCAATGAAACAACAAGACTAGCGACAGTTGGAGACTATAAACCAGTCAAACCAAGAAATGAAACACCAGATGGAGGAATAAGGAGAGGAAATTAAAGACCAAATTACAGATGGTCATAAGAGAATCGACGATAAACTTCTCGAATTATATACTAACATACTCTGTACTAAAAGGTTGATGAAAAATTAGAATCGAAGGTTCGACAAGTTGTGGAAATTTCAACGTTTCGAGAAAGAATTGACTGATGTCAAGGCAAGTGGAACAACGAGGCAAGTGGTACAGACCGTTCAATCAGTTAAGTTAAAACCACCAAACTTCGACGGAACAACATCTTTCGGCATTTTCAAATTTCGATTTGAGACGGCGGCCAAGTGTCCCTTAAAGGTGAAGCAGCGGAGGCTTTACAAACCATTCCAGAAAAGGATCGCAACAGCTGTTTTGAAATTATGAAGGCACTGGGGAGGAGAATCGCTTCAGGAATTTTCAACAGTAATCGAGCGACTAGTGCATCTAGCACATAACAATACGTCGGCCTATTATATGGAAAGGCTAAAAAATTGACGCATTCATTGACGGCATTCGAGTTCCAGAGACCTGCAAGGCAGTGATGTTGTCACCTAAAGCCACCTTCGCCGAAACCATCGCTTGTGCGTTGACAAATGAAATTGCACAAGCCATCACCAAACCGTCAATGAAAATACGCCGAGTGGAAATCGACACCAGCATAAACACAGAGCGATCAGCACCAAGAACCGGGACGGAAGTGGCAAAATCAGATGTTGGGCATGTGATACAATCGGTTACATCTCTAGGGACTGCTGGGAAACAAGAAGAAAACGGGGAAGATAACCATCTCCTATGTAGCAACGACCAAGCGGAGCACAAGCAGTGGCCAAACAAGAGAGCCAAATGAAGACGAAGTCGTTAAACTTGAAAGATTCAGCTTAAAGGGGCAGAAGCTGACTTCCACAACCAATTGCCCATAACGAAGAAGATTAATTTGTTGTTAGAAGTTGATTTTTTCATAATCATAAGTTCATCAGTTCGAAATTGGATTAAATTCTCTTACAATCTTCGGAACATATTAAAATCATATAAATTAAAATTGATTGCCCATAACCTCCATCCGCGTTTCGAAAGTAGCAAGAGGCGGCAACAGCCTAACCATCAAAGGCGACCTTGATGGCACGAACTAAATCATCATCCTGGATACGGGAGCAAATCTCCCGATTGTCCGTAAAGATCTGATCTATGGAGGTATACAAACAGCTAATGGATTGAAGTTACAAACGGCAACTGGAAATAGTTCAATAATAAAAGGCAAAACGATCGTGAAAATAAAGATCGGAAGAACTATTTTCCAACACGAAGTGCTGATTGCAGATATTGTGGACAAAGTCATTTTGGGGATGGACTTCATGAGGGTGAATGGCTTCGTGTTGGATTTTGGACGAGCGGTATTGAGTAGCGAGAACACCGAGCTGCCACTTAAATTCAACGGTATGGATGCTACAGTAAGGCGATTAACAGTCATCCATCGCCAAGAGCTGCCATTGAAGTCCGAAACAATTGTGGAGGAAACCAATAAACATCAGGTGAAACTGTTACTGGATAAAAAGTGCATGGTTGAGCGGAAGATTTGATGAAAGGCGGCTGAAACGGAGCTGCGTTCCACAATTGAAGAAGAGTTCGTCGCCGAAACTACAACCTGTGTGGACGGCACCCTACAGGACCAGGAAAGAACAAGTAGGTAAACCGAAAGTGGTGCTTTTAGACAGTTTTTACCCTGTACAGAGATGATGTTCAGGACGAACAGGCTTAGGTGAGGGGTTCTGTATCACGGTGACACCTAGGGTGTAATGGAACAAGTTAAATTAATAGCCCAATGTTTCACTGTACTAAAATATAATTTCACATGTCAAAACTGTTCTAAATGTTTCTACACTATTCTTATTGGAAAATTCATGCACTGTCTAGAAGTTTTGTTTGTGTGTATAAAAAAGCGAACGGAGTCGAATTGGATTATTAGTATTTGGCAAGTGATAGCGTAAAGATTAAAAAAGTGATAAAAAAAGTTGCTAATAAATTGAATTGTTTTGTTTTATTCATAATCCAGTGATACGAACCTTGATTGACAGAGCAGAAACGTAACAATAGGGGTGATTGTTACGGTGACATCTATGGTAGAATAGAATAAATTATTTAATAGCGAAAATATGACCGTTCTAAAATGGAAATTTTCTATGCTATAACTGGTTTTAATGTTACCAGACTTCTTACTGAAAAAATCATGAAATTTCTAGAAGTTTTGTTTGGGTACATAAAAAGTGAACGAGATCGAATTGGATTACTAGTATGTATTTGGAAAGCGTCAGTGTAAAGATTAAAAAGTGACTTAGTGCGATATAAAAGTTATAAGTGAACAGTAAAATTGTGTTGAATTAATTTTGTGCTATTCAATAAATAAATTCGTTTGGGAAAAATTGAAGTGTTTTATTTTATTTATAAACCAGTGATTTGAACGTAACATTATTGTTACGTTATTTGCCTTGTCAATCTAGGTTCGAATCGCTGGATTGTGAATAAAACAAATCACTTCAATTAATCACAAACGAATTTTATTTATTGAGCACAAAAATTAATACAACACAATTTATTAACAAAAATTCACAAAATCACTTTTTATAATTTTCGCACTATTTGACTGTTCACTTTTTAGTCTTTACACTAAACAAATTTAGTAGCATATCCATAAGAGTTTACATGAAATTTTTCAAACTTTTTATGATAAAAAACGTAAACAGAAACAAAACACCGACCTAAAACACGATCATCAAAAAAAAAAAAAAACAACGAAAAAGAGAGTTTTTCAAATATGTAATAATTTTTCATTTAACGTTTGGTTAAATTTTCCTTTTCAAAATTTCATTTTAAAATAATCTACAAAACCGTACGACAAAATCCCAATTGGCTTTATAATGTTTTTCTTAATGTTACAACCCCAAATCTTGCAACCGTTCTAATTTTCCCGTTTCCAGAATTTAAGTAGCAGCTGCCGAAGCAAAGCCCATTGGTGATATTTCTATATTTAGCCAGCGTTAAGAATCGAAAGAGTCCAACATTCTTTAACATCACTTTGTTCGTTTATTCCTTATTGGAAGCACGGCACCACTACAAAAAACTTTTGACAAACAATTATTTTGTAAGTTGAACTGATTAAAATAAAATTGCAATTTCAATTATATTAAATAATATGTACTTCAAACTCAGCCAAGATTTTTCCAAGACTTCTAGAATAATATATTTGTATTATTACATTCATTACAATTACTTACACAAAAAAATCGAGCGGATTTAAAACGTTTTTTATTGAAACGCGGTGGTTTTATGTAGATACGTGTCTGAGGTATCATATTCGAAATACGATGGTTTTAAGGTTACTATCAGAAGAATTCATTTTTTTTTATTTTATTGTAGACGAAACAATTAAATGTTATTTAATTCGTTGTATAAAGCATTTAATTATTAATATAAATAATAGTTTGTTAGGAATGTGTAAAATTATATTGTTTTCTTGATTATAACGGAAATAGCTGAATACTTAACACTCTACCATTAAATTTCCCCATGTCTTCATAAAGTGGAGAAAATTGTAAAATAGTTTCAATGTATTCTATTAAATTTAATTCTACTTACAATATCATTCCCCCTAATGGTGTGTAATGAAACACCATCATCCCTTAGTCTTGTTCGCCTCATTAATTGAAACCCAGCGGACGATGTATTTGGTTTAACACAGCGTGGTGCAGAATCAGCACGCCGAAAGTACCCAGTAAATTTAACTAATTCATATGTTGTCGGTTCGGATCGCGACCCAGCACGTGCCATTCTATAAAATGAATAAAACAGATATGATTATATTATTCTAAGCAAAAATGTATAATGTATGTGTCCCCTTACCTTATTGTAAAATTTCTTTTATCACCCGCCAACATTGAATCAATTTTTTCCTCTTCCTCTTGTGACCGTGGTTGTGTATCTTCATCATCATCAAATAATGAATCTATATCGGTTGGCACAATTTGTTTTTTAACTGTTGCATGATCCTCCGGATGAATAAAATTAAATATACTTTGTCCAAGCAAATCAGTCTACAAGAAATGTAATAGACAGAAATTAATAATTTAAAAGTAGTTTTAAGAATGTCACTTTATATTATACATTAAAAAAATTAAAAAGGAAAGCTTTCTATTCAAATATAAATAAATAATTTATTAATGCCCGTTATTGAAAACAATATTTTAAGATGTATTTTTATGTTATGCACACGAATACATAACATTATTATATTTTATCATAACTAAGTTTTCTTTATGCATTTTTTGATTCATATTTTCATCTTTCGCCTTTCAAAATAAAACAAACAAAAGCAAACGCAACCAATATGTATACATAGAAAAACTATAGAAAATTGATTATTGACACGAAATCACGAATTAAAAATAAAATCATATAAATATGGAAAATTGTCACGCAGCGCATTTATTTTTTAAAATTTTCAAACAAACAACAACAACAATACATAATTGATTAGATAATTTCACTAATTGTTATTTAAACAAAAAATGCATTAATATTAAATAAATTGTACACATCTTACTTCACAATGTCCCAGATGACTTTCAATGCTGTGTGAAACGAGGACAATTTCACCGCGGCAGGTAACTGTTAGAAAAAATCCTTCCATCATTTTGAGAAATCCATCGACGCCATTTTCATTTAAATTGGGTTTAAATGAATTAAAAACTGTAACGACAAAAAAAAAAAAATTTATTGTTGTTGCGATGATTCATGAGCTTTTTGTATTTTCGATATAAGCACGACTTTAACTATACGTTGGAGCTTCTAATTCGATACACAGGACCAAGATAATTGATACACGCACTAACAAAATAGTAACTGCAGATCACAAGCAAAACAGTAACTACAAATTTCGTTCACCCTCCCCCCCCCCCCCCCCTCCACTCAAACACAATTTTTTTTTTCTTTTTTTGAACAAGTAAAGCTTTCAGTTAAAAACTTATTTCTTCCTATTGTCGAGCCTCGCATCAATTAAAAGTATTTGATTTCGAGTGTAGTGCTGATCACCCATGGAAGTAAAACATACGAGGGGACTAACAAAACTTCGCTTAGTTGACCAGAAAAAAAACAAAAAATTTTTTTTTCGTATTTATTCTTAATCTTCGTTTTTTTTATCTTCTCTACATAATCGCCATTGATTTCAATGAATTTCTTAAGCCTATAGATCCACTTCTCAAAACAGTCTTCCAAATCTTGCTTCTTAAGCTTATAATGTTCAGCATTAACCGCATCAATTATCTCCGCGTTACTGTTAAAGACCTTTCCCTTCAATTTTTTTTTACTTTTTGGAAATAACCAGAAATCACAAGGTGCTAGATCCGGGGAATATGGTGCTGGTCGTATTTCTTCGATGCCAGAGATTACAATAAAGTTACTCGTTATTTTAGCAGTGTGAGCTGGCATGATGTAAAAAGTAATGCCGCAAATCCTCTTTCTTCCGGTGTTCCAACGAATTTTTGAAAACTTTTGTTAAGCAGTCTTCGTTATACCATTTTGCAGTTACCGTCTAACCATTTTCCAGGGGAATAGCAGCTACAATTTTTGATCGGGTGAGATAAACTGGCATCATTATTTTTGTTGCTGATTTTTGTTGCCTAGCTTTTACGGGTGGGTTTGCTCCTGTTGGGCTCCATACCATGGACTGTTGTTTGGTTTCCGGATCATACTTGTAGAACCAAGACTCGTCACCAGTAACGACTTTACTAAAGTTACTAGACTGCCCATTTTTGAATTTATTTAAGAAAGATTTAGCAAAATGCACACGAGCCTCTTTGTGGGCCTCATTTAAAATTCGTGGAACCCATCGAGCACATTTCCTCGTGTATCCCACCCAGATGATTACTTAATATTCGCGATACAGCCATGGCATTCAAGGCCAATTCGTCGGCAATAATTTCTTGTGTCAATCGTGGATCTTCGTCAACTTTGGACTTCACCAGAGCCACAGTGGTGTCATCAGTGGAAGATTTTGGCCGACTTTCTCGGGGCTCTTCCTCTACAGAAAAATGTCCCCTCTGGAATCTTTGAAAGCACTTGGAAGTAGTCTGTAGAGACGGTACAATCGTTCCATATGCAATTTGGCATTCATTGAATATTTGTAGTGGCATTAGTTTACGTCGAAAACCGAAGAGAATCACAGCGAATTTCTGTTTGCGTTGGTGGTGGAATTTCGTTTGATCCATTCTCAGCTATTTTGCGTTTTCTCGTCTCCATTTTAATCGATCGGTTTGAAATTTTGAATGAAGTCTCATAAAACAATTGCAAAGGATTTGGTATTTTTTGTTTTTTTAAAAAAAGATTTAAGAGTCGCCAACTAAGCTAACTTTTGTTAGTCCCCTCGTAAATAACCTTGAATAATTTCGAATAACGTAGGAAATCGATGAAATATCGAAATTTCGGAATAATCTCGAAAAATCTACTAAATATCAAAATTCAGATTTATATCTGTAACTCTGCAAGTTCTCACAACTCAAAGCTAAGCGCAGAACTTTGTCATACAAAATTAGATAGAAATATCGAAAAACTTGATAAATCTAGAATATACCGCGGAACAATCCCGATTACTCCAGAAAAGTTCGAATAATTTCTATATTACGTGAATCTTGTCGGTTGATCTCGAACACGTTCAATTATATCGAAAAATCTGAATGTTAATGAATAATTTGGGAAACTCTGTAAAAATTTAGTAAAAATCGTGTAAATATCGAATTATTTGTCAAGTAACCAAATGTTACTAATACTATTAAGCAAAATGCTACTAGGCAAGTAACCAATAATTATGGAACCCTTAAATGGTGTTGGAATAATCTCGTAAATCTCGAATAACCTGATTGTTAACACCGAATAACGAGTTTATTTTTATTTACCGTTTACCGGTACCTAATCAAAAAATCCGTTAAATGAGAAACTAAATGTGGAACAAACGAGTTTGTCAGCCGGATGTTTGGGTACCACAGAAAGTGAAAATAATTTGTTTGATCGATAAAATGCTTGTTCCTCAATGCAAAGTCGTCACGTGTGTGAACCATTTTTAGACAGAATATAACCTAAAGGAGAAACGACTTTGGCTATTGACAAAACTAATTTGAATGGTTAAGAAACGTGGCGACTTTATTTTCATTTCTATTTAGTTTTTTCAACTAATTCACTACTTCACATCAATTTTTATCAAACATACAGCAATGGCTGTATGAAACCACGGGGATGACAACCTCAGCCTTGCTGGAAAATTCACACTCTTCGGAGTACAGACCCATGGATTGTGCGAGGGAGGGACAGCTTTTTTTATTGGTTTGATGTTGTTCTGGTTGTTTATTGTAAATAAACAGATGTTTTTCTTCCAATATTGGTAAGTTAAACTGAAGTGCCTTTGTGAATTGGCCGGGATGATGCTGGTTGTTGTAAAAATTCTGGACAATTGCACCAAATTTTGTGTTTTAATAATTCTCCATAACCCACGATTTGCATAATCAGCTGGGTTTAACTTGGTTGGCGCGTGTCGTCAATGATTACCTGGCAACTAGTCGATGATGAAGCTGGTTCTGTTGGCTACAAAGCAATTACATTTTCTCGGGACATCAGAGAGCCATGATAAACCGATATTGGAGTCAGTTCAAGTGTATAACGTATGTACGGGTGCTTTAAAGATACCAGCAACCTTGTGAGGCAATTTAGTTTTAAGGGAGAGTACAGCCCCACAAAGCTCCAGACGAGGAATGGACAACTGGTTTAATGGAGAAACTTTTGTCTTTGCAGCTACTAGATCTCGAGTAAACGAATGCTGAATACGAATTTTCATGCGCATTTTCTATGAATCGACTACATGTGTAGGAATCGTGGGATGCGTTTAGCCGTTAGACAGGTAAGTTGATTTCTGACGGCGGACCAAGCTCAAAAAATGTCATCGAGAATGAAGTGGATCGAATATTTTGCCGCATTCCGATAATAAACTTCTTTTAGTCAGTTGGTTAGCACTTACTTCCGGCACACTGATGGTGAAAACATTTTCGTTTGTCAACCAACAGATTCCCAGCGTCATAACGTAAATCTCAGTTTATTGTTGATAAAATGGTTGATATTCCTCTATATGTTTCAGTAGCCTCTTCTATGGAATCGTCGCCTGTCAACAAGTCATCTACATAAAAATCAGAGCTAAAAATATTTCTGCTGTCTATAGCTGCTTGATGTAACGGTCTAATATCAAAATACGCTGCACAGGTCAAACCATATGTGATAATTTTTAATTTGAAGTGCTGTATTTCTTCATGAGGATTTTCACGCCATACGATTCTTTGGAAATTTTGATGCTTAGGTATGGCATGCTTTTTAAAAGAAATTGCTGTTTTTTATAAACACTTCTTCTCCGGGAATATGCAATATATGACCAAGTTCTTGATATTCCCTCATGAATTGAATGTATTGCACTTTGAGATTTTTATCTCAAGTACTCTCTGACTGCAATAAATTTTCTTTAAAATGCAATTCTACAATATAACGACCATTTGCATATTGATGTGTTCTAGAGAAATGTTTTTCGCATTCATCTTCTTTGGTAGGTATTTAGAGTGAGCTTTTTTCGACCTCCCAACTTGGCAATTGTATCTGTATATTCAGCAATCACCCAAACGAATGATCTATCTGGTTTGAGATTTGGTTTTATTGGTATTCGTCTCTCCTTTACTAAGTCGTAGAATCATTTCTAAAGGATTTGGATCGTGAAAATAAGGGTCAGCAAGACAAAATTCGTTAAATCGATTGGCATCCTTCTGGTGTAGTAGAATTGCATGTGATAGTAAAAATGCCGTTAGGCTTTTTAGTATCAGTGCATCGACTACCATAAAAAGTTTGTAATCATATCTGTAGGATAATTTGATAGCGCTCTGGTCTTACCTGCAGAAATTGAAGCCAGCCCATTAAGAGCAATTTTTTTATTTTTTTTGCAAAAGGGTGGGTGTTCGTTGCACAGAGCGCGACCATTGAGGCCTATTGTGCATTCCTAGAGATTCCAACGTGAAATGTAGGTCTATATCTTTGATAAACACCGCTACCTGATGCATATCCAGTGGGTCGGCGTTAGGCCACTGGATTATGTACGCATTGAGGAACTTGACTCTTTTTAGGATATAACATCACATGTGAATAGTAGGTGTTCCGATGTCTCCTTACCGCAGTCACAGAATCTGCACTGGTCCGTAAGGGAGCTTCCCATTTTATGTAGATGGCCGTTAAAAGGGCCGTGCCCTGTTAAAAACCAGGAAACCAGGTAAGGGATCTTAGGGATTGGCGACGTATAATATTATAACTAAATAATTTCTTGGCCTGTTTCAGCCCAATGGAGGACTCCCTCTATATTGCTCCCATTTTTGCACATCGGTCTGCTGCCTCATTTCCTCTAATGGTGGAGTGGCCAGGAGACCACAAAAGGGTGACTTTGTTTGCTGTACCCAGTTCTAATTCATTATAGTAGCAGCTCCAGATCAATTTCGAGTTGAACACTGAAGCTCCTTAGGCTAGCAAAGCCGCCTGGCTGTCCGAGATTATATAGATCTCGGTCTTCTTATATTTCTTTTTGAGACATTGAAGCACACATACCTCAATAGCAAAAGTCTCTGCCTGAAAAACTGTGGGGGTGCTACCCAGTGGTATGCATAGTTCTAGGTCGGGCCCGACTATCCCTGCACCGGTACCCCGTCTGTTTTTGATCTATCCGTATACCATACCGGAGCATGGCGGGAGAGGGACGAGACAATATTCTCTACCAGTGCTCTATCCGGCAAACTAATAGTAAAATTCCTCCGACAGTCGATTGTCTTTACCATCAAATCCGATAGTTGGATCAATTCCTCCCTAAAAATTTAATTTATGTAGGATACTGTTGTGTCCTGGCCTTATGGTTTTAATTTTGGCTATAATTTTTAGGCTCAGACCTCTTGAACCGGCTACTTTTTTAATGTGGTGAGAGCCCCAGTATTCTCTCAAGGGCAGCTGTTGAACAAGTCCTCATTGCTCCAGTTGCACCCACACAGATTAACCTCTGGATCTTGTCCAGTATTCTCCGTGCACCAGTCTGCTCCGTCTTTGGCCACCACACAAACGCCGCGTAAGAGACCATATGTCTTATGACGGCCCGGTAGAGCCAAACCAACATTTGTTGGCCCGGTCCCCACGTTTTGCCAATCATTCTTTGGCAGGTGAAGTAGGCCTTATTCGCCTTGTTTGGGATATGATTTAAGTGGGGATTCCATGGCAATTTCTGATCAAGTACGACACCCAGATATTTTACCTTCGTTGACAGTTGGAGAGTTACTTCCCCCCCCCCCCCCCCAGGGCTATCGGCGGGAGGACAGTTTTCCTCCGGTTAGTAAAGAGAGTGCAGTTGACCTTGTTAGGATTTACCGTAGATAACAGCTATACAAACATGCTTACGTTTTAACCCCAACATTCTTGTAAGAGTTTCAGTTATAAAGATGGATTCTGAACCTGCGCATGATTACAGTTGGTAATATCGTTTCTGTGTTCTTCTTGTGTGGTGCTTCTCCTTACATTTAAAGCTGAGTGTTCAAGATTCAAGCAATTAAGACACAATTGTTTTTTTTTTAGTAAAGCCCTTACGAAATTCGAAATAAGCATTTAATTTTGGTTGTGGCTACAAGTGCTTGTTGCGGAAAACTTTTGTGTGGTTTGATGTTCAAATTAAAGCAGTCCAACGTATCACATCTTGGATGAAGAAAATTTAAAAACTCATCTACACTTGGAATATCCGAATGTAATGCCCATTTTTGCTTGGTATCGTCATCCGTTTTATTTAATAACAAGTAAAGCATCCAAAAGCTTTTAGATCTCGGAGCAGCTCGTCTGAGGTTTCCATCAGTGTTCTGAGAGAACTTGATGAGGCATATTGAATACTGGATTGTCCAAAAAACGTTTTGATAATTGTGATAACTATAGTCCGTTTTTTATCGTATTGCGTCGGTAATTAAAAAATGCTTGATTAGTTGGGCTTCGCTTCCTTGTAGTAGTCGCTTTAGAAGTTGAAATTTGTGCACTTGTGATATTAACTCGTTGTTATGCACGGTACCCTTAAATAAGTTTTTGAAGGATGGCCATTCTGTGTATTCGTCGTTAAAAGGCGGAATATTAATTCCCGGCAGCTTCACTTCGTAATTACTATTGGTTTTATTAAGCATTGAATCGAAGTACGCCCTTTGCCATAAGATTACATGTCATGTAATCTGCTGTCGAGATCATCATTGATTATATTATCAGCGGGTTTCCAGTTATTTATCTCTCGTGTCATGGCGGCAATAATAACAGTTCATATTCTACGCTGTAAAACTCGTTCCAACATGAACTTAATTTAAGAGATCTAGCTTCAAGCTGGTCTGGATGAAAAAAAGAACGTTGACGTTCAATAAAAATATTCACAAATTCACTGTTAAGTATTCACCATTTACATCGATAGTCTGATTGGTTTAATCACTTATAATGCTTTATCAAATTGCTAAACTTACAGTATCGGTAAAAGAATTTTTGGTATAAACAGAACAAGCTTTTGGTAACAGTTCCACTGTTTCTTCGTATTACTTCCGCTTAACACAAAATTTTGAAAGCACGAAATATTTTGTAGTTTCCTTCGATTTCGTGTTATCCGATTTCTACTATAGTTGAATGATGGCGTGATATGAAAATCGGTTACTAATCATTTGCTCCTCCTGATTGAATTCACTGAAGGAAAGTGTTAAAACAGTTTTTAATTCACATAATTCCCGTTAGATGCTTAACGCCCCTTAATCGATAAACATAAAACGTACTCATTATTTTAATTGAGCTACCAAAACCATTACGATCACGTTTACAAATTTTGTGATTAATTTTTAACTGATGTCTTGCAGATGTAAATAAAATTTCTGGATTATGAATATTCTTGTGCAATTGATGACAACCAGTTCCAGAATTTATTCCCGTGAATAAAGTGCGTTGCAACATTTGCCAAACACAAATCGAGAAAACCTGTTCCTAATGAATAAGGAAATCTTTAAAACGTAGTTCTGTGGAAGATAGTGATACAAGAAAGCAAATTCAAAATGAAACTTGAAAATGAAATGAATTTTTTGCACGCAAAGAATCTAGAACGAGAGAACAAAGAACTACGGAAGAAATTAACCAGCACAGAAGAAATTATTGCCGTATTGAGCAATGAAGTTTGAACTCTAAGATTAGAGAGTGAAGATCTAAAAGAGAATCTAAACATTGATGTGACACCAACTGATGAGAACACATCAGATGAAACCACATTCATTAATCTCACGCAACGAGTATCGTCGGGATGTTTCTCACGCAACGAGTATCGTCGGGATAAACGTGACACTTTTCGAAAATATTTCAAACTTTCCGACATTGTCGAATTTCTAGTTTCGATATTTTTTAAGCTTATTAAGTTTATCGTAAGTTAGAACTAAATCAACAAAAACAACAGAATATGCAAATAATTTTAAAACATTTATTTATTGTTTTAATTAAA
The DNA here is from genome assembly GCA_958295665.1 of Tipula vernalis. Classification (NCBI taxonomy): domain Eukaryota; kingdom Metazoa; phylum Arthropoda; class Insecta; order Diptera; family Tipulidae; genus Tipula; species Tipula vernalis. The sequence continues at coordinate 162,588,130 of OY282560.1, read as the reverse complement.
TTAAGTTTTATTTTATTCAAATCGAATTGTTTTATTTAACCAACAAAAAAAGCAAGCCAGATTAACCTACATAAATATACATCTATAATGTGAATTAATTAAAAAAAGTGTGTGTGTCTGTTAAACCTCTCTAAAAGTTATACTTTTCACTTAATCAAATTGCCAAATTCGGAAGCTTACTGTTTATGATTCTCTTAAGAAAGTTCGTACCTTAAGCTTTTCCATATTTATCACGAATGCCAATATGATTTTTTGATAGGTTTATAAGCATGCCAAACCATTTGAAAAGCTTCTGCCTTTCACATGGTGAAATTGTCATATTTGTAAACTTACGATTTAGGTTTTTTTTTTAAGAAACTCCGTATCTTAAGATTTTCCATATTTATCACCAATGCCAGGTCTAACTTCACTTGTACTATTTTTTAGATTTTTCATTTTTTTCCCCATATTTTTCGGGATTGGATAATTTTGAGGGGTTTTATAGATAATTTTTAACCATGTATAGATTCGATTTTTCGCTGCTGATCATCAAAGGCTTGTGTTTTGAACTGGTCTAGCCGGTTTTCGCAGTAATAAGCCGGTCGCCGGTCGTACAGCTGATCAGCAGCACACATGGCCGGTTTTTAATGAAATTAAGTTAAATCATCATTTTTAATGTATCGAAGAAAATTCGATTTATCATTTTGTACCCGTAAAATCGAAATTTTTCGAAGTGGTCAAATAAAAATTTCGTTAATACTAAGTTGGTATATGAATGCAATGCATGAATTCCAAGAGTAAAGAAATTCAGTTCAACAAAGCGCGAAACAAAAATATTTTTATTTTATTTCACCAACAACTTTTTGAGAAAGCTGAATAAATGCTAAATTGGCTAAATGTTTGGAAGATCCATGATCAATTGATTAAAAAAGCGATATTGTACCAGGGTCCATAACATATATATTAAGAGATAGATACGTAAGATGATCATATTACAGATTCTAATACAACTCAATATAAAGCAGCAATTTCGAACAATTTTTAATAACATCAAAAATCTCCTCGAATCTGCAAACTTACAGAAAATCTCAAAGAACATTATCAACATTATCAAAAGTTTTGAATTAACTGTAATATCATGCGAGTAACATCAACGAGCAGGTGATCTCGAAAATCTCAAAAATTTCGAATTGTCTTCAATGTTAATCTCGAAAATATTGAATAATCTCGATATACCAAGCAACCCAATTCGCCCGTTCAAATTCAAAATATCCGGAATAATCCAAAATTATTTCATGGATAGTCTCAAATATTCTCAAAAAATGTTACCTATACGTTAATCAATACGCTCCAAATCTAACTTGACTTTAAATAACTCGATGCTAAGCAGATCACTACATAAATAACCTCGATAAATTCGAATAATGTGAAAATTCTAAAATAACATCGATAATTACAAAAAATTTGGAATTTCCCGAATCAGGATCCTGGGATAATCTTAAAAAATCAAGAAATCTCTATGAATCTCGAACAATCTGAAAGATATTATGCAGACATCGCAAGAATAATATCGAAAATATGGCTTTTGACTAAACCATTGTTAGAAAGTCAGACAAAGCAACTCATACTAAAACCCAGAAGCACAACTTACACTGAAACTCAGACAATCAAAGTCTTACTCAAACCGAGACGCAAAACTCAGACTTGAATTGTGACAATCAAACTGAAATTCAGAGAGTATAAGTTACAAATAGAAGACAAATAAGACAAATTCGCGACTTGTGTGACTGAAACACAGTTAGTGGCAATAGGAAAGTGAAACTTACTAAGAAAGTTTAGCTGAAACGAGTTACCCTGGCCGTTGTCAGCTCTCTGTTTTCCCTTACATCCTGGCGGAAGTGCTCCCCTTGCTCTTCACTATAGTCGCCTAAATTGTCAGGCAAGTAATCAAGATGGCAATACAAAAATTGGAGCTTTATGTTCATAAGACATCGTAACGCTCACTTCTGGTGTTTCCTAAGAAGTTTTCACAAACTTCTCTAAAACTGAACCAGGCAACTTTCTCATTTTTTTGTATAGTTGTAACGAAATTTTTGTCTTGAAATAGTTTTCGTATTTGAGGTCTGTAAGTTTTGGAAATTGTTGTTCTATGGCCGTGCCCGAATACTGTGATAATACCGTGATAAATAATAATTTATGACATTTACTTGAGAAATTTTCCCCTCCGCAAATATTTTTTATTTTTACTGCCCGAATTCAATAATAATTTTTGCGTGATAATTTCCCCGCCAATTTTTTTTAAACCAAATCAAATGAATCAAAATTCCGAAGTAAGCAAAATTATTATATGGACATTATCGTTGTAATGTAAAAATGCTTCGGGAATTAAAACTAAATTAATACGAGTATTATCAAGCGATTACATTACACACCGCGATCCCACATGAAACATTTAAAGCTTTTTAGGGTTTATTTCACAAAATTACAGATTTGTTATCACGCAAAATGCATGGATGGTAACTTGAGTTAGAACTCTTGGCTTTATTTTATTCCGGCTTACCAGTGAGAAAAACCGTAGAATGGTGGGAGCAGTAATAGAAATGCATAGCCAAACAGTTACAGAATCAATTATGTTCCAAGTTATCAAGTAGCCGAAGAGGTACACCTGTATTGAACAATGTAGTCAGAGCTTACGATGGGAATCATGTTTTTTCCTTCAAATTTATTTTGTTGGTTGCTATATCTAGTCAGTAATCACATTCCCTACTAAAATATTTCACATGGATATGTCACAATGTATCATAGGGAACGATTGTAATAATTCGAATGAGTGTGTTTTATGCCAAAAATTATTACGTGTGAATATTTAACATGGTATTCGAGCACGACCTATGTATTGGAAACATTGACATTTTTTATCTAATGCCTTCACATATTGCTTCATCAGCCCAAGTTTTATGTATAGTGGAGGTAAGAGAATTTTTGAGGGATCTAATAAAGGTTCTTCAATCACATTAGATTTTCTTGGCTGAAAACAGTCTCTTAGCGGGCACTGTTTTTTAACGTAATGGTTTTCTCGGTCTCTACTATTTCAGAGACATTTAAAACAAAGGTACTTCACAAATCCAGGCTGCTGCCCTAGCAGTTTTGTTATAATTTTTAATCTCTCCCATAGAGATTGAGTGGACTATTGGGACAGTGCCATATTTATTTCCATTGTACAGTAGTACCGCATTTAGGCTGAGTTTTGAGAAATCAAAGAATAGTCTCCAATCCTTAGGTTTGTAAATATTACATTATAGTTGTGCAATACACCAATGAAGTTTTCTTATCTTTGGTAAAGTGCTTCTTTCACGATAAATTGAAGATTTTGTTCCAGGGACTACCAAGTTTCGACTTTTCAGTTCACTAACTAAGTCTTCGGATGCGTCTTTTGGTAATGCATATCTCCTAATCAAATTATTGAGGTCATTCAGAGTGAATAATATTGGAGCTTTCTCTTCTTTAGGTGCAACATACTCGACTTAACTCACCTCCGTTTCATTTTCACTGCTGTAAAATTCTTCCCCGCTGTTCATTGTTTGAAAAACTTGAGTTGAAGTAATTGGACTTTACAGGTTTCGTCATTGTACATACATCTGCGTACTTTATATTTGATTCCTCTTTCGATAGAGGTTCTTTTCCATATTGCGGTTATTTTAAATTTGAGTTACTCTTATTATTCTTCCACTGCCTTAGTATAGTTGAACATGTATCGCATATAATATTTGAAGTCTACATATTTTCCTCAACGACTTCTATACCAAAACATTCGTGGTCTATATTTTTAGTCGAGTCAGATATAGTCTTCTGACATTTACCTATTTCAAATTTCCCACAAATGTACCAAAACACATTCGGCTCCCTATCACACCGATGTCTTCTTATAGCCAGCCGTATACTCCTCAAAACCCAAGTTGCCTACCCTTGAGGAGCTACCGTAGCATGGTGACAACGCCAGCGGGCCCGCTTTCCCATCCTGACCAGCCGCTGATACTGGGGTATCCCTCCCCTGTATCATAACATTTTTATGTGTGGTTGCCATGACGGCATGAAAGCCGTAACCGAGGGACTTAGCCGGATAATTAATTAGCTGTTGACACGTATTTTTTTTAGGATAATGAAGAGTCAGAAGTAAATTTGAACTACGGAATCCTTTCTTGCGGTTAAAAAAACTCCAGAAACGATATATCTGGAGTAAACGGTACAAAAATAGACTTTGGCATTTTTTGGGCCATTTTCACCGAAAATAGGGGTTTTGTGGAAAACTGATGGACGATGGAGCAAAACGAACATCGGATTCGCATTCTGCACATCAAAATACATAAGAATTGGCATGTCAGACCTCGGGTTCAGAATTTAATTTTTTGTGTCCCGGTATAATCACTTTATTATTATTTATATTGTGATTTTGGCTTTTAAAAAGTTAGAATTTATTTGGAAAAATTTATTTTTTGAAAACTGTGCTAGATTCCTGATAATTTGCTGTTTTATTTTGGTTTAAAAATACGGTGTTCGAACATCAATTTCGAAAAAAGGGTGACTGCAACTAAAAGTTGTTGTTGTGCTTATCGATTCGGACCATAATAATATCTGTTACACAAATAAAGCTCGGTGATAGAAACTCGACTAGACTCAAATAATCTCGAAAAGCTCGATAATCATAATATGCTCGAAAAATTCCAAATATTCACAAAGATCTGGAATAAAATTAGAATTCTAGAATAATCTTAAAAAAATCAATAAATCACTAACTATCTGTAACAAAAAGACATCTCAAAATGCTAAGCAATTCAAGCACAAAAAACATCTTTCTCGGAAAAATAACTGGAATACGTCGCATAATCTCGAAAATATCGAATAATTTCGATGCCAAAACACAAGCTTAAACCAAACATCTCAAAAATCTCGGATTCCAAGAGTAGCACCTAACCCAATCCTATACGCTTCTTAATTTCATCGAATAGTCTCAAAAAATCTATAAAACCTCGAATAATCTACGTAAGTGTCACAAATTCGAATCTTGATGATTGTTATTTGTCAGGGTCAATCAACCATTTCATTAACATATTTCGAACAAATCTTCGATCCGGTCAAAAAAATGAATACCAACGGTCGGTACCAATAACTAAGGTACGCATACCAACAATCAAATTCATGACGCCTCCAGAAAATTAATTTTGCGACGTTGCATCAGGAAGCAAAAAGATTTTTAATAAAAATAAAACTGAAATAAAATTTCTTTCATTCGAATAATAATTGAGTATCGCCCTCGAGAAATATGTAAGTCACAAGATGCAAGTTAACGTCAAAATTCGAGAAACTGGAATGATCCTTGTAAAGCCAATTTTTATGAAATTAACTTTATTTAAAAAATAAAAAAATCACAAAACCCGAATATCGAGATGCCTCCTGGTCTATCGTGTTTTCTCGTAATTGCTATTTTGAAAATTGCAGTTCTTGAAATTCGTAACTGGAAAGCTGAAATACGATTTACGCTTTTTTCTTAAATTGAATGGTGCTAGTGAATTTTAATGAAATTTGGCCAACCGGAAGTGGCGGGTTCCACGTGATACCGAATTTACAAAAAAACTATAAGAACAAAATTTGACAAAATTTGCTTAATAAGCTTCTCAAAATTCTCCATTTATAAAAGAAAGTCGGGTGTTGGCTAATTTCAATTGTTTTATCTGACGTTTATCTTTTTATTTACCTCTGGCCGGTCGGACCATTTTAGGAAGTTGGGAACCCTATTGTAAAGGGTCAGTTAAAAGGCCACCAAGCTACAATATTTTAAGGCGCCTCTTCACTTGGAGCATCTAGAAAAATTGTACAAGGTTGTTAGTTTGTACTTTAGATCATGAACAAACTATCATGATATTCTCAAGGTAGATGGACGAATAATTTGGCAAAGAAATTTAATTTGTGACAAAACTACTTGCTACAAATGTGAATTGTATGTACACATATGTAAATTCTTTCTATTTTTTCTAAACTTGTAAAGGGCAATCAAACCTTTTATAATTAGTTAGCTTTTAATCTATTATAATAAAACGAAATTAAAAATTCATTAGAGTTTTAATTGACTTTCTTAAGGTTCAAACAATGCTACAAAACAACGAATTAACCTTTTTTGATATAATTTTTTGATTTCATAGTAATCCATACCTTTTCAAAAATTTACTCTTTCCGTTTTGTAGAAATATTCTGAGTGCCTTAGGTATTTTATATGATTAAGGTTTCGATTAGGCATAAACAATTAAAGCCTTTCCAAATTTTTAATTGAAAATATAACAAAAACCATATCAACCAAATGCTTGAGTTGGGTATTGTAAAAATTACTTAGAATTTTCGAATAGAATTATTTTGTCATGATGTTATCAAGGTGCCACGAAAAATATAAATCAAAAATCCTGAATACGTAAAATATTTCCGAAATGATCAATTCTATCAAATTTTTTAAGACTTTTTGTATATTTTAGTGTGGCGGGTTCGAACGTCGTATATTGCTAAACTTCTCAGAATTTATATTTTTATATTTATATTTATTTATATTAGTATATCTTCTTAAAATCTTATCTTTTGACATTTTCTCTCCGAAAATGAAAATGATGGTATTACTGAAATGTGTTAATTGAAATTTAAACAAAAAATATTTTAGTAATTTATCCAAATTAAGTGTGAATATGTATTTATCTAAAATAAAATCTATATAGTCTCAAAATTTCAATTTTCATTGACAACAGACTGAAACTAGAAAAGTATCTTATCCTATACCACAAGATCCTAAAATTTTAAAATTTTCGAAATTGTGTATACCATATTGAATTTGTATGGATTTTAAAATTAAAATTGTCAATAACTCAAATTATTAGATTTGTTAGAGGCACAAATAAAAGAATCATTCTAAAGTTGAGTCTCACATAAATTCGTCTGAAAAAAAATTGAGATAAATGGGATTTCACATTCAATGAATAAATAACCTTTCATTTTCCGAGAAAATTCTGTTACTGAGGCACATTCATACATCCTATATACATATGTATATACATTTCCTTTGCAAAGAAAACGATTATCGATTATTGATATTTATTACGTAAATAAAAAATAATTAAGAAAAAATGGTAGACTACTTACTATAATTTATCCTAAGCCAGTGTGCTGCATAACGTAGTATAGCCGTTTTATCAACCCTTCGCTGTGATTCGGCCACATGTGGCACCATATTTGATAATTCCTGTATGGAACTATTCAGCTTATCTCGCCGATTTTTTTCGGCACGATTTCGAGCTTCTCGTCCATTGCTGCAAAAATACAAACAAAAAATCGAGATAAGAAATAGTTTTGTTGACATCCACTATATGGATTAAACTGTAAACATTATATATAGGTATATAAATTACTAAGTATATGCTCGTTCGTTTTAAGTACAAAAATAATAAATTTCCATTAGACAACATTCGATTGAGCAACAATGTTTTGTATCGTTAAGAAAAAATTGTAAACTAAGTGTTATCACTATTACTGCCTATCACTAGTGAATGTTAATTGATATTATGTAGACGCATGGTACACGCTCCCAAAGCTTTCTTGACTCGAATCGCGTAATGTGTAAGTTGGTTTATCCATTAGTTCAATAAAGGGCGATAATAAATCGCGGTGTTTGCAAATTTTTAGGAAATTCTGTTGAACTTTAACACAACAAATTAAATTTTTAACTAAAATTGTTATTTACTCGTATACCCAAAATCTTAAGATGAGTTTCAGTATCCATGGAAATAACCTGATACAGTTACAAAAGCAAACTTGAGTAGAAAACGATCGACTTTTACATGAATACGATATTTCAGATGATCAATTTAGTAAATGATTATCTCTAGATCGAGATCAAAAGTCGAGTGATTTTAAGATCAAGTGATCAACGTTAAATTGATAATATTATTTATATTAAAATTTATAAATATCAATTAATACTTTTAGTTAACAGAATTGAATAATTTCTTTAAAATTATTGAATTTTTATTTACTACTATAATCAATTTGAAGAGTTGAAAATAAGATAAGCTTGAACTTGGAATTTACCGAAATGCGGATTTTTCTTAATTATCAATATATCACTCCGGCCAAACAAGCACAAATTTAAGAAACAACAAACCCAAAATATATTTCTATCAGGAGTCCTACAACATTTCACCAGGTGGTAATTTCTGGTATGATTTTACCAAATTTTTGTGGCCATCACTGCCATCTATGTAATGTATATTGAATTAATGACCAAACGAATTGTAGTAAGCTTTTATTTCAATATGATCAGAATGCTGTTGTTATGAACATTTTATAAATTTTGGTTTAAATAAATCAAATATTACAAGAAAATGAAAACGATTTGCTTAAACGACATTCATATATGTTGAAATTCAAACATTTATGAAAATATTTCAGAAATCATACTTAAGAATTTATAACGTTTTCATTTAAAAACTGGTCTTAGGAAAAAAAGTGATTTCCCATAAACGACATTCTTAAACGACATTCATATACAGTAAGATATGGTGGCAATCGCTTCAGGTTAATGTGGTACAGTAAATTTTGGTCATAATCCCGGTATCAGGTTCGTCGTAAAAACGACACGAGACGTTGACAACGTATTCAAGTTGAGACCTGACGTTGGCAAATCACATCTTTCCAACGAAAGTAACCCCTAGGTCTTTAATCTCGAATACTTTTTGGAAAAGTATACCTTAATAAATATTAATTTGATATTGTTGCACAACAGGGTTAACTTTCCGATGGAACCGAATCTGTATAATCTGTTCCAACGTTTTACAATGACTGATGGAGTCAAAGAATTTCGCAAAGTCCGTATACACCACATCAACTTGCTTATGCTTTTCAATTTCTTTAATGGTGTTGCTGATGATTTCAATAAAGTTTGATGATGTTGATCTTTTTGGTATAAAACCATGCTGAGACTGTGACATGAATCGAGAAACCAATGATCTGAATGAGTTGCATAATACTAGCCCAAATAATTTGGGTATTGAAGATATTGAGGAAATTCCTCTGTAACACGGAACATCATTTCTTGCTCCAGATTTGAAAATTGGTGTCACTCTGATTATTTTCCATTTCTTTGGAAATGTTGCTAGTTTTAAAGCCTGATTAAATAGAAGACACAGAGGAATAGCCAACCTTGTGAAATCTTTTAACAATGAAGCTGGAATGCCATCAGGACCACATCCATCTCCGAATACTTCTAAAGCTCGATGAACATCCTCTGTTCCAATCCGTGGTGTTAGTATGGTCACGTTGTTTTTACCTTTGTTTAGATTTACATACTTATCGATATCTTCAGGCTTATAAACAGATTGAAAAAACTCCGCAAACTTGTTTGATATAACCTACGCGTCACAAGATTTACGTTCTTTGAATGACATACACGCTGGGTAACCATTAAATTCAAATTTTTCTTTAAAAATCCCCAAAAATGTTTTGGATCTTTCCTTATTTGTTCCTTAATATGGCTGATGTAGTTCCTATACTTTATCTCATAGTACCTTTCGAAATATTGGTTACACGCAGTGAATATATGTTTGCTCTCCTCGGAACAGAATTTCAGATTTAGTTTGTAAGCCTTGTTTATTATTATGTTTATTAGTTTATTATCGTACCATGGGGGATATTTGTTTGGTTTGGCCACAGCCAACATTATTGCCGTTGCTTTCAAAAATTACTTCTAAGACTTTGTGATGAATATCTTTATTTACGAATGGAGATGGTGATTCATTTACTTTAAATAGATCTCTTTCTTTAGTAAAAAATCAGGTCTAAAATTCGGTCTAGACCGTTTTGGATCTCGAAAATTTGGCTTCGATTTATATCGAAAACAGTATCGATGAACAGACATTCTATTTCTGAACTCACGTTTAAAGGTAAAATTTCGTCCGTTTCTTCGTGATATGACCAGCTAATGGTTGGAAAATTAAAATTCCCCATGATTAAGATGGTATCAGATGGACTAGCAGCGTTGTTGATTTCCATTATTGTGTCACAGCAGGCGGTGTAAGATGAGATTGGTGAGCCAGGCGGAACATATGCAACATATATGAAGATTGACTTTTTGTTCATTGCAATTTTAACACATAATTGCTCGATGGACAGGTTGGATATTTCAACTAACTCATTCGATAATGATATATCGATAGCTATGAGTATTCCTATAAACCACATATTGGCTGGGAAAGAATTCAGAACTCAGGATCGGAAAAAGGGGTTTTAAAAAAAAATTGTGAAACTGAGTGGCTTTCGAAGACATTCTATTAGCATTTTGGTAATAAAATGACTGGTTTTCTACTTTTTTTGGCTTGGAAATTGGTGTAAAGTTCTTATGATGCAGGTTCTGTTAGTTAGTAAAGGTTAAAATTGGGTTTTGGCTGAGCTCAAGAGTACAGGTAATGATATGTAGTCGTAAAGCAGGCCTTTCACTTCTTTGGGGATATTTTGACGCACACACCTTCGTCAAGTTTCATTTTACTATTAATAAAATTTTCAAATTGTTGCTCTGTGACCGATTTTGCAATTCTACTCACAAAAAGCCACCGTCGTGGGGCTAAATGGCTTTAATTTCCTGGAAGGTCGACTGAATCGAATTATCTTTCTCAACGATATCCATTATTGGCGCTATAACGGGTGATGTAGGTGCTGTTGATGATGTAGTTAATTAATTTACTTTACATAACAACTAGAACCGCCTGTATCTAAATAGTATAAAAGCCTTTAATTTGAGATATTGGTTTTACAATATATTATGCGAGAAAGAACAAGAAAGTAAATTATTTACAAACATACTTTTGTCCATGACTAACGTATAGGTTATCATAAAATAGAGGACTTTAAAGCGTCGGCCTGGGAAATTGACCCATAAATTTTGTCGGAAAATGACTTTAAAGTCTTTTATAAAACGTTGACACCAACACTTTTTTGGCGGGCAATTTTTTTTCGCACGTTTCATTCATTCATTTTCATTAATTAATTAAACGATCATCTCATCTTGAATACTTAACTCTCAACGGAGGACCGCATGTCTGTGATGTACAACTGTTCGGTTTCCGGTTCAACAAAATTTAAGTAACGAATTGAATGAGAGCTTTTATACATAAGTTTGAACATAATTGTTCTGTCAAATATTTAATAATTCCATTGTGCTCTTTGAATTCAATTTCAAATATTCCGTAGGCTAATTTTCTTCTAGAAACCAAATACATAATTGTAAACTTGACAAAAAATATCTAAGTGGTATTTTTATCTGATTACTTTCATACAAATTAGTCTAACAGATGCAGTGAATTCCATTTTCCAATAAGAAGCAAATTGTGTAAATACTGTTCTTTCCTTAATAAAACGTAAATTTATTAATTTACAACGTTACTAAGTCATGTTTTATTCATTATATGCCAAATATTGCCGTTTACTTATCCGGCGGATTTTTGCAATATCAACATATTTCAATTCATAGAGAGTAGAAGAAATTCAAAATTAGCTAAATAATGCCTGACTATTGTAAGTAGTGATTGATGATGAATTTCAGGCCTCATAGTTTCAGCCTATTAGGCAAATTTAAGTCATTTTCCGTCAAATTAGCATGAGGGCCCGCAAAAACCTAAGCAGGTGGATTTTCATTACTTAAAGTTTTATTTTGGTAAAAATTGCAATAATGTTATTGTGAATCTCTTGTGTGAACTACTAAATTTGAATACATGGTTGATTGGAGTGTATACCGTTTTTACCGTACACCCTCTTTACATATAAGAAAATCGCAGGGCAGGAAAGGTTCTTAATGATGACAGAAACGGCCCGGTTACAGACACCTAGGAATAGCCAATAGTTAGTCATTTAAGACAATAAAATGACAATACGGATTCACGTTTATGAAGAAAATGATGAAACTGTAATGTGAACTAGAGTAGTTTAGAAGCCATTCATATTCCTCACTTCAACAAGCTGTGTTAGAGCTATAAAACACGAAAGAAATATTATGAAGCAAAACTCGTCGTTTATCCCATTACCGTCTGAGAAAATTAGTGAGTTAACTTAAATCAATCACGCTTTACTCTAAAAATCTTATAAGACTTCTAAATTCTATTAATTCGTCTCCCAATTTTTCTTAATTCTATAAATTCTTTATTTTCGAGAACTTCTGAAAATGTTTATATTTATGCTTTAGTTAAAACAAGCCTAACAAATTTAGTAGATTATATATTGTAAGTTCTGTAAATTTTCAAAATTTCCTAAACCATTTAAATCATAAGGTTTATTCTGGAAATCTTTCACAGTATTTTCCTTAGAAACAAATTCTCTCAATTCTTTAGTAATTTCCTTAAATATTGAAATTTTGTAATTTCTTTGTATTCTAAAAATTCTATACAATATATCAATCATATAAATTTTATAAATAGAACAAATTTCGTAAATTTTCAATTTCAGTGAAAGCTGTTGAAAATCTGTAATTTCAATAATCCTGAAAATTCTTAAATTACCTAAATTTTAAAAATTTCGTAAACTTCTTCTAATTCAATAAAACGTAACAATTTCATAAATTCTGAATTATCCTGTTTATTCTAGAAATTCTCTTAATTTTATAAATTCTGTGATTTCTAAGAATATTTTAAAATTTCGAAATTCTTTAATTTCTCTAAATTTTGTAAAATGCAATAAATTGTATATTCTGCGAATTTTTTGAAATTTTGTAAATTCTATCATTTGGTAGTGTAAATTCAATAAATTCTACATACTTGGCAAATTCTTTAAATATAATAAATTCTGTAAATTTTCTAAAATCTTTAAGATAAAAATTTGGCTCAATTCTGCAAATCTAATAAATTTCAGAAATTCCGTAGGATCAGCTTTTTCCTAAGTTAAACTCCAATATTTCGATAAGTCTTATAAATTGATAAATTGATTAAATTAGATATTCAAACAATTCTGTAAACCCTCCTAATTCTGTTAATCCTAACAGGTTTAAATATTCTGAAAATCTATAAATCAAATTATCTAAAGTTTCTAAATTTTCTAAGTTAATTAAATTCTTCGGTAAATTTTATAAACTCTTTAAATTCTATCAATTATATACATTTTCTAAATTCTACAAATTCTGAATATCAATTACAACGAATGTTACTATTTTTTTAAATTCCCTAAATTATACATTTTCGATAAATGTTGTAAATTCTTAAGGATACCTATCTAAATTTCACAAATATCCTGAAAACCCCTTACAATTATATAAAACCTATAAATTCTGAAATTTTCTGTTTTTTTACTTCTCAAATTTCATAATTTATTTAATGGGATTGGTTGGAATATCAGAACTTAAAAAATCTAACAAGTCTAAGTACCACTTCTCTCCATCCTCTAAATTCCCTAAATTTTAAAAGTCCTCTAAATTCTATAAATTCGGTAAATTCTAAAGTTATCTCAGGTATTCCTGATTATTCGACAGAAGAATCATATGAAAGAAATGAAGCAGTATTCTGACTATACAGACTTCACCGTGAAGTATGATAAACTAATCATTCGGTACTCTCTGAATTATGCTGAAAGTATCATAATCTACTCCGAAAGTATCACAACCTAACCTACTGGGAACGCTTTTTCTTTTTCAGAAGATTGGCCAAAAGTGTACAAATCGGACTGGCATACATTCTTAGATAAAGCTCACGGCAAATCCCTTTCCCATCCTTTCTAAGAAAAAGACAAGATATAGTCCTAATAAACGAATATCAGGAATTGAAAATTATCAAATTTGGAGGAGCTTTACATAGGGCAAAAGACAACACTCTAAATTATTAAACTGACAAAAGATAACTAAATTAAGGCTACATCTAATTAAGCCTACCTCCGTTTGGAGGAATCCAGTCAAGAGAGAGAAACGATTTAATAACAGGAAGCCGAATCACTTTTAGTAATAATTCCAATTTTCAACATCCAGCCCATGAAACGATCTTCTGATTAACGGTCAGATTGGTGGAATATTTTTTGTCAACCTTGGAAAAGCGAGTTTTGTTGCATAAAATAGCAATTCGCAACCAAAATACACGGGGTATCGAAGAAATGCAACCAAAAGTTTCAGGAAATTTTGCTAATTAGAAAATGATTTAATTTAGAAATTAAAGAATCTCAAGATCAAGAAAATTAGTTAGGAAAATGAGTTTTTAAGCAATTAATATTTTCTTTTAAATATCTTTCACTTGATTTGTTGAAAATTAGCCATCTACAATTACAGCTCCCATTATTTTGTTGAAATGGCTCAAAGCTATTATGTAAGCAATAATTCAGGTGAAATAAATCAATTTTTTTGAAATTTAGAAAATTATTTTATCCCGATCAACTCAAAATTCAATAAACTTATCGAAATATACATTTTTAAATTTTTATTAGAATTCAAAAAATCCTAAATGCAAAATTCCTAAATTAAAATAAATTGAGGTATGAAGGTTATTCGAATAACTAATTAAATGATTATATGAAATGTGAACCTAGAAAATTTAAATTTTAAGATTCAAAAATTTAAAACTAGAGGAATTAATAATTTAACAATTCACTAGAAAATTATATTTTGACAGCCTTTTTAAAGAATCGCAAATATTCGAGAATTTTGGTTTACAACGGCGCCACACCGGTTACAACAACCAAGATTTTCTGCACTTTTTCATTAATTTAAACCAAAAATATGCCGTGTTATATAAAAATATGCCAGCAATTTCCAAATTCTTCGCATTATTCCAACGGAAATCAACACGTTTCACTTCAACTGGCCCAGAAAATTGAATTTTAATTTCTTCGGTAATAAATCTGACAAAAAAAACTAAAATTCAATTTACCGCTAAAAAGGCAGTTCTTCTTTTCGTTTTCCTGGAAAAACTGGTTTTAGGAAAACTTTATTTCTATAATTCTTTAATTTCTAAACTAATCCAAAAGATTCTCTAAAGAAAGGGAAATTTTAATTTGAGTATAATTCGGCCATTCTACCCATTTTTGAGTGATAACCGAATTAATTAAGCGATCAATTGCTTGTAAATAATTGAAATATAGTTAACAATATTTCGTTAATGAGCCTTAATAACCCACTGTTGCGCGAATATTGCACTCCAAGGCTGAAAAAGGCTAAAAAATATGTTCTTACACCGGGTTACACACTGCACAATAAAAGCAAAAACATTCGTATTTCGTTCGTTGCAATATTTGAGCTGTTTGATTCATTTTATAAAATTCAGTTATTTTATACTTTTTTTAAGGCTCAAGCTATTCAGCAATCTAGTTCTACCGTGGACTATTAAATTTGAATACTGAATACAAAAACTATTATTAGCTCCTGACTTTGATTAGCTGATTTGGCCTAATTTACAACCTTCACAAAAATCTCAAGATCGAAAATACGACAATAACTTTATCGCATTAATATTAATTATCCTAATAATTCCAAGCAGTAGATACTAGTAGTTTTCATTTCTAATTAAATTTCTAACGTCAATTAACGTTAATTAATACTTTACAAAAAATTGTGTATTTCGGTAAAAATCGGACAAAAAACCATGGGATTAGTAAAAGTCTAGAAGAAATTAAAAAATTACTGGTTACTATATGGGTTTGTTTGTAAACCACTATTTCAAATGTTTCTTCTAATCATTTGTTGTTTTATGGGCTTGATCGGGTTTGGCATCCGACATCTATTTTCTAACTTGATTGTATGTATTTGGTTTCAATCTGACTTAACGCCGACGACTTAGATAGTTCACGTCATTTCGAAAAAGATTCCAACCCTAAAAGCTGTTCGGGCTGCCACACCAATCAGCTCTTTGCACGACTGTAAAACCTTGTAATTGTTGTTGTAATTTCAGAAATTTTGAAAATACGTACATCTAATGCTGTGTTTCTTATTTAAATCCGTAGATCGAGCAGATTTTGAAATCTGAAATCAGATTGATTTGGTCGATCTGAAATAAGAAACAGGGTTCAGATTTTTTAGATCAAAAAATATTTTTTTCATAATTTAATAAAATTATTTACCTTCGTTCACATAATAATTAAAATTTCCTTCTATTTCCATTTTAATAACGTTTGCAAAAAAAAAAAATAAGTGATGAGAAGACAGTTCTTTATGCGGTAATGTATGTATTTGAATTACATGAAGTTAGCTAAACTAAAACTAATCTGAGAAATCGGAATATTTTTACAAATCAAAAAAATCAATCTAATCAATCTGAAAATAAATAAGAAACAGCAAAAAAATTGATCAGATCGATCTGACCTGAAATAAGAAACAACGTTTTAGTACTCAGATCAATCAGATTGATTAGATCAGAAATAAGAAACACAGCTTAAATATATTTAAATCTTGAGAAAGTAAAACTTCCAGAACATTTTAATTAGACCCTAAAATCAGACTAAAATTTATTTGCAATTCGAACTATACAACAAATTTGACTGAAATTCGATTAAAAATTCGAATTTTGATTTTGGTTAACAAAACTTCTGAATTGTTAGAAAATTCAAAACTGAAGGCAGATGCCGTTTAATGTATAATTTAGTAAATAAATATTATTTCTAAAAAAGTTCACAAATTTTGAAAGTAACAAATAATAATATTTGAATGAGAAATAAATTTCTAATATTGTCACCGCATTTTATTTGAACTGCTTTATAAACATACACATATGTTTTGCAATTTTAAAAACAAAATTTGCCGAATTTTATTTATTTTTAACAGTTTTTAACGAAAACGTAATTACTTGTAACGTAATTACATATTCATACATATTCATGCGCACGGTTTAAATGGTAGCGCGAAATAATTAAGAACTACACTGTACATCGTAAAACAATTTTGTTATAAATGTTCCATTCGAGTTTCCAATAACAAATATGATTTACGTAGAATCATAATTCTGATAGTACGAGTAGCAACCTTGCGGCTACGTCTTCCGCTTATTTTTTAATATTTTCACGTTAAACAACTAAACTGTGATTTTATTTTTAATTAACATCCTAACCTAACTTATTAATATAAGTTAATTTAATCGAAATATTGCATGTTGAAGTGTGCATTAATTTTCACTCATTCTAATTGACACATTTCCATGAAACTTATAGATAAATTTAATTTTTTATTTTATTTTTTTTCGTATGAACATCCGGAATTACCGACATTCATTTTCCAAATAAACTTTTCAAAATATTAATTCTACAAAATGAATTATATGAATTTAAATAACTGACCTATGCCTTAAATATTATTATTAATTAATCTAACAAGTCGAACACGTTTTTACGAGTTTCTAGATATGACGTAAAGAGTGACGTTTGTTAATTTAACCAAATTTTTGCATGTTTGAGAGAGTACACTTGAAAACGCTATATTCGCATTTAGCTTTAAACATGCACCTATCCCTCGATTAACAGGGTACTTAATTAACGCGGATTTGATTTAACACAGTCAACGAATTGAGATAAAGTCTTGATTAACACGCACAGAAGTTTCGATTAACACGGTACTTGATTAACGCGGATTTGATTTAACATAGTCAATGAATTGAGACAAAGTCTTGATTAACACGCACAGAAGTTTCGATTAACACAGTTTTGAGTTAAACGGTAATTTGGCGGAACGTAATTACCGTGTTAATCGAGGGACAGGTGTACACGTTTTGGAATTTTCAAATCAATATAAAAATCTACTAAAAACCAAAATATAATTTCTGAAATTAGCCAAACGAATTTTACTATATGTTTAGGAGGGACTATTTAAATAATAAGCATAAAAATTAAATGCTCAACTTACCAATTTGTAAGAATTCTAGAGTACTTTTCCACCGGCATTTTTATCACACAAAAAAAACTTTTACTAAACTTTGCGCTATAAACGTTCTTAGCAGAATGTTTATACTTTATCGTCACATTATTTTTCCAATAAATACGTTTTGACTTGTGCATGCGCATTGAAAATAGTTCAAAGAAGGAATTTGTGAAAATTAAAATTAGCGTTAGATTTGTACGCTTTTTTAGCACACGATTGACGGAAGTACGTTACAAAACAAGCAGTTGCCGTTACTGTTTTCTAAAATACTATAAGTACACCACTTGTATACAATTTTTGGATAGTAAACATAAAAGTATCTTGACACTAAGTATCTTGTAACGGCCTAAAGACAGAACCACAACTCCGATTTGTTTATTTTGTCTAAATAACAAGAGAAGAATAATTACACGGGGAAATATCATAACGTGGACGGAGGGGACATTTTAATATCGACAGTATACACTCTACAACACTGTAATTCTCTTAAGGGTAGATTATATTAATGAATTGAATCATGACAAATTTGTTTAAAATCGATGTAGAGGTAAATAAAGAGTCTTAGGCTGAGGATATGAGACAGGAATTGTACTGATAGATATTGAACAGGCCTTCGATTCAATTTGGCTGGATGGTCTTATTTACAAATCATACAGCATAAAGTTTGATAAAAATTTAATGTAACAAACGGGTCAGAAATTACTGAAAAAACTTTTAGCTTAGAGAATGGTGTACAACAAGGTCAAATCCTTTCTTTATTCCACAAGCAATTAGAGAAATGGAAAATAAAAATTTACGTAAATAAATGAGAATCAATTTTACTAATTAGACGCAAATCATATAAATAGGGATATTGCTAAAAACTGGGAAAAGTTAGGTATAACGCTCGACAATAAAAAAAAAATTTCAAAAAACGTTAGTGTTTATTGCAAATTAAAAAAGCAAAACAATTGTTTGGATGTTTATCAAAGTTTTTATTTTCTAAACATCTGAACAAAAGAGTTAATATAGTTGGCTATCAATCGTTAATCCGTTCTTTATTAACATATGCATGCCCCATATGGTTTAATGTTAGTGCTTAGATGGAAAAGTTAAGGATATTTGAAAAACGCTATTTAAGAGCCGGTACCTACTCTCCAATATCGGCAAGCCGGATATAGGTACATTGAATACTATAAGAAAACATATATTAAAAGCTACATCAAACACTGAACACTCATACATCCAAATCATTCGAATTCGAAATAAATGAACCGGAATAATTTATGTTGCTGGACGGACAGAATTTGACTCAGTTCAGACGATTGTACGTCAATATTTTATCATATGCAGAGACGACCCAAAGAAAAAACAATTAGAATTGAAGACGAACTAATAAGATATAACATCATGTCTATCTGTAAGAACGATATTTTCTGTAAACAAAAAAACTATTCCGTCAGATCATGCCATTTATTAGAGAATTAAAAAAACCGTGAAAATTATTATGCGACTATTTTTAGGCTTTGCAGAAAAAATTGTGAGCTAGTTACCGCTTAGAGCCAGTAAACCGGCTAACAGAAATATATACTTTGACCGCAAATATTTGGAACTGTAAAATGATTTATCTGAAACTATATACTAAAAAGATAATTGCTGCTTAAACAGCTAGGCCAGCTAGGATTGAAATGTATATTTTCCTGGTGCAAATAACACTTTTAGGCTGATTTTTTCCTCGACATATTGTTCAACACATTTTGTGTCAAGTTCTAATCGTCTTCTTTCTTTTTTTGTATTTATGCAATATAAATTAATAAATTTAAAATAATTGGACAACCAATTTTAATTATTGAGGTTTATTGAAAATAAAACAAAAAGTCTTGAAATTGTATGGTTTGTTTGCTGAAACACGCATGTGTTGCAAATGGGCTACATTAAAATTATAATTGAAGCGACCACCCCTAACGACTGTGCAGTAATCCATCACTTATTAATAAATAGTTAAATATTTATTTTTCACCAGATTATGTATTACTCTTGACAATTTTTTACTAACAAAAAATTCAACTGAACTGTGACAACTCCCTGCAGACACCAGCTCAGAAAAGTTCTAGAGCAAAGCAATTATAACCCACATTTTGAAGTCCAAGAAATCTTGGAGAGGAAAACACAACTAGTGAATTACTAGAATTACTTGACTAGTGAAATTATCAAAATACCAAAATAATTTGGTATTAAAAAACTTGATTAATTTTTTTAAATTTATTTTGAATTTTTCAATAAGATGAACATTTTTATTTAATACCGTCAGTGTTCATTTATTGATTTGTATATATGTACTTGCAAACAAATTATTGGAGGATCGAACCTATTACTTCTATTTTAGTATGTTGTAAGACTACTACACAGTTACGTTGCAATGATGTTGACTCCGTAGTAAAAAGAAAACGGTTAAACAAAAAAATGAATTTTTTTGTACTAAATATTATAGGTGAGAAAATTGGCTAAAACAGGTTTGTGTATCTGATAATTTTATGTGTATTAAATTAAGTGTATTTATTATAATTAGACATCAGATTTAAAATGGTTTTACAAAATTATTTTTTTTTGAAATCGCACTCAACTCTCAAAGGGCCAATATCGACCATTGCCAACATTGGTGACAAAGATTTGGGTAGCAGATGGAGTAGTCCTCTATATTAAAAATTTTTAATCCATATGAATCATTCGTTTAATAAAAATTCTATAAAATTATTTTCTTTGATATACCGTTTGATCTGAATTAAATCAGTTTTCAATCATCTCATCAGGCTATAGCAGCGACTGAACTGCTAACTTATTAGATTACCCTGATTTTTTCATATATATTAGACTCAACCATGCACATGTAGTACTAGCGCATTTTAAAATTCCCATTAAAAACTTAAAAGAATAAATTAAGAAATTATTGGTGCTCATTATATATATATATTTTCTCATTTGCGTTTTGCCAATTTTGATTGTTTGCCATTTTACAACAACAACAAAACATACAATTTTTTTACAAATATCAACGATATTCGGCTAACATCATTTCAAAGTGCAGAGTAATACTTCGAAATTTTACAACACAAAAGGTAACAAAATTCGGCTTCAATTTTATTGTATTTAACGCTTACATGCGGATTCTATTTAAAACAATAGGTTATTCCGGAATAAGCCAGATAAATTCTTAAAATAATTATCTATGTGGCTAAATAACTTAATGTTCCAAACAGTAGCAATAACTAAGTTACCGTTAATCCTTATGTGCTTCACATTATCCGAATTGTTTATGATCGGAATAAGGCTGAAAGACCGAATGTCGAAAGGCCGAATGTCGAAAGGCCGAACGCCGGAAGGCCGAATGCCGAAAGGGTCGAAAGCCCGAATATCGAAAATCCGAATTTCGAAAGGCCGAATGTGTCGAAAGACCGAATAGATCGAAAGGCCGAATATCGAAAGGCCGAATGTATAAAGGCAGTTTGTGTCGAAATTGATTTTAATTTTTCATCTTTTTATTAATGAATATTATAAAAATATATATATTTTTATGAAAACCAAAATTTATACTTTTGTCAAAATTTTTGTATGAAAATGTTTAATAGTAAATCGCCTTAAATATTAAAATCTTCTTAGGTTTTTTTTTTGTTATATAACATTAATATGCTGATTTTTTAGCATGTATTTTCAGTTTATTTAAATCAATTTTCCTTAAAAAAATAAATTCAATGATTTTAAATATTGATTTCAATCAATTAAGTGAAGAAAAATTTAAATTCGGCCTTTTGACCCAATCGGCCTTTCTACACGTTCGGCCATTCGACCCCTTCGGCCTTTCGACATTCGGCCTTTCGACCCGTTTGGCCTTTACAAATTCGACCTTTCAACACTTTCGGCCTTCCGACTAAATCGGCCTTCCGACCCATTCGGCCATTCGATATTCGGCCTTCCGACATTCGGCCTTCCGGCATTCGGCCTTTCAACATCGAACGTTATGATCTACCTTTAGTACTTTTTGTTACATGTGTATCTAATTAGACACAATCTAATTAGAATACAATTTCTTTACAAATTATTTCAACATTTTTATTTTCAATTAAACTATTTACAATACACGTAGTAACTTAATTTGATGTAATTGCCTCAATTAATAACGGTGCTTATTGCCATTGTATTCGATTAGCTATTAGTATTACCATTTTATTTGATGCAAAACTTGCATAGAAATCGCTTTTCCGATCTAATAACAAATTAAATTTTATTCGAAACAATGGCTGCATCTAAATTCCGTTTCCGGCGCAAATAATATTTAAACTGTTTTCGAAGCAGGCTTATTGCGTAAAATGATGTACATTTATGTTAGATCAATCAATATGCGATGCTAATAGCATCGCATATAACAAAAATTTTCAACTGTGGCAGGCAAAATAACTTTAATATCAACCTATCGTCGGCACGGCTGTTTATAGAGATAGAGTTTTGAATATTAAAAGGGAAATTTAGAAAATTAAAATTTTAGATACCTATTATTGACATGGAGATGGGGCA
Source organism: Tipula vernalis (assembly GCA_958295665.1). Classification (NCBI taxonomy): domain Eukaryota; kingdom Metazoa; phylum Arthropoda; class Insecta; order Diptera; family Tipulidae; genus Tipula; species Tipula vernalis. The sequence continues at coordinate 162,565,713 of OY282560.1, read as the reverse complement.
ATGAAATTATCTCAGCAAGTTGTAAGTATATTCTACAAAATCTATAAATTTACCAAATTCTTTATATTTTATAGATTCTATGGGTTCTAAAAATTGTTGGAAGGATGTCAGTTCTGTAAATTCGACAAACTCTAATTTGATTTTTTTTTAAATTCCAAAATTTCTATAAATTCAATAAATTCAGTAAATTCTTTAAATTCTATAAATCCTACAAATTCTATAAACATGACAAATTCTATAAATTTTATAAATTCTAATCGAGAAACATTATCAAAGGATGCCTTCTATCAAATTTTTTGATTATTCGCTTGTGATTTGATTTAAAACTCGCACCCAAATCGAAAAAAGTGCCATTACAAAAGTTGCACACGTTTTAGGGCAAATCAAATCTTATGATCTTAAATTTGACTTTGAAGTCTAATTTCAAGGTCATTTCAAGGTCAAGTCAGTTTTTTAATATGATACCTATTTTTGACATCGGAGTTCATAGAAAATCATAAGCATTATGACTAAGATATATTCCTTCAGTTGACCTTGGAGGTCATGGAAAATACGTATGCTGACGTAAAATTTCCCACGCTTTTCGAATCCGATGTCAAAAATATGTATTTCCATTAAAAAAACGACTTGACCTTGAAATAACCTTAAAATTTTAACATTGAAAAAAATTAACCGCCGAACAATCGAAAAAAAAATTAATTAACATTAAAACTGATACAAAGAAGCAGACATAAAGCAAACAGGAAACAAAAAAATTATACTAAAAACTTAAGAACTGGAGTTTTTACAGGTGTTGAAATATAATTCCAACCCCACATTAAAATAAACGGCAGGTTGGTCGTGAGTTTGTGTTGTCTACTTGTACGTATAGGTCTGTATAATTATTTTTGTTTTTTAGGTGCTCTTTCTGTAGTATTATAAATGTTGACACCTAAAAATACAACGGACGATAATCCGAGCCGTCCCAAGAACTTCAAACCCATTAAAGTTGTGGGTGTACTGTCCGATGAGACAGATAAAACTGTCAATTTAACCGACGAGAAATTAGCAATGATAGTTTCCTTAAAGCAGTTCGAGGTGTGAAAGCTACAGAAAAGAATATACACGTTACAACTTAACCAATTAAAAGCACCAATCGAGAGACTGGTAACGTCTTATAATTATGAAATTGATAAATCTAACCTAACTTATAAAAATCAAGAATGAAATGAAATCGTGACATTTAATTTTTAATTATATTTGATAAAGAAAGCAATGCGATAAATAATTGTTAAATGAAATACAAAAACTTATGGTTTTATATTTTCTCTATTTTGCTGGCCTTTTAAACGAATAGAAGCAATAACATATTCTGTCACATTCCGCAACATTTGTGTCAGCAACCCAATCATTGGTATCATTCAAAATTTTGGCCAAGTTATGTAACGCTATACAGGCTACAATTACAACGGGACTTTTATTGTGCACTATCCGAAGTTTGTACCTCACAATCGGAAATGGTTTTTTCAGTTGACCGAATCATTACAATGTATTTTAATGTATGTATGCAATGTAAACTTTCATTTATTCTGTTGTCGGTATTTATATATGGTGTTAAGAGCACGAATGCAATTGGCAACATGCAATTGGATTTTGTTTTTATAAAATTACAATAAAGCTTTGGACAACTTCCAAATTGTGCTATACTGCACTGAACCTGGCCACCGAACATCGAGACTTGTACTGATACTGGTAATCCTGGCAAAATGTATTCATCAGCAAATTTAACTGGTTTCAAGATAGTGTCCCACCCTAGTGCAAAGTTCTTTTGCAGAAATAATTTTACGATCAGATTGCGGAACTGTAATAAGATCTTGTGATTTTGCAATCAATATTTCCAGCATTTGAGAAAATAATTTGCTAACTTAGGTTGTGGAACTCCTCTTCTGCTCCAATTTCTTCTTGAAACCCTGGATCACTTAAGCACCTTAAAAAACATTTCCATTTTTTGTTTTTCTCTTATTTTAACACCCCGCATTTCATGTTTTTCTTCTCTTAAAAATATGTCGCATAATTTTTGAACATTTTCTCTATGGCAAACTGATAAATATTTTTGTAATTGTGGAAAAAATTAATTTTACGCGGCCGATAAAATTTTGTTTTTCTTAAATGTAATCGAACTCCTTATAAATTTACCATTTTATCAACTAATAGCTGAGCCTTCTAGAGTATAGAGCCTTAATCATGACGACGTATTTTTTAGAAGCATTTTTAGTGGTATAACTTTTCACTGATTTCCATAGGAATCCATTGTAAAAATGGTGTTTTTTAGCTACAAGTTTTTCAATGAAAAAAACAAAAATATTATAAAATGTTTATATAAAAGTTTTCTACATCTTTAACAACAAAATACAAGAAGGCTAGCTATATTGGTATTAAATAAATATTAATTGCAGAAATAATAAAATTAACTTATGCCTAAGATCCAAACCAACAAAAATGTTTATACAAGCCGAGCGTTCGCTCCTTACACAGATCCTATCAAAAAAATGTACACTATATTTATTTATGTATTGGTATTTATATATCGATATTTGAACAGATTTTTTCGTAGAATTATAGACATTTGTGTTAGTTTTGTGTATATGTATATATGTACTTTCTGATTTATTTTATACGCACTAATACTACGCCTTAACGTACTTTTTAATAACTTAAGTGTTTGTACTGTTTGGCTTGTATAAACATTTTTGTTGGTTTTGCTAAGATACATTTTTCGAACTTTCATTTTGAAAAATACATCAAAGTTGGCTCTGACGAATTAAAATATTACTTGCTAAATTTATCTTTAGTTTTACTAGTGTACGTCAGATGAAAAATACGAAAAAAAATTATTTAATCACAAAATTATCACACGTTCTTAAGATTTTGTGACTTATATGCCTATTCTGACGCACAGTCACAGACTAAAAAATCGTTTTATGTAAGACTTTTATTTTATTTTAGTACTCGGGTCTTAGCTAAGACTTATTTCGTATTCTGCACATAGTCGTAGCTGTCATTGATCTTAACCCTCATACGACCCTTAGAAAAAGTTACACATGTTACCCTTGGGCGAAATTTTACCCACGTTTTGAAATAAAGAAAAATAATTATTTATTTCATTTTGGTTATACAGTTAATTTTATTTATTTTTTAAGTTATGTTTTATTGCAATTCGGACAATAGTAAACAACGGTCTGACATGTGAACATACATGTTCACCACAGACAGACCTTTGGAACGTATGGCAAACTGAATAAACTTTTCTTTTTTGAAGCAAAATTCACAACGAGGCCCCGAGATTTTCCTCTTTTTTAACACCGGCTTTTTCTGTAACATTGGCCGATCTGGTGGCACCAGACGCTTCAATTATACTAGATGTTTCTGTTATATCAGATGCGGTAGCATTGTGCCGTAAATGTTTGACAAGGTCCATTGAAGAGTTTCCTCTTGGTAATCTGGGTCCTCTTATCATTTGTTGATAGACAAGGTCAGCTCCAAGTTGTTCTAGAAACAAACGTCGTTTGTATAGTTTGTTTTTATTCCAGTCGGGGTCGACATTCAGCCACAAAACATATGCATTGACACTTGAAACGTCTATCATGTTACAAAATAAGGCGAATCGCCAGCGATTAGTTTTTCGTTTTGTTGTGCAGGTACCAACCATTTGATCTAAGGTATCGACACCAGACTTGGTTTTATTGTAATAGTTGATCATTTCAGGTAAACATTTTGCATCCGTAGAAGTAGTTGTCTGATGAAATGTGCTCAAAACTGTGAATTTTTTATATTTTTTTGGAACATATTGCACCAACGATATATTTTCGTAAATATAAAAGTTGCTGGAAAATACGGGACGCCGACGTAATTCCTGTTTCGTGACGGCTGGTAAAAATGTTTTATTTGAGCGTCTGTTCCAACAATTGTATTTTTATGTTTGAATAGTTCTTTATAGCCAAGTTGAGAGTTGTAAAAATTTATCGCACGTGATATTACGACCCTTTAAGTCTTTTACTAGGTCTAGCACTACCTTCTGACCCTGATTTGTTACATGTGCTGAGTTTGGTTCTTTTCCAGTGCATACCTGCATATTCCAAGCAAATTTCGAGGTTCTATCACATAAAGACCATATTTTAATACAATATTTTGCTGACTGAGATGGTATATAACGCTTGAAAGGACAACGCCCACGGAAAGCCGACAATTGCTCATCAATAGTCACGTTTTCATAATATGGAACACAAAGTAGTGGCATATTGCCAACGTATTTATCCCACAGGTTACGAATAGGCGCCAATTTATCGCAAGCTCGGCGCTCTTGTCAATCGCTCCTATCATCAAACCGTATGATGCGAGTAACCATTTCGAGTAGTCATTTTTCGCCATGGTACATCGAAACATTGTTCTGCCCTTTTGATCATCCCACAGATTATCAATAGATTCCCCGTTAAACTTGTAAACCCCTACCAAAATTACGGTTCCTATGTATCCCTGAACCGTGATATTGTCGACATCATTCCAATCGTCAACAATAGTTTTCTACCATAATGTACAATATTTTGTTTTTTATAGCTTTAGAAAAAACAAAAAATAATAGAATACCATAGAGAATCATAAAGGTATATGTCAACACTAACGACTACGTTTAGCGAATTATATATCGAAAAAAAATAAAATTTCCTGTAAAATCGAAGAAACGAAATACACGAATTTATATTGTATTGTGTTATAAGCACTACTAATGATTGTGTTTACACTCGAATTCCTGCATCAGTTTTTTCCTAGTTCCTTACCTCTCTATCTATAAACTAAAAACTTGGTTTTGGGTACAGAGGTGAGAAACGAGGAAAACTGATGCAAGAATACAAATGTAAACAGGCTCAATAAAAGTAGTGTGGTTGCGTGCGAACGTTTGTTCCCGGCTTTTTGTTATTGTTGGTTTTAGTTTTATAATACTATTATGACAAGTTTGCACTGGATTTCACACGTAAATTCAAACATGTACCTAAATCTTGTACGTGCAATACCAAATATATGTACATACATACTTACACGGATGAAATTTCACCCAAAGGTCACTGGCGTACTTTTTCTTGTTTCGACTAATATGTTGTCTTTATATTTAAACCCTAATAATTTTATAAAGCTGCTGGGCTTAGTAAAAAAATCCATGAAGTTTGGTCGAGGCAGTCTCAATAGTGAAAAAATTATAGAGCATTAAAATCTAAAATGGGTGACGTTTCACCCAAAGATCGTATGAGGGTTAAAACACGGTCTGGGTTTAATGGGTTTAATTTTTAATATGTACATATATATTAAAATTATTACTTATTATTATAAAATTTCTTATTTAAATTTCTTTATTTCAATTTAAAGTATACTTATTTAAATTTTTTCAAAATTTAAAAAAGTATAATTTAAATTTATAAAATTGAATTTATTGGAATTATTAATAAAAAAGAATTTTTTATATCAAAGAAAATTGCAGTGTACAAACAGAATACATACACAGATAAAAAAAACAAAATGGGCGGATTACAAAAAAGATTTAAAATACAGGATGAAAATTTAATAAATTTGTTCTAGTTAAATAAATAAAAAAGGTATTTAATACTGATTTTCCATCGTTAATAGTATAATAGCATAATAGTATAATACTATTATACTATTATCCCTTGTCGGTTTTCTATCGCACGCGATGAAGTCAGCACCAATTATAGTTTTTTTTTATGTGAACGTAGGTATAATTCTTATTTTGAAAATTTTAACGTCTATTCATAATAAAAAAACAATTAAAAATAACCAATCATACGCATTAGTTGTGTTTTTAAAAAATTAATAAAATGTATGGACTATGCAGATACCACCAAAAAAAAACAAAAAAAAAAAAATCGAATGGTAATTTAGTGAATTGTCAAAATAATACACTGTCAGATAAATTTATAATGTTAAAAACACAATTTGCTACCTATTATATTTTTGATAGCTAGTATAACAAAATATTATATTTATACTGTTATACTATCAACTTCGGTTTTCCATCGTCGTAGTATAATAGTATAATACTATTATACTATTATACTATGACGATGGAAAATCGGTATAAGAAAAGAAAAGCAGAAGCAAACACAAATACATCTCAATAATTTTAGGAAACAGAGAAAAATACCATTTGGCAGCTCTACACAATCATTGGAGAGTTTTTAATACATAATGTTAAGACTATCACCACCAGAATACCGATTAAGACTTTCATCTTAAAAAAAAAAATTACAAACTGGGTCTTAGCTAAGAGAGTCTTAAGAGTCTTATTGTCAGAATTGGACTGTTAGTTTTGCTTTTCTTCCAATTTTTGAACTTGAAATTTCCCCCGGTGGTAATTTTTGGTACGATTTTACCAAATTTTTACTGCCATCACTGCCATCTATGTAATGTATATTGACTTAATGACCAAACGAATTGTAGTAAGCTTTTATTTCTATTTGACCAGAATGCTGTTGTTATGAAATTTTTATTAAATTTTGGTTTGAATAAATCAATTATTACAAGAAAATGAAAACGATTTGCTTAAGCGACATTTATATGTGTTGAAATTCAAACATTTATGAAAGTCTTTCGAAAATCATAATTAAGAATTTGTAACGTTTTCATTTAAAAATTTGTAATAGAAAAAAAAAGTGATTTCCCATATGTTTTGTGTATTTTACTATGGCAAGTTTTGTTTTTTCCTCGTTTCTAATTCCCTTATAAAAGCTTCGTTTTTTAAGACTATGGCTTTGTATAATCAGAACCATCTTGATATGAATAGAGCCGGTATGTAAAAAATGAACTTAAAATAAAGGACATAGAAACACTAAAAAATAATTTATTTTCATAGAGTTTGTATGAAAAAACGCGATTTCGATTGACGAAAAAATATGAATTAAAAATTAAACCTAGATAAATTATTTTTTCTGAAATCACTAATAAACAACTCAATGACTAACTCATTTAAAGTACAGATTCTCAAGCTTCCCCATTTTCCAGATATAATCAAAAGAAAATAAGGGAATTAAATTAAAAAACGTTCTACAACAACAACAATATGTATTAAAAAGAGAATATTGTATTTAATGACGTCATCACTTATTCACAACTAAAATCAATGGTAAAAAAAGACAATACGTTGAACAACCAAAATTAAAATAAATCAAAGAGAGTCAAAGAGAAAAAATTATAATAATATGCATTGAGCGCGAAGAAATCAAAAAAATCAAATCAACCCAGATTGTTATGCATCACAAATAAACGACATAACCAACAAACATTAATGTGGTTTTCTTTTTGCCCTTTCAAATTTTTTTTGTTTTTCGTTTTTCGTTTGTCTCTTGTTTTTTTGTTTGCTTTTTGATGGATTTTTGCAGGATTTTTGACGGATTTGGGCAAAAAGAAAACCACATAACTGTAATATAAATGCCTTATTTAAAAAAAAATCCTAGATGTCACAAGTATTAAAAATATTATTGTATTTAAATTAAGACACAGCTGAAAATAAATACAACATGATTAATATTTGGCATCGATTTTTATTCCCAAAAATTAATGACCCATTCAAAATAAGTTTTTGTTTAGAATATTTGAATTGTCATAACATTTGAGAGCGGTGTATCAAATAAAATAGCTCTTACTTATTATTCCCGTTCCTAGATGTCACTTAACACACAATTAAAAACAACAGGGATTCGGGCTGAGTAAACGATTTGAAAGAAAATTTTTTACGTAAAATTACCATAATTTCTTTCAAAGCAATGGTTTAATTTTAGTAAATTTATAAAAAAATTATATTAAATTAATTTTTATTACAATTTAATTATTACTATAAAGGCAAGCCACAAAAATATGTTTAACCAAATCAAAAATCAGACCGATTTTAGAATCCGACCGGTTCGATCACCTATTTGATTTTTTTTATAAGTTTTTCATTGTATGCGACATCTATGGTTTAAACAAAAGTCGTTAATAAAGCATTGCCACATGATATGAATCTGTATTCGGGTAGATTTTTGTCATGTGGCAATGCTTTTAGAAGGAGACTAAAAAGAGATGGTTATAATTGTTAATAAATTTAATGTTATGACGTATTTTACAACAACAACATTCCAAAAAAGTTTAGCAACAGTTTATATTCCAAGAGGATTTTCACTAAGAAATAAACATTTTCATGATTCGATTTTTCAATCAAATAAAATTACATGTTTTATGAACATTTTCGTATAAAAATAATGTAAAAGCTCATATTTCTTATAGACTAAAAATGTAAATGAAAACAATCGTTTTCCCATATAGTTTCATAGTAAAGAAAAAATTTTATGTACTTTATTTTAAGCTTAGTAAAAAATACAGTCAATGTGGAGGCTCTTATTTATAGAGTAGGCTCTGGTATAATCAAGGTTGCTTTGCTAATAGTAGCTATTTACTTTACTTTAACTTTTTAAGTGGTCAATTATCTTTTTATTCACTGTTCTAAATATTAGACAATTTTTAGTTTATTCAGTAAATACTTGGTAAATATAGCATTTACTTGAAAAAATTATTTACATTTTTTTATTCACTCCGGCTGCATCTAAATTCCGTTTACAATGCAAATAATATTAAAACTAATTTCGAAGAAAGGCTTGTCGCATAAAGTTATGTAAACTTAAGTTGGATCAATATGCGATGCTAATAGCATCGTACATATATCAGAGAAACAACTGTGGTGGTCACCCTAAGTGGACATAACTCAAAATTATCTAAGAAATTATTTTGAACTTTAAAAAAAAACCAGAAACGAACATCAAGTTCCAGGCATCTGGAGTAAATGAACTCAAATTTTTCAATAACACACATGTCAATAATAAATAAATTGGTTCGCTACCCTGAATTAAAATATATTATTATAGAGAAAAAAATAGTTTTCTTTTTCTTTCCGCTTTCTTACGAACTTCTTGTTTACTAATAAATTTTTTTTTTTAATTTGCAATTTTGTATTACACATTTATGAGAATGGACGATGAACGATATGAATATAAACTCAAGTTAATATATCGCTAAAAATATATTGAGATTATTTTGTTCTTCCTATTCACAAGTTTTCATATTTTTTATTTTTTTTTTGTAATACTTACACAGAGAGGAGAGAAACAGTAAACCCTACTCAAATATTTTCCGGGAGATTTTCATCGAACCACGTTATTATTTTCACACTTTGTATTATACTGCAAATTGTAATAAAAATACAAAGTATAACAATGTTGCAGGAAATAAATAAAACGCAATTTTCATTTTTTTTTTTTTTTTGCTTTTCTAAAATGCATATCAAGTGATTTTAGATGCTTATTGCTTGACGCAAATACATATAATATGTATATGCGAGTGGTGTAGTAATATTGCAACAATATGAGAGGTTCTATAAATGAAATTCGAGCAACTTTATTTACGACTTTACCTGAAAAGTAAGCGCGCAAACGTTTATTCCCTAAATAATATTTGGTAACTCAGCGGTAGTAAATAGTTTTGATAAATGATTTTCGTATGTGGTTATTAATTTGTTGTCAAATATTTTCAATTAACATTAATAATTTTATTTTTATTTTTGTACGTTAATTAAAATAATATATGAAAAAATAGTTTTACAGTGAGAGAATGGACATGGAAAAAATCGCCATGTGTACACAATATATTTCATTATAAATTCTAGACGGGTATTACAAATTGTGTGTTTGTGACATGTAAAATATAACAGCTAGACGACATGTTGCACCATGCTTCTATTTTGATGAAATTATAAGTTTGTTTGATGTATCGCGTGATTATTTAATTGACCAATTAGCAAATCTATACATAACACAAATTTATTAAAATGCAGACCTTCACGGTTTGTTTCAATGGTAATTATTTGATTATATCAATGGTTTTGAATAGTTTTTATTTTTATTTTCCGGGACAGCAACTTAACAACCAAGAAATTTCATGGGAGTGGTGGAAACAACAAATTAGGCACTTCCCACTTTTCACATTTTATGTGTTTAAAGAAACAGCACCCATCAAAATGGCGTGTGAATAACCTGTGATGTATTATGTATGATCAATGCACGTGATCTTTACACACGATCAATTATATAAGTTAAAGAGTGAGCGAAAGGTTTTGTAAAATTGCGATTGAGAGAATTTCGGATGAAATTTTGTAGTTAACAGAGAATTTGAGGCGGGGCCTAAATTTACGACCAAAAATCAATTATAATGATCTTAAGAGAAACAAATTAGTTTGTTTAATTTAGTAAATGTTGATCGTTTAGTTTAAAATCGTGATATACATTTTCACTACACTTAATTTCTATTTATTAATCGTATTAACACAAATGATTCATAAACACGAGCGAGTAGTTAGATAAGTTTAAAATTATAAATCGAAATATTATATGTATGTAGGTGATGGTATTCCTGATTTGCCAGATTTGGTGGTATTCAGATTTGTCAGCTTCGTAAATTAAATTTCGTCGAGAAAAAAATGTCACATTAAGTCACAATTAAAAATTAGAGAAAATCCACGTTTTTTTTGTAGAAACCTGTATGGTGTAATTTACAACTCCATTAAGTTCTGAAGCTGCAATTTTCTCTAATCCTAAACAAGAGTAGTGTGTTTCAAAAAGAGCTGTTCTTTTGAATTGAGCACTATTTTTCATTTGCTGAAGTTGGTTCTATAATTATTTAACATTTAACAAGTATAAATTAGGCGGTTAGTAAAAATGAAACGGTACACGCTTGCACAAGCAAAGAATTTGTGAAAATTTTGCGGAAAAAATTCGTAAATGCTTAGGACAAGGACTTGATTGCCGATAAAAAAAATACTTTCGTTAATGTCTCGCAGAGTACTACAACTTCTGAATAGTTTTCATAATTTTTTTGAGTTTGACAGTTCGAATGGTTTTCTTGTGAATAGTTTCTCAAGTCATGTATTGTTGGCACTAATGTCCTGATGATTTTATATTAGCCGTATTAATTTCCAGCATCTGAATTTTTTCAGTTTTTTGTCGTTGGAATAGCATTGTCAAATATGGCCGCAAAACCTCGTAAGTCGTATTTAATATAATTTGACCATGCGATCCCCATAACAATATTCTGAAAAAAATCTCAGAGTACTCTATCAGAAAATCATCATGAAGTTGGTGCAAACAATACAGAACTTCAGAAAATACCCAGTTTTATACAAGTAAATTTCCTTTTCCAAGATAGTTTTATTTTTTAGCTGAGAGCCTGTCTTGATAAATTTTGCAATCATGATATTTAGTATCTTTTTTGGGCTGACACATTAAATTATATCATGATATACCTTTTTTATAGGCTGACACTTAAATATCCAGAAAATTTTTATTTTTATGTTACCACTGCGTTTTTTTTTGGATAACTTTTGGGCCAGATTCACAATACATAAGTTCGTTTAGTCATCGAATATGGCAGGTCATTTTAAAATCAAATTTCAACTACTTATTCCCGAAACAATTTTGTGTGCAGCTGATTCACACCTGCATAATTTTTTTTTTTTTTTTTTTGGAGTAGATCACACAAATATTCTCCTATATCGATCGGGAATGATCAATATGGTTGTCGGTCATGAATACCTAAATGGTTATCGAAGAACATTTTTAGTAAAATTATATAAATTCAGTTTGGTCAACATACCTGTATGTGCTCAGGCTATAATACCACAAATAAATACTTAACCAGAAGAACATGTTTCACTGTAAGAAAGTGTAGCGTACTTTTGTGTTTGTAAGCTTTATGAATGGAAAAAGACGTACACATATTTCATCGATCGTATAATCGAGAAAATGAGGAATTGTTGTTGTTAATAATCAGAGAGTGAAACCGGTACCGAAATGTAAACCGAAAACCAGAACCGAAACGAAATAAATAAAAAATAGTGAACCGGCAATTGTTCTTTATCATTTCAAAACGAATAGAATTTATAAAGTTCCTAGTCAAATTCGGAATTAAAAGTCGTTGAAAAGAATATTTTCGATAATTTGCTTATTAGCTTGTACGGTTTGGAAACTGTTACTTTAATCATATTTTCCATAAATAGGACGAAATATTGAAAACCCAATTCGGAAATATTTTAAAATCGACAAAATTAGAAATCAAAGAGTGTGCATAATATCGAGTTACAGCAGGGAATCACGCTGCACATTTTCAAAGAGACGTGAAACGAAATCATCCAGAAGAATTGGTCCTTCGACAAAAAGAAAAAAAAAATGTAGCAATTACGGTCAACGATCTTTATTAAGCATGAATAAAGAAACCCTAATAAATGGCCTAATTAAAAATAAATGATTCCAACATATCATGTGACTGATCTTATAGATGAAACTAAACAAAGTTTCAAAAAAATGGTAAGCTGAGGGTCATTGTTTCTAGATGCGATAGATCCGTTTTAGGTATTAATGCGCAGTGTTGCTGACACACTTATATCCAGTGTTGTGCCGCGTAAATCAATTGTCTACCCGTGTAGACAATGTATGTAGACAATTTAAAAAATGGCGTCGACAATACAGACAATGTAGACAATGCGTCGCCAATTCTCAGCAGTAAAATGAGTCAAAGTTTTGATTTATTAGATTTTAAGAAATTAGCATTTATTTCAACAAAAATATTTAAGAGACCACAACATTTACCTTTACATATTTAACCTATGTATATATTTTTATTTTACCGCTGTTCAACGAGAACACGATGAATTACAGAACAAACTCGCTTATTGAAACTAGAGAAGCTTTAACTCGAAACATTTTTGAAATGAAAAAATTAGAAAGTAGTTTCAATAACTGCGGTTTGATGTTTGTTCGGCTTCCCTTTAAAAAGGGGGAGGAGGGCACATCCAGCGCATTGAGGTCTCACAAAAAATTCATTTTTAACACTAAAATAGGCATGACTAATTTATTTCGAGTGAGGCCTCACTGCGCTTAAAATATTGTATAAACATAATAAATTTCAATTGGTGAACATAGAATTACAACTTAAAAAATATTCTTTACAACAACTAAAAAGAGACTTTGGAAACAGAGCTGCAAAAAAATTGTTTACGAAAAGAATTGGCGCTAGCAAAGACCATAGAAAAATCCACGTTTTTCCGACTAATGGACACATCTTTGAAGCAACGAAACAATCCTAAATGAGAAAATTTTCAAAATTGATTGACCCAGTCCAAAGATTTCTCGACAAAAACAACATATCATTGCTACAGGAGAAACAAACTTGTGCAGAGCTATGGAATACGAATGCAGAGAAATGAAGAAAGATTTTATTCCATTTCCTAGAACTGTACCTAACTGTGTGGAGAGTTGCATTTCTAAATTTGGTGACACAATGATATCATTATTGGGAACGATTAGGCAAAATAAATAAATTTGTTAAAAAGGATGTAAGGTCTTTCGAAAGTACACAAAGACGGTAATCCATTTAGGGCAATTGTTAGCTACGTTGCTTCAGCATTATACAAGTGACGTATGTCATAATTTCTCGGCAATAAAAAATGTGGACGATTTCAAAGTTAAAATCAAAAATATTAGATTGCCACTAAGTTTCATTAGATTAACCTTAGCTTTAAAGTTTATTAACAAATTATGGAATTGTAAATAGTTAAAGTGTTGCACCAATTTATATTAATTTTTTTTGTTAGAGGCGTTAAAATTCGTCCTGAAAATGATCGAAACAAGTGTTTAGAACAGTCGAGTTTATTTGCAATTAAGAATTAACAGTATAAACACCATATGACATAACAGCGGTGCAACTTTGGTAGTTATGTTTAAAGAAGTAGTAAGTAGTAATTAAACTACAAAAAATTTACTAATTTTAATAATTTAATTGAAAAATGACCATTTTTCATCAAATTTGTAAAATCATCGGTTTTAATTTTAATTTAAAAAATTCTCTCATATTCCTCATAATCACAAATGAAAAATTCGTTACCAGAACTTCGAAAATTCATCTTTATCGAAAATTCTAGCTTGATTTTTGGAAACTTTGGTTGGGAAACATCGGCTCGTTAAACATATTTTTCGAAGGAAACATTTTGCCCCAGAACTCATCCACGTTAATTATTACATCAATGAGTTTTTGGAATTGAAGAATTCGAAACCCTTCATCAGTTTCTTCGAAATTTTCGGTTATTTGTGAAGAAATATTAAGCAAATGTATTGTGCTTTAAATTATTTTTGTTCTGAATAACTTAACTGGAAATTTGGGTGCACAAATTTTATCCAGAATTTGTTTGCAACATTTCTTAATTTCTAAAATTGTTTCATCAGATAGCAAATTTTTATATATAATTCGTTCTGAAGATTTTTTCGGCTTTTTATAGACACCTATTAGTGAAAATGCCGTTCACAAGATTTTCGATTGGTTAATCACAAACAAAATCAAGAGGTCAAGCCAATTATTCATAATAAAAGGTTTTACAATAGGAATGATACAATTTAAAATGGTAATAATGGTAACATTGCGTATTATTTTTTGACATTTCGTATGTCATTTGTGTTCAGTAGGTTATGCCATTTAATCATGGTAAGATAAATGCTTCAACAACGTTTAGATATTGTTAAATTGTTTTATCAAAATCAGTGCTCATTTGTCAATACTGAGAGAAATTTAAGAAGAATTCATGGACGACATTATTCAGTACAGTATTGTAGACAAATTTGAAAGTGAATTTTATTAACACGATACAAGAGTACCAGTACGACAAAGAAATACACGCACACAAGAGAATATTGATTTGGTAGCAGCAGGTGTAAGAGAAAATTCAAAATTAAATCTTTCTCAAACAACAACATGGAGAATTTTACGAAAAGATTTGGGTTTACATCCTTACAAAATTCAACTGGTTCAAGAACTGAAGCCATTAGACCACCATAAACGTCGTTTATTTTCTGATTTTGTTCTTGAACAACTTGAAAATGATGAACATTTTTATCGAAATATTTTATTCGGTGATGAAGCTCATTTTTGGTTAAATGGTTATGTAAACAAACATAATTGCATAATTTGGAGTGATGAAAATCCACACGAAACTGTTCAGACACCACTACATCCAGATAAAGTCACTGTGTGGTGTGCAATTCATGCTGGTGGAGTGATTGGTCTATATTTTTTTGAAGAAAATGGTCGAAGAGTAACAGTCAATGGAGAACGATACAGAACAATGTTAAATGATTTTTTTTTCCTGCTGTTGTTGAGAATAATCTGGAAGATATGTGGTTTCAACAAGACGGTGCCACCTGCCACGCAGCCACCTTAACAATCGATTTATTGAAAAAAAAAATTTGGTGATGAAATTATCTCAAGATTTGGTCCAGTTAATTATCCTCCCAGGTCGTGTGATCTAACACCTTGTGACAACAACAATTGAGCAATTAAAAATCCACATTGAACGTGCTATTAATGAAATACAGCCAAATTTATGTAAAAAAGTGATAATAAATTAGGCTGACAGAATGCAGTATGTACGGAGAAATTTGAATGATGTTATTCGAATGATGGTCATTTGAATGATGTTATTTTTCATACATAATGGCCTAATGTAACCTTTCAAATAAAAAAAAAAATTTGGTCTCACTGAATAATTTATGTGTTTTTTTAATCTTTAAATTGTATCATTCCTATTGGAAACCCTTTATATCTACCCAAAAAAAAAATAGAAATATCAATCTCTCCGTACTTTACCCCAAGAGTTGTACAAAGTGTACAACCCTGAACAAAAAATGAGAATTTTCCTTGAGCTCATTGTATTGGTACTAGTATGGTTTCGTACGAAAAAAGTTGGTCTACTCGTCAGGTAGCTACGACCAAACTACAAAAATACAATTCATGCTGAAATACACAGATAGTGTCAAGTATGAGCATACTGATTTAGTGAATTATATTCACTAAATCAAAAAACTCAAGGAACACCGTCATTTGTGTGTGTTTAATGCTCAGTATAGTAAGTATGTATATTAATGAAAATGTCATTCACAAGATTTTCGATTGGTTAATCAGAAATAAAATCAAGAGGCCAATTATACATAATATATCTACCCAAAAAAAAGTAGAAATATCAATCCCCCCCCCTTCCCCCCCACTTACTTTACCCCAAGAGTTATACAAAGTGTGTAACGAACCCCGATCAAAAAATGAGAACTTTCCTTGAGCTCATTGTGTTGGTAGTTTGGTTTCGTACTGAAAAAGTTGGTCTACTCATCAGGTACACTTTAAAGAACTCTTGGGGTAAACTACGGGGTGATTGATATTTCTATTTTTTTTGGGTAGATATTTTATGAATAATTGGCCTCTTGATTTTGTTTCTGATTAATCAATCGAAAATCTTGCGAATACCATTTTCACTAATATATTTGTGTCTATAAAAAGCCGAAAAAAAATCATTTGATAAACAGACATACTTCTCTTAAACTTCATAATTTGTTTTCTACTTTTGGGTTTAAGTAAGTAAGTTGTCTTCAACGAATGTATCGATTGTAAATTTTAAGTCGTTTAAATTTGATTAGCCAATATATCTAGTTATAATAAAATTTTATAAAATTAATAACAAAACAGTTTTAACTGTAGTAAGAAGTTTATACATTTTGGAGTTTTATTTTGAGACGCCTTATTTAAATTAATATTGATTTTTAATTTATAAGGTAGGAAGAGGAAATGAATGGCATTTAAATTTTCCTATATTTGTCCTACCAAATCAGAATTATATTTTGAAATTTATGGAGTAAGCAAAAATGTTGCAAAGGTTTCTATTACTCTAAAACTCTGTTAGCTTTTAATATTTTGTGAACCTCTTATGTTAAAATACTACACGATTACGACCCAACACGAATTCTACAAAACTTCATAAAAATAATGCGCAAATTTATAATTTCGTTTCCACTGGGCTTAACGGCTTCAATAAAATTTGAAAGCTCCATTTTGGAGCGAAAGTGTCAAGTTATATAAAAACAATTCCGAGAAAGTATATCCGTTATTTAGAAACTATATCCGACTCGTAAAATTTAAATGTTGAAAACACTCAACAGATTTTATTACGATTTTAAATGTCTAAAAATTAAATGATTTTTAATATGTTTCGAAGATTGTAAGAGAATTCAATCCAGTTTCGAACTGATGAGCTTATGATTATGAAAAAATCAATCTTCTCATCAGGCCGCGGCGACTGGACTGATTGTACCACAATTTACCTTCTATATATATAGAATTTGCTGTGCTTTAAGTACTAGCGAATCGTACTAATACAGATGAATTCTCTTACAAATTTTTTTTCTTCTTCACGATATTCACACTGCTCTGTGTGTAAGCTAATTTTTACTTTTTTTTTTTAATTAATTTTTTGTTGAATGTTAATTAATCCATGTAATTTCTAATATGCTGTGAATATCGTGAAGAAGAAAAAAATTGTAAGAGAATTCATCTGTATTAGTACGATTCGCTAGTACTTAAAGCACAGCACATTATCTATATATAGAATGTAAATTGTGGTATAATCAGTCCAGTCGCCGCGGCCTGATGAGAAGATTGTCGAATTAACAAATGTCGAAGACATTTAAATAATAAATTACAAGCCTGCAAATATGTTTTTTAAGATTACAATTTGTGTTCGAAATTTGTCGATGACTAGTAGGTCTAAAATAAAATCTGATCATATGGCCGAAGCACCACAATTTGAACTAATACCGTAAGCTTTTTAAAAATAAATAACAAAATTCACAGTAATAAGAATTAAAGTTAAGACGTAATTGTACAACTTTGTGTATAAAACAACATCAGCCAAAGCACAACCCAGATTTTGTTTACCACAAATATTATTTTATTATGACCATAATCACGTATCGCATAAATAAGCGACGATATACGTTTACATAATAACATCGTTAAACATGTGCATTAAAATCACGTGTTCGCAAAAAAGCGTAATACAATGAAGAAAAATATTTGATTCGACCAGATATTTAACACGCAAGTAAATTCTGAATTGCATAAGCCAAGTAATAAAATCCTTACGACAAATACTCCTCCTACGCCTAGAATATTGAGAAACAAATCCAAAAAAAAAAAAAAAAACATTTTGCCACGCTCCATATATCCCTGACACCTTAATCTCAGTTCAAATCTCATTAAATGTTTCATAAAGCATATATGTATGTATTTACAAGCAAACACAGCGAAATCTCAAAATAGTTTTTTATTTTAATAATAGTTTGTGGTGACAGTGTATGAGATAACTAACCAAAACAATATTAAACTATGTATACATGTACGATTTATGTAAAGAGAGCGTTTCTACTCTATATTGCATTTTTATACAAAGTTGCACTTCAAAAAGAAAACGGGAAGACACATTTTATGTTTTCTTTACAAATGAAAGCTTTTTTCTCTCTACATTGTACAGTCGCACGACTAACAATTCAATTATATTATAGTTTGTATATAAAACAATGTTGACCTCTATAAGATACTAAAATAATTTAGTTACACGTAAATGTAAATACTTACAGAACTTTTCTGTTGGTTTCATTATTAGGCATACTATTTGGAACTATATTATTTGTTGGCTGAATGTACCTGCAACAAAATAAGAAGAATACAATTAACATGCGGCTTAACGTCAATCAACGGTGAATATCTAATTAAAGCTCCATACTAGACTGCGTCTTTGCCGCCCACGATAATTAAACGTGGTGAAAATTGTTGAACTATTATTCAATTATCACGTTTTTCGTACTTACATTTTTAACATTTTATCTATCAAATGTCATTAAAAAGCTTCTACATTTTTTTTTTTTTGCTCATAGTGTGTATATCAGTAAACATTCTCAATTTGCAACTATGTTGCAATTTAAATAATTTTTTTTTTTTTTTAACAAAATATAATTTTTTATGATCAAGAACATTATAGCTAATCGTAACTGTACATTTGTAATGTGCATATGTAGTGATGGGGTAATAAAAATAAAAATGTTTTAAGCTAGATTATATGGAATATATTAAGTATAATAGTTCGCGGACTATTCCAAGTTGCAATTTCAAAGTCTATCTTTGATTATAATTATAATTTGTGGAATTTAAGCTTTAAATAATTGCAACCCACACAGATCCACGCTACGTTTAGGCTAGGTAATTTCTGTTAAAATCTGTTAAATAATCTAGATTGCCTAACTAAACGTAGTAAATACGGGGGAAAAACACTTTTCCTAACAATTAATTTTAATGACCGCATTCTTCAGCCATACTAAATCGAACAACCAGCAACCCCGGATTCCAGTTATTCAAGTTAATCGTATTGTGTTGCTTATTACACATTTCATCGAATAAACGTATTGTCGGATTTCAGTTAATCAATTTTCACGGAACCGACACCATATTGTGGTTCTTATTGCATAATTTCATCGAATAAACGAATTCCAGTTATTCACGTTTACCGTATTGTGGTTAGGGTATCAAATACCGATTATCGAGTGCCCGGATCATATTTCATTTTCTCGCTGAATAATTTCATTCCATAAATTTGTATTCTATAATAGTTTTCCCGACATTTACCGTTAGTACAAGTTCTAAAACGAGGTAACATGTCAAATGAGAAGTTTTGTCATTTCGTTCATATTTTTCGTGGTTTGCTTTCAACAAGCGGATTTATTGAGATAACTTTAAATTAATTTTGCTGAATTTTTTGAATGATCAAGGGGACAATGTGGACAACTAAATTATGTACGTGCTACATAACAGTCGTACATCAATTCATCATCATTTAAGTGAATGGACCAGAACCAGAGGCGGACTAATATTTCGACAGTTTTCCATTTTGTTCATTAGATTTTCGACTGTTGTTTGGTGCACATCGAAAATTTACTAAGTCAATTGTTAGTGTAGTGGTTGTTCTAATGTTTTCATGCTGTATGTGTACAAATAAGCCAAAATGAATTAGAATTCTTAAGTAAAGATAAAAAAATTTGAAACTGTAGTCTGCGTAATTGGAGATGACAGCTTCTAGCGTTTCAAATGTTTTAAATGTGTGTGTGTGAAATTAAGAACGGAAATTAAGGCAAACATACAAAATAAAAATTTTGAAATGATATCTATTACAACGGACAATTGACCATTATATTTGTATAAAACAAAAGTGTGGAAATGCGATATCTCACCCCTTGAAGGTCCCGTTAAAATAATTAATGAACCAAATGTTCTACTAAAAGCAAGCAATAATATGGCATACTCAAATTTACTTAGACATCTCTAGGATTTCTTGTAACTGGCGAACAAGTGACCACTACATTTTATTTGTATAAAATAAAAGTGTGGAAATGCGATTTCTCACCCCTTGAGGGTCGCGTTAAAATTATTAATGGGCCAAATGTTCTACTAAAAGCAAGCAATAATATGGCATATCCAGATTTACTTAGACATCTCTAAGATTTTTTGTAACTGTCCAACAATTGACCAGTACACCATTAGTTTTAATTTATTTATTTTACTAAGTGAAATTTAATTTTTATTTTATTAGTCAGATGTCTGTATTTCATTAAAAGTAATTTTTAATTTCATACTCGGTTTAATTTTTTTCTGCATGAAAATAAATATAAACCTGTCCTGCTATATTTTTTGTGTACAATTACACTATTTGCTAAATTTGTGTAGCTACACTTCTGAATTCTGTGGAAAACTTCACACTGGCTAAATTACAACCAATTACATAATTTTAAAAATGAGATATTATAACAACATCAACTATCTTATGGGAAAAACTATAAATGATTCTTGGTTATCTGTTTATAATAAGAATTGTTCTGCAGCTGCCAATGATAGTTTAGTCTCTAATCATTTAATAAATATTTCGAAAATTTATCGGAATTTTTTGGAAATGGTGTGTTAAGGTGATACAAGCAAAATTTTATAAGTACATAAATATAAAAAGGTGGCTTCGTTATTTATTGATATCACCAAAGCGTTTGATACCGTGATCATGATATAATGTTGAACAAACTTGAGAATATTCGTTTCCGATGTACTTCACTGAAGTGGTTTAAAAATTACTTAGAAAATAGATCCCAGAAAGCTAGAATTAACGAATCGTTTAGTTCCGTAAGGCTCAGTTCTCGGCCCAATTTTATTCTTAGTCTATACAGGATCTATTTTTTTAAAGTGGTCTTACTGGAGAATTGTTTGCTTTTGCCATTTTTAACGCGCGGCTGATAAAAATTTGGACAACGTCATTGTATGATTCTCACTTTCAAAACAAAACTAATATTTATTAGAACACAACATTATTGTATTACTAATGTATTTAGCTATGTTTTACTTTGTCCAAATAAAATAAAAACTTGAGCCGGAATGCGAAATTCTCATTCAGTATTGCATTCCTCAAGGTATTTCCACGCATTCAGAATTTACCCACAGCGCAACGAATTAATTTCGCCGAAAATTTTTGTATGGCGAAATTAATTCCATTTTCAATATGAATTTAATCCGCGACAACAAATGTTGAAACAAAGATCTAGCGAAACCAAAAGAAAACCTGATGCCTTTACTGTTTCAAGCAAAGATTCATGTTATGCTGGGATTTGGAGATGCTACTGGGTGAAAGTGTTTTTTTTTGGTACACCCTATTATGAATGAGCTGATGCTCAAAATAGGGTATGCCGAAAACGATGTAAATTAAATGTGCACAATAAATAAACAATAAATAAAAATAAACAATAGTGTGTCAACCCTTATTTTTGCTAATCGCGTTTTGTTTCATAGAGTACCTGATCCAGTTTAGATAAATCAGATTTATTAAA
Source organism: Tipula vernalis (assembly GCA_958295665.1). Classification (NCBI taxonomy): domain Eukaryota; kingdom Metazoa; phylum Arthropoda; class Insecta; order Diptera; family Tipulidae; genus Tipula; species Tipula vernalis. The sequence continues at coordinate 162,543,859 of OY282560.1, read as the reverse complement.
CCGCAGTCTGGCAACGCTATGAGATTTGTGTCTATGGTGGTTTTAAACATGTTTATGTATTTTTTTTAACACCCGGATACTCGGGTAACCCGGCTATTAAAATAAAACGTACTCGACTACCCGAGTTCTGTGAGACTCAAGTAATTTGAATACCCTATAATTGTGATGCTTATTACACATTTCTTCGAAAGAACAGATTATCAGATTTCAGCTAATCAAGTTTTACGGAACCAATATCGTATTGTGCTGTTTAGATCAGTTAATAAATTTTAACGCACGTAAACTGGCCATTTTTATTTATTTATCATCAGCAGGTTCCCCTTTGTGATATAAAATTTATAATACAAACGGTTGCGTAGCACCACTGAAACCAACGATGATAGATCCGTTTGCAATTCAACAGTATTAGCTTATGGCCGATTGGGTATAGTGAGTATGTCAATAAGTATTTCATCTCAGTCCTTATTTAATTAATTTTCTCATTCTGCTTGGCTGTAACTTAGTCTGTCTGTTTCCATCTTAAGATTTGCACACATTAAAATAAAAATCCCTTGGGGTTCGGTATTTCTTGATTTAAAGCCATTTTAAAATTTGCTAACCTAAACTAAAGAGACAAGAAAATTGAAATTGAAGGATAGAGAAGAATTTTATAGATGAGGTTGTGTGGTAAAATGTTGCGAATAATCATTTTCGAAGATTTGCTGAAAACCTCGAAAATATATTCCAGCTACATGGAGACGAAACATTGGAAGCCAGAATAATAACTGGAAAAGCTGTGCAAAAAAGTAAATAAATCTTACCTTCAACACCAAAAAAAGTTTTGCATGAGATAAAAGCTAATATGAATACGATGGAAAGCACATATCAACAAGAAAAATGAGGAACTAAGACTTAAATACAGAAAGATTTATTGGCTGATGGGAAGGAACTCTTCTTTATCATCATACAACAAGCTTGAAGCTACCTATATTAACCAGCCAATATTTTTTCATCACCCGCCGGGAATCGAACCAGGGACCTCCGGAGCTTAAAGCAAGCATGCTAATAATTGTGACACCAAGACTTGATTGTAATTACATAAAATAAAAACTAAAAAATAAAAAAAAAAAGATTTCGATCAGCCTCTCAAACAAAACTTTCTCTCTGAACTGATTTCTGTTTAACACCAAATCAACCCCAAAATAATTCCCCAACACCATAAACCAACCCCAATGTAAGCTAACTTAATCCTAACTGAACTTCAACTTAATTTAGCTCCAAAGCAAGTAATCAACTCTATTCGGAAGCTACAATCGTATATGAACTCAACTCATATCAACTCAATCAAAACTGCCACTAGACCCTCAACTCGACCCCAAATTAATCCCCAACCGAACCCTCGGATAAATCTAAATCAATTTCAACTTAAACCCCATTCAACCCTAGCCCGACCTCAAATCAACCCTCAATTCAATCCTTAACTCAACCATAACTCAACCCCAACTGTTTACACATTTTTTTATGTTAACTTCAATTTATTTGGTTTTTATTAGTCGGCATACCCTTTGCTTCAACCTTTATCAAAATTCGGGTGTCAGTGATTTCATCTCACTGCAGTAGTGACCTTCTAATATGGCCTTAAATTCGTCGCTCCCTAATAATGACCTTGGTAGTCTTGTTGCCAACTTCAATGAATTTAAACTAATTATGAAATATATTCACTTTCATGCAATTATATTGTGTCTGAAACTTGGTTTTAAACCAAACATTCTAACCAGTGATATCAGCTTGATGGTTTTACCTTACTTTTGTATATAGTAATGTGCGTAATTCCCAAATTTGATATTATTTTCGTAGAAATTGGTAATCAATCTAATAAACTAGTTATAGGAGTGATTTATTGCCCACTCAAAATAGAATTTATCAATGATCTTGAAATTATTTTGAATGATATTATGCCTATAAATTCAGTGAAGTAATAATTGTTTCGATACTTTAAAAGTATTAAGCCTAAGGTCAAAAAGTTCAAATCAAAATGTCTTCTTTTGGTTTACATTTTTGCACCGCTTCGAAAGTAGTTAGTGAAACGTCAATTAACTGAGATTAACTTTGGTAATGAAATTCTCAGCTATCGAAATATTCGATATATTCGACGAGAACTGGAAACTAAAATTTAATTGATTCGGTCTAAATATATCTTGGCTAGAAATAATGTTAAATAATATGATTAAGTCCACAAAACGCTAATTTATAAAACAAAACATCCCATCTAAATTATTCTGGAAACATTTTAGTGCTTACATTCATTCACCTGGTGCTGGCTCTAAATCTAATATTACTTCAGATGAGTTTAATGAATATTTTAGTTCGGCTTTCCTTGCAAATGATAATAAGTTGAATTTGGATACGTTGCAATATAGTTCTGAGAATGCCTTCTACTTTCGTAATGTTTCTAATGAAATTCCCTTTCATTTTGATAGAATTAAATCCGCCCAGCTGGTGCTGATGACACACCAGTTATTTTTATTATACTTTTAATGCCAATAATTTCGCCCCACTTAACCAATCTAATAAATTCAGCAGTTACTAAATCTGTTTTTTCAGATAATGGAAAATAGGCGCGGAGAGTTATCTCGCGCCACGGCGATGTGAATTGGCCAGCAAGATCATGCGCGATTTAACGCCGTTGGATTTCCTTCTTTGGTGCTTTTTGAGACAGAAGGTATATGCCAATAACCCATTGAAAGACGAGATTCGACGCGCCGTTGACGAAATTGAGAAGGCATTATACCAAAATGTCATCGACAATTTTGTCCAACGAGTGCTGTCAGTCATGAGGCGGCCTTTTATCGGGTATTGTGTTCCATACATAACCTCCATGACTTTATTACAATAAAAGTGTCAGAACTTTTAAAATAAACACTGCGTTTTTTTCAAATTTCAAAATAGGCGGTCTCTTAATAGGATACCCTGTATAAACTATATTGCACAACATAAAATATTTTTGGATAATATTGTAAAAAGGCTTTGCCTTATTTGTGTAAGTTATAATGATGAATAAATAAATAAATAAAATAAACTTAACCTCTAACTAAATCCGAACTCAACCGTAACTCAACTCACAAAGTAATCCCCAACTGAACCCCATAGCTTAACCCCAACTCAACGCTCTACTCGACATCAACTCAACCATCAGCGCAACCCTCAAATAAACGCCGGTACGGTCCGAAAAACTACATGCGCACATCAACTCAACTCAGAATAAGTCAAACTAACTTCCAACTGAAAACTCAACTTAACTCCCAAATAAATTCCCAACGGCTGGACGTGTCTATAAAACCAACTCAGTCCTAACGGAAACTCTAACTCTAACTCTAAAAAACTACATTCGTGCATAACTCAACTCAACCTAACTTCCGACTCAATCCTCAATCCAACCCCAAATAAATACCCAATTTAACCCCCTACTCCTATTCAATTCAATCCCAACTCCATCGCAACGCAGCCATAATCCAACCACAACTCAACCTTAACTTGACCTGAACCTAGTCCTTAAATCAACTCCAAACTCACGCCTAAGTCAACTGCCAAATCAACATGATTTGCACTGAACTCTAGCTAACTCTTATTCAATCGTTAATTCAGTAAATAAATAAAATCTCAACTGAACTGTTCACTAAACTCTAACCCAACCACAACTCAACTCCACCCGCAAATGAAACCTAACTCAACCGCAAAGTCAAACCAGCGCATATAAAAAAAAACTCAATTGGTCACTACTACACCCCAATCTACTCCCAACTCAACCCGCTTTATACTCGCAAATGGAACCCCAATCACTCCTTATCTCAACTGCAAACTCAATGCCAAGCTCAATCCTCGAACCAACATATATAAAAAATTGGTCAATATGGTAATATTACCATGTTGTTTTGGATCATTTCCATGGTCAACAGAAGCCGATTGCGAAAAAAAAAAATTCAAATCGAATCAGCCGTTCTATAGATACCTTGGCTAAAGACAGACAGACGGACCTACATTTTCTTTTTGTTTCGGGCTCAGGGACTTTCAAAACGTAAAGTGGTTTTCAATCAAATTTTTGGTAATTTTTTACAGTTTTATTTAAAATGATCAGATGAAAATTGCTGTAGATGAAGAGGACGTATTTGACAATATGCAAATATTACAATAATTATATAATACGCTTGACTGAGGCAATTAAGATCGTTCTCGAATAAACAAGCACCGATCACATTATGCAAACAGCTAGATCTTCAGTAAATTGGTATGTCAGCTGAACTAATTTCCAGTTTATAGGTTTACTTTGACCAGTGCAAGAGTAATAATTAGTCATCAAGTGAAATACAGTGCTATAAGTGAAATAATAGTAAAGAGTGTTGGAAATAAAGATTGGAATTTGTTACCAATAAAATCGTATTCTAATTGCATAACCCAGTGATCGAATCGATTTTACATAAAGAATTTTTGTTTTTAAAGCTAAAAGTCGAGGCGTTCGGTATTAAAAGTGAAAGTGTAAAAGATAACATTTACCGTCATCGACATTAATTGTTACAACAGTTTTGAGGCCTCTAAAATGTTGTGAAAAAGACGAACGCGCATCAATGAAAAGGCGCTCATTGAACTTGAAAACATTTTAGGAGCCCGAAATACTTCACGGATTTTATATCCTTTGAAAATTGATAGGATTTTCATTGAAAATCGAAGGCTTTTACCTTTTACCTAGATAGTATCAACATGATTAATTAAACGCTTTTTTGCTTTAGAAATATCGCTAATCCTTTAAAACTGTGATTGTGAAATTTTGACAATTTTAAATCCTCCCAAAATGAGGTTGATCTAATCTCTTGATCAAAGTAGCTTGTAAATTTGTAACCGAATTTTGATCGTAAAGCAGGAATTGAAAACTGGCAGCTTCATTTACAATATTAATAATTTTTAATTGTTCAAGTGTATTATTCCATTTGTACGTTTTGAAACTCTCATTTCTCAATTCCTATTTTACGACCAAAATCAGCCTTTCAATCTAGAACCCACATTGGTGAGCATTATTAAGCCCAGCATGATGGATGATTGGACTTGATGATCAAATCAGAGGCAACTGTAGTACAAATTCGATCTTATGGATAAAACGTCCGGAAAGTTTAAAATCATTTTTTATTAAGCAAAAGTAACAAAATTGTCTGCATAAAACTGTGTTAATCAAGTCGAGGTTTTTTTTTAGTCTACATAAAACAGTATCTTATCATCTTATGTGAAATTGGAGATTTTTTTATCTGTTTTAAATTTTACATAACAGTAAATTTAAAAAGCAATATCTTCCATAAATACAAGACGCAACCGCAAAAAAAACTTGATTACCTGTGTGTGTTTGTCTTCGATTCTCTTTTTTTTTTTTTTTTTTTGCTGAAATATTTTTGCATAAGCTGTATGCTTGCTTGCGTCGGAGAATTAATATTTCTATTTAATGGTTTACTGTACCTACGGCAACGAATATTTAAACCGACAAATTTACATTAAGCAATTGAACAGAAAAACCACGCTCAGTTGTGTGTATGTCGCCCTATTTTAAAAATATGTAATTTTTTGATTACGTCACAAAAAGTGTTAAGATTAAATATAAATACAACGTTACATTTTTTTAAAACGGCAGACATCATCTTAATGAATACATTGACTTTTCTACGTAATGTAAATAAATTTACAAATGTTATGCTCCCAATAAATTGAATAGAATTTATTTTTCTGAAGCATACTCCTTTTTGCCACGCTCGAACAGATCAAACATGGAAATCTATGCAAATATAGAGTTCAAAAATTTAAACATATCTTCCACAAATTAAGCCTGCGCAACTTTTTGTGATTAGCCCTATTTTATTAGTCAATAATACTTTGTATGTCAGTTTTTGTATACATTTTTAATCTATTTATAAAATAATTAGCAATAAAAGTATTTAAATGTTAATAGGAACAATTAAGAAGAAAATCGCCGCGACGAACACATTTTTTGGCTTGCTTACAATATAGAACTAAAAAAAATGCATGACTTGCCGTTCCGTTACATCCGCATATTTGTCTAGTAATATCTGTGTTGAGAATATTGTCACCTCAATTATGTATTCAACTTGTTGTGAGTGAAATAGTATATTGATAAAAAATTATTTCCGAATTGATAAGAATGTTAGTATGACTGCAAGAGCACCATTATAGTAGACCCATTGTACACATAGTCGTATATCCTAAATCTATTGCACTTCCGTTTTATATATTACATAGAAAATTAATGAAATCATAAAAATGGTTGTTGTTGCCTTTTTCTTTAAATATTATCTAGTCCTTCCTGTTGGTACCAACAATTTCGGATTACATTTTTTTTTCATAAAAATTTACAGAGAGACATTAAAAAATTTAACAGTTAATTAGCAATAAAATCAAAGGGAATTTTCTAAAAATTTCTAATAATGTTGAACCCATGGGCTAATAGAATATCTTATTGGATTGATGGCCAATTGGCAACATTTAATTTAAATTATTTTTGAATATTTGTGCAATAAAATAGAACAAACAATTTTCACTTTTAATTGCTAGAGGTAGTAAAATACAAGAAAATTTTCTTAAATAATTAGGAACCCATAGGCTTGCAGAAAATCATAGCGAGATTGATGGGAAATTGGCAAAAAATTTTGACGTAACACTACATCTTTGTTTTCATTGTATATGTGAAAGGAAGCTAAATTTCGATGTGTTACAAAAATGATGACAGAGAAAAATTAAATGAAAAAAAATTATACAAAAGGCCCTTTTTTAAAAATATTTAATAAAACACAGATGACGTTGTGAATTTGCTTACATCCATTAGTCGACGTTCACAATAAGTTGAACTTAGTCAAACCACAACATGGTGTATTTTACGAAAGGATTTAGCTCTGAAGGCCTACTATAAGGTTCAAATAACACAGGAATTAAATCCATTGGATCTTTCAAATCATCGTTCATTTGACAATTGGATCATAGAGCAACCAGCTGATTTTTTTCAAAAAAATCATTGAAATTGTTTCATTTGAAATTGGTGGGGTGAGGAAAATTCACGAATAATTTATGAAAAACTCGTACATCGAGTCACTGTTTGGTGTGCCTTATGGTGTAATTGGTACGAAATTATTTGAAAATAGAGTTATCGATAGTCGAGTTATTTCAAGAAATGGTGATGTCAATTGGCCACCAAAATCATGTGATTTGACACCTTTGGACTATTTTCTTTAGGGTTACGTGAAAAGTCAAGTCATGGACATCAGTGGACATCTGTATATAAATAAATGGCATGACTGATAATATAAATATCTGCTTATTGAATGAAAAGTGTACGTGTGCTGGAAAAGTGTATGCCTAAATAAAAAAGTGTAAATAACCAGTAGGACCAGGTATGAGGCGATATTTTCAAAAAGTGGACAGATCAAGGTTTCCGAAAAAAATGTTTGTCTTTTGAATAAAAAAACTTGGGCATATTCGAGACATTTTTTGAAAATTGTGAAAACACTTAAAATGCTCAAACCTGATTTGACACTCTGGCAACATCTCTGAGATTTTGGAAAATGGCCATAGTGTAGCATCAGCTTTGAACATTTTAAGTGATTTTCACAATTTTCAAGAATTTGTTGCACATGCCCAACCCTATTTATTTTAATAACAAAAATCGTTTTGGAATCCTTATTACGTGTTTAGGCGGAATTTTATTTTTGTATGCACACACAATTTAAAATACGCAAGGGGAAAAACGGTAATGAAATGTCATTCCGATTTTAGAGCAAAAACAAAAAAGAGAAAAATAAGAAAGGGAAGAATATAAACACGCGGAATATGATGCCTCGTTTGTTTTTTGCTATTTATATAAAGGTTAACTTATACGGTTTGTTTTTTAAATTTAGTGAATGGTATCATAATGTGGCACATAGGGTTTCTGGATGGTTAAAGGTAGATGGCGGGACAATGAAAAAATATAAAGAAGACAAAAAGCAAGTTGGAAAAAACTCTCTTTTTGGGTAAAAGCTTCACAGCGAGCGGATGTTGATTTTATTTTTGTAATAAAAATCAACAGGAAAAAAATCAACAAAGTAAGAACCAGAAGTGGAATAGGACCAACCATAAAATCACCAAGTTTTGTGCTTTTTTCCGAGGAATCGAGGCGACAGCACCTAAGAGAAGACATCATCAAGAGAGAGTTCCAGTGATATTTGTTGCTGTCTATATTACCCAGCGCTGCAGCTTAGTGATTCACCGTGTACCGTATAATCGTTAGAAGTAGGTGGTGATTTCGTCCTCAGCAGCTAAACAGACCGAAAAAAATAACCTCATTTTATTGACGAGTATGTATGTACCTAAAACCATATTCTTTTGTTAGTTAATATTTTTGGTTCTGTTCATATGTCTGTCTTTTTGCTAATAACAACAAAATTAACATTACCACCAACTATGGTTTGGTTGGTTTTTTTCATTTAAATTTCAGGTGATACGTTTCATCCATTTTGTGATGCGGTTTGGTATAAAAATATAATAGCACCAAAGAAGAAAACGAAGATAGATGGAAGCAATGCGATGTAGGTGTGTAGAGGGGTGAGTGCAGGCAGCAATCTCGACCAGTATTGGTTCTCGGTAAAAGAAAAACCCAACCCAGACTGACCATTAGTCGGCAAAAAGCTGCCGCCGAGAATCACCTGGGTCAAATCTCTGATAATGACAGTCCAATTGCAACTCATTGGCGTAGAGGGTTAGTTTGATCGATAGTTACAAGCTTGACCTGCCCACTTTATCGAAATATAAGTTCAAACGAGGTAACATCTCTGATATTTTGGAAAATGGCCGTAGTATAGTAAGAACTTCAACAGGCTTATCCTTTTAAGGATCTTTATTTATTTATATTTTTCAAATCATTAAAAATATTTGTATGGGAGTTGACTCACCCAGGGGCCCGATCACTTTGAAATCTATAGAAATATAAAATAATGTCGACAAACGTAACCTATTTTTAAACTTCTACTAGCATTTTTCGGCCAATTATAAATTTTCAAGTCAATTTGCAAAATTTTGTATGGGATCTCAACCACTTTCAAATTTAAGTTCTAAATGATGCTACCGAAGCTACGAAAATGTATACATTTTGAGATTCCTAGATTTGATCTGAGAGGTGTGACATCATTTTTTATGTCCCTAATCCGATCGTAACCAAAATAGGAGGTGTACACTTTCACATAATATAAACATCTAGATACAAAATTTCAAAATTCTAGATATGTTAGTATTTTAGTTAGAGAACCCACAGACACCCAGACACATTCATTCATACAGACATTATCAATTTGGGCTCCTCTATACTTATGATGAATATTTCCGTTACTTTCTTTATAATTTGTATAAGAAAGTAAAAATTGCCAAATTAAAAATAAAATACTGTGTTGGTTTTTTACTAGATAACTAATTTTTAATTTTTAATATTCTCATTTACACATAGTTTTAAGGGTTCTGGGATACAAGCTCGTCGGTTTTTTTTTTAAAAGTTACGTCAATACGTTAAAAGTGCGATTCAAAAGGCCTCGTTAAAGGCGCGGTAAGGGTTGAATTTGGCCTCTAAGTCATGGATTTTTTTTATTATGATATTTATGTATATGATTTTTGAAATACTTCCAATTAAAATAAAAAATCTTTAAAATTTTTCAAATTTTTAAAAACTGCATAATTTCAATTTAAAAGATTTTAAAATTTCTAATTTTATTTCCATTTTTATGTGTAAATTTACTAAAATCCAAAATACCCTGAAATTAATTTACAGATTTAATAGTTTCTCGTTGGCACAAACCCTTATGTAATGCGAACCACTTCCACTTAGGTTATCCAAATTAAAAATATAAGCTGCTTGTGCTATTAGCCGTTTACTTGACGCTTGATCTGGTTAAGATTAAATTGTGGTTTTTGAAACGATTCTAAAAATTGTAGGTGTCTAACTAAAAACCAAATTACCTAATTTGCGTAATTTAAAATGTTTCATATTTGGAAACCCTGAGACCTATATATGTAATTCGACAGGATGCACATGCAATTCCTACAGGATGAAAAAGGGAAACAATAGTATTTCCCTCCTGCACTATTTTCAAAACGATAGACGTCCAAAAATAGCGTAGAATTGCATAGTTAAATAGGTTCGATACTCTAACTTTTGAACAGAATATTGTAAGTGTTAACTCTTTTCACAGCTAAATCGACAGGAAAACGGAACAAAGAATGATTTATTTTCGCTTAAATATTCTTTCAAATGTACCAAATAACTATTTAACTAACTTAAACTTTAAAAATTCAAAATATTAATTTATTTGCTTAGAAAATTAGAATTTGTAATGTTTTTCTATTCTAAGCAATTTTTATTTTTTGAACGTTGATTACAAATCGTTCGTACTTTTAGCCGTAGAATTCGACCCTACAATAAAAAATAGGGGTTCCTATTTAAGATTTCAAAGTTACCCCCGCCCCACATTGAAGGAGTGGGAGGGAGACTAATTTTAGCACTAATTTGTTTCCGTATAGGGCTTATTTCTCGAGATTATTTATCGAAAAATTTATTAAAAAAATTCGGATTTTTTTTTTTAATTTTATTTAAGCCAGTTGAAATCAATCAGTTTTATATGGTCACGCGTTAATGTGAATTTAGTAATTCTAAGAGTGTAACAGTTCAATTTTAAAAATTGAATTTTATCCATATTACATTATCTAATTTTGGCATACAACAAAAAATGACAACATCAACCAAACAAATAATACAGACTTCTGTTAGCTGATGAAATTGTGAATTAATTAACAATAAATAGATTTTGCACCTTACAAAAACGGCTATCAAAATATGAAAGTGGTTGGGAGCGGGGGTACTTTAAATGCTTTATCCGAAAAAAAAATTAAATTAAATTAACAAATATGCATGAACTTGTCATAAAACAATATTTACATTTTTTTTTTTTTTTGTAAATGTGTCCGGTATAAACCAAACAGATCGTCAATGATGTTGAAGTCAACTTGCTAATTTACTTAATACTAAATTAATTGATAAATGCAATAGCTCGAACAAATGCTTATATTTTTACTGTTACAGCTTCAAGCTAATTCATTTTATAATTAATCTTAACGTAAAGAGCAGAAAAGCTCTTAAACAAACTTTAGGTTAATTTTGCTCAATCATTAAATTTAAGCTTTATTATATCATCTAAAACCATAAAATGTGTATTTAAGTGTTAGGTGCTTGTTCAATTATCAACCGATATCGCATTAGAATGATAAAATACTCGTAAGCTTGTTTTAAACAAGTGTGAATTCAAGGAAGGCGACTGCACACTACCAAACTATTTCAACGTTTCAACCAAAAGTAATTTTATCAAAAATTGAGATAAATTTGTACTACCAAATTGCAGATTTCGCGATGTTGTTCTTGTTCCGCTTAATATGATGTTGATTCTCTAAAGTAAACAGTCTTGTTACTCCTGATTGAAACACATTCAAACTATGAACTGTTTATTTATAAGAGGGGAGTTTGATATGATTAAGACCGTTATTATATTTTGTGGCTACATACACTTGCCCTAACAATTTTCAAATTACTTCAAGCCGTCTGTAAAATTCAATCCCATTTAAAAAAACCTGCTCAAATATATCGTCAAGAAAGCTGCCTACCAAAAAATGACCTGTGTAAAAGTTACAGGATTTTACGACCTTCAGTTTGACTTTGTGATCTGTAAGCTCTTATTTTGTTTTTTTAAAAACCCACATTTTTGACCCCGGATTCTGAAAGAGCGTAAAATTTTACTTTCGTGAGAGTCCTTTTGAAAAAATAAGAGTTGACCTTCAAATAACCTTCAACAACAAATTTCAAGGTCAAATTTAAGGTCATCAATCGATTGTCCCCGTAAAATCCTGTAACTTTTATGTAGGTTATTTTTTGATTGGCAGCTTGCCTGAGGCATATTTGAGTGGGTCTTTTAAAATGGGCACCCGGTACATATGTATAGCGAAAATTAAGTCATATAAACTGTAGATGAGAAGAACAACAAATAACTGAAGACTGTTTAAGCAGAAATGATTGGAACTTTCCGCAGTTTTATTTATGTAACTCTTTTGGCAGCTTATGGCAATTACACCTCAACACATAAATGTAACCCCCCCTCCCCCAACCGCTCCCAATTAGTGGTATTTCTGCATTATAAAGCGATACCCCAAGCAAAAATGCAAAAAATGTCGCAAAATGCACAAAAGATGCAAAATAATCAAAAAAAATTTAATTGAAACAAATAAATATTTCCATTCTTAAATTTCAATTTTAAATCGAAAATTTTCCAGAATATTTCAAAATTAAATCTTCCTTTTCCAGATATCCCAGTCAAGGAAGATTTAATTGTAGAAAATTCTGAAAATGGAGACCTCCTACGCCTAAAACTAAACTTCCATTTTGCAAAATATTCTAAAAGTAAATCTTCCCTTTCTGAAATATCTGGGAAAGGAAGATTTAATTTGTTTGTTTGTTTCTATTTTATTTATTTTATTTATTTATTTATTTATTTATTTCAACTTATAACTTAATAATAATACAAACAAATTATAAACTAATTAACATATTATAGTTGAACAAAGTAAAGCTCCGTTTAGATGAAAATCTGTGGTGGAGCAAATAAACAATTTCAACATGCTATTCTATAAAATCTTTGGACACATTGAGTTAAATATATATTACACAATAGTTTTCTTATTTATGTATATATGGAAAAAAATAATAATTACACTTAGTTGCCTTTAAATTTACAATTGTTTAATGTTTACGATAACAGCTTTAATTGGTGAAATTACCCGAAGCTATATAATGTTAATTTCAGAAAAATCTTTCAACATTTTCTATGTTGAGCAGCCAATTTCGAACGTCCCTCTCAAATTTATGTTTACGTCCAATCGTTAGAATTTTTATATCTTTAGGTAAAATATGAAAAAAATACGGTGCCATATAAAGATAAAATCTTCTAAACTTCTCACAATTGCAACGGAAATCAGCATTATAGTAATTTGGATTCCTTGTATTATACACCTGTGTAATCCGATTGTGAAAACTGTTACTACGGATAAAAAACATTTTCAAGACTTTGTATATGTAAAGATATCTAAGTGGTAGCAAATTTAGTTGTCGAAACATAGGAATTGATGGTGTTGTTTGAGGAAGGTGGTATATTAATTTAATAATCCTTTTCTGGGCAATATATAGACCTTCAATGTTACTAAAATAAGTGCCACCCCAACTGGATATTCCATACATTATTATTGATTCAACTATGGCGTGATATAGTTTCCGCAGAGTACTGTTTGGGCATAATTTCTTAAGATTATAGAATTTATGTATAGCACCAAGTACGTTTTTCCTAGTGACATTGAGATGAGACTTCCAATTTAGTTGAGCATCCACTGTTAAACCCAAATATCTAAACTCGTTAACAAATTCAAGTGCAAAACACTGAGACGAGCAAATGATTGTATCACAGGGATGGACATGGTATTTTAAATGGTATACCGAAGAATTAGTGATATTCTTCCCAAATAGCATAACTTTTGATTTAACGCTTATAGCGAGCCGATGATGATAAAACCATTTACTTAGTTTGATTAAGTCGTTTTCAAGCATTAATTTAGTGTCGACATCGCTATTCGTACCATAGCTCAAAGCCAGATCATCAGCAAAGGCTGTGGCGTGTCCTAATAGATCAATACCGAAGATCGAATTAAAGTAGATTAAAAATAATAAAGGCCCCAGAACTGATCCTTGAGGAACGCCACAACTTATTAAACCTTCACAGCTAGTTACCTCACCTATTTTTACCACCTGACGACGATTTTCAATATAACTTGCAAACCAATCAAAAATGTTACCTCTAATACCAATTTTAGCTAACTTCAATAAAAGCATTCCATGGTCAACAGTGTCAAACGCCTTTGCGATATCGACAAAAAAAGCTATGGGTCTCCGAGTATCATTAATATGTTTATAAATCTCACTCAAGCAGTGCAAAAGAGCTTCTTCAGTTGATTTACCGGCAGTAAACCCAAATTGATTTTTATTTAAAAATTTAATCTTATCCAAATAACAAATTAACCGATGCTTAACTAGTTTCTCAAAAATCTTGGAGAAAGTGCTTAGAAGCGAAATCGGCCTGTAATTATTTGGTTGTAATTCATCACCCTTCTTAAAAATCGGGATCACAACAGCTATTTTTAAATCATCTGGAAATTGACCGCTGTTCAAGCTAAGATTATATAGGTATTGCAGAACATCAACCAAATACCATGAACATATTTTAACTAAAAAATTATTAATGCCGTCAAAGCCCTTGGACCCTTTGTTATCTAATTGTTTTATCTCAGATAGGATTTTCGAAGAAGATATAGGCTCAAAGAAACAAGATGAACTGTAGTTTCTATCAGCTCCATAAATATACTTTTTAAATTCAATTGAAGTAACATCACTAGTAATTACATTAAAATTGGAGGTTGATCCTTGCGAAACTTTTACGAAATATTTGCAGAATTCATCGGATTTCTGCAATCTTTTCCTGGGGCTCACTCCCAACTCTTTCGCAGTTCGCTTTTTAAATCCTACCTTACGCAGTAAGTAGCCAAATCGAGGGCGTACGGCTATAGACCCGTTTTCGTTTAAACCACATGTACATTGCATTGCTTCATGCCAACCTATAGTGCTGTCATGAAAGGTGGGTCGGCCCATGGATTCCGCACTCTCAACAGGAGGTCATAGATGTGTTCATCTTCATCACCGATCGTAATCAGAAGATGAACAATCCTTTTCCGACCCGTTTGGGCGGTAAGATTTAATTTTAAAATATTCTGGAAAATGGAGTTTTCCATTCTAATTTTAAAATTAAATCTTCATTTTCCAGAACATTTTAAAATAAAATCTTTCTGTCCAAGAATTTCTTCACTTCTTTTAACTAAATTGGGACTATTTTGTATTTAAATTTATTAGACCCTTTAAACACTTCTTTAAAAATGATACTAAACCACATTTCAAGAATTCCCTAAAAATTAAATGAAAAATACTCCAAAAATGAAAAAAAAAAAAAAAAACCCAAAAATACATTTATGGGTAATTTTTGACATAAGTGACTCTTTGCTTCACCTCATTCGATAACTGAATAAGAACCCGCTCAATTCGAACTCTCAAATCAATTTTCTTCGCAAAACGTCGTTTCGCAATGAAGCTAGTTGGAATGGGATGGCCCCTATTAATTGTAGGACACCACTCTCAATCACAGATCAAGTTGCACGCTCAAAACTCTTAAACAATTTTATTCCTTCGGGAAAGCTTTACCAACATTTTATCCTGTACCTACCCTCCCTGAGGAGTCTTCAGGAACTCCAAGATTTTATGATCAGTATCAACTCATAATCCCAACTAAGAATCTGGTTCAGTGAACCGTTTTTACAATCTCACTAATTAGGCATCTAGACAATTTTCGTCTAATTGTAGGGTCCATTCCTTCGCACGGAGTCTTACTATCTTCAAGTCGAAATTCAGCACAAATTATATACCACCTTGATTGCCGGCTTTTGTTTGTTATGAAAACAGTTATCCAAATTACTTAGGTGTGAAAAAACCAAAGTATTGAAATCTGCCAAAAATGTACAAAAATTTGGTTAGTCCAAAACCATTTTTTTCAACGTTTTGAAAGCCCCGAAATCCGAAAAATAATAAAGAAATGACCGTCTTTCTATTTTGGCGTCTGGGTGCCTCTAACCATGATATGGTATATCCTGAGATGCTTGATGGAATGATGGTATGATGTTTCGATGTTATGATGTTATGGTCATTTGATGGCATGATCGTATAATAGAATGATGGAATGGTGGTGTCATGGCATACATGATGATGCTATGATGGTATGATGGTATAATGGTACATCGTACAATCGATGTAGTTTTCGAACGGTGTTGATTTAGGGTTTGAGTTGAATGTTTAGTTCTGGTTCAGTTTAGGGTTAAATTGGGGTTAAGTTGAAGATTGATGGAATGATCAAATATAGTTGTGAATGAGCGAAAACTCAAAATAGGGTGTGCCAAAAACTATAAAAATATTAAATAACCAAATAAATAAATAATTAAATAAGATTGTGTTGAGGTTGAGTTATGGTTAAGTTTAGGGTTGGGTTGAGTGGTTCGGTTTTAGGGTTTAATTTGGGGTCGAGTTTAGAGTTTAGTGGGAAGTTAGATTGAGTTGATTTTAGTTGAGTTCATACACGCATGTAGCTTTCGTAACGATTTGATTTTGAGATTGGGTTGGCAATTAAGTGTGGAGATGTGTGGAGGGTTGGATTTTGGTTCAAGCTAGTTGAGCTAGTAGTAAGTTGACTTAAGGTTTAGGCTTACGCTGGTGTTAAGTAGGGAATTATTTCGGGTTAAGTTAAGGGTTAGTTTGAAAGTCGATTTGAGGCTGATTTGGTGATTGAGTTGGGGGTTGGATTGGCAGTTAGAGGTTGAGTTTTAAATTGAGTTAGAGATTTAGCTGAAGATTGAGTTAAGAGGTTCAGTTAGGGGTTGATTTGGGAGTTGAGTTAATTTTCAGAGCCGAAGTTCTGATCACCTGAGATTTCAGCTTTTTGTTTTTGTTCAATCGCTTCGTTTTTGCTTTATTGTGCACATTCAGGTCATCAAAAAACGTCATTTAAACTATCATATTGCCATTCAATTTTAAATGTATTCTGGTTCGATGACAAATTTTTCAAAACTCACGAATTGCGATTCTGGTTTAATGACTAGGAAAATAAAACTCATAAAGAATGTCAAAAAAACCCATGAAATATTTTTCTATGAGAAGTATTATATTTAGAAAATTTAGAAATCTGAAATTATTGTCTTGTGTCTTCAATAAACTTATTCAAATGAAATTAATTGAACCGATAGGGAGTCATATACCATAGAACAGTTTTTATTTGTGTGTCAAGGCTTTTGTAAACTGTAAATTGTTCCAAAAATTTAAATCACGATAACAAGATAGATTTGGTAGAAAAATTTATTTTTTACAACAAAGTAATGTCAAAAAATAACCCAGTAAAACGTGTTACTATAATTGAAACTTATCTGCAATATGGGAATCGGAATTTTGATGAGTCAGACCAGATAATCGAAAAAAAATCAAATTATTTCTCATTCTCATTAGTCACAGAATTCGCCTCCAGGTATCATCGCGTTGATTTTATTATTTTTTTTGTTGCGACGGAAGAAGGAATGCTGCGAATTTTTTTCTTTTTTTCTTTTTTTTTTAAAGAAAAATGATATAAGCAAATTGTTTCTGAACTGAATCATCTGAGCGTAAACAAAATACTTGGGTACCGGACTTTTAAAAGGCACCGATTGATTGCCCACCCTCAACTGCAACATCCCCAGAGAACCTACGAAATCCACACCAAAGTATTCGAACAAGGCTGGTGAGAATGGAATCAATGAAGTGGCCAGTTTAATTTTTTTTTGCTCAAGTATTAACTCGTGAAGTTTTTGTATTTTGTAAGGTTCTATCATCATTTCCCCGGCTCTAGCGTTTACTATTGACAAGTCTACAACCATTTTGTTCGCAAATTGACAGGGATTTGGTAATAATCACTTCTGCACGTAAGGAATTGAAAAATGTTGCATTTTTCGAACAACAATTTTTTATTATTCTACAAATTCTTTATGAAGTCATGGTCAACCAAATATTTTAAATCAGAACCATATAAATTCCCGCAAGACTTAGCCTCAGTTTATAAAGCACGAACTAAGCCAAATTGACTTCAAAACAATGGGATAGCGTTGCCATAAATCATTTTTTAACAGGAAGTGGTAAATTTTGTTTACGTTGCGGAAAAGGACAAACGGAAATTTCGTTGGTGCTGAATCCAAGGTCTATTTGGTGGTTCAATTTTTAGAACGCAGAACGTGTCCAAGCTTTGATGATTTTATGAATCTGTGGTAATGCCAACTTTATTTCCGATGACTATATGTTACTCTATCTTTGATGGGGCGCGAATTATTCTAATAATTTTACGCTCAGTTAGAGCAAGTTTTTGTTTATATTTGTGTTTGTTGGTGTCAAAGACTCGCAACCAAAGGTGATAACTGGCCTTTTACCAGCCCTTTGTACATGTCTAATTTTATTTTGTGCGAGATACATATATGAGACTTGATTTTTTTTTGGTTTGTTCTCAAGGCTCGACTTATTTGCAATTGACTTCTAAGGTCCTACCTTAAGCACTAATTAGCCACTTTCAACAGAGACATAATCCTTACTTCTTTCTTTGCAAATAGTTTTATTCTGCATAATTATCGACCAGTTTTTCTTTAGAAATGAATCCTAAAATTATACGAAATTAAATTTCTTGAGATTTTAAAATTCAAAATTGTCAAGACTTGATTCCAGTGTCTCCAGAGGACAAGTTTTAATACTTATCGAGCTCAATCTATTAAAGAAAAATTTTAAGACTAATGCCTCTGACAGACGAAAAATTAGCTATGTATTACAATGTATGCAATTCGATACATCATTCACATCACTTTGTGAGGTAAGAATTCGATATATCATGTCTGAATTTGAAATTCAGATGTCAATATATCATGGCGGAAATCGATACGTCATATCAACATTTGATGTACCTTGTCAACAGCATACCAGAATAAAATAATAAATCGGCATATCATATCAGAATTCGACGGGTTGAATTATTGATGCCAAAAGAGGATACTTCATATCAGGATTCGATACCTCATTTCAGAATTCGATACTTCATGTCAGAATTCGATACGTCATGTCATTATTTCATTTTATGTCATGTCAGAATGTGAATTTATGATGTAGCTTATAGTTCGGTATATCATGTCATAAGTTGATATACAAAGCCAAAACTCAATAAATAATTTTAGAATTCGATCTATCATATCAAAATTCGGATTTATGCATGTTAAGTAAGAATTCGATATGTCAAGCTAGAATTCGATTTGTCCTTCTATTTGTCCTAATGCTGTCTAAGTTCAACATGTCTGAAGTCAGAATTTAAATTTTTGCTGTCGGAATTCTATGTATCAGAATTCTACATAAGACGTTAAATTACATATGACATGTCAGAATATGAATTTATAATGTCAGAATTGTACATCTTATGTGAAAATTAGATAAAATGATGATAGAATTCGATATGTAGAGCAAGAATTGCCCTTCAAAGCCTTCAGAATTCTGTATATCGTCTCAAAATTTCATATGTTATCTCAGAATTCTAGATGTTATAAATCAGAATTTCTATTTTTCTACATATGACGTAAGAATTCGATATCAGAAATCAAATTTTATCTCACATCGAAATTTTAACTCTTTCCGTATTCGACATATTCGGTCAAAATTCGACATGAATTGTCAGAATTCACAAGGTCTTATCAGAATTTGATATATCATATCATGACTTCAGAATTCAATATTTATCATCTCAAAATTCAACATATCATATTAGAGTTGGATATACATATCATGCCAGAATTCAACACAATTTATTGAATTTTGATACAGTATATCCAATTCTTACATAACATCTCGAATTTTGAAATGATATATCAAAGAATTTGATATCTCATGTCAAAATTCGATAAATCTCTTCAGCGTTTGACTTAATGATGACAGAATTCGATAATTCATATCAGAGTTTGAGCTCTAAATATTAAAATCCGAAATAGCATGCCGGAATTCGATAATCATACCAATATTTAATAAAACATATCCGAATTCGATAATTCGTGGTAGAAATTAATTTTATGACTTCAGATTGTGTGCTATTGATGTCAAAATTCTATATATCGTGTCTATATTCGAATTTAAAATTACGATGTCGGAATTCGATATCTCATGTTAGAATTCGATATATGTATCATGCTAAAATTCTAAATTTCCTCAATTCGATATGTCATAATTTGGTTTTTTTTTTTGGATTAAAACCGGTCTTTCTAAGTTAATTGATGTGATTTGGTTTTTCAACATAGCTTTAATAAAAATTATAAATTAGCGATTAGTTAATTTTTCGAGATTAGTGGATCGAATTCAAGATTATTTAACTAATCCAATAATGCAATATTTATTTCTTTTTATTGAGTTAAGTTAAAGTAGAAGTGGCACTGTTATATGTAAACGTTAAAATAAAATAGCATTTGCGCTGCTTTAATATAGACGAAACTATCATTGACATTTTAAAAGTATAAACAATCTGTGGTATACATAGGAAAAGTTGAAAATTTTAATTAATAATTAAAGTATTTAAATTATACTTAATTTTTTTTATGTTTCTGTTCTTTTTATTTTGATTTATTTTTGAACAATCGAGTGTGCTGCTGATGATATTTGTATTAATGCCGATACCACAAACTCGTGGCGCCACTAACAAAACCTTAGTATAAGGCATACTTAGTTAGGTAAAGATTTTAATTTTACTGATCGGACACACTTTGAGTTTAGCAAATATTAAGTGTATTGCTTTCAACCAAAATGTGTTAGGTATTTTATTTGATTAACGACTGGTCAAAGCAACAGCAAAAATTAACCAAATTTTGGTCTAATTTTTTGTCATGTATTTTCTTGTCAATTCAACTCTTGTGGCAGGTATTGAAACTAAAAATATGGTTAAGATTTATTTAACCACTAATTTTTTTTGGGTTAGCTAAACCATTTTTTGGTCTATCTAGTATGATTGTTGTTGTAATTTGTTTATTTTTGGTGAAAGCAATACAACTATTGCAGCAAACATCAAATTATTTTGACATATTTTGACAGTGAATTTATTTCGATAAAACTGAATGTTGTTATTTGAGCTTTCCGTATCTAAAGCAGTTTGCCGTTACAGGCAAGCTTTATGTAAAACATTGAATTCACAAAAAATTAGTCAAAAACTGTTTTACGTTTTAAAACGCTTTTAATTTAAATCTACATAAAACTCTCATATAAAAAAAAGAACGAAAATGAAATTTAAAAATGTAAAAGGCAAAATGGAAAAATTTTAAAGTTTGTAATATTCTAAATATTTGCTGAAATTTAAAATTTAAGTTATTTTTTCCAATTGTAATAAAATTGGCCAACCATCCTGTCCTACATAAATCAATTGATTACACACAGACAAATTAAATTCTTAATAAATAATTCGTGTGGGCATAATACACACACAAATGAGGTTTATCCATAGGTTTTTGATATTTGATGTAGTAAATAATAATTCGCTATGTCAGTACGTTCTGGCCAGATACTTAATGTAAGCGGCTAGAGTGCATTTTTTTGTAGTTTGGTCGTAGCTACCTGATGATTAGACCAACTTTTCAGTACGAAACCAAACTACCAAAATAAAGAACTCATGGAGGGTTCTCATTTTTGCAGAGTAATACATTGGTATAAATCTTTGGGTATTGGGGAAAAATTACGGGGAGGGGGGAATGATATTTCTACTTTTTTTGCAGTAGATATGTTATGAGGGATTGGCCTCTTTATTTTTCTGATTTACAAAATCGAAAATATTTGGATTGCCATGAACAATTAATATATTTGTCTATAAAAAAGTCGAAAAAATCAATTGAAATCAGTGAACGTAAAAATAAAACCTATAATCGTCCGCTATTAAATTTTTAGCTGGATTTGAACCCTGCAAAAAATTGAAATACAACATTGAGAAATCTTTAAAAAAAACCACGTTGGAAAATCGCGAAAACTTGAAAAATGCCGAGTGTTCGCTTTTTGCTGTACTACAAAGACAAAACCAGAAATATTTTGCATTTTACTGACATTTATTGTTTTTGTGTAAAAAGCAAACGAAGATATTGACAGCTTTATTGGTAGTAATATGCGGAACGGGATTGAAAATGATGAATCTATTACTCTAAAAATGGGTTTTGTAAGGGCAAGGTCGTTGTCAGATTAAAATTAAGTAACACACACACACACACACACGCACACACACACACACACACACACACACACACACACACACACACACACACACACACACACACACACACACACACACACACACACACACACACACACACACACACACACACACACCCACACACACACACACACACACACACACACACACACACACACACAAAAAATAATTTCTGAATAAATAAACATAGTAATAAATTGTTAACATAGGTCACAAAGTAACAACATAAAATTCTATATTATTATCATCAATATTCACAGGTTGCATACATATGTAGGTAATAATCAGAACACTGATAATTAAATTTGAGCTGTCGAATAAACATACTCATTTGTGTAAACACCCATAGAATTATATTTAAAACAACAATATAAAATTTATTCAACATAATCTATTGTTTATTCATTTTACCTACTTGAATTATGAATTAATTATTATTAAAGAAAAAAAAATTCAATAATGCGCTATTTTCCAACTTTATGCTTTTCTCGAATATTTAATTATATTGGTCAATTCAGCTTAAATTATTCAAACATTTTTGTTGTTTTTATAAAATTCTGCCTCGAAAGCAGTTTGTTTGGTTCAAAACAACATTTGTACGCGAGCGTGTATCATAAATGTGTAGACTATTCGCTTCCATAATAATATTAATGCATGTGTCAGTAATCAGTTTATAAAAACAAAAATGTTTAATTTAATTTTTGAATTAAAATGACTCTGTAGCGAGTTATTTTGGGAATCTGATCCGATTCAGGTGGACCTTCACAAGTTGAGGTCACTACAAGGCCATTAGATCGTACTTAGTAATAATATCAGTAAACTATTAGGACAAATAAAATCTTAATTACAAAAGAAAGAAAACGGATAAATAATTTACTGAATATAATCTACTGAAGTAATCTTTAATGTGTGTACTGAAAATGAACAACTAAGTAGCAAGTATGGTAGGGTGGCCCTTATATTCGATTTTTTGAAATTTTAATTGGTCACCCCCAATTTTGTTCTACCTAAAGAAAAACTTATGTTTTAAAAATTAACCTTATAACTATATAGAGTTTAAAGAAAATATGAAGTAATCTGCGAATCTGTGATTTTTTCTATGTAAGAGAAATAAAGAATAGCACATATGTATGTCCAACCTTCTATTATTTTTATTCAACTTCCGGTTTGGCAGTAAATGTCTCGACCTTAAAATATTACTGAAATTACCTAAACAATTGTGTACATAGGTTTTTCTTTAGGTAGAACCAAATTGAGGGGTGACCCAGGAAAATTTCCAACAAACAAAAATTTGGTATTAAATAAGGATTAAATAGGATTCAATAAAATCGGTAACCGTCGTAAAACTGTAAATTTACATGGAAAACAATTTCAGAATTTGGTATTGGTGAAGAAACGAATACTTTTTCCTCAAACTCTACTGTCCTCAAAAAACCAAAAATCCACGTTTTGGAACACCTTGTATGGTCGATCACATCTGAACACAAAGAATGAAATGTATTGCAACTTAAAACGTAAATAAATTGAAACGACTTACAGTATGAATTAAATAAACATTTTGATACCGATAAATAATCGAATAAAGACTGAAAAATCTCAGGGTCTTTGACAGATCTTGCTTGAAGTCAAATAGACGACAAAGTTTATTGCCAAATATTTCTCTGAACAATTTTGAAGTCCTCAAGTAAATTGTAAGAATATTTTGGATCGGTGGAACTTTCTTAATGTCCGTTGCAGGACGCCCGATGTCTAGACGTAGCAACTTAGAGTAATATCACGATATTAATACTATTGAAGGGAGGGTATTCAGTTAATTTTAAAGTAGTAAAGGTTTTTTGTGTGTGTATTATAAAAGAACCATTATGAAATAGTAAATGAAACAGCACCTAACATTTTTTGCTATTTCACCTGTTGGTCCACATGTCTGACATAATTTATAACCGATTTGGTTAGGTTAAATGCAAAATCGGATCATGTGTATATTTGTTGGTCCGATAAAAGTTGGATGATTTTCTTTCACGCAGAAAAACAATATCCTACTCAAGATATCTACTGCACCAAAGCGAAAAATGTATATTCAGAACGAGTATAGCTTACAAGGACCCTTTAATTCTTTCGATATTATAGTCTAGCTTGGGCGAGTAAATTACACTATGTAATTTACACAGTTTTTTACATGTAAAAAACGTGTAATTTACATAAGGTAATTTTATACATTATGTATGAAAAACGTAAAAAACTGTACCGTAAATTAAATATACTGATTATATCACCTCTGACATGAATTATCGGCTTCATGAGAGATTTATCAAATTGTGACAAGACCTTTCGAATTCTGGAATGACATTGAATTTAGATATGAATAACTCCAATTCTGGCTCTACATATCGAATTCTGTCATCATTTATCTAATTTTCGCATAAGATATACAATTTTGACACTATCAATTGATATTCTGATGTCATATCGAATTTTAATGTCTTATGTAGAATTCCAACACCAAAAAATCAAATTCTGACTTCAGACATATCGAATTTAGACAGCATTAACTCTAATTTTGACAGGACAAATCGAATTCTAGCTTGACATCAAATTTTGACATGATATACCGAACTTCATACTACATCAAAAATTCACATTCTGAGATGACATATCAAATTCTGATATGATTTACCAAGTTTTGGCATGATATTTCGAATTCTGACAAGATATATCGAACTCTGATATCTTGAACTGTGCCCATGATTGGACACTTATGATACATACATATATTCCGACGTATATTTATTTATTCTTATAAATTTGGGGTGAAGGTATACACTCTATTTTGAGCATATGATCATTACAATAAAGTATGCAGCCACAGCTTGGTAATACATATAATCACGCTATGTCTATGTGTATTACAAATTATAAATAATGCTACAATATCCAGCTGTTAGGTTTACAACTTCAAACTACATACCAAGCAGAAAAGCTGCGTAATCCTTTTATTTCCCTGCAAAGTTCTTATCTGAATATTCCTTATATTTAAATGAGCATCAACAATCAGGAATTTCAAGTATCCCGCGGTTCAACTAACATCTGATATTAAAGATGAAATTTTGAAAAAATTGCAAAAATTGTAAAAGAAAAAAAATTAGAAAAAATTGTTAATAAAAATATACGTCCGGCTGATTCGAAATTCAAAGCCTATCAACGTGTTATATCAATTCTGACATCATAAATTCAAATTCTGACACGACATATCGAATTCTGGCTTGATATCATAATATATGAAATTTTTACATCTGATATTGAAATTCTGACATGACGTATCGAATTCTAACGTGATATAACAATTCTGAAATCATAAATTCTAATTCTAAAGTAACAAATTCTGACGTAATTTATCGGCATAATATCTCGAATATATGACATGTCGATTTCTGGCATTATATATCGAATTCTGACATCATAGATACAAATTCTGGTATTGCATATTAAATTCTGACATAAAGTATGGAATTCGGACATGATAACTCGAATTCCGGCATCAAAAATTCAAATTCTGACATGACATATCGAATTCTAACATAAAGTATCGAATTCTGACATGAAATATCGAATTTTGACATCAAAAATTCAAATTATGATAAGACATATCGAATTCTGTTATGATTTATCGAGTCCTGATATGGAGTATCTATTTTTAGCATCAAAAATTCAAATTCTGACATGGTATATCGAATTTTGACATAAACCATCGAATTCTGATATGATATGTGGATTTCTAATTATTCTGGTATGGTATATTGACATGATGTATCGAATTCTGACAAAGATAGATCAAATTTTGATATGAAGTATCGATTTCCGGCATGATATGTTGACATCTGAAATTCAAATTTGTACATGATTTATCGAATTCTGACCTCAAAATTTCAAACTCTGATATTTCACATCGAATTCTGGCACGATTCATCGAATTTTGACATGATGTACCGAATTCTAACATCAAATTCTCAAATTCAGACATGACACGGCATGAAATTCGGCAACACAAATTCCAATTCTGACATGACTTGTCGAAATCTGAAACGATAATACATCAAGTTCGATTTTTGGCTTCACAAATTCAAATTATAACTTTGGCGACTTACGTAAGATTACAACATAAATGTAAATTCTGATATTGCAAATTTAATTCTGACATCAATTATCGGATTCTGACATGATAATTCGAATTTTGTATCTAATAATAACATAAAGTATGGAATTCTGATAAGAGACATCGAATTTTGTCACCAAAGATTCAAATTCTGACATGTCATATCGATTTCTGTAGAGGAATTCCATTCCTTCAACGATCTTCAATTGTTTGAAGATTTGTCGAAAAGGTCGCTAGAAGACGTTGGAAATACGTAAAAAGAATTTTAAATGTAGAAAACTAAAAACCTAACATCTATAAAACGTAATTTACACTTTAATAAAGTTATAATTATAATTTTTATTAACTTTGTATCTTAAATTTTCAGTTAATTACTTATTATTATCTGTTATTTTTAAAATGTAAATTTGTTTACATATAATTTACATTATAATGTAATTTACGTAGGTTTTTACATTTTTTACCTGTAAAATGTAAAAAATGGTTTTTGACACGGATGTGGCCAACTGTGCCGCTACTGGACTAAAAGCGTCCAAAGTAAGGAGATTGACAAAGTTGCTGGGTTTTAAGTTAATTCCTTCCACTGGTTACATAATGTATGTGTAAAACTTCAACAAAAGTTAAATCTTATCTCACTGGAAGCTACTATACCTTCCCAGTTGATAAAATAAATTGAGGTATACCTCAAATTGATTAAAACGCGTTTGCCCAGGCTTGAAGATTCTGATTCTCTTTTGAAAAATGTTATAATAATCCTTTAGGGGGGCGGCAGGGGCAGGTGCGCGCTCTACATAAATACTGTAATTCCAGTAAAATATTAATTTATTAAATTTCCTCCGTTATATCACCCCGAATTTATAAGGTCAAATTTTTTGTTTTTAATTTTCTATCTGAAAACAATTAAATTAAACACAATTGTCCACTATCCTCAAAAATATTGAATACTTCCTAAATAATTCTGCACTTATACGACAAATTATTTTCGTATAATTTGAAACTCTGCGAAAATTACAAATTTTAAAAATATTAAATTTTCTAAAATCCAAAGCTACCTGACCTCATGTCAAAACTGCCAACGGGTTTTACATCTAAATTGAATAGTATTGACGAATATTGGATTATAAAGCATTTTAGTCAATAGATGCAGGGCAGTTTCAACAGCTTTCCAGATTACTTTTTATCCGAATGTGGCCCATGTGACTGGGCCCTTAAATAATTTAATTTCCAAACTATGCGTTGATGTCATGTTTATGTGTTTTAGGAAAAAAAAACGCTTAAAGATCGAAGCTAAAGTTAAGCTTAGTTAGCTTTCCACAGTTCTTAGCCGAAGGCAGACGTGCCAAAAAATAGGTGACTAATTCATTCTCAGTTACACTTTTGCGATTTCTCAGTTACACTTTTGAAAACGGGAGTATCAGAAAAACGGTATTCCATAATCTCGTTTGAGAAACCTTAATAAAAATGATACCAATTTGTCAGCACGTTTCCATTATCATTCAAGTTCGACATGCCTGCCTTCGTCTTTAAACCGGTTTAGCTCGTCTACCTTCTTCTAGAGAAATCGCAGAAAATGTTTACCGGTTGGATTTTTGAATTACATGAATGTCAAACAATACGAACTACAATTTTCAGCTTGAAACCAATTTGTTAGATTTATTTTTCGCTACCTCTTAAAGGTAGCACTAAGTAGGGAATAGAAGAGCAAGAACAAAATATATCCCTTATATCACTGCTGGCTAGAAATATCTTCAAATTTAATCAAGTGGCATCTCAGTGTACCGATAGTCAATCACAATTGTATTGTCTTTTACTGTACCAAAAAACTGAAGTGAAAATTTTGCAATGTTGTTTTTTTAAATATTTAAGTCTTTCCCGTGTCGTGTATTTAATTTCACCAACAACTTCTTGAGAAAGATGAATAAATGTTAAATTAGCTAAATGTTTTGAAGATCCATGATCAATTGATTAAAAAGCAATATTGTCTAGAAGATTGTAAGATGATCATATTACAGATACTAAAATAACTCAACATAAAGCAGCTACACTGAATCCTAGAAAATTATCAAGTAATTTCGAACAATTTTTAATAATATCAAAAAATCTCCGCGAATCTGCAAAATTACAAAAATTCTCGAAGAATTACCATCAAAATCATCAAAAGTTTTGAATTAACTGTAACATCATACGAGTAACATCAATGGGCAGGTAATCTCGAAAATCTCAAAAACTTCGACTTATCTTCATTGTTAATCTCGATATCGAATAATCTTGATATAACAACCAATCCAATTCACCCGTTCAAATTCCTATTATCCGGAATAATCCAAAATTATTCCAAGGATCTCGGATAGTCTCAAATATTCTCAAAGAATGTCACCTATGTAAGTCAATATCCTCCAAACTTAACGTCTGTAGTAAGAAACAACTCTATCGCTTGCAAATTTCGAGGAATTTCCGAAACCCACATAACCTCGAAAAATTCGATTAATGTGCGAATTCTGATCGTGGAATAATCTTAAGCAGGCATCGCACGAAAATATTGAATAATGTTAACATTTTCGAATAACTTCGAAGCTAAGCAAATTCGCGCTATTTAAATCCCAAAATCTGGATAATTTCAAGAATATCGAGAAAAATATATTTAAATCCTTAATAATATCTGTTTCATAAAGCTCAGTGAGAGAAACTCGATTAGACTCGAATATTCCCGAAAACCTCGATAACCTTGATGTTTTCGAGGAATTCCAAATTTTTACAATGATCTCGAATAAAATGATAGGTAATTCCAAAGCACAAAAATCATCTTTCTCGGAAAAATATCTGAAAGACTCTCGAAAATATCGAATAACTTTGATGCGAAAACAACAATAATCCAAACATCTCAAAATCACTGATTTTAAGAGTATCACTTAACCCAAATGCTATATGCTTCTTAATTTAATCGAATAGTCTCATCTACGTGATTAAAACAGACTCCGCAACCATTATGATTGTTGTTTGTTAGGGTCAATCAACCATTTCATTAATATATTTCGAACAAAGCTTAGTCGGTAACATGACGCAAGTCAACGTCAAAATTCGAGAAACCGGAATAAACCTTGGAAAGGCAATCCTTATGGAATTCGAGATTTTTTTCCGAAATTGCGGCAAAATGCGATTATGTAAAACATTTCGAGTTCTCGTAATAACTCGAGATCTTTCGTTCCTCATTCTCCGAATCGAACTATTTTCGTTGGTTCAATATTTTTCGAGAACCATTGTTCAATATTTTCCAAATTATCGTAGTCTATTTGAAAGTTCCAATATTGTTGAGCTTAGCGTTAACTTATTTAATATAATCGTCTTTTCGGAATTCTCTTATGAAAATGGGGCGAGAAGGGCTTCTAGACTATGCTACACGCTTTATGGACTTTTAGAAATTTTTCGTTAATATCCAGATTTTTCGATATAAAATTGTTCAGAATCATTCGGGATCCGTTTGACTTTTTTTATATTTAATATAAATTTTCGATATTTCCACTTTATTTGACATTTTTTTTGAGTTTTCTATGATTTTCACTTGCAAACTTCGACACTTTTCAGATTATTTTAAAAATATTGAGACTTTTCAAAATATTTTCGAAATTTGTGATATTTTTTTAGAAATCTCAAGCTACTTCTGTGAACCTTTTTTAACTGATTTATTTCATTGGACTTACCCTTCACCCCAGGTTCCTTTCTCTTTTTCTTTCTCTCTATTTGTCTCTTTCTTGCTTTGTCTTATATGTCACCTCAATTGTATTAGCCGGTCGGACCATTTTAGAAATTTGGCAACTCTAGACGGTTAACATAATCGCAAAAAAATATTCACATGTATTCACCAATACAACGATTATTCGGCTTGTACGTTCCATTGAGCATCAAAAACTTGATTTTTTGGACAATCCCAATCGAACTGGACATTAGTGTTTAACTACAAGGTTTATGTGTGAAAATCACTTAAAAGCAACCCAAATATATTGAAGTTTGAATATCGATAGTGTAAAATATGAATTTGTTAATGCCAATTTGTTGATACATGTGTGTTAATAGTTTTTGTTAAAGTGTATCAAGCGCATCTTATCAATTTATGAAAGTTAAGTATATCAAATAATTTCTAAAAATGTTTTTTATTACGATTAGCTGTTATCAAACAGTTTAACGATATTAGTGTCGGCGTCTACAATTTCCGTTAAACAGGTATATTTATATTTATTTGCTTGCGGTGGATCGAAATAAACTTATTAATTACAAATACTTTCCTATTAGCTAGTTCTCAGTTAATCTTCGCCTAATATTCGAATTGATGATTATTCTGTTTTGTTGGGTAATGCGGCCAACGTGCAAAATATGTATATGAAAATGAATTAAAAACCTTATATATCAATCACATTTCTGTCTATGAGTGAATATGCTCGTGTTTTACTCATCCTGACATGTTTTTTAAAGCAGGTTGGAGCAATAACCCCCAAAAATTCCTCAAAAAAAGAATCCAAAAAATAAAATTTGGCAAATATTATTTGAATTCGATTTATGCCTAAGAGGGGGCCCAACCCCCGCTTTGACGATTTTCCAAATTCTAACATTCATAGAAATTGGAATATTTTTCAAAAATTTTGAAGTTGAAAAAAGTTAAGTTTGTCTTAATAGTAATTAATAATTATAGTTAATAGTTAAGTCTTAATAGTAATTATTACCATTAAGTCGAAAAAAAATATTTAAACACATGCTGAAGGTTATAACCATTTTCTGGTGCGTAACGGAAATATCTAGCAAGGAAAGCCGATTTAGTTTTACTTTTTATATTTTTGGTATTCGCAAACATCCCTCTAGTACTAAACTTCTTATTATTAAAAATTAATTTCTACCGAACCAAATTTCTGAATTTAACTTATGATGTTACAGCTCAGTGGAGATTTGTTCTAAGTACCAATGTATTTCTTCAACAATTAAATTAAGATCAAACCTCATATTTTACTGAGATTGTGTCCAGTATTAAACGAAATGTTGTTTGCTCTCCGAGCCTGCCTCCACGACCCTAAGCCAACTGAAGCAGGAGTAAGGACCTCATATCTCAATCAACTACAAAAAGTGGGTCGAGCGAATGCTGGAAACGCTTGCTACTAATACGATTTTTGGTTTGTTGTTAATTTTTTAATTGAATTGTGGTTGGTGTTGATGCTCGGGTTTTTCGTCCGCTCCGTAGTTTTTTTTTTTTTTTTGATGAAAACGAAAAATGGAATGTTTTGAGTGTTGAGGTCCGACGTTTATTGTCGGGTCACGCGATTGAAATCAGTTTGAAACTAAGGTGATATTTTGGTTGAGCAAATTGATTTCATTTTATTTCGACAAGACGTGTCCACGATCAACACAGATGAGTATTGGTTTTATGTTTTTTCCATGATTAAATTGTTAACAAAAAAAAGTAATTGGTGGAATATTTAACCGTTGATGAAAATCTTGATTTGCATCCAGTGTTTGTTATGCAAATGTGGAAATATATCAAATCCTCAACTAGTTTAAAGTGTGTCCCGAATTTAGAAGGACCTTATCGTTCCTATAAGGATGGAGGTTTTCATAAAATGTTCGTTGTAGTTGAAACACATTCAAAATAAATATGAAACTAATACCCAGAGATAATGAGCCACTTCTGAATGATCATCATCAAGCAATGCAGATAAAAGTCTTACAATGTTGGAATTACAAAAAAACGTAACATTATTGAACGAAACATGAAACGTGCCATTATACGAATCTCAAATCTGTCTCTAAAAATTGCTTGCTTATCTGTTTGCTGTAGATCAAAGAGTATGTGGCCCCTTGTGGAAGCTAAAAATTAATGTTAACGCGTTACCACAATTAATGATCATTAAAGGTCTTTTCAAATTTGTTTCCACTTTTTGAGGGATACTTGCAAATTATTTAAATTTTATTTTGTGGAACTCGTTTAATTAGATTGGTTCTAAAGGTTGAATTCCATCGAAGTACCGAATAAAATTCCACAAAGACCTACTGTGTAAGCGCTCTTCTTCCTTAATAAACTACAGTTAAATAGTTTCAAGTGCCTGGGCAGGAAGGCTATTTAATCTACATTAACAGCACTGGAGTTTAACATTTGAGATCAAATTCAATCAAAGGCCGGACGGTCAGAGACAGCCCCATATGTAAGGGTACAAATAAGACTCTCAACTAGTCAATACCTAGATTCCCTAATGAAAAGTCTGAAATTAATAAATGTAGGACAGCACATTTTGCAATAAAATCACAGCGAGATAGAGCCGGCAGCAAAGAAGATTAAATATTGACTAACGCATATATTTTCAAGAAAATTGTTTGATCTCTACTGATCTCCCGAAGAACGAATCACCGAATTTATATTAATAAAAAAAAATCGCTAATAACTGCCCACCTCGTTTCAACAAAACATCTGCCACACTATCAAAATAAATGGCCCATTTATTGAATGTATCAGGTTGGATAGCGCTTATAAGTCAATCCCTTCGCTTGACGAATTGATTATTCACTGAATTTTGAAAGTCAAAACTTAACTTTCTTTGCATTGTATCACAAATCATTTATCTGGATATCTCCTTTGCAGACTTGCTCCCAAATCCCAACACCATATAGCTTGGTGGCACCTTATTGAGACTATCCGAGACATTTCCTAAATAAAAACTTGAATATTTCTAGTAATGCATTCGCCAAATTTTGGAAATAATTATTACTGTACACCATATTATTACTGCTTAGTAAAAGGAATTCCCTAATAAAAAATTATTATTAGGGGATTAGTTTTACTAAGGAGCTGCTCGAAATCTGTGATAAATATTCTCACGTACTGATGTCTGACACAATTTAAAAATTAATTGTTGAACGAATTCTGATTAACTAGGAAATTTCTTATCTAACCTAATTTATAGCCTGAAATTACTGAATCTACTAAATATACAGTTTTACAAATCAGGTTAAGCTAATACGAAGCAAATAATTTAAACTAATTAAAAATAGAATTTTTCAAAATCGCATCAAATTCTGCAACAATAAAAAGTTTCAGACTCCATTAAAATCTACCGACTTATGTGATTCATCCATCTGTAAAGACAAGTTTATTGTACCAGCATTAGCAGTTAGGGCATCCAATTTTTGGCCATAATTTCGGAATTTTCGAATTGGAATGTTCCATTGTCCGGGATTAATTTTTTTTAAATAATTTCTTTTAAAAAGTTTCTTCATTTAAAATGTTAGATATTTTTATAATTAATGCTAATATGTATGAACATAAATCGCAACACACAAATTTAAAAAAAAATTTGGAATTTTTAAAGTTTACAGAATTTGTAAAAATTATATAAATTCTTTAAATTTAAAAATTCTTTAAACACTATAAATTATATCAATCCTATAAATTCGGTAAATTCTACAAATTCTATAAAGTCTAAGACTCCAAAGATTTTCTTAAATCCTATATATTCTGTAAATTTGATAAATCCAAAGAGAGAATTACAAAAAATTTAACTTATTTCCAGTCAACCTCATTAGGCGATTGACTGGAAAAAAATAACATTTTTCGTAATTCTCATTCAGATCGAAACTGAACTTGGAAAATTATTGATAATTTCGCTCTTCGTAAAATATTATCTGGTTATGTATCGGAAGAACCTTATATTTATAAATTCTATAAATTTTATAAGTTTTAATATGTATGTATATACATTTTTAAATTTTATGAATTTTATAAATTCTAATAATTCTATAAAATCTACAAATTCTATAAAATTTATAAATTTTATCATTGAGTTCGTGATTAATTGTTTCATATGTGTCTGTTTTATAAATTCTACAAACTCAAATTTTACTTGTTTTATAAATACAAAAATTTCGAAAAATCATATAAACTTTAACAAAAGTAAATTCAATAATTTCTATAAATTCTGTAAATTCTATAAAATTCTATAAATTTTAAAAATCCAATAAATTTTGTCAATTCTCAATGATTATAAACTCTCTAAATTCTATAAATTATATAAACTCTACAAATTTTATAAATTGTTTAAATTTTATAGAGTCAAGTTAAATGTTTCAAGTTTGTCAGTTCTATAAATTCTACAAAGCTAAATTTTACTCATTCTAAAAATTACAAAATTTTTATAAATTCTATAAATTTTACATATCTTTGAATTCTACAAATTTTATAAATTCAAGAATTTCGTTAAATCCTATAAACTTTAATAAGTCTATAAAATCAATCATTTCGATAAATTTTAAAAAATTTAATAAATTCTCTGAATGATTTCTTATCTAAATCTTATGGATAAAGTTTTAAAATTCTGTAAATTCGATAAATTCTAATAAATCTTAAAAGCCCAATAAATTCTATACATTTTAAGTTTGTAAATATTATAAATTCTAATATGGTTTTAAAACCTCTGAATTCTATAAATATTAAGAATTTTATAATTATAGAATCCATAATCTATAACATTTATTGAATTTATAAAATTTATAGAATTGATGAAATATTTCTTTAAATTTTAGAAATCCAATAAATGTTATAGATTCTATGATTTCTATAAATTGTTGATGTCTGCCAGTTCTATAAATTCGACAAACTCAAATTTGACTTATTTAAAAAATTCCATAATTTCCATAAATTTAATAAATTCTACAAATTTAACGTTTCTAAAATATGTTTAGTTTTTGTAAATTTTATAAATTCAGTAAATCCTTTGAAATCTATAAATCTAATAAATCCTGTAAATCCTATAAATTTCTATAAAGCCTTAAAATTCAGTAGGTTAGATTGAGTGGCATAGAATATATTCCCTTCACCCTTACTAGAACCACTTAAAGCTGATTGGGTAACGCAGAACATCTCACACTTTACTATTTTCGAGATCCGACAGGTTGTCAATCTAAGTTTTTATGCCTTCTACATGCTAATACCGGACATGAGCAAAGGAATTAAACCAAAGTGCCTTCCTCCTCGCCCAATTTGCTGTTACAGAAGTCATTTGCCTCTAGCATGTTCTCCAAAAAGACAGTGTCCCGTTATTCCTTCGACCGTCCTTACTTCACTAGATATTAATATTCTGGTGCGCGCCCCAAGTCTAGTTTGGGCCAGACTTGTCTTGCTCCACTACAAATGAAGGGATCAGTCCACCTTTCCTGTTTAAGCGCTATTATGTCAAAGTCTGGGGAGTCCGACTAACTCACGATACTAAATAGCAGTTACAACTATATGCATGTTTAAAAATTTAATTTCCTACTCGCTCCTTATAACATGAATGTGGGAAAAAAATTGGAAACCTTTTAAAACATAGATTTATTTGATACTGCGATTAGGTACCGTTCATACAATTGGCAATGATTGAAATCAAGTGTTTCCTGTTTTTCTGGTTTTTCTGATTAAACATGACACATCGAGGCTAGTATCGTTTGGGCTAGAAATTTAGCCTCGAAGGGAACTTCTATCGTCACAAAATTAAAGTTCTTTTCGAAACGTAAAAACTTGTATCTAAGTAGGTTTTCGAGATTTTTCAGGAAGCTGAAAAAACGAGCAAATTTGCCTTAGTAGAAACATTAAAATTAACCAAATTAAATATTTTTTTTT
Organism: Tipula vernalis; assembly: GCA_958295665.1. Taxonomy (NCBI): domain Eukaryota; kingdom Metazoa; phylum Arthropoda; class Insecta; order Diptera; family Tipulidae; genus Tipula; species Tipula vernalis. The sequence continues at coordinate 162,508,065 of OY282560.1, read as the reverse complement.
CAGTTTTGAACGTTTTGCTGCCACAAATTTAATTAAAAAGAATAGCAATCACTAATTTTGTTAGCGACAAATCAATAAAAAGATTTTAAGGAATTTTGTAGATAGAATTTTACATCGCAACAACGATATGTTTAATTCTTTAAACAATGTTCTCGCAATGAGTATTCTGGGCCAAGGCACAAGATTATTAAATTCATCAACTAAGTCATCGCTGCCCGAGCTTGAATTCCTATCATCAAACTTATAACTGGCATTGGACGATGAGAGAAGTTTGTGAATTTGTTTGTTTGAGCCAGAAATCAGGCTATATACGGGACGGTGCAGTCATTAGGTAGCAGGTACCTTTTCCAGTTTAAAACTAAGAAACAAAAAAAAACACGTCCGTGTTTTAGAGACGGATAAAATTAAATATGTAAATGCAAAAGATAATTTTCAGGGACGAGCATATATTGTTTCGAAATCCGTTTATTAGGTGTCTTGTCATCATGAACGCAAAAGAGAAATACTCTAAAACTTCCAAAAGTAACCACCTCTCTACTTTGACCAGCTCTTTAAATTGACCACTTTTTGGTCAGTTTCTGAAATATTACTTGTAATTTTTTTGTTACAATTGAAGAAAATCTTACGTTTTAGCCTGACTTTGGATAGAAATTCATTATACCCGGAATTAGTGTTTTAAATTCCGGAATAATCGAAATCAAAATATGGGCCGGTATTTGGAAGTTTCCCTGTAAATAGTTTATTTTAGTACAAGACAGACTATAATTACATAAAATTATGTTCAAATTACTTAAATTAGTGTGAACAATAGAAATTCATTAAACCCGGAATTAGTGTTTTCAATTCCGGAATAATCGAAATCAAAATATGGGCCGGTATTCGGAAGTTTCCCCGTAAAGAGTTTATTTTAGTACAAGACAGACTATAATTACATAAAATTATGTTTAAATTACTTAAATTAGTGTGAACAATAGAAATTCATTAAACCCGGAATTAGTGTTTTCAATTCCGGAATAATCGAAATTAAAATATGGGACGGTATTCGGGAGTTTCCCTGTAAATATTTTATTTTAGTACAAGACAGACTATAATTACATAAAATTATGTTCAAATTATTTAAATTAGGGTGAACAATAGAAATTCATTAAACCCGGAATTAGTGTTTTCAATTCCGGAATAATCGAAATAAAAATATGGGCCGGTATTCGGAAGTTTCCCTGTAAATAGTTTATTTTAGTACAAGACAGACTATAATTACATAAAATTATGTTCAAATTACTTAAATTAGTGTGAACAATAGAAATTCATTAAACCCGGAATTAGTGTTTTCAATTCCGGAATAATCGAAATCAAAATATCGGCCGGTGTTCGGAAGTTTCCCTGTAAATAGTTTATTTTAGTACAAGACAGACTATAATTACATAAAATTATGTTCAAATTACTTATGTTCAAACAAAATTTTATTAACACCTTATACAATATAAACGCTGATCTCTAGTTAAAGGTCTGATACAATATCAACAAATATTTCTTAAAGAGTATTTAAATTTAATAAAACACTTACCGATTTGTCAACATATTCATAATGCGATCCGTAGATCGATTACAATGATTTTGGTAACCCCATTGCTGGGGCGCACCCAAATCACGATAATCAATATCCATTGTTTAAGTATTTTGCGCGCTTAAGTTGTAATTTTGCAGGTTAGTTGATTCAGGGATTTTATTTATACACTCTTAATTTATGTAAAATCATTTATATATGTGGTTTGCTAACTAAGCTTTTACAAGCTCCACTTTAGTTTTTATTTTATCAATAAAGTTTTTTTTTTCTCTAGTTTGTAACAGTCAATAAAAAGCTGATTAGCTTATAGGTTTCTTCTAAAAACAGAACGAAGAAAAAATAAATAATTATTCAGCAACTTTCATGAATTTAATTATTCAAAACAACTACAAACTAGTATAACAACTATTTATTTACTAATTTATGAACTTAAACAAAATTAAAAAAAAAAAAAAAATCGTCTTTTTATAATTTTGGTATGTTTGTATGTTGTAGTTGTATTGTGTTATGTCTCAAAAACCGAAAACATTATATAACATTACATTATCACTTATAAAAACAAAAAACAAAAAAAAAATGACAAAGCTGTTTTGTCTTATCGTAATTAGTCTAACTAAAAAGCATAAACTACGAGCAATGAAATATGAAGCAATAGCCGATATTTTTGTCAACAACACTAAACGTGTATGCATTTCAACGCAGTGATGGTGCGAGTAACGCAAAATATACAAAATTTGGTAAAATTTTAAGAACGTTATTTAGTGTTGCCAATGTAGCTTCCATGTATAAAAATTTACTTCATTCTTCTCATTAACGAAATACGAGAAAAACTAAGAATTTAATTTGGCTATAGGGTATTTGAACCTTTTGGAACAGCCAAACGATTTTAAACTTCAATTCTCATTAATTCACAAGTTTGTTAATAAGTTGTAAGATGGCATTGAATATTCCTATAAAAAATTTGTATGTATGTAGGAATGTGAACACAAATCAATATCAACAGCATTATTCAAGGTCAAGAGCAGGCCACCAACTTGTAATAATGAAAACGGCCAACAAATAAAAAAAAATCATCACCTTAATCTACCGTTAGCACTCAATTAAATTCACGTTTTTTCATATAAAATTACATTTTCAATGTTTTTTTATCAGTGTCATGACATTATCAAAGTGATGAAAACCGTTCCGTTCCGCTCGGTTTTTTCATCCCAATTTACTATATAGTTTTAAATGAAACGCGGAAACTTTAATTCTAAGAACGAAAGAGAGTAAGTAAAATGCTGCATTAGGATCAAATTTTTAAGTTTTTCAGTCGGAGAAACGGCCAAAGCGGGGTAGATAAATAGCGAAAGGAACGCACCGGAATGTAACCTACCAAGAACTTGTTTTTTCAGCGTGTTAAAAGAAGGCAGGATTAAAAGTAATTATTTACAAACTTTTAAATTTTGATCTTTAAAAATTGTTTGCAAACTGACTTAGCTTCCTATTCAAATTTTTGTTTGTATATAGATATGAAATGTCGATAGCTAAAATGCATTACCGTGTACCTATAATTATGATAATTTTACAGGAGGCAAGAATAGCCGAACGTCTTTGCCATGTAGATACACTAAATGTAACTAACCAAATTGAATAATTGTTCATGTTTGAACAAATGCGTGAACAAATTTAATTAAAAAAGAAACCAAACACTAGTTTTCTTATCGACAAACCATTAAAATCAAATTTTAAAATGATGTTTAAATTGTTTCAACATTGAACATAACTTACAAAAAAAAGCTTAATCAATCTGAGCCCAAACAGTAATTACTCTTAAATTGACACTTATTCCGAAAATATCTCGGAGGGTTGGCGGGATAGTATCAAAATGGAGACGAACTATTACAAAAGAGTGTCAAGTCCTCTTAATGACCTGAGGCGGCTTATCCGTTTTATCAACAAATTTTTATTAGGTTTCAAAAAATCTACATAAAAAATTAAAACGTTACATTTTTGACATTTTATTTACCACTAAAATTTTAACTGGTCACGGAACTTTTCTCTACGTAAAACAAAACTAAAAAACGTAAATGTCACAATTTTAACCAGTTCCATTTGAAACACCAAAACGATTAAAAATTGAGGAAAATTTAATATATTTTACCAAAGTTAAAAAATTTAACTTTTTATCCGATTGAAACACAACCTAAGAATGAGTCTGACATTCTGCTTCAAATATACGTGTTTTACCGACAAAACGAAACGCAAACAAAAATCAACAATTTTTCCTTTTTAATTTTTTAAGATATTCAGGGTTGATGAATATAACATTTGTAAAATATATATACTAGCGCGACGTCGCTCATGTGTGTAGTGTGTGGAAAATTCACAGACGCCATGTGATTTTAGGCGATGTTAAAATTAATCAAATTTCAAGTTAATTTTTTCCAAAAAATGTAAGAGAATTTCCAGATTGAATTACAATTGACATTCTATATATACATAGAATGTACCTGTAATGTGTACTGTATTAGCGAATTATAATAAAACAGCCAAACTGCCTTACAAATTTCCTTCGTCACATTCACACAGCTCTATTCCTGTGTAAGCAAATTTTAACAATTACCAAATTTTAACTTTAGCATGAGCTAATTAATTAACTCGCTTAATGTGTAAGATCATTTTGATGTGAAGCAAATTTGTAAAATTTGTAATAATTCGCTAATACAACCTGTGCACACACAGTACATTCTCTATATACAATATATACAATGTAAATTGTAGTACAATCATTCTAGTCCCCAAGCCCTGATGAAGGTATTGATTTTTTCTTAATCGTAGGGCCCATCAGCTAAATTTGTATTACTGTAGTATCTGAAAATTCTTGTACAGGCTTTTTCATTTTTCTACAAATTTGTTATTGTCAGCGAAATTCCGGTGTGCATTCGTTTGGTCCAATTTTCAATGAAATTTCGGCTCGATTAGGGTGCGATCACACCACCAATCAAGGTACAAAGCAGTTTTGTTTTGTTTACATAGTCGTTCATCTAAAAAGCCGAAATTCGTGTTAACTTTAATATGTATTATTAACTAAGTAATAAATACTAGTCAACGAACGTGCGGCGCAAGGAATGGTTATTTGGCTTGTGGTATTGACCCAAATCATTGCACAAAATTCGCCAAGTCGAGGTGCGTGAAACCCCAAACTCTTGTGCGTGACGAGGAATCGAGAGCGATTCATATGCGTTGTTTCACCATATGTGCAGAGCCAGTTGACTCAAACGAGGCTTAAACGAAAACTTCCATGTAACGAGCGATACGTAAGAATTACGCGCTGAATAATTTCTAATCGTTGTTGAACTAAGTATCTTTCCATGGCGAAATGTCAAAGCTTACTGCCAGATGAAAGAAAAATAAAATCCGGAATTTTCTTAGAATTCCTAAAATTAGAAAAAACTTAAATTTTTTATAAATTTTGACCTCCTTGGTGCATTATAAATTTTCAAATTTGAAGAATGAATTTCTCCTGAGGTACCTCCTGAAAATTATTGGTAAGATGATTTTAAACAAATTTTAACACCTTTTAAAATTTTTAAATTCTTGACTATGGCGTTGAACAATAGCTGTGTTTTTTATTAGCGCTCGATAACTGCTATCGAGAGCCGTCATTTTTCTATACCTAAATTTAAATTTGGAAATGTATTTGACCTATCAATTTTAATTCAATTGTTTAGCGAAAACTTGACATAAAAAATATTTGGCACCTACTTTTACGGAGCGCTATCGGGAGCTATTTTTTATACCATCTGATCGAATTTAACCCAGGCTGGTTCATTTAAATGCGCGTGAACCGAATCGGTAATTTAAATGCGCGTAAATCGAATTCGTACAACCTTCTTTGAAATTCGTGTGACGTTTGAGCAGAATACGTTCATTAGTGTGAGTTTGGCAGCCATTTGTTCACGACGCGATAAGTTTATCTGGCGATTTTTACTAAGGAAAAAAAAATTAAACAATGAGTTTGCTTGAAATTTTGTGTTTTCAATGGAATTGCGGCTACGATCAAAACTTCCCAACAATCTAGCAAAAAAACGCGCCAAAAATGAGCCAAAACCGAAAAAACCACGTCAAAGGCGGTCGAAAATCAAGGTAATGCTCATCGTTTTTGACAAGATCTAATATGAATAATTTTATCTATCAGTAAGTTAAATTGTTAATCCAGTTAACTAATTTAAACAAATTCATACATTTTAAATAAATTTAAAAAATAAAGTTTGAAAAGGTTTAAAATTCGAATTGCAAGTGTTTTACGAATTCAAGTACTTAAAGTATTTTAAATACTTTTTAAATACAATTACATTTGAAATTAAACTTTTTTCGTGAAAGATCAATCCAATTGATTTAAAAAATTCATAAATTGTTGGGAATATTAACAAAATAAATGTAAAATTTTAAGAAATTTAGATTTTCAGATAATCAAAATTTAATATTTCTCTAAAATTCATGAAATTTAAAATTTTAACATTTGAAAAAAATTCGCAAATTTAAAAAACAACAATAATTTTATGAATTTAAATACTGAAACTTTAAAATTTTACAAATAAAAAATTTTCAAATTTCTTGAAATTTTAAAAAATTAATTTAACAAATAAACCAAACTCAAACTCAAATTTAAAGAAACTTTAAGTTTTGTAATTTAAACTAAAAGAAAGACATAATTTCTAAAAGCCTTAAAAGAGTTTGTTTTTACTTCTTTTACAATCATGTGAGTAAAGGGTTTAGAAAGCAATTATTGTTTAGTCTTACTCTTTCAATTGGGAATATTTTTCATTCCGTTATGTAAAGACAGTTGTACATTCTGTATATACCCAATTCTCCTTTTACTGGGTCTTCCTTTATACGGGTTTTTCTCGCCATGGCCTGATGAGAGGATTGATTTTTCATAATTATTTCGAAGCTTAATTAAATTCTCTTGAATTTTTTGGAAATATTAACTTCAAACAAATTAAAACTTAATCAAATTATTGAAGTTCTATACATTTTTCTATTTAGAGGGTTGCTTTCAACCTTTTTCAATAAATCCTAGTAATGAACAATACGGAATCGAACTGGTTATCAAAATTTCAAAAAATTAAAAGCAGCGACACGGACGAGAAAGAATTGCTTATTCATTTTCTACAAAACAAGCTAATGAAATCGGAAATAGTTCTTCTTCAGAGCACGTATTTTGGTCGTAAAATGAAACTTGAGTGATAAATTTATGTGCACACATGTTTACAATCCAGATATAAAACTAAACAACGAAACTCTCGATCAAGTCTCATTTCAGTTATTCTAAAACACAATCAGATTCAACGATAAAACCACCATGGCAGCCTATTTCTTGATTCAGATATAGGTAGAGTTAAAATAGCTGAATATACATTTTCACCAGCACCAAGGATAACAGGAAATAATTTGGAATATATTTCAGTTTCAATATTCAAATAAATGAACAGAGACGGTTTATTTATAAGGCCCAACTACTCTTAACTACTTTGTTTTATGTTAATCGATATAGGTTTTTGTACGGTTGAGTAAGGGTTAATTCTCAGAAACATGTTTTTTGGTGGTGACGCCTAGGTTTGCCAACTGGCCTGTTTTGAACCGGCCCGACCGGTTTTCGTGGCACTAAGTCGGCCACCGGTCGTACGGGTGACCGGTAGAATAAATCACCGGTTTTCAAAGAAATTCGGTTAAATTGGTATCAAAGAAAAAAAAAAAAGGTCGATAACTTTCTCAATTTTTCGAAGATCTCGAATAGAAAACTGCTTGTATAGAAAATGGGGATTGTTTTGAGGGACGATCCCAGTAGCCCACTATTAGCAGAAAATGTCAAAGAGAACTAATAGTTTTCAAAAGTTTCAAGATCCCTAACTCAAAATTTAAAGATTTTATGTGGACTATTCAGTGTAGTCACTTACAGTTGGGCAACAAACTATAATTTATACAGTTTTTTACACGTAAGGCCATTTTATACAATATGTTTGTATAAAATGTAAAAAAAATCAAAATTTAACAAAACCATCTCTAATCAAATGTATTTACTGTACTTTCGGAATCATACGATTCACGAGTTATTTAATTTTTGACTGTGTAAAATAATTTGTTTAAATTTCCAGTTATTACAAAATATATTTAAATGAATTGACAATTTGTTTAAATAAGAAAACTGTCAGTTCGTGAGATACGACCTTTTCACGTAGAACATACTGTGTCTATGCTATAAGGTGTGGGGTTTGGGATAGTTTGATCATTTCATTGAAGTCAAGTCTCACTCACAAGAATATTAACAATAATCCGCAATAATTGTCAATTTGTCAATTTAGGAATATTGTGATTTTGTGCGACAATTATGGAATTGGTAAATCATTAGTAATTAAATAATTTCACTTACTTTTTCAGTGAACCATAAACATTAAGAGTTCAAAAATTCAATATTCTCGACTCGTTCTTTACCCTATACGCAAAACTTTATTTTCGCTCTTTAAATAGAGAACAAAACGCAATTTCCATTGTGCACTTTTGGGAAAATAAAATAAAAGAGAAATTTATTGTTTGTGTCCCCTCAACCAAAACCTTGTTATAGCAAAATATGAGCTTAAGCTCTCCTTTGCATCCGTTGCTTTCTAAATAACCAAGTTTGGTTTCCCAGATTTATTTTTGTGGAGCGTGGCAGAATCTAAAATCAATCAACTTGATACTTGATCAGCATAGTTTTAAAAGTCTTTCACACTATTTGAAAAAAAAAAATTTTAAAGACTTTCATCAACATGCCTGTTACATTGTTTATTTGAGTATAACTTTGAACAGTTTTCGGAAAAAGTTTTCAAAAAAATCGTTAATATAGGTGTTTCATCTTGTTAGAAAAAATAACTTGATGATGTTGAATAATCTCGAACATTTGATAATTCAATGCCTAACAACTATACACGCTTTTCAAACCCAGAAATCAAATTTATTCCAAAAATATCTAGTTTTGAGAATTTCAGCTAACTCAAAACTTAATTCGAATAATATCGAAAATCTTGAATATGCTTGAAATGTCACATAAAATATTGAATATCAGCGTCAAAATTTGAGAAATTCAAATAATCTCTAAAAATCGAGATTATGTCGATTATGTTTCGAAACTCGTAACTTGAATTATCTACACGAGATACATAATCGATAATCAGAGGTAATTCTAACAGGTGAAATTGAAATATGAATAGTAGATTACAATAATTACCAATTCCTGTGAAATTGAAGATTCCTGTGCTGTGAGCTTTAAAGTTCTCAAAATTGATCGAAATGTTGTAACAACTGTGACAATAACAGTAATATTATTCTAAACACCATCGTGATTTATGTAAATACGCAATCTTCGTAACAGTGAAGGCACCTAAGTCATCTTAATCTTTTGAATGGATAAGCCGAATTTTTATTTCGCCGAACACAGCGAGGAAACGTAGTTCACTTAGCCGTCATTGTATTAGCCTTAATATTTTTTTTACACAATCCCGGTTCAACCACTACGCAGTTATTGCGTATGATTGCAGACGGTACCAGAAATCACAATCAATATTGTATTAATGCAGGCGGTATAAAAAGACTACAAACCATGCTTTAAGAAGAATGATTATTGCTCATAGTTTACTTTATTTTGATTTAGAGCATTCAAACAGAGTTTTAATTTTACTTTTTTTATCGGGTTCGTCTTATATATTACACTTTGAATTGGTTGGAAGAAAGATGAGGCAGAAGTCACGTTATCACACAAACTTTCCTCATCATTTCCTAGGTTCTGGATCATCACCTTAGAATTGAAATTTGCAATTCATAAGATGACAAGGGACTAAGTGAAATATGTCCACATTATTCTAGCTTTAAATAAATTACAATATGAAATGGGTTTAAATCTCTTAGAAATTCCGCTTAAAATAAAGAGCAACTACTTTTCGAAGGCTTAACGTGATTTAGATTATTTCACGAATTAAAATATGTATTGAAGTTCGGTGAGATAATGTAGAAACAAATTGGTTTTTCTTAAAACGGCTGAAGTTGTTTACCATGCTGTCGTTAATATAAGGCACAGCTGTAGGAGTTCTTTATAATCGTCACGTGGGTGTTTTTTTAGTAACTGGAGATTGACGAATTCAACCGAGATCACTTTTAAAGCTCCATTGAAATTGTTTCATCTTCCCAACCACTTTTAAATTCGTATTTTTTTAAATTTTCCCACGACGATCGGAATTTTTTAAACAGGGTTATATCCGGACTTGATGTGGCGCTTTCAATCGTTAATTGAAATGTATTAGATAATACTAATTCTGCTATGTGCTGTCGGCAGGCTAATTGAAACAACGGTTTTCCCATTAGATTTCGAAGAAGTTGACAAGCTTCAAAACGGACACCACTATTGCTAACTGTGGTATCAAAGCACATTAATTGAATGTTACTTTGCAGCTTCCATTTCCACACAATTAATGCAAATATTGCTACGGATTGTGTCTTTCCTGTTCCATTTGCTATTTTGGGTATTCGTAAAAGCTTCGTATAGTTTTCGGTTGCTCCCGTAACATATACTGCTAAACGATTAACAATTTTTCTTTGAGTTTATGTCTTCTAAGTGTTTTGAATCCAAATGGATTGTTAAAACACTGTTAGCACTTAGACAGAATGAATTTTCGATGTCGCACACAAAAATTGTTTTCTGCAATTTGTACGAGCTTTTCTAAATGATTACCGATTTAACACAAAGCTACTTCCATCGCATTCTACAGCCTTTGTAGTCGCAGCAAGGATATGGACAGCGTTTCTATTGCTAGTTTTTGTTCTGTCCAATGCAAATGTTGATTCAGGTGAAATCAACAATTTTTGCCTTTTCGGTTTATTTACACTAATCTCACTATACGATAACTTTGTTGCACTCAAATTGTTTTTTATATTCGATGTATTTTTATATTTTTTAATGTAACAAATGTTAAACGTTGTATTTAAATTTTTAATAAATTTGGTTTTTTGTTTTACAAATGTTGTTTTATTTGCACTTTTTTTAATATTTCGCCAGTTTTGGTGCAATTTTTTAATACGAATTATTAAATGTTTTTTTAATATTAATTGATTCGGTTCTTTTCCGGCTACCAATAACTCTGTGGCAACTTCAGAGGCGCTTTGCTTGATTGCAGTACCTTGATTAATATGCAAGTACAAAAAACGTTGAAGAACATCAAGTTTTTTAGGTTCTGTAAAACTATTTTTAAATGGTGTTTTCTTAAATCCTATCGAAAGAGCCTTGATCGAAGAGAAGAAGACAAAATATATAAATGAAAACTTAACATTAACCTGACTTCCACACCAAATAAACATACAGCAAATATATTCGATAAACTTTGACAGTTTTTCGATTTTTGTACCACCTACTTTGTATTGTGAATATATTCTTGCTGTACAACAGTTTAACGACCGCCAACGTCACAATAAAAAAAAATTTAAAATGTTACTTGTTTAATAAACTTTTTTGTTCGATTAGTTAATTCTTTATCGAAGTTATTGAAGTAAAATAAACTCGAAGCAAAATTCTCAAATTGCACGGGTTTAAATTTTTGTTAATTTTATATTTAGATCAAAGTTTTCAAACAAAATTCTAGATATATTTTATAAGTAGCTTAAATATGATTTCTGAATAGTAAAAATGTTTATCAAATAAAAAGTTTATTTGGTGTAAAAGCTAGGTAAAACAAATTTTATTAAACTTTTAAAGTTTCTCCATTTAAGTATAACCAGAAAATTTACCATTTTGCGTCGAAGTTCCACTGAGAAATCACAAGTGTATAATTATAATCTTGATAAAATATTCTGCTGTTATCAGTGATGGAGAACGTTATTTGTGTAACGTTACACATATAACGTTATGTTATAATTATAATAATTTATTATAATTTTTTTTTTTAAATTTTTATTTTTTTTATTTTTTCATGTCATAACGTTTTTGTGTCAAAACGTTACATAATTCGTCGGCTACACAAAAATATTAAAAATTTATAACGTTATGGTTAGTGATTGCAACCCGGTTTTCCGGTATCCGAAAAACCGGTTTTTTTTGTTATTTTACATCACCGAAAAACCGGATTTTATTACCCTTAAAAACCGGTTTTATTATTAACAAAAAATTTGCCTAATTATACATTACGTATTCACAAAAAAAAAAAACGATGAAAACAAAACAATAATATAAATCATATGAAAATTATAACTACATTGTGTGTTTGTAGGTTGGTCTGTCGAATTTGGTGGAATGTCGGGATACCTACATCATTGTTTCTTTATATATATGTGACTTCATGGGTTATACTCAAAACCGACGACATTTTAATATTTTTTAAGACAGACCATAATAAATATGGATTACAAATTCGAGGAATACAAGAAAGGTATTGAAAATACCAAATCACTTTGGACATACTTTCTCCGAGAGATAAATGGTCAAGTAACAAAATGCAAAACATGTTTAAAATCATAAAATGCATGGCTGGATCAACTAGTACACGTCCTTCGCATTTGCGAGCAGCACATAAAGTTACTGCTGTTAAACGAGGATTTGAAGATTGTGGGGGAAGCGGTGGAATATCCACAAATGTGTCTACAGCATCAAACGAAATGCCTTCTTCTTCTAAAAAAAAAATTACAGAGTATTTTTCTAATAAAAGTGACAACTTCCTTTTGTACAAATTAATATATTTTGTTTAAAAAAAACCGGTTTGAAACCGGAAACCGGTTTTTTATTGTAGGTAAAACCGAAAAACCGGTTTTTGAATATCACCCCAAATTTGCAATCACTAGTTATGGTAACGTACATAACGTTATGTAGTGTTTTAAACGAAACGTTTTCCATCACTGGCTGTTATACAAATATTCTAACGCTGGACCGTGCAAATTGATATGGAGGTGACTTTACAATGTTAAATAAGGAAATGATTAAAAGAAAAACTAAATTTATCCACTTTTAATTAGATTAATTTTAATTATAGAAACCATGTCGATTTCAAACAAAGTAAAAAATAACGCATTGCCATTCCATGTCATTGAAAAAAATCTAAACATAGAAATTGATTGCATGAAAAACTAGATTAGCTGAATTTCGATTTTTACACTTAGTTTTGAAATTATGATTTTGCGGTTTTCTCAAAAATTTGTTAGAAAACCAAAAAAAAAAATATTATAACAAAAAAGTTTTGATATTCAATTTGGCTTAAGACTAGGTTGCTCTGTTTACGTTTCGACCATTTTCCAGATTATCTGCTACGATTTTTGGTGTAATTTTGTTTAGCAAATTTGAAAATTCACTCATTATATTATTGTTCTATCTTTCTTAGTTTTCCAGTTATGGAGTATAAACCAGCAAAATGTCCAAAATTGGACGAAAAATCAGAAATACGCCGGGCGGCACCTCTAAACTTCATCGGATTTGGCTAATTTTTAAAGGGGTTATTTCAACATAATAATGAAACAAAAAAACAAAAGGCTCCCGAGGTAGCTCATTTTCGTTTTTGCTGCCACCCTAACATATATATATATATATATATATATATATATATATATATATATATATATATATATATATATATATATATATATATATATATATATATATATATATATATATATATATATATTTAAATTTATATATATATATATATATATATATATATATATATATATATATATATATATTAGTAGAATCGCGCTATAACGTACATGCGATATAAAGTACGCCCACTTTATAACTTACGAATCCACAAAATCATGCAGTTACAGACAATTTTTCATTAAATTCTCTCTCGATAAAAAGATCATCGTTATAAGGATATAACGTACGAATATATTTCTCCCTAAAATGATTTACCTAGTAATATTCTCTGGAAATAACGTACGATGTTCTAAAATATATTCAAGAAGAAACAGAAGTTATGCTATAACCGCACATTACTTTATTTGGATGCGATTGGAAACTTTTGTTCCGACTACGGATAGATAATTTTTTCGAAAGCTTACGGGACTTTTGTTAGTAAGATCAATAAATTATTCAGTTAGTGCGTGTCTGTTGAAAAATAAGGTACAATAAAATAGTTGTCGATTAAAAATATAGTTAAACTATAATTAAAATTCGTAAGGTTATTTTTCACACAGTAACAAATTAGCATTAAGTTAAATTATTTGACTAATTTCAATAATTTCAGCGAAATGCCTAACGTGGTAAATAAATCGAAAAGAAATGCCATTTCTATTGAGACGAAATTAAAAATTCTACGGGAAATCGACGACAACAAAAAAAGTTACAGTGATATTACTTAAATGTTTGGATGCAGTAAAGGAACAGTAGGCGATATCGTTAAAAACCGTAACTCCATCGAAAAGCAGTTTGCATAAAAAATGAAAATTCGCAACTTTAAGGTAAGCGATGGGTGGTTTGACCGCTTTAAACAGAGGCAATCTGTTTCTTTTAAAATGTTGCTAGGTGAAAAATCATCGGCCGACGTTAGCAAGTTTTCAAACTGGATTGAAGACAAACTTCCTGGATGTAAATTCAAAGATGAGGACATCTTTAACTGTGACGAAACAGGTTTGTTTTTTAAGCTAATGCCAAATCGAACAATGTGCCTAAAAACGATGATTGTGCGGCTGGAAAACTTAGCAAAGAAAGCATCACAGTCCTCTTAGGAGCAAACTTAAATGGAACTGAAAAGTTACCAGTATTGGTTATTTGGAAGAATTCTAAGCCCTGGAAGAATGGTGCAGAATGGGAAGCTTATATTAGAAAACTCGACCAAAAATTTACATACCAAAATCAAAAAATTTTGCTTGTCATTAACAATTGAACTGTACATATTCCGTTGCCCGGCTTAAAATCTGTAACTATTGAATATTTACCTGCTAATGTTACCTCAATTGGAGAGCTAATGGACCAAGGGATTATCCGGAATTTTAAAGTATGGTATAGTACACTTCTGGTTAGAAGAATGATTCAAAATATGGAAAATCATAACGAAATTAAAATCACACTACTCGATGTAGTAAATTTTACAAAGAAGGCGTGGGATTTAGTTACAGTTAACACAATTGCAAACTGTTTCCTTTTCGAAAATCTTGGAACCTAAGGCTATTATTTGACGATATCACTTTAGAATGGAGTAATTCATCCATTTCCTTCGGCACGCCGTTCAATGATTATCTTGATATAGACAATAATTTGCAGGTTGCAGTACAGATCAGCGATGCTGCCGATATTGTGGATTCGGTTAATAACAATGGAAACGGAAACGTCGAACAAGAATCCGGAGAAGCCGAACCCTCACCAACTTTTCAAGAATTGGAAAAGGCTTTAACAATTTGTAAGAAATTCATAATGTGTCAAAACAATTCTGAAGAAGAGTTGCAGAAGTTATTTTCGCTTGAGAAAAATATAAACGTTTTAAATTTAAATAAGATGAAACAGCCAAAAATAACCGATTTTTACAAAACTTAAACATATTGGTTTTACAAAAGACAATAGGTTTAAAATTACGTTTGAATTAAGAATTAAATTTTGGATAATAAGATAATATGCATGTAATTTTTTTACATCAATTTTTAAATTGCTTTGTGTGTGACCGTGGGTACATATTTTTTTGGAATTTATAGGTACCCAAATTTATTAAATAAATACATACATAGTTTGAAATAAACATAATACGTACATTTATTTTTTATTTTTTATAACGTAACATTGGATATAACGTACGAAAGATTCCGTCCATTGACATTGATATATAATATTATAATATATAGTATATATATATATATATATGTATATATATATATATATATATATATATATATATATATATATATATATATGTATATATATATATATATATATATATATATATATATATATATATGTATATATATATATATATATATATATATATATATATATATATGTGTATATATATATATATATATATATATATATATATATATATATATATATATATATATATATATATATATATATATATATATATATATATATATATATATATATATATATATATATATATATATATATAAAAGAGCCAGCCCCTGGTTGTACAAAATTAAGTCGCAATGCGCTTTAACATCACCATGTTTAATTTCAGGCTATCAGCACTTGTAAATTATTTTAATTTTGGTAGAGGAATTTTGTAATGAAACACTTTAATTAAAAAAAAAAAAAACACAGTTAAATGACGTCAACCACAGTTAATTTGCGTGGCCTGTGCATTTTTATTACGGGAATATTAAAATTTTAATCGTATTCACAAATCTGCAAAAAAATCAGACACGATTTTGTGACCTTCCAAATGCAATCAATTCATAATTACTTCATTCGACGATAAAATAAAAATAAAATTTCTACCAGCGGTGTTTACATAATATTTACATAATTATAATTTTAAATTATTCAGTAAAATATGGAGCGATTTAATTTTCGAACGAAGAATTTAGAAAATAATGTTTTAAACCGTGTATTGAATTTTATTTATTTATAATAAAAATTTGGAATAGATAGGGAATTGAAAAAATTGGAATTTTGGAACAAAATTTGAACTCACTCTCGATGTAAATTTCAATATCTAATGTTGGTGCTATTCGGACAAAATCCACAGAAGGAATATTCAAATATTGAAAATTAGATGATTTTCAATTCAAGTGGCAAATGACATTTTTTACGACTATTTTCTAAAATTTTAACAGCTATAAAATGTTAATATAATTGTGAGTACTAAAAATCGGTTCTGACCAAGTGACCTTTTCAAAATGTCATAAAACAATAAAGTGACAAAATGAAGAAAATGGTTATTGGTTTCGTTTAATTAAAATATATTCGAGTAAAAATTAATTTGAAAATAATTTGCTTTAAGCTACTGTGAATGTGGTAACAATATTTGGTACTAACAAAAAAATTCCACAAAAAGTTGTCTTTTCATCGGAATCTACCTCTAGAACTGGTCATGATTTACAAGTGCATATTATTTTTGTGCAAGTGCATAGGTTTTGCTTAGAGTACAGCTTCTAAAATTTTAGAAAATCCGAATACACCGTACCATACTGAAACATTATTTTAGTCGTATTTCTAAGGAACTTGAAGAGAGTTTGATTACGATCTAAAGTTAATTAACAATCTTTAGTGGTCTTACTAGACATACCCATTAATATCGCCAATAGAAAGAAGCCAATAACTAAATTTATTTACACTAATTGTTAAAATTAAAGTAAAGTGAGTGTTTTACCATCATTCGTCACACAATTCAAATGGTCAAAACGCCGCCGCAAATGTCACAAACGAATAAAAACAAATAAAACAAAAAAAGTTTTTTATATTATTTGTTGTTTTGGTCATTGTCTTTGTATTTTGTATATCTGTTTGTTTGTTTGTTTGCAACTTGATCGAAAATTTCAAAGTTCTTTTCAATTTTGCGCGTTGTGTGTATTTTTAGTTTTATGAATTCAGCAAATAAAAACTACAAACTACTGTACTTTGATTTTTTTTTTTTTCGTGAGTATTTTTTTTTACAATTAATGAGTTAAAAATTAACAAAAAAAAAAAAACCTGTTTAAAACTCATATTCCATCAACACTTAATTTAAGTTTAAAGTTTTTACAATTAAATATCATTTCAACCTTCTAAATGTGTCATAGTTTGGTTTGGGATGCTGCGCAAATTTAAACGAGGTTTACTAATTCGCTCACCATTAAGATTTATTTGTAATAATAATACAAAGTTCAAATTCATGTTTTTTTTTTTCAAGTAATTATGCTTAACAGTTCAATAAATTTTTGGCATAATGTCTGACTGTCTTATCGTAAAATTTCATTTTATTTTGTTTACAAAAATATAAACATTTAAAAGTTCAAAATGTTATCGACTTAACTTATCGTTAAATTATAAAATGTATTTTTGATTATCAAATCCGTGTTCTATTTGTAAATAAGTATTCAATGTTTAGATAGAGGTCACCTACCGTGTGGGAATTTTATATTTTTGTATTATTTTCGCATCTTAATTTTACAACAAGTGCGCTATAGCTTAAGTATAGATTATAACAACGTTACATAAATCTGTTTACTTAGTTCGGCTTACCATATTTTCACAATCTCACAACAACTTTTTAATCAATAATTCTGATAACTTTTGTACCTTAATAATAATTTGCTGATAATTGAGAACACCTCACTTATAAATTATATCATTGCACCGATGTCGAGCATCAATTCGTAAAGAATCCATTACTTTAATAATGTATTATACTTGAAAATTCAAGATAGTTGCGAATAAAGCGTGAGCTACACCATTGAGTACTAAAAGCGAGGTATGTGACACGTTCATATTGTTTAGCTCACGCTAGTCCCATCTCGAGCACATCCAAGCTTGCATGCTTGCTATCGTAGAAACCTGGTCCATCCTTAGAATCGATTTAAAATTATAAAAATCTTAAAACGGGATTTAAAAGGAATAAATTTTGAAATTCAAAAAATTTAAAATTTTAAAATCCAAAATTTTAAAATTTAAAACAGTAACACTTAATATTGTTTGTTACTGGAAACTAAAATTTCTTTGTAATAAAATTCTAACGATACCAAGATAATTTTCGCCTGAAATTTTATCTAACATATTTTAGAATTTTGATCCAAATTTCGTAAAATTGAAATTTTTTTTCAAATTTAATGATTAAAATTAATTTAAATTTGACTTTAGATTTGAGACGGTTTATTGCTAGATCTGCTAAGTCACGTATTATGATCACGATGGAGACGATTTTGGCTACTATGTAATAAATGGCCTGAGAGTTATTTCGAAAAGTCAATAAAGGAAAATGTGTTAATGTAAGTTTTATCGCAGAAAAATTTTGCTAGCGTATGTGCCTAACAGCTCGCATTGGTAGACGCATCGCCTATCAGTTTTTCTTATCAGCGTAATAAATTTGAAGACATCAATTGTGGTGCGGAATAGTGTTTTGGAAGTCTTAAAATTATTAATGTAACAATTTTTCTTTAAAAGCTTTTCTGATTTTCAATAATATTGCACTCGTAATTTGTCTTAAAAAATAAATTCAAGTTTTTCTCCCCGGAAAAAAGTGTGTTTTTGTTTTAAGCTTTGGAGCTCTTCCTTTAAAAATATTTTAAATTTTGTAGAACTTACGTTCAACCAACTAATCCTTAGCTCGATTTGTTTCATATAATATTGTGTCGAAATTTAGTAATTATAAACTAAACATTAAATAACGCTTAATAATAAATTAACACAAGTAGGCTGAATTAGAAGGTAACAAGTATTGTATTGAATATTAAAAACAAACAATAAAAGAATTTAAAAGAAAATTAAATTGCAAATATTTCAATTTCCTTCGTATCATATTAGCCTGGGGTTAGAGCGCAATGCATTTGAATGAAAAGCACAATTCGTTAAATATAATAACCGACGGAATATTAATATACGAGAGCACGCTAATTTAAAGAATTCGTAATTTCATCTGGCGCAAAAGGCTAATTAAAAATTGTTTAAATAAATTCGTTCTAGATAGAATATCGCTTTATATCACCACCATCACACGGTTGATATTCATGAAAGTAAACTAAATCAAGTTGTTCAAACAAAAATAAACGTATTCGGAGCTACTAGACTTACACATATACAAATACAACCTTTTGAAAAAGACGCACAACAAAGTAAATAAACAATTTTGGCCTATCTTAAAAAAAAAAAAAAATTAATTTTAAAAATAGTATTTCCCGAAAATTAGTGTACATCACAAATATTGTAAATAACAAAAAATAATTCATTAATACTATTGTTGATTAATAAAAAAAAACACACACACACAAATAATAAAAAACAAAAAATTTAATTAACAAAACTAACAAATTATCCATCAATAAAATTTTATGTATTTTCAATGAAATTTAATCGCGCACCCAAAGTATTAATTAAAAATGTAAAAATGTATACACGTGAATTATATGATGTCAAATTTTCAACTACAAAAACAATTTTCTTTTTAAACACTTTGCCATTTATAATATTTAATACTTTTTTGTATTTCCATTTATTTTCATAACAAAAACTGTAACACAAGCACTAAATTATAAATTTTTAAAACTTTAATTAAAATCATACAAATTTTTCTTTTTGTTCACAAAACTTCACAAAAAAAAAAACACACACAATTCTCAAATATTTTAAACTCATCATTGCTAAATAATAGCGAAAAAATTTTTTAGTATGTGTAAAACAAAAAAAATGTTGTTTTGATTATATTTTGTTGTTAATAAAAACCAAAAGATAAAAAAAAAAAAATGAAAATTTAAAATCAGACAATTCCACAAAAATTTAAACCACAGAAATCTGTGCATGTAATCTATTCAAACACCGATTGCTGACTACTATTATAGTAGATGTTTTTTTATTACTATCGTATCGCGATTTGCAAAAAAAAAAAAAAAAAAAAAAAAATGTTATACACATATACACACAAAAACAAAACTAAAAAAAAAAAAAAATTCAAAACAACAAATATAAAACATTATTTTTTATTAAACAATTATCACAGAACTACTAAAATAGTGACATAGACAATTTCAAGTGTATTGGTGCAGTCTCTAGATTCAATTTATTTATTTTTTCCTTAGTATAAGAATCAGTGGCTGAGCACCTTTTTTTATTTTTGTTTGGTAATGGAAAACGAGAATAAATTTTTTTGTTGTTGTTTTCCTAAATTTTCCTGAATTTAAATTTTATAATACAATAAAATTTTGTGTATTGAAATTATAGCGAAATTTGGGCCAAAGGACAAAACAAAATATAGGACAAACAAGTAATCACTCAAACAATTAGCTTCGTGTTTACTGTGATAAAAAACACTCAGCAAACGTGAATTGAATGTTTTATGGGCAAGTCATACCAAAGACAAGTATGTACTATTCTCGGAGGCCTAACTGGTATTTGCTATATATTGTTTAGAAACTTATTATGTGGTTGTTATTGATAAAATATCTGGCAGTTGTGATACATAACAATTTTAGTGGTTGCTATCGGCAACACGTTTGGTTGTTGTTAAAGGCAAAAATTACAGTAAGTTTATCTGAATGTTACAGCTGATTTAAATTATCACGCATGCAACACTATTAAAATTTTAACTTATATACAAATTCATTTGGGACAAACAAATTTGAGTTTTATTTTTAAATCCTAATTTCCATTTAGATTTAGATTATGACCTTATAGAAACATATGTGAAGCTATCGCAGAATTTCATCGCAGTAAATGAAAAAAACTTGAATCAGGCAACACTAGCAAAATTAAAGTCATATTTAATATTATTTGAAGTTAGCCCAGCCAAGGATTTTATTAAAATTCAAGCTGAATAAGACAATAATACATATCGTTATTCGTCTGGTATTCCAAAACTAAAAATGTCCCGGATTAATGATGAACATTTTTGAGATGGGGATACCATTAGTTTAGTTTAGATTAGTTAAAAGCGTGTTAAGAAAATTGCTTATCACTATTCCGAGACATTTTTAGTTGTAGCAAACCGGACAATTATTTGTATCGAAATATAAAACTGAAAGAAACTTCGCAACCAATGACTATATTTCGGGCACTTGGAACAATAGAATTTTCATGAACTGTTTTACTTTCTTTTACTCTAGTAAAATAAAGTATAGTAAATCATGAAAATTTAGGACCTTGAGATTTTTTAGAGATTTATTTGTTTTGAGATTCTCTGAGTCCGAAAAAGTGGGTTTCGAAATGGTGTCTGTCTGTCTGTCAGTCTGTCTGTGTCCTCTCTACAGCCCAGATGATTTAACCAATCGAACTGAAACTTCAGATTTAAGCTTTTTTGATAAATTGGGAGGTCCCAGTGAATTTTATTCCAAATCGGCTAACCGGAAGTGGCCACTCCCTTGGTTCAGAAAATTTATTTTGCAAATATCTTAAAAAGTATAAGGTTTAAAAAAAACTACTTAATATAAAATGTTTCCAAAAATTAAAAACAAATAAAAATAAAAAATTAAAAATTAAAAAAAAAAATTTAAAAGAAAAAGGTTTAAAAAAAAATAAAATGTCTCAAAATTCGTTGTTAGTAAAAGAAAGTCGTGTGTTGACCACACCTCCATTTTCTAAATTAAGCTAATATCCCCAACTCAAAAATGCTAATCACTAATCCCAGAAATTTTTATTTTCGGCAAACTGGACAAATATTTGTATCGAAATATAAAAATGAATGAAACACCGCAGCCCATGACTATATTTCGGGCACTTGGAATAACACAATTTTCATTAAATGTTTTCTAAATTAAGCTAATGGTAGCAGCATCTCAAAAATACTAATCACTAATCCGAGACATTTTTTGTTTTGGCAAAACTAGAACTGTGTTTGGTTTACTTATGCCACAACATGATTTTTAACTAAATTTTCAAATATGAATACCACTTGAACCGCACTAGCTGGAAACATGGAAAAAACCAAATTCTAGGTATTTCAAAATAATCTTAGAAAATGTAGGATGCCATGGAAAATTTGAATCTATCGGCAGAATCGAAGATTTGTGAAATTAGTTTTTGCGATACTCAATCGTTTTATCGTCGAGTTTAAATTTTGCTGTGTCAGTGTGTTAAATTTTTATTGTGTCGCTAAAGTCAGAAAGTGTAGCGGCATTCGTACAATGGTATACCGTATAATGTATTCAGTTGCGATTTTTCTAGACAGATTTGTGTACTGGGCAATCAGTTAGGGCAGACATAAAGATCTCCTGATGGGCGAGAATGAGTATGGCGATGACCGTGGAAGCGCTACGCTTCATGCACCTTTAGAATGGGTGAAAATTTTGATGGAAGGACGCACCGAGCTTTACCTAGTTTCAACCGCATCTATACCTGCCGTTCGCTATATTAGCGAAATATTGAAAGAATATGTTGTTCCCTATGCACCATCTAGCAATGCAATATCTCAATTACCAGAGTCGTAAATGAATACTTGGCAGAGGTGAATATTTCGACGATGAGATAGCCGGCAAGTAGTCCCGATTTGAATAATATAGAAAATGTCTGGGATATTCCTAGAACAAAAATTCGGTCTTGTAATCCAGCTCCAAAACGATGGAACAATTCTGAAGCACGCTTTTAGAGGAATGGGAAAATATCTCACAGTGCGATTCCAACAGATTATCAAAAGTATGGGACGGAGGATAACAGATAATACACAATATTCTGCATTTTGGGTAGAATGGATATCTATCAGCAACCAATAATTGCTCATTCTTGAGCCATCTTTTGGTTTATTTTTAAAGCATAGGCTATGGCAACACTTTTTTTGAACGATTTGCTTGAAATTTTGACAGCTCATCAGTCTGATATTCCGCGTCACGAAACAATCATGTTTTCGCTTGGGGAGCATTTCCAAATATTGAAAAGTCAGGGTTGTGTAGCTAAACCGTGGGAATTTTGAAAAGAAATATGGGCCGTGAAAGAGCACCAAGCGGAACCGCTGAGTTCGTGAGAAAGGCTTGCTATTGGATAACAGAAGTGGTCCCCGAGCTCAGACAGTGCATACGCCCGAAAATATTGCGCAGTCGCACAACCCTGAGAATACTGTACAAAGACCACAGATTATTTGCCTCCAAGGTTCAGATGATTTAGGAGCTGAAAGCAAATGACCAGCTCTCTGAGTGGGTAACCGAATAATCAGCCTTTTCGGAGATGTCAATTGGCCTCCCCGAAGCTGCGATTTGACGCCTTTGGATTTTTTTCTATGGAGTTTCGTTAAGATGTTATGCGGATAATCCAGAGAAAATTCCAGCTTTAAAACATAACATCGAAAAAGTTCTTGAAAACTGGAATCACAGGTTGTCTTACTGCTAGGCCAGCGGAGGGAGCCACTTGAACGAAATTGTTTTCATTCTTAAATCGAAGACTCCAACCTACACAATAAAAAAAAAAGTTTTCACAAAATATAGATGTATACTCATTTTATAGCGTTTTTAAAAACAAACTTTTAAATTGCCCACCCTTTAGATAAATTGGGACCCCTCTGTAATTTGCTAAGTGATTTCCATCAAAGTTGCTGCGTTTTCTTACTGATGCTTCCATTTTTCTTTATTGCAGAACATTGAGTTAAGTAGTTCGACACATATAATATTGGTGTGAATGCGAAACAGTGACGTACGGTTAATTGGTAACGTCAAAACAGAAACGTTTGAAAATTTTTGAGGAACTGTTACATATAGTAAATTATGGTATGTGGATTCACAATGGTGTTAGACTGTACTACACCGCCGGATTTTAAAAGATCGTTATATACATAGGTGTCACTGATTTTTCGAACGTTGAACATAACAAGTGTAGTGTCCGTGATCCACTTGATATAATACAATTTTCATAAAATGTTTTCTAAATTAAGCTCATTTTGCAAGCGTACTAATTAGGGAGGCTTTGCCTTTCCAGTCAGACGGTGATTTTTTTTTACAAAAAATAATAAAATTTAATTAAAATTTAAAAATCTAAAATGTGGAAATCTCTGCATCGAAAAGCATAAACTATAGCGGCCTTTCATGCCTTCGGGAGCTTATGGACACATTTTCCAAACTCTTCTCACCAAATAATATTGAGCATAAGTAATGCAATCCAGCAAAACTGCAAACAAGAAATATAGGATTTTGAGATCGAAGAAGGAGTCCGAAGGAGTTATGTGGCTTTGTTGTAGCTGTTGGCTACATATGCCGAAGTTTGTAATTACTTATTTATATTTTGTACATATTTTTGAATACTGACGCCTTATTGTGAATGAGCTCATGCTCAAAATAAGGCGGCCCAAATTTTTAGTAAAAAAAGTAATAAATAAAAACAAATGACGGAGAGAAGATGTAATTTATTACAACTTTTAAATAAATAAACTATTTGGCCCAAAATTGTTAATGTACTTTGTATGTCACAAAGCTGAATGTTATATGACGTTTATATATCGAACGGACTGGACATCAACAAACATAACTTTATGTTGAATGACAATTTTATTTGCTATCATTTGTTCTTCACACAGCATTTAGATTTTGGTAACAATATTTTACTATTTATGCGTCATCTTAAACGAAAGATGAATTTTTGAACAGTAAATAATAGAAATCTTTTATAAATAAATTCTCGTGTTTATGACAATTTAATTCAAAGCTGGATGATCTTGAAAAATAATATTCGATTAAGTCGGATATATTGTATTCCGACTTTCAAAAAAATGGTGTTGCCTCTTATATTTCCTCGCGGTTTAAAACATTCTAATAATAGATAGGATCATTTGATATATACATTTCGTCTATTACCGTGCTTTTCTAAGTGGTTTACAAATTCCAAATACTTGATTGAAGAAGATTCAAATATTTCTTTGTGAATGTCGGAATCTACCGCTGTACAATAGTATATAATTTATTGATTTTTTCGGCTTTTTTATGGACAAATATATTAATTGTTCATGACAATCCCAAAATTTTCGATTTGGTAAATCAGAAAAATAAAAAGGCTAACCCCTTATAACATATCTACTGAAAAAAGAAGAAATATCATTCCCTCCTCCCCGTAATTTAGCCCAAGGGCCAAGAGTTATACCAATGTATTACTCTACAAAAATGAGAACCGTCCATGAGTTCTTTATGTTGGTAGTTTGGTTTCGTTCTGAAAAGTTGGTCTACTCATCAGGTAGCTACGACCAAACTGCAAAAATAAAACTCTCGCCACTTATGTACATTATAATTCGCTATGTCAGTGCGTTCTGGCCTGATACTTAAAGTAAGTGGCGACAGTTTTATTTTTGTAGTTTGGTCGTAACTACCTGATGAGTTGACCAACTTTTCAGTACGAAACCAAACTACCAACGTAAAGAACTTCTGGAGGGTCCTCATTTTTGAAGAGTAATACATTGGTATAACTCTTGGCCATTGGGCAAAAATTACGGGGAGGGGGGAATGATATTTCTACTTTTTTTAGTTATAAGGGATTGGCCTCTTTATTTTTCTGATTTACCAAATCGAAAATATTGGGATTGTCATGAACAATTAATATACAATATATTTGTCTATAAAAAAGCCGAAAAAATCAATTGATTAGACAGACAAATTCAATTCTTAATAAATAGAATATAAGGCTGAGCGAATCAAATGCAAAGTATTGTTAACTTCGGTTGTTTTTTTCATTTCTTATAAATGTAAATTCATTTCTAAAACAGCGACGAATTTTAGATTTAAATGATATATTTATCTTCGGCTACTACTTCATTCAGTTTTTTATCTCTTTCTAGCACTTCTTTAAAAATGTTTTTCAAAACATATCTTTAAATCACACGCTGGCCAATTTGTTTAGGTGACTGATCAAATTTATAGTGTTTGTTCCACATTTCTTGTTGACTCATGCAACTTTCACAATAGAATTTTCTAAATTTCCCTTAGGGCGGTTTTTTGCGTTTTGGTGTAGCGTTCAATATGTCGGATAAACTATAGTCAATATGTTGAACCAGTTTTCCACAGATTGATAAACGCCCTTCCATTCCATTAAAATGTGAAAAACAAGTTGACCATAACGGTAGATTTGAGAAAAACTTTTCTATGGAAAATAAAACAAATGGAACAAAAATGGACTTTGGATTGTATCTGACCTTTTCACCATTTAATTTGATCAACTATTCATCAACTACTTCTAAATATCCTTCATTATTTGAATTTTGAGAATTTGGTAAACGATGTCTTTTGTTATAAATGGACTGCAAAAATCGTGCAGAAGGTTTCGAAAATCAAATCAATTGGTGTAATATCTTTACTATTTATAAATAAACAGAAGAAATCTAGTAAATGGTAGTAAGGGTCCTACTTTTTTATTTGTTCACATTTTTGAGCAATCTGTTTGACAAAAATGTTGATAAAATGTGAACAACAGATACAAATTGGTATCACGAAGTATGTTACCATTTTAGTTACGCCGCTATAAGATAACTCCCTTTCGGGTGGGGAATCCGATACGACAGTGGCGTAGGCAATGGTGTCGATTGATGCTGAGGATATTGCAGATCAATTTACACCACTGCCAGGTTGCCTCGGCTGCTCTGCTGCTTAAAATTCAAGCTAATGGAGTTGACGTTGTCCATCCAAGGGTCATGGGTTATTGGTGGCCGGGTTATGGGACTCGGCGCACAAAACTTTAAATTGATGTTTGCCAAGAAGGAAGTACATTCTCGCTAAACTAATCTAAACTTCTTTGTGCTGTTTAATTACAGTAACTCAGATTAGTAGTTTAAATCTCTGACTCTTTTCACCCTACCTACCATATGAAGGTGATGACATACCACCAGCAATTCTTAGAGGTGCTTTAATGGATGCTCAAAAGTGAAAAGTTGGAGTCATCCTAGGCAATGATGTCAACTCACACCACACAATATGGGGAAGAATGGGTACAAACGAGAGGGGAGTTACTCCTTGATTTTATTCTTAGTACTAACCAGGACCAAGGTAATTCATTGCCAGTCCGGTTCCGAAACCCCCTGTATATACACAGCAGTTGCATGACAGCAGACAAGCTATCTGGCGCTTTTCATGTATCTATGTTGGGAGCATCTCCTCTGAGTAGAGCTTTGGGTAAACAAAGGCCACCTTGGTGGTCGAACCAGTTCAAAAGCTCTCGTCAAAAATACAAAAGGCTTGTTAGGAAAACCAAGAAAACAAGAAATGTTGTGGATTGGGACTTCCTTATAGCAATAAGGAGGTCCCTAGAACATACAGGTATGAAATAAAAAATGCCAAAATAAATGCCTGGAGGCTCTACTATGGTAAAATATAGCAGTCCTCGGAGGCTGAGCAATCTGGCTTCAAGTCCTATCATCTCGAGTAAGTATCATCTCCAGCGACCGGATGGTTCTTGGACCACAACTAGTGCTGAATTTTTAGAGTTACTACTGATAACCCATTTCCCGGAGTGCTCCAAACTGGCGCCGGAAATGCCGAATACTTTTATGACTTCAGGTGTTGAAAGTCAAATAACAAGCAGCTTCCTCCGGCAGGAAGGTAGTGTAGGCAATTAACAGCTTAAAGCCATCGAATTCAACTGGACCTGATGGCATCATTCCCACCTGATGGATCTACCCTGGCTGGAAGTTATATTCAGAGACAGACTGGAACTTTGCCACATTCCTAGGAAATGGGCTGAGGTAAACGTAATATTTATATATAAGGCGGGAAAAAGCTCTCATTGTCATCCCAAAGTCCTTAGGCCTAAAAGCTTACGTTTTTTTCTATTAAAAATACTTAAGAGACAAAAATAATTAGAGACTCTATTGAGCCTAGGGGTGGTCGATCTCAACAGGCGTACTGAAAAGGGAGATCGGTAGAAACCGATCTACACTCCCCTGTCCTATTGAGAAATCCCTACGATTTGAGGAATACTCCTTGGTAGCCCTTGGCGGCCTTATCGAGTCTGGGTGTGGATCGATCGCTCGTTGGCTGGATAGATCAAACGCTAAGATGCAGGATCGTGAAGGCTAAGCTTAGCGGGTTCTCCATCAGCAGATTTCGCCAGGTGGAGTCTAGTTCCCCTTTTTTTGGAACTTGCTCAAAAATCACCAGTTACTGAACTAAGATTTTAAGGTGGTTGCTTATGCGGATGACGTTGCTATTGGTGTCTTTGGTAAGCGCGCTTGGTTTTATTTCTAAATGGGCCAACAGTTGTGGACTAAATGTTAATCCACGTAAAACTGAGGTGGTCCTCTTCTCTAGGAAATATAAACTTCCTCAGATTCATGATCTTACTTTAAAAGGTAGTAACTTGACCTTCACTGATAACGCGAAATACCTGGGTATTGTTTTGAATAGCAAACTTAGCTGGAAGTCTAATATTTTCGAAAGGGTAAAGAAAGCTAATATAGCACTATATCATTCATTTTGTGTAACAAAGATCTCCCATACCACCGATTATGTCATTCCAAAGGTTTCGTACTGATATTCCCTCCAGAGAGGATTGGATGAGTGAAGAGATGTTGAAGGCTGAAGTTTTGAACTTCTTCATGTATGGTTGAAAAATGGATCGTGGGGTACGTTGTGGTATTTTCTGTGAGAAACCAAATGTGAACCTCTCATTTCGTCTCCCCGACTATTGCAGCGTTTTTAGGCTGAATTAATTGCGATAATGGATGCCGTGGATTGGTTGAGCTGTAATGTGGTATCTGTAAAGGATTAAAACGCTATGGGCTTATTTCCTTACATCGAAGGTAGCCCAGAGAGGGTAGATCAGTTCAATATCCACTTAACATGGGTGGCCACTTTAGTATTGCGGGGAATGAAAAGGCATATGAACTCGCTCGGCAGGGCACAAATTGCCCCACTTTACCAAGTAAGGTTAATAAATGCAAACTCTCGCTTCAAGAACAAGTCAGGAGAGCAGCAAAAATATAGATGATCCAATGCGATTTCGTGTGTTATAACTAGGAAGATTTGGCTAAAAACAAATCACGTAAGAACTGGACAGCTGTTAATATTTTTGCGTCGTGGGGCTTGTTATAGGACACTGTCTCACAGGTGAGCATGCGCGGAGACTGAGTCTGCTCGAACGATTACTGTAGAAGTTGCGAAGATGTAGAGGAAGAAAAAACTGTACTCCATCTATTCTGCACTTGTCCCCGTCTAGCATTAGTTATATAGAAGTTTTTAGGAGCTCCTCTCCTCGGCGACCTGGCTGATCTCATTGGATGGTTCAATGAGTATAGTTGATTTTTGTGTCAATGCCAGTCCTCAGGATAGCCACCCTAACCTCACCTATGAGTAAAGTAATATGACGAATTATTACGAAAACAAAACACTTTCGATATACTTACAATCGGTTTGTACCAATCTACTTGCGGATTAAAAATTTTGTACCAAAACTTCATAATAATTGAAGATTTTGGTTTTCTAATTTAGCCCATAAATAAAACTAATTTGGTGTCAGAAGTGAGATTTATTAATAAACGTCGATGACGAAATCCAATATAAACCAGAATACATCTCGAAGAGGAACTGTTTGTATGAAAAAGGTTGAGAAACTTGAGCAGAGGGAAATTGGCAGATGTACCAATGAAAACATAGAAACCATTAACACTAGGACACACACTAGAATTACTAACTTCACTGTCAAATCACAAACCGGTGGCAATAAAGAAGCAGGGCCGAGTGGTATGCCACAAAGTAACAGAAAAGATCGACAGATATCAGACAGCATTACTCAGAAATTATACAATTCTTAGACACTAGATTTTACCAACGTTTGCAAAAATATGAATAGCAAATGTTTGATTAGGGAACGATTGCGAATAGGGACAGCAGGAGTGAAGTTTTTAAAATAAGTCGTTGAAATACAATTTTTAAATATAGATCGAAAATTCATTCTCTCTCGAGGTTTTTCCCCACAGAGGGTTATCCAGTCGCCTGACAACATTAAATTATTCGCTGTCGAAGGTAACCTCAAGCGCTTGTATTATGTTTGGTAATAAGATGCCCTAGGTCAACTTTTCGGTTGGTAATTACCCTCTCCTTCAAGCACCCCAGACAATTCGGCCTACTATTTTAATAGGGTCGTGTATTTTTCTTAAAGCCTTGGAAGTTTTTTGTGATGCCGCAAAAAGGGATTAATTAATTTTCTTCTATAAATTTTGTCTTTTAAAATTTAGTAAAATGTCACCACCGCTACCAAATTTTCACTCAAGCTAATCATTACTCTTCAATGTATTTCCTTATATCATGGTTCACTGTAACCTTTTAACTTCTATTTACTCTAAAGCTTGTTAGTTGGTTGATCACGAGGCATATACAAAAGTATTTATTGTTTTCAAAAGAAAAAAAAAAGATCACATAGATAATAATGCATAAATAAAAAACGTAAACAATTAAAAATTATCATCATTAAATGTGCGAATATATGTATGTATGTCAAAAGCGTACAAAATATTACAAATTAGCCGCGAAAATTAAGAATCGTATTTTATCATAATTCATTTGTTCATACACGGTACAACATTTATTTAAAGATTACGACATTATTGAACATCAGATCATCCCTTTACGCATGCGATTGAAATAGATCTGTAAGTTTTAAAAATATGTATGATCAAGATAACAGTGAAACGCAGAAATATCGATTACGCATTAAAAAAAAAAAAAAAAAAAAAAACAAACAAACAATAAAAATATCTCGATTCTCGATACAAGTAAGTTTAACATTTAAAAGTCTACATAATATACTCAGTCAGGTAAATAATGCCATAAAATTAAAATTAGCATCATGGAAATATGATACAGGGTAACATACTTGGAATAAAAAAATGCGATCGCTTTCAAAAACAATACAAATAGTAAACACAAAAATTTTACAATCTGCTAAACTGATCGTGTCTAGTATTTGAAAAATAATAAAACCTGATCGTGAACGTACGTACTCGTAGCAAGAACGAGTTATTTAAATCTCATCTTTTTATTGGAGTGGATATAAAACGTTAGAATTTATGTAGATCTAGTTTTGAACACCAACCTTAACGTTAACGAAATAAATTAGTTTTTAAAAAAGAAAATACAGTTGCGAGCATTAAAATCATTTCTCCAAATATGTAATCAAAATTTTGTGCAAACGTGTTTTCGTCGAAACTACAAGAAATTGCGTATACATATCTGTGACCAAAAGCCATAAATTTATCACGGAGATTTCAAATCTGAAAATGTAAAGGGGCATAACTCGACTTATGCCATTATGACTTTTGGCCACAGGTATATTGATTGCATAAATTCATTGAACATTTCAAAATCCACTATCCCAAAACCAAACAAAAATATTCTATCTCAAAACGAAAATAGTTCAACACTCTCTCATCTGTCCTATTTCACCATCATCGGAGATCGGACACACATCGAGGATCATTACTCATAAATGGTGCAGTCTTTAAAAAATATGTATACCCAGTGGTAGCCGTAAGACGAGTTTCAAAAGCCGGGCAATCATAACGGAGAAGATCTATGTATACAATTTGCCTAAATGTTTAGGTCTTTCAAATGAAAGATTCCTAACGATTTATTGGACTCATCCAGCTATTTCAGACGAAACGTTTCCCACCAACTGAAATTCCTGACAAATATTTCTTGTTCGACAGTAACCTTGGGCAATCTTCGTGAATTGCGGTTTATTTTCTAAATAAAAATGATTTCCGCCGATCGATCGTAATTGCCTATAGAGAGGATACATGGATCCATGCAAAATGAGGTGTTGTCCGAAAACTACAAAACGTGGTGAATATCCAGTAGACTCTTAGGTGATGTTGTTCAAAGAGCAGGAATCTGCATTAGGATTAATTATATTCACTCTCTCACTTGCATTTGTTTGTAGCGAATATTTAGATAGAAATATATTTTTGATTCCGCATTCTCCCACAATAATCTTATTAAATTTGGCTTGAACTGCCGACCGTTGTCGGTCACCATTACCTCCGGGACACCATACATTAAAAGTACCTGGCTTTTCAGGAATTTTATTAAGTAATTTGAAGTTGCTTTATGAGAAGGATTTTGAGCCTGAGGATACAAATTCGGGCTTTGAAATGCCGAAATATTTTGATGAACTGTGTTTTCTTTAGTGGTTAAGACGTCAATCATTTCTACGGTATTACAAGAAGCCCTGTTGATTTCACTCGGATGATGTGGCTTAATTCTTGGTTGCAAGGGGATGTAGTTGGTGTTTTTCTACACATCTTCAACGTTTGTACAGACACTTATCAATTCAGAAAACGTGTTTATAAGCCTGCCCTCTAAATCGTGTTTTAGCTCACGACGCCATGGAGTTTAGCTCAGTGAGAGGATGAGTGAGATGAATTGAATAATAAAATTCAATAAAACCATCTCTAAATTTCTGTTTACGATTGTCGACATTTTGATGAATCTCGACATCTGAACGTCGAATTTTGAACCGGTATAACAGAGATTCTTTTTGTTCTTGCCAAATGCAACTTGAATTTTGTTGTACCATTACCCGATAATGATCCCAAACAAGAACTTTTAAAAATAAATGCAACCCATTAACAAGCTACTGCTCGACTTATGGTTGTGGTGGAGGAAAATTAGGTCCTGAGAGATTTCATAAATTAATATTTTGACACGGCGGTATATAATACGGGAGAGTTTTATGTGGCATATACGCTGGCATAAAACTGTTTTGGGATTTGACATAATATGATTATGAGATACGGATTACGCTGAAGTAGGAAATATCAAACTCCTGTTATGAACTGTAGGTATGACATTTTCTGATTCAGATTTGAGTGGTTATTTTTGTATTAGGTATTTAATTTAAGTGTAGACGACACGGTCGGATTAAAAGTTACATTGTTCACTGGATTAAGGAGCATTAGAGAATCTAATAATGGATCCGTTAATGGATTCATCCAAGTGTTATGACTCCTTCCTAACTTTCTCGCAGACCGCCAGTAAATTGATTTTTAACTATGGTATTGTGGTAGCGGTAGCTTTCACTGAAGTGACCGAAGCACCTCGATTAGTTCGACCCAATTTATGAAGTAACCTGGCAATAAAAATATTTAAATTAACATGTTCAATAGCCGCTAGTTTGCAAATTTTGTAGTTTCAGTATGCAATGAGGTGGCCGACCTAAACTAGGATTATCTTGCTCTGCTATTAAGCACTTATTTTGGATAGAAACATTCTGAAAATTAGCCCGTGATTTGGCGCGCGATAAGTATAATTAGCCCCTGGGAATTTATAAGAAGCGAAAGTAAATGGTTTCATGCCACGTAGGTAGATGAAGCAATATGACTTGATAACTTTAAAGTTACAACTTACGATCTATGTACTATGTACGTATATGAAAGTTACAACTCTCAAGTCTCAATGTACGACCAAAAACCGTACTTACAAGTATAATAGCCACGAAGCTTTAATCTTTAGGCATAAAGATTTGTGAAATTATTGGCTGACATTCGCCGTCTTTCTCAATTTAAACAATGAATCGTTTCACCTTCTTTTGCTAATCAGTTTCTCATCTGTCTCAATATTCTGAAATAAAAACGTAACGATAGTGAAATAGGCGAAAAGATTTTCAGATGCGCAATGAATAAGTCGCAACGAAATTCGTTACAGTGGCGCGCAAACGTACAACTATAATAAGTCGATTATTTTAATGTTTGTTGCCTTATGGTTCAATCAGTTTATAGTTCTACATTGTCGTCCCTTAAGAAAAGTAAAATTTCTTATGTTGTCATGCCACACTTTTAAAATAGAGTCCAACTGGTAGTATAACGGCCTTCATAAAAATAATTGTTCCTTTAGTTTTCTTAACTTGATCCTACGTCTACTCCTAATCTTGTGTGTATGTTGTTTGATAACGTCAGATTCGTAACTACTTCTAATTTCTTTGAAATTGTAGACTTAGTTGCTATTTAAATCCGAATTAGTAAAATTTAATTTAAAAAAAAAACGTCTTGGAGTTTTTTTGAACAATAATATAACGTGATTCCAGTGTAAGTCGGGGGCATAAAATATGTAAAAGAGGATTTGTTCGTAATTGTTGCCAGTCTATTGGCACTGATTCAATTGTTTGGTAAATAAATCCATAACGTTCACCTCTTCTAATTAATCTTTATTCAACACAGCCAGATGGGAGAAAGAACTTGGCGTTGTCATTGCTTACCTTGAACTCATTGTGCATGCCGAATGATAAGGCAATGTTATATTTCTAAGTTTTTCGCTAAGTATTACCACAATTTTTGGATTGTCTTGGTTTGCTGTTCAGAATCTGTATTACACCAGAACCTTCTAGAATATAGAGCCATAATCGTAGGTTATAATTTTTTAGAAGTTTTTTAGTGGTATAACTTTTCACTATTCTCCGTACGAATCCTTAGGAAAATGATGTTTTTTTAGTTTCAAGCTTATCAGTGGAAAAACCAAAATTGTATACACCCATCCCTCGATTTACGGAATCTCTTTTTGCGAATTTTCGAAAAATTGACGAAAAATTCGGTTATCGAAATTTACCGAATTAATTCGTCCCAAAACATTGCACGTAAATCGAAATTTCGTTAACCGAATTTTAGGTAAAGTTTTCGAAAATTCGTAAAAAAAAATTCCGTAAATCGAGGGATGAGTGTAAAACGTTTACATAAAAGTTTTCTAAATATCTTTAACAACAATAGGTATACGAGAAGAGTATATTGATATTAAATAAATATTAATTGTAGAAATATTAAAATTTTGTCAGTTTTCGAACTTTCGTTTTGAAAAATACATCAAAGTTGGCTATACAAAATTATTTAATCACAAAATTTTCACACGTTCTTAACATTTGGTGAATCTGAACCAAATATTACCTCCTTCCAGGTTCGATTTTACCAAATTTATGGTGCCATCTACGTAATGTATGTTGACTTAGTTATAGCACCAGGCGTGAGATATTGTAACATCTCTTTCGTTATTCCATTTCGTTTTTTTATTACGATTTTTCTGTTGCGATCTCAGTTGGTTGCGTACTCTTTCTTTCTTTCATATCGATAAATTATCACAAATAGAAATTTGTACGATAAAGAATCATGAATTTAAGTAGAAATAGAATGTTGCACATTTTTCTCCTGATAAACAATAAATGGCATTCGGCTCATGACATTTTTTTCTCTATTTGAGAATAAGAAAACATATTTTTGGCATATTAAATTTATATTCGACAATTCGTTATTTATGTTTTAATTTAATAACACAATTTTAATTTATTTATACCTAAAATTTATTAAAAGGCTAAAATTTTGCCAAAAAAACATGAAAATTTAATTTAAATTGTCAAAATATTCAACATAAAATGACAAGAAATTGAGCATAAAATACAATTTATGCTCAATTGACACAACGTCATGACAAAATTTTTGAATATTCTGTTCTTTCTCTCTCTCTTGATAAAATTTCTCTATCTTTGGAAAATGTACCAAAAAATGTCACGAGAAAAAGGATAGACTAGATTTTTTTTTTTTTTTTTTTTTGTCAAGAGAAGAATATACCAGTGGAGACCAGACAAGAGATATCAGCAAATGAAGCAGAATTGAAAAGCGAAATAGAGTACAATTTTATTCTGGAAAGAAGAAACTCACGGTGTCCCTGAACCAAGTTTAAATGGGCCAAAAAACCACTCTCGATTTCCCTTCGGCCATTGAAAGTTTCACCTTCGAGAAGTTCAAAAACGCAAAAATCAGCCAAATCCTCGGAGCCGTTTTCAAAAAACACAATTTTAAGATTTTTTGCGCCAAAAATGAGAAAAATCGAAATTTTTTTTTTTTGAATTTTCAATTTTTCTCCATATGGCTCTTTTTTTGCAAGAATGCGAACAAAAACTTCTAGGAATATAAAAAAAGCACTCAGCTTGAACTAAATTTCAATAAAAATCAAGTTTTTTTTCGTGATCGATATTGGAATGAATGCCTTGAATTGTTTGTTAAACGCCATCTACTGGAATACTAATAAGTGTTTGGCTTTTGGAAATATTAAAAAATCATATGATATGCTTGTAAAAAATGAATCTTTATTCACACGTTTATTCCAATGCATCTGCTGTATGCACGCACCCCCAACTTTTAGCGGTTTAATTTTAACGCTCTACCTTACACAGTAGACCAACTGTTTATGTTGCAATACTTAAACCTGCCTATAATATTGAAGTGAAAAGTGGGTCAGCATTTATCTATTGTTATTACGGATCGTAATCATGTGCAAATTTCAGGGTATCTTATTAAAATTAACTTTTCATTACAGGTTTGGTTACATATTAGCTATAAAGGCTATAAATACTTAGTTATACATATGTATATAAACTTCAAATATATAAACAACTGCATACGACGCTGTTTTCGCATGAGTTTCTTCGAACGCACTCATCCTCACAAAATTCTAAACGTATTTTACCTTTCAATTTTATGAGCAACCAGTTTTACCCCGTTGGATAGCATATGTTTTGTATATAATTTAGGCCTGATCAAATATTTTCTTGCTTGTTCTATTCAAATTTACTCAATATTTTTTATAAAATACGCAATTAAAAACAAAAATAATTATATTATGACCTTTCACAGTTGTTTAAATTCGTTTCAAGTTTCTGAATTCTAAATTTATGATACCTTACATTTCACAGAGCTGGAACGGTGCGTTAATATTTCTACGATAGTATATGAACCATACTAGATCGCATTTACGATTAGGATATACAGAAATTTAAATGTTTTTTGGAATTTATAAAGTTTATGGAACTTGTAATAATTATATAAATTTAAAAATTCTTTAAACGCTATAAATTCTATGTATCGTATAAATTCAGTAAATTCTACAAATTCAATAAAGTCTAAAAATCCAATAAGTTTCTAAAATTGTATAATTCCTCTAAATTCTACAAATTTTTTAAATTCTATAAATTTTATAAGTTTTAATATGTCTATAAACTCTATAAATTTTTAAATTTTCTGAATTTTTTAAATTTTACGAATTCTATAAATTCTACAAATTCTAAAAAGTTTATAAATTCTATATGACTAATATAAATTCTATAAATCTTATAGGTTGTTTGAGTTCTTTGAAGCTGCGTACATGCTATACATTTCTGGTAAAAAAATGTACACCACGAAGTTAGCTGTATGAGTTGAATTATTTCCAACTAGAACAAAAAGTTCACCAGGGTAACCAATTTTAACTAAAAAATTATACTGGTGTACATTTTATCACCAGAATTGGAGCATGTACGCGTCTTGAAGTGTTTCAAGTGTATCTGTTATATAAATACAAAAATTTTGATAAATCCTATAAACTTTAACATTTCTATAAATTGTATCAGTCCTCTAAATTTTATAGGTTCAATAAATTCTATGAATGAAGTTTAAAAATTCAGTAAGAAGTGCTTTAAATTCCACAAATCTTATAAATTCTTTAGTTCTTATAAATTCTGTAGAGTTGATAAATTCTATAAATTTTTAAAATTCAATAAATTTTATAAATTCTCTAAACTACAAAGTCTTTAAATATTAAAAATTCGAATATGTTTTTAAAGTCTATAAATTCTATAAATTTTATGAATTTTATAAA
The DNA here is from genome assembly GCA_958295665.1 of Tipula vernalis. Classification (NCBI taxonomy): domain Eukaryota; kingdom Metazoa; phylum Arthropoda; class Insecta; order Diptera; family Tipulidae; genus Tipula; species Tipula vernalis. The sequence continues at coordinate 162,470,306 of OY282560.1, read as the reverse complement.
TTCCATCAATTCTATAAATTATATAAACTTCACAAATTTTACAAAATTGTTAAAATTTTATAGATTCTATGGGTTCAAATTGCTATACACTTGGGTGCACAAAAAACCCGCACATTGATAAATTTTCAACAAAATTTCAAAAATATCAAAAAATCCAATGTTTGTTTAATTTTCTTGAATGCAGATTCAAAGTCTATTTCAACACCTATCCAGTGGTACCATTTTTGTATTTATACCGTGTCAACAAAGTAATTTTTGGGGTCAACATCTGAAGTACACTTGTTTTGTGAATTTATCAGCATGAAAATTAGTGGTAAAAATCGAATTAAAACATGGAAATCAGCAAAAAAACATTTTTATTAACAAGAAGTGTTCCTTCCCCTAGCCCGAATGACAGCTTCCATTCGTTGTTTCATCGATTTCACCAAAGTTTTCACCAAATCTTGAGGTATCGCCTCCCATTCCTCAGTGATCGCCTGTTGCAGCTCCTGGAGGCTCGTTGAAACGACATCTCTGGCTCGAACCCATTTTTTCACCTCGTCCAATAAATGCGGCTTCAGACGGCGACAAGGAACTGGCCGACCTCGTGCTACAACACAGCGTGATGACCGCTTTCTTGTTACTATTTTGTTGCGAAATCATCGTTTGAATGCGGTTCAACTGGGACAGCGGCTCTAAGAAGTTCATGAATCCGAATTCAGTCGGTGGACAGTTAGAAGATAACTTCAAGAAGATAATCAGACTGAACACAGAACAGAAAACGGGCCGAAATTGACCCCAGCCCACCGGCGAGCCCGCCTTCAGTTCGCTCGAGAGCATTTGGATTGGACAGAAGAACAATGGAGAACAGTCATGTTCTCTGACGAGTGCAGGATGTGTTTACATGGCAACGATGGGCGAGGAAGAGTGTATAGAAGACCAGGAAAGCGATTTCCACAATGTTGCATTGAAAAACGAGTCTCATATGGCGATGGATCATGCATGTTCTGGGGAGGCATGTCATTGGAGGCGAAGACAGATCTTGTGTTCATCTCTGGAGCGAATACTGGCCGTCGACAAGAGGATTTACTTCTCAACGGTACATTGAGGAAGTACTCGAGGACTACGTCGTACCTTTTACCGGTTTTATTGGTGAAAACTTCGTGTTAATGCAGTATAATACGAGACCATATACGGCTGGTATAGTTTACCAGTACCTTCAAGAGGTGGATGTGCGTGTTATGGAGTAGCCATCTCGAAGCCCGGACCTCAATCCCATCGAAGATTTATGGGACGAGGTGAAAAAGGTTCGAGCCAGAGAGAGATGTTGTTTCAACGAGTCTCCAGGAGCTGTAACAGGCGATCGCAGAAGAATGGGAGGCGATACCTCAAGATTTGGTAAAAACTTTGGTGAAATCGGTGAAACATCGAATGTAAGCTGCCATTCGGGCTAGGGGAAGGAACACTTCTTCCATGTTTTAATTCGATTTTTACCAGTAATTTTCATGCTGATAAATTCACAAAAAAGTGTACTTCAGATGTTGACCCCAAAAATTACTTTGGTGACACGGCATAAGTACAAAAATGGTACCACTGGATAGGTGTTGAAATAGACTTTGAATCTGCATTAAAGAAAATTAAACAAACATTGGATTTTTTGATATTTTTGAAATTTTGTTCAAAATTTATGAATGTGCGAATTTTTTGCACCCAAGTGTATACATACATCCTGAATTGCTACATAGAACCAATATTGTCTGTCAGTTCCACAGAGTGAAACGTAAACTAAAAACCGAAAAAAACCTAAATTTGTTATGAACCGAAAACTGAAACCGAAACGAAATAAATAAAATATAGTGAACCGTAACCGGAGCAATATTTTCATGCGGTTTATTTCGTTCTTTTTCATTTCCATTCAAGTATTTTTTGCACGAAAAACATTTAAAAGATTCTAGGGCTGAAAGGTTATATCCATTTTGTTTTATAGCCCATTTTTTGGATTTGTTTCTCGGGTTTGCTTATGCCGATTGATTTTTTAATTATAGTTTTTCTCTTTTTCTATTTTATGATTATTGTATGTTGCATTTGAATCATCATAATTTCATTGAAAGTATAAATTTGCTATTAATCAAATGAATGATGAAAACCAACGTGAAAATTTCAAGGACTAAATGTTTAAGTCGTTCTATGCCAAATAACGTTAAAACCAAATGTCGCTAGGTCACGTTTAACTTTGGTTATACCAAAATATCCTTTATAAGTACCTTTGGTTATACCAAAATATCCTTTATAAGTTAAATTAGCTGGCTCTCTGCCATACACTTCAGTGATTTTTCTAAGCGATTAAATTCACATTGGGGTTGGTAGTCGTTCTTGCCATCGATAACATTTCCTGGCAAAACAAACATTACATTTGGAAACACTCAATAGTGACAGAGAATTTTAGTTGTGTACTACTGGAAATTGGAAATCGTATCCGCCAAGTAGCCTGACAAACTTGAACTCTTTTTACCATTGGGCCAATTTTCTAACTTTGCATCATTTTTCACTTTGTCAAATCTAAGTTAATTAATAAAATTCAGTATTGTTGTGGCGAATATTAAACTATTGTAGATTTTCGTAATATTGCAAATGACAATTATCATTATGCACTAAAATTGGACCAAACATATTCGATTGTAAATATTCAATAGTTATTTATACGAACGGCAAATGGTTAAAAGTACATACATATCTATTCGGATTATCAAAGGTATTGGAATCTTAATATGGCGAAAAACCAAAAAAAAATTTAGAAAGAGGTCATATGAAAATATTAAACTCTTCAGTTTTACACTAAATTTGAAATATCATATCTCGTTCAACTTTTATCGCTTTAAAATAAAACTTAAACCAAATTAAAGGCAATTTGGCCAGGTTTAATTCTTACTCGAAGCTGTTTTGATATGTTATTATAGTTTCGGCGAAACATGCAAAATACCATTTTACTACACACATATATATGTACATATATGTGTAAAAAAATCTAATATGTACATATATGTACATATTAGATTTTTTTTGCAGCTTTATTCTTCGATCTCTGGAGTTGTGGAGTGTGTAAGCAAGCCACCCTGCTAAGGCCAAGCCAGCCCGGTCCCAGACGTATAACCTGATCAACAGGCCGATCCTAGGAAAATAGATTCTATTCCAAATCATCGAACACCTATCTATAAATGCAAAGGAAAGGACAGCATATTACCCACAATCTAATGGGGCTCTAGTAGTTAGAGGTAACTAAACATTTTTAAATTTCAAATTTTTTCTTGTATTTGTAAAAGCTCAATTTTAGAAGTTTTGCTTGAATATAGTATTTCATGGAAATATCATTTAAACTGCGATTTTTAAAATCCGAATTGAACATAATTTCAAAGAATGCTTACCTTGTTTGGGAATTTCTGCTTGTTTTATAATTTTAGCGAAAATATTTACAAGAGTTCGGGGGCCAAATCGATGTGAGCCGTATTCGAACTACAAATCACATAATTTTCTTCAAATTACATAATTATAGTCACATAATTCTCAATAAAAGACTACAAAGCAGTTACCTTCTACTCACCGGGTTTGTATGAATTTTCAACATAACGAGCAAAAATTTTTGATTGTTATGTTGGAAATTCATACAAAACTGGATACTCTTTTACTCTACTCAATTTACAATAAAATATGAGACGTTTTGAATTTTCTCGGTAAATCAAAATCATGACTATAAAATTCGGCTTTTTTCTATTCCTATCTATAAATAAATAATAAGTTTATAACAAAACAAATAATAAACTAAAGTGTTGCTCCAGTATTCAATTTTTGTCTTTATCATTTACATAATAATATACGACCACAATCTAAAAACATTCATATATGGTATATGCTTTACATGTTCTATGCACATGATAAAAAATAATTTTATTATTGTTAATTAAAATTGAGTAAACAATTTGGGTAGTACACAAAACATATTTCCTTGTTTACTAAACAACTGCATAATAATTATCCTCGTGAACGACACAGGGTGAATCATTTATGTTGATCCACCCCTAAATAATTCGTTCTGTCAAGTTCAACCTTATGTTTCTCATGTCAACCTATCTTGATTTTGAAACATTTTCGGCTAAAATGCTCAATTTTCGAATTATTTATGTTGTCCAATTAAATTAGACCCTGTACAATAAGTGAAGTTATATATAACAAACATATGTAACAAACAAATTATTTACATGATACATATATGCGCATAATTAGATAAGGAAATGATTTCAAAAATCATTAACCCTAATCATGTTAGCTAAATTCATGCAAGTTCACAACGGAGGATTTTTGCAATGTTTATGGTATCCAAAGATAACACAATTTCTTATTACAATTTTGCAAATTTCGGCCAAGAAAATTTTGCAATTTCGTAGTTTATATTTAACCTAAGATAGTAATCAAGGTGATAAATATCTCAATTCAGAAAATTTCAGAATCCTGAGAATTTGAAATTAAGCTCGGCATTTATCAAAATTTTAGATTACAAATTTTGAGACTTTAATTTTACCAACTAAGAATAAATTTCCCGAAAAAAATTTCTTAATTTGAAATCTAAACGATTTGCAAACTTCCTTACGTGCCGTAGTTTCAATTTTTTCTGGAACCCTAATAAAAATAGTGCAAAAAAAAAAGTAAACCTTTAATTTATTTTCCTCTTGTTCTACGAGAACCACAACAAAATAATGTACTAAGAGGATGCAATTCTGGCAGATTTTGTTGTGGCAAAAATCAATAAAACAACTTTATTTGTTTAATATTCAGTTAGTTATCTCTTAATTTGTACATGTGCATGTAGATTTTGTTTTTGTGTCCATACTATTGTATGTTGGGTTTGGAATCATCACACAATGTATGGTTATGTACATTTTTTGTATTTTACGGAATATTTATTTGCGGATTAAATTTCATAATATTTATGTGAAGATAAAAAGGTGATAGTTTTACAAACCAATGGTGGTAATGATGGGTTTGTTGAACCATTTATTATATTTAACGATTACAGTTGAAGGTCAATAAAGTTACATTCCATTCTAAAATTACTAGAATACTACATAATTGTTCTTTCTATGAATACTATGGTAAATACGAGGTAGTGTATCATTGGCAATTCGAATTTGTGTATAGGTCGGCAAAAAGGGCAGGGAGTTCGACGATGTCTTTGCGATGAATGACGAATATCAAAAACAGCAACAGTTGTTTATAACCAAAAAAACCGTCGATCGTCTCAGATTAGAAAATGCAGCAGGCCGAATATCGCCTAATCGTGAGAGATAAATTTTTGCATAATATCAAATCCGTAAAGGCTTGCTATCAACGACGAAGTTTTGAATTAAACGGGACTCGTCACGAGCCACAAAAGCAAAACTGGCATTTTTCAAAACGGAATATTTCAAAATGGAATATGAAAATATGACATAAGGTACACTATGGCATATTTTGAAACGGTATATTTCAATACGGCATATGATACGCTACGGCATAAGGTTTATGACTGCATATTTTAATATGACATACATATGGTACAATAAGGCATATTCTAAAACTTGGCTGGTATTATAGACGAAGTTCTGAAATATGACCAATTAGGGTGGAACTTGGCTATTTATGAACCGAATATGATGAAATTCAACATATACGATGGAAATGGGATTCTAAAACTGATTTAATATGAAGTTCTGGCATATGGCGAATTTTGATGGAACTTGGCTATTTATTAACTGATTATTTTTGATTAAGTTCTGGGATATGGCCAATAAAGATGGAAACCGGCTATTTCTTAACAGATTATGATGAAATTCAACAAATGCGATGGAAATGAAATTCTAAAATGGTTTTAACCATCAACTAATAAAGTTACCCTATACTTACTAAAATTGCCACTAGTGTGAACTCACAAGTCAGAAAATTGCACAGTATACTCAAATTTTATTCAAAATTTTTGAATTTTATGGTACAATATATTGGCGTCACACAATTATATTTTATATAACCGACTACGGTGAAATTCTATATATTCGATGAAAATAGGGTTCTAAAATGGTTTTTGGATAAAATTCCAGAATATGGTCAGTTAGGATGGAACTTGGCTGTTCGAAATTCGACAAGTACGATGGAAATGGGATCTTAAAATGATTTGTAGATGAAGTTCTGGAATAAGTTAAATTAATCTGAAACTTGGCTATTTCTTAACCGCGATTATGCCGAAATTCAATCTCTTAATATAATTTTCTTTCACTTAAACGATTTTCCCTTAAACCTCCACCGAACAGAATTTTCGTTTAATTAGTAGAATTATCCTTTATTTACATAAATTTCTCTTCACCTATTGGAATTTTTCTTCAGTTATCAGAATTTTCTTTCGCTTAACAGAATTTCCCTTCGCTTAACAGAATTAGTCTTTTAGCTTTTTCGTTCTATCATAATGTTTATCAGGTCATTTTTATTAAATAAAATATTTGCAAATACACATATACTCGTAGAACAAGTTTTGTAGGAACATCAATAATTAACAAGGTAATTAACTAATTCGGCAGGCGCATACCAAAAAACTTCAGATTTTTCGATACGCAGTCTACACTAGAAAGATAAAAATTTTCCATCTCTCTTGTGTTATATTCGAAAAAAAGTTATCAAAAATAATACAACAACAAAAACATTTAATAACGTTTTCGAATATAACACAAGAGAGATGGAAAATTTTTATCTTTTTAGTGTAGACTGCGTGTCGGAAAACCTGAAGTCTTCTGGCATGCGCCTACCTTCAATGATTTTTTAAGCCAATCATATTGTTCGTCAATCGTCATTTTTCTCTTCTGCAACGAGATTTTTGATCTCCAGCATATAAATATTACAGAGGTACGAGTATGTTCCAAACAATCGACCTGTCGCCATGTTTCCCTTTTTTTGATGTAATTTGGATTTATATATTTCGTAAAGTTGACTCCGTTTGGTTGAGATTTGTGTTTTTTCTTTCGTGGACAATCGTTGAATCTTATTTTCATTTCCAAAACCTAAAAATATTCTTACGAAAAAAATATCCAAATTAACTCAAAATGACGTCACGCATACCTCGTCATATTTATGTATATCATGGGTTGATCTACAACTTTTAACAGAACGATCATGAATAGAAAGGTACTAGAAAAACAAACGAACAGGCAGCAGAATGGAACAGCAGAGCGAAAATGGAGAGAAAGAGGCAATATAACAAAATTAAAAGAAATGTCTATATTCATGTTTAGTTGATAAATAGTTTTTATCGAGTTCACATAATATTTTAGATGAACACAAACATTTCTTGTTTATATATGTAAATAAATAGTTAATTATTTATATATTAGATGGCGACAAAATCATTGTGATTTTTGCAGCTACCATGAACTCACAATGAGAAAATGATCGAACGAATGAATGAAGGAACGACGACAACCCTGAAACAACCTTTTAACGCTTTCCAGTTTTGTGGTTATAATCAACAAAACTAACTAACTAAACTAAAGTAAGATAGTATATATAATTTACATGAAGATGGCACTAGTATAAAAGTCACTAACTGTGCCTCAAAAGGAACTAAACTAAAATAAATGTTAAAAATGTTCGAAAAACTACAAGAAAAATACAAAAACGTAAACATTTGTTTATTTAATAATTGATAATAGTGCATTTAGCTTTCACCAATGGAATTTTAAGGTATTTCAAATTTATTTTACATAAAAAAGTATTTCAAAAAAATAAAGAGAAATGTCGAACAAAAATAATAGATACAAAGTCATTGAAAAGTAAGCTCGTAAATTTACTTTTCGGTTGCCGCCTACGAGACAATAGCCGAAGCTTCAAGTTTCTTTTAGTTTAGTTAATTTAGTCGATTAAGGCATATACAGCATTAAAAAAAACTGTCGAAGTACAACAGAAATACCCACAGAAAGTAAAATTTGTTTATTACCTAGAGGTCTATTACGAAATTTTTCGATTTCGAATTTTTACGATATCGGAAAAACTCGATACGTCGCGGATTTACTCTATTATGATACTTGGCAAATCGAATTTGTAATATTATGTATTAGTATTAATACTATAATATTATAAATAATATTTAATTTTACAAAATTCGCCAACTAAATGGCAGTCAAATTTTGCCATGTGCGTTCGAAAAAATCCACTGCGAATTTCTTTTTTTTTTTCATATTAGAGCGGATTTTTTCGATATTGTAAAAATCCGAAATCGAAAAATTTCATAATAGGCCCCCACCCAGAGTATTATTTTAGAAATAAGGCAATCGTGAATTTTTAATGTTGGGTTTTCCATCTTCGTTGTAATAAATTAATTAGACAAATATAAACGAAAATTGTCGGAAATCATATAAATTTATAAACAAGAAGGGTTAAAATTACTCGTCGTTTTGAAATATGCTATAGTGTAATACGCCGTAGTGTATCATATGTCGTTTAGAAATATGCCGTTTTGAAATATTCCTTAGTGTACCATATGCCGTAGTGTACCGTATGCCGTTTTAAAATATGCTGTTTTGAAATATGCTCTTCTGCCATATTCTGTAATGAAATACGCCGTATCGACCGGTACCCAACGAAAAATCAAGCCGATCGACATAATCGTTTTAAGCTCTAATTTAGAGCCGATGACGTATGCCTCCATGTATCCGTATAGTGAAACAAGAAGGCAAGTGCAAGTAAATTAGTAGATCCAGAGATATCAGGAAAACAATACAAGAGTGCAATTCAATTAAGCTTCCATAACATCATTAAAGAGGGCGGAGGTGGGAGAATTAAGCCAGCAGTGGATCGTTGAGTATTTTTTTTTTTTAAATATAACAAATTTTTGAAAGGTTAATTATCCACATACTAAAATAGAAGCTAGTCAAAGCCGCTTAAGATTGGTCCTCTCCGCGAAATGATGACAGGAAATTATGTAGCATCCTTTTGTTATCAAATTATATTTGAGCGTATTTAATAAAAATCTAATGGGGTCTTCTGGCAATTAAATTGGTGTTTTTCAGCATTTTTAGAGGATTTTGTTTGTTAAAAATTTAAGGGTGTTCCTTAACCGAGAAGGAATCACTACTTTTGTCTGCAAAAAAATGTAGGAATTTTAAAATCTAAAAAAAAAAATTCTCAAAAATAATCTAGAAATTACCAGAAACGAAATCCAGAAAAAATATTTTGCTTAAAATAATTGAAAAATTCAATTTTATAGGGCGATACAATTCCGTTCATCTGGGTCTGCAAGGTACACGAAGCTTTAACGAAGCAATAAATCTGCAAATCGCTCCAATACATTCGACGATATTATATGTACTAACCCAACGAATTAAGCCAACCTCAACACAACTTGAAACAATTGTGGTAGAGCTATCAGTAGAAGCAATACAATTCCTTTGACCTGTGTCTGAAAAGTTGACGATGCAATTTACATTATCACAGAAATTAAGACAAACCTGTCAACCTTTCAGACACAGATCAAAGGAATTGTATTGCACGTAACGCTTCTACTGATTGTTCTAACACAATTGTTTCAAGTTGTGTTGTGGTTGGCTTAATTCGTTAGGTCAGTATGCTATCGACGATTATATTGGAACGAATTGAGGATTTAATGCTTCGATAATACTTCGTCAACCTTGCAGACACAGATCAAAGGAATTGTATCGCTCGTATCGCTTCTACTGATAAATGAACCACAAATGTATTAAGTGATGATGAAATTGAATTTTTCATTTATTTTAAGCAACATATTTTTTCTGGATTTCTTTTTTGAATTTTTTTGCAGGCAAATGTACATAGTGATCCCAATTTTAGCTTTAACTTGTTCCACAAGATAGGACGATATTTTAAGGAGTTCCTAATACCAGGTGAAAATGAAATACGAAGACTGCTTTTACATAATCTTTTTTTTTTCTCATCTAGAATACATCAATTGATTGTTTTTTATGTGTACATTAAAATAAAGTATTTCCATTAAAAAATATTTAGAGAACTGATTTTATGTATTCATAAAAACAAAAAAAAATTGAAAAATCACTCCTCACTTCTCAAGTCTCAGATATTTTATTAAAATCCATCCAAAAACGTGCTACCTAGTTCCATTTGGAACCAAAAATGTGTTTGGTGAAACTTTTTCCTTTTATTTTAAGTCGTGTCGCTAATATCCAACTGTACGCAGCTGGATATTCGGCAAAAACAAAATGATTCAAAGTCCTCGTCTTCTAAGTTCAACAGTATTCAAAGCGATAAAACTATACCGAAAGTTAGGTTGTTCTTCGGACCGTTCAAGAAGAACCCATCCGCATACCCTCAATAATCAAGAGTACCGTAACATCATGAAATGTCGCATACACCGAATTCCACAAATCAAGACGCGTCATGTTTACAGAAGTCTTCAAGTAAACCGCGAAATCTTTCGAAACAAACTCAAAGAAAACCTTAACAACTATCCGTACATGCTCCAAAAAGCCCATCTTCTTACAAACAATGAGGCAATTTCATCATGTAACCACTGGTGGTTACTATGGTGTTGATAGAACTTACGCCAAAATAGCTGCAAAATTGATTTTTAAAACTATAACATAATAATGTATTGGCTGGAATGCTTAAAAATAAGTTAATGCTTTTACTAGCAGAATTGCGCGTAAACACTTTAAACAAGTACTTCTTAGAATTGTGGTATAGGGAAAGCATTTACTTTTTTATGCATTCCAGCCGTTACCTAAATATACAAAGTGGGCTAAAAAAGTTTTGCTATTTTTAAATTTAAAAATCTTTAGAATCGCGAGGCCTATTCAAGCTAAACCTTCAAACAAAAACCAGTTGCAATTTTTTATAAAACTCTTTCAAAATGCTATTACCGCCCAGTTTTCGTCCTACACAATTAAATGCTAACTTAAGACAGTTAAACTGTGCGTACATATACAAAAGAGAACATGCCCATATGTATTTCGTCTTGACAATGAAAGAATAGATGGAAATTGTGCAAGATTTTGTCATGGCACTTTGACAAAATGAGAATATCCTTTTTTACTTATCGAATGGCGTATTAGCGCCTGAATTTAAACTGGAAAACCCAAATAACGTGATAAAGGGAACTTACATATGTCAATTATTTTGGACATATTTTGATTAGCCAGTTTAATTGTACTGGTTAATATTTGAAAATTGTTTCACCACTAATTTTAAAAAAGTACAAATTTCAACTGCGATTTTGGCAGAGAAATATACATTTTCTCAAAGAGCTTGCACCAGTTTTATATTTCAATTTTTTTTAGCTGCTCATACAGTAGCTCAATTACTCCAATCCTAGATTTATTTTTTTAATCATGTTGGCCGGAAATGCAGTTTTTACTTCATGATTCATTTACTCGTGCATGCTGCTTCAACAATGATCCTACCTTCATTTTTCGAGCTCGCGTTTTTCTGGGTCTCTTTTTAAAATCCCCTATGACCACTCTAAATTTGCGTTAAGTTTGTTCTATTTTCAAACATCACCTCTTTATTTTTGGTGTTTAGCTATTATAACTAAACAATATACCACTGAATTATTAAATTCGACAATTAAGTTTAACAAATTGTCTTACTGTTAAATTTTAAAAAATTAAGTTTTATTTTGTTTAGAAATTATTGACAATGCAATCAATAAACTTTTAATAATTATCGTTCAACATATTGTACTGAAATGTAAAAAAATTGCCAGAGCTAAGAAAACAAAATACGGTAAAATTAAATGCCTATTGCGATTAAGATTACTGTAGAAAACTATCTAGCTAGTATTCTAGTTTATTGTTGTTTCTTATTTTGTGGCCAACCAGTGTCAATAAGTAGTCATTTGTGCGTCAAGAACGCAAAGTGTCAATTTTTGGAACGTTAGTGTTCCTTTAATTACTTAATAAATTTAACAAACAGGGTATTTTCGTAAAATTGTTCTTTATCATCTTATAAAGTAAAACGATTAAGGTCTGCAATAACGTTTTACCGTTTTACTCCTATAATGTTTAACCTCAGACAGTGTAACCTTGGAGAGATTATACGAAATTTTAAATAATTATTGCTCGAAACAAACTTTAGTTTGGAATGAAGAGAGAATATTTATGGAATTACGCAAAAACGAATCAATTCAAGATTGGGTAGTAAAAATCCGAGACAGTGCATCGCAGTGTAAATTTGGTGATAGATTGGACGATATGTTAGTGGATAAATTTGTGACCGGAACGAGTGGTAAATTCTTCGACAGATTGTGTGAAGAAGATGAGAAGCAAGGTTTGGAGAAATTAGTAGGTATAGCGGAAAGATGTGAGCTGCGAAAATTTACGATACTACAAGACGAAGAGGTTAACACTATAAAATAACAAAATAGAGGGTATTCCAATACGACAACGTCAACGCAACAACGAAATCCGAGTGCTAAATATGATCGGTGCAGACACTGCGGCTATAACAATCATTTGGTAACGGTGGTGAACAATTAGACATAAGAGGCATTTTCAGATGTAGAATTAAATATAATAATATAATTAGAGTATGCAAGTTTTATATAATAAGAAACGCTTCGAATTGTATTGTTGGTCGAAATTTTTTTGAATTGAAATCGTTGGAAGCTTTACGGTCTTGTTTGATAGCTCAGTAGGGAAATTGAAAGACGTTAAGGTTAGGTTAGAATTTAATGAGGAAATAGATTCTATATTCGTAAGGGCGAGACCTGTGCCGTTTGCTTTAAGAGTAGCAATAGAGAAGCAGTTGCTGGAATTACAGAAAGAAGGCATAATTACGAAAACGGATAGTACAGAATGGGGAACGCCCTTAGTACCTATTTTAAAAGACGATGGACAGATACAGATTTGTGCGGATTATAAGACGAATTATCCATTGCCAAGAATCAACGAAATTATGGCAAAGCTTCATGGTAACAAATACTTTTCCACATTAGATCTTTCACGAGCTTATAATCAAATCGAATTAGATGACGAATCAAAGAAATACGTAACTTGGAGTACGCACGTCGGAAATTACATGATGAACATGCTACTGTATGGGGTAAAACCGGCGACAGGTTTATTCCAGCGGGAAATTGAGAAGGTACTGGCTAATGTTCCTGGAATTATACATTTTTTGGACGATATTATAGTTTCGGCTCCTAGTTTGAGACTACATAATGAACGACTTAAATTAGTTTTCCAAAGGTTACGTGACGCAAATTTAAAATTAAGGAAAAGTAAATGTGTATATGCAAAAGAAGAAATCCCATATTTGGGACATAGGATTACGGATGAGGGTTTTAGGAAAATTGATGATCGGAACAAAATATGGGATATGAGGGTACCGGAGAATGTAACAGAATTAAAGTCATTTTGTGGGTTTATTAATTATTACGGAAAATTTATTGAGGGCCTAGCAACAAAGATGGCTCCACTGTACGAACACCCTATAAGGAAAATAAGCCATACAAATGGACTAAAAAATGTCAGATCGCTTTCCAAGGCGTAAGGTCGGAGGTAATTTCAAACGTCGTTTTGGTACATTACGATCCAAAGGTTCCCTTAATTCTAACATGTGATGCCTCCAATATCGGAATTAGAGCAGTAATCTTAAGTTTGTATCCGGATGGCACAGAACGACCTATAGAGTTTGCTTCACGAATGTTGACCCAGGCAGAAAAAATTATGGGGTAATACAAAAGGAAGCTCTAGCAATAGTGTTCGGAACGAAGAAATTTTTCCAGTACATAATTGGAAATCAGTTTACGCTGGTGACAGACTATAAGACACTATTGGGCATTTTTGGTGAGAAGAAGGGTGTTTGGTGAGAAGAAGAGTGTATTCCTCAGATGTCGGCCAGCCGATTGTAGAGACGGACGGTTCATTTATCAGCTTTTAACTTTACGATAAATCATGTTAATTCGGATATGGATCAAGCAGATCTGTTATCTAGAATCCCAATAGAGCCAATGCCTACAAAGTTAGACAATGATTCAAGTTATTTGTATTTTGTGGGTCAAAACACGGACGTACCAATTCAGTATGAAACGCTGTACAAAGAAACTGTGAAGGATGAGGTAATGATGGAGGTTATAAAGGCGGTTCAAAACAATCAGTTTTCCGAAATTCCTAACGAGGACGAATTTAAGAGATTGTTGAGAAACCGAACGGAATTAACGGTTGAGAATGGAATTCTAATGAGGGGACATCGAATAATAATACGTAAGGGATTGAGGGTGCTGATATTGCGTGAAGCACACGTAAGTCACTTGGGTATTGTTAAGGGGCATGTCTATCGGTGTTGCCTAATCCAAAGAAATAGGAATGTATTTTGTGGAACATTCCGGATGAACCATTCGAAAGATTGCATTTAGACTATGCCGGCCAAATAACGATAAATATTTATTAATTATAATAGAGGCGAAGTCAAAATGGCTCGAAGTATTTGTGACACGACACGCAACGGCGGAATTAACTTAAAGAAGTGATAGCTAAATTTGGGTATCCAAGTCATTTAGTTTCGGACAATGGTACGCAGTTTACCGCGGAGATATTCAAAAATTTCGCGAGAAATCATGCTATCAAAATAACAAGTACGGCACCTGGGTTTCCAGCATCGAATGGGGCGGCGGAAATCGCAATCAAGACGGTGAAAAATGCTATTAAGTCGATTATGTTTGAAAAAAAGTAGACTGTGGTATTGATTTAGATCTCATTGACTGTACGAGTGGAATTAAGCTATCAACCCAGGTTTTGAAGTATAATCCTAGATTGAGGTTTGATCTTTTGAAGCAAAAGGATAGCGATTCACCCGAATTTGACATGAAAGATAGTTTGAGCGGTTTTATCATCTTTTTCATTATATGAACTCGACAAAAATGTTTTGTTGTTGCTATATTGACTCGAAGAAATTATCATACGGAAAATTAGTTGGTCTAAGGGAGACATGTGACCAAGTAGTCAATAGTTCAGAAATAGACATTTTAAGAAAAACCACCTACTTTTCATGCTTTTCACTTGTTAAAACTGTTAAGACCGTCTTAGCTAAGACCCATTTTGTATTCTGTTTTCTTTTTAAGACGAAAGTCAAATCCAGTATTTTGGCGACAGTAGTCTTAAAATTATGTACTAAAAACTCAAAGATTCTGTAAACTTATCATATAATAGCCAAGTTCCATCCTAGTTGGCCATATTCCAGAACTTTATCCAAAAATCATATTAGAATCCCATTTCCAACGCACATGTCAAATTTCTCTACAATCGCCCAGCCAAGTTCCATTCTAGTCGGCCATATTCCAGAACTTTATCCAAAAATCATATTAGAATCCCATTTCCAACGCACATGTCAAATTTCACTAAAATCGGTTAAGGAATAGCCAAGTTCCATCACAATTGGCCATATTCCAGAACTTGATCCAAAAATCATTTTAGAATGCCATTTTCAACGCACATGTCAAATTTCACTAAAATCGGTTAAGGAATAGTCAAGTCCCATCCTAGTTGGCCATATTCCAGAAATTTATCAAAATATCGTTTATCGAACTTTCTTAATTGAATGATACTCAAAGAGCAATTCGTGTGTTACAAAAAATATCGCTCCCTAATGTATTTTCTTCAATCGCTCTGTAGAATGAGATAAACAACCGTCAGCCGAAGCAACACAACCACCATCTGGAAGTTTCGATTTGTCGCAGTTAATGGCTGCTATGAACCAAATGATGGAACATCAAAACAAGCGACAAATGGAGAAAATTGAGCAGTCAAATGAGCGACAGTTGGAGACGATAAACCAGTCAAACTAAGAAATAAAACACGAAATGAAACAACAGTTGGGCGAAATTAAGGAGTCAAACTAAATTATAGAGCGTCAGATGGGGGAAATTTCCGAAGGTCAAAAGAAAATGGACGAGAAAATTTTAGAACTGTCTGCAAATGTACATGGTGAAATAGAGAAATTGCAATGGAGATCCAACAGGTTGAAGAAAAGCTTCAACGTCTAGACAAAGAACTGATTGATGTCGAGGCAAGTGGAACGACGCAAGTGGTACAAATCGTTCAATCAATAAAGTTAAAGCCACCAACATTCGACAGTACAACATCCTTTGGAATTTTCAAATTTCAATTTGAAACGGCAGCCAATCAAAATCTTTGGAATGATGAACATCGTGTCGCAGCGCTAATAGTGGCCGTCAAAGGAGAAGCAGCAAAGGCTCTACAAACCATTTCGGAACAAGAGCGCAACAGCTATCTTGAAATTATGAAGGCGCTAGATCGGAAGTACGGCAGTGACCATAAGCGTGAAATTTATCGCATGGAACTGAAAAGCCGCTACCGAAAGGGAGGAGAATCGCTACAGGAATTTTCACCGGCAATCGAGCGATTAGTACATCTAGCATATACCAGTACGTCGGCCGATTATATGGAACGGTTAAAAAATTGGAGCACCAAGATACCGAGACGGAAGCGGCAAAATCAGATGTTGGGCATGTGATAAGGTCGGTCACATCTCTCGGGACTGCTGGAAAATAAGAAGAAAACGGGGAAGATCACCATCTCCTATGCAGCGACGACCAAACGAAGCACAGGCTGGATACGGGAGCCAATCGCACGATTGTCCGTTAAGATCTGATCTATGGAGATAACCAACCAGCTAATGGATTGAAGTTACAAACAGCAACTGGAGGTAGTTCAATAATAAAAGGCAAAAAGATCGTGAAAATAAAGATCGGGAGAACTCTTTTCCAACACGAAGTTCTGATTGCAGATTTTGTGGATGAAGTCATTATGGGAATGGACTTCATGAGGGCAAATGGCTTCGTGGTGGATGTTGGACGAGGTGTTTTAACTTACGATAATATCGAGTTGCCACTTCAATCTAGCAGTGCAGGAGCAACTACCAGGCGAATTATTATTGATCATCGTGAGAAGCTGCCACCGAACTCGGGGACGATGGCGTGGGGAAGATTGGAGGGAGGTTCTGGGTCACCCAGGTTGTGGGTTGTGGAAGCTAACGAAGAGGTGAAAGGAGCAAAGGAAATTATCGGGAAAGTCCTAGTTAAACCAGATAACGACCATAAAGTACCAATTAGGACTCTAAATCTCTCGTATGAGACAAAAACCATCAATAAAGGGACAGTCATCGGCAAATGTAAGAAGGTTTCAACTATAGTAAAGTGTGAACAGAAAAGTTCGATTGAAAAAGCCGCCATGCAAGGCCAGAAAGAAATGATAGAACAACTTATGCAGAAATGGACCGAGGATCTTAACGAGACACAGAAAGATTCTGCACATCAACTACTCAAACAGTACACGTCCATATTCTGCAGTACGTCGGATAATAACGGAAAGACCTTAATGGTAAAGCATCGAATTGATACGGGAACAGAGATACCAATTCGTCAACCACCCAGGAGATTACCATTGGCAAAACAACAAGAAGTCGATCGGATGGTAACAGATATGCAGGCAGCAGGAGTAATCGAACCATCTAACAGCCCATGGAGCTCACCGGTAGTATTGGTCGATGAGAAGGCCAGTAGCATCAGATTCTGCGTTGATTACCGAAAACTCAATGCTGCGACTAAAAGAGATAGCTGAATGATACATTAGGCACATTATCGGGTGCTCGAATATTTTCTACATTAGATTTACAAAGCGGCTATTGGCAGGTGGAAGTCCATGAAGAAGATCGCGAGAAAACCGCGTTCAGTGTGGGTAATGGGCTTTGTCAATTTAATGTTATGCCGTTCGGATTATGTAATGCCCCTGGGACTTTTGAACGATTAATGGAGCGCGTGTTAAACGGATTACATTGGAAGACGTACCTAATCTATATGGACGACATCATCGTCATGGGGAAGGATTTTGACGAGCATCTAAGGAACTTGGCAGAAGTTTTGGATCGGATACAGGCCGCCGGATTAAAGTTAAGCCCAATGAAGTGTAAAGTATTCAGAACTGAAGTCAAATATTTGGGTCATCTGGTAACGACTAATGGAATTCACACTGACGAAGGAAAGATCGCAGCGGTAAAGAACTGGCCAAGACCTAAAAATTTACACGAATTACGAAGCTTTCTGGTATTGCGCACCTATTATAGACGCTTCGTGCCAGGATTCGCCAAAATTGCCAAGAGTTTACATGAGTTGACCAGGAAGAACTAAGGAAACGGTTATTTGTTGCACCAATCCTCGCGTACCCTGTACCCAATGTGAATTTTATTTTGGACATCGATGCAAGTAATGACGGTATAGGAGGTGTGTTATCACAGGAAACTAATGGCCAAGAACGAGTTATTTCCTACTACTCCAAAACATTATTTAAACCGGGGCGTAATTACTGCGCGACACCGAAAGAATTGTTGGCTATAGTGGAATGCGTTAAGCAAATCCATAAGTACCTTTAAGGCCAAAAGCTCCATTTTTAGACAGATCACGGTACTTTACAATGGCTGTTACAATTCAAGAATCCAGAGGGACAAGTAGCACGCTAGATCGAACGTCTTCAAAGCTACGATTTCCAAATCGAACATCGGAAGGGACATGCACACGGAAATGCCGACGCATTATCGAGACGACCATGTCCAGTAGAATGTAAACATTGTGGTCACTTTGAAGCAACGGCTTACGCAAGTACTGCCGGCTGAGGAGTGGATCGACGAAATGATCAAGAAAGAGTAATTGGTTGATACGAATTTACCAGTTTTAATGAAATGGAAGGAAAAGGAGCATCGGCCAACTTGAAGCGAGATCGCGGACAAAACTCCTCAATGGGATAGCCTCCGTCTTGAGAATGGGTGTTTAAAACGATTGTGGAAAAGCACGGATGGCAAAGTGAAGCAATTCTTGCTGGTGATATCAAAGTGCTGGATTGCGGAAATCCTGAACGAGTATTATGGAGGAGCAAGTAAGGGTCACCTAGGAATTAATAAAACACTAGCAAAGATACGTCAACGATTCTACTGGTCAGGATGTAGGCAGTCAGTGATAGAATGGTGCTAAAAATGTGACCAATGTGCGGCGGTGAAGGGCACCGCACGCAAAAGTCGTGGAAACATGAAACAATATAACATTGGAGCACCATTCGAATGAATTGCAATGGATGTAGCGGGGCCATTTCCCAACACCGAGAGCGGCAACAAATATGTGCTAGTAATAATGGATTATTTCAGCAAATGGCCGGAGATGTACCCCATTCCCAATCAGGAGACGACAATAATAGCTGATGCCGTGGTAAACAACTGGATTAGCAGATTTGGAGTGCCGATGGATATTCATACCGATCAAGGAAGAAATTTTGAATCGGTTTTTCAAGAAATATGCCAGATGCTCAGTATAAATAAAACTAGAACAACGCTTTTGCATCCACAGTCTGGTGGTATGGTGATGGAGAGGCTGACCGTGCACAAAGGAGGTGATTTGGATCCTGTTCGGGACGAACAGGCTTAGGTGAGGGGTAGTGTGACGGTGACACCTAGATTGTAATAGAACAAGTAAAATTAATAGCTCAATGTTTTACTATACTAAAATGGAATTTTCTAGAAGTTTGGTTTTTGTATATAAAAAGGCGAACGAAGTCGAATTGGTTTATTAGTCTTTGGTAAAGTAAATAAAGTGATTTTGTGAATTATCATTAAAAAAATTGTGTTGTAATAATTCTTGAGTTAAATAAATAAATTCGTTGGTGATAAATTGAATTGATTTTGTGTTATTCACAATCCAGTGATACGAACCTTGATTGATAAAGCAAAAACGTAACAATGCAATAGTATTTTTCACCTACATTTTAATAGCTGAACTAATTTTTAGATCATCATTTGTGTTTGTGATCCAAAATCAATGTTGGTTCAAATGTTGTTGTTGCTTCACATATAAATTTTGATCTGATCCGGATCACTATGTGTCAAGAAATGCAACTAATAATTCCTATTAAAAATGAAACCCGAGAAATAATAAATTATGACGATTTAGACCATCAAATGTGTCGATACTACGTAAGACTGTCTTTTAAAAGCCATGACTACGTGCAGAGTATGAAATGGGGCTTAGTTAAGACGCGAATACTAAACTAAACAAAAAGTCTTATGTAAGACGATTTGTTATTCTGTTTCATTTCATTAAAATAAACCTGTGAATTACCGGTCAAACCGGTATTGCCCAAAATATTCATCGAAAATTCGGTGAAGGATGAATGAAGGACATTACGAGTCGTGTTTGCGATTTGTTTTTGATAGTGCTGGCCTAATCACAACTTACACATTACAACTAACACAATCCAAATCTATATAATAATGTCAAAATGTTGTTTCTGTTGTTTCTTTTTTTCATGACTAATATGTCAATTCCTTAAAATCTTTTGTGTCATATTCACACAAGTAGGGCATGGGTCCGCATAATTCTGGAATATGATAAAATCCAAGATATTTTTTAATATTTTGTTAAACTTATTCCAAGAGTACACTTTACATACCTAAGATCACCATTATCATATCATAAAACATTTCACAAACTCTTTCATATTGTAAGCAAAAGTTTCTGAGTGCACAGTAAAAAGCCAAACCTAAAGGTAAAAAGAAACATTTAACCTCCCATATTATATAACAGCATAACAGGAAATAAAGAAATTATTCCATAAACTATAAAATCATGAAATACTCAATTAAATCTCATTTTTCATTGTTATGTTTATAGCAACGCTTTAACCTAGCCAATTAATTCAAATTTCAATCATCTTGTTGAGAACCCAATACATAAAGAAGAAATCAAATAATATATCAAGATCAGCTTACCCCATAGTATTACTTGTCTTCTCTTCTTTTATCACAGTCGCAATAATTGGCGTTGTCGTTGTTATTGTTGTACTTGCGACAATTAATTTACTACTAGATTTTTGTGAACTACATGATGGTGACGATGATGATGAACTTGATAATTTACTATCACTACTTTTCGTATTTGTATTTAACGAATTACTATTATTACTATTACTATTACGACTACTACTATTATTATTACTATTTTCACTTTTAATTGAATGTAACGTTATGTAATGCTTATCATTTTCCTTTTTTATTATAGTCATTGAAATTTTTTCTTTGGGTGGTTCATTGCCTTTACCAGTTGCAGTAGATAATGATTTTTCTTTATTATCACTCATTGTTGAAAACGCAGGAAATAATTTTTTCCTATAGTTATTGCGGGGTTTCTTATAATCACAACATAAATAGCCTAAAACATAAAAAAAAATAAGGATTATTTTATTTTGTTCAAAATTTATGCGCCAATATGCTTTTGATAGTTACCTTAAATTTATTTAAGATTTGTCTTATTCATCAATTTCGTTGTATTCACATCATCTGGAAAATGAAAAATAAAATTGCATTGTAAGTTTATTTGTGACAAAAAAAATATTGGTGCAATGTATCGTTTTAAAATGAATCCACGTTGGGTGTGTACCACCAAATCAGCCTCTAAACCTGCTATTCTTGTCTGGGGTTAAACTACAATGAATTTGCATTGTATAAATATAAATTAAGATGATTTAAACTTGTTTAAATAACTTAGCCGCAACGTTTTTTTCTTTGTTGCTAAAATTTGTTAATTATTGAAATTGTTGGAACTGCGGCAAAAGACGAGTTTTTTCGCTTTGCAAATTAAACTAATTTATTCTAAGCCGGACGATTTATGTCAAAAAATTAAGCGAGCTTAATATAACTTTTAAAGAAATTGCTAATCAAAAGAGTAAAAAACTGAATTTAGATGTGATTTGATATTTCACTCAAAATAGAATTGACCAAAGGGGGTCTATAACAGGTCATCCTTGAATTACGTTGTTTTTGAGTTATGTTGTTTACAGATGACTCCCTTGATTTGAGTTTAAGTCGTAAAAAAACCTTTCGTGTTTTTTTTTATTCTTGTCTTTTTCATTTTCAATATCAACGATGTAACCCAAGGGTGACCAGGGCCTGAATTCCGGTTCGGTGACAAATGATAATGAGAAATGACTTGATTTTTTATTTCAACTAGTCGGTTGCATTTTTATTTAGAGTAGGCGAAATAAAACATAAAGTCATTTCTCATTCTCATTTGTCATTGATCCGGAATTCGGGCTCTGTATTGTTTAAATTTGTTAAAAAGACTTCAGTTGAGGCAATGATATTCTCAGGCAGTGTATTAATAATATTCGCGGCCGTAACCGAAAATGCTGAAACACTACCAGTACCACAAACAATTTTGGTTATTCTTCAAGAAATTTTTCTTCGTTAAGTTTTTTTTCCCCGTTTTGTATTAACATTTCCCCTCTGCGCTTGAAAAAAACAAACTGACAATTTGTTATTTATCCCCTTATTCGTAAGGTAAACCAGATATTCATAACGGTTAAAAAGCCTAATTCCAATTATTTTCACAGTTTATTTAGCTTTAAAGGCACTTGTTTCGAATATCGATTAAAAATAGAAGAACCAAGCCACTCTTACAATGTCCGCTACCTGGACGTAAATTGAGACTTGAAGGTAGTGATTTTCATCTATAGATACTAGATGTTTTGTATAATAGAATTATAAATAAAATCAAACAACATTAAAATTTACTATTGAACATCTAGTAAGTAAATAAAAATCATAACCCTCAAGTCTTATTTAACGAACAAAATCTGTCTTCAGGGGAAACAACTTTTATTTATTTATTTATTATTTAAGAAATCGAGTACTTATGACGTCAGGAAAAAAATAGAATTGCTCGGTTTCACAAATAAAAGAGACAATATCTAATTAAATAATATTTCCTCTCTTTCTTCTTTTATGAAATTGCCTTTGTCATACGAGTATGTAAATTTTTTACATAGAAACATTAATCCTCCAGCTAAATATTTAGCTCTCCAGTTAAAATGTTCATGTAAAAAATAAAAAAAAATTAGCTTGCGTTGTATTTGTATTATGAAACAAACCCATAGTTTATGTTCCTCATAATTTGTTCTGTGTTACCCTAGTTGTAAGAACCAAGGAACATGTCTTACCTACTGTTTCTAGTAGGAGTGCTTATAATCAGATTTTCAAGAATAAAAGATGGGTCAGTTTTATTTAGAACTACGTGGGCAAAAAATGTTGCCCCTCGTATTTTTATACTAATACCCAGCGTCGAAATATTAACCGGTGTGAAATATTTCAAACAAAGTTTAGCTAAATACACTCGGAATTTATAAGAAAGAAATAAGAAAGGCACAAAGGAGGTCTTGGAAAATCTTCTGTGATAAAATGGAAGAGGTATCCGAAACCTCCCGCCTTAGGAAGATTCTTTCCAAAAGTACAGCTAGTCCCAGTTTTTTGATAAAACCGGACGGATCTTGGACAGCTTCTAGTGGAGAATCTCTAGAGCTTCTCTTCGAGACACACTTCCCCGGGAGATTTGAAGACCTGTTTGTGCGTAGCAATCATCAGGAATCACTGTCAGTGTTCACAGAGGATATCGTAACCAGGAAACGGATCCTATGGGCACTGAGGGGTTTCAGCGGAACTTCAAAACAACTCAGTAATTATTCTTCCTTACCTGGAAGCTATATTCAAAGGATGTTTGAAGCTGGGCTATATTCCTAGGTACTGGACGGAGGTCAATATAGTGTTTATACCGAAAGCGGGGATAAGCTCACATGTCTATCCTAAGGACCTAAGACCAATAACTCTATCATCCTTTCTTTTGAAAACCTTGGAAAGGCTGCTGGATGTATACATTAGAGATAAAATAGGTGCCAGGAAGTGGGCACCGTCTCAGCATGCGTACACAAAGGGTAGGTCTGTGGACACTGGTCTGCACGCCTTGGTGTGTACGATTGAGAAATCGATTAATTCGAAGGAATTCTGTTTGGTGGCCTTCCTGGATATAGAGGGCGCCTTTAATAATGTGAAAGCGGAGGCAATCAAGGAGGGATTGTCATTTTTGGAGGTGGACGTTCCTCTGAGAAGGTGCTGGGAAGCAGGATTGTTAGCTCGAAGTTGGGGGACTCCACCATCAAGAGGCGAGTAACTAGGGGAACCCCGCAGAGGGGGTTCTGTGCCCTCTTCTCTGGAACATAGTGGTAAACGGGTTACTACTAGAATTGGAGAGAGAGGGTATTGAAGTTATCGCTTACGCAGACGACGCAGCTTTAGCTGTTACCGGGAAATTCCTGGGCACGATTGTATACTTGCTATTAACCCGTCCAAGATAGAGTTGGTACTCTTCACTAAGAAATACAAAATCCCGGTAGTTGTCCCTCCTACCTTAAATGGCATGAGACTTGCTTTTACTGATAGAGCTAGATATCTTCTGGGCATTATCGTAGACAGTAAGCTTAGTTGGAGGCCCAATATGTTGGAGAGAATAAATAAAGTTACTATAGCTTTATTCTCCTGTAGGAACGCCATTGGTCATAGATGGGGTCTGAAGCCGGAGCTGGTACACTGGCTCTACACCTGTACTCATGTACGGGGTGGGTGTTTGGTGGCCAGCTCTGGACAAGGTAACTTATAAAAGTAGGATTGAGAGGATGCAAAGAACGGCCTGTATGCTTGTTAGCGGGGCATTGAGGTCGACACCGACAAATGCCTTAGAGGTTATGTTGCACCTTCTTCTGGTCGACATTATTGGCAAACAGATGGCGGCAAATACGGCTGTACGACTTGCAGCCGTCTCTCAGTGGAGGTGTCTTAGTACAAGACACTCTACTATCGTTACACCGTTGAAGGATGAGCTGGCGAATCTTGACTACATTAAACCTACTATACGCTTTGAGAAGCGATTTCGGACCTCCTTCCCTTCAAGGGAATCCTGGCTCCAAGCTAAACGGCAAAGTGGGAGCTGGAGTATTCTGTGACAAATTAAATTTAAACATTTCTATTCGTCTCCCTGATTACTGCAGCGTGCACCAAGCTAAAGTCGTCGTGATTGAGGAGGTCATGACTTGGTTGAAGCATAATGTGGTATCCTCAGACGATATCGCAATCTATGTGGACAGTCAAGCGGCGATTCGGTCGTTAGAATCGGTGTCTTTGGCGTCACGGGTGGCGTTGAGTTGTCACTCATCTCTAAATGAGATGGGTGAGCACTTCAATATCCAGGTAATCTGGATCCCAGGTCACTCGGGCGTCATGGAGAACTGCAGGGCGGATGAACTTGCTAAGCATGGTAGGACTCTCCAGCTGCAACCGGAAAGGGCAAGTCTGGGGAGGCCTATCACAGCGCTGAGACAAGCACTTGGGAAGCAGGCGCTATCCTCAGCGGGGGAAAGGTGGTCTAACACCCTCACCTGTAGAGTTGCAAGACAAGTTTGGCCAAAGCTGGACTTGGGGCGCACTAGGGCATTAATATCCTTACGCAGACGTGAATTCAGAACGATCGTAGGAATTCTCACGGGACACTGCCTTTTTGGAGAACATGCAAGAAGGCTGGGTCTGGAGGCAAATGACTTCTGCAGAAGCTGCTTGGACGAGGAGGAGGAAGAGATGTTGGTCCACTTCCTTTGCTCGTGTCCAGCATTGGCACTGAGAAGGCACAAACACTTGGGTAAGTTCAGGATGGACTGCCTCTCGGATCTCAAAAAAATTAAAGTGCGGGACGTCTTATACTACGTAAGTAGCTCGAAATGGTTCTAATAGGGGTAAAGGGGATATATTCTGTGGTATCACAATGGACCGTCATCAGTCTAAGTGTGCCTAAGCAGTCACTCCAACCTAACCTAACCTAACCTTAGCTAAATACAAATTAACGAAAAGTGTAAGTGTACTGAAAAAGTGTAGGAATACATAAAAAAATGTAAATAAACTGTAGAATCAGGTATGGGGCGATATTTTCATAAAGAGGGGTGACCCGTCAAGTTTTCCGAAACGATTTTTGTTATTAAGATAAAAATGGTTACTGGGTGTGTCTCAAAAGGGTATTGGCCGTCTATAGCCAAGTATCTCGTGGTCTGTATTCCAAAGATGCAACTATCTAAACCCATCAAATGTGTCTAGGAAACCTCCAAGTGGTAACACCCGGGCACTGATGTGAAATATCGGCTAAATACTGGTGGTACATCTGATACTTAGGTAAATCTACCAGATACAAAATAAAATTTATTTAAATTAGAAAAAAAAAAGATAAAATGGATCGGCACGTTCGACCAAATTTTAGAAAATTGTAAAAAGGGCAAAACCTGTTGAAATTGCCTATACAGTGTGGCCATCTCAAACAATTTTCAAAAATTTGTCTTAATGGCAGAAATTGTTTCAGAAAGATTTTACGTGTCCACTTTATGAAAATATCGCCCCAAACGTGCTGGTTATCTACACTTTTTTATACATATATGCCTACACTTTTTCAGTACACTGTTTTTAGCTATACTTTGTGTGAAATGTTTCACACCGGTGGATCTTATAATTATTAAATCCGGTTGAATAAGAAGGCGAGCAACGGTAAAGTAGAAAAACGGCACATTCGCACGAAACGATTGATTGAATTGCAAGTTAAATAGTTGTACAGATTGATTGAATTGCAAGTTAAATAGTTGTACAGATAAATCATAGGCAGTTTTATCCATAGACGATTTATCTATCTAATCATCTGTATGATCTGTTTTTACAACTTGAAGTAAAGACAACAGTAATCACTCCTTTTTTTTATAAATATGAGAAATAAATAAAATAGAGAGGGCAGGAGATTCACAAGTTCATTTTAAAGATCTTTAGGTCATCATCAAAGAGTAGTACCTCTTTGAGGAACTCCTAACAAAGCTTTTATTGGATTTGATGTTCGTCCATCAATTTCGATTAACTGTTATCTGTCATAAAGGTACAAGTAAAACCAGACGGGAAAATCAGTTGAAATGGAACATTTCAATTTAAAATACTGTTGAAGATGATTTAGCATGAGATGGATTATTGCAAGACAGCCTTTAATTTCATATTTGGTAGCAAGTATTTTAGATTAGAGCAAACTGCATCTTAAATATTTTAGAAGTAATTTCGATGTCTGATATCAAAATACCTGTCGAATTGCCTTTTTTTTAGGGCGTTGTCATAACCTAGAGGTGTATTGTTTACTTCGATCGTTTTCAGTGATGCTATTCGTTCAGATTGATGCCTCATATAATGCTGATTGAATTTATTTTCATTTATTTTTCTAAAGTTGTTATCGTGTTTTTAGTACGGTAGTTGCTAATCAGTGAAATTTCATCGACATCAAATAGAATTTCCACAGGTTTGAGATTATGATAGACTGAAGATCCAGTCCAGCATCCGCTTATTCCCTTTTGGTATATTGTTTTACACTCATCATATGTTAAATTGAATGGTAGACAGCATTCGATATATGGTAGATTGGATTCGACATGTAGAAGATCTGGATCTTCTGCAGCGTTGGAAATCTCTCCAGTTGCTTCACAATATTAATTTAAATTCTGCATTACTAAGAGAACACCTCGATATGTAGTTGTAAAGGCCATTATTCTTAGCTTTCGGAATTATTCTGATAGTATTGAATTCCTATTCTAATAAAAATCTATCGTCAAGTCAGAAACTTTCAAGGATCGCAACTGTAAATTGAGTCTCGAGTGCCTCAAGTTTATCTATTCGCGTTTTATTTCACAGATTAGTTAATGTAGTACAAAGCGTCGTTAAGTTCAAACACGATAGTGAATTATTTCCTAAAACGTTCTTAAATTTTAAAAACATTTTAGTTTATTAGTAAACCAATCAATTAATGGTAATCAATAATGGTTTATTGAAACACACAAATGAAAAATTGAATATAAATCAAAGATAATAGTACACTGTTAAATTATACAAACTATTAACTGCAAAACAATGTCTGGAAATAAAACTATGAACAAAATGTAAACCACGATCCATTCTTGACTTTGCAATTAGTGGAGACATTCTCTTGGATCTAAAAGGATTACATATGACGAAAATCACTCCAAGCATAAATTGAACGGCTAACGTTCAATATTTAAATTTACTAAACCATCTTCATAGCTTTGTCCGGTAATGAAACTAAGAACAAAATATAGGCTTTGGTACATTCTCATCTTATGCAAATATTGGGGAAATTCTCTTGGAGCTAAGATGGTTAGATATGACGAAAATCACACAAAGTTTAAATTGAACGGCTAACGTTTAGTATACGAAAGGTGGTGTTGATAACGAAGATGGTTTAGTAAATTTAAATATGGAATGTTAGTTGTTCAATTTAAACTTGGGGTGATTATTTATTTTTTATTTATTTATTTCATCATTAATAGCTATATTTAATATTTAGTATGATTACTGTAATCCAAATAAAAGAAACAAGTGAAACTATAAGTAACAATAGCATAGATAAATATTAAAAATAATTAAAGTACATTAAACAATCCAAATAAATTAATTCAAATGTGTATTAAATAATTCTCTTGATATATGAAAATCAAACTGGTCGTAGTATACATTAAAAGAATTTAGCACGTTAAAAACAGGAGTAAAACCTTCAAAATTTGTTCCCCTGAAAGGCAATCGAAGCAAGGTATTTCTTAGACGTAAAAACCTAACAGGGACACTAAAATAAAATAATGATAAAAGTTCTGGGCAATTAACTCGAGAGCAAATGATATCACGAGCGAAAACTGCATTAGTTTTATCACGCCTAACAGCTAAGGTGCATAAACTGATTAATTTCAGTCTATTTTCATATGGCTCTCGTTTAAATCTATCTTCAGAATGACATCTAGGAAGTCTTCTAAGTGCAAAAATTAAAAATTTCTTCTGTATACTCTCAATTCTATCCGAATGAAACTTATAAAACGGTTGCCAAATTATCGATGCATATTCCAGAATGGACCTTACATAAGTAATATATAATGTTTTCAATGTGTAAGGATCATGAAATTCTTTGCCATACCTTTTAATAAATCCCAACATTGAATTAGCTTTTACATTTGGAGATGTTTAACCTTAGTTTATTACGGACAATCTAGTCACAAAATAAATTTTTCAAAACAGATTTTATCTCTGCGTATATCTTTATATCATCCGCATACATCAAACATTTACAAAAATTAAAACAATCAATAATATCATTGATGAAAAGTATAAATAAAAACGGGCCAAGATGACTGCCCTGAGGAATACCAGAGGACGCTACATATGAATCCGATACAGTATCTATAATTTTAACACATTGCATGCCATTCGTTAAGTATGAAGCAATCCAACTAAGAGGGATAAATTCATTATTCATACAATCAAGTTTTTCTAATAATAAGACGTGATCCAACAATTACATCAACTTGAACTCTCTGGCTTAAAACATCGTATAAGTAATTAGAAAATACCATCAAATTAGTTACGGTAGATCTACCCTGCACATATCCGTGCTGTAAAGTGCTAACATAATTTATTAAAATAAACTTAAGTCTTTGCTTTACTAACATTTCAAACAATTTAGGAATGACGGAAAGAATATTGATTGGTCTATAACATGTAATATCAAACTTAGAACCATACTTAAACACTGGCCGAACAAATGCGGTTTTCCATATATCAGGAAAAATACCAGTTTGAAGACTAATGTTAAACTTGTAATATAACGGTTCAGCTAAAGAATGACCACAATTTTTTAAAATGATCGATGGAATCCCATCCGTACCGGTGCCTTTAAACGTATCTAGATGTAATAAATTAACCAAAATTTCCTATTTCGTAAGTTGAAGGACATTCAACTTATCGCTTGATGGACCATTACCGAAACTAGAATCATTCTTCTTCTCAAAAACACCCTTGAAAAAATGTACAAAAGCGTTACATATCGCCTCAGGACCGGAAATTGAGTCCCCATTGTGAGACATTACTGTTAGAAAACCTACAGATTTTCTTTTACCATCACTAAATGAAAAAAATCTTTTAGGATTACTTCTTATTTCATCCTCAATTCGTAAAATATAAATATTGTAAAGAAAATCATTAAGATATTTGAATTCTTTTCTTAACATACAATATTTTTTATAATCCGTACCATTACTAGAACGCTTAAATAACTTACTAGCCTTAGATTTGCGGTTAGCAAGATTTTTCAACGAATATGGTTAAACCACGGTTCACTGTACTCACAGCGTGTCGCCTTTTTCGGAACAAACTGGTCAAATCCGCATATTCAGCACCATAAAACCGTTCAACAATTTCGGAAATATTATTATTATTATTATTATTCACTAAAAACTCAGACCAGTCAATTTTACCAAAATATTCATCAAGGGACACAAAGTCTGCATTCAAAAATCAAATTTAATATCCTTAACAATAAATTCAGCTATGTTATATTCTAAAAAATTTATTTCAATGAGTAATGGTGTATGAAAGATACTGAAACTCCCTCCCAAGTTAGCACAAGCTATCACATGAACTGATTGAATTGATGTAAACAATTGTGTTCGGAACAACAGTATTAATTTGTTGAACGCCAAAACTTGACAATACATCGAAGACATTGTTTGATATCAAATCATTAGAAGATCCAACGAAAGTATCATCTATATGGATCCACTCAATTTTAGGTAAATTAAAATCACCAACTATTAAAATTGGATCGTCTTGTAAAGCTCATATAGACATCCCTAGCACTGCCGAACGGAATGTAAATACCAATGATAAAAAGCCAAAAGGAACCGCTGACACTTTACCTTAACAGCCAGTAATTCGCAAATGTCGCATCTAATATTTAATTGCTGGAATGCTAATTCATTGCTAACTGCTATGATAACGCCACCACCTCGATGATCAGATACACTGGAATCCACATAGCGATCACGACGAAAAACAGTATAAACAGATGGAAAAAATTCAGCAACATTAAACGTACTATTTAACCATGTTTCAGTCCATCTTAACAGGAATATCATGAACTAACCCCTGCCAGGAATAACAGGAAAATTGAAGTTTTTTTGCCGATCGTTTATGATAAAGCGCCGAATTGATGTTCCGGTTGGCCAAAAATCAGGTGCTAGGGTTTTATCAAAAACTTCTTCAGGTAAACCAACCTTAAGCGAGATAAAATTTAACGAATTTACATCTCGGTTTTTAGGAATCAAAGGCCAGCAGTCAAAATCCGACGATGATACGTTTAATTTGGAACTACATAACATATGATTTCATGCTTTCAGCAACTGTTGATGGATGAAGATGGCTAACATATAGGTACTGATTATTTTTTACAGCCACGGTTTGAATAGCATCCGATGTATCACCAGTTCCAACTATTTGCGCATAATTCAAAACATTTGTTTTTACACTACCGAGTTCACCTGCCAATGATGTTGAAGCAGGCTGAGTTTGCCGATCAATCCGTGGAATGCTTTCTTACATTCACCAAAACATCGTAATAATTCCCGGCTTGACGCGTTGCCTTTACATTTTCCGCAATTATTACTCATATTACAAATTACAATTTCCTGCACTGGTATTATTACGAATAATTTCGTTCACTATAACTTTCAATATATTGTCATATCTAACCTTCAATATATTGTCATATCTATTATCGTCATATCTAACCATCTTAGCTCCAAAAGAATCTCCCCAATATTTGCATCAGTGAAGAATGGACCATGGTCTTTATTTTGTAATTAATTTCATTTTCGGACAATCTACCGAAGATGGTTTAGTAAATTTAAATATTGAACGTTAGTGGTTCAATTTAAACTTGGGGTGATTATCGTCATATCTAACCATCTTAGCTCCAAGAGAATCTCCTCAATATTTGCATCAGTCAAGAATGAACCATATTTTGTAATTAGTTTCATTTCCGGACAAACTACCGAAGATGGTTTAGTAAATTTAAATATTGAACGTTAGGCGGTCAATTTAAACATTAGGTGATTTTTGTCCTATCAAACACTCATAGCTCCAAGAGAATGTCTGTAATATTTGCATAAGTTAAGAATGGACCATGGTCGACATTTTCTTCTTAGTTTCATTACTGGACAAGGGACTCAAGATGGTTTAGTAATTTCAAACATTGAAGGTTAGCCGTTCAATTTAATCTTGGGCTGATTTCCGCCATGACCATTTTAGCTCCAAGAAAATTTTAATATAAATTATTTGCTAAATGATTCCTAAGTATTTGTTTTTGCTTTTTAGGAGAGGTTTAGGAAAAAATTCTAACGCTTAGTTCAAACTTGCTTTTTTTTTTAAATCGCATTGCGTCGAGGCAATAAGGCTGATTGTCACCTTATATACTAAAAAATAGTAACTTCGAATTTATTTATCCTGTTTAAATAATCTATATTGAATATGCATGTAAATTGGCTGCAGTTTTGAGTTATCCTCTATTGATAGATTTTTTCGGAAACTCAACTTTAATCGAAAGTAGTAATCTAGTAATCTAGTTTACATCCAATTTCCCCATTCAACTGCCAAAAATTCTGTTCAGCCATGTCAATACAATAAGCTAATAGTGGAATATGATAATTTTTCCATGTATGGATACCCTGTAACATCGGCACAAACGACACTGAATTCTGAACAGAAGCCGAAACGATAGCATTTCTCTGGCAAATTTATGCTAGATCCTTGATAAGACTGCACTTAATCTTGAACATAATCTTGAAACAAGCATTTATAACAAATTGATTAACGTGTGCTGGAGACATAGAAAATTATCTGGATTAATTGTCAATGGAAAACCGAAATTCGTATCGACCTTAATGTCGTTAATAGTATTTCAAAAGGTCATGAAACAATAGGTTTCAAATTTTGAATTATAATATTTATAGGATCTATAAAATATTTAAAATATAAAATTTCACAAAAATCCTTCAACAGATGTGTTTGTTCCATTTGATGCTGGAAATGAGAAGATACTCTGCTCGTCACGTAGTAGTGGTTGTTTATGTAAAAACTGTGTCTGGTGAAACCATTTTTTGATTAATGGCACCAACCGTAATATCATTAGTGGTGTTCCGCAACATTTGTAGAATTTGACTGCTATTTTATTTTAAAAAATCCGACCATTTGATCTGGTCACCCTAATAAAAGTTCGAATTCATTTGGTTTTGAAGTTGATTTATTTTTAAAAGAATTTCAAGTTCGAAATTACACTGTTTCTTGTTGAAGTTTTTGGTTATTGGAGTCTGTAGCGTTGGTTCGCAACTTTCTTGCCTTTAATACAACCACCACCTGCTGATGACTCAGTAACTACCAGTCTACCACACACAGTAAACATTGTCTGTTTACAGAACGTGTGATGGCTTGAGCTGTAATCTTTTTATTCGAAACTATATTATTTTAATGATTTAGAAGACATAAATAGATTCGAATTCGAGCTAATTTTGCGGTTAATAAAATAACGGCAAAGAAGAGAAAAAATCACATACCCTTAAGCTTTTGTTGGTCGTTGCAGGAGGTTGCACGTGGCGATTTTCCAGCAGCTCAATAAATCGTAATTATTTAGAAATATTTATAGAACAAGGCGGATGATTACAATGTCAGCGGAGGAATAAGATAAAAAATGTAATTTCTTAATACCAGGAAAATAATATTTTTAAATTAAAAACAAATTTTCTTCTTTATTTTTATATGGATATAACCTACTAACAGTCTTTCCCCAAATGTGGAATCTCAAAGTAACTAGTGGTTCAATACTCATTTAAAGAGTTGCACCGAAAAACGTGTATTTTGGAAATATATAAACAAATAAAAAACGTCAATTGACAATTTCCAATGAAAATCGATTATTATTTTCCAAAAAAAGGAAAAATATCTTCTTCCTACATGTGTTATTGCTTGATTTTGACGAATCTTTTCTTCCACCTCTCTTAACAAAAAAACAAATGTCTTCCACTACTCTAAACCTCAATCTCACAAGAACGTTTGTACTTTCCTAGTAATTCGAAATTGTGTTCTCAGTATAGTACATTATACAAATATACACTTTACCTTATGCGTATGTTTGCAAGGTAGATATTATGTCAGAATATAATTTTCAAGATTTGATTCACGCATTTATTATTCACATCGAATGCGACTAAAATATGATAACGCTGATGTGTAACCACTAAATAATTATTGTGAATGTGAAAATTAATAAACAAAGAAAGAATTTAGAGAGATTTAGAGTCGACATCTTTCAGCTTTAAACGTAGAAGGAAATTTAAGCGATAATTGGAGAAAATTTGAACAATTGTTCAATATTTAAATGGAAGCATCAGGTTATGATAAAAGGTTGCCATTTTTTTTAAATATTGTGGGTGAGGATGCCATTGATATTTTCAACACGGTTAATTTAACGCAGGCAGAGAAAACAGATTTAGCAGCAATAATGAAATCGTTTAAGATACACTGCTACCTGCGGAGAAATATTTTGTTACATTTTTTATACGAGAGATCAGAAGGATGGAAAACCGTTCGATCATTTCTTAACAGAAATTAAGAAATCAATTTTGCGAAATAGAATTGTATTGGCATTACGCAAGCTGGTAGAAAAAATGTTCAAAAGCTGCTTCAAAAAATCATTGAATATTGTAGAATAACAGATGCAACTGAATCGTAAGTTAAAGTATTTCGTTATTGTAATGATTTCCATCAGTTTAGCAGATGCCCATCTTGCAAGGGCTTGCAGGAAATTAAATAATAAACGTCTCAAAGAAATTGTGGAAAATCATAACGGCAACTTTGAAGATATTAATGAATATGAAATAAGTGATGATTGTGTAATGTCTGGTATGAAACTGTGAAAGTTGACAATCAATATATTGATTTCAAATTGGATTCCGGTGTCGATTAAATATAATACCGTTTCATACTTTCAAACAAATGAAAGCATTTAACAAAAAACAGATGAAACCAAATACTTCAAATTTAGAAGCTTACGGAGGGTTCAAAATATAAACCGAAGAGCAAGTAGAATTGTTAAGTAAGTAGAAGTAGTTAATACGAAATCAAAACCGATCTTGAGTCTGAATTCCGGTTTAAATCTAGGATTAATTAAACGTATCGGTGCTCTATATTTAGATAGAGCTATATTCGTAAAAGAAAATAGCGATTTGAAGAAAATGTTAGAAAGAAACTAAATGAATTATGCTCAGCTAATATAATACAAAAGGTTGAATTCAAATTCCAACTTTCAAGCTGCGTACATGGTACAATTCTGGTAAAAAAATCTATACCACGAAGTTAGCGGTTTGAGTTAAATTATTTCCAACTAGAAAAAAAAAAAATGACCAGGGTTACTAGCATAAAGTAACCAAAATGGTTCACAGGGTGCATATTTAACCCGCAGGGTTACAAACCTAGCAACCATATGGTTACGTACTCAACTGATGTAGCAAGATGTAGCTGTCCAAATAAGATTTTTACCTTCTCTACTCCATTTGGATGTTACATATTTTTACGGCTTCCACAAGTGTTCCACAAACAGCGGCAACGTAGATAGCTCAAAAATAATGTAATTCATTCAATTAATATTTCTCCGCGGAAATTAAGCAAATTTAAAGATAAAACTAGTAATGATTTTATATTAGAGTAGCTTAAATATTATTGTTCGAAGTTCCAGATTAAGTTGTTTAGTTGTTTGGTATTCTACCAAAATACGGAAAAAAATTTTGAATTTGCTTCATGAGACTCATTTAGGTATGACCAAAATCAAAACTTTAGCACAATTTTTGTTTTATTTAATTAACTTAATTTATATGACGGAACAGCTGATTAAACACGAAATTCCACACCTATACGATTCGAAACAATTGGTTGTAATTTATTGGACTTTGGTAAAAAAAAGTTACCTGGTTGTAAAGACGAGAACTAAACTCTTACCCTCAAAACAGTCAATATCAGTTATTAATACGCTACTGCGATTTTTAGTGCCCACGGCATCTCATCGCAAGTTATAGCTGATAATTTGCTTTGTACGAGTTAAAGCTTTTTAGTGATAGTTACAATTTTATCATATATACAATACTGGTAAGTTAGCCGAAAGTTGCCAGCCGAAAGTGAAAATTCGATAATGCAGATTGTATTAGTCCATGCAGATTATGTTAAAATTAGAAAAAATTTAGTAGTTACCAGCCGAAAGTAAATAGGATACATAGATTTCAATAATTTTTTTTGTAAATAGTCCTGCGTGGAAGAACTCTGTTTAACCTAGTTGTGGAAAATATCGGAAAATCAGAAGAATCCGTAAAATTGGAATAAAATCAGCCGCTAGAGTGTATATCTGAAGTTGAATCGTTTTTATGTGAATTGTCAATAGCTATCGAATGAAAAAATTCAGTTCAAGTTTCCCGTGGGAAATCTCGGAAAATTCGATTTTCCAAAAATCATTAGAAAATTTGTATAGAAGCAGCCTCTCGAGTGTTATTTCTGAATATGGATTGCATTGATGTTATTTGTCAATAGCTATCACAGGAAAAAAATTCAGTTCAAGTATCCCATGGGAAACCTCGGAAAATCTAAAAAAGTTTTCAGCCGAAAGTAAGAAATGGATGAATAAAATCAGCTTTTAGAGTGTTATGTCTGGAGATGAATTGCATTGATGTGATTTGTCAATAGCTACCGCAGAAAAAAAATTCAGTTCAAGTTTCCCATGGGAAATCGATAGCTATTGACAAGTCACATAAAAATCTATCTCCAGACATAACACTCTAGAGGCTGAATTTATACAAATTTTCTAAAGATTTTTGGAAAATCGAATTTTCCGAGATTTCCCACGGGAAACTTAAACTGAATTTTTTTCCTGCGGTAGCTATTGACAAATCACATCAATGCATGCATCTCTAAAGACATAACACTCTAGAGGCTGATTTTATTCATCCATTTCTTACTTTCGGCTGGAAAGTTTTAAAAATTTTCCGAGATTTTCCCCGGGAAAATTGAACTGAATTTGTTCCCTGCGGTAGCTATTGACAAATCACATAAATGCAATTCAACTCCAGACATAATACTCGAGAGGCTGATTTTATACAAATTTTCTAATGATTTTTGGTACATCGAATTTTCCGAGATTTTCCACGGAAAACTTGGACTGAATTTTTTTTTCTGCGATAGCTATTGTCAAATCACATAAAAACGATTCAACTTCAAATGTACGCTCTAGAGGCTGATTTTATTCCAAATTTATGAATCGTTGATTTTCCGATGACGGCTAGGTTAAACAAAGTTTTCCACGTAAGACTATTTACAAAAGTTTGTATTGCAATCCATCTATCCTATTTACTTTTGGCTGTCAACCACCAAATTGTTTAATTTCGGCTGGAATGTTAATAACATAATCTGTATTATCGACTTTTCACTTTCGGCTAACTATAACAGGGTATAGTTACATCCAGTCCAAACTATCCATGGTCGAACGGCTTAGCTGAGAAAGCAGTTCACATATGTAAGACCATATTAAAAAAGTCTAGTGAGCATAATTCTTCTAATCTAGATTTGATCTTATTGGAGCTGGCGAACACCTTATGTTTGTTGGCGACTTTAATCTTCGTGATGCTATTTGGTTCGATGTTGATGGAGTTTTTACTTCGTCTTCTACAGACGAAAGGGTGTTACATATGATAGAATATTTTGCGAGCTATCACTCAACAGAACAGAGTGTTCAACAGCTGCAGCAAGTTTTTGGACCTGGGTTTCGCTACTGATGTTTTACATTCGGAGATTTCATCTTGTGAGGATTTCACTGGCGGTGCGAGCATTTACCATACTCCTATTATGATAAATATATTTCATGAAAAGTGTGTTACTAATTTTACTTACAATAATGGTTCTCATTTTAATTTTAGATGTGCAGATTATGTCTCTTTAAACGAATTTCTAGCCAATTCGGAATGGAGCTTTCTTCAACGAGGAGTGGACTTGAACAATATTGTCCGTCTGCTGGCATCGAAATGTTTGTTCCGAAGGTAAAAGGCAAACTGCAAGTTCGTGAGCCATGGTATAATGATAAACTTGTGCTACTCGAGAAGCGTCGTAATAAACTTCATTCATTTTATAGGGTACATGGGGATAAGTTTTACTCTGCGTTCAATGCAGCCCGTATGGAGTTTCGAATGTTAAACCGGTTCCTTTATAATAATTATACTATATTTTGCAGATTGAAGAAGATCTTACTACTAATCCAAAAAATTCCTGGAATTTCATCAACAGCGAAAGAAATTTTGTTGGATTTCCGTCACCTATGATTTATCAGAACTCATCTGCAAGTCAGCCCTCGGATGTCCGTAATTTATTTGCCAACTATTTTAAGTCTGTCTGTGAGCAATCTCATACTACTATTACTAAATCTAGTGACTGTTCGGAATTTAGTCTGTTGAGGTTTTCTGTAGATTAGATCTCCGATAGTTTGGCGCGACTTGACGTGAATAAGGACTCAGGACATGACGGCATTCCACCCATCCTTATGAAAAACTATGCGGATGGTTTAGCTGTTCCTCTCACGTTTATTTTTAACGAAAGCCTCCGTACAGGGGTTTTAGCGGAGCCTTGGAAGATTTCCTTCATTCGCCCGATTTTCAAATCGGGCAAAAGGTGTGGAATCAGCAATTACCGTGGATCAGCAGTTACCGATCGCTATACTCTCTGCTATACCGAAACTATTCGAAGCATTGGTACAAAAATTTCTATTTTTTCATTTGAAAACGTTAATTTGTCCTGCTCAACATGGCTCTTATTCTGGAAGATCCACAGTGACCAACCTGATTTCTTTTTGTGGTCACTTACATAGCAGTATTGCAATCAGGCAACAACTGAATGTTGTGTACACGGACTTCTCAAAGGCTTTTGATAAGATTGATCATTCGATACTTATTAATAAGCTTGGGAAATTGAACTGTCAATTCATTCCTACTAAGTGGCTTCAATCTTATCTTTCGGATCGATGGCAGTATGTTAAGATCTATGACTCGTCCTCAGTTTTATTTCGAGTTACCTCAGGTGTCCCACAGGGAAGTCATATTGGACCTCTTTTTTCACTATTTATTAATGATGTTGTTCAGTGCATTGAGTTCGCGCATTGCCTGCTATATGCAGATGATTTGAAAATATTTGCACCAATTTGTAGTGTATCTGACTGTCTTAGGTTGCAAAGGGATTTAGACACATTTTGTGTCTGGTCGGCTAACAACAAATTGTCCCTTAATATAGCTAAATCTAAAACTATTTCTTTCTATCGCATTCGCTCTCCGGTATTTCATGGGTATTCGATGTTTAATGGAGTCGTGGAAAGCGTAGAGTATATGTCCGATCTTGAGGTAGTATTTTCTTCCGATCTAACGTTTGTGAGGCACATTGATTCTGTTATAGCAAAGGCTTATATGATGTTGGGTTTCATAAAGCGTAACTGCAGGGACTTTTGTGACCCGCTACGCCTCGCAGGTTTGGTCTCCTTTTTATAAGTGCCATTTTGATAGAATTGAAAGCGTTCAGAAGCAATTTGTTTTATAAGCACTTCGCAGTACACCATCAATGAATAATTATGCTATTCCACATTATCATGAGCGCTGCAACCTTTTGAGATTACAGCGTTTAGAACAGCGTCGGGTGGCCGCTTGCGTTTTATTTGTTCGCGACATTTTATTGTATCGTATTGATTGTGCTGAATTACTCGCACGACTCAATATTTATGCTCCTGAACGTTGTCTACGTCGTCGTGATGGTTTTTTACTAATCGATTCTGGCTCAACAAACTATCAACTTTCGGAGCCAGCCTTGACCGCGTCTCAACTTTTCAATTATTCATACGATGTTTTTGACTTTAATTTGACTAGAGATTCGTTTAGACGTGAGCTTTTTAAGACCTTATAGGCATTTTAATGTTTTTATTTTGTTATGTACATACTTTTCATTTTTTGATTTAAATTATTGTTGCCGATTGTATACCACTGTAGGTAATATATTAAATATTAAATAAATAAATAAATAAAAATGAGAAATTTAGTCGCTTTAGATGCCATTTTATTGACGTTTCAGTAGAATATCGAATATGTATTTAGATCTCTTGTTGAACATTTTTCACTCAAAGCTTCGTTTCGTTTAATTTGCGGTTCATCCGTTTCACCATTAGTGACAGTAACATTTAAATTGACGCAAATACTGCTCTGGTATTTCGTAAGAAAGCGCCTTCAGCTTGTATACTCCAACTCTTTTATAAATATTGCCGATGGCTATGATTTGGAATTTAATAATGGACATGCTAGGGCACTAGGAGATATAGTTGTTTAAAGCACCATGGATTATTCTGATAGCATTAAATTCCTTAAGTTTAAATTTATTCCTGATGAACCTTTTAAACTGATTATCAGTAACGGACGAATCAATCCTGATAATAAAAATTAACGTCTAGGTTTTACCGCACTAATGGTACTTACGTCATCGGATTGTTGCGTTTTGATAGGACCTTTCAAAGGTTGCGTTAGCCTTAGGAGTTATGGACAGGGCATGAATTGCATTGTTGAAGGTCTCATCAGGTATTTCAGTATGTCAAACTGGCATACGACACAATAATTGTTTGTTTTTTTTTTTGGCTGTTTTTCATGTTTGATTTTTCGGTGATTTGTCTTTGGACGATTATTCGCATCGCATTCAAAACAATTTTAAACAAAAATATCAAAACGTATAAGGGGGCGTTCAATAAAGCGCAAAAAGAAATTTGGTCTCGCTGCGACGTACTGAACGCGCTCATTGATGTCGCTAGTAGGCATAAAAACAAATAAATGTTTTTAGTAAATTACCATAATTTAGAGTAAATACCAAGGGAGTTATTTGCTTAATTTATGATAAGCAAAGCAAAATATTTATTCCACTTCATTAAGCAAAAGGTAAAAATAATTTGTGTGTAGGTGTATGTAGGAAATTCAAAACCGATTAAGGTTAACCCCTTAACTTTTTATTCGGTTTTTCGATTAATCGGCACTTAATTAACCGATTAATCGTCAATCAGTTTTACTGAGTTGACATTTCTCAAAAAAAAAAAAAATTAAATTTTATGAAAAGTAAAAAACATTTCAATATGAAGAACTGTCCTAAAAATTAATTGTTCCAAAACTATGTGATGGTTTTAGCACATTGTCATTGGTGCATTGTGTGCCGACTTCCAATAAATGTTCAACAATCCAGAGACCAGAGAAATTGAAGCAGATTTGAATAATCGATCTCTATTCCATCATATCAATATCCATTAAATAATCGTTTAATTTGCTTGAAATTGTCAATAAATCGGTTAATTCAAAAGTCGGTTAATTGTTTTCCCTAGTGGTATTTTACGACGTGTAGGGTTACTTATATTTTTTTGTTTTGTTTTATAAACGATAAGATTATCTAAATAAATGTAGAATAGTAATTCTCGATCGTTGGACCATACCCCTAGTAATCCCTCTTACTAAAATATTCTTAGCAAGCTAAAGCTTAGAAACATCAATCATCATATTCTACATAATTAATTTTGCCAGAACAACTTTTCCAAATGCGCGAATCTCGATTAAATGACCAATTACCGAATTCTGTAAAAATGTCGTTACCTGTTTCAATTTCTTTTTTTTTAATCATATTCGTATACAAATTATAAAATATACAAAGATAAAATTAAAAAAAAATCATGATGTGACTGACAACAACAACAACAGGAATTTTATACGCAACAACAAAAAAAAAACAGTAAAACTCTATAGCCTTGGAAAATTTTTCCGCCATATTTTCTAATTTTAGTTAGTTTCGACGTGAAAAAATGGAACAATTAATTAAAAATTCCACAAGCTTATTGCAATACGTTGTACTGTTTAAATTGTAAATAAATTATTATCCATTGTGCTTTTAATTTTAAATACGAGTACGCATATTGATATTGTTTAGTATAGGTCAGTTTGGAATTATTTTGAATCACACCGCCCAAAAACGTACTCATCGACAATAATTCGCCTCAATTTCTAATTTTGGAATATTTTGAAGTTTTTTTTTTTTAATCATAATTACGTCATTTTGTTGGTGTATTTGTTTTGCAAAAAAAAAATTAATCAATTGCGAACATACATACATAAATACGTATACGTGCTATATTATGTTTTTATATAGTTTCTCAAGGTTGAATGAATATAAGATTTCGATAATCATGTGTGTGCGCTAATGGTCAATGTATTGTCTAGGTCAGGTTGAGGTTATTTATTTGGATGGTGATTTAATCATTCCTCTATATTTACAACATTATGATGTCTAATTATATGTATACATACATACATACATATGTAAAATGTAACAGTATTCGTTTTGGGGATTGTATTGGTTTTGAGAATATTGGAAAATTTGTTAACATCACGGTAAACTGAGTTCGTATTGTATTTAAAAACCTTGAATAAAATTGGCATTGATAACGAACGAACAAACAACTTCAGTTCAGATTAGCATACATTTGTAGCATAATCGTCTTTGTTTGAAAAGAAATGTTTGAATGTTACGCATTCACTAGGACTAAACCAAATTCACAAAAATTTAAATCAGAT
The DNA here is from genome assembly GCA_958295665.1 of Tipula vernalis. Classification (NCBI taxonomy): domain Eukaryota; kingdom Metazoa; phylum Arthropoda; class Insecta; order Diptera; family Tipulidae; genus Tipula; species Tipula vernalis. The sequence goes on along the minus strand of OY282560.1, from coordinate 162,427,827 downwards.
GAAAAATAGTTTTACGATATACATACGTAAGTATGTATGTTTCGCCAAATACATATTTCTAATTAATACGTATATGTATGTGTTTGTGAAAGCCGTAGAAATATAAATAGTTCATTTTGAGTAGGTCCAATAAAATATTATTTAGGTCAATAACAACGTCAAAATGATCACTGATAATAGAAGCTTACTAAATCGTTCGTTTTGTAAGCAAAAAATTATTGCTGTTTGTTTACTGCTGAAAATTTTCTGAGGAAGTTTAATACATACACAGAGCATTTACTTGTTATAATACAGAAAGAGGGTAAAGTTTACCATCCCAAAATTGTTACATCTTATCGATAATATTTAACAGAAAAGGTTACAAGGTCTTGCTTACAAGACTAACCACACAATAAACAAAATTTGAGACATCAGAAATTATATAGGACAAACAGGTAGTTCAGAAATAATTCAACAACAGCAAAACAAATAAATTGTTCGAAATGATTTTACGCGGGAAAAAAAAAATAATTCAATTATGAACCGGTAGATTTGGAAAAAAAAATTAAAATTAGTAATTCGTTTTATTTATTTTATTGTGAAATAAAATTTTTAATAAAATATCTAATGTACTTCAAACTCTCATATTTGTGTCAATTCGAAAAACCTGGGAACATATGGATTCGTCCATTATCATTATGGAGTTGAAAAATTGCCGAATAAACCATTCTGGAGTGATACCTGACACAACGAGTGGAAAGCTTGTCACAATTTCCAGCTATAGGAGTCCTGTTTGTTGCAATTAAATAATATTTGGTATATTGGTATAAATATAAAGATCTCTAAATTAGAAGTATTTTCAAGAAATAAAGACATGGGCATCAAAACTGCAAGGAAAGCTCTAAACGAAAATACCGTTTCAATGACATCCTGTAAAAAGCCTTTACAAAAAAAAAAACGTTCGTAAATTCTCTGGTATTAAAAGACTAAATTGGAAAACTAGAAAATTTATTCCATGTTCCACTCGATATTATATTGTAACCATTGTTAATTTTTTGTGCTTTGTGTGAAAATCAATCTTTAAAAAAGATCGGCATTGATTTTTGTATTTGGTACACCTTGTTTTCGTGTGACTGTCAAATACTCAGAATTATTATCGGAACATTTCTTTAACCAAACACGATCATTTTTACTTTCTTTTACTCTAGTAAAATAAAGCAGGGATCGGAAAACCATAAGATTTCGTTACGTTATTGGAAAAAATTCCCAAATTTTTTTTTGATTACGTTATAACGTTATTTAACCTTAAATTATGTAAAACGTTACGTTACATAACGTTATCTAGCATTAGTTAATGTTTTTAACGTTATAGAACAAATAACGTTATCTAAAGTTAAGTAAGGTTAGTAAGGATTTAACACTAGAACTACCGACCAGTCAAAATGAGGATTCAAGAATGAGGGAAAAAAGTGAATTCAATAAATGTACAATCCGTCATTTTGACGGATCAATAGTTCTAGTGTTAAATAATGCTACCAGGAACAAAAACATTTTTTATAAGGTTATTTTATTTGGTTATATCAAAATTTTATAAAGTTATCTGTTACGGTTACGTTATAACATAACCTAATAAGTTTGGTTACGTTTTCTTGAAAAACTTCGCAATTTTAGCGTTTTTTAACGTTATTCGGGTAACGTTATATAACGTTATCCGTCTCTGAAATAAAGTATAGTAATCATGAAAATTTTGGACCTTGAGATTTTTAGAGATTTATTTGTTTTGAGGTCCCCTGAGTCCGAAAAAGTGGGTTTCGAAATGGTGTCTGTCTGTCTGTCAGTCTGTCAGTCTGTCAGTCTGTCAGTCTGTCAGTCTGTCAGTCTGGCAGTCTGTCAGTCTGTCTGTGTCCTCTCTACAGCCCAGACGGTTTAACCAATCGAACTGAAACTTCAGATTTAAGCTTTTTTGATAAATTGGGAGTTCCCAGTGAGTTTTATTCCAAATCGGCTAACCGGAAGTGGCCACTCCCTCGGTCCAGAAAATTTATTTTGCAAATATCTTAAAAAGTATAAGGTTTACAAAAAACTACTTAATACAAAATGTTTCCAAAAATTAAAAACAAATAAAAATAAAAAATTAAAAATTAAAAAAAATATTTTAAAATTTTTAAATTTAAAAATTAAAAAAAAAAAAATTTAAAAAAAAAAGTTATAAAAAAAAATAAAATTTCTCAAAATTCTCTGTTCCTAAAAGAAAGTCGTGTGTTGGCCACACCTCCATTTTTTTTGTTATGTTCACTGCAGGATATTTTCTCATCTGAACACACCAAATTTGGTAAATTTCCACGAGCGAGCAAATAAAATAATTCTTTTGATCTTTACAATCGAACTTTTCGTAAGGAAATTCATATTTGCCAATGCAAAATAAATACCCAAAGCAAAACAATTTTTGTTTAGTTTCACCATCAACTCTTATCAATCACCCAATTGGCAACCCACGTCTCGGAAAGTCTCAAATATTCTTGAAAATTTTAACTAATGGGTGTATGAAAAAATCGAATTAACTTACATCACGCAACTTCTTGAATCTCTCACAAATTTCTACTAATTTCGAGATAAAAATTACGAATAATCTCAATATTGACAAAATATTTCGAATATACCCGAAAAATCCATGCAGACATGGCATTGTCTTATAAAAAACGAAACGAAAATGCTGATAAAGTTCATAAAATATCGAGAATCTCGATTTATCGTTAATTTTGTAACGTCATGCAACTCAACACCTTAAAAATTTTAGGTAAAATATTCCATGTTGACATATATTCTCGAAATAATCGTTGGGAAACGCCGAATAATCTTGAAAAAGTTGAATAATTGATAACTCCGATTCGGCCAAGCATCTTAACGTTCATCAAGCCCGTAAATCTAGGTTAATCCAAAAATCTCAAAATCTCGGTTTGGTTAATCTAAACTCGAGTAATATCGAAAATCTTGAATTACCTCGAAAAAATTTTAAAGTGTCAACTAATATATTTGTTCATAGCACTCAATCCCAAACCAATATGAAATAAGATTGAAAACTTCGAAAAATCATAAATATCGTAAATCCCGACATACCACCTAGAGTGTGAGTCAGTGGCATGATGCAACTCAATATAAACTCTAATAATCTCTTTTTTAGATATCGAAATGACAAATATTTAACTCCGTCAAGTTGAACCGGATTCACCGAATAAATTCATGGAGCAGCCATTACCCTTAATCGGTTTTGATTTCCCTACCAGTAATGTCTTTAGTAACTATCCAGCTGCGAGGTCTAATCTAGCTTTTTCATATTAACTAATAATTTTTTTGTACGGTTCTAGGTATATTAGAGCATTCCAACGTACGTAAGGTTGAATCTAAATCAATTTGTAAAATAAGTCAAAATTTCTAAACAATTATTTCGCCTTATTGTTTGCGTGAAAATTTAAGTCACTAGCCGCAACTGATGAAGTGTAAGAATTGAATTTCGTTTAAATTCCAATGTAAAAGAAATAAGAACGCCACTTTTCACTAAGAAACAATTTTTACAACTGACTGTCACTAGCGTAAAGGCTACAGCTATTGACACCCAAATTTTTTGATATAGCTATTGACACCATCAGCTTATTTAGCATTAATCTCTTTATCATTATTATTATTCTAAAAAAAAAATGAGTTGAAATGGATAATTAAGTTGTTCTTTTTCTTTTTTATATTCTGTTCTTCAAAATTTGATTTAGTCTCTCATCAAACTTTGACATGTAAACGTCGGTGTGAGGTTTAAAAAAAAATGTGAAGTTTTAGTGAAAGTAAATATGGAATGCCATAAAGGTAAGTGGTTTTACTGCCAGATTTAAGTAAACACGCACAAGTTTGTTATTGTAAATGTTAACAAATAAGCTTATATTAATAACAAACTAAATAAACTTATTGTAATTATGCGAAATAATTAAATACGCTTGGTGTCAATAACTGCAACAAAATTTCATACTGTTTTAGTTATTGACACTTCTATGTATCAATTATTGACATTACGGTGTCCATAACTCTAAACTCATTGATATAGCTATTGTCAACTACAGTAAATGATTAAATAATTGTTAAATTTTATAGCCCCACTTCTTAATTACCAACATGCCTAAAAAAAGAGGAACATACAACGAGGACACCCTTCAGAAAGCATTATTATGTATAAAAGAAACGGGAATTTCTAAAAAAAAAAAGCTTCAGAAAAGTACAACATACCTCGCTCTACTCTAATTTTTACGAATGGGCGAAACATTTAATAAAAATGAACCTGGCCCACCTACCATTTTAACATTAGATGAAGAAAGAGCAATAGCTGAATGGCTAATCGTATGCCAAAGAAAAAGTTTTCCTAAACGGAAAGAAGACGTTTTGGATGCCGTCAAAAATTTTGTTGAAACAGACCAAAGGCCAAATCCATTTACAAATAATATGCCTGGCCGAGGATGGTTTAATAGCTTCTTAAAACGGAATCCAAATGTAACAATAAGAGTATCTGATCCAGTGACAACAGCGAGTAGTAAAGTAAGTGCTAGAGAAGAAATGCTAAAGAAAAGTAAGTGCTAAAGAATAGTAAACATATTAATATATTAGAGTCACCAGAACGCATTTTTAACGGCGATGAAACAAATTTTTTATTGTGCCTAAAAACAAGATCTGTGCTAGCTGCTAAAGGTGTGCGTAATATAAACGAAATCGACCGGGGAGCTGCAAAATCGAATTTAACGGTAATGTGCACATTTAGTGCCAGTGGTAAAACCGTTCCACCTATGGTGATTTACCCTTACAAACGGGTGCCAGAGGAGATTAGAATATCTCTACCAGAAAATTGGGCTTTAGCTCTTTCGGATAATGGATGGATGACAAAGGAAGTCTTCTACGAGTATATCTCAAAGCATTTTCATCCATATCTCGTGAATAACAACATTCAATTACCTATAGTTTATTTTGTCGATGGACATAGCACCCATATGACGCTAAAGGTGAGCGAATTAAGTGTAAAATTGGGTATCATAATCATTGCATTATATCCAAATGCCACTTGCATTTTACACCCCCTGTGATTATGCGGCATTTAAACCACTAAAGAATTGCTGGGCCAAAACATTGTATCAATGGCGGAAAGAAAATCCGGGTGCGTCATTGACAAGGGAACATTTTGCTCCATTGCTGTTAAAAGCATTTGGTCGATGCATTACTCCTGAGATAATTCAAAACGGATTTAAATTATGTGGTCTCTTTCCTTGGAGCTTCGCGGCAATCGATTTTTCGAAATGTCTTGGCAAATCTTGTCATCATATCCCCTCAAATAAAAAACATTTCTGGGGGTTCTATAGACTTTTTACGATTTTCAGGATATCTTAAAAACCCCACAAACATTAGAACAATATAACGATAATTTTAAAATATCATTTAAACGTTTTACGACATATACAGCGGTTGAAAAATCTGAACAGTTGAAGTTTCCAGTGGAAATGTTAAATCTGAGTGATGATCAAAATTTTGAAAATCTACTGACTGATGTGAATCGAATCTTAGCGGAATTCGATATTATTAAAATAAATGAATTTATATATCTTGTTGACAACTTCGACCGTAATCCTTTAAGTGACTTCACTCCACTAAATATCATTGAAGAAAGGGTAATTGGAGAAGAAGTAGTGGTAACAATAAGAGACGATGTTCCACTACCTAGTACTACCAGCAACGTAGTTATTGTTTCCTCTTTAATGGATTCGACTAATATGCAAAATAAAACCCCAACTAAGTGTATTACAGACTACTTAGACTGGCCTGTAACGCCAATAAAAACAGGACACCAAATTGCGAAATTAAAAAAACCATTTGTAATAACTTCCCTGATATGGATTAAAGCTGAGAAAGAAAAAAAAACACGAAAAAGAAAAGCTATTCTTGGAAAAAGAAAAACGGAAAGCTGATAGAATTACAAAATGTATAAAGAAAAAAAAAGAAAGTGATTTAAAGTCTGTATCAAAGAAACAACTACTCATCAAGGCAATGATGAATCTTCCAAAAGTTATGATATTGGTAAGCTTATCACTACTTTCCAATTAAAATTTAGATAGCTATTTGTAAATATTGTTCTGTTTTTTATAGAAACTCTGGCTGCAGAACCTGACGCGACTATAAACTTTTCTCAAGAAGCAGAAACAGAGAAAGAAGTAGTAGTTTATAAACGTAATAACTCACTATATATTCATATTTGATTCCCTCGTCATACAATGTTATATTTGTTTATTTCTAGCTTTTACTCGTGAACCTACTCCAGACAAAAGTGAAGACGATAACAACAATTCTATTTTGGAAAGTTGCTTTTCTGAAATAGGAAATAATAAAATTGCAAGAGGCAAAATGTGCTATAACTGTACCTTTGCCTTTTCCAAATCGCAAACACTGGAAAATATTGGAATTAAATGCAATAAGTGTACGCGAGAATATCACGTGAAATGCGTAAATATTCTAAAATTGCAACTGTTGCCGGTGTTTTTTTTGTGCCAACTGCAATACGCAAAGCGATGATCTATAAAATAGGCCCTAATTTAACATTTTTTGTGATAACTCATATGCGATACGAGTAGCAATCAGCTTCTAAACTGAAATTGTGATAAACTTACCTGAATTAATTTTATTTGATTTATTTTTTGTATAAGAAATAGTTAACCATGCTTAGCTGTGGTTGAAATATGTATTTATTGTTTGATTATAGGCATTTCTTAATGTGCTTTTGAATATTTTTGGTAATAAACTGAATTTTGAGTTAAAAAAGACTGAAATTGCTAGTTTCATTTTGAATTTTGTTCTAAACTAAAAACTGCCAATAGCTATATCAGATGATATGTCAATAATTATAACAATGTGTCAATAGCTATATCAAAAAGGAAACTTTTAAAAAAATCCAATTTTTTGCGTATTAGGCTTAAATTAATTAGCTCTCTTTAATTAAAATTTAAAAACTAATAGAATTTTGTACAAGAAATCATTTATTTGATAAACCTCAGTGCGTATTTCGCATCGGTAGCGACCATTAAAGTTAAATTTCCCTTATGTGTCCCTTGGTGTCAATAGCTGTAGCTCTTACGCGTCAAACTTTTGTTGGGCTGTTATTTCCAATGGAAGGAGGACTTATTTCAGGGAGATGACGTTGCGACCCAGAATGCAAATATCGTCAGCGTATGCTAATAGATGGGCTAATTAAAAATACAGGCAGCTGTGCTGCGTCATGATTGGTTGAAGACCTACCTTAGGTATGCCCAGGTAGGACAATACTTCCTATAATGTATTACTCTTAATGTAGCAGGACGCCTGTTGGAAGTCTACGAACAGACTGTGCACAGGGATGTCCTTTTCATAGCATTTCTCTAACAACATCGTTTGATCGGTCGGTAACGGTGATCTATTTGAACGAAAACCACATTGATAATCACCCAAGATCCTTTTGTTCTTAAGTTGATAACTTTGCCGCGATTACATTGGCCAAAATCTTGCAGCCTTTGTTCAGCAAAGCTAATCCTCGGTAGTTTTTGCAGTTTAACCGATCTCCATTTTTATGAATTAGACAGATAAGAGCACTGGAAAAGACAATCGCCGCCATATTTGAGCATTTCGTTGCAGGTACCGTCCTCACCTGGTGTCTTGTAATTTTTCATCTGCAATATTACGAGAGGTGGTTGCTCAGAAGATGGTACATGCCTATTTAGAAGTGAGGAGAAATAATTCGGCCACACTTCGAGGCCGATTTTAGTGTCCATTTTTAATTCACAGATTTGTTGCAAATAACGCTACTACATGGGTGAAAGTCCGTAACCATTTCTCTTATGCAACAATATCTATCTATCAGGCTAACGTGCATAGACGATTTTAGATTTTCCTTGCAGTCTTGTAGGCGTTATGCGATTGTCTTGTCTTGGTAAGACAATCATCATCCAACCAGAGATTTTTAGGCTTATATGAATTTTGTCCTATAGTGGACTTTGAGCCGTCGGTTACGGCCATTTTGATGATATCCTACTGTTCTTGAACGGAGTTAGGAAGTGATTTATTTTCCAAGATTCCTGGTAATCACGGGTAACTTGCTTGTTCAGCGAGTGACGTGCTGGAAACTATGAACTATGATGCGGTGCATAGCCGACATTTTAATTCAACAACTACCAGGAAGTGGTCTGAATCGATGTTCTTGATCGATGAAAATTCTTTAAACATGTTAATTTGTTGAACATTTTGAAATCCTACAATTTTTAAAATTCATGGTATGTGATGATCACAGCTAATTTAGTACACAATAATAGCAAGTGTGCCGTCGCTGGTCTAATGGATAAAGATGTAAATTCGTTAATTTTTTAGAACCTTGAACCTTCATTGCTCCTTGCATCTCCACTAGTAAAATTTTTAAAAGTTCGTAAAATCTTAAAGTTTATACCTTCCGGATATTATTATTTTCTATATTTTTTTTCTTTTAAGTTAGAAAAATTTTAACAATTCAGAATTATTAAAATATTTAAAACTAGAAATTGCGAAATGGTTCGAATAAACCTCTTGAAACAATTAAATTCTTAAATTTCTTGAAGTTCTTAAATTTCCAATAGATTTTTAATGAAATTCTGATTCTAAATTTGACATCTTTTAAAATTTCTTTCTTCTTTAGAAAATTTTGAATTCTAAAATTATTAAAATTCTTAGAACACCTAATTCAAAAGTTCTTAATCTCTTGAAATTATTAAATTTTTCTAACCTTCAACTGTTTAGAAAACAGCATTCCTTAAACAACGTGAGTTTAATGAAATTCTCGATATTTTTAATCTCGACGTACCTGTAATCCGTGAATTTTTTTCAAATTTCTACATTTTTAAAATTCTTCTTAGAATCGACAAAATTATTAAAACCTCAAACATCTTGAAATTTATGTTCAAAAACTTATTGAAATTCTGATATGGGTTTCGTACATTTTGTGGTTTCTTGAAAAATTTGAAATTCTAAAATTTCTTACCAAATTTTTGCTAAAATTCTTGTATAAAATTTATGATCCACATCACGCTCTTGAAATTTTGAAATACTCAATATTTATTTGATTTAGGAAGTTATGTGTGAGAAAAGTTGTAAAGGATGACTGACCAAAAATAATAAGGGCTGTGATTTTTAGCTTAATAAGGCGCTGGAGTAAGGCCGGTAGTTTGGTAAAAGGAACATGATTCATAAAAGTCGCTTTCAATTGGCATCGGCTTGTTGACTGTCAAGGGATTTTGTTAATAACATTTTTCAAAGGTCTAATACAAATGGCAAAATCATTTTGACATGTTCTGCATGATGAAATTTTTTTTTGAAATGGAAAATACATGCGAACCACGGCTATTAGAGGAAAGTATTTGGCTGATGTTATGGAAAAGTGCTAAATTCTAACCCAGTAAAATTTATTAGAAAAAGCAGAGTTTGTCCACAAGCATCATTTTGCTGAACCTTCTGCGGTGAAAGCTTTTAATGTAACAGGCTTGGCAGATGAATTACAGCAAATCTTTGAACAGATAATATCTTGATATGTTGATTGTAATACAAAAAAAGTCAATATACGAAATAAGAGAATTTCAGAACGATCGTTTTTATTAAATGAGGCCCTATATTATAGGTTCCAAAATTAGAATTTATGGAACATAAAACCATCATATCTTAAATTCTCTCATCTTTAATATTCTTAAAATTCTTATAGACACATAAAATTAACTTCTGCAAACTGTTAAAATTCTGATTACCCGTAAGATTTTGAAAATTGTCGAAATTTTTTAAATTTGTTAATTTATTCAAAAATTTAAAATTCTAGAATTTTTTTAAAGCCTTGAACTGTTTAAGAACCTTGATTGCTAAAATTTCTTGAATTTCATCAAATTTTTGATAAGCTTAAAATAAGTTAAAAATTTAAAGTCGTTAAAACTTCTATGTGTAATTGTTAAACTAATTAATTTCTTAAATTTGGAAGAAATTTGTATTCGAAAATTTTTTATTGTTTTAAATCCTAAACAACATTTAAAAACTAAAAGTTGCTTGAACTTTTATACTCTCTGGTATTTTGGAAATAAACGATCAAAAAGTTGCGCCATTTTCGTATTTCTGGACATTTCTCAGTAGGGTTTTACTTTTTTTTTTAAGTGCAGATGCTTAATTTATTATAGAACGATATACGTCCAAAGAGTGATAACAAATGGTTAAATTATTTCATGAAAATTAATCTTGCGTTGTTTTCACTCAAAGAACATTTTGAACAAAACGAATTGAGAATTTACTCGGAACAAATCATTCGATCGTAATTTTTTGAAGACAAGCACAACTCTTACCACCAACGGTAATCGTTACAGATCTATGCTGCGCGACTTTTATGGTACAAGAGTGAACATACTTGATGTGGAAGGCATTTACTTCCAACAGGATGGTGACACATGGATGTGCCATATCTACATTCCGTGATATCATGTGGCCACCGAGGACATGTATTTCAGTCCAAAAAATGTGCTATATGCGATGTGCGTTTCGTATACGTATATGGTGTAAAATACACTTTTTGCGATTGTGTTGTGTCAAATATTTTACTTGTGTTAGTGCATTTTTTGTAATCACAAGTATCAAAAATAATTGAATTGGGCGAAATCGGTTTAAATTTTCGGTGCTTACATTCCCAAATTTCACAAGTAGTACATGCTTTTTTCATGGTGCGTTATGATTTTTGTTTTTGTTATTAGTCAATTATCGAAGATCCGTCACAATGGTAAGTGTTTAGTGTTTATTGAATTTAATATAAATTTTTAAATTTAATTATTTTATTTATTATATTTTAATTATAAAACGTTAATAAAATAATCTAAAAAAAATTTTGTATATGTATATATGTGTAAAATATCTATATACCATATATATACAAAAATAATGCAAAACGTTTTTACAGCAAAAACAGCACAGATGGTTGTGAAACTACTTTATATGAAACTGTTACAAGGATTGAAAGATCACTTAATAATAATGAGCTTCGAGGAAGTACTTTCTTGGATATTGCAGGAGGTTTCGATAGCACATCCTTTTATGCGATTACTGATGCTTGCACAATGTTTAGCTTTGAAGAAACCCTTGTCATTTGGATCGAATCTGTTCTTAGATCTCAATTGTTGAAACTGAGTGGGATGACCTCTCAATATTCGTCCATGTTGCCAAGATTTGACATTTTAGGTAAGCATATAAATGTCTTATTTAAATTAGCGATCTACTTATTACAGAGGAATGGTACCGTGAAAAATTTGCACATCAATCCGTCTAAAACGGTGTGGATGATAATTTAGTTGTCTTTACTAAACGAAAAATCATTGTTGAACTGTCTGTACCCTTTTTTTCGGTGAAATGATTATAAAATCAACCTACGCTTCTGTGCTTTTGTAGACTATAGCTAATCTAAAATCCTCAATAGCTAAACGTAATATTTTACAGGTTATTGGTTGTCGGACAATTCTGTTCCAGCCCGGGGTTTTATAGTTCTCGCCAGGAGGCCCATTATGAAATTTTTCGATTTCGGATTTTTACGATATCGAAAAAATCCGCCCTATTATGAAACAAAAATGGAAATTCGCATCGGATTTTTTCGAACGCACATGGCAAAATTCGACTGCTATTTAGTTGGCGGATTTTGTAAAATTTAAGGTATTTTGTGTTTTTGTGGAAAATACGTTTTTTGTAAATGATTTATTTATTTTTAAATCAATTAAATGTTATTTATATTATTGTAATATTTATTATATAAATAATATTCCAAATTCGATTTTCCAAGTTTCATAATAGAGTAAATCCGCGGCGTGTCGGATTTTTTCGATATCGTAAAAATCCGAAATCGAAAAATTTCGTAATAGACCCCCAGACTTTCTTAACTGATGGCTCGTTAGTCTATCACCCATGCCTTAGTCCAAATTAATTCAGTGTACTAGCTAGAGATGCAGTCCACTTATGTCAATTAGATTAGAATCACTGGCTTGCGCCATGTACCCATTGCGGCATTGAGTGCGTGACGTCTGTTAGTTCCAGCCGATCGTATTGTTGTAAATTTTTGTCTGCAACTGGACTTGCGTTAACCAAATATTCCTTAACGCAATCCGAACTCTAACGTAGCGTTATCTGCTCTAATGTCTAAACAACAAACACTATAAATTGATAAATTAAAGAAATATTCGGTGCTCTTCTATTCGAAATAAGAAAGTAAGAGTATTTGCAACTATTTAGGAGTAATAAATTATAATAAAATTCACGCTGATCCACAGGTTACCTGTGTACATATTACCCGTGCCTTGATATTCAATGTTAGTTAAAGTAATTTTAATTCAACTAACCCCACAAAGCTGGCGTTTATGTTGTAAATAAAACTTGCTTCGGGACTTGAGAATCTCAGAATTATGCGTCTAGATTGGCTCACAGCAATCAGATTTTTTACCCTGGTTTTTGCAAATTGCTGTTTTTACAGCAAAAAATGCAAATTATGCTCAAAATGAAAACCGAAAATAATTATTGACATTAAAAATTAAATAAAAACAAAAAAAAAAATTCAAAATTATTACTAGAATACTAACAAAAACTTGGTTTTAAACTATTCATTCCGGAATGAAAATATGCGGCATCGTTGTTGTAAAATTCCGAAAGTAATTTCGTATTGCTTTTCCTTTCCATATCATAAATGTTTTTGCTCGCATACACATATATTTTATGAATACTATTACTTTCCGGTTCGCACTCGCACATCGCACATTTTTGGACTGAAATTCGCATCCACATCGCCGAATTTGATATCATCAGATTTTTTTTTGTTTTTGTCGGGCTCGCTGAAAAGCAAGGTGTTAATCGTCCACAGTCTTTTGCCATTCTGAAGGTGCGTACATGTTACATTTCTGGTGAAAAACAACACAATACGAAGTGGTGCTAAATAAGTTAAATAATTCTTAACTCGAACCAAATTTAAGCAAGGTTACCAACATAACGTAACTGAAATGGTTTCCAGGACCAAAATTTGGCTCGTAGGGTTACTAACATAGTAACCAATTCGTTACATATTAAACTAATGTTGCTAACTTCTATGTTGAACTCCCAAAGAAATTTAATATATACTGTTGGTAGTATAATTAAGCCACAATTAGGAAAACGTATATTTTGACCTTTAAAATTCCAAGTAATTTTTTTATTTCAGTTTTCTAAGTTTTTTAATAATTCATAGGTATAAATCAATCTAGTTATAACTTACAGGTTGAAAATCACAGTTTGTTACATAAGAAAACAAAGTAGCAGTGCCGCTTTTCGCTGGCATTTAAATTATGGCAATTACTTATGTTTACTGCTGCTTCAAAACTGAAGTCCTGCCCATACTATTTATAAGAAAAGCTCATTGGGCTGGCGGTATATTCTTCCAAGTCTCCTAAATTTGGGCATATAAAGGTTTCTATAGTGACACTTCTCATTTAATAATCACCTTAGATCTCAATAGGGTTTAAATCTGCGACTTCATTTTCGATATTTTTAAGGTTCAACTCCCCGAGAAATAAAGCATCTCTCCTTAGCAAAAGCAATTCTTTTGGCTATGTTCCAGTTGCATAATTGTGGCTTCTTTTTTTTGCTTTTTTCTCTGTGGCCTAATTAAAATGTAACCAGTGTATAACTTAAATTCTTCAAATTCGAATTTTATAAATTTTTTGAAATTCTAAAAATCTTAAAATTTTAGAAATACTTCTAATAAGACAGTTCCATCATTTTTGAAAAATTCATGAACATTTTTATGGAAATTTTAAAAATTTGATGTAATTCTTCAAATTGTTTCGTTAATTGAAAATTTTGAAATTCTAAAATACTCATTATTGAAATATTCTCTTTTTAACTTTGTGTATTTTAGAAAATATAATTTTTTAAATTTCTTGAATTTGCTGAATTCTTGAAACATATACTTATATTCACAAAATTTTTTTTTTCGTTTATTTTAATGCATCTGCTGTATGCACTCCCAACTTTTAGCGGTTTAATTTTAACGCTCTACCTTACACAGTAGACCAACTGTATGTTGCAATACTTTAAACCTGCCTATAATATTGAAGTGAAAAGTGAGTCAGCATTTATCTATTGTTATTACGGATCCTAATCATGTGCAAATTTCAGGGTATCTTATTAAAATTAACTTTTCATTACAGGTTTGTTTACATATTTAGAAGGCTAATATAAATAAATACTTAGTTACACATACATATGTATATAAACTTCAAATATATAAACACCTGCTTACGACGCCGTTTTCGCATGAGTTTCTTCGATCCTCACAAAATTCTAAACGTATTTTACCTTTCAATTTTATGAGCAACCAGTTTTACCTCGTTGGATAGCATATGTTTTGTATATAATTTAGGCCTGATCAAATATTTTCTTGCTTGTTCTATTCAAATTTACTCAATATTTTTTATAAAATACGCAATTAAAAACAAAAATAATTATATTATGACCTTTCACAGTTGTTTAAATTCGTTTCAAGTTTCTGAATTCTAAATTTATGATATCTTAAATTTCACAGGGCTGGAACGGTGCGATCTTATTTCTACGAGGATAATATCAAAAGAGGATCGACTTTAAAAATGTAATATGTGATGCTTCAAGTTAATGATAAAGAAAGAATTTCAAATCCTTGTTAATTCTAAGAAATTAAACAATGATCCAAATAATTGTTTAGAAGCGGTCAGTTCAATAAAAATAAAAATTAAAAGCATACAGGCCAAAACCGGGCTTAAATCTGCCTCTTCCAGTAGTCGATGTTTTTTCGACATAGGTATACAATCAGATAATTGTGATAATGACATAAGTGATTAGATTTATTGATAAACATATCCAAAAGTATTGTGAAGAGCCAACGTTGATGCATAACTATTTTAATATCGTCTTTGGTCGAAAGGATAAAAAATCAGCATTGCGCAGCTTGTTGAAATTTCAAACAAAAGCTAACGAATGAACTTGATTATAAATCGAACGGCAGATACGGATTGCAGTGGATGCATTCAGCGAAACAGAAACATTTCAACAAGGTAAGAAAGGATAATGGCAGAAAAATTTGAAGATTACCAAAAAAGTATTTACCGCACCTACCATAGAAATGTACCAACAGATCAGGTTAAATCCACTTCAAAGTAATTAGGTAGGCGCCGGAAGATAGAAAGGGATTTTTAATCACTTTCATACAGTTTCAGGTTTTAGGCTGCAGTACACATATTGTTTGGGCCGAATTAAGTAAAATGCAGAGAACCCCTTTATGATGTGGAGCGGGAAACAACCTACAGCGGCAGGCATACTGAAGAACCCGTTCTTATTCCATGAGAACGAGGTAGCGAGCGAATAATGAAAAGCGAAACATGGAATAATCCCATGACCACTGTACTAACTGCCCAACTTGGAAACGACGACAATAATATAATAGTTAATAGCATTTTAGAACAAGAACCAAGCATATTTACCGATTTAAAGAGCATATTTGTGTATAATAAGAGGAACGTGATTTGAGCTAGCCGCAAAGCAAGGCTACATAACTAATCGCTTTATTATTTTCGCAAATAATTAAATGGTTGATTCCACATTTCTTTGCCATAAAATTTACTATATCACCTTTAACAAAATAATAAATTCATTTCTGCTTAAAAAATACATTTACAAATTATTTGTTCACCTGTTATGTGAATTTCATAAAGAGCAGAACTTTTGTATGAGTCTTTTTACATATTTAGTATATACACCTGGCAATTTCAGAAGCAAACCTTTTGTCGCTTCAAAATTCGACACTTGTTCAAAATGTGTTTGTAACTTTTTTGACGAAATGAATAGAATTTAGAAGGTTTTAGAAGAAATAAAGCCAAAGAATGGAATCAAAGGATTTCTAAGAATTTTATTTAAACGAAACCTGCGAATAATTGGACAGTAGAATTTTAGCTAGTCGGTCGGCATTTCTTTTTATCTTTAGTGTCAGAAGTAACACACGGCTGACTCCTGAATATCTTTCCCGATACCACTATCTTTCATCTTACCTAATAATTTGTTAACATTAATTGTTGAAAAAGGTATACCTACTGTGACGGATTATCGTCACTTAATGCGAAATTTCGAGGGATTGAATGGTTGTTGAAAGATTGAAATTAAATTCGGAAATGGCGCTGCAATCATAATGGAAGTCGTTAGTTTATCGACGTGTGGTGTACGTGATATTAGCACCCAGGCTATGCATGTACCAGTTCCCTCGTCTTGCTTAAGTACCGTTTTGTCTCCGCCATCATATGCTTTGTCAGGAAACTATGCTGTTCCCGTTCTTGTTGCACACACACACATGTATAAGTCTTATCCGATGATTCACCTCTCTTTTGCAGTGGTTAGTGATCAGATACTCTGCTCCACTTGTTAATGTCGATATTCAATTTACCATTGAATGAGGGACTGAGCGGTCTTTCAAAGATTGGAGCTAAATTCGAAATTAAGCGGCGATTGTAGCACACCCACCGCAAATTAGATAATTGGCCAAACAGCATAGCTATTCAAAATAGCATAAAACCAGGACTGTCGAAGTTTTAGTTACTATTTATTGACGCAATGTAAAAAAATGCTGGGACTGCACAAATGAAGTTTACAAAATGACTTCAAAGTTAATGTCTCGTGGAAATCTTTAATTACGCTTTATTACATTACACTTACATTAGACTTATGATCATTGAATATCTTACTTGATGTCAATTATTTTGAAACGGTTTGACAAATCTCTAGAATGATTGGTCAAAACAACAGCAAAATGTACCCAATTTTTTAGTCATATACGGCGGCTGTTGTAATTGAGTTAATATGCTGAATTTTCGCCAGATCCGACAGCATTAGTACAAATAAATATTCTTTTCCGAGCGCAACCGATTTATCAATAATTTTATGGCAATTTGATAGATGGAATGTCATTTCGCGAATCTCTTTTGAAACCTTAGGCCTAGATTTTGTAACCAAAAAGTGAGTACTAACGAACCATATTGCTGCAATAATTGAGCGCTCAAAACTATCGTACCTTCTGTACATTTTTTGGAGATGGATTTCAGGCACCGAAGATGCAACTTGAAACTGCTAGTGGTTTATTATCCAAAAAGTGATGTATGCGAAACGTCTTCTGAACGGGGAATTAAAAAAACACCCCTAAAACTGAGAAACTGAACTAAACTGAGTGAATGCAAATAGCAACTAATAGTAGTACTATATGAGCTGGAAGTTAGCCGGTAATATGGTACGTGGTAGACGGAATCAACCAGCATTGAGGCGAAGAGAAATCGGTTAAAATCAAATAAAAGCCTTAGCTCAACCAACGTGGCGGTACCGGTGTCAAAATGAGAATTTTGTTTAAAGGCTATTGTCCCAACTTCTGGAAGCATCATGGTTTGGCGGAGCTGACGACTAAAGAAATGTATCTCATTCGTCACTACATTTGGACAGTATCACGGAAAGTTGGTGGTCACGATTCAAAGGCATTCTGATGAACAATTATTGGGAGTAAATAAGGCGGAAAGGCTGGTTAAGCGCGAGCTTACGCCCCTAACCTTCTTGAAAAAGTGACTACCTTAATCAAAAACTGCCTTCATTGTTTGTGCATCTTAGAGGACAAAATAAACGGGGACCAAAATCAGTTACCGCATCCAAAGGACGATGCACCGTTGCCTACTTACCGAGTGAATTACATTTAGAAAAGAAAATGGCGGGTGGCATTCGGGAATTCAAAATATGTACATAGTCTCAGACCGAGCGAGAGAAGCTTCTACAGCGAATGAGTAACGTTAGTCGCTTGGGCTTTGTCTTTCTGATGTTTATCTTGTGAACGGCTTCCTGTGCGAGCTCTGCCAACTTCTATGCTTTTTGCTGTAGGTAGGATCATTTTTTGGAGGGTTGATCGTTTTGGTTAGACGCATGGTCTTTGTCTTTCTGATGTGTATTTTAACAATCATTTGTCGTTTACATAATCCAATTCATTGAGCTATCTTATTGGTCTCTCTTGAATGCCTTTGGACGTTGTTTAATCTAATTTGCGCCGAAACGGTCCAACATTATAGGGGACAGTTATGGAGACGGTATACATCCTTGTCTTACTTCTCGATAATTGTACAGGGTGACTGACACGAAGTGTTACCAACTTCAGACTGTTATTGCTGTCAAACTAGTGATGACAAATTTACACTAATGACAGTTCATTCCATTGTTTACAAGCGTACAGAAGCATTTTAATGGGAAATATTCAGAAAAAAAAAGTTATCCGCAATGGAATTCAAGCGTAATAGTATGATTTCTCTATATTTGGCTGGAAAATCACAGCCGCAGATTGTTAACCAGTTAAAACATCTGCATGTGAATAAAATGTTTGTGTATCGCACCATAAATCGTTATAACGATACTGGCAGCATTGCAAAACGCCATGGTGGTGGACCGAAACGCACTGCAACATCGCCGTATATCATTCGGAAGGTGAAGGCCAAATTGGCTCGGAATCCGCGCCGTAGCGGCAGAAAAATGGCTCGTGAGGCGAACATTTCGCTCGAACGGATGCAGCACATATTGAAAGATCATCTTGGACTAAAGGCCTTGAAATTCCATAAAACGCATGGTCTCACCGATGCTCAAAAAAAGTTAGAGTGGAAAGAGCAAAGGAGTTGTTACGCTTGCATAAAAGTGGCGATTTGCCGAATTTGGTTTTCTCCTATGAGTCACCGTTCGTTATTGAGCAATGTGTGAACAAGCAAAACGACCGAATTTACTTGTCCGGCCGTTCTACTGAAAATTTGGACCAACGGATTGCCACTCGAAACCAAGCGCCGCCGATGGTGATGGTTTGGGCCGCCGTAACGGCCGAAAGCCGTCCACCGCTCGTTTTTTTTGGATCGCGGCATCAAGATAAATGCTCAAATTTATCGGGATCATATGTTGGAGGGAGCGTTGAAGCATTGGGCACAAAAACATTTCGGCCGCAGAGCCTGGACATTTCAACAGGACTCGGCGCCGAGTCATAAAGCGCACGTCAATCAAGATTGGCTGAGAAACAACGTTCCGCGGTTCATTTCCACTGTCCAATGGCCACCAAATTCACCGGATGCAAATCCGCTAGATTTCTCGGTTTGGGGTATTTTGAAGAGCAAGGTTGGGACAAAAAAATTCCAAAGTGTCAATCGTCTCAAGCAAGCGCTTCGCCGGGAATGGGCCAAAACACCGCAGATCCACTTTCGTGCTGCATGCAATAGCTTTGTCGGCCTTTTGAAGGCCATAATCGCGGCTAAGGGTGGCCAAATCAAAAACTGCTAATGCAATTCGAAAATTTAAATATTTGTGAACATTTTTTACTTTGATTCAATAAAATTAATCAAAAAATAAAAATTCTGTGGCATTTTGTTTTGGTAACACTTCGTGTCAGTCACCCTGTAGTATTTGTCGCTTGGCCTTCCTTTTAAGAGAACTCTATTTGTATTTTTTTTTTTTTCAGAGTGCGTTAGATTGGTTGAATATGAACTACATTGATATGATCTGTGCATTTTGTCCTGGTCTAAAGCCGGCCTACTCATTTCTTAGAATCTTAGATGACGATTAATTGTTAATGAAATTCGTTCAATAATGATCACTGCTAATACTTTCATTGGACTGTTGAAAAGAGAGTGGTCTCGCTAGTTCTTGATCATCATTCTTTGAGGTTTTTATGATTAGGCCACCTTTCCGTAATTCTACTAGTATTCCACCCTTCACTCCCGTTACCATTTCTGCTGTTATAGATGCGTTATAATTATTTTGTTGTTAATTAGTTCGTTATAGTTACCAGCTAACCTTCTTATGACATACTTGGGATTTAGTTGAAAAAGTCTAATTGAAAATGAAAAAAAAAATTTCTGGGAAACAAAGATGTTGTAACTCTACTGATTTCAGTGATCATTGATTTTTTTGTCTTTTTGCATTCTCATGATCGGAGTATTTGTATCCATTGATAATATCTCACTTGCATAATGATAAGCATAAATTGATACAACACATAAATTTAACTATTATTGATTCGATTAATTAGAGGTTTTAAAAATTAATATCTATAGATATATTTAAGACTTTATTGGGAAATTAAAATTTTTTTGACGTTTTAATCATTCATTCGTAGTGGTACTGAGATGCTTGCTCACCAAATTATTTGGATAAATTGTTAATCTTGAGTGTTACCTGGAATTAGAATCCTTAATTTCTTACCGTATTGTTGGACCTGCAGGTCTCTGTGGATTATATCATCCAATATATTTTTTTTTAGTTTCCTTCCCAATAGCTTTCTTTTTGTCCATATATGTTTATGCCATGTTAGATGTTTGTCGAGATGCTCTAAATCCAAAAAAAATCGCAATCAGCTTCTTCTCCAACAATATAGGCTTTAGATGCTTAAGTAGTATGATAATTATTGTTGAAATAATGTAGACATAACTGGTAGCAAGCTTTTAGATATGTACGGAGTAACATCTTCTGAGGGCTTGCCTTGTAAAACCTTTTTTTATATTGGGAAATATCCAGTTTTAAAAATCGCTATCGTTTAATCGCTGTTCTTAATTCTAAGATAGAAAAGTGTGATTATACAATTCATTTGCAATGTTTTTAAATGTTGTTATTCTCTTCGGCCGTAGTTTCTGATGGATATGGTTGAAACACCCTTTCAAAATGGTCTGCAAATACTTCAGCCTTTTCTTCAATATTTTTTCATTTTGTTCAGCGCTTTCCCACTTTTTTTTTGTTGATGAGGATCACGATAAATATTCTTGAATTGATCTTTCTATTTCATTGAAAAGCAGTTCGTTTAGCTGTTTTATGGCTCTGATTAGTTAACGTTTATCTTCCGAGAGTCGATATCGATGCCATTGCTGTCTTAACTTTATTTTCTCTTTGTCAATGTTTGAACATTTCCCATTCTTTTCTTTCTCATTTTATAGTGGTATGAACTTTCAAGCTGCCGACTGAATATATTCATTGAGATGTTCAACTACTTGATTTAAATCACTCTCGTCTACTATCACTTGGCCAATTGGTACGTTCATTGGTTGATACATGATGAAGAATTTTTTTCTGATTTGATTTTAGAGGTTATATCCACTTTGATGCTTTTCTTTGGTATGATTTCTTTACGAAGTTTAACTTTTATTTGAATCTTTGAGTTTCTGCGCATATGTTGTCCCAACTAAACTGACCTAACTGATAATATGGATTCGGATTTATCGGAGAGGGAGAAATCTGCGAGTTTGAAATTCTTTGTAAATACTGTAACCTCCACAGTTGGCTGGACCACCACCAGTATAGAGGACGCATTTCCGTGATTGCAATATGGTTTGGTATGTTCGTATCTTTGAGAAGTAGTACATTGTACCACTTCCCGCTTGACATGCGGCGTGGTAAATTGTAAAACTGAATGCATCAGACTACTTATCAAATGTATTTATTTATTTGTTTCAATCATTCAAAGCTCGACTTTAAACAGTGTGGTTGGTTCTTTATAACCTAGGAAAGAACATCGGCTTGACAACTATAGGTGAGTTATATCAGGCTATAGTCTAGGCTGAATTAAGAAATATATTGGCAAATAAATTCAAATTCCGGGAACTTTTGATTAAATCCCTTGTGTATACATACACATTTCTTAAGAAGAACATAGATAAACATATAATTTAAAACGACATCCGTTTATTAAAAAAAAAACATTGGCAAAACTGCCCATAAGATCGCGATGCATCGGTCTTTAATATTATACCACATAAAAATATCCGGATATCCTAGTATCAGATAACTCGGGTTGTATCTTTTATCTTTGTAAAATTATTACAGACTTTGATTATGTATTATGTTTTATAATTATGAATAAGGAGAGAAACAAAAACCAATTGCGGTTAAGAAGAAAAAAAAATAAAAATTGAGTGGAAATGGGATGAACCGCTTCTGTATTGAAAAATATCCAAAATGAAACACAAAATAATTTCAAACTGACCTACACAATACTAACCAGTATAAGACTTATATTTTTTAGCGAAATGAAATCACACGCATCTAACCTTGAACAACTACACAGCTCGATACTGGTGCGATTCGTGTACTTATTATGAGTGGAACAAAAACTTTTCTATATGGATATATCTTCTCATCAGCTTCACATTAAACATAAGCAATTAATTAAATCTGATCTCTCTGGGACAGTGAGCGAATCTATACATACATACATATTCCAATTATTTATAAATAACAAAAAAAAAAAATCTTTGGGATAGACAAAACTTTTCCTTTTCATTTTTCTTTATGTTTATCTATGTGTAATTTTCTAACCTAAAATTAGATTTCGTATATTTTCCCAGCGTTTCATTTTATTTCAAGGTTAACAGAAAAAAAATTCCTTTTCACAATCACACCGGCAATTTGTTATTTTTAATTATAATTATTATTCCATTGAATTGAAATAAAATAATTAAAGAGACACATAATTTTTTGCTGTTATCTTATCAAATATTCATAAAAAAAAATATTTGTTGTACAGATCTGAGCTTACTTCTAATAAATACCAAGAAACACTAATACAAATATATGTTACAACAACAACAACAACAACGATAAAACTCACATTGACGAAATTTCGTTTTGTATTGGAAATTGCTTTTATCGTCTATAGAATATGTAAATTAAATTTACGCAGTTTTTTATAATAAAGACAAAACAATAAAATATTTTGCCTTTATGATAAGAAAAGGATGTTATTTCACGAAATTGTATCAAATCAAATTGACAGAACACGCATATCAAAATACACACACAGCCGCACACAATTTTATGATAACAACAACAAAACGTTTTTTTTTGTTTTTCCCGAAAAACAAAACTTACGCAACAAAATTTCATTGGTTTTGATTAATAAATAAGTATTTGTCATATTAGAAGAGCAATTGGACAAGTTCCTGTCATTATTCGAGCGCACATCAATATAAAATTTCGAAATTTATCAGAATTTCTATGCAAATTCATATGGTTTTTGTTTACCTTTAAAAGACACAAAAAAAAAAAAGAAAATAACAAAAAAATTATTTCTTATGTGACAGGGCATATTATTATTTTCATTTCTTGTATTTTTTGTCTTTTTTTATTTTTTCGTTCACTCTTCTCACTCACAAAATAATTTTCACTTTTTTTTTTTTTTTTTTTTGGTAGGTAAATCTTTTCAATATTCGTAATAATAGCACATTATTTATATCTATATTTGGTTTATATCAATATTCTATAACTTCACAACATTAATGTATTTAACTTTACTATTTTTTATTAATAAACTTTGCTACAATTAATATTTAAATCAACCCAAAAAAAAATTTTCGAAACACTAATCACTTCAAATGTCAACACAATCGCCATTTTATGGAATTTAATATTTCTGTTGTTGTTGTTGTTTTTTCTCCTCTCATATCTCGCTGTCGCTCTTTTTGATCAATAAACTGAGAGGCATGACATCTGAAGGATTTTTGGCGAATTAGTAGTACTTCTAGTTGTTGATTGAGAGCGGTAATTGAAATTAAAATTAATTAACAGATGATTGAAGTATTTTAAGTTTATTAACATTTTTTTACATGTTTGAAAGTTTGTTTTTAATTTTATTTTACTACTCGTTTATAATATTATGTTATACATGTTTGACGCAATCTAAATGAATTCATGTGAAAGTTTCGGTATAATAATGCGCCTTAATTTATGCAATAAATAATATGTACAGAAGGTACATAACACTTTATAATTTACATTCATGTGGTGAATATAATAGTTTACGCCTAAATGTACTTTACATCATGACTAAACACAGGCGAAATTTTTAATTATGCATCGGTTTTTCGGTAAATATGGTCAACAGAATGCTAAGGGAACTTTTTTAGCATCAGCCGTTTCAGTATACGTTAATTTTCAGTTAATTACTTCGGTTTAAAAAGACCAAAGTATTGAAATCCTGTCAAAAAATGACCAAAAATTTGATTGGACAAAAACCACTTTTCTCGACGAGTCTAAAAAAGTACGTCAAATTATTTTTGGATAAAGTACATGGCAAAGTATGATGGAACTTGGCTATTTCTTAAGCGATTATGATGAATTTTGACATGTGCGTTGGAAATAGGATTCTAACGGATTTTTGGACGAAGTTCTGGAATATTGCCAAGTAAGATATGCAACTTGTTAACCGATTGTGATGAAATTTGTCATTTGCGTTGGAAATGTGATTCTAAAATGATTTTTGGATGAAGTTCTGGAATATGGCCAAGTATGATGAACTTGCCTATTTCTCAACCATTTATGATTAAAATCGGCTTGTGCATTATTTGGAAATGCGATTCTAGGTTTACTATTGGATGAAGTTCTGGAATATGGCTAATTAGGACCGTCTAATTCTCAACCGATGATGGTAAAATTTGGCATGTGCGTTTGAAATGAGATTCTAAAATGGTTTTTGGACGAAGTTCTGGAATGTGGCCAAGTATGATAGAACTTGCCTATTTCTCAACCGATTCGGATGAAATTTAATATGTGCGTTGGAAATGTGAATTCTGGAATATGGCCATACTTGGCCATATGGAACTTGTTTATTTCTCAACCGCTTATAATTAAATTTGACATGTGCGTTCGAAATGGGATTCTAAAATAATTTTTGGATGAAGTTCTGCAATATGGCCACGAATGATGGAACTTGCCTATTTCTCAGCCAATTATTATGAAATGCGGCTTATGCGTTGGAAATGGGATTCTAAAATGACTTTTGGATGAAGTTCTGGAAAATGACCAATTAGGACGGAACTTGCTTAATTCTCAACCGATTATGATAAAATTTGGAATGTGCGTTCGAAATGGAATTTTAAAATGACTTTTGTATGAAGTTCTGGAATATGACCATGTATGATGGAAATGTCATATTTCTCAACCGTTTATGATTAAATTGGGCATGCGCGTTGGAAATGGGATTGTAATATGATTGTTGGATGAAGTTCTGGAATATGGCCAAGTATGATGGAATTTGCCTATTTCTCTTGTGCATTGAGATGGGATTCTAAAATAATTTTTGAGGGAATTTGTCTTCTTACACAACCGATTATTATCAAATTTGACATGTGAGTTGGAAGCAGTGCGTTGAAAACTTATTGGTGTTGTTATCTCGTCCAGGATGGAATTCGATGATTTTTCCCGTATTCCACTTCAAAAGTTCTTTTCTTGCCAAAAATATTGAAACATTAGTTGTGTTTTTTGCCATCGGAATAATCGGTTCATTTTGTCTGTTTGCAAATCAGGTTCTGGAATTGCCGTTATACAGTCACCGATGAGAAATTGGCCTGGCCTTAATGGATTGAAGTCATTTGGATTGGATGAAATTGCAGTGATCGATCTGGAATTAAGACAGGATTCTACTTGATGATATAGTGTGTTGAACGCTTCAAAAGTAAGTAATGCGTCGCTCATGATCCTTTTAATGTGATATTTTGCAGATTTCACCCCTGCCTCCCAGGGACCACGGAAATGTAGGAATCTCGGAGAAATGAAGTGACATTCGATGCCTTCTTGCTCTAATGTTGTGTATATGCTACTTTGGTTCTCATGTGAGTTGAAAAATGTCCTTGCTTCCCTCCAAATTTGTTGCATTGTCGTAATAAATCCTTGAACATTTTAGTTTTAGTGCACCGATGAAAGACTATACATGGTCAAATTGCCAACGAGCTCGATGTGCATCGCCTTAGTGGTAGAATATATTTTTTCCAGAGCGGTAGAAAAAGTTGAATACTAAATTATTTTTTTACTTATGCCGACTAAAGCTACTGTGGTTTATGACCACGGCCTTTGGTCATAAAGCATTGCCACTTAGGTCAAATTTAGTCAAGTTAGAAGAGAGATGGGAAACATTCAACATTGGAAATAATTTTTGTCTTTAGTCGAGTTAAGACACTACAATAAAGATCTTTTATGTCATACTTTTTAAAATTTGACGTCCTAATTTTTTTTTAAATACCATATGTACACAATAGAATAAACTTGGTTTTTTTATCCGACTTTTTTCGTACATATTAACGTACAATTGAATAATTTTGGGATTTATTTCACTTGGCGCGAGTTATTTAACGCAGTCTGTTTCTATGAAGAAAAGTATTGCTTTCCATCGATAAAAGGCGCTTTTTCCCATTATGCATATTTTTTTTTTAAAAACCCCTTTATTGATATGGCTACTACAATCTTAAACATTATTTATAAGGTTGACATTAGTACTTATGAGATAAGCATAAACTTGTGTGGGTCTGCTGGACCAGTGTCCAGTTCCCTTGAGATATAATATTCATACGGTTAGCTCTTGTGGTTTGATTCGTTTGAGCCGCCTTACTTCGTTTGTACTGTCCAGTAGTTGTACGGCCTCAACATTGGTGTGGGTAAGAAGTCTCTTCTCATGTTTAATGGCACATTCGCGGATGACGTCCTCTATCAATTGTATTTTTAAATCATTGTGTATTTCCCTGTTAGTCACAAATCGGTAAGCGTTGGTGACCATTCGAAGAAATTTATTTTGGCTACGTTGTATAATGTCTCTATTGGATTTATGAGTACAACTCCATAGCTGCGCACCATCCATCCATTTTGGTTTGAAGATAGTCTGGTAGACTAGTCTTTTGCAATACAGGGTCATTTTGGAATGATGCCCAATTCACCAGTACATTTGACGTTGTTTTAATCGTATCTGTTCAGCTTTTTGTCTCACGTGTTGTTTCCAGTTGAGCCTTGAATCTAAATGCAGACCAAGGTATTTTGCCGATTCAGCCTGCGGCACTTGCACACCCCATTGAGGTACCTATATGTGTAGACTGTTATTTTTGTGTCGGAGCGTAAATGTCACATGGGTTGATTTGAGCTGATTAAGCACGATTTTCCAGTCAATTGTCCTTACAGTGTCGTCAGCGAACGTGCCGATGAATGTCTTATTCGTTGTAGGTATGTCCGCAGTGTAGAGAAGGTAGAGGAGGGGTCCCAATACGCTTTCCTGCGGAACTGCCGCTAGCGTTGGATAAAAGTCAGAACATGTTTCTTCATGGATGACTCTGAATTGGCGATCAGGGAGGTATGATTCAAGCAGCTGGCAATAGTTTTGTGGTACCATTTTGCTCACCTTGAATGTCAATCCCTCGTGCCAAACCCTATCAAAGGCCTGAGATACATCCACAAATACGGCGGGGCAATATTTTTTTTCTTCCAACGCTTGCTCTATTACCGTATAGTTATTCGATGGACTTGATCTACTGTGGAGTGGTTGTTCCTGAAATTGAAAATCAGGAACGTTTACCATTGGCTTTAGACGTTTTAGTAGTAGTTTTTCAAACAGCTTTGATAAGGTCGGAAGCAGTGAAATTGGTCTGTATGATGTTACACTTCTTCATCTAGTTTACCTGGTTTCTTCAATTTAATTATTTGGGCCGTTTTGAAGCATTTGGGTACATTCATCAATCTCATACAGGCATTAAATAAGTATGTGATCATGATGATTACTTTGCGTGGAAGTTCCTTGCATAGACCCGGTGATATTTCATCAATTCCTGGTGCCTTTTTTTGGCTAAGACTTTTGTCGATTTCTTCAGCAATTTCCATTGGCGTGACCCTTTTAAAATCCTGATTTGGTTGATAGACAGGTGTTACGTCAATGTTGGATTGAATGTCATGGGGTTGAAACACTGTTGCTATGTGTTGAGCAAAGAGTCTTTGTCTTGTCGAACCCAAATGCCTTGAGCATTTCTTATAGGTGGTACTCGAACTACAGGTCGTTTAAATTTTCTGGTTGCTTTCCATAACGAGTAGTCCTTATCCATGGTCTGGACCTAGCTTGCTTAAGTAGTTGTCGAAGCAATCCTGTTTGCAGCTTTTGATTAGCCTATTGAATTTGTCAGCGGGATTTCTGGTGAGATGCCAAATTCTCCTTGCCTTTCTCCTTTCCTTGATTTGTTCCCTGATTTCAGCCGGGTATTTGACTTCAATCTCCGCTTTGTCCTTTAATTCTGGAGTAGCTAGACTGGCGGCCATACGAGTGTATTCAATGAAATTGTTTGTTTGTTGTTCCAATTCTTCATTACTTTTAATACTAACTTTTAATTCAACTAGCTCTTCCAGTTTTTCTCTGAAGAGATCCCAATCCGTGAATCTATTAGTAAGGTTTTGCTTTTTATTTTTTTTGATGACTGTAGCGCTTACTGACAACAGTACAGGAATGTGATCAGATGTTAAGTCGTTAATTTCTTCGACTCTAGTGTAACTGGATGAAATACCTTTTATGATGAAGAAATCAAGCAGATCTGGTATTTTTCCTGCATCCGTTGGTCAATACGTTGGCCCCCATGGAGACAGATATTGACATTTGTTTTCATGAATAGCATTGAACAAAGCATTTCCTTTCCTTTCCTTTAAATAAAATGTTTTCATTGTGTTGCAATAATGAACATTAAAAATGCAGTTTCCTGTTTGGTGTTTTGTTATATATTTTGGTCGTTTTCAACGTTAAAAACGAAACGACAACACAGCATATCGGTTCTTAACCCCACAATTATAATAGAGCCTCTTACTCAATCATTTTAGGATCTCTTACTTTAAAATGGAAAATAGTATTTTGAACTGACCAGTAAAATTAAGGTTTGTTGATGTTTTTATATAGAATTACGTAAAATAGCTTCACAGACGCCTAATTGTACTGCAGGTCGTTTAGATAATTCGACAAATCGTCTTATTTAAGGAGGTCTGCAAATTTGATATTTATTTTTTAAAACCCCGTAGCTGGATAAATTCCTCCGAAAATTATGTAAAAAAAATCATAAATGCGAAACGCATTGTAAAAAGGAAGTACAATAGCCATTCTTATAAGTTGGAACGCAAATTTGTGTTGACCACCTTTGCCTAAGTAGTAGTCAACACCTCTTGCGGCACATTAAAGGCGAATAAGAAGTAGTGTACTGACAAATTGCTCATGAACTATTCGTGGGTGGCAGGAGGTCGTAAAGAAAAGTTTATGGTAGGAGCTGGATTCGGACGGGAACGGAAGCTTGCCTATCGCCCGTTAATCCGCTACTGGTATAAATTCCAAAGCAAAATACAATTTCCTATAAAATATGTAATTGTGAAATAATAAAACAAACAAAAAATCACGATACCTATCCACGTGCGTACATATTTTCGGTTAACAAACTAAATTATTCGCAATAAAAGTATTTAATTAGACATACATAAGTATGTGAACATACTTATTAAAATGATTAATTTATCATAAAAATACTACATTGTAACCACAAATTATTTACACTTGAAGAAAATTCGCTTACATTAAAACAATGATCGATCTCATTAAAGCCGTATTGTTGTCAGGGTATATAAAGAATTCGCTTGATCCGCGCAAAAATACAATGTTTTATATTGAAAAGCGGATACATATTTTTTTTATGACATGAATGATCATTTAATCTTTGTTTTAATTGTAACAGGTGGTTTTGTTAATTTTTTTAATGTAATTTATATCGTAAACTATGTATGTGCATACGTATGTATTACTAATTATTTTTTGTACACATTTTTTTCTCCATATGTAATAAAATAATCAATGAGAGCGCTTTTATTGACCACGTGAATGTCGCATGCAAAGCAAACTACTAGTTTATTAAAACTAGAAAAATCTATGTTAATTAATTAATTTTAACAAGTTTAGTTTTTTTTTTAAAGAAAACTGATCTTCAAAAGGGTAAGCCCTAATTGCATTTGGACTCGATAAAAGTAGAATAGTTATTACAACAGGAAATAATTCAAGATTTTTTGGTAAATACCATTTCAACAGGCTATAAAAATTTTATGCTTTTACGCTGAAGTACTTTTATCTATAATAAAATGTCCAAGGATTTTCTAAATGTGGTGTTACATTCAAAATCCATACTTCTAAGAATATATTGTACAATGGGGCGTTATATGATTTTAATATGTTCCGAAGATTGTAAGAGAATTCAATCCAGTTTCGAACTGATGAGCTTATGATTATGAAAAAATCAATCTTCTCATCAGGCCACAGCGACTGGACTGATTATACCCCAATTTACATTCTATATATACAGAATGTGCTGTGCGTTAAGTACTAGCGAATCGTACTAATACAGAAGAATTCTCTTACAATTTTTCTTCTTCACAATATTCATACAGCTCTATTTCTGTGTACGCTAATTTTTACTTTATTAATTTTTTTTTTAAATTTTTTGTTGTTGAATATTAATTAATTCATGTAATAAATATTCAATAAAAAATTAATAAAGTAACGGGGCGTTTTCAAAATGTTGGCCTACATTTTTAGAAATCAAGATGCTGTAATCGTTATTCCCCATTATTTTTAAGTTGAGGGCGTAATTTGCTACTTTTAACTTTTATTTAGCAGATTTTATCGCACTCAATCGACACTTTAAAAGAACTCATGAAGTTATGTAATTAAAATGGCCGCCGACCTTAAAGACCGGTGCAGATTCGTTTTCGATTATCAGCTTACGGCCCATTGGTATAATACATACCTCGAAAAAACGTTTCGGCGATCAATTTATTACCATTACCAGGGTGCGAGCACTCAATCAATACCGAATTTTGTGGTATTGATCGAACGATTGCGATAAGATTTATCGAATAAAAATAGAAATTCTGATCTCGGGTAAATTGAGAGTATAGACATAAGAATTCCTGAAGAATGTAAAAGTCGAAACAAAAAAAGAAAATCCAAAATGTCCATCATGTCGAATGAATCTATTAAGACTGTGTCCGAGATCTGGTTAAATATTATTTATGCTGTGTGCCTCAGAAGACTTTTCAAACTAAACTTTTAAAATTATGCAGCTTTCGCTATTTCCTCATAGATATGCTTGGTGAAAAGGCAGTTTACGAGGTTACTTTTCGACGACTTTTCAATTTGTATGACAAACATATCAAAAACAAATTAAATAAAAATAAATTACTAACATATAATTATGAGTTAGAGACTTATATGAACATAGAAAAAAATATTTATTTTTATCAATTTTAATATTTTACACTTTTATTGTAACAACATAATTCTTAATTTTAAAATCTTAACTAACTAAAACGTAATTTTGAATTATAATTTATAATCTAAAAAATTCTTATCTAAGCTTTATAAGTATTTTCCCACTAAAACTAAGAATTATATAAAGAATGGTTTTCAATTATTACGCGTTGTTGAAATAGAACTTCCTTGTATTACAATGTTGTTGTGTCTGCAACTTAATATCTTTCATATTCTTCACCTTTATGTGTTGTACTTTGTGTTATTTTCGGTTGCAGCATTTATGATAATATAACTCCTCCCGAGGGTAGAGAAAGAACGTCCGTGTTCTTTGATCCCATTTCAAGGTTTGATTTTGAAAATGAACACTACGTAGTTTCATGCTCATTGGATGTCGTTGACCTGGATCTGCTTGAATTGCCTATTCTTATTTGTTTGGCAGCGTTTTGATAGCGGCCTTATCCAATATTGATGGCTCGTTTGTCTGAGATACACTTGTGATAGCTTCTTGCGATTTTGGATAATTTGTTGTTTGATTGACTCGATATTGGTTTCGTTTACTAGCTGTCGACTTATTTATAGGTTGTGTAGAGCTCCTTGGATTACCTGGATCTCACTTCTAATTTCGAACGTTTAGAATTTTTTATTGTTGATTCCAAAACGTTATTAGGAAATTACCTGTCAGCGTGAGGTTGTTTGGTCCACTGTCCGATGATAACGTTTCGTTGTTTGCGTTGTCTATTAATAATTTATCCTCGGTAATGAGATGCTGCGTTGTTTCTTTGTTTCACGAGACGTTGCAATGACTTCTGGTTCCCGTTATTAACGGTTTAATACAGTCGTCCTCGAATTCCTGGATTGCTGCATGTTTTTGAACAAAGTTTTTATAGTTTAACGTTAAAAATAACTTTTGTTCTGACTTGATGAGATGCTGTGGATAGTTTTTGATAATCGTGTCTTTGATTGTTAATGGAGCGATCATTAATGCAACTGATTTTGGCTCTTGTAGTTTCGGCACCTCTAGTATGTACAAGAGTGTGTCGATTTTTTACAGCTAACTTCGGTATTAAGGCCTCATCCGAGAGTGTAATGTTGACTCCAAATAATCTCCTTTAATGATAGAATCTTACTGCTAGGTAGTTCGATCTTGATTTTGATGATCGCTTCTTGAATATCCTCTAGTATGGTGTTCACCGTCTTTGTGTTTATTATTAGCGTTATCGTTTCCGTGTTGGCTATTGTAGTACTTGTTACGGCCTTATTTACGGTGCCTATAGTTAATCGGATCCTCTAATTAATTTGTTCATTCACCCGGAATTGTTGTTGGACGTATTCTTCAATCAACTCATTCATTGTGTTGTTTATTATTCAAATCCATTGATTTCCAAGCTGAGCCTAATGCGTCCCATCACTTGTATCTGGACGAAACAAAAATTAATTTCGATGGTTCCGACGGGCATCAGTTTCATTTCCATGAGTCCGAAAATGCAACCCGGTTCCATTCTTGCTTCCATGACATGTGGTTTTTGGCCAATTCATATCGATTTGCTTTGCGTGCTGCATTCAAAGGAGATTTCTTTTGGAGTTTTTTCAATTTAAGGTGCGCAGCATTGTTAATCACACGTCGAACCGTTGATACGCTAGCTTTGACTCCGGTTTTTGCCTTAATTTTTTAGGCTGATAGGCAACCTTTAACGCACATAAAAACTTATAAAAACATAATTCTGTGCAAAGAGTATAAGAGAAAATAATAATTTTCTATTTATTATTCATGTTTTCTGTGCTCTGTTGAAAAGCGGAAATACCTGCTAGAGGGTTAACAACATTGTTTTAGTTATAAATTTACACATAGTACACGTTTAGATTCTGCGATGTGTTAAGCAGTTTTGCTGTGTGTTAAACAATTTTGCTTTGAGTTAAGCAGTTTTCCTTTTTTATCCACGTTTAGTTTACTCATATAAATTTCGCTGTGTGTTAAGCAGTTTCATTGTTAGATAAGTAATTTTGCTTTGAGTTAAGCAGTTTTTCCTTTTCCAAACCAATTAGCATATCAAGTTGGATTTTTGTAATTTGTTATTCAACATTATTGTCAGATTAACGCGGTAATTACTGAAACAGTACATTTTATCTTTAATAATGGTAAGTGTTTGCTATAAATCATTTTTTCTAGTAATTTTGAGTTTATTTAATATTATAAGAGTATTATTTAATAGGTTTGTTATGATTACTAGGTTTTCTGTGTTTCCGAAACTGTAAGCAAGAAGGAATGGTTTGTATGTCCGGCGTGCTGGTTTAAAGGAAACGAAAATAATTGTATCGTTCATTATCCACCGGACAGCAAAGAGTTCCTCAAATATCAAGGGTTAGGTTACAGAGAAATAAGCCGATAATTCATGGTGCTCAGAACTGGCACGCTTGCTCGCAATATTCGGAGTTTCAGCTGGCAGTACAGAGTATGCATGTCTTATATACCTATTTAAGCTAATTAGCTTTTTTTCACTGCCACAACTCGTCAAAAACTTATTGAATATCTATTTAACATTTATAACTAATTTGTGTAATTTTTCGGAATTTACGACGTTGTAACAGCTTGGTTTTTGCTGTCTAGGACAATTTACCTATCAAATTGTTACTATATACCCAAGTATATATATATATATATATATATATATATATATATATATATATATATATATATATATATATATATATATATAAGTGGGATTTATTGATGATTGAGGATCACCCTTTGATTCTATTTACTTTATATAATATTGACTTATGCCGATTTTTTGTATAATTATTGTTTTATTTGTGCATACCGTTATAACATGTATATTTCGAGATCTAATAAATCATTCTTTTTTGGACATTCGATAGTACAACAAGTTAAAATTTGGTTGCTGTTTTTTTTTTTTAACGGAGTCAATTTTCCTACATGGAGGCTCAACCGGGATATTAGTGGATTACATATAGCTAACTAATATTAAAACGTGTTTTCGGTGAATTCGCTTAGTTAAAGAAAAGTGGAAAATTGTTTCGAAGTTGTTATACGGTGTATTTACGGTGTAAACTTTAAGACTAACGTTCAGTGAATTAGAAAAGGTGCGGAAGCACAAAATGTGGTTGCGGTGGGCTAATATATAGAAAAAGTAACGGTGATATACTACCGCAAGCTTTGTAACCTTTCGAAATTTGTATGAAACAAAACGTGGTTGCGGTGGGTTAATATATAGAAACAGTAACGGTGATATACTATCGCAAGACAGAGTTACGTAGCTGCAGAATGGGTCGTAAAAACAAAAATAAATCCAATGACCATAACACAAGTGATGATGATTTCTATCAACGAATGGAGTCATTATTTAAACAGGCAATTAATAGTGAGGGAAGTTTCGCGAACCGTCGGTCATCGCATGGAATAAATGGAAATCAACAATCAGCTAAGGATGCCGGAAAAAGTAGTGAGTCTGTTCATAATCCGCAAGTAAACTTAGGCGGTGCTGGGCAGAAACAGAAGGAAGAAATAGCGGAAAAATTATTAGAGCTAAAAAATAAAGAGATTGAACTTTTGCAAAAGGAGAACAGTTTATTAAGAAGAAGTGAAAATTCGGTAAATACTCAATATCTTTTCAAGGATGTGGAAGAATCAATGAACAGCTACAACGGAGATGACGACTATGCACTGGACAAATGGATAGAAGACTTGAACAAGGTGGCAAGAACAACCGGATGGGATGATACGCGAAAAACCATTTATGCAAAGCGGCTTTTGAACGGAACGGCTATAAGGATAGTTTGAGATTAGCGGTGGGTATAGATAACTGGGATAAACTAAAAGAACATTTGCACGTTGAAGTCGAGAGAAAAGATAGCAGTGCCGGTACATCGTAAAATGTTTGAACGCAAAAAGAAACCGGAAGAATCATTCAAGCGGTATTTAATTGCTTTGAGAGAAATTGCAAAACGAGGTTGCATTGAAGATGAAGCCATCTTTCAGTATTGCATAGCCAGAATCGATGACCATGAAATAAATAAAGCAATACTATACGGGGCAAAATCGATGCACGAATTCCAAGAAAAATTAGGTATTTACAGTGAAATACAATCTGCTAAAAATAATAAACCGCCAAAAGTAACGAGTATAATTTCGGAGAAAGAGGATGGAAAGGACATGAAGCGTCACAAGTTTAGAAGAGCTCAACATTGCTTTGGATGTGGAAGCAGGAACCATAGAGGTGACAAGTGTCCTGATAAGGAGAAAGGCCCTAAGTGCTACAACAGCAATGAATTTGGACATATTTCATCTAAATGTCCAAAAAAAAAATGGATGCTGCCAAAAACAGGGTGCTGACAGCCCAAAATGGAACAACTGTCAGTACAAAAGTGGATACGGGCAGTGATCTTAATTTAATGTCAATGCATAAATATTTACGGATAGGAAAGCCACCTCTCATGAACGAAACAACTAAGTTCCAGGGAGCGGGTTCAAACAATATTTCGACTCTCGGATTGTTCCATACAGATGTGCAAATTGATAGTGAAGTTTACGAGACTGTTTTCCATGTCGTAGCAGATGACGTTTTACCATGTGAAGTAATTATTGGTAAGGAGTTACTGAACCAAACTATTACGATTCTTACTCCGAATAGCATTACAATGAAGCGATTTATACCGGAACAATTCTGTTTGGCGATTGACCACGGCAACGTAGATCTCAATTTAAATCACGTTAGAAACCGAAGCAATGCCGAAATTATCAAAGGTATGATTGTAAACTATACTCCTCAAAGACTCCAGTTGGAAAATGATGTGAAAATGAAAATCATTTTAAATGATGAGAAACCGATTTTCCAAAAGCCTCGACGACTTTCGCCGCTGGAAAAAACTATTGTTGACAAACAAGTGCGGGAATGGCTGGAAGAAGGCATAATAAGACATAGTAACTCAGAATTTGCTAGTCCAATAGTTTTGGAAAATAAGAAAGACGGTTCCAAGCGACTCTGTATAGGTTACAGAAAAATTAATGAAACAATCATCAAAGACAGGTATCCAATGAATCTAATGGACGATCAAATTGATCAGCTGCAAGGTGCTTCTATTTTCTCTACTTTAGATTTACAAAACGGGGTTTTTCACGTTCTAGAAGAAGAGTGCTCCATTAAGTACACTGCCTTCATTACGCCGATGGGTCACTACGAGTTTTTACGGGCACCGTTTGGCCTATGCAACTCGCCAGCTGCATTCCAACGCTTCATCAACAATGTATTTAAACCATTAAGCGCGTTGGGGATAGTGTGTATTTATATGGATGGCCTAATAATCCCAGCGGGAAACGAGAAGGAAGCAATTACTCGATTGGAAATCGTGTTGAAGCTGGCCGAAAAGCATGAACTCCAGAATAATTCGTCCAAATATCAATTTTTGTGTTCCTGCATTGAATATCTAGGGTACGAAATTGAAAGTGGGTGGCTCCGGCCATGTAAGAGTAAAAAGGAGGACATACTAAAGTTTCCAGAACCGAATACTTTCAAGAAACTCCAGTCGTTTTTAGGCCTAACGGGATATTTTCGCAAATTTGTGAAAAACTATTGTATATGCAAAACTTCTCTCAGATCTTCAGAGAAAGGATACGGTGTTTAAGTTCGAAGCCGAACAGAAGAATTCCTTTAACCAGCTAAAACAAATATTAGTGAAAGAACCGGTTCTCCGAATTTACTCTGTAAGTGCTGAGACACAGCTTCACACGGACGCGTGCAAGATCGGGTTAGGAGCAATTCTTCTTCAGAAATTCGACGGTGATCAGCAGTTTCATCCTGTTTATTTCTATATCAAGAAAACATCCGACTGTGAAGAACGGTATAATAGCTATGAACTTGAGGTCCTGGCGATTGTTAGAGCGTTAAAGAAATTTCGTGTATATCTCTTGGGATTGGAATTTGTTATAGCCACGGATTGCGCTGCTTTTAAATATACAATGGAGAGAAAGGAATTAACGTCAAGAATTGCAGGATGGGCATTGCAGTTGCAAGAATTTAATTATAAACTAGAGCACCGTCCATCCCAACGAATGCAATACGTGGATGCATTAAGCAGGAGTCCGGTTGTTTTACTCATTGAGGAAGGTGTTACAGCGAGAATAAAGGCGGCACAGAAAGACGATGAACATTTAAAGGCGATATTGGGGCTCTTAAAATCAGGCCCGTATAATGATTATATAACCACTAATGGAATTTTGTTTAAATTTATTCTAGGTAGTCCGTTGATAGTTGTCCCGAGAAAAATGCAAGCAAAGGTCATTAGTCATTAAGGACGGTGTACCATGAACAAGGACATTTTTCAATTAAGAAAACTGAGGAATTAATCAAGAGGCAATTTTTCAATACGAAATTACGTGATAAAATTCAAAGTTGTATTAAAAATTGCATCCCTTGCATTCTGGTAGAACGAAAAGCGGGCAAACAAGACGGACTACTTAATTCAATTCCAAAAGGCGAAGTCCCGTTGAGTACTTATCACGTGGACTATCTGGGTAGCTTGGTGGCTACGAAAAAGCAGTACAAATATATCCTCTGTGTAATTGACGGCTTTACAAAGTTTGTGTGGCTGTATCCGACGAAGACCATGACTACAAAAGAAACGATTGCCAAAT
Organism: Tipula vernalis; assembly: GCA_958295665.1. Lineage (NCBI taxonomy): Eukaryota > Metazoa > Arthropoda > Insecta > Diptera > Tipulidae > Tipula > Tipula vernalis. Next base: position 162,390,010 of record OY282560.1, on the reverse strand, counting down.
TGGAGTTACAAAAGACGATTTTCGTGAATCCAGCAGTAATAATCTCAGATCAGGGCCCTGCATTTCGAAAGGAATTTTACAATTACTGCGATAAGGAGGGCATTAAGCATTTCTCTGTGACTGTGGGAATGCCTTTAGGAAACGGACAAGTAGAGCGCATCAACCGAATTATTATACCCGCGTTGACGAAATTGGCGTTATCAAACCCAGAAGAATGGTACAAATATGTGGATAGGTTTCAAAGATATTTGAACAATTCTTACCAAAAAAGCATTAGCGTGAGCCCATTTCAATTACTTACGGGTGTGAAGATCAAGTGTCCTGTAGAAGTAAGAATTCAGGAGGTTTTAGAACAAGAAGCAGCACTTTGGTTTGACAATGAGCGAGTGGACTTACGAGAAAATGCAAAGCGGAAGATAGTTGAGGATCAAGCTTAAAACCGATCAACTTTTAATCGTCGAAGGCGAGTGGCAAACCCATTCAGCCTTGGTGATTGGGTGGTAATCAAAAAAACGCAATTTAGTGGGGGGAATAAAATATATCCCAAGTTCCTTGGTCCGTACGAAGTAACTAGTGTAAAAGGTCGAAACCGCTACGATGTAAAGAAAGTATCGCAGACGGAAGGGCCACAGACTACTACTACAAGTGCCGAGTTAATGAAGCCATATTATTGTGGAATAACAGATGATGATTGTGAAACAACGGAAGAAGAAGGGCCGGAGAGCTAGAAAATGGTAATGGTGGTGAAGTACCATCTGGGACAGATGAAAAGCAGGACGGCCGAGTGGGATTTATTGATGATTGAGGATCACCCTTTGATTATATTTACTTTATATAATATTGATTAGCAGGTTTTTTGTATAATTATTGTTGTATTTGTGCATATCGTTATAACATGTATATTTCGAGATCTAATAAATTATTCTTTTTTGGACATTCGATAGTACAACAAGTTAAAATTTGGTTGCTGTATATATATGCTGTATATATATATATATATATATATATATATATATATATATATATATATATATATATATTCGTATATATATTTATGTTGCTGTAATAAAAGCAAATGGCGGTCCAACAAAATAGTGTTTAATTTATTCCATTACTTTAACTCCAATCAACTTATCCCCTAAATTGCAGGTACATTTTTTTTTCTTAAAAAAATTAGATCATACATGCAAGTATTTAAAATGAAACAATAAGCCAATTGCTTTCAAAAGTTTTGTAATTTTAGCAAAAAAAAGACTCCAATTTGTAATAAAATATGTTTGCCCAATTTTTTTTTCCCAGCACTGTATATAATTTGTTAGGTTATGTTACAGTAACATTTTTATATTACTTGTAGATAACACGAAACTATAACAAAATTGAAATTTACAAGAATATATTTGTTAATGATAATACTTATATCCGCAAATACTTAAGACTGTCTGCTCATCCACATAATAAAATATGCTGTATATTCGCCCAACATAAAACTTTTAAATGTTTCAAATTTTCAATAAAATTCCGTGTTTCTATGTTTCTATATTGAATGATTATTGGAACGAGCTATAGGGTCACTGGTATAAGTTTCAATTGATATATTGATATCCTGTGAGAACCATTGTTCACAAAATTCTTGATATGTTTGTGAAGCTTGCACCAAAGGTAATAAAATTACCAAGTTTAGAATTATATTAATCGACGATCGGGCACTTCAATATTTTCGAAAGCGTTAGGTGCTATCGGTGGAAGCCACATAAAAATTGTTGTACCGACTGCGTTACACTGTTAATATATAAATCGTAAACTTGATTATATTATTAATTTAATGGCAGTATGCGATAATTCTGGTAGATTTATTAATATTTGTTGTGCATACCCCCGGGTTTCGTACATGACCAAAGCGTGCTACGGAATAGTCAGTTATATCGAAAACAAACATTCCCACCTAATGGATTTTTTTTCTATTAGGTGACGATGGTTTGAAGGAAGTCGGAGTTTTAAAGGAAGTAGGATTCTCAAATCGCCAAATAGCGGAAAAAACTGGTAGAGGGAAAACCGTTATTGGATCCTTTATCAATTATATTAAAAATTATGGTAAAAATAGAGAAGGACGCATTGCGGAGGCTATAACGCTTACGGATAAACGGGCAATTATTCGATCAGCTTCAAATTTATGCTTATCAGCCTAAAAAATTAAGGCAAAAACCGGAGTCAAAGCTAGCGGATCAACGGTTCGACATGTGATTAACAATGCTGCGCACCTTAAATTGAAAAAATTCCAAAAGAAATCTCCTTTGAATGCCGCACGCAAAGCAAACCGATATGAATTGGCCAAAAACCACTGAACTTGTACACGTCTAAAAATTCGAATGTGCTCTGTGCCTCATAAATTTTGCCAACCGCTACTTTACTTTATTTAATTGGATTTGCCTAAGTAGAGATTTTTTTTTTTCTTGAATACTAACCATTAGTCCTTCTACACATAATTTAATTTCCTAATTTAACCTTAACCACCATTAATTATAACTCGGGAGATTACAATTAATACTAAACCACCAAAATTATTGTAAAATCGATTTGTTTCACCTGTTTTTACAGTGTTAACTATAAATAAATAAAGAAAAACATTTAAAGTAAATTGTTAAAATCACACATTAATTTACAATTATACTAATCGGAAATCGGAAGAAATTCAAGGTTGACGAGAACAACAAAAAGAACACTACCTTATATTGTACCAAAAACAATAACAAAAATCTCTTAATCTGGCAGAAAATGAATGTAATTATAACATTACCGATATTACAATAATTCTTTTTGTTATTAATTTTCTTTTATTTGTATACAAATTCGGTTAATTCCAGTTTATAAAATCAGCGTAAAGAAATGAAATTCGATAGGAAAGACCTTGATAACCGCACCATACACAAATTCAGTGTCATTTAATGTGTTTAATAATGTACACAATTTTTGATGGTGTACGATCACTTAATTAAATTTGCGATCACGGTTTCAACATTAGCCGGAAAAAATTGCAAATTTTTTGCCCGTGCAGCCTTAAAGTAATTTTTTTTTTTGATCGATGGCGAAGATTAGAAAATTGTTTACGAATCAAAAGTATGTACATCCCACCATCTGTGTGTGTGTAAGTAAATACATTTTATCTAAATTAATGTATTATCCATTTAATTAATAATAATTAACATAATTTGCAATATAACGACCGCAACAGACTCGGATATATAAATTAAATTTTTTAATTTATTATTTATTAATTTTACTTCGATCACGATTTAGTTTTTTTCTGTCTCACTTTTAAAATATTCCTCTAGTCTAATATAATATGATATGACCTAATCTGCCAATTAAAATGATACAGCAACAGCAAAAAAAAAAGTTCTTGCATTGTAATTAAATGTAGTTCCGATTTGATACAAGAACAATGCAGTGAGATGAATAATGAAATTAGAAGTGTTTTCACATATTGAGGCAATTAATTAAATTATAATAACGTGATGCTTGATTTAAAAGCACACAGCTCGAGTTGACGTTGTTTCATTGAGTCGATCGTAACGATAGATAGCAAAAAAAAAAAAAAAAAAACCATGAATATTTAGATCTTGATTAAATGTAGAGCGAATATTACTTTGGTATCGATCGAATTGGTTTTCTTTTTTTTTTACGATCATTGAATTTATAATGTGCCGGACATGAAACTGAGCAAGGTGTTTATTATGTAGTTCTGGTTTAAAAAATTAATTCTTTCCTGTTTCTATAGATTTTTCTTATGGGAATTTGAATTTGCACTATCGTAACCACAGAGTGGATTCACAAATTGTGCCCAAGATTGTGACTGAACTATAATTATTGAACAAAATTGTCCGTAAATTATCTATATTTTGATATTTGATATATTCGTCGTTCGAGTATTAAGTACCTCCCTATTCTGGTTATTGTTCTGTTTCTTCAAGCGTTACACAGTACATCGTCCATAGGTGAAATATAAAATTAGATGTTTAATTCAAATTTCATTCACGGGCCGAAAACGTTATAACGACTTTTGGTTAAACAAGGGTAGTTACATCAAACAAGGGTAGTTATATCTATATAGCCCGCTAGGCTTCTAAGGTAGGTCGTTGGGGTAACAGGGTCAAACTTGGCCAATGCTTGAATAAACCGCAAAATTTGGACCTGGGTATATATGTATATGCATAACTGGAGATGAGGTCTGGGGAGGCAAAAAGGAAAACGTGTTGAGCATGGGGATGATCGTCAACCAACCAGTTGAGGGGGCATACTAACCCCTCGGCTGTTCTAAGGCGTGGTCGGCATACCCACGAAACCCATCAAGCGTGGCTCCCTTTACTGACGCTAAGCCCACACCGCCATCTAATCTTGGTGATGCGGGCTGACCGCAGAATCACCTAAGTATTACAGATGGTTGACGGACCGACCGAGTATGTATGGCCCGGAGAGGGATAAAATGGTAACGAAATGCGTTCCAGCTTCACCCCTTCAGTCCCGGAGTGACCTTGGCTCCCACTCATGCTCATATTTACCACCTTTGATAACTTGGAAAACGGGACATCACTCATATATAATCAACATTTTTTTTTAAATATCCTAAATATTGGATGTGATACCACCCCCCCCCCCCCCCCCTTACTAGTTTAAGGTTTGAAAAACTCAGAAAGCGCATCCATTGTAATCAGGGGTGGATTAACGCCTAGACAAACTAGGCACGTGCCTTGTTCCCTGTATCTGAGTATGCTATTACATTGGTATGCATTTAGTGGATAATAGAAAGTAATCGCCATATTAACGCGAACCTCAACAAACCGGTGGTCGATTTTGCAATAAGACGTACACTAAAATCATGTGTAGTGTATTTTCGAAGGCAATAATAGGCCATCGTAGAGATTGTTCCATGGATCTGAGTATGAGTATAATAGAAACTAATCGCCATATTAACGCGACCCTCAACAAACCTAAATGGATTTCTTGAAAGTATTTCCTGAGACTTCCTTTGTAATGAGAAGGATATTGAAATTATGACTAGCCGGTTTTACGAAATTTTGTATGCGGGGATGGATCCATTCATTCCAAAAATTGTCAACAAACATAATTCGTATCGTGAAAAGTGGTTTAACAAAAAACTTGTTAATTTATATAACCGTAAAACCAAGGCACACAAACTGTATAAAAAGACGAACACATCAGCTGATTATGGATTGTATTCTCATCTTCGGTATGAGTTTAAGGTTTTGAATCAATTTATGTATAGTAATTATTTGTTAGAAATTGAATCTGGTATCAAGTCCAATTCGTCGTGTTTCTGGCATTATATTAACTCTAAAAGAAAATCTGTTGGTTATCCTTTACCCATGAGTGATAATGATAGGCTAGTGATAATGATAGGCTAATGTTGTATCAGTATTGTGAATCAAAATTTTAATTAATTTAATAAAATTAGTATTATAATGGCACAGTTCTCAGGTGAGGAGTACATTGATATCCATTTTGTTTACGGATTTTGCGATGGTAATGCAGCACGAGCTCGCAATGAATATCAACTCAGATTTCCAACACGTCGCATTCCTGACGCAAGAGTATTTATAAATATTCATAGGAGACTGCCAAATATCGTAACAAGATCGAATACCCGGGCGGAGCCCCATTCAGTCTCACCGAACCATTTGGATGTCGACAAAGGTATAATCCGTAATGTAACAGCAAATCCTTCTATTAGCATAAGGATACTCGCTTTACAATTAAACGTATCTCGCTATCGAATTCATCAAGTATTGCACAAGGAGAATCTTCATCCATACCATACAACACCTGTTCAACAACTATTACCGATAGACCGCACTACAAGATTGGAGTTTTGTAATTTGTTGATGGAAAGGAATTTGGACAATGCAAGTTTTGTGAAACGTATCCTATGGACGGATGAATCTCAATTCACAAGAGATGGCATAACAAACTTTCACAATCTACACACGTGGGCTGCTGAAAATCCTCATTCGAAAAAACAAATATAATTTCAGCACTGATTCAGTGTAAACGTATGGGCTAGTGTAATTGGCGATAAATTAATTGGACCATTCATATTACCACCTAGATTAAATGGTGAACGTTATTTACAATTTTTACAAAACGATTTGCCACTCCTTTTTGATGATGTTCCCATTTTAAGTAGATTGTCGCATACATACCAACATGATGGTGCACCTTGACACTACCATAATAATGTTAGGAATTTTTTTAACGAAAATTATCCAAATAATTGGATTAGAAGAAATGTTCCAATTCATTGGCCTGCAAGATCCCCCGATCTTACGGTATTGGATTTTTATGTATGGGGAAGGATGAAGGCGCTTGTATACTCCAAAGAAATTGAAACAAAAGAAGAACTTATACAACGAATACACACAGCAGCACAACAGATTAGGGAAGAATTACCAAGAATTGAAATAACCAAAGGCATACTTAAACGAATATTAGCATGTATTCAATCACAAGGAGGACATTTTGAGCACCTTTTATAACTCCTCGACCCAAACTTTGTATTGAGGGATTGTAGAGGAGATCATGACAAATTAAAATTAAATAAACAAAAGGAAAAATTATAACGGTTTTTTTTTGAGAAAAACTCGATTTTATAAAAAACAAATATTTTTTTTTTACTTTAAATCACCATAGCTCTCAAACGGATGCAGATACAAGATAACCACTTAAACCTTAATAATAGCCTATACGATTACCAACCAAATCAGACTAAGTTGGTTGCTCTCCGATAAATATTTTGGAAGTTACAGTTTAATATTTGGGTGTACTTTTTTTCTGAACCAAATTTTTTAAACACCCTGTATCTCAAAGGATATCGAAAATGGATCCCCCTCCACATATGATTTGTTTCTCAGAATGAACCAAGGAATCATCCTATGACGGATCAGTATCCCAAACCCGGACACCCTGTATAGTACACTACGCCATATTTCAATGCGGCGTAAGGTACACTATGTCGGGTATGGTACAAAATGGTATATTTTAAGACTTGGCTCTAAGCCGAGTATGACTAAATTCCAAGTATGCGATGGAAATTTTAGTGGGATTCTAAAATGTTTTTTTTTTATGAAGTTCTGGAGTATGGTCAATTAAGGCGGAACTTGGCTATTTCTGAACTGATTATACTGATATTTATTCACTTAAAAGAATTCTCCTTTACTTTATAAAATTTTCCTTCCTTATAAAATTCCCTTCAGTTTATTTCGGCCTATCGACACATTCGGCCTTTAGACACAATCGCCATTCGGCCTTTCGACATTAGACGACATTCGGTCTTTCGACCCTTTCGACCTTTTGACATTCGGGCTTTCGACATCCGGCTTTTCGGCCCAATTCCGATTTTTTCACTAATCAATTGATAAGATATTACAGTCATTTCACAAAACTAATTCATGTGGTGGTAATCGCATTTATGCTAATTTCCAACGTTTACCAAAAACTCGAAATGGTCGTTACGTGCCAAGAACCGCTAGAAGGCAAATTTGCATTACTATCTCAGTAAAAATTTCTTCAATATTGGTTATTACAATCGGCGATGCTTCAATTCTCAATAGCTTTTGAAGTCGATTGGTTTTTGTATAATTTTTCAGACTTCTTCAGTTGTCGATTCTTATGCAAGCTATAGTTTTTCTTTGCTTGTCAAATTATTCAGGCCCCATCAGACTGGGAGCCTGGGCATCTTGCATTCGTAGTACTTCGTTGTGGCCGATTCAGAGAGAATATAGAGACGGTTTTGACTACAAAACAATAGAGAATCGTAAATTTTGTGGTTCACAATACTGTGTAACTTTCAGAAGCGAAAGGTAATCTTTGTCATTTTTTGGGTAAATGAGCCAACTGTACCGTTTCGCTCCGTGTTTTCGTACCAAGGTTTCGGGTACCACGAACAATAAATAAACCCGGTACAAAAGAAGGTGCAATAACTTTAATAGAACTAATTCTATTAAATAATTCAATTTATTTTTATGTAATAAATTTATCCAAAATTCCAAATTTTAAATGTAAGGTTTTATTATTTTGTCAACTAGATGTTTACGCCTTGATGGTTGGTAAGTAAGAGGGTTTTTTATTATTTAATTTTTTACAAAAAAATTAATTCTTAATGACTAAGCGCTTTTTCATATGATACCAAAAATTTAGTTTTATACTCAATGGCAGATGGCCAAGACTCTACACAACAGCATTAGATATAATATTTGCTATAATACTTTTTTGATTTTTAACTTTTTATGCTTAAAGGCAGATGGCCGAAATTCTACACAACATTTTCAAAGTATAAATTTAGATAATTAAAATGTCATTAAATATAATGTAAACAAATAAAAGCAAGAGCTTTACAAATTCAATTAAATTAAAATCTAATTAATTCAAGTGCCTTATTTCATGCGAATAAATTAATGTGATCAAGATAAGTATATAATTCTAAATAGACAAGTTTATAAATTTAATTTTAATATAATTATTTGATTTCAGATTTTGATTGGGTTTGGATACAATAAGAAATAATCGATTTCAAATGGGAAATTACAATTACAACAAAGTATGATTGATCTTTTATGTGTTTATGCTAATAGATTTCCCTGTTTTTCTTTTCAGGTGAATTTCATCATACTGTTGCTTCAACACTCCGTTTTGAATTGTCTACGGGTTTAATGTTAAAACAAACAAAAAGGCCATTTTCTTCCCTGTTTCAAATGCATATAAAAGCTCATGTTATTAGCAAAAACGGTCAATTTCCTTAAAAGGTAAAAATCAAACAGTCCCTTTTCTATGATTTTAATACGAGTATGTTCCGAAGATTGTAAGAGAATTCAATCCAGTTTCATCCCTTCCAGTCCCTTTTCCATTAAAAAAAAAGCAGCAAAAAGTATTCTTTACCCAAGTAAAGTGTATCTTTACAAATAATATTCCTAAGTTGGTGCAAATAGGTGAGAAAGCGTTCTGTAAATAAAGAAAATGGGAAAAGAGAAATGGAAAAACAAATTGAGGTTAGATACTTTTACTTTCTTTTACTCTAGTAAAATAAAGTATAGTAATCATAAAAATTTTGGACCTTGAGATTTTTAGAGATTTATTTGTTTTGAGGTCCCCTGAGTCCGAAAAAGTGGGTTTCGAAATGGTGTCTGTCTGTCTGTCAGTCTGTCAGTCTGTCAGTCTGTCAGTCTGTCAGTCTGTCAGACTGTCAGACTGTCAGTCTGTCAGTCTCTCAGTCTGTCAGTCTGTCAGTCTGTCAGTCTGTCAGTCTGTCAGTCTGTCAGTCTGTCAGTCTGTCAGTCTGTCAGTCTGTCAGTCTGTCAGTCTGTCAGTCTGTCAGTCTGTCAGTCTGTCAGTCTGTCAGTCTGTCAGTCTGTCAGTCTGTCAGTCTGTCAGTCTGTCAGTCTGTCAGTCTGTCAGTCTGTCAGTGTGTCAGTCTGTCTGTCTCCTCTCTACAGCCCAAATGGTTTAACCAATCGAACTGAAACTTCAGATTTAAGCTGTTTTGATTAATTGGGAGGTCCCAGTGAATTTTACTCCAAATCGGCTAACCGGAAGTGGCCACTCCTTTGGTCCAGAAAATTTATTTTGCAAATATCTTAAAAAGTATAAGGTTTACAAAAAATTACTTCATACCAAATGTTTCCAAAAATTAAAAACAAATAAAAATAAAAAATTAAAAAAAAAAATTTAAAAATTTAAAAATTAAAAAAAAAATTAAGAAAAAAATAAAATTTCTCAAAATTCTCTGTTTATAAAAGAAAGTCGTGTGTTGGCCACACCTCCATTTTTCCAAAATTCTCTGTTTATAAAAGAAAATCGTGTGTTAGCCACACCTCCATTTTTTACTTTACTTTACTAATAAATAATATTAATGAACGATTTGTATACATTTTAGAAGCACTTTTACAAATCTAAAAGTAAAATAGAGCAAGACTCTTTTATTCTTGCCCATACGATAATACGCATTCGAAAACGAACCGTTCGGCGGCATAATGGGCCTACAAAACATTATCTAGCACAATATGACGTGCGAAAAAACAAGGGTAAGCTGTTAGTCTGCAAAATTAGCTATAGACCTTTATTACTGCTTTAAGAGCAACCTGTAAAAAAGTGAAAGGAACTGTTCCCAAAAATAATCTGGGAGGAGATAGAGTATCCGCCAAATTTTCGCTAAAAAAGCAAGCAGTGATTACTCACATCAGCAATATAAAGATATAAAAATGACCTTCTGATTGCAGAATCTGGACCTATTGCATCTAAAACAAGACAATGCGTTCCTATATCTCTAAGAGGAAAACACTAGACCGTAAGGGTGTCATGAGAGTGCGTTAGCGGTGCACCAACAATTGTGTAGCACGACTTTGAGAGAGAAGTGAATAAAGTTTGCTTTAAATATGATGGCTACGGAGTTCAAAATAAAAATCAGGCAATGATGGCCATGATTTCTTATTGGCTACATATTCAGGCTCCGGAGTAAATAAGAGAAGTGAATCTTATTTATCCCATACCGTGGCAGCCATATATTCCGCCAGATCATGTTTTCGCACAGCTTGAGAAACTCGTGGCAGTGGCACTTTAAATTTAACCTTTCTAAACGATTCAATATAAAAAAATGGAGGTGTCGTGGCGAATTTTGAGAAATTTTATGTTTTTTTTATTTTTTGGAAATATTTTGTATTAAGTATTATTTTGTAAACCTTATACTTTTTAAGATCTTTGCAAAATACATTTTCTGGACCAAGGGAGTGGCCACTTCCGGTTAGCCGATTTGGAGTAAAATTCACTGGGACCTCCCAATTTATCTAAAAAGTTTATCAGTCGCCCTTCTAACACGCTGTACAAACTGAAAGGTAATTACAAGTGTTCTATAAACGAATTGTATCCTGTCCGTGGATTTTATGATTATATTGTATACAACTTTTTGTAAAGTGACACCCTATTATGAATGAGCTTATGCTCAAAATATATATAAGAATTAAACACGAGCAAAGACCCAAACAAATTCATTTCTGGTGAATTGCTGTATCCTTTTGATAGTTATGATGAGATGGCACGCCACTGATAAAAATTCAATTTCGAATTGGATTTGTTTTTTATTGTTGAAAAATATATTTGTTTGAAAATATATTTTATTTGTGGTGGATGGTAAAACCGCCACAGAATCTTTTGTTTCCTAAATAAGCCAAATTTATGAAGTGTTGAACATTTTGATGCAAACTTTTCGCAACTTGCGCGTTTAGCGCAATAGCTTTTCTAATGGTTGTAATAATATTATCTGATGTCCTAATCTTTCAGACAGTGTACTAATACTTGACTATTACAATACAAAGTATGCAACCCAGTCATATTTAATTTACTTACCTTATGTCTGATATTCAATATTTTTTGCTCGCATTAGTCTTACACCCCTATTCCCTTAGTCGTGTCACTTGTCACTTGTACCGACAGTCAAATTTTGATATTCTCTTAGTCGATCGATGCGACAATTGTCGTTTAAAGTGACAGATATTGCTTTACGTCGCATTCTCTTATATTATCACTTCGATCGACTAAGAGAATACCAATTTAAAGTTGAAGTGACACGACAATTGTCACATCGAATGAAGTGACACGACCAAGGGAATAGGGGTATTAAGTCATTAATGCCCGGTTTCACAAAAAACTATCCAACCCTTAGTTAAATAATATTTCCTCTCTTTCATCTTTTATAAAATTACGTTTTGTTTCATAATACAAATTCTATGCAAGTTGATTATATTTTATTTTTACATAGAAATTTTTAGCCATCAGCTTTAGCTCGACGAAATTGGGCAATTAAATATTTAGCTCTCCAGTTAAAATGTTCATGTAAAAAAGGAAATAAAATTAGCATGCGTTGAATTTGTGTTATGAAATAAATCGAAATTTAATAAAAGAAGAAAGGGAGGAAACATTATTTAACTAGAGATTACTTTTTTTTTTGTGAAATCGGGCATAAGAATACTCCAAATTAACTGAAAAATATTAGCTACGCTCCGTCCATTTTTTATACGTTCCACACCGTACGTATCACAAAACATAATGCATCCGTTCCGTTTGTAAAACTATATTCTAATAAATAATTTTTTTTATTTGAAATAAATCTGCTTTAAGTGCCATAAAAAATAATTCAGCAGTTTTCAGAATATTTTGAAAAGTTGTTACAAATAAAAAATAAAATATTTCTTTGTTCAAACGTCAAAAATGTACAGATTGAGGTTATGTTGTTCTGCTCACATTTCGTTCTTTCAAACCAAATTGACAGTTCTAATAAAACGGAAAGGTCAGAACGGATACATTCATTAAATATCAAATAAATTAAATCTGAAACAGTTCATATGTCTCACAAACCTTGAACTTTGTATATATGTAACCGATCTACATACTATTATGCAATTGCAAAAATAATTCAATTAACCTATTGTTAACCTGGTTTTAAAGTAAATTCATTATGCAAATTATTAGCATACCTGTTATTACAGAGAACCGAACTATTCAGGTAGTATATCGATAGTAAAATGAAAAATAATAAAATTAAATCGTGATTACTTAAATACCCATTTATGTATTGTAAAATAATAATAAATAGTTTAGTTTTAATTTTATTATTGCATTTTATTATATAAGTTTTTATATATGCAAATTACAACAATGTATAATAATAATTGTAAAACTCATTTGTTCTCTATTTCCAATTTCTGAAATCAATCAAATTCTTAAAAAACTATCAACAAATCATCTGGATGTAAAACAGCCCGTACTGAACTAGCTAGAATAAAATGATATCCGATTTCAATTCGTATTTGTCTGTATCACAGGTTTTTTCTTTTTACGCCAATGAAATGAAGAAATGAGAGAGAGTAAACGGTATATGGTGCCACTCGTTCGTGAGCAAAGATAAATAAATGTATCCCTCGTGGATAATATCTCACTTTTTTCACTGTAGTACCATAAATAACTATTGTCGCATTCTATTAAATTATGAATTAAGACAATCAATTCGAACAAGTGTTATTACTATACGAAAGAAGGTGTGTTTTAAAGTAGATACTCACACGGTTTAACAAAAGACAACTAGAAAATTTATTCAGGTACAAAATAATAATGAACAGAACAAGATTGAAAAAAATAAAAATAAATAAATTTATATGGAATAATAAGAAAAATAATAAGAAACCAATTTTTTATTACATATTTTTATTTTAAGATCGTTGAACCGGAGTTTCCCCAAGATATTTTTTTCTTTGTTTTCAATGATGATTTTTTGGAATAATTCTGTATTAAAAATGATACATTTGTTTATCTGTATATAGGTATAGGACTTAATTGATTAGTTCTTGAATCAATTTTTAATTATGGAATGAATGTGCAGTAAAATTATTTTTTATTGGGCTTAATTCAAGTAGGAAATCTTGATGTAAATCTTTATGTATGTAAATTGCATATCATAATAAAATATGGTATCGTCATAAGGCTTCAATTCATTCGTATACAAAATTAAAATGTAATAATATAGCGAATTTCTAAGAAAAAGTTTAAATTTGCTAGTACTCAATTCGCTTAAGAATCCTTTGACAGTTTTTAAACTGTTCAAATATTGTAGATATATTTCCACAGTATTTTTAGTGGCAGGAACAAAGTTACAATAATGTGGATTCCTGCTCATTGCAATGAGGGTAAAGATACTGCTGATTTGTCAGAAAAAGCTGAGTGCGTCTAAAACTAATTGGTCCTGATGTAGAGCTCTATCGTCTTTTAGTTTGGGTAAAATAGCAGTTATGGTTTTTATTCAGAAAGATTTATGACAAAAGAGGCTTGATGCTTCTAGCTGTCGTATGGCAAAATACTTTGCTAGTGGGCTCTGTCTTTGAGAAAATACCATTTAAGGATCCTTGTCGTAAAGACTGTCTGGAGGAGCACGATGACTGTATTCATTATGTGAATTGAACCAAGTATGAAATTAAATTGAGATGATTAATAAAATAAAAATTTAATTTCACTTAGTAAAATAGAAACTAATAGTGTAGCAGTCACTTGTTGGCCAACTAAAATCTGAGTATGTAGAACATTTGGTGCAAGAGTTATTTTAACGCGACCCTCAAGGGGTGATCGCATTTACACTGTTTTGTTTCACTTTTTACTTTTAACTCTTGCCTGGAAAATATAATTTTATTACTAATTTCATTTATTTTGATACATATTGACACTATGGGCAAATAGTATGTTTGAAGTCAATAGAATTTTGAATATTGCTTAATGTTTGATGATTGAATTTAAAAACGTCTTCGAAAGGGAGGTAAAATGTTTTTTCTCTTAGTACATTCGAATGTTTCTCTTGTAAAAAACTAAGAATTAAAAGAAATGAAAAAAAACAAGAAGTTGCGTCTAAATTTGTATAGTTGTTGGTTCGAACTAGTGCTACACTTTTCGAATAAATTTTTAGTATTAGCCGGGACCGTTCTTTATAAAGAAATGAGTCATCAGGTAATATATTTATTTTAGATATAAATTTAAAAAATTGATTTACCGATGAATGGTTGCATCAAAAGCGCAAGTATTAGTTACACTTATTACTTCGCTATTTTCAACAAAAGAATATCCATTTTCTAAAATATGCACTTCTTGAAATAGTCGAGAATTTTCAGTTATTTATTCCACGTTTCTTCATGAGGCTTATTATCAGGGGCGACGAGTATTCCAGTTTGAACAGCATTTTCATTAGAAAGTGTTTCACAAATTTTTCTAATTTCAATTAATTTGGTTAATTTCTCTGTTTTATTCTTTGAAAAAATAATAAATCTACCTAAGCGCAAAGATTGATGGTTCATGTAGTCGATAGTCTTCCAGATAGTCTTCCAAAACACACTCCCCACAAAGATTTAAAAGCCATATATTTTTTTAATATAAAATTAACAAATTCAACATTATAATACAATAGATGTTAAAATTTGATTTGTCGGTATTATTTGACTGATTGTTAATTGTGCTCATAGTCTCGATAAAAATTTGATTGAACCGTATATAATACGGACTACAGCTAAATGTAAATTTTTTAAAGAAAGTTGTTCTTTGAGTCAAATCTACATGCCGCTAAATCCGTTGGCTCACTAATATTTTTTTTTAATTTTCAAGAGACTCTGAAACATGTTGATTTGAAAATTTTGGGCAGCAAAATATACAGTAAAGTTCAAATAATTGGTCAACATGCCCAATTTGTTGTTCCAATTGAGTAGTTGAATTAAGAATGTCTTATGTATAATCAATATACTCAGAAACAGTCATTGTATTGAAACTGAGGAGTATCGAATAAATTCTTTCGGAATATGTTCTTTTAAATCATTCAAAAATCGTTTGATTATTAGAGAATCATACTTAGCAGAAATTAGCTCTCCTATCGGAATTAAATTATTGGTTATATTTACAACGCATGCATTATAAAGTATGCGCTTGTATAGCTGTGATAGGGATGACAAACAGGATGTTTGGTGACTTTACCGATTGCATCAAAATAAATTCCATTTACTTGATATTTTTTAAGTAGCTCTAAAGTAGAATGCCTTACCAGAATTTTTACGACCGACAGCATGCCTGCAAAAAGATTATACATTTAATGTTTAACGATATTTATTGTGATTGTTAGAATTGACAGAAATCAATTTTTTATTTAGATTTATCAATAGTTTATTTAATTAGACAATACAATAAAAAAAACACAATTGCAGTTCCCATCCTGATATTGTGACTGCATAAACTGTGTAGCCTAAGAAATTATTTTCGGAATTTTCTCCGGCAGAACCAAATGAACGGGTCCGCTGGGAGAGAAACACATCTGACATCTAAAAGATGCGCAGAGCAATGAGAATTTTGTTCAGACAGATTCTGATTCTCAGTGCAATACCAATGCAACAGATGGCACAAATTTCTATTGAGATCAGTCAACCCTGATGCCTGAGAACAAACTTAATACTAGATTTTTGGACCCGCCTCTAGGTTGCCAAAGTTAAGCACACCAATCGTTCCTCATTTACCAGATTATTTTTATTACCGGTAAACCAGAAATAAAATCGAAACTTACCAGGTAAACCCGGTTTATTTAGAAAACCATTAAATGTAAGGAAAATGCAAATTCCGTTCGAATTCTCGCGATTTCGTTATTTTTTGGATAGGATTCTCTGCTCCCGATTTCGATAGAGTTTTGCCCGCGCCCCGATTTCAAGTCTCGATGTCCCAGTTTTGATGTTTTGATATTTTTTTAATTTCTCGACATTTTCCAAATTATGCTAGGTTAGAATGTTGGGTGATATTTACTAGAGCTTGATGTTTACTAAAGGATTATTGAATATCCGTGTGTTTCGAAACAGTCAGGTTATTCAATGTTCTTGAGGTTATTTTCGGGTTCGGGAATCCTTGAGCCAATTCGAAGTAAACGATTATTTGGCTTAATGCTAGTAACATTAACCAAGTTAAGTTACTCACTTTCATAAACAAACAGTTTTCAGACTTTTCGAACAGATGTGCAGATTCCTCGCAATTATCCATTAATATCAAGATTTTAGAAATTATTAGAGTTTTTCTGGAGTAATTCATATTCTAAATTTCCTAATTTTTCGACATTTTCGAGATAATTCAAGATTTTCGAATTTTTTCGAATTTTACATGGCATTGTATTATGCTTAGATTTAAGTAGCGGTGTGTTTCAGACCTACACAAATAAATCTGAATCTTGAATTTAATAGATTTTGAAGAGTTTCCAAGGGCAATTACGATATTTAAAGTATATTCAGAAAATTTCGTAGCATCGAGATGTTTGATTTGTTACATTTTGTTTGAGGTTTTCGGTGCATTTCATATTAATGGTTGGATAGTATAACATTTCAAGATGCCTAATATGAAACTTTCCGATTTCTTTTTTTTATGATACTGGAGTTTGTTATTTCGAAATTATAATAAACATAACTTCTATGTATATTAAAAAAGTTATTTAATTTATTAAAAATTAAATTTGTCATTTAATTTTAAATGAATTTAATTTGAAAATACGCAAACTACATAACAATTGAATTCATGTGCGGATTTTTTCGATGTCGTAGTCGATGATTTAATATCTCTTAGAAAAGCCTACACAAGCATAGCTTAGAAAAATGTGCCTTTAAGGTCAGTATTTTTCTGTGGCGTTCAATAACGGATTTAATCAAAATTCTGGACAATTGTAAAATTTTCCGGAAAATGGTAAAGATTTTCATCGGTAGAGGACATACACATATAGGCTAGCAAATATGCCTCCAAAATTAGCACTGTGCAGCATAGATCAACCGTTACGTGCCATTTTTAATTCGGATTTGCCCATTGGCTCGATCAAACATAAGTGAAATACAAATCAAAAAACGCTGACCAATAATGAAACAGGATTCGTTTGAAATGGAATTACACCACTTTCAAAATAAATGGATCAAAAATGGATGGACTGATCAAAACACACTAATGGCCGGGCTCAAAACGCGGGCCTGTTGCCTTACTATTTGTGTGGTTTTATTTACGAAATTTGGAAATTTTTTCAATAATATCAAAAAATTTCGAATAATCTAGAAAATTTGCGGTAAAATCTCGAAGAAGCATGGACCATCTTCAACGATTTTCAGTGATTTGTAAAATAATATGAGTAACATCAACAAGCGTACCTAACCTCGAAAATCTGCAATAATCTCCAAGCACACCATAATATCGTTCAAATTCGCAATATCTAGTCTAAAACTATTTCGAAAATATAGCAAAATCTGATATATACTTGGGAAAATTTCACTTTTGTCCAAACTTAACTTAAAGGTAAAGTCTCGAATAATCCCCACATACTCGAATAACGTAGAATCTTAGAACAATCTTGAGAAATCTGAAAAATGATGCACGCGTCGGAAATCTTCAAGTAATCTTAAAAATATCATACTTGCGATGACTACCCTCAAATAATATCGAAAATTTCCAATAAATAACTTCGATGCCAAACGACTAACTCAATTTGTTATTTAATTCCGGAAATCTAGATAATTCCAAAAATTATATCATGTAACTTCCACTCTAAGCTTAATCAAATGATATCGAAAATATCGAAAAATTCCTTTTAAATCACCAAATCCGCAATCGCGTCGCCAACTATGTAATGACCTATTCACATGAATCGCGATTTTACTCATACGAGTAAAAATTATTCACTGATTTCTGTTAAATTACGGCGTAAAATAGATTCTAGTCACCTAAAGAATATTTCAAGCTAAATCAATTCAATTATATAAGAAATTCGAATGGTAGAATATTGGATTTAGTTATTGCTAATATAGAGCGTTTTAATATAAATTTATCAGATGCCGTTAATAAATTATCAAAAGTTGATCGACATCATCCACCGATTGTTGTAGATATTTCTTTTAAACGTCATAAAACTATATCGGTGAACTCGATACCTACTTAAAATGATACCTGTAAAACATACCCCTATTTCTTTCCAAATAAATGCAATTTTTCTAAGTTGGTATTTATCTAAACTGGTGCTTTTGCTTGAATTTAAAAACCGAATTCGGAAAATTTTGTAATCTACTAATGATTCTTCTTATACTATTATGTTTAAAAAACTTAGAACATTGGCGAAGAAGGAAATGAAAAAATGTCATCAGTCTTATGTTAATAATTTTGAAAACTATATTAAAAATGATCCAAAAAAGTTTTGGGCCTATGTTAATTCGTATAAAAAGATTAATGCTATGCCAACTACTTGTAAGTATATTGATTCAATAGTAACTTCTTCAAAAGATATTTCTGATTTATTTGCTTCAAATTTCAAAACTGCTTACCATAAAGTTGGGACGGATTCTCCTAACTATAATAGTACTATTGTTGAACTTGATGATATTGTAATAAATGAATTTGGCGTAGCTGAAGAACTTGATGATCTAAATGTTAACAAAGATGCGGGACCTGATTTGATACCTGTCGTATTTTACAAAAATGATTCTTGTACAATTCAAATTCCACTTTGCATAATATTTAACAAAATGTTACCGAATGGAAAAAATCTATGATCGTAGCAATATTTAAGACTGGCGATAAAAATGTAGTCACAAAATATAGGCCGATAAGCATTTTGAATTGCTGTAGTAAGATTTTCGAAAAATTTTAAGCAAAAATCTAATTTGTGCCTCAAGAGTTTATACATGGGCCGTTTCTTTTTTCTTTGTTTATCAATGATATTGCAAATATATTATATTTCTATCTAAAGCGCTCTTATTTGCAGATGATTTAAAATTGTTTAATAGGAGCTCTTGTCACCAACTTCAAGATGATTTAAATTATTTGAATGACTGTTGCAAATATAACTGTCTTAAATTAAACATCTCGAAATGTTATGTTGTTAAAATTAAACCAAGGGATGATTTTGTTGAATTTAGATATTGTATGGAATTCTCAATATAAAGTGTACATCTACTCAACTGAAAGACTACAACAAAAATTTTTACGAGATTTTTATATTTTAAATTAAAAATTCCTTATGATAATTACGATAACAGGTTGATAATGTTTAAATTAATATCGCTTAAAATAGAAGAATTTTGTTGGATGAATTTTGTTTATTTAAAATTTTAAATGAATGTCACCTGTCTAAATTTATGAAACAAAATTAAAATACGCCAGCCACTTTTGTATAATATGTGCGAGGCCGTTTATTTTGATATTGATACATCCAAAACTAATATGGTTCTAAATTCACCATTAATTAGACTTCGGACTCAGCACAATATTATGTTTAAAACCCACGAAGACTTTGAAATATTTTCTTTCAAGTTTTCCACATTCAAAAAGATTGTTAAGGAGAAACTCTTCTATTTGGGTTCTCTTAAATAATATTAAAAATTGTATACCATTTTTTTGTTTTGTAATGGATTTATTTTGTAATTTAACTTTACAGAATATTTTAATTTTTTATTTTTATTTTCTTTAATTTTAAAATTTTATTTTTATTTAAGAAAATATTTAATTAAATTATTATTATTTTAAAAATGTAAAATTATTTTTTGTATTATTATAATATAAAATTGTACACAACTAACATGTAATTGGAGGGATCTGGGTGTCAATTCTCGTTCCGTGAAAAGTATAGTGAAAAGTATTTTCAGTGAGAAATACACATTTCCGATTCATGTTCCTTAAGAAGAAAAAAGTGACGTCAAATTCTTTTCATACGAACAAAACTTTCTCTCCGACCACTTTGGCGGTGAGAACATTATAAATATGGAAATAAAATTCTACAAAAACTAAATTTGTATTTTTAACATTAAATGTGCATTGAAACTATAATATGATTCACTTTAAACTTAGTTAGTAAGTAAATCTATTTAAAAATATTCCGTTCATTTAAGAAAAGCCTCCAAATAATTAATTTTGTCAAGTTTTAAAAATAATTTGGTCATTTTTATAATTTAGTTTATATTTTGACAGGCAATGACGAAAACTGATTAACTAAATCTACTTTATCATTTATTTAGCTAATATTTAAACCAATTTCTATATCATCTAGCGGAAATCTATATGAAACTCGATAAAATGTCTGCTTACAGTGTAGCTTACTACGAAAACAACTTTTTCAGCGAAACATTTTTTTCATTAGGTTTTCTCATAGAACGAGAATTGACCCTTGCATGTTAGTTATGTTAACTGTATGTTATCTGTTATAAATAAATATTGCTACTTACAACCATTTTGTTTGTTTGTCGCCAAACTAAACAAATATTTAAACGATTTTTTAATGAATTTTGAATGCCTAATTTTTTACAAACAATTTTCATTTGCAAACTATCAAAACTAGTCAAAATTGTACCTTCCAAAACTAATTCTTCTAAAGCAGTTTTCAGTGCTATAGCAGAGACAACATTTTTTGTCTCTTTTTGTAATTATAAGTACCGTTTTATAGTTAGAAGAGCAACGAACATTTTTAATATTCAACTAATTAGAACCATTACAATAGAAATCCAGAAAACAAGCCAAGGTCAATAAGTAACAAAATGGAGGTGTGGCCAACACATGTTTTTCTTTTACGAACAGAGAATTTTGAGAAATTCTATTTATTTTATAATTTTTTAATTATTTTTTTTTATATTTATTTTTATATTTTTGGAAACATTTTGTATTAAGTAGTTTCTTGTAAACCTTATACTTTTTAAGATATTTGCAAAATAAATTTTCTTGACCAAGGGAGTGGCCACTTCCGGTTAGCCGATTTGGAATAAAATTCACTGGGACCTCCCAATTTATCTAGCTTAAATCTGAAGTTTCAGTTCGATTGGTTAAACCATCTGGGCTGTAGAGAGAACACAGACTGACAGACATCCAACCTCTAAAAATCTCAAGGTCTAAAATTTTCATGATTACTAATACTTTATTTTACTAGAGTAAAAAAAGAACGTAAAAAAAAAATATGTAAACACGTTTTTAAGAAAGTTCGGTAGAAAGCAAAGCAGCATCGGTAGTTTAAAAAAAACTTTTTATTGTAGCAAAGAAACACGAAACGAACAGTACAAAGTATACCAAAGTATTAGGCCAGTTACACAGTGTTGAAACAAAAAAAAAACCTATATTTTTTTTGCTTTAATGGATAGTTTTTCACCCTAAGAATGTGTGGTTTCCAAAACTCAATTCGCAACCGAAGAATTCGAAATGACCGCCATACGTCGATGCCTCTAAAGCGCTCGCTGTATTTGCTGTTGGTGTTAAACTCTCAAAATCAGTTATCGCCGCATCGTACGGTTTGTTTTATTAACAATTTACTGCGTAGTTTTACTTGAAAAAATCATTTTTTTTTTCAAATGGCCGCCATTTGTTTTCTAATCATCAATAATATTATTGAAATTTTTGTTTCAGCAATCGGAACTGGAGTTATTCTGTTGAATGTACATCGGCACCAATGGAAACTGTGTACAGAAATCAAAATCCTCAGGATCAGTATGTTTTAAATATTCCTAGCTTTAGTTTCTCTTATGTGAATTATAATCCGGAAAATTTAGAAGGTGTTATATTCTAGTGACTGAGTTAAACATGATTAAGAAACTTTAGATACCAATGAGTCAATAGACAGAGAGAATAATTTGTATGTAGATACCGTAGAAGTAACAAGCAATTACATGTTCGAATATTTTACAAGCGAATTGAAAACAAATTAGTGAACGCTCCTACATTGGAAATTAATAAATTGGATTCGAATAATACAGAAAAAATAGATGGTAATTCTGGGTTATACAAAGAAAGGAACAATCAGAAAAAACAGAAAGTATGACACATCAGTAGAGCAAAGACACTCAGAAAATAAATTAAAAGAAATAGTGAAACATTCCATTCAACCACTGTATCCCGAAATTGTAAAAAAGAAGTGTTTGCAAAATGTATCTGAAGACCGCCGTAAAGAGTTAAATGAATCATTCTGGATTTTAAATAGCTCGGATAGGAAATCTTTCATGTTGCATCCCACGTCTTCTCATCCACTGAAGCAAAGAACGGTGAGGGAATCTAACGCTTTCGAGTATCGCAGACAAAAATGTTTTGTTCACATTTTAAAGGACGAAAATGGTATAGCACATACAGTCTGCAAACGATTCTTTTTGAACACCTTAAGTTTTAGTCCATCAAATGATAAGCCTATGCAAACTGCAAAAGATTCTAGATGCACAAAGACACCCCATATTAAAATCGATGATAAACCTATCAGACAATATATACTAGGATTTAATCCCAATATTTCGCATTATAGGAGAGCATTATCATTTGCTAATCTAAGACATGAGGAATGCGAAAAATGCGAGGAATTAAATTGCAAGATGATAGCCATAATGAAGAAAATGTAAAAGATGATTGTGAGTGTTGTACAGGATGGGTAAAGCATAATTTATTCGGCAGATTTGCAGAAAGTCATTATACGTTGCCATGGATGGAAATGTTCAAAACTGCAATCTTTTTAAGCGTTATCTGGACTTATAAGTTCGTACTTTGGAGGGGGGGGGGGGGAGGAATTTCGTCATCACGAGTTGAACAAAACTTTCTGCTAGAGAAACCTTAATTTTTGTACTTTTGCATTTTGTACGTATTTTAGTTTACGAGTTATTGTGAAAAAGGATTTTTTTTTTTTAATTTTCAAACTTTCAAAATTGAATTAAACTTTTTTTCAAATTTAGGCATTCTAAACCGTTCAAACTTCTAGAGTCTATTATTAGTATCTAAATAAAGTACATTGTAAATAGATTACAGAAAGAGAAAGTTTTTAGTCTATTTTGTAATATATTTTATCTATAAAAAGCCGACTATTATTTGTGTGGGCAAAAAACACACAGAAATGAGAGTTTACCTTGAGTTTTTTGATTTTGTAAATTTTATAATTCGCTAAATCAATGCATTCTTGCCTCATACGTAATGTATGAAGTTAGAATTTTATTTTTGTAGTTTGGTCGTAGCTACCTGATGAGTAGACCGAACTTTTTGTTTGTACGAACTTACAGTGAAAGTTACCGAATCCGCTCATACGTGCGGCACGCAGTGCAACATGCTTGCTGATCCTGGCTCCTACGTCCCCCGAAGAAATTCCCCATTTTCCAAAATTTATATAAAAGCAAGATTTTAAATTCAAATCTAAAGTACTAAAACGAAATTTAAATCTAAAGCCCCACGGATGGCTAAGCGGAGGGAGGGGGGGAGCGCAGTGGCGTCCCGAAGCCGTTAGTCTCTACAGTTCGGGATTAATAGATTCTATATAATCCGCTCCTACGTACGGCACGCAGTGCGACATGTTTGCTGATCCCGGCTCCTACGTCGCCCCGAAGAAATTCCCCATTTTCCAAAATTTTTATTTTTGGTTATTTTCGTTTTGTAACCGAAATCCCCGTTTTCCAGAATTTCTATTTTCGTTTCTGTTTAATAGAGATTTAATATAGATAATAAATAATAATATTAAAATAATAATATGTAATACATTTAATGTATTTAAAATATTTAAACATAGTATTTTGGATTCTTCAATTTCTGATGTCGAAATCTTGATCTGCTCGGGCCACAATCTTTTGTTGTTGCTCCTCGTACGTTACATAGAGATCATCTGGTCGATGATTGATGTTATGAATTTCGTAAGCCTTTTTACTGTAGAATATCGATTTATACCCTTTAAATATGATGATATACCTTCCTCAGGTATTGCATTGCGTTCTTCGTCCGTGTGATAAGTTCTTAATGCTTCCGTAGGCTAAATTTAAGAACATACTTGGTCCCGCACAAGTGGCAATATTAATCACTTCATTCACATTATTCATTTTGATTTTTTTTGATGGTTGTGAACATATTGTAGGCTAAGTAATTGCTTCTCGATTCAATTAATACATTTATCATGAAACTTTAAGGCCTGGAGATTTTCACACGATGTATCACAGTTTCGCCACACAAATACCTCAGATTTTTCCGTTGCTGTCTCGATAACAGTTTTAATGATTCTAGGCCTATTCCACTAGCACAGTTCCACTAGACACAATTCCACTGGGCACAATTCCACTTGGCACAATTCAACTTGCCCAGTTTAACTTTTTGATAATCAAACGCATTTAGGGTGGTAAATCGCGCGCGCGAAAATTATTGAAATATATCGTTTGCGTTACCGGCGTATTTGTGTTGTTCGATTCAAATCAGAATACGTTGCGGTTAACATTGTACAGAGTATCGCTGTATCCAGATATCGAACCATTTGATGAAAAAATGCGAATATTTGATCTGGTCGTAGCGAGTTGTATAATCATAATAATTTATGTTTTATTAAGCATACATCATAAATGGCGGACACATAAACAGTAGCGCCTGAGGCTAGAGAGAAAAAAAGGAAATGACGACATAATGCGAAGAGTATTATTGGTCGATGAAATCGATCGAATACTTCAGTCGAGTGAAAAAATGAATTTTAATGAAGTGAAACTGAGGCGACGATTCTACTCGTGTAAACGCAACAAACTTAATTGTAAGGCAAATCAAAGTGATTCGTCTGAGTTGGAAACGACTAATTAATTAATTTCGATATTTCGCTTTATTGTCGCCTCCCCCCCCCCTGGCAACAATTTATATTGGCGTTCCGAAAGTGGAGCACATTAAGTAGTTTATGCTTTTGGATTATTCTGTATTTTTAGATGTATATATTTTTTATGTTTATGGTTGGTTAATATATAATTAAATTAATTAAATTAAATTAAATTAAATTATCAGTACGAAATCAAACTACCACAGAGAAAGCTCAAGGAAAGTTTTCATTTTTTGGAATCGATACACTTTGTATTGAACTCGGGTTAAAGTACGGGTGGGATTTTGATATTTCTACTTTTTCTGGTAGAAACATATGTTTATTAATGATTGGCCTCTTCTTATAAATGATTGGCCTCTTCATTTTTTTCTGATTGACAAGTCGAAATTGTTGTGAATGACATTAGTTTTAATATATTTTGTCTATAAAAAGCCGAAACAATCTTATTTATTTAAATAGATTACGTTTAATTTCTATTCTTGCGGTTAAGTCGTTTGTTTCATTGCTGGTTTTTTTTCCGAAAAAATGAGATAACCATTTTATTTTTACCATAACTTCTTAAGTTTTATGCTACAGAACTTTACTAAAGCTTATTTTGAAGGTCTTTCCAACTACTTTAAAAAAGGTCGAATAAGTTTTCCTCTAAAAAATTGTCATTTTTCCGTTATTTAACGTCGAAAGGTTCGAATTTATTATAGTTTTCGGCGAACAAACAGTCACCTTCAACGGGCTACAATTCGGCTCGTATTGCATCATCTGATTTATTATTTTATAAGTTTTATTTTGTTCTTCAAAAATATTTTTGATAAAACGTAAGGTTTTCGAGTTATTTGTGAAAAATCGCTCTTAAAAAATGCATTTTTTAGATTAATAATCAACATATTCAATCGCGAATAACTCGATAAATATTGATCAGTTGATTTTCCGGCATTTTTTATAGACAAATATATTAATTGTTCATGGAAATCCCAATATTTTCGATTTGGTAAATCAGAAAAATACAGAGGCCAATCGCTCATAACATATCTACTGAAAAAAAGTAGAAATATCTTCCCTCCCTCCTCGTAATTTTGGCTGAAGGCCCAAAGAAAACTTCATATATTGTAACACTTTTTGCTTCGAATTCATTCCTCTATCCATTTCTGTGTTTATTTGGAGACATGGTAGCCAGAAGGTCTCTTTAGAAGGGAGAATATGTCCTATTTTTTTAGTCCGGTCTTTTTCACTCTTTCTTTTCATTTTAATGTTCTCTTTTTTAATTTTCTATATTGATAAAAGAAAGATAGAGCAAAGCTATTAAAAATAAACAGCGCTAACTGTGCTTTATCGCTCTCACCATCCGAGCATCCCGGATTCGATTCCCGGTGGTTACAAGAAAAAATATCACGATTGGATGTTAGGTTGTTGCAGGTCTGTGTGTCTATGTTACGAAGTGCATTCTTCCCCATAAATTTCCTTCCCCTCTTCCTTTCCAATAAAAAATAAATAAATAAAGTAGTGCTTGGTGCATGTGGTTGTGGGTAAATGTCATTTCATTTTAACTTTAATTGTTGTTCGTACCACTGAATTGTCGAAGATAATTGCGCCAGAATCAATAAACTTGAATAATAGGTCGCCCCTACTCAGAAATTTGATTCAGCAAACTAATAAATGTTATTTCAGATTGCAGTTTTCATTTCCAATATCTAATGGCTTTACTTAGGTGTCTGTAATCGAGCCAATTTCAGCCATTACTAACTTAACTTATCAAAATCCTCTTTATGTTGTATAACAGGCTGTTCGGTGATGCCCGGTCATCTCCGGGAGATTTACAATTCACTTTACAATTCGCAGTGCTACAGTTTTATTAGCTACCTGGGGAAAAATTGATTAGAGCAACACTTAGAATCGAAAAAACATAAGTTAATAGGAGGAGAATGTTCAAATTCACTCATCTCGTTTTTAGTGCCAACATTTTCAAAATTAGGTGATGAAGTTTCAGTTATGGAGCGAACACTGGCTTTCCAGTTAGACGGTCAAACACCATTTTAATTTCCGCTCCACAAATTTCACAACAAAGCTATTCAAAAACTTGATTACCGACTCGTTAACCGAACAACGAATTTCTTCTGCAAGGACAAAAACAAGATCGATTATAAGAAATGTGATTGCTCATCGAGTATTATTATCGAGTAACAAATGTGTGAAATAATTTTTTCAATTGAAAATGTTTTTCAGTGAGCCTTGTAAAATTTCCGTTTTTTTGCAATACCGGGCGAAATTTAATGTGTATTAAATGCTAAAGAGAATTTTCTGGATGGTGGTTTAATGGACCGATGAGCGAAATGGGCTTCAATTTTAAAATCGTGCCTCGGCCCTCGAGAGTTTTTCAAAAATGTCTGAATTATGTATTTTACAGCTTCTAAACATTTTGACATAATATTAAATTTAAGTATCTGATATTTTATATTCATTTATTACAACGTACTCAGTTTTTAAATGTATACTCGTATAAAGAGATTTAAAACCAATTTAGACCTGTTTGCCTGACAATGGCAATGACTGAAAAATAATTATAATAAAAATAAAAAAAATGAAAGTAAACAATCGTGTTTAAAAAGCGCAATTTTAAGTTGAATGGATATATCTTGCGGTTTGCACACGCAATTATAAACTGATTCACACACACAGACACATATTTCTTATTACAGTTGCACTTTTTGTTTGTTTTTTAAAAGGAACTATTTGTAATAATCTGTCTAAGGTAAAAGGCTTTAAATATTTTTCTTTATGAATCACCGTGTTCTTTGTCATATTTAACATATCCGTAAAACGTGGCTTCAAAAAAGTTACAATCCGGAAATGATTATAAATCTCAAAATTCCATATTGAAATATCTCGGAGAAAAATGTGGGTGTGTCAAAATTATATGTACATAAATATTACTTAGTTTATTACCAGAAATATCAAGATCTGGCTGAATTATTCTGGTATTAATAAAAAATTAGATTGTTTAATATTGAGGTAAAAAAAAAAAAAAAATTAAGTTAATTTAATAGCATCTACCTAATTAAAATAATCTATGGCATAAAATTCTTGAGTAAACAATTTTGTTATTTATTAAAACACAAACCAGTTAGTAAGTTTTCTCTATATGTTTATAATACTAAGTCCAACATGCATTCATCGAGTGATTTTCGTAAACAAAAATTGTTTATTTTTGTGCGATCTACCTGCAGAATGATAATATCGTCGACATTTAAACTTAACATAAATCAAATCAAACAATAATAATACATATTAGTAAAGATGATATAATGCGTGTAAATCAGCTTTTTTTTTTTTTTTTTTTTTTTTTTTTAATTTACAAATTACAATACAATTACGAACGCACGAATAATTAAAAAACGATTAGTATGGTAAAGCAAGTGAGCAGGAATTTTATTACAAATATGAGGCGCCATGTAAATAAAGCTTCTCCGTGTCATTTCAGACTTGATTTTCGGCGTTAAACATAAATTTTGATTTCTTAAATTATAGGCAATAACTTTTAAATTGAGGTTTCCACTTCTATGTAAGAAAACTTTTAGGACCTTACATACTATATGCATAAATATATATATATATATATATATATATATATATATATATATATATATATATATATATATATATATATATATATATATATATATATATATAGGTATATATATATATATATATATATATATATATATATATATATATATATATATATATATATATATATATATATATATATATATATATATATATATATGGTGAAAAATACGTCAAATCACAAATTTGGTATATGGGACCGGAAGTCGTGTTTAAATTTTTTATTTTTTATGTTTTCAATTGGTAGTAATTTATGTTTTCAATTGGTAGTACATTTTGTAGCAAATGATTTTATGTTGTTGTTGTTGTTTAAACTAGAGGGTGTCAAATTTTGAGAAAAATGATAAACATGATGTTGTATTTATGGCTATAAAAGGAAAAATAAATATCCGATATTTATGATATAGGGCTCGTTTTAAAGGTAAGTTAATACATTAATAAAAAAATATTAAAATGGTTAGTTCTTTAATTTCTTCATTTTCAAATTTCCCGCCAAAATTTTATTTTTGAATTTTCTCAATGATCGTCCAATTTTTTTTGTTTTTTTTTTTTTTTTAAATTTTACGTCCATTAATTCTATTAAACATACTAAAAACTTGCGCTAGCAAAATTTTTCGTTTTCGTGCAAAACACGCTTAATGCTCCATTACTAACCTCGGTTTTTACCTACTTTCTACTAACCATGGGTGTTTTCCACCCATTACTTGATAGTCATTTATGGACCACAAAAATCACCAATTGTTGTTATTTTCGTTAATTTCATCAAGAATTCAGTATCATACAGAAAAAAACAGTTTAATTTAATAGCTCAACCATTTATTACAAAAATATATAAATAATTCAATATTTCATTTAAAAAAAACTTAAAAATGGCAAAGGTTCAGGAACATTTATCACAGACCTAGATTTTTATAACCACAGGTATGAAAGAGGCATTTTAAAAAAGCTGAAATGATTGAACAATTCGGTTGAACTGAACCGATTTACCATACGTTTTTCCCTCTCAAAATTGAAATTCATCAATGGATGCAGAGTTTTCTGGATCCGGTAAGCCTATTGGCTCATGGCACTCTGTGCAAAGTGTGATCGTATGACTTCCACAAATGAATTTGTCACACTGGTAACACTTTTTTTTGTTTTGCGGTCGCTTTTGTAAGAGCATACTTGGCACCGACTCTGTTTTTCAACTTTTGGTTTCTTCGACACAGGGGGTTGGTCGTTGGTATTTTTAGTTGCAAAAAACAGCTTATTTTCAAATTGTGGTTCAGTCTCTTGATTTTACTATGCCTGTCGATTTGTGCTTGGATTAGGCTCATTGCAAGATCTTTGATAAACAATGATCGTTTTTTGTACTCGGTCGGTCGACAATAATACGATGCGGGCATTTATGCTTGATACGTTCAACAGACAAAAGAATATTACAAGGGGCCAGCGACGTGCGTTTCTCGCAACATTGTAGGTAGCACATACCTGATCTGTAGTGTCAAACTCTCCTTTTGTTTTGTTATAGAAATGAATTATTTCTGGTAGCATTTTGGGCCCACTGATAATATTATTACCCGTATGTAGTAGAGAGAAGCAAGACACACTTGTTTTTTTTTGCGACATAAGATAAAATTGTAGTATTTTTTTGGTGGCCAAATGTTGTTGAATTTAATTCACGGCCTTTCGCAATTGTAAATAATTGAGGCAAAAACGTTTTATTTTTCCTTACTGTGCCGACTAGAGTAGTTCTCTTCTCCAACAAATCTTTGGCCAATGGATAGGTTGTGAACCAATTATCGGTTGTAATATTCCGGCCAGCAAATTGAAGATGTCGTGTAATTCTTTGAACTATTTGTTCAGGTTTATTGCATAAATTGTATAGTCCTGGTGGTTGTTGTCCGCAATACATTTCCAGTTTCGATGTATAAAATGTGGTTGCATCAACAGCGGAAAAGATTTTAAGCCCATATTTGGCTGGTTTATTAGGGATGTATTGTTTGAAGCTACACCGACCTCGAAAGCTTTCCAATTTTTCATCAACAGTGACATAGCATCCCACATTGTAATTTTCGTCGCAGTTTTTGTTGAAATGTTCAAACATTTCTCGTATAGGTGCTAATTTGTCAAGTTTCCGACGTTCTTCTCTAGTTTCCACATTATCAAATCTAATACTGCGCAGTAAAAATTGGTATCTTATGTAACTCATTGTGGCGTTGAATATTTCCAGTCCGGTACCGTCACTGGCCCATAGATCTCGAACGTAAACATGGGATGATTTGTGTAACCCACATAAGTACAATAAACCCAGCAAGCTATTTACTTCAATACTATCGGTAGTCCGCGCATGTTTAACATCTTTATACTTTGATTGATTTTTTCGATGAAAATGTTGGTGTTCTCAACAATAAGGTCTACACAGGAAAAGAACAGCTGCCAACTTCCTTGTGGTGTTTCAACGTTTTTAGATTTATCTGTCAAGCTTGATGTAACCATGAATATATTCTCCGATCTAGGTCTCCGTTGCACGAATGGGGTTTTCCGCCAAATCGATCCATCTTTCCCTTTAAAATTATTTATTAAATCGGAATCTGCATCAAGGTTTTCTTCATCAGAGTCTAATTCTTGCTCCGTTTCGGTATCATGCTCGCTACGTATTTCCACATCCTCATCATTTTCACTAACTTTGCCTCCAAAAGACTCTTCCTCACTATCTAGTTCTTCTAGAATTGCTCGAAGCCTTGCCTGTTTTTTTTCGTAACTGCACATTTTATATTATATTTATTATTCCCTAAAACATTAGATAGGGAATTATTTCAGCACGTAAAAAAATATATAAAAAAAAATTACCTGTTTAATAACTTGGGTCGAAATTACCCAAAAATGTATTTTTATAACAACTAACCTGGGTGTGAATTACCCGATCAGTTTCTAACATTGAAGTTGTGCATTCGTTGAATAACAAAACACTACTAAAGAATCAGCAAAACTAAGAGAAATATGTAAACATAAAATACATAGTGGTCTGAAGTTGGCAAGGATTGATTATCATAGGATTTTGCTGTAGTGAATTCAAATTAGGTGTATTCCACCCAGAGGTTAGTAATGGAGGGTTAAGTATGACGATTTACTCGTTTTTGGAATACAAAATCAAATTGTTATATGTTATTTTCAATTTGTAACTAATTTACGCTCGACCTGATAATGTAATTGTTTAAAATTATTTCTTCGATCTTTAGTATATTCTTACTTCTAATAGAAAATTAAAAAACAAAGAGGAAACAATTGGTAACAGTCCGTTCATAAACTACGTCAAGTTATTTTGGACCATTCTTAACTCCGTCTCTCTCACTCCTTCATCACAAGGCGTCACAAAACTGAATATGTGAGCAATGATTTAATCATTTCAGAACATGAAGTATGTGCTATATTAAAGAAATACGCCTCTAATGATATACCTGCAAATTATTGTATTATGTCATTATGTAATATCCCTTAACAGTAATTTCTTATAATTACATGACGTCATCTTTTATGAAATTCTCCCTGCCCCAGCCTAAACGTGACGACAATCAATACTCCTTCGCCAAACAAAGGCGTAACGTAGTTTAGCGATAGCCCATAAAGCTATTAGTAAAAAAATAAATTTTGGTATGAGTCATTTATTTTGTTAGTTCCAGCCTAAAAATGCGTCACAAAATATAACGTTCAGGTACATAAACCGTAACGTAATCTTTTGAAACAAAATGACGCATATTTAAAAATTTAATTATAAAATAAGGGGGCAGGAACTCAAAAATAAAATTTAGACGGGAAATTTGAAAATGAGGAAATTAAAGAACTAACCATTTTTATATTTTCTTATTAATCCGTATCAACTTACCTTTAAAACGAGCTCTATATAATAAATATCGGATATTTATTTTTCCTTTTATAGCCATAAACACAACAGTTTTGCCGCTTTTGTTGTTCTAAATCATCGAATCGCTTTTCTAAAACCGGTATTCCATCTAATAGAACTTAACTAGATAGACTTCATTTGTTCCGATAAGAGTGAGAATTTTTTTGATTGGTATCTTCCGAGATTTTGAGAGAGATAATATTCTGTTTAGAGCTGATTTTATCTCTTCATTATGACACACACTATCAACATTCAAAGTAGCAATATCCACAGCGTCAACAACAGAAGACCCATTATTTTTTGGAGAACCATTATTCGTTTTGGGACTATTTACAATATTAACATCTCCAATCGAAAGACGAGCAATTTTTTTTAACACTAACACAACTCTCACAAATCCAAACTTTTTTGTTTGTTGACATAAATTCCACCTCATTTGGATTCGATGTGGACCCAACGACAGCCGAAAATTGAAATGTACTAAATATGTACATTTTTTAAGAGAACGTCTTTCCAATTTATTTCTAACATTATAAATCATTACATTTTAGTGTAGGTATTATCCCAGTCAAATTAGATTTTCATTCTGTCAAATTAGATCTTCCTTTCTCACAAACATGTCGAGTGTCACTCCTTTTGACCAATTACGTGGTATACTATTAAATTCAGTATATCCCATAACTGCATTTTACAACTTTTTAACATGATCCGTGTGAAACTAGTAAAAGTTAAATTACGGAAAATATAGATTTAAAAATTAACCCCATTTTAAAGTGTTTGATCTCATTTTAAAGAATGATCCTAAATGGGGATGGGAGGAGTTTAGTCTATCCCGAGGATGGCGCTGTATACGTTGTAATTTTAAATGATCATGTCATATTCTACCTATTTTGGTTTAATTTGATCGAGCTATATATGTATTTATTACTAAGATGCTAGTGAACTTAATTTTGCAGACCTTCAATTCTCAAAGTTGGAAAACGAATTTTTTTCTAAAACAGTTTACCTAAAAGCAATTTATCTGAAAACATTTTTTCTAAAAATAATTAATCTATGCAAATATATGTAATTCATCTAATACAATTCATTTAAAGTAATTCACCGAAAACAATTTATCTACGAGCAATTTAATTAACAATTTAACAATTTTTGTGTCCTCACTAAATTTGGATAATGGTATATGTATTTTCATTTAGGCCGTGATTTACATTCTATAAAATTTTGGAGATAAAATTATCTGAAAACAGTTGAGATAAAACACTGAAAAATTATTATAGTAGGCGAAAAATAGGAAAATGAGTATTTCTAAAACAAAATCGATCTTAAAAATTGACTTTTGCCTTAACAATTGATTTACTTGGGAATTGGTCTGCAGCCTAAAATCTATAAAATAAATTTTCATTTGTTTGGCCTACATCGCTGCTTTTAATAGCTGCAATTTTCTTGTGGGAAAATGATACATCGAGCTAAAATAAAATAATTAAAAGTTAAAACAATTGATCTAAAATTAATTTGACTATGAACAAGCAGATGGAACCCGCTCGACTTCGTTTCGTTCCGCCTTGCACGTACGATGTGTCAAAACTTACGGAAAACCGATAACATTGTCTCAATGTCTCAAAAATATTTCTGCCAAATTTCGTATTGATGGTAATAAAATAAGTATTTAATTAAATTATGTACAGAAGTTGTTTTAATTTTCAATTATAACAAAATTGAAATGGACATGTGTCAGGGACAAATATAATAAAGAAAAAAAAAATTTGATTAGGCGTCCGGCTCGCTAGCTAGCTCGTAAAATTTTAATCGAACGGTTTAATAAATCAAATTTTATATGCGAACAACATGTTCATCAACTATTTGAAATCAAAGTGATTGACCGGTCTGACCCTAAGGAGATTATGAGGCTTCTTGATCACTATCAATCGCATCTCCGTTATCTAGAAGCACTGAAGAGACCGGTTAAGCAATGGGATGATTTGATAGTATACCTAATGGTTTCAAAACTGGATCCGGATACCAAGAACAGATGGAATGAGGCTGCACCTTCGACTAAACTTCCTACGAAAGATGATCTATGCTAGTTTCTCACTTCAAGAGCTCACCGATTAGAAAGTCAAACGTTCAAGATACATTCGCGTACTTCATCAAAACCGCATTTCAAATCCGCAATTCGTTTAGCCGCCACCTCACTTGTCGTCACCAATTATACCAAATTCCATTGTGTCTACTGCAATGCAAACGGTCACTCGATAGTTCGTTGCCACAAATTTTTAAAATAGCCGTTTGATCAACGTCACAAATTCGTAACAGAGTCGAAATTGTGTTAGAACTGCATTCACCCTGATCACATTACTTCTGCGTGTTCAGTGAAGTTCCGCTGCCGACACTGCGACTCGTATATATTATCATTCGCTTTTACACAATTCCGCTGCTGCACCATCTTCATCGCCAAATATAAGATAAGCCGCATCATATGTCGCGAACGCCAAACCCAACATCCAATCTAATACTCTCGCCGTATCATCATCGCTTGTTGCTGCCGAACCCAAACCCAAGACAGTATCCTAGTTTATGTATTTTATATTAATATATATTAATTTCTTCTCCATACATTAATCAAATATGATTTAAAAAATTCTAATTTTGATTTTAAACATTGTTAATCTGGGTGCGTAATAATTGTAAAAATATTTGGTGTATTATTTTGCCAATAAAGCTCTTAAACATCCATTCTCGTACATTTGCTTCACATTTGTTCCAATAAATTTTCCGTTCACAAATATTCTGGGCACTGTGCGTCCTCCTCCTGTAATTTCACCCAAAACATCTAGTAATTCATCCGCATCATCCCGTTGATTTAATTCAATTGATGTAAATTTCTGATTAAGTTTCTGGAATAGCTCTTTTGCCATTTTGCAATAGAGACAAGTAGTTGTCGAGAAAATAACCACTTTATCTGATGCGATGGTGTTTTTTACAAATTTTTCTGCAGGTCCCATGTTTTCCAATTTGATTCTCGGTGAATTTGCCAATAAAGCTCTTAAGCTTCCATTCTCGTACATTTGCTTCACATTTGTTCCAATAAATTTTCCGTTCACAAATATTCTGGGCACTGTGCGTCCTCCTCCTGTAATTTCACCCAAAACATCTAGTAATTCATCTGCATCATCCCGTTGATCTAATTCAATTGTTGTAAATTCCTGGTTAAGTTTCTTGAATTGCTCTTTTGCCATTTTGCAATAAGGACAAGTAGTTGTCGAGAAAATAACCACCTTATCTGATGCGATAGTGTTTTTTACAAATTTTTCTGCAGGTCCCATGTTTTCCAATTCGATTCTCGGTGAATTTGCCAATGAAGCTCTTAAACTTCCATTCTCGTACATTTCCTTCACATCTGTTCCTCCACCAATAAACTTTCCGTTCACAAATACTCTGGGCACTGTGCGTCCTCCTGTAATTTCACCCAAAACATCTAATAATTCATCCGCATCATCCCGTTGATTTAATTCAATTGTTTTAAATTTCTGATTAAGTTTCTGGAATTGCTCTTTCGCCATTTTGCAATAAGGACAAGTAGTTTTCGAGAAAATAACCACCTTGTCTGATGCGATAGCGTTTTTTACAAATTTTTCTGCAGGTCCCATGTTTTCCAATTCGATTCTTGGTGAATTTGCCAATAAAGCTTTTAAACTTCCATTTTCGTACATTTGCCTCACATTTTTTCCAATAAACTTTCCATTCACAAATATTCTGGGCACTGTGCGTCCTCCTCCTGTAATTTCACCCAAAACATCTAGTAATTCATCCGCATCATCCCGTTGATTTAATTCAATTGATGTAAATTTCTGATTAAGTTTCTGGAATATCTCTTTCGCCATTTTGCAATAGGGACAAGTAGTTGTCGAGAAAATAACCACCTTATCTGATGCGATAGTGTTTTTTACAAATTTTTCTGCAGGTCCCATGTTTTCCAATTCGATTCTTGGTGAATTTGCCAATAAAGCTCTTAAACTTCCATTCTCGTACATTTCCTTCACATCTGTTCCCCCACCAATAAACTTTCCGTTCACAAATACTCTGGGTACTGTGCGTCCTCCTCCTGTAATTTCACCCAAAACATCCAATAATTCATCCTTATCATCCCGTTGATTTAATTCAATTGCTGTAAATTTCTGATTAAGTTTCTGGAATTGCTCTTTCGCCATTTTGCAATAAGGACAAGTAGTTGTCGAGAAAATAACCACCTTGTCTGATGCGATGGCGTTTTTTACAAATTTTTCTGCAAGTCCCATGTTTTTCAATTCGATTCTTGGTGAATTTGCCAATAAAGCTTTTAAACTTCCATTCTCGTACATTTGCCTCACATTTTTTCCAATAAACTTTCCGTTCACAAATATTCTGGGCACTGTGCGTCCTCCTCCTGTAATTTCACCCAAGACATCTAATAATTCATCCGCATCATCCCGTTGATTTAATTCAATTGCTGTAAATTTCTGATTAAGTTTCTGGAATATCTCTTTCGCCATTTTGCAATAGGGACAAGTAGTTGTCGAGAAAATAACCACCTTATCTGATGCGATAGTGTTTTTTACAAATTTTGCTGCAGGTCCCATGTTTTCCAATTCGATTCTCGGTGAATTTGCCAATACAGCTTTTAAACTTCCATTCTCGTACATTTGCTTCACATTTGTTCCAATAAACTTTCCGTTCACAAATATTCTGGGCACTGTGCGTCCTCCTCCTGTAATTTGACCCAAAACATCTAGTAATTCATCCGCATCATGCCGTTGATTTAATTCAATTGATGTAAATTTCTGATTAAGTTTCTGGAATAGCTCTTTTGCCATTTTGCAATAGGGACAAGTAGTTGTCGAGAAAATAACCACCTTGTGTGATGCAATAGTGTCTTTTACTAATCTTTCTGCAGGTCCCATGTTTTCCAATTCGATTCTTGGTGGACAGGTCTGATTTGGTCGGGAATTTTCTGGGGCAAAACTTTGTTTGTCCTCGGCTGGATAATCAAATACTTGGTAAATTGTACCAGTTGGAACATGTTTTAAAGTCTTCAGTGGCGTATTCCTCGTAATCGGGATAGTATCCATAAAATTTAATAAATAGTCTCGATCAGTATCTGTATCAATCCTCTCCATGACACTTGGACGTCGTCCTATTACATCACTATACCGTGCGCGTCTCTCGTTGGGGACAGAATTCCCGCTTCTTCTTGATTGTGTTTGTCTTTTTTGAGCAGGGCATGCCATTTTGATAATTTTCTTTTTTTATGTTTCGTATGTAAAATTTAGATCTATGTAAAATTTAGAATCCTTTGAGGAAACAAAAATTAGGCCGAAATGAAAAATAAAACTATTGACAGTTTTATTTAAAAACAAACTATTCACTGCCTCCTAAGATATATACTCTAAGGATACTAATGCTGTGTTCCTCAGAAAACTTTTCAAACTATTTGGGAACAGCATTGGTCAAAGTCCTTGACCATTTGGGACATCTGTTATTGGGAGAGCACTGCTAGACTTCGGATCACAGCTAAATCTTATCACCAAGTCATTTGCATCTGTACTGAAGGTTCCTCATCATAGTAGCAGCATCAAAATTCATGGAATCGGGTCTAATGTCGTCGGAGCTTCGAACAGCTCAACACTCGCTTTGCAATCCAACATTACAAATTATTGTACCATGTTGGATGTGCAAATAATACCAAAAATCACCAGCAATCAACCAACCATTCCAATTGATAACATCAAGTCGTGGACAATTCCAGCAAACATTCCACTAGCAGATCCGGAATTTTTGGAGTTTCAAAACGTCGATTTATTGTTGGGTGCAGAAATTTATCAAGAATTGCTCTCTGTGACACAAATTTAGTTAGCTGATCATCTGCCTATGTTACAAAACACCGTATTGGGATGGATAGTTTCTGGAAAAATATCTTCTAATTCAGGGTCTGATTATGCTTGTCACGTGGCTATCAGAGATTCTGCCACACTGAACGATCAAATTAGGAAATTCTGGACTACTGAAAATCTACCTCATTCCGTTAAACAGATGTCTTTTGAGGAAGCTGAATGTGAGAAACATTTTGAACAATTTACCAAGCGCAACAAAGAAGGAAGATTTGTAGTGAAACTGCCATTTTCTTCGGATCCGACATCACTGGGCGACTCCAAATTTTAGGCTATCCGCAGATTCCAAAATTTGGGGAGGCGTTTACACAAATCACCAGATTTGCTAGACAGCTATTCAAAGTTCATTGATGAATATAAAGTATTGGGTCATATGGAATTAGCAGACCCAAAGGAGATAGCTTTGCCAAATTATTACTTCGCGCATCACTGTGTCGTGAAACCCGAAAGCTCTTCAACAAAATTACGGGTAGTCTTTGATGGTTCGGCTAAAACTTCGAACGGAAAATCACTCAATGCGATAATGATGGTGGGTCCTGTAGTACAAAGTGATCTGTTCTCGGTCCTAATTCGTTTTCGATCACACGCCAAAATGTATCGACAAATTCTAGTTCAAGAATTTTAAGTTTAAGAGTTTAATAAATTGCTTTAGACGTATTACTTTTAGATAAATTGGTTTTAGTTAAATTGATTTAGTTAATTTGTTTTAGACGCAATATTTTACATGAATTGTTTTTAGATGAATTGTTTTTAGACGAATTGATAAATTGTTTTGGACCAAAAGTCGGCAAGTCTTCAAATCTCCATATTTCATGTAGCCAACGAAGAGCAGCTTCAATAGATTTGTACAATTTGCATAGCCTAAATAATCTTTCGGATCTTGCTTTACCAATTTAGGCAGTTTTATACGGTTGTGTTCGTAAGAATATCCTAGCCAATTCTTTAATTGTATAAGTGTAATGAATAGGAATTTGGATACCTAAATAAGCCAAGGTATTTAATTTATTTGGAACTTACGAGTACCTCCAACCTTTTATCCATTAATGCCGCGCAAACAATAATTAAGTTTGCTTCTTGTATACCCATCTCAATTGAAAGACAGTGTGTCTATTTGGTTTCCATGGGTAGATAGATACCTTTATAATTCGTACTGGTTAGTTGAATATTTGTAATCAATGAAGCAGCTTCTCCGGTCAGCAATCCTTTTATATATTTAAACTTAAGGACATCAGATATGGGTGTTTTATGAACCGACACCTCATAGGGATCCTTGAATGTTTGAAATTGTGCAAAATCGCCCGAAAATGGTGGTATATTAATTTTGGGAAGTTTAATATCGTCTTTAAGGTTTTGATTGAAAGTTCTATTATGTAATTTTGCGACCAATTCCTTTTGATGCTCACTTAATTTACCGATGTAAAAATTTAACAGATCTAGATTTGTTCGATCGCATCATCGGTAATGGCATCATCAAGGTGAGAAAAACTGTTGAATATTTTTTTCAAGATGCTTAAGACGTACATAGTCGTTTAGGCCAACAACAGTAATTGAATCGTCCGCCATTGCTCCAAGCGAACCTTTCATTTTTTGTTAAAGCTTTTTCCCACCCACGCCGACGCACCAAGTCTGATAACTCCTCCGTCTTTTTTAACTGATTTTTGCCAGTTTAGTTTTCCTTTTAGTTAATCTTTTTAGTGTTTTATAAAGTTTATTTCACTTGATCATAGAAATAAAACACAGAAAACAAAATATTAACGTGACGCTTGCCCTACGTCTTCGGCTGTCCGAAATAAATGTTCGATTTTCGAAGTTTAATGTAGTGTCTATTATTATACCTGTAAATTTTGCGATAACCAGTTATTGTTATACATATACCGTTATTTTCAGCAAACCTTTGTCTAAGCCACTTAGTTCCTATTTATTTATTTTTAGCCTAACGTACCCGTAGCTGCCACGGCCAACGATGGAGAAACGCAACTTTCGTTCGATTTTCCATTATGAGTTCAAACTTGGAACTAATGCGAACTAATCCACCATATTCCCCAGACATATAACTAGACAGTGCCCCAGACAGTGCCGGCTCGAGATTTGTCAGCGCACTGCGCGAAATTTTGTGAGTGCAGTATTCATTTTTTTTAAACAAAGAAAGGAATACTGAAATTGGCTGAGATTTAGCAAAACGAGCCTACTAAATTTTTCGTGTTTAATCGCAGTTATGTCAACCTCTGTTATAGTTAATCGTGTTACGTGTTTTATAGTACAAAATGCCTATATCCCAAGTCCTATTACAGGGGTGGAGTTGGGAAGGAGTAGGACAGATAATTTCCCGAGTCCCCAGTACTAATTGCCCAAAATTTGATACCTTTGTTATACTCCATAGTTTTTAACGTATTATTAATATAGTTTTTGACTGACATCGGAGGGCAAATTCTCAATCGTCTGGCAAGCAGGCAATTTTCATATTGCGAACCAAACAAAATTTGGGGAAAAATTAAAATGAAATTAAAATTTGCTTGTTAAAATTGATCTAGTACTCATATTTCTCGTTTTACGATTTGCTATAGATTATCGAATATTTGCCTATCATCGAAAAATAAAGACCAATTTTCACGAAACTCTTTGTGTTGAAACTTTACCTAAATAATCAAAGCGAACTTCTGAGAAAAAATTGGTCGAACTATACGGATAAGTTTAAAGGGATCCAATATAATTCAATAAGCAGTATCGATCAACAATGGACATTCTCTAAAAGTCTAATACAGGTCATTTCAATGATGATGTCTATTTTTTGTTCAATAAATGTGTAAACAAGTAAAATGTGATCGATTTAGTTTAAAAATGTCATGTGATTCACCTTCTAAGTTTACAATCGAAGTAAATAAGACGGAATTTTTTTTTGAACAAACACTTTATCGATTAATATTCAAAGGACGCCTAATTTTAGAAAGAAGAAATATCAATTGGCCACCAGATTCGAGTTGTCATCATGTCTTTGGCCCTGATGAATTTGAGCCCAAATTATGTGGAAAGCTCTATTGGAAAACATTGCATACTATAATAAACGAAATTCTAGAATCATGAACCATAAGCGACGGTATTTGAATTTCTGTTGAAACAATTTCCGAGTTTAGGTGAAGAGATTAAAATAGATTTGAGGTAGGTATTGCAAATTTAGCTTAAACTCAATTATCCATAATTTTATAAATTTCTTCAAATTTATTAATTTATAGATAATTTTAAAATTTTACTTATTCACTTTATCCTTCCTTATTCACTTTATCCTTAAGTTGGTGTTAATGACTCTCTTATAAGTGAAAATGTTTACAACTGAAAAATTATTTTTATCGAGTTTATGGGGAAAGGTACCTAAAATATAGGGTTAAATGTCGTACGACGACTTATCGGTTAATCAATTATTTTTAAGGGTAATATTTCAACGTATCAAATATTATAGCAATAAAAAAGTAAATCCTCCCTTTTTGGTAATATTTGTGTGCTACTTCCGATTTTTTAAGAGCAAGAGTCTTAATTACCTTAGTAAATTTTGCTAAGCCTGTTTACTATAGTTATTTGAAATGATCAGTTAACCTATCGTGATCAAAGCCAAAATCAACAAATATTAAAGATTATTATTGTTTAATATATGCCATTTGGTGACGTACATACATTCGTTGTCAGAACATTAGGAACAACATTAACGTTAGTATTGTAAAATATTTGCAGCATTTAATTTAATTTTATAAAGTAAAAGCTGGTCAGAAAATTACGAATAATAAAGGAATAAAATAAATTATATTCGGCTTTTCAGTTAAGAGAATTCTTAAGGTCTTAGTGTTAGTCCTTTATTTTCAATCACTGCTTGGCAACTTCTTGTCATATAATTTATTAAGTCCTATAACATCATTCTACGCAGGTATAGACTACCAGCCTTCTCTAAGGGCCAACCATAGTGGTTGCATAATTTTCACATCATTTTCTTACGAGCCACATGTATCTTAACGTTCTTCCAAAGAGGATCAATTGGATTGAGGTCGCGGAGGATTGTGCTGGCCAAGTCAAAAGTTGGATATTTTTGTTGCCGAAAAACTGTTTTGCTGTTTTTAACAGGTTTGTTTAAGCTCACATTGTCTGGCATCTAGAGTCATTTTAGCGGTATATGGTATATTTTGAAATAGGGTACGTGACATTTTGGAGAATACCATTTACGTAAACAGGTTGGTTCATAATCTTTTATCCAATATATAGGTCCCCTACACTATTATACGAGGGACCAAAGGGTCAAAGCACAATACTACTTCCAGCAAATTTCACTATTTCTTTATTTGGAATACTGTAGGCAAAATGCTTTGTTTGTTAGCCTATTACGCACATACGATTTACCATCGTAACTAAATAAGTTATTTTTTGTTTCCTCGTTGCACAATATGTTTCTCCATTTTTTTTGTAGCCATTGTCACATTTCCAATCATCATGATCTTTCCAAATCGAATACTTTCCCTAACATTGTTTTTGCTTTACAGCGGTGCTATTCGGGCCGTTCTTTAAGCTTACCATGAAGATTACTCTCTATACCAGTCTGATACGAAATTTTCGCATACTAATTTCAAGATATAACTATTTCTTAACTTCAACAAATATTTTAAAAGTGTGCATCTTGATGATTTTTAACATCGGTCTACAAGCTATGTAAAAACACAGTTTTTTAGTACTCAGATCGTTCGGATTGATTAGATCCGAAATAAGAAATTCTGCGAAAGTCAACATTCTTGCACACAACCTAATTTGTGTTTGGTGCTAACAATACATTTGAGCTTAAAGTTTAGCGCCCTTAAAAATGTTGCGCCCTGCGCTACCGCACAGTTCACAAACACCTTGAGCCGGCGCTGCCTCCATAACCCAGGATTTCTACTCGACTGGGATTAACAAGTTTGTATCTCGTTGGTACTTACTTCGATTAAAAATGTTTATTATCAGCTAAGTTACGACCCTGCGATCGAATTCATGCATTTATTAAGGAATAGCATAACTTAGTGCCAATATTTTTACCATAATTGATTAAAAACTAAACTTTCAATTATTTATGTTCTGATGTTATATTTTTGATTCAGCACAGTGACATTTCCATACTGAGTAAAACAAATATTTTGCGTTTTAAAACGATTGAATAGGGCATATAAGCAAATTCCAGATATTTGCCGACTTGCGATTTGCGAATTGCTAAATTATCGAATATCTGCCCCAATATCATATTCGACAAAAAGAAAACCTAAACTGTAGAATTGTTATTATCCTTGTATGATCAGTTACAAATATCACTTTAGAGATCTACAAATTCAAATTCAGCTTTTAAATCGTTGTATTACCTTCTAATTAATTATTACACAAAAAGTGATTTCAAGACACAATCAGTATTCCAATATAAATAATATTTCCAATATAAATGGCATAACATATCCCTCTTATTACATAAATCACAAAAATCACGCCTAACAAAATTCGATGAATAATTAAATTTTACACCTAACAATTACAATTATGATTGATCGTAACGTTTTGAAGTGTGAAGGTACAATGGTAAATAGACCATTACGTTTT
The DNA here is from genome assembly GCA_958295665.1 of Tipula vernalis. NCBI lineage: Eukaryota > Metazoa > Arthropoda > Insecta > Diptera > Tipulidae > Tipula > Tipula vernalis. The sequence continues at coordinate 162,345,846 of OY282560.1, read as the reverse complement.
GCATTAGACATTGTGTCGCTATAGTTTATATTCTATTAAAACTATTTTGCTCTATTCACTTATTGTTTCTATTTTAGTTGTTTATAGACGATTAGTGTTTATAAATTATATGTAGATTGTTCTTAGTAAAATTGAGTAAGCAAGGTTGATTCTATTTAATGTTTTTTATATTACAAAGTTAATTATATATACTCGACACGAACTATATATATATATAGGTAAAAGCTTTATATTGTGCAAATTATTTATTTATCGAGTGGACAATTGAGATGGTCGGTTAGGGCTCAAATAATGAAAGTACAAATTCTTTTTGCCTAACACGTGGTCATATCTCGTAATGCAATATAAAATCAAGTAAAATATAAAAGTTAATTACCACAAATTGCTTGAAATAGAATTGCTACTATAAACTTGTAAATATGCTAATCAGCTTGTTCTTACTATATAAGCTACAAAATATAATATCTTAATTAATTATTTATTCTTTTAAAAATTAGTTTTTAATTATTACCCTGCCAATATTCGGAGGCATTTTTTTCAAGACACCTTCAGTTTTATTTTTTTTTTATATTTACGCGTAATTTTATTCATGAACAAAATTAAAATTACGGCTGCCTTTAGATTACAATATTGTTGTAATAAATGAATAAATCACTTCGATAATAATTTATAATTGCTTTATTTAGTTTAGGAATTTTTTAAAACGTATTCAATTTACCTATAATTAAGCTCTAATAAAATAATTCGCCTTTTCACTTAATATGATTATGGGTTTAAATAAGCAGGTGTTCCGGAAAATTCCATTGCGCTCACAGGGTTTTTGTGCGACTGTGTAAAAATGTAATCAGTCAGAATGTTTGCTATAAATATGACTTAAGCTCTAATATTTTACCACAACTTATGATCAATAAGTAATAACCATTACGGTCAACATTGTTTAAGAATATGCATTTCTTAATTCGTTATGTCAATCAAAATTAGCTAAATTTAGAATTAAAAGATTTTACATGTTCTTGTACATATAGTGGAGGACGACCAACATTTACACTGACTTTTATTCTACTTTAGAATCAACTAATGATTGTTTAGCGAGAAGTAAACATGCGCTTGTCGCTTCGTACTGTTTTCGAAATTCGGTTTCCGATTTATAACTCCATTCATTTCCTTCTTTAGTAATTTCCTCGTCCATTAAAGTTGCTACTATTATAATTTGGTTAAAGAGAAACGTATCATTCAGAACTATGTTTTCTTCTTTAAGGTAACTCATGATGTGTGAAAACATCTTTAGCGGACCCTGTTCAAGTTAGCGGAAAGTTTCCAGCCAAAAGTGAAAAGTCGATAATGCAGATTATGTTATTAACATTCCAGCCGAAAATAAATCAGCCTCTAGAGTGTTATGTCTGGAAATAAATTGCATTGATGTGATTTATCAATAGCTATCGCAGGAAAAAAATTCAGTTCAAGTTTCCCGTGGGAAATCTCGGAAAACTCGATTTTCCAAAAATTATTAGAAAATTTGTATAAAATCAGGTTCTAGAGTGTTATGTCTAAATAACACTCATAACATTCTAGAGGTTGATATTATTCATCCATTTCTTACTTTCGACTGGAAACTTTTTTGAATTTTCCGAAATTTCCCACGGGAAACTTGAACAGAATTTTTTCATTCGATAGCTATTGACAAATCACATAAAAACGATTCAACTTCTGATATATACTCTAGAGGCTGATTTTATTCCAATTTTGTATATTCTTCTGATTTTCCGATATTTTCTTCGAAGCAAAGTTTTACACGTAAAACTATTTACAAAATTTTTTATTTAAATCCATGTATCCTATTTACTTTCGGCTGATAACTACTAAATTTTTCATTTTCATCTGGAATGTTAATATCACAATCTGCATTATCGACCTTTTTTTACTTCCGGGTGGGATTGGGCAATCTGCATTACCATTTTTTAAACTTTCGGCTGGACTAACCCACTCTGAATTATCGACATTTCACTTTCGGCTGGCAACTATCTGCTAACTTTAACAGTATCTTTATCGGCAGGAGTAGCTAAAAGAAGTCTAAATTGTCTAAATTGTAAGAAAATCATGTTACGGAAACATCTGTGCCGAACAAATAATATTGCATGTCTGTCTACCAGAAGCACAAATTGAGATGGCAGCACAATTTTGTTCTTTTTTCACTTCTCTACAGATTACGAGTAAAAAAGAGTACCAAAAATGCGCTTTTCCATGATTTACGCCTATTTGAAAACTATTGTTAGTAGGACAAATGTCTGTTTTCCATCAGAGATGAATATCGAAAGGTCTCTTTCCCATAAAATAGCAGTAAGTGAACTTTTCCTAAATAGCTGTAAAAAATACAGTGCAGTGATGATTATACTATTAAAGTTAGCCGAAAGTTTTCAGCCGAAAGATATAAAATGTCGGTAATGCAGATAGTGTCTTGGCTATATCAGCCGAAAGTTACCAGCCGACATATTTCAGCCGAAACATATTTAAAATAAAATGAAAAAACAATAAAACAACCTAGAAACTGGTATTTTCGTGAAGTGAATTTACGGCTGAAAAAAGGCTCATTTTGGTTTGTCACTGTTTACCATAGGAATTAAACTTAAAATTTCATCAGAAAAGCTAAATATAAAATTGAAAAATTTGTATAAATTCAACCTTTAAAGTGTCATGTCTGGAAAGTATTTCAATTAGTGTGCCTTACCAACAGTCATCCCTTGAAAAATTATCAGGGCAAGTTTCATGTGGGGAGCACTAATTGAAATACTTTCCAGACATGACACTTTAAAGGTTGAATTTATACAAATTTTTCAATTTTATATGGGCTTTTCATTCAAACGAATTTTCCCGGGCTCCCCACATGAAACTTGCCCTGATAATTTTTCTAGGAATATTGTTGGCTAGGCACACTAATTGAAATACTTTCCAGACATGACACTTTAAAGGTTGAATTTATACAAATTTTTCAATTTTATATGGGCTTTTCATTCAAACGAATTTTCCCGGGCTCCCCACATGAAACTTGCCCTGATAATTTTTCTAGGAATAATTGCTGGGTAGGCACACTAACTGAAATACTTTTCAGACATGACACTTTAAAGGTTGAATTTATACAAATTTTTCAATTTTATATGGGCTTTTCATTCAAACGAATTTTCTTGGGCTCCCCACATGAAACTTGCCCTGATATGTGAGCATTAATAATAATTAATTTTTTAGATTATTTTGAATCGTAAAAATACTCGAATTAACACTAACTCATAATTTTTTTTTAATAATTCTTGGTTATGTTTTTGTTTGCTGTCAAGATGTATCCATAAAATTAGCTATAAAAAAACAATAACAAAATACTTTGTCTTTGTCTCTCTGATGGATTATTTATTTTTGTCTTCTTCCAACTTCAAGTCAGCTCAGTCAATATTTCATAGTGGAATTGGGGCTTTATTGACTGAACTGACTTCAAGTCGAAAGAAGACAAAAAAAAAGAAATGCATTGGAGTGACAAAGAAAAAGCGTGTTTTTTTATTTTTTTTATAGCACAAATATCTTGATAAATTTTGACAGCGACAGCAAAAAAAAAAAATAAAAAAAATAAATTTTTGGTTATCACTTGGAGTTTTAATTTGGCTTTTTCACCACCAATAAATTATTTAAAAAAAAAACGATTACTTTACTAAATTGCCAATAATAGTATTTAGCGATATTATCACAATTGATCCCAATTTATCACAATTTAACTGTATACAAACTTTATATTTTTGTATTATCACAGCTATTTTAGAAGCAACCACCAAAAAAAATTATGATAATTACCGTAAAAATAACAAACTTTTAATTAACTTAGTGTGCGGAAAAAAATTTGCGTTCGTACACAAAATTTGTGTGCATATATTAGTTGGATAACCATAAAATGACTTCGATTTTGATAATTTTTGACCATAATTATGGCGATCCACTAATACAAACACACATTTGATGTAAGTAAAATCTTGACTGACTTCGTTTTGTGTTTCTTTCACACAACCACCGATTTTATATTTTTATCTCCCTTTATTTTGACTGACAAACTTTTATTCGCAATGGAATTCAGGCTTTACACATTATCATTTTTTTTTTAGAGAATCAGGGTGTAAATAGAACATTAAAAATCACTTCTTGATACAACGCACGACAGATCATACGTAAACAATCAAGGCCTCTGTGGTTGCCACATACCTAAGCTTGGTACCTGGCTTTCAGAGATTTATTCGAGGCTTCGGTACATAAAAATAAAAATCTAAAACTATACACAAATTCCACTATCTCAAAGGGTTGTTGGTGGAAGAAGCCGCTGACCTCATCAAGTAAATGCAGTTAACAGGTGCAAACTATCCGATCGCTTGAGTGAAACTTGTAGATCGATGTGACAAGAAACGTTATATTGTGGCTGAGATGGTTCAAACAAGGCTGAAACAAGATCTATGAATAATACGTAAATTGAATAAGACAGATGCGGCCGATAATAACTTTCCAACCATTGAAGAGTTTCTCATATTTTTAAATTGACGGTATGATGCAATGGAAACCTGCCAAGCTGAAACCAATCAACCTAAAGTTCCTAAACAGTGTCGTAGTCAGCAAATCCTCAAATGTCACAACGTTGTCTAACACACACAAAAATTGATTGAAATGCAATGGTGATCATCCTTTGTATAGGTGCAAGGAATTTGAAGCATATTTGAAATAAGCATGTTTCAATTCTTTGTCCCGGTCACATATTAAAGAACGATATCCTTCTGCGCAAGTTTGTATCGAGAATTAATTTGGATAAACGGTACTTGGAAGAATTATATTGGATTCTAGTTCACAGGCAATCTTCATTCGAGAAAGCTTAGCTGCCAGACTTAAGTTGCGGCGGTCATATGGACGAATTTCAGTATCTGGGATTGCAACAAGCGAAATGGTCACACAGCGTGCCTTCAACTTTCGACTGTATTATGAATGAGCCAGGAAGTACTGTAAGACAATACCACCGAAATCCATCATTTTACGATTTAATCCACCTATCAAAATTGTGTGTTACGGATTACGGCTGTGAATAAAATATGCCGATTGACAATTATAACTGAAGGTCGTAAGATATTATCAACGGGAATAGTCGTTGTACAACAGCCGCTGATGGTCGATGCATGGTAACTTTACCGTTTTAAATCGGATGCACTATTGTCGTCAGGAAATTGCTACGGAGTGGCGTTTAAACGATTCTTGTCTATTAAGGGAAGTTTGTGGTGGAAAACGATTAAAGACGGAATTTTCAAAATTCGTACAAGAGTATCTGGGACATTGAAAGTTGGCTGAACAGAACAAAGATCAATAAAGGGAAGATTTAAGCAATACTAATTCCGACACCATGCAGTATTCAAAAACGATAATCGTACACAGAAAATTATATTGGTTTTTGATGGGTCTGTGAAGCCAACTGGTTCCGAAATCATTCTCAACGATTTATTATAAGTAAGACCAACTCTATGGTATAATCTACATTGTGGTCAACGTTGCTTTGGCTTTGAAAACATGCGGTACTAGTTGAAAATGGTAATGTACGGAACTTCAAGCGAAAAATCATTTTGGGTGATACGTTGACGACCTAATCACGGGGGCAATACCATTTGTGAAACGATTGCACTCAAAAATGAAATAACCGACGTTCTTAAAAATCGTGGCTTCAGGTTTAGAAAGGTGGACTCTTCTCACGTACGATTAACGGACGGTGATTGCCGAAACATTACAGAAAAGTATTCACAAAATTTTGGACGTCGTTTGGAAATTATCAAACGATTGATTTTCCTTTGACGTTTCTCTCAGCGTTAATGAAACTGTGACTAAATGAAGTTTTATTTCACAAGCTGCTCAGATCTATAATCCATTTGAGGTTTTTGGAACCTTTCTTGTCTCAAAGACTTTGGGCTTTCAATATTGAGTGGGATCAGGAAGTTTCTGTTGCGGTTGCAAAATCATGGATTGAAATCAGAAATCAACTGGCTTAACTGTCCAAACTAAACTTACCTCGCTTCTTATCTGATGGGCTAGAAGGTGTTACTAAATACGAAATCCATAGGTTTTCGGATGCGAGCGAGGATTCCTTTGCCGCCATAGTTTACTCCAGAGTTGTTAATACACAGGGACAGGTAACAAACAATACATTTTCTGACTGTGAAAAGTAAGGTGGCTCTAAGATGATCAATTTTCTTGGCTTGTATGCAAACCAAGAAGCAAAATCAATCAAATTGGTTTATTCATTGAATTATGAAGAGCATCACCCTATCAATGAGGTAACGAAACGGGAGTCCGGTTGGGACAAAATGCTCAGAGTCATCTCATACACATATCGGTGGTGCAACTGCAATAAGTTCAAGGGGTTGGATGCACTCCAACAAAATTGCCCAATACCAAAGAAGTCATCTATCATTACATTGACACCATTCATCGACAAGAATGGTTTAATTCGAGTTGGTCGGCGTATCAAACGATCTTCAGGAGGCTACAATCAGAAGCATTCCGTTACACCAATTCCATTTACATCCTGGACCGTCATTGTTGACTCATCAGACTAGACAGAGGTCTCTGCATAACGTGTGTGAAGTAAAAAACCGCAACTGTGAAACAATTGATGGGAAATTTTCATCATGGTCGACTCAACCCAGGAAGGCCGCTTAGTATTTTATCGAAGAGGGGGGGGGGGGAGGGGCTGGCTAAATTAATAAAGGGGTATGTTTGTGTTTTTATAGATAGAGTAATTAAAGGTGACCATTTAGAAGCAGTGTCCGACGTGACCACGAAAGCGTTTATCTGGTTGCACATCTTATATATAGTATGTACAAATAGATGATGGATCAAATTTTATTGGGGCATCGCGACGGCTCAAGGAAGTGTATGACCTAATCTGTTCGAGGGAACACCAGAAGGAAGTGCTTGACTTTTATAAAGCGAAATAAAATTCACTTTCACTACTAAGTTATAGGGATTAAAAAATATTCTGGAGAAGGCTGGTTTAATTTTAGAATTAGAATGGAAGTTTTCATTTTACAGAATGTTTCAAAACTCGATCATTCTCTTTTAAAAATTCTGAAAAAGCACCATTTAATTTTAAACCACTCCGGAAAAAAGAGATTTCCATTCTAATTTTAAAATTAAATCACCCTCCCTAAGTGATTTTAATAATTAGGGCGTCATTTCTCAAAAATGTTGTCTCTTATTAACGTCTTAATTCGAATTAAGTTTAATAACATTCTAATTTTATGAATTTACGAATTCTAAAAAAATCTATCTCAAAATTTGAGTTTGGATGCAAACAATTTACTTTGAAATTTTAGAACCAAAACAAGTTGCAAGTACCAAATTCTTAAGAATCCAGTAAGTATTTGTAAATATTTATTTTATATTTTAAAATTATTTAATATTTTGAATATTTTGTGCAGTGTATTAAAAATTTTCAAAATTGGCAAATTTTGGAAATTATCACATATAAAAACATTTAAAATTTGAAATATAATATAATTTTACAAAAATGTTCTTGAATTTTTATGAAAAGCTAAAAAAACTTACCAAATTTAAAATTAAATTTTACTTTTAGAATTTAATAATTAAAATATTATAATTAAAAGAAAATTGGTTAAAATTCCAATTCTTCAATCAAATTTTACAACTCTGCTTTCTTTTCTCTCATTTCAATAGCAAGTACCAAACAAATTCTTAAGTATGCTGGTAAATTTTGAACAATTTAGAAATAAATATTTATTTTATATTTTGAAAATTTTGTAGATTAAAAATTTTCAGAATTTTGGAAATTATCAAATACAAAAACATTTAAAGTTTTAACAGTCCAAAAAATAATTATTTATGCGAAATTCACAAAAACCGTTTAAAGTCACTTAGGCGACTTTTGCTTTTAAGTACGGATAAACTTTTGATTTAGACTAAAATTTTAATAATTCTGCTTAAAATTCGAAAAGAAAACCAAAATCCGTTAACAATTGTAACGGCCAGGTTTGGTGCAGTGATTCAATTAACGGTAAAATTCTTTCTTTTTTACCAATTGAAATGGTAAGGAAGCATGGGATGAAGATGGTGTGCAGATTCCTATAATCATCATATAATTAAATTCTATTTAGCGGCCTCAAGCTTATTCTAGTGTATGATATTATGCTTCACGGGTGCCTTATAATAAGGTGGAGCTGTAGGCTTAATTTCGAAAACAGTTTAAAAAATTAAGTAACTAAGTAACAGAAAATTATTAATAAGACAATTATTATCTTGATGTTCTAATGCCTGTCACAATACGATTTAAAGAAGACGATTAAATTTGATTCTAGAAATATCCATAAGCGGTGATGGCAAAAATATTTAATTTAAGCATATACATAAACTCGAAGTGAAACTCACTAGCTGAATGTTGTTTTTATCAATCAGTCACTCAATATTAAACTATAAAATCAGGTAATCGATCTATAGGAGGAGAAATTAAATCAGATATTGTCACTTCTGAACAAAAGATACAGAACAAAACTTAATTAAGTCTGTTTGACTAAATTTAAGATGAACCGGTTCCGCAACCAAAATTTCTTTCAAAATTAAATAAAAAAAATTGTCGAATTAATGATTACTATATTATGTATAAAAATCATAAAAACGGCATTTCTTTTATTATTCAATTTTGCTGAATTCGTAACGAATCATAAAAATCGAAGGTTTCGCACTAAAACCATAAGATTTGACATTGTTCAAGGTAAATATTTCATTCCATAAACTTTTAAATAACTCGCACTATTGAATTTAATTTCTACACTTGAGATAATTTTAAGACCTTCATATGCAAATGATACATTTTTATCGTATCTCCTTCGCGCGCTCACTTACAAACATACACACATAATGGTATGTTTTTTGTTTAGCTATTTTTCTACAGCTATTAGCTACATAGAATAATGAAACCTTGCTCAATGAATCATGCCAAATAAATAATAGATTTTCAAATCTAATTTTTTTTATGTCAATAAAAATTTCAATTTCTATAGATCTAAGTAAAATACATAAAAACTGTTTAAATTTGGTGCTAATATTGAAATTATATTGTAACCGCTAACTAATCTAATTTCACGTATTATTTGATTTAGAAAATTGATATTTTTGTCTATCAATGCAAAGGTAGAATTTTAAATTTTTGTGTTTCCGTGAAAGAAGGAAATACAGTATACAGGAATTACAAGCAGTTTTTTATTATTTAGAGAATCATAATTTTTTTGTTTTTAATTATCTATGATTTGAACTTAATTTTAATTCCTGTATATATGATCAGGACGTCTATATTAAATGCGCTAATGAAATTATATTTCGAAATTCAAATTAGCTTGGTACCCGAACGAAAGAATTTTCTCCAATACACCAATTTTCTGAAGTTAATGTTTGAGGAGGGAAGAGTCCAACAGAAGTGAAACTTAAAGTGGTATATCACCCTGCACTCCGATTCGAGTCAGCAATATCGAGTAGAGTGCTTGCATAAACCAGATACAAAATAAACACTAAATACTCATTTCCTCAAATGTACAAGATCGTGGTGAAAGTATAACCAATTAAATAGTCAATTACCAAATAATCAAGAAGTATCTATGTTTTTAGCTTGTAACGTTAGAATCATTTTTGCTAGATACTGGAGCAGATATTAGCCTAGTTAAAAAGAGCTTTACTAGTAATGATAGCTTATGATGGCAAAGTATTACGCGACATATGATAGGGATCAGAAATGAAATTATTAGTACATTAGCAGCTTGTAAGGCGAAAATTTATTTATCTAACTCAAATGTCTTACAGCATACATTACATATTATATTATATTACATATCCAATAATTTTCCAATATCGGGAGCCGAAATTCTCGGAAAAGACTTTCTCAACGATAATCAATATCAATGCACCATTCATTTTTCAAAAAATATTTTAGAAATTCCTAATAAATATGAAGTAATCGTGCTTGATTTATGCCCAATCATTAAAAAAATGGTTATTGCACCGACATAAATAAAACACTAATAGAAATCACCAATATCGAACTTTCTACTGAACCCTTAAAAAATTGTATATTATGTCAAATTAATTCTTGGTCAAACGAAATAGAAAATAAACTTTCAAATCTTCAAGATATCTTGAACTTAAATCACCTTAATGCTGAGGAACAATTCACAATACTAAACTACTCGTAAAACACTTCCGATAAACAGAAAACAGTATCGGTTACCTGAAGCTACTAAATTGAATTAAATTGAACCTAGCGAAAGTCATTACAATTTTCCACTGTAAATTGTTCCAAAAATTCATCTGACGGGATAAAAAAATTATCAAAAAATTGCGAATCGTAACTGATTAGAGGAAGCTGCACGATATAACGACTCTTCCAAACATATCCAAAATATTGGATCAATTAGGAAATTCGACGCATTTTAGCACAATAGATTTAGAACAAGGTTACCATTAAGCTCCAGTTCAATCAGAGGCTAAATACAAAACCGCGTTCAGCACCACCACAGGTCATTATCGTTTTCATGATGAATGATTTTAGTTTTGTTTATCAGAATATAAGAAGCATGAGGAGGAATTCGGATAGGCTGCTGTCTTACATTGAGTCTGTATGCGTGAAGCCGTTATTGATTGGTTTGTCTGAAACCTGGATCTTTAATGATGAAATTGAGAACTACGATCTACATGATTATAACCTGTTTGCTAAATGTAATGAGGGATATAGGTCTGGTGGTGTTGCAATTTACGCTAGTAAAATGTTGAGCTGTAAGCAGTTTAACCTTGACTTTAGGTCTTTTGATGGTGTTGGTATAACTTTTCCTTGGTGTTCGAAAATATTATGTGCTGTATGTGTTTACAGACTGCATGCTGCTAACATTCCAGATTTCATTGAAGATTTCACTAAGCTTCTGCAAAACTTGCCCTATTCTAACCTTTTAATTATGGGAGATTTTAATATGGATTTTGTGCGGAAAACTGCGCATGTTGAGAATCTTTTAGTTATTTCGTCTAGTTTTGGTCTGGAGATTTTAGTGGATGAACCTACAAGAATTTTTAAAACATCTGCGACCTGTATCGACAATATCTTTTTTAGGTTTGACCACAGATATTTCCAAAATATTTCATACAAGGTGCATAATTTGGGCATCTCAGACCACTGTCTAATTGATGCTAAATTCATCGGACTGGCTATACAGAGCTCGAATAAAGGACATCTTAAGACTAATGCGAGGCAGATATCTCGTATAGATTATGAGTGTTTAAAAGAATTGCTGTTAAATGAACATTGGATCAATGTCTATAATGTGTCTAATGCGTCATTAGCTTATGATAATTTCATAAATATTTTTAGTGGTCATCTTGCTAACTGTACTATTTATTTATTTATTTATTTATTTACTAGTTACAAAACAATTTAGTTAGTACACCAATCCCACTTACACAATCCACTTTGAGCTTTAAGCTCATTTATAGCAGATTGTGCAAGATGAGGTATGAGTATCTTTATTGTAAAAGATCTAACAGCGTTATCCTGAGAATTCAGCCAAGACTAGATTTTTGGATCTACGACATCATTTGCAGGATACCTTTTTCCACGACTTTTGAAACACTCGAAACGGCACTTCAGTGATCCACGGCTGACGCATGTTCCCATTTTACATCTAATCCTCCTGCCAGTGTTATCAAATCACCACCTTCACGTCGCCATGTTATTGTTGGCTGTGGTGATCCTGTTGCAGCACATTTTAATGTTACATTACTACCTTCCCGTACCACCATATCGGTACTCGTGGGATAATCTAAAATATCGGGTGGAACAACAACGTCTAGATAACCCATTTGGCTTTTCATTGGGTCCGTATTAATTTGACACATGTACCATCCACGATCTGTCTCTTTAATATCCTTTATCCTTAGCAGCCAAGTATTTTTTTTCCGAATACTGTATGCTAACCCTATGATTTTTGGTTATTACATGATTTTGTATTGTTAATATCGTCTGTGTGTCTACACGCAACCATGCTACTAGTCCAAATCGCGTTCTTTTTGGGGTAATCAAACCTTTCATGTCTTGGATTTTGTTTCGGCAACTCATAACTCACTCTCACATATTTCACAATTTACCAATCAACAATAAATTGTTAAATTAACAATAAAATAATAAGTTTTAATAAAAAATAAATTCTTAAAGAAAATTTAATAAAAAATTTAAAAAAAAAAACACAACCGTTTGACTCGAAAGTCATGGCTAATAATGACCACTCAATAAAACAGCCAAGCTTAAGCCATGGATGTCTGATAATTTGTTGGGAGCCATTCGTAAAAGAAATAGAATATGTCACCTAGCAAAAAAGTTTCCTAACAATAAAAGGCTAGCTAACTACAGCCGCAAACTGTGTGATATGGTAAATCTCAAAATAGAACAGACCAAAAAACACTTCTACACAAAACAGTTTGAAAAAAATGGTAATGATGCTCGTAAAAACTGGCGAACTGTGAATAATATAATTGGTGAGCATCATGGTAACGCTGAAATCAGAGAAATTAATAGTCATAATAATGTGACCATTTCGGATTCTGCGGCTATTGCTAATGAATTTAATAATTTCTTTGTAAGTATAGGGAACTCCAATAGTTCGACAGTGATGGATGAGTTGGAAAGAAATCGAATAGTTACTGAGAGTTATGATGTTATGAATAGTTGTTATTTTTCACCTGTTTCTCCAGGGGAACTGTATAATATTATTAACTCCCTAAAAAATAAATCGTCTCCTGGGATTGATGGAATTCCAAATAGTGTTGTTAAAACAATGGCTTGCTTCCTTGTGGATGTCTTGTCTTTTCTCTTTAACTTAAGTGTTGAAACAGGAGTTTTTCCTGGAACCTTGAAAAGAGCTGTTGTTGTCCCCATATTTAAGAAAAATGATAAAACTTGTGCAAATAACTACCGACCAATATCACTTCTTTCAATCTTCTCTAAAATTTTTGAAAAGGCTATGAAGAACAGGATTGTTGATTTTTTGGATCAAAACGAATTTCTCTCTCCGAAACAATTTGGATTTCGTAACAATAAAAATACTGAACAAGCGATTTTAGAATTTCTGGAACAGATAAGTGGCAGCATTGATCGAGGACTTAAGGCTTCAGCAATGTTTGTTGACCTAACCAAAGCCTTTGATAGAGTTGATCATACAATTCTTCGGTTAAAACTAAATCGTTGCGGTTTTCGTGGAATGTTACACAAGTGGCTTTCTGATTATCTAAGTGACCGAACTCAAGTTGTCCGCGTCAACAATATTTTGAGTAAGGAGCGTTATATTAGGGTTGGAGTTCCTCAAGGTTCAGTGTTGGGGCCGCTACTCTTTCTTGTTTACATAAATGGAATCTTCAACCAGAATTTTTCTGGTACCCTCACTGCGTATGCGGATGATCTTTAATTTGTTTATGCTGGCCTCAACCATCATGCGAACCTTACTATTATTGACAAGGATTTGGCTATGTTAGCGATTTGGTTGGGAGCCCATAATTTGATTTTGAGCGACAAGACAAAAGTTATGCATTTCAGGGAATGCCAGAGATCCCAAACACCGATTATCTATCACGCATTTGGCTGTAATAACAGTCCAATTTGTATCCCTAATGGTTGCTTCACCATAAGCTCGGTATGTGAAATTAGATATTTTGGAGTTATGATTGATAGTAACCTAAACTGGAAGGCCCACATTGAAGGCCTTAAGTCGAGAATTCTTTTGGTTTCCAGGTAAATGTATGTTTTACGATTATAATGTCCGTTATATCTTCTGAAATTGGTCTATTTTGCCCTAGTTGATTCTATCCTCCTGTATGGTTTAGCATGTTGGGGTGGTGCTTGTAAAACTCTTTTACATCCTCTGTACGTTCGACAGAAGCATGTTTTGCGGCTAATGACGTTTAAATCATTGCAGACACCATCATGGCCTATATTTCAGGAGCTGGATATAATGCCTTTACAACACATGTATGTTTTCAAGGTCTTAAAGCTTTTTTACATCATCAGCGGGAACAACTTTGTCAACTATTCAGTTTATAATCTTCGTTTAAATTTTAAATTTATAAAGTTAGTCCCCAATGTTAATTTAGAGTTTCGTAAACGTTACTTCAGTGTGGCTTCAGCAATAATCTTTAACAACTTACCATTGGAAATTCGAGTGTGCAGCAGCTTCTCCGCTTTCTCCAAAGCTCTCAAAAATTGGTTGAAACTGAACAAAGCAATTGAGCATCTATTTTTTGTATTATTATAGTTTTGTCTGTTATTTTATTTGTATTACTTTTACTTTTGAAATTTTTTAAATTTTGTAAATTATTATTGTGTTAACTTTGACTTTTTTGTTAAATTTTTTGTAATATTATTAGAGAGAACCATTGTACCTGACACACGTTTCTTTGAAACTAAAGGTGCAATTATCTTACCAATTACTTATTATTTATTGTAACTTTGTTTTAAACGTTTTAATAAAATTGGTAATGAAAAAAAAAAAAAAAATAAAAAAAAAAAAAAAAAAAATTTCAATACGATGCCCTTTGGCTTAAAGGGTGCGCCTGCAACCTTTCAAAGCCTGATGAATGCAGTGCTGATGGGATTGTATGGTTTAGAATGGTTTGTGTGCTTAGACGTAATTGTTGCATACGGTCATAACTTACAAAATCATTTAAATAAATTAAAATCCATCTTTGACCCAAATAAACTAACTGCCATAAAACATTATTCAGTTCCACCTAATGCTAAAGCGGTTAAATCATTTTTAGGTTTAGCTAGACATTACCATCGTTTTATATCGCAGTTTTCATCCATTGCACAACCGATAACCAATTTACTAAAAAAGAACAAACCATTTATTTGGAATGAGTTCTGTGACGAATCCTTTCGCAAACTGAAATCCTGTCTTATAAAACCTCCAATATAACAATATTCGGATTTCTCGAAAAAATTTACAATAACGTGTGATGCAAGTGATTTAGCTATTGGAGCCGTCTTGGCTCAATCGAATTAATCCACCGAGCAGAATGTTAAATTGTGCTGAAAGGAAATATGCACCCATAGAGAAAGAGTTTTGAGCCGTTGTTTGGTCTATCGATCATTTCCAACCATATATTTATGGAAGGAATATTCCATGGCTGTGTAAAATTAGTAACCCATCATCGAGGCTTATGACATGGAAATTACGTTTAGATATGAGTACGATTATGAGATAATGTATAAACCTGGGAAGGATAATACCAACGCAGATGAACCAAATCCTTAAATCCATCTTGTAATCCATCAACAATACTTGGCGATTCAAATTCTCAACCTCAACATCAATGTTAACATTCAAAGTTGAAATTCTCAACCTCAAAATCAATCTAATATTCAAAACTCAAATTGTAAACCTCAAAATCAATCAAATATCCAAAATATAAATTCTCAAATTGAAAACCAATCCAATATCCAAGACAAAATTATAAATTTAAGCGATCCGGAAATAATACAGTATACGATTACCGAATTCCATGCTAGTCCTTTGGGATGATATCAAGGTTTATATAGTAAATGCAAACGTCCCCGTTCAATCTATTATTTTCCGAACATGTATCGTACCGTAGAGAAATACATTAAAAACTGTAAGGACAACTTCAAGGAAACCTTTTCAAAAGTTTTTTTTCGGCATCGTCGGTCCACTTACGTTCAGTTACAGAAACAACAAATATATATTGATACTGCAAGATAACCTGACGCAATTTTCAACAGCAATGAGGTATGGGATCATGAAGCGGCAATTTATTTCTATTTTCGTTATACACCTTATTCTATCTTATCCGACCAAGGCTCAAACTTTATGAGCAACATATATTATCTGCAAAGCAATGGAGCCCTTGAACGAAATAACGGAAACAAGTGTCTCGTTATACTTCCACCTGGTAGGTGCGACTTTTGGCAATCGTTTTGCAACGAGTTTATCAAGGGCTGCCATTCGTTTTGAAGAATGACTAAAAAACAAACGATCGCCGATAAGTCTCCGAAGAAAGATTGGTACGCTTTGATTTTTTTACTTGAATGTGTGAAAATAATATTCAATTTATGCGCAAAACAATAAATAAAATTAGCGTTCGGAATTGATTGTCTCACTTTTGCTTGTAAACCATTGATTTCATTTGCCATTACAGGCGCCCGTCATAGCTTTGGCTGATTATTTTCGAATTTAATTTGTTGATATTTATAAAATTTAAAACTTATTCAGCTAAATCGGAAGCTGCTCGGGCAAACGTCAACAAATGAAACGAATCGCTCAAAAATATTGCCATTTTTATCGATTAACCTTAAAACCGTACAAAGTTGTGACTTGGTCGCAATATCGGTAGACTCATCCAATATTATCGATACGTAACTGGTTTTTTCTACTTCCATAAAAATATATTTCTTTATAACTGTTGACACTGACGATATCAAATCATTTTGTTTGTCGGGTGATATCCCTTTAAATATCGTAGCACTGTCTAAATGTGATTTTAGAGACGCGTTGTGCTCGCTTAATAAATTGACTAATTCGATGTAGTTTCCCTTATTCAAAGAAGTTTCCGCCTCATTGTGCCCTCGGAAAACTAGCTCCTGCATGCCTAAAAAACAAACCACGTCTATTAAATTTTTTAAAAGTTCTCTATTATGTTTAACTTTTGCATTGTGTTGTTGAAATGAAAATTTTCGTGATGCATCTAGAGAATTTTCTATTCGACTTTGACTCCTAAACTTTTTAAATTCTAAAATAGAACAAAGATGGGAATTCGATTGTGTTCCGTGTCGCTTAATGGCCTTGCTTAAATTATGTAAATCGGAAAAGCTTCGCCTATTCCATACAGTATATTATTTGTTGAATAACAAACACGGCCAGCAATAAAGTTTGGACGTTGGGACGCAACCAGTTAACCATTATGTTGTTTTATAAAACTCTGGTAAAAAATATCGTTTAAAATTTTTAATTTGAGTTACTATATTTAATTACGGTGTTGGTTTTCCATTATGTATAAGTTTGAGCTTTTCTTCAAATGACCTCGAAAAAACGATCTTTCAAATAAACTCTCAATTACGCACGAACATACCTACAACTTCTAATTATTGGTTTGCCTGTTGCATTATGGTAAAACACGACAGATATCCAATAAATGGCAAAAATCACACGAATTTACAAAAATTTATATTTCTTTAACCAAGAACCTCAATTCATAAACTTTTAAATACAATATTATGGCAAATATAATATGTTTCAATTCTAAATTGCGAACAAATGGCTTGCAAAAATTTTGATAAACTTTACATTTATGGCCAAAATCCAAATTAAAAAAAACACCACCACTTCCACACGATTTAAATGAATTACTTTGACTATTCTAAATACATGACTTACACCAAAACGAGACAGAGCATTGGTAGCTATATGTAGATTGAAAGAAATTAGTATTTACATCGCTCAAAACCAAAGCAAATGCACCGGTGAATCCCCGTCGGGTCGCCATATAAAAAAACTACTTAAAACAAATATTCTTATTTCATATTCAAAACAGGGCCCTATTCTCGAATTCCACATCCATTTTCCACATGTGGACATCTGTCAAAATTCATAAAAATAGATTTTATTCGATACTAAGGGAATATTTCCGAATGGGTACAAGCAGGTGGAAAAATTCTCCATTTAGGAAAATGTCCATGACCCATGTGTTTTTTATACGAATTACAATTTCCGAACGTTTTGATGAATTTTGACAGATGTCCGCATGTGCAAAATGGACATGGAATTCGAGAATAGGGCCCCAGATAACATAAAAATCACTAACACACTGACGCAAGGCAGATACCTTTTTTTTAAGGACGTGGCTATCCGGACAGATAGTACGTGTAAGAGTACTTGGAGTACGTGTAAGAGTACGTCGAGTACGTGTAAGAGTACGTTGAGTACGTCCAAGAGTACGTAGAGTATGTCTAAGAGTACGTCGAGTATGTCTAAGAGTACGTCGAGTATGTCTAAGAGTACGGATAGTATCTCGTAAAAGTATATACATATAGCTGAATAGTTTTTATAGAAACTATAGTTGAATAGTTTTATACAAAGTCGATGGTGGGGAGGGGGGTGGGGGATTAGGTTTACAAATTCTTATAGCATTTCTAAGAGGAGGAAGTGTATTTCCATTTCGGCTAAAGTTTACTTTACGTATACATCGGGAAAATCAGGTAAGGAGTAGGTATATATTTTGGAAATTTTTGAATGTAGGATTGTGCATCTATAGTTTTTAGGAGGGGGAAGCCAAATTTCACTGGAAAATTACCTCATTTTTCGGGAAAATTTTCACTTTTTAGTTGAAAAAGTTCTGTATTATTTTACTCAATATATGTAAAAATGTGCAATTTTTATAAAAATGTTGATATTAGGACTGTATCTTAACAATTCTTCGACAGTGCAATTTTTCCATGAAAATTCTGAATTTTTTTTTTGTTTTGTTTTTTTGTTTCTATCTCTGCAATCTTTTCTGGGGCTCAAGGCACTCCCAACTCTTTCGCAGTGCGCTTTTTACGTCCTACCTTATGCAGTAGCCAAATCGAGGACGTACGGCTATAGACCCGTTTACGTTTATACCACCTGCACATTGCATTGCTTCATGCCAACCTATAGTGCTGACATGAAAGTGGAATGAATTCTGAAATTTTTCCACTTTTTTTTTTACTTAGTTAGTTAGTTTCAAATTTAATAATAAAATTTGAAACAGGAAGAATAAGCGGGGGGCGGGGGTTTGGGGGCGGCAGCCCCCCTCCTCTAAGGTATACAATGAATTAAAATTATGTTAAAAAAATTGTTATATTTACAAAAGTGGCTTTCTTTAACATTTGTGGTACTATCAGAAGAAGCGATAAGGGCAAAAAACTCTTTGATATGTGTCTGCAAGGTTGACGAAGCAATTATAATTAACAAAAATAAAAAATTATTTTGTTAAATTATATTTGTTAATTATAACATCTTACCTTATTGTGAAAAAAAATAAAATAAAAAAGTGGAAATTTTCCCGGAAAATGATGTAGTTTTCCGGGGAAATTTGGCTTCCCCCTCCTAAAAACTACAGATGCACAATACTACATTCAAAAAATTTCAAATTATATACAGTCATACCTCGTACAACGTCCCCCCTCATAACGTCGTTTCGCTGTAACGTCGTTAGTAAAATGCGAACAAACCTCGCTCTATCGCCGCTGTGTTTCGTTGTAACGTCGTTTTTATTTGTTCATAAATGGAAAAATTAAAAAATAAGCAAAGCAAAGAACACAGAAAAAAGGCAAAAAACATAAAAAACAAAAAACAATAAAATTTTCTCGTCTATTCGTCTACATACATACAAAATAGAATTCCTTTGCCCCTTATAACGTTGTTTCGCCTAACGTCGCGATTTCTCGGAACCAATTAACAACGTTAGGCGAGGTATGACTGTACTCCTAACCTGATTTTCCCGATGTATACGTAAAGTAAACTTGAGCCGAAATGGAAATACACTTTTTCTTCTTAGAAATGCTATAAGAATTGTTAAACATAATCGCCCCCCTCCCCCCCCCAATCCGACTTTGTATAAAAACTATTCAATTATAGTTTCTATAAAAACTATTCAGCTATATATACTTTTACGAGATACTATCCGTACTCTTAGACATACTCAACGTACTCTTAGACATACTCGACGTACCCTTAGACGTACTCAACGTACTCTTACACATACTCGACGTACTCTCACACGTACTCCACGTACTCTTACACGTATTAGCTGTCCGGATAGCCACGTCCTTTATATACACACATTTGAGTTTGCTTTGACTATGAAACACAAAACTAATAATGGTTCCCGCATGAATGCATTTTACACAAGCATTCCACAATTTTTGTTTTTTCTTCCACATTCCATCACATAAAATAGAACTGATACTGTAACCATCTCATTCTACTTTGTGTACTATTTATGTAAATAATCTTTCATTTCGTTTTTTCTGATATATGTATTTGTGTTAGGGAACCATCAACTTTTTGTTGAACGTAAGGTGACCAAAAAAAATTGGAAAATAGAAGATAATGCAGATGAAGGTGATTTTATTCAGTGTAATTTTTCATAGAAAAATTATCAAATATTATTTTAGTTCCTTTGAGAAATTTTATTTTATTTCAGGCTTTATTTTAAAAAGAATAGTGTATGCTCGGAATGCAAACAACTGCCGCTCGGAATAAATTCCGACCTTCTAATTTTTATGCTTATTTACTTTTGTTTTTGTTTTGAGATAATTTTTTTTAAGTTCATTGGCCTATCAAACCAAGATTTTAAAATCGAATCGACAGAAGCAGTTTCCAAAAGACCCTTTCTGAATAGGATAAGTTAAATATACACAATATATCCCGCAATGAAACATAAATAAATCAAAATGTTTACAACTATAAATTAGGTGCCACAATCCAAAATTTTGTACAATAATTTGATTCCAACTGGACTATTAACAATGCCAATTAGAATGTGGATTTGTCACTTATGTATATATATAAAATTTAACGTATGTAAGTTAGGTATTAAATTATTTAATAGACTAATCTAATTTTAGGTAAAAAATCATGTACATCAGACAATTCAATTGTGAATTGAAATTCAATGTAAATCTGATTGTAGATTTACAGGTAAGTAACGTTTAAAAGGTAATTTGTATTTTATTAAATTTTAGGTGATTTCATTATCTGGCCCTTAACATACAACAAACTAAAAAAGTTACAGAATATCAAGATCAATACAATGATAATTGTAAAGAAAATCAGCACATCGCCTTGATTAGTATCTTTCGGGATAAGATCACTTCGACTGATCCGAACACACTGACTGACCGAAACCATCCATGTTTTGCAGGGAGGGAAACATCACTTGCGGTAGAGTCCTGCAACGGCTCACTCATTCGTTCTCCACCACAATGTATTAATACATACATTGGTATCAGAGCTCATCCAATTAACACTACAACGTTTTCACGCCGCTAAACGTTGTCATCGCTCCACATACACATGTCTGTGTAGTTAGCACGAAAATTCATCCCGAAAAGGTTTTTTTAATTTATTGGTTTGTTTCCTTGCTAAATTAGATATCAGCCCGAAAATCAAAAGAAATATAGAAGAAAATTGCAATTCATCCCGAATTTTTTATTTAATGAAACACTTAATATTTTGCAATACAAATAATGCTTTAAAAACATGTTTTAATTAAAGGTGTTCGTTCGAAAAATATTATTAAGAAATCACAGGGTTCACTTAGTAAACGGACCGTTATTCTCTAACAATTCCATATATTTCAAATGAATAAAATTTGTACGTTTTGGAAGTCACATAGCGCCGTTATCAGAGATGTCTGTCTAAAAAGGGCTATGGCCGGATGTTTACCCATCCTTAAATGTTAGATTGAAAAAATTGGTTAAGAAATCACGGGGTTCTCTTAGTGAGCGGACCGTTATTCTCTAACAATTCCATACATTTCAAATGAATAAAATTTGTACGGTTTGGAAGTCACATAGCGCCGTTCTCAGAGATGTCTATCTAAAAAGGGCTATGGCCGGATATTTGTCCGTCCTTAATTATTATATTGAAAAAAATTCATTAAGAAATCACGGGGTTCTCTTAGTGAACGGACCGTTATTCTCTAACAATTCCATACATTACATATGAATAAAATTTGTACGTTTTGAAAGTCACATAGCGCCGTTCTTGGAGATGTCTACCTCAAAAGGGCTATGGCCGGATGTTTGTCTATCCTTAATTGTTATATTGAAAAAAATTCATTAAAAAATCACGGGGTTCACTTAGTGAACGGACCGTTATTCTCTAACAATTCCACACATTTCAAATGAATAAAATTTGTTACCTTTTAAAATTACATAGCGCTTTTCGCAGAGGGAATATGGGCCGAATGAGTCGAAGGCTCGAATGGGTCGAAGGGCCGAATTATTATTTTTTTTGTTTTGTTTTTAGAAATATAATTTTTTAAATTTGCTATTTTAAGGAATATTTTGTCGTAATAAAATATTGTATTTCAGAATGTTGCATTAACATAATATTGCATTTTTTATTAATCTTGCAACTACAAAATGTTGCAACTACAAAATCTTGCATAACAAAATATTGCAATTATTTTTCTTTTTAATAGTTGTCATTAATAGATTCTGTATAATCCACTCCTATGTGCGGCACGCATTGCGACATGTTTGCTGATCCCGGTTCCTACGTCCCCCGAAATTCATTTCGTTATCCTCTACAATTCTAAATTAAATTAGAGGTTGGCCACGTATCACTAATACTTGTCATTAATAGATTCTATATAATCTGCTCCTATGTGCGGCACGCAGTGCGACATGTTTGCTGATCCCGGCTTCTACGTCCCCCGAAATTCAAATAAAAAGCCCTTCGGAGGGCTAAGCGGAGGGAGGGAGCGCAGCGACGTACAGCGACGGTATAAAATTAACACCCCAATTGCCATAGTCATATCATTTCAAGTGACGCGACTAGAGTTGTGTCACTTTCGCGCCAAAATTAGTATTGTCGAAGTCGATTCAAGCGACTTAATTTTTCTGTAAGTGTACAAATTATTAACAATATTTATACATCAAAAAATATTAAAAACATTTATAAGGGCCAGAGAATTATACAAAAATTAAACTATAAGTTCCATTTTAACTATACTAGTCACTTTTCACTTGTCAAATTGATGTGACAAGAATATCATTTGAAGTGACATTTGTCGTTCCAAGTCAAATGAGTCATAAGAAACCACTTTGACAATATGGATATTGATGCGAGGAGACTCTTAGTCACCTAAAGCGACGTGCCAAGACTTCGTAAATTGGGGTGTAACACTCGTTTATTTATTTCATTTGTAAAACATATTCTTCCATACAGGCATCGCTGTACTGCATATAATACAAAATACGAATCAGCTAGATACATACGATTTCCGTTGTCATCCTTTAAAAGCAGTTTGCAGCCCAATAACTCATTATTAACAATATTGCTAAATCAATTTTCTGTTATGTTTATATATACATACATATACATATATATATATATATATATATATATATATATATATATATATATATATATATATATATATATATATTTATATATATATATATATATATTGGTGTACGAAGATTTGAAAAAATGTAGTATCTTCAAATGACGTCAATAAAAAACCACTAGACGGTACCCTCGCCTCAAACTATGGTATTCGGAATTAAAAATAGTATGATACTCGTCGGTTAACGACCTAGTTTAAAAGAATACCGGTGAAATCGTTAATGATAATTTCTTTAAACAAATTATATCTTATCGCTGCTGACGAACTCTTTCTGTATATTTGTACCAACCATCCAAAAATGTGTACCTAGTGTCTCTTGGTCTCTGCCGCCCAATCACTCTCTATTCAGTTCTATATTTTTTTGCTGCTCGAAATGTGAATTATGTTCTAATATTTATCATTTTCACTTAAAGCGGCCAATCGTTAAAATCGGGTTATACGAACTAATACGCGTACATCAAATTAAACGTCACAGAACACAATTAAAATGGAAGATGGAGAAATAAAATTGAAAAATTACCATCATCTAATCGATAACTATAATATCACTAACTACTAGTATACTGTAATAATTACAAATATAATTTATAATTGTGTTATGTGATGTCAAGAGACGATGTACGTAATGTAATAAAAAAGAAATCAGTTTTCATTTTAAAAACTTGTTAAAGGGGATATACCAAAAGGTTTTTTTTTTATTTAATTATTGGGAAATATTTCCAACAAAACCGTATCGTTTTAAGTATTTTCCGCAGACTCAATTTCTTTTTATAACCTCACAAAATTAATTATTATTATAGCTTTGAGTATGTTACGCTGGTACTTATATTTGTATACAATCTTTACGCTCGAAAAACTTGTTTGCATACTTAAAAATAAAAAAATCTCAGCGCGTGCACATTAAAATGACTCATGAAATTGGAGTTGATTTCGTCGAAGATATGGTTGAAAATTAATCGCTTCGCAGAATTAAATAAGAATGTAGTCTCGTGATCTTAGATTATTTTTGTTTTATAGATCGTCTACATTTTAGAATTATCTAGGTGTATATTATAAACAAAGACCAATGACTTGTTAGGTATTTTTTCTATAATATAAATTATTGTACCTTTCCTATGTCATGATCACTATTACATGACACTGCGTTGATGTAAAATAATAAACTCAATTTAGATACATTAACGCAAAGCGTTTTTATATACGAATATCAATAATCGTTGTGTTGCAATACCAACAATTAATTAAAATTAGAAAGGAATCATAAATCAAAAATATAAGGCAAAAGGCGCGAGAAAGTATAGACACAACTTTTAACAGTTTTGGTTAGGGCACACGGCAAATAATATACCTCTCGACTGATTCTGAGAAATAAAAAGCACTATTATAGAACATGTTTTTAATTGTAAACTTGAATTTAATTTGCACGTTCATCTTAAAATATGTTATTCCATCGAACACGATTTGAAGTAAGCTTTCATTTCGATTTGACCAAAATTTTGTTTTTATGGAATTTTTTATCAATTATTACAAGAAAATGAAAACGATTTACTTAAACGACATTCATATATGTTGAAATTCAAACACTTATGAAAATATTTCAGAAATCATAATTAAGAATTTGTTACGTTTTCATTTAAAAATTTGTCCAAGGAAAAAAAGTGATTTCCCATATGTTTTATGTGTTTTACTATAAGAAAGTTTGTTTTTTCCTCGTTTCTAATTACCCTTATAACAGCTTCGTTTTTTAGGCTATGGCTTTGTATAATCAATGTAGATTTGCTTAAAGGCGTGGAAATAGTGGAATAAATTTTTTTGTGGTTTATTGGTTTATGCAACTTCTATCTTTAATATTAATATTTTGTCGAACCACCTTTTGCTTTTATTACGGCGATACATCCCTGCAACTGTTGTGCGAAAAAATTAGTCAAATAATTAGTTTACTTTACCCCTGCCGTCATAGGACATAAGAGGAGACCTTGAACGAGCTATGGGCAAAGGAAATTCATCCAGCTTAGTGCGAATTATTTTACTACATTACTACATTATTTGTTAAAGCTGGCTTGTGAGCACTTGAAACAGATGTGAAATAACGTGATTTTCTAAAAATGAATCCAAATTCAAGCTGCATGTTGAAGATGTTAGAATCCTCGCAAGAAGAGAACCTTGAGAGAGGCTTAGCAACGAATGTCTTTTAAGAGTTCCATCGAAAACTGGAGGATTTGTGGTCTGGCGAGTTTTTCTGGAGAAGAGACCGATCGATTGTGCTTCCTTAGTTCCAATATCACAGCAGCTGTTTATCTGCAAGTCCTACATAACGAATTTGATCCCTTTGTGTTAGAGCTTTTCTACAATACTTTCAGATTTATTGCGGAAATTGTAAGTAACCACCATATATTAATTTTGAATTGTAGATAATAAAATTGACTTTCAGATAAACGACAATAATTTATTAAAACCCTAATTTTTTTTCTTATCTCTTCATTCAAACGTTAAAAAGTACTTCGCAGAAAAAATATCGCCCAATATGAAGCCCACACTTAAACCGAATAGAAAAGGTAAGCCAATAATGAAGCTAGACGTAGAAAGGAAGCGCCCAGAATCAATTAAAGCTTTATACCGCCGTAATAAACGCAAAAAAGCGGGCAAACAAAGTATTAATATTAAAGATAGAATTTCTATAAACCAATAAAAAGGATTATTCACTTTATTACTTTGTGCATACTTTAGCTCCAATCAACGTATTTTGAATATTTTGGCATTTTTTCGGGTTTCCCCCTACTTTGCAGGCAAATTTTTCTTTCATAAAATGGGTCAGAAATTTATTTAAAATCAAATACTAAGCTAATTGCTTTCAAAAGTTTTGTAATTTTAGCAATCAACAACGAAATAAAATAAAGTAGACAGTTTTTTAATTTTTTTCGTTTTCGGCCGAAGTAACCGAAGAGGAATTTCGATAAAAAATCCTTTACAATTTTTTTTAAGTTAATAATAGTAATTTACGTCACAAGGGCGGTAAATGAGTTGTTACAGTATGAGTTCGATGTTTATGGACGAGGCGACGAAGGAGCTAACAATCCTGTAAACTTCATTCGTTTCTTTTAATTCAAAGAAAATTTGCCTGGTGTTTGCTAAACCGTAATAACTCGTTTTCCGGACTGAAATCTGTCATGTAAACATTAAACTTCTGTATAGTATGAAACAAATAGGCAAAGCAAGCTTTATGTTTTATTTTAAGAAAATTCAATCAAACAGTTTTAATTCAGATTTCAATTTAAGGTTTTGTTGAAGTTCCAGCTAAGAATTTGTAATGACATTTTATATTTTGCGATTTTCCCCAGTTAAGGTTTTAAACTGCTGCAAAAGCCTAAATATTCTTTATTTTCTTAATCACATAACAATTAAATTGAACCAATTTTTCCGGTCATGGCATAAATTTAAAGTCAAGACGCCTTCCGAAACTGGAATTTAAATTTAATACATGAGCTTTGGGATTCGAATTTCGAAAATGTACAATTCCGCCTTACAAGTGCTTATTATATAGAAATTTAGACCGCGTCCACATTCTCGATATTTTAAACGATCGCAATCTTTTCTAAATGATTTAATTTTTTTGTGAATTTTTCTCGCGACTTTTAATTGAGGACACCGCAAGGATTTTCATTGATTTACGAGATATAGTAAAAGTTAAAACAAATTTTTTCAAATTTTTTGTACGTGCTGGTTGCGGGCAACAGCCGGAATAACGGTTGAACAATTGCTTGCAATTTAGTTTTTCCTATCATTTTATTTCGAGATAGCATAAATTAAGAAAATTAATAAAACTTGTTTATTGACTATTTGGAATAATTATTACACTATAATAAAATTTATTGTTGATATTTAGCACATTTTAAAGGCTCGTACTTACACTAAAACTCACTTTATGCATTAATATTTCAGGAATGTAATAATTAATAATTAACATTTTTTAAAAACCTTTTGCATTTTTAATGTGAGGTTATCAACATGAACTATTTTAATTATATAACCAGATTTCAAAAATTATATATTATAGTTTTTACACTACTTCCTTAATGTATAATTATATAGATTAAATAAATAAATGCATAACTTAAATTCACCTATACACTAACAAAGTATTGACCAATTAAATTTTTAAATAGGTACGACATACCATAAGTTCAGCAAATAAATAACAAAGTTTGTGTTGGCGGTTTGTAAATAAATAATGTACTAATTGGTTTGCGATAATTTTTATGCGTTTTAGATTAAATTGTCACCGTTTTATTGACTTAACCTTTAAACCTTTTAATGTATTGTTGTTTTGGCTGTAAAACATACCGGCGTATCACATATTTAAACAAGATAAAATTATTAAGCAAAAAAAAAATAATCGCCTGACTTTAAAAACATAAATATATTGTTGTTATTATTATTTATGTATTTTATAGTCATGAATAATTCATAATCGCGCACTCTCTGTAAAATATGTTGATTTGTTGATTTTCATTATAAAACTATTAAGGTTGATATATTTTCATTTAGTAACGGCTTACTACCAGTCGTCAAAGTGCCATTAAATCAAAATTTATTCGTTTCTCGCATACACATTCATAAATTATACCTGCTTAAGAAATTTAGCTAATAATTTTAATTTTATGACACACAGAAACGACGGTGCTCTGTTGTTATTAAATTATCTGATAATAAATATTTTAATTACAAACATTTTATGAATATATTAATTAACCTTTTAATCAATTTTAGCATCAAGATTTATTCCTTTTATAATATTTACATACTACAGACTTATTAATAGGTTTGAGTCTGGGAGGAGTTTGTTAATTGCCAATTAGCCTTATCTTTATTCATATTAATCAAATTTATATTTAAATAAGAATTGCAATTACATCGGCTGGCTGTTGCACTTTATAGAAATGTATATTTAATTTGAAATGCAAAGAATAATTCTCTTAATCCACACTGAAATTAGCTACATAATGTAGTATTCCCTAATTAAAAGCTTTGATTTGCACTCATCCCTCATCTATACTAATATTTATTATCACACTTTCAACTATTATTAAATTTAATTAATAAATCAAGTTCTCTTCACTATTGTATTGTAAACTATTGATAAAATTCAAGATCGAAAAACTCATTATATTATGCCAACATTTGCTTCTAAATTTATTTGGATAAGACAAATGGTTAGAATAATATAATATAATTTTGCTGATTTCAATTTTAAGCAATATTTCACACTTAAAAACTTGATTGTCAAACCAAATTATAAAAAAATACAAAATTGTTAATTAAAATACGGAGTTTGGGATACGGGTTCTTTTATTTTCAAAACAAAAACAACAAATGTCCCGCCAACACATTTAACAAATGCAATTCAACTTGGGATTAAAGTGCTAGCTATTCATTGAACCAAAATAGAAACTCGAAGACTATTAATCGATTAATCGAAAATTTCAATTCTCGCAAAAAGTGCACGTGAGCTGAAATTAGTTTGCAGACCGTACCATTTTTATTTTTTATTATTTATTAGGATTAACCACGGTTTAAATACATTTAGTGGGTTATAATTATAACAAAACTTACAATAATGAAATTACAATAAATTATAGAGGTTTAATTAAACATAAATAGAATAAATACAAACTTAAGGTGACAATGAATAAGAAACTATCAAAACTATATATTATTAAGTAAAAATAATGAAATAAAAAAATTTATAATTTAAATGAATATATTAAATTATGCATAAATTAAATTATATATCAAAACAAAAAGGCATTAATCACTTATTAAAAACCGAGTGGTATTGCAAATAATAAAGAATAAACAAAATATTTAAGGTTAATCAAAATACGAATTATTTAAGTAAAATCCGATATTTATGCTTAAATCCAATATACGAATCACTAAAAAAATCGATGATCGTAAATAATGTATCTTGATTAGCTTGCATTCTAAAACATGGGGAAGAAAAGGCAAGACTTATACTCGGGGTAGGATTATGAAAGAGTCTGGTTGGCCTTGTGAAATAAGCTAGTGCATAAAAATTAATTTTGGAACAAATAATCGAATGTAACATATTATTAACAATTTTGTATAGGAGGTATACATCTAAAAGCAGCCGTCTAATTTAAAGTGACTTCAAGTCAAATATACCAAGTACGAGTATAACATCATAGTTTAGCTTCGCAGACACACCAAACGGAACAAAATTAAACCATAAGAATCTATAGTGATATTTTTTTGAATCAGTTCAATTTTGTTCAAGGGTGACATAAATGCACGACCTGTTCTAAAAATAAAACCTAAAATTTGAAACACAAAGTATCAACATGAATATCAAACTTCAATTTGTCATCAAAAATTATTCCCAGGTCTTTAACCCTACTGTTCCTGTTGAGTAAATCGCCATCAACGTTATAGTCAAAATAGATCTTCTTAACCTTTCTGGTGTATGATACAATCTTGCATTTATTACAATAATATTTAAATATAGCAGTAAATAAGTATAGTAGCAGTAAAACACTGAGATTTATGACCATTAAACAATACATATTGGCTCCTATCTAACAAATACGATTGAAAAAATACTACGTCTGATTGTGATAGTCCAAAAGCCACTTGAGCATAACTTATAATGATTTACTTTATCAAAATTATTACTAAAATCTGTCAAGATACAATCAACTTGTCTGTTATTATCAATGGAACTAACGACATAATTAGTAAATTCTTACAAATTCGTAAGAGTAGATTTTTGCTTATAAAATCCATGCTGTTTATGAGAAACTAAATTTCTTACTAGGTTAAATAACTTATTCTGTAAAATTTTCTCGAATATTTTAGCAAAAAAATTTAACCCTTTCGCACGTGGCGCACATTAAAATGTGTGTCATGTTTGAACGTTATTTTTACTATAAATACATAAATATTCATAGTAAATGATTTACCGTTATATAGTAAATCATATTTTCTCTTTTACTCACGTTCAATATTTTTCCCCATAAATTTATTTTTAATCAGTTTTGCTTTAGTTTTCGATGAGGACAATACATATTTCAAAACATCTGTGATCAACAGTGATTTAATGTATAAGTGTAACATTAATTAAGGTAATAAATAATTAAATTTTTATATTGTGTTATTAAAATATGTATAATAAATCAATATTCGGTTAGCTTTTGTGAAGTTTTAGATTAACAACGAAAATGAACACTTAGACGAACCTCTTGAGCATATAGTTATTGCTACAGCACAAGATGATTCTTCTGGTTATATAAATGAAAATGTTATAATTGAGTTTTTTGAACAAAACTATGCCGTTCGCGAATAAAAGTCAGATACAATGGCATCGTAAAAATATAGCTTCTGAAAGTAATCCTCACTTTGAAAATCTGTCAAGCGAAGATGAATGTTTGACAAAATCGCCCTACGAATACTTCAGTCAATATTTAACGGATGAACTGTTTGAAACATTTTCGTTTCAAGTTACCGACAAAAATGAAATTAAAAGGCTCTTTGGCTTGCATGTTTTTATTGGTTCCATGAAATTGTCACGACTACGTTTATATTGGGAACCACGGTTGGGAATTCAAGGTTTTAAATCCAGCATGACTTGTGACCGCTTCAGTCAGCTCCGAAACAACCTACACATGGTAAACAACTTAGATATTCCAAAGGAAAATACCAATAAATTCGTGAAAGTTCGTCCAATTATAAACGCTGTCCGAAAGCGTTCTTTGAAGCTACCTGTTGAAGAAGCGGTTTCGATAGACGAACAAATCATTCCGTATACTGGCAAAGCAACCCTGATTATACAAAGCCATAGTCTAAAAAACACAGCTTTTATAAAGTAATTAGAAATGAGGAAAAAACCAAACTTTTCATAGTAAAATACACAAAACATATGGGAAATCACTTTTTTCCTAAGACAAATTTTTAAATGAAAAGGTTACAAATTCTTAATTAGGATTTTTGAAATACTTTCATAAATATTTGAATTTCAACATATATGAATATCGTTTAAGTAAATCGTTTTTATTTTCTTGTAATAATTGATTATTATTTAAAGCAAAATATAAAAAAAAAATCATAACAACAGCATTCTGGTCAAATTAAAATAAAAGCTTCCTACAATTCGTTTGGTCATTAAGTTAATATACATTACATAGATGGCAGTGAAGGCCGTAAAAATTTGGTAAAATCATACCAAAAATTACCACCTGAGGAAATTTGAAGTAAAAAAATTGTACGAAAAACAAAACAAATTCACAAAATATAGGAACGTGTGATAATTTTGTGATTAAATAATTTTTTTTCGTATTTTTCTGTAAATATTTTAGACATCTTACGTACACTAGTAAAACTAAAGATAAATTTAGCAAGTATTATTTTAATTCGTCAGAGCCAACTTTGATGTATTTTTCAAAATGAAAGTTCGAAAAAATATATTTTAGAAATAATAAAATTTTAATATTTCTGCAATTAATATTTACTTAATACCAATATGTCCTTCTTGTATATTGTTCTTAAAGATATGTAGAAAACTTTTATATAAACATTTTATAATATTTTTGGTTTTTTCATTGAAAAACTTGAAGCTAAAAACACCATTTTTACTATGGATTCTTATGGAAATCAATGAAAAGTTATACCACTAAAAAAGCTTCTAAAAAATACGTCATTATGATTATGGCTCTATACTCTAGAAGGCTCTGATACTGGTCAGCAGGCAACCAAGCAATACATCAAAGGTAAACCTAATCCTTGGGTCGTAAAAGTATATGTGTTGGCTGGAAAATCAGGTCAACCATACGACTTCTTCCTTTATCAAGGAGCCACATCAGGATTGTCTGCTGCTTGCCAAAGCATGTATGGGTTCGGAGCTTCAGTAGTTATCAAACTGGTCGTGTACTGAGTACAGGAGAGAAATGAAAAAATACGGAAAACCCGAGAAAAAGTTCCTGGATTTATTGTATTTTCATTTAGAAGTAGGTGATGCACTACTATATGCTGGTCAAACAGCGAATCCCTCGAAACGCAGTCGACCATCAATATCTAGAGATTGCTCACCTTTGTCACCGATAACGTCAAAAAGAAATATGGAAGTTCGCCCGATTCGTGATGTAAGATGCGATGAAATTGCCCATTTCCCTTATCATGATGGAATGAAAGAAGCAACAAGATGCAAAATGAACTGCAAAACTTCTCATCAAGGAACTGCTGGAAGAACCCATTTTGCATGCAGGAAATGCAACGTGCATTTATGTATCACCAAAGAGCGAAATTACTTCGAAGTTTTACATTCAAAATGTTGTACATATTTGAAGTTCCTACATTTTATTGATGAATTATTTACACATTTTTCTGTTAATTATTATTTCACTTTTACTATGTTTCAAAACCAAATAAACGCCAAAGAAATAATTGATTGTAGCTTAATCGAATATCTTTTATTTTCAACAATCGAAACATTTTGTACATTAAAATGTACATTTCATATCTTCGGCTCCAAACCTTTTTTTATGGAAATTCTACCTCCAATAGGTTGTATTGATCACAAATAAACCCAATTTGCTGAAAAAAAAAATTGTTCATTCGCTCAATTTAATTCCCGTGCGAAAGGGTTAAAATATAGAAATTGACCTGTAGTTCGCACTGATTGGTCATCACTTTTATAAATTCGAATTATATGGGACTGTCTCCCTTTGTGAGGAAAATAAGACGTTGTGATTATATAATTGAAAATTATGGGTAGAAGTTTGAAAAAGTTATGCTTTAACCTTTTCACAAAAAAAATAAGGGATTGAGTCAGATCCATCTCCTTTATTAGTTTTTAAGATATTAAGTACACTAATTACATCCGAATCAGAACAAAGTAAATCAGAAAATTGATCAGTTTTCTGTAATGTCACACCCGAGGCTACTGAATTATAGACACTCTTAAAATTTTCAGCAAATAAATTGGCAATTACAGATCCATCAGATGAACTACATTGGTCTAGAAACATACAAGATGGAAATTTGTTTTCATTTCTTAGTGAGCTTGTGTAATTCGAAAATTTTTTCGGATCGTAAACAGAAATTAAATGATTCCTGAAGCAGACTTTCAATTCAATGTCTGCTTTTTTCTAAGTTGTGTAAAAACTATACGATCACAAATATTATTGTAAATATGTTTGTCGCCTTTTCCAAATTTTATTCTTTTCAATGATAAGTGCTATATGCCAACTAGAAAACCAAGACGTAAACTGTCTTCCCTTAAGTCTAGATTAGGTTTTTCTGTATTTATTGTATTTATTGACTACCGAATATAACGCATCAGCGTCAACCATTGCATTAACACCCTTATACCTTTAAATAAAATGTCCCAATCAATTTTGAGTAGCTCATTTTCAATCAAATTATATCTTAGATTGCGAAAATTATTACGAGGAAGGAAATGAACAGATTAAAACTTTAATTTATTTAAACGAATAGTAATTTGAAGTGGAGGATGGAAAGAGATGATTTCAACATGCAAGTCACCCAATATTAAAAATTTAAAGTTGGAAGGAGCTGAAACAACTTAATCGTTGAACAAATCGCAAAATCGTTTATATTCATCAAATTTAAAGCGGATATTTAAATAAACAACACCCAACACTAAATATTCACTCTTGTTAAGAAAAATCTTAACAGAGAAATTATCAATAACATGGGATTTATTAAGAAAATCAATTTTAGTAGTAGATAACCCCTTCCTCAATGCCAACAAGACACCTCCACCGCATCCACTTTTTAGTGTACGTTAAAATTACGATCACTTCTAAAAACTGCATACCAATCCCCAATAAATTCATTACAGCAGATAGTGGAGTTAAGCCATGTCTCGATTAAATATAATACATACATCAAATTTGGTTGACAAAACTTGCAATCTAATATCATTAAGTTCGTCTTCTTACCTTTAATGTTCTGATAGTAAATCTCAAGATTACTCATATTAAATCATAAAGAACAATTACTAAAAAGAAATGACATAATTAACAAAAAAAAAAAAAACAAATTAAATCAAAAACGAATAGGCGAACCCTATTTAGTGTTATTTACCAGTTTATCCAAATCATACTCATACGAC
The DNA here is from genome assembly GCA_958295665.1 of Tipula vernalis. Lineage (NCBI taxonomy): Eukaryota > Metazoa > Arthropoda > Insecta > Diptera > Tipulidae > Tipula > Tipula vernalis. Next base: position 162,311,486 of record OY282560.1, on the reverse strand, counting down.
ATTTTGACTAATACATCATCATCAGTTTTACGAAGAAGCTTACTTTCATTAGCAAGTAAAATATTTTCCATCATGGACCCTAATTCTCTAAGCAATAAGATAATGTGTAATAATGTGATACTCACTATCTAAGATCATAGATTAAATATTTCGCATATTTTTCTCAAAGTTACCAATTATCGAATATTTTTTGCCATCCTGAAAAGATTATTCTCACATTCGATAGTTTGAGATGGTAGCGATGATTGGAAACTCCCAACCCAATGTCGTATTTCGGCAATTTGCCAAAAGTAGTTTAATTTTAAAATTAACCATACAATTTTAATTAGAAATGTAGGACATTAGACAAGTTAAGACAAATTCAAAACTTTTTCTTTTAAATCTATTTGCAATGAGATTACATTGCAATGTATGTATGTATACGTATTTATCCGAAACAAACTGGTTTGAGATGTAGGTATGTTCTTTGGCGCATTCATTATCCCTGAACTATACTATACAAAATAAGTTTTAAATTAAACCAGTTTGTATTGATCGGTATAACATGTTCTATTGGAGGACATCGTGCTACATACCTCCGAGCTGTGGCCGACCCTTTTATACAATAAAAAATCGATTAACGTGCCTCTTACTCATGGACCGATCAATGAATTTATGTTAATGTAAGCTATCATCAACTGACTGAATGTAATAAACAAAACAAAACAAAAATGTTTACATACAATTTTCACGTCAAAACCTTGATATTATAAAATAAATCGATTTGACTCTCAAAGTGTTTTTTATGTATTAATTATTAATGTATGTGATGTTATTTTTATTTCTAATAAATTACAACAAATTGAAGACTTTAGAGTTTCCAACAAAAAAGAAAGAGATTTAGACAATAAAAAAAATTAATTCGGTTAAACGAATTGTAAAGATTTGCTATGTACATACAAGTCGTTATTAAACATCATAAGTTACGATACTGGTTAAATCGATTGATTCATTGGATATTTTGGTAGGCTTGTCTTGTTACCAAATACGATATAGGAAATTAAATCGTACGCATTGTTTACATTATAAAAGCTTTTATTGCTCTGGACTATAATTCTGCAATGAAATATAACAGATATGAAGTGGTTGAAACTGGTTTAACTGGTTTCTCATTAATTATGTAGTTGGAGGTTTATATCTCAATTAGTTGCACATTAAACAAATATGTTATTCAGAGATGCGTTAATTGGATATATAGCCATGATCATGTGATCTTGAACTTATTAGTATACGGTTTTTGGCTCGGCAAAGAAACTTTTTTTATTCATTTATACCTCCTGGTGAGTTTGCAATTTATTATTTCAAATCAATATTATGTACCGGAAAGTAACGATCGGTTCTTAAAATTCTTGAACTTCCCATTACTTAAAATTGCAATTAAATAATTTTACAAACTTAGTATATAAGAAAGGTCAATATCTTGTTTGTGGCGTATTATATTTCAAAATATTATTTTTATCCAGTGCAATGTAATATTTCTTTCAAAATTTGGATATACATAAATTTATGTTGGTTTATCGAGTTTTAATTATCTTAAATTTGTATACGAGTAAAACTTTTGTAGACTTTCAAATCATGTATTATAAATCCAACACAAAACCTATAAGAAAAGCACACCCAAGGTTATAATGTTTGCTGGTTGTTTGGACATATGCTTAGTAAACAGTATTTGATTTTTGAATTGCAATAAAATTGAAAACATTATTAGTCGTTGGATATTTATAGAGAGACTATTGTTCAACTCAAGTTATGAAAGAGGAATTATACAATTAGAACGGCTAAACTTGGACTTAATAAATAATGTATAGCTTAGTTTTTACACCAGAGAGATCACAATATACATATCTATATGCGCAAGGGGATAAATGACCTCAACCGAGTTTCGCTTAATATTTTCTATTATTAGTAATTTGCTTATTTAATAAATGCAAATTTGTGTCACTGCATTGGTATGATGTCTTTATGAAATAAAAAATATAAATCATAAGCTGTGGGAAAATTTGTTAATGAATTTTGAGAGTGGGTAAGAAATAGTTACCTTGCAATAATTTATAACTTGGATGCCACTATGAATGATTGACGTTTAATAGCAGAAATATATATATATATATATATATATATATATATATATATATATATATATATATATATATATATATATATATATATATATAATGGGAATGGGGACGTCTATACAACATTAATAACTTTAATATTGAATAAGATTTGAACTTCACCCGTACATACATAAGTTCAAAGGCAAATGGTTTGCACAGATACTCTTAGTTCATTTAAGCCACTTGCTCTTAGGAATTATGTACTTTTAAAACTTCAACACTGCATTGCATTTCATTGAACTTTACAGTTTTCTATATTTACTATCGTCGTATAGTTTGTTAAGTTCAAATAAAAGTTTACATGAACTGTAGCATTTTCACAAATTCAAATTGCTTCAAATTAATCAATTAACTTTTTTTTGTACGTTAAATATTAAATATTATGTGGTACTTCTCTAGGTTCGTTTCCTTATGTTGGGGCAGCAAAGGTTATTCCAACACAAATGAAAACAAAAAATACAGTCTTACATAAAACAAATGATGACAGCCATTTTTCCGTAGTTCATTTTAGCCACTTTCTAGGCTGGCCCACTTCTATGTTCCTTCTTCCTCCTTTTCCTTTCCTTCCCTTCCCTTCCTTTTTCTTTCTTTTAAGGGTAAACTTGTTAGTCCAACACACCAACAGCCAACGATTATTAAACTAAGCTTAATTGTTAATTCGATTTTCACACGATCAACAAACGACAAAACAACAAAATCAACAAAACACATAATGTAGTGATGATAATCATTAAGACATATGCTAAAAAGGTAAGGAGTATTAAACTATAAATAATTATTCATATTGTAATAAAAATGGATATAACAAATTTAAATAATAATTCTGTGAACTGAGAAGTCAGCTATTTTCTAAAAGATGGAGTTCCGATCATAAAAGGGACGTAACTAATATTTCTAGCCAACATGACGTCATGACCTTTAGTTTGGTTTTGGAAGCTGTCGAAAGTAGAGAAGTTTGATATTTTTCGATACCATTGAAGAAAACGAATTTCTTTCATAAAACACAAATTTTTGCAAGGAAATTCCTTCACATTTTATGGTTCAAAGGTGGTTTACTGAATTCCCACGGTGTCGAAATAGCACAAGTGACGCTCCATGGTTAGGATGCCTCGTTAAGGCCACTGGCCCACTGTTTAGTAAATGGTGAACCCAGAAATCCAAGATATCATGTTGGCCAACCGCCGAGTGAATATTAGATAGATATTTAAAATGGTAAACATTATCAGATGGGCATGAAAAAAGTGATTTTCCAAAACTATAATACACAGTCTCACTTAACCGCAGCCGCCACCGCCAAATTGATCGAATTACGTTATGAAGTGCTGCCTCATCCTGTTTCCAAACAGCAAAATTGCTCAGCTTATAACATTTTACATCAAACGAGGTCTATTTCACAAAGTTCGACAAATTGTCAATGCGCTTAAGAAAAAAGCGCACATGGAAAGCAGGTCACACCAAAAAATTCGAATCGAAAGTGATGTTACAACATCCCATCCCTGGGGTGACATGTATTGTACAATATAACTTTCGATCCGTTTTCGATAATGTTTTGTCTCTTGTAACAAGACCAAAATTGTACTCTATTTCTCTTTTCCAATTTTGCGTTTTCTAAATCTATCTCAGCTTGCTCGAATAAAACAATTTTCTATTACTCTTTATCACCCAACTTTTTGTTTGCGATAATTTATCGATGTGAAGAAAAGGGAACGTATACAGAAAGCTGAGATCGCATTAGACAAATCGTAATGAAAAAAGGAAATAGAGTACAATTCTGTTCTTCTTACAAGAGACAAAACATTATCGAAAATAAATCGAAAGTGATGGTACAACATGTCACTCTAGGTCAACTGGATAATTTTTAAATAATTTTAACTGGTAACGATAACGATTCATTTTCCGTAGTGAAATCAGTCATTTAGGGCCGAATCAATAGACACAACAGCAACTTTTAGTTGCAGTCACTTTTTTTTCGAAATTAATGTTCGAATACCGTATTTTTAAATCAGAATAAAACAGCAAATTTAATCAGGAATCTAGTACAATATTCAAACAATAAATTTTTTCAAATAATTTCTACAGTTTTAAATGCCAAAATTACAAATAAATAATTTTAATTAATTATTCAATGCTAAATAAATACCCTTATTGTGGTTGTCGTGTCGTTTTACAACTGATACGACAGAGTCGCGTCGTGACAAATTATATTTTGCATTGTGTAACAAAAACGAAACCACTAATAAGTATTGCCTCATTAATGGCTGTATGATACTCACTTTTTTTCAAGTACAATAAAGTGCTGCAAAACTAGTAAAGCGAAACAGAGAAGGGTAGTGTAGACAATACTATAGGCAAATATTTTGAAGTTTCGGATAAACCAAATTTGTAAATAGAATCAACATTTTTTTTGTGTTGGACCATATTATTGAATTAATTTGCATTAGCTGCCGCAATTAATTGAAACGAAATAATTTATATGTTAAGTTAATTTTTATATTTACAAAAAAATGCACGTTTCAAATATTTTGGCAAACAATTAACAATGCAAACCCAAAATTGTATTTCAGTATCAAAAGAAAAATCTAAAAAAGGGGGAAAAAATCATAACAATAATGGCGAACAAAAATGGAAAAATTGTTTACTAAATTTATTTTAAAAATAAACAAATAAATTCTCTTTGGTATACAAAATACAAATATTTTCTCTAATATTTCGGAAATGTCAGAAAAAAGTATGTAATGTCAAAAAAAAAGAATCAAATTCAATTCTTTTTTTGCTATAATTGCTCGATTAACTGCTAGAAAAGTTGAGCTAAAACTTTTTTTTTGACGTTTCTATATTTTTTCCAAATCTATGGTGTATACACTCACTCTCACAAATATTTTGTATATATATTTTTTATCTCACTCCGTTTGTCTTAACTAGTCACTGAAAAAGTGGGAAAAAAAGTGATGGCTGTATGATACTCACTTTTTTTCCCACTTTTTCAGTGACTAGGTAAGACAAACGGAGTGAGATAAAAAATAAATATACAAAATATTTGTGAGAGTGAGTGTATACACCATAGATTTGGAAAAAATATAGAAACGTCAAAAAAAAAGTGGTAGCTCAACTTTTCTAGCAGTTAATCGAGCAATTATAGCAAAAAAAGAATTGGATTTGATTCTTTTTTTTGACATTACATACTTTTTTCTGACATTTCCGAAATAATAGAGAAAATATTTGTATTTTGTATACCAAAGAGAATTTATTTGTTTATTTTTAAAATAAATTTAGTAAACAATTTTTCCATTTTTGTCGCCATTATTGTTATGATTTTTTCCCCCTTTTTTAGTTTTTTCTTTTGATACTGAAATACAATTTTTGGTTTGCATTGTTAATTGTTTGCCAAAATATTTGAAACGTGCATTTTTTTGTAAATATAAAAATTAACTTAACATATAAATTATTTCGTTTCAATTAATTGCGGCAGCTAATGCAAATTAATTCAATAATATGGTCCAACACAAAAAAAATGTTGATTCTATTTACAAATTTTGTTTATCCGAAACTTCAAAATATTTGCCTATAGTATTGTCTACCCCAAGTATTTTTAAATCCAACTATTTTATAATATTCCATAATATATCCATAACTTAGTTCTGGGTTAACCTTTGTTTGAGTTACGAATTATTATAAGAAAACATATGCACCGTGTCGCAATTATTGGGAACTCACAGAACTCACTATATAAAAATTGTATACATGTGTGTGTGTAAAAATAATATTGGCGGGAATATTTTTTAATGTGTATGTGTGTAAATGTCAAGCTCGAAATTTGGCGGGTAAATCAAATTATTCATTAATGAAACAAAATTTATATTTTTGTATTTTTATTTTGTTAACCAAATATATGTAAATATTTTTAATTTGTATTATTACATGTTATCACAGAATATTCTAATTGTTAAGTTTATTATTAAATCTAGTTATTATTATTTAAAATAGGTCAAAATATAATTAAAATTAATAAATATTATGTTTCGTAATACATTTTTATCGTTTCTTAGAATTATTTAGTAATTCAAAATTTTATTAAAATGTATAAGGCATAAATATTTCAAAATATCACAGGAAATTGTGATTGCCATTTAATTCTTAACTCCAGTTATTAATTAAAAAAAATTCAAAATATAATTAAATTAGTATATGTATATAAAAGGAACAAGTACAAATTTCAGCCTTTGTCATTTTTTTTGTTTCGCTTATCTTTTAAATAATAAAAATATTTAGTTGATATTTGTTTAAATTCTGCTTGTGTCGCGTTTGTAAATTTCTCCAAAGTACAATCTAAAATTATAAAATATTAAAATTGTTAAATATTAATTATTAAATTTGTGCGACAAAATTTACCTCTCAAAATCGTCCGTAAAAATATTTATTAACACAAAAAAAAATTGATCAACCTATTATAACAAGGCACAAAAACAAACTGATAAATAAACTACGTATTACGTAAGTAAAAAAAAAATTGTTATATAAAATGTATACATATACACGCCAATACTATGTTGTATTTTTAATGAATTCGAGTTGTGTGAGTTTCGGATATTTTATCAAGATCCAAAGGAAAATACAGTAGCTCAATTTTGAGTTCTGTGTTGTTATACTTGGGACACTACCCTTCTCTGTTTCGCTTTACTAGTTTTGCAGCACTTTATTGTACTTGAAAAAAAGTGAGTATCATATAGCCATGAGTATCATACAGCCATAAAACGAAAATTTATTATATTTTTGTGAATTTATTTGTTTAAATTAGTTATTGTGAACTATTTTCAAAGACATATCTGTCAAAAATCAAATAAAAAACTCAAATTTTGCATCGTTTACAAATAATTTCATAAATGAATTCTTTCGAATTATTTTTTGATGAAGACGATGGCGTACTGCGTATTAGAGAATTGTCACGAAAGAGGAAAGTTTTAAGAGATTCGTCTAATCCTCTGGAGCTAAGCGATATCATGTAAGTTATATATATTTTTATTTTTTAGCAGCTGTAATTGAACGTTTAAAATTTGATTTTAATTTTATGAAGTATTTCCGGCTCTCGAAAAAAGCCTTCATTATGTTGTTGAGAAATGTGGAGCCAAAAATGAGGTTTCAGAAGCGGTTGTCATCAATTCCCAACATCTTAAAACTGGCAGCCGCCTTAAGATTCTTTGCTGAGGGGAGCTATCAAAAGGGAGCAGGAAATGACTATTTAATTGCACTGGCGAAACCCACATTTTCTCTTGTTCTGAAGGAAATTTTAAATGTACTTGAAGAAAACATTTGTGCAAAATGGATTACGTTTAATTTTTCAGCGGAAGAAAAACGTGCGTGTAAAATGTACTTTTACGAAAAAAGTAAAATTCCTGGCGTTATTGGTTGTGTAGACGGTACACATATCAGGATTATCAAGCCAAAGGAGGAACTCCAACATCTTTATTATAATCGAAAGGGTTATTTTAGCATTAACGCAATGGTAGTAGGTATTAAAACAAAACGTTAAATATTTAAATAAGTGTTGATAAACCCCTGTTTATTTATTATAAGTTTGCGACCATCAAATGAAGATTCGCTACATAAATGGGAAACATCCGGGTTCATCACATGATTCTTTAGTGTGGAACTTATCGAAACTAAAAAATCAGTTACATCGTGCCTTTGATAACGGTGATAAAAACTCCTGGTTGTTAGGTATAATTAACAATTAGTAAAAAGTAAAAATTAATCTAAAAATTAAGAAATTTAACTCACTCAATTTTTTCAAGGTGATGTTGGATACCCTTTGCAGCCAATTTTACTGACACCGTTTCATGCACCCGTTTCAGGGTCGCCTCAATGTCGCTATAACGATGCCCACTCTAATGGGAGGAATATCGTGGAACGCACGTTCGGAGTTTTAAAAAATAGATTTCGATGCTTGATAGGGCGCGACAACTACATTATGGGCCAGAAAAAGTGACGCAGATAATTAATGTTTGTACAGCATTGCATAATATTTGCGTTCACTATAGAGTGGAACTGCCACCAACACAAAGTGTATTAGATTTTGCAGAAACGATTGAGCTAGATCAAGACGAAGATGGCAGGGACACAGATGATAGTTTGGCCCAGATTATAAGAAATAAAATTGTTAGGTCGTTATTAGTAACAATAAACGTTGCTTCTTAAATTCAATTTATTTAATGAAATACATAAACAAAAGCAAGTACTTCGTACTAATACTAAAATATTTCAGTCTTTTAATTATACACAAATAATCTCGTACATCATTGCCGGCAATTTCTAAGTGTTAATTAATTTTGAGAAATTATCCTTCTTGTATTTTCATCTGCAGCTGTTTTATTTCCAAAAGCTTTTCTTTTAGCTTCAGCTTATCATATCGAGCATTTTGCTTATCTTTTAATTCCTTTTTATACATCCTTAACCGTTCTTCTTTGATTTCTATCGATCATTTTAATAATTTTAGTTGATCCTTCTGGTTATAATACAATTTTTTAGTATACTCTAAATTTTCTTGAAAGTATTTATTTGTATTAGCTAAACTACTCTCGACATTGTTGTATAAATTTCGTTGTATTTTCGTTTGTTCGTCTAATAAATTAAAACGATGAGATGGCAAATCAATTGTCTTTTGCTTATTACTTTTTTGTGTGGATCGGTGTAAATTTGGTTCAATTGTGGTTTCGTTTGCCTCATTTTCCATTACTTCTTCCAGGTCAGATGGTAAAAAAATAGGGAAGCTCAATATGTTCGTTCACTTAGTAGCTTTGTACGGTGATCTCAGAGGCCTCCATTTCTCCATACTCTTTGCCAAGTGAATTTATTGTTGCGTTGAGTTTTAGTAATTCTGCTACGTCTTCGTCTAAAGGAGCCAGAATTATCTGTCTGTATTGAGTTTAAATCGATTGAATAAGCATCGCATCGATAAATATAGATCCAATAGAAACTGTTTAAAAAAAATTGAATCGATTCAATCGATTTTATGGTTTTTTTCATAATTTTTTCGTAAAAAATTAAAATTTTTCTTGGTCTCATCTTCTTTTTCTTCCTCATCCTGGCGAAAACGCTCGCCGTGCTCATCAGATTCGGCTGGTGATTGTTCGACAATTTTTTCCACATTGCAATGCAAAAAACGTATTTTCAATGGCATTCGACCGTTAACATTACAAAAAGTGGTCAGCATGTTTTCAATATGTTTGCGCCAATCTTTGGATCGATTATTCCGAAAACATTCTTAATAATTTCTTTAACATATTTCCATGCCACAAGCTCTCGCTTACTGAGATCATTTTCAAATGCATCATCGTTCATCAAACGACGAATATCCGGATCATTAAGTATTATTCCTGTAATAAAAAACATGATGCGAAATGAAATTTCATTTCCATCTGGATTCAACACTTTTGTTTTATCAACGCATCTCCATCTGGATTCAGCACTTTTATAAAATGTTTAACTATTCCGAGCTTGATATAAAGCGGTGGCAGCTATATTTTTTCAATTGGCACAAGTGGAATTTCAACGATGTTGTCATTTATTGTATTGGTCGCCAGTTCCGTTCGTTGTGATGATTGCCTTCAAAACGTGTATTCCACAGGCACATAAAACACTTGTTTTTAGTGTAACCCAATTGCATGCCACTTAAAAGAGCTATCACTTTTAAGTCTGCACAAACTTTCCACTGATGTTGTATTTAATAAATCAATGATTTTTTTGGTAGCGTGGAGGAGAACTGCCTTCAAACTACTAAGGGAGGAATCTATAAACAATCGCAAATCTTCGGAATTATAAGCATTGTGCATTGTGGAAACCAAACCACGAATATCCGTGCAAAAGGCAAGTGACTTATTCTCAATTGATTTGATAAAATTCGTAAAATGACGATGACGATTTATTGCTCCATATATCAGAACAATTGGAGCCAAAATGTTCACTTATTTTAAATCCTTTGACAAAAGAATGGATTGCCGCTGCGATAGTTTCAAGCGTCATATCTTAATATCTAAACGGTTTTTGCGAGATTTCAATGTGATTGCATGGCGCAGTGACATTTGATGGCTGATCAAATTTTCGAAATCTTTATTTTCCAAAGAAAAAAGAATACACTTTTTTATACAGGAAAATAAGCTGTCATAAAGAAAAAATTTAATATGTGTGTTTTATAACGCAATTAACAAACAAAATTTAATTAGATTTCAAATTGGAATTGCATTTAGATTTAAAATTTAATGAGTTAAGTTATAATTGTTAATGAATGTATTATATAACTTATTGTTTTGGCTTTGTCATTCTCATTCAATTGATTGAAAAGGTACAGACCTTTAAAAAAGATACAATTCTGAGCAGCCTTAAATTTAAAATTAGGAAGTCGATAGTTAGAAGCAGTACGGGTTTGTCTGTCTGTAACTGAATAGTTAGTTTCAAAATTTAAATTGCATCTAATCAGCTCACTTCTAATTTTATAGATCGTAACTAAATATTCGTAATCAATCAGGTATGTAAGTGGCAGTACTTTATTATTATAGAGAAGGTAAGTCGGCGTTAGCATAGGTAATTGTTCTATAGGTTTCCTAGCTTTATTTTGCACAATTTGTAATTGATTGATACGTGTAATATTCGCTGCTCTCCAAATTTGAATTAGATATGTTAAGTTTGAATTAATATAACTAAAATAGACAGTAGTCTCTGTCGTAAGTGGTGCGGAATAAATTGGCCAACACGTCTCAAGGCTGCGATAATAGGAGTTACTTTACTTTTTGTACCTGAAATATGACTTAATCCATAATAATTGAGAATCAATATTTAACCCAAGATAGCATACATTTTCTACACGTTTTATCATGGTATTATTAAAGGAAATTCCATTTATTGCAATCATCATTATATATTTAAAGTAAAACGTCATAAAATGTGATTTTAGAACATTCAGCTTAAATTTATTATCATATAACCAGTTGTGTATCAAAGAAAGGTCATGTTCCATATCAATTTTTTGTTGGTCGTACGATTTTGAGCTATACATTATAACCGCATCATCGGCAAATAATTGAAGGGTTTCCCTTAAGTTTTAAATTTTGGATGTCATTAACGTAAACTAAAAACAATACAGGACCAAGGATAGAGCCCTGTGGAACACCACGCTTTACTATAATTTCATCGGTCTTATATCTGCCAATCTTTACTATTTGTTCTCTATCGGCTAAATAATTTTGAGGTAACTTAACGGCGCTACCATTTATTCCGTAATGTTTAAGTTTCATTAGGAGTAATTTGTGATCAACACAAGCAAAAGACTTCATGATATCTCGGAACAAGCAAGACGTTATATTCTTCTCTTCCATAGAAATGTAGATATTTTTCATTAAATTTACACCCCAATTCCCATAGTCGTATCAGGTCATTTTTCATGACTATAGTCACGTCACATTAATTTTTCTATTCTCTTAGTCGTCTGTTACGCCTAAAGTCACTTGATATGACAGATGTCACTTGAATTTTGTAAGTGACAGGCGACTACAACAAAATGGAAGGACGAAATTTTAATCCTAATATTTAAATGTTTTTAATTGTGTAACTTTGTTCACTTGTTTAAATATGTTGATGTTTAAATTAATATTTTTTTGTTCTAAAACGATTTTATTTGTAATTTGGCCGACATCTTTATAGTTACAGTCGTGTCACTTGAACCGATTTCAAGAATAACAATTTTCATGCGATGTGACGTGACTTAAGTCATGTCGCCTGAAATGACACGACTTTGGGAATTGGGGTGTTAATATAGCTGAGAGAGTACTTGTTGATTTGCTAAAGCCGTATTGGTTTTTATGAATAATTTTGTTAGACTCCAAATGCTCTATAAGGCGGTTATAAATTACACGCAGAACAACTACATCAACTGTTTGATTGAATGAGGACAACAGAAATTTGAGTTCGTGCAACTTATTCATTAACCTATTAATATTTACACAGAAAATATTCAATATCATTAGTTTTTCAGTCTGTTCCACAAAGTTCGAACATTTCAAATAATGTTTATTCATGCCTTTACACAACACATCACACATAATTACAATGAAAATTCAAGTTACTTTCTTTGTCATCCATCAATAGGTTTGTAAAGTTATTTAATTATAAAATTAAAATAACAATTGAATCAAAATATTTATCACTATATGATAGAATTAAAAAAAAAATATAAAAACAAATTTAAAACATTAACAAAGTAAACAAATAATTAAGTAATAAAATATGACTGTTCTATTATTTTACCAGATTTGTGACATCATGTCCGTATTATTACTGGTTCCGAGTTTTATTTTAACATTAATTTTACTATGACGAAACCAGCAATATTAATTTTGTTATTTTTTCTTAGCTGAGTTAGAGCTTTAATTATGGAGTTATTAAGTGGAGTTAATCTAACATGTACGAAAATCTGGCCATTTTTAACGTCGGAGTATAGTTGGTATACATCGACCCAGCAGCTCGAATATGCTCCATTAATTTATTTTTGGATTGAACACTAATAAATTTTAAAAAAAGTTGAGTGTGTGTGCCTCTACCACTTCTTCCACTCCTTCCGACAACGATTTTTTTGATGTAGAATGACATAATTTCAATTGAGTTGATATTACATATTTCACAAATTTTGGCTATGATGTCATCTTTATTGTTTTCTCTTTATTCCTGTGATTAAAACATCTTGTTGCATTTGTTGTTGTTTTAATAAGTTAATTTCGGCAAGCATTGACGTCATTGATGTATTGGTATTTTCAGAGTCTTCTTCCAACTTTTTTACACAGGCATTAATTTTGCTGATTTCGTTTTTAATTTGTGACACTGAGTCTACCAAGATTTGTTTGGTTTCAGTATTATCAGTTTTGCCATCTACGCAGATGAAAAATGCTTGCCGTACATACAATAAACGGCCTCCAATTTACTAACAACATAATATTTTGTGAAAAGTATAGTCGATATAAATCAGCGGTTTTATCACTTATTTTGTGGCGATTGGTAATAATTTTAAATTTTCCATACATCACACACATAACAAAAGCAATTGAGTTTAAAACATCTATGTATATGTATATATTTCACCAGATTTCACAAGCCGATTTTCACTTTATTTAAGTATTTAAATGAAAAACTTTTTATTTGTTATTGTACTACAACGTATCCAACGACTAGGACATCCATGACTTATTGAGGTTTAAAAATACTAAAAGAGAGAATTTAGTCATAGTTGCGAATTAATTGTGATCTGTCAATTTGGCCCTTAAACATTGAATTTCTGTATAGTATGAAATAAATAAATAAAGGAAGCTTTGTTTTTATTTTGTGAAAATTCAATTAAAAAATTTTAATTTGAATTTTAATTCAAGGAATTTAATGAAAGTAATTTTGGATCGAAAGTCCTAATCCACCCAAAAAAAAATATACGGTACGGATATGATCCTATCCTATACCGTTTGAAGAAACCCTTCGAACCCTATTAAAAACTAGGTAAACAATTAAAATAACTAATTCTAAAGAGTCTGACCGAATCAAAGCAGTTTTATAGTAAACCCAATTTGACAAGGTATAAACTAATTTTCAGAATATTTAACCAACTAATTTCATTAAAATAATTAAAAATGCAGAACTACGCATAGAGCTTTCACACAAAACGTTTACTAATAATAGCTTGTTCATACAATATTTAGCTACCCGGAATTTCATGATTCCACAAATTGACGTAGAATACCGAAATAAAATATGTTCAAATAAATAATAAAACTAACTTTTTAAATTTTAAATTATATAGCGACAATCTGTCTGGTAAGGTAAGCTTAACACTCCTTTTTTAATACATCACATGTATTTGGCGAACTAATCAATTTCGATGACAAAAAAAATAAACACGAAAGTTTTGCACGTTTTGACAGAAAATGATCGAACGACTGATAAATAATTAATTATTCTTTTTATCATAAATCAATTACTATTTTTTTTTATTTTTTGATTCATTAAAAATGGTTAAATGGTTAAACTAAAAAGTTTGTTAAATACTCTGTGTCTGCTGTCTTAATTTATGTCTTTATGTCTTGAAATAGATTTAAATATACATTTTGAAAGTATTAATTTGAGTCACAAAGAGTGAATGTTTAGATCAGACAATTGATTGTACACATATTTATGTCCATTTATTATGTATATATGTACTCACAAACATAAACTGAAATTAATTTTTTTTTTTCTTTTTTGCGGTAAGGTCAAGTTTAAAATACTTACGTTATTATTTTATGTGGTGGCCTCATTAAAATGAAAAATATTTTAAATTTCCAATTTAGAGTAAGGTTTTTTTGGGGCTTTCTATCGTTTAATAAATTAATACAGAATTGTTTGATTATGCGAAGCAAAGTCAAAGCAATATACGACTAAATCACATGTAAAATGAAGGTTAAGTTCAAGCGCGCGCCAATTCAAAAAGAAAAAAACACTCTCATAATTTAAAAGTCTCGTGATTTATAGTCATATGAATATTTACGTTACAGTATTCTAAAAAATAAACGTAATTTAGTGTAGCGCTTTTCAAGATCAAAACTTTTTAAATATGTATTTTGAATATACATATATTGTCTGTCTTCTACGAGTTGCAACCATTGAAAAACCATTTAGACATAATATTGCGTTAATTAGTTTCAATGATCAAATTGCTTGGCCGCTTAGAATGACACGTCACACGATTAAAATGAATCGTCAACGTATAAAGTTGTCCTTCTGCAGACGAATGAATTAATTGTTAACAAGCAAAAGACATTTAAATTACAAATTGATGTGGTGAATAGCCAAGGATTTGTTTAGATGGAAAGATGAGCACTATCAAAGAGGAAAGTGGAAATTGTATCTTTATTAAAACAATAGATTATTGATTAAATTCAAGGCAGCAGCAGATTTTTATTGACATGCTAACTGCCAAGAAAATTTTAAACTAATGGTTTGAAAACATTACAAAGCATTCACGTAGTGGTTTGCTTTCCACTAAATAAGTGGCTCGTTATTGACACAGACTTTGAATTGTGATAGACTTATATGTATACAGACAAAGAAATTTCTGTAAATTATTTCAGATTTTTAAATTTTTAATCCATTTTCCGTAGACTAATTAATGAAACAGTATCATAAATAGATTTTATAGTCCGTACGTAGACAAAATATATTTTATGCATCTTACCCTTACCTCTGGGTACAGTGCCGTTAACTGTTTAGCCGGAAGCCGTTATAATTTGAGATAACTTTTGAAAACTGTAGTGACCGCATTAACCATAAGCCCCTTATTTCTGAGTTAACGGTCAGAGCTACAGGAAGCATGTTAACTTAAAATTTGTACTTAATGTACTGAATGATGTTTTTCACCTCTACCATTTCTATTTCCGCACAAATTGCTAGAACGGTTAGACCAAATAATAATTTATTATAGATTAATCATATGGGCAATTGACAATAGGCACAAACACATCGCTTATTAGAGTTGATTAACTGAGTGGCGTAACTACAAATTTCGGGTCCCACGAAAACATTTTTTTTTTGGCCGCTAAACATGCTCCTTATACCTAAGAACAAGCTTTTAGCTAAAAACTTGTTTTTTCCTTTTGTCCAGCCTCGCATTAGTTAAAAGTGCTTGATTTCGAGAGTACGAAACAGCCAGTTCAATCGTCTCAAACAAAACAAAATTTCTTGCAATCAACTCAGAAATCATTACAAATTTCTAATCGAAATAATCTGAAAAATGTTCAATTTTCAAACTATCTTGAATTTTTTTAGTTTTATTTTTTTCATCTTCCTCTTTTCATCTGTTGTTGTGTGCATATCGGATGACTTTCGTTCATTGTGAACATTAATTTTTGAGTTTTGTAAATACATAAAAATTAAAATAATAATAAATTAGCAAATAAACTAAAGTTTAAAAATGGATTATTGTGGTTTTATGTGTAAAAACTAATTTAGTGAGAAAGCTTAAATGTTTCTATAAAATCCAAAATAAAATAATAAAGTATCAAATTTATGAACATTACTGTAGTGTAGATTGCTGTATAAAATAAATATCAACAACAACAAAAAACAAAATAATAAATAAATCCAAATATGTCATCGTGTGGTAGCTGTAAAATTTCTGTACAACGGGATGATTTAAATAAAATCATCTGTTGTCAATGTGGCCAAATTTATCATGCAATTTGTTTAAATCTAAGCAAAAATGAACTAGATTCTATAGTGCAAAAAAGAAAAGACTGGAAGTGCAGTGTAAATTGTTCAATGAAAATAAATCCCAGTAAAGTGGAGACAAAATCTTGTGATAATAGTGCAAATGACATTATCAAAGCTATTAGTATCCTGTCTAATAAAATTGATGCTCAAAACGAAAAAATTGATAAACAAAATAAAATTAATTTATCGAATTATAATGCAATTGAGCTAAAGAACGAAAAATTGGAGAATTTATTAGCTAAAATCGAAAGTTTATCAAATGAAAACTCGTTGCCTAAAGCACAGGTTAGTAACCGTGAGGGGCGAGTTATAAACCTTGAACAGCAATTAATAAATTACCTATGAAAATCTTCTAGTATTGTTGATTTCGTTTTCAAAACCGCTCTACAAATTGCAGTTAGTGAACATAATTATAAGAGGTGTTACTGGATTAAGGGAAAAAATATGGCACCAAAAATTGTTGTACAACTTTAATCCGAAGAAATAAAATATCAAATAATGAAGAGGAAAGTAGAACATAAAAAAGCATTGACAACAAAAATATTCAACAGTGAACAGACAGAAGACAGCAATATAGGAGAGGGTTCTGTAGAGAACAACTTAAATTCAACTAGGCCTAAAAAATTTTCGCGTATATTTACTAATGAAAGCTTGACATATTAAAAGCGTCACTTGTTATACATGGCTAAGCAGTGGAAAAAGGCAAACAACTACAATTATGCTTTGTTTATGGACCCAAAATGGTGTAATTAAATTAAGGAAAGACAATACGTCACCAATTCATATCATAAATTGCGAAGAGGATCTTTTAAAAATTAATAGTAATAAATAACATTAGGTGATGTTTGATTTGAATAGTACAGACACAATATCTTCGTCGTTAATTTATGATATGAATAAAACAAATAAAACTAATAACCATTATAGTGATATCCTTAACAATAATTCAAATTTCTTTAATTTTAGCTTTGTTTACAAAATATAAGAAGCATGAGGAAAAACATGGATTTGTTTTTAGCAAATATTAATGAACTGGATCAGAAACTTGATATCATTTTTTGAGTGAAATTTGGATTTCGAGTAATGAAATTGAGAGCTATTCTTTGGATGATTATTATTTTTATGCAAAGTGTAATGATGGATATGAATCTGGTGGTGTTGCTGTATATGTAAGTGAAGATATGTCCCATGTAGTAAGTTATTTAAGCTTTACATCAGCTGATGCTTTGAAATTAACAGTTAGCTATTCAAATTAGCTTCATATTAATTTATCGCTTCCATTTCATTTCTCTACTTATACTGATCCTGATACTTTTATGCTGGAATTTTCCGATTTTCTCGAATCAGAAAAATCAAAAAACCTTATAGTGCTGGGGGACATAAACATTAATATACTCAAAAGTTGTAATGTTAGAGATGAATATTTGATGCTCTGTTCTTCTTTCGGTCTTGAGTCGGTTGTTAATTCCGCTACGCGTCTAATTTCATCAACTTGTATAGATCAAGTGTTGACTAGATTTGGCTCAAATAATAAATTTTCGGTAATTAAACGTAACCTAAACCTTGAAATCACTGATCACAATACAATAATAATTGAATTGTTCTGTGAATTTAACGTTAAAAATCGTACTAAATCGTTAAAACCAAGTGTTTCAAAAAAAATAATGTTCTCTGAATTAGACAGGTACTTGAAAATTGTTAGTTGCAGTGAAATATACTCCATCTTTGATTCTAATATTGTCTATAATTCGTTCATTGAAAACTTAAACTTGTACATCGAACAGTGCTCCAAAATAAAAAAAACTAACAGCAAAAGTTTTAAGTTAAAACCATGGATGACAAAGGGTTTGTTATTAAAAATAAGGATTAGGAATCGAAAACTTAGATTACTGAAATAGTATCCAGAAAATTATAAGCCCTTTCGAACTGTTAAGTTACTAAACTTAAGAATTAAACAAATGGTTCCTGCAATCAAGTCAAATTACTATAGGAATAAATTCCTTAATGCAATGGATATTAGAACTAAATGGAAAGTCGTAAATGGAATGATGAATAAAATTATATCGAATAATATTATTCATGAAATTGAGGAAACAAATGGTTCGCTAGTTAATGACATTTCTGAAATTCCAAATGTTTTTAATGAATTTTTCACTATAGAATACCATATGAAGAGTTAAATGCCAAGTATGAAAATTGTTCTATCTCAGTGGAAGAAACAAATTTATTTTCATTTACGTATATAACACAGAGTATGTTTTTAAATCCTACGTCAGAAACTGAAATTTCATCTATAATAAAAAATTTAAAAAATACTCAATCATGTGGTATTGATGGATTATCAGCAATATTAACGAAAAAATTTGTTCTTATATTACTAATGTTCTGTCATACATTTGTAACATTTGTTTACTGAATGGTGTGTTTCCAAGTAGATTAAAGAATGATATAGTCATTCCGTTACATAAGAAAGAATCCCGTAAACATCTCAATAATTATCGCCCAATAACCCTTCTCAATACGAATTCTAAAATTTTTGAGAAGGTTATAAAAAGTCGGCTTCTAGCTTATCTAGAAAAAAATAATTTTATAGATAAAAGACAGTTTGGTTTCAGAAAAAATTTATCGACCGAGGATGCTCTTTTGAATTTTCTATCAGCGCTGTACTCTAATTTAAACAGTGGTCTAAGATGTGCTTCATTATTTTTGGACATTTCAAAGGCTTTTGATACTCATAAACTTTTACTGGAAAAATTATTAAAATTAGGTGTAAGAGGTGTGACATTTGATCTGCTAAAATCATATCTCCCGAACAGAATTAATAATGAAACATCAGTGAATATAGGTGTCCCTAACAGTTCCGTCTTAGGACCGTCTTGTTTTTAATTTATTTAATGTCAATTTTCAAATTGAAACTAATAGGAAATATAACAGCTTTTGTTGATGAAATAGCTTTAACCTATGCATCAAACTGTATCGAAGATTTAGAAGATGCAATGAACCATGACCTTAGACTAATAAAAAAATGGTTTCATATTCACCAAATGGTTTTGAGTCCTAAAAGTAAGTTCATTGTATTAAACATAGGACATAAGAAGCCAGTTAAAATAGATCTCAGTGCGAGTTTACGACCATTTTCTGATGAAAAATTTTCAACAGGCAACCAATCGACGTAGTCTATTTTGTAAACAAATTTCACTTTCCGAACATAATTCTTTTGTTTTCCATTTAAAATATATTGAATCTGCTGAAAACTTTTCTTTAGAAAATGGTCGTAAACTCGGTATCAAATACCATTCTTTCAAATGCAATGAAAATTTATTTGATATGAATTGCGTGTCGATCGAGCAAGTAAATGAATTTAAGTGTCTAGGTGACATTGTAGATTCAAAATTAAATTTTAAAGCTCATGTCGATAGTCTAACTGTTAAGTTACTACCAGCTTTACGAAGTTTTTATTTTATTCGCACAATTTGTGATCAGATATTTCTAAAAACCCTATATTATGCATTAGTTGATTCCCATTTACAGTACGGATTTTTTTGCTGGGGAGGTATATATTTAGAAAGACTTAAAAAGCTGATTAAAATGCAGAAGCATTTTGTTCGTATTATCAATTTTAAAAATAGAAGAACTGCTTCGATTCGTGGAAAATAAGATGCTTCCTTTAAGACATTTGTATATTTATAAAGTAATGCGTTTATATTTCATCAGAAGTGGCGACAGCATTATAAATCCTGAACCAAATTATAAATTGCGCAAACGAAACAAATATCATGTCCCCTTCGCCACTAAGGAATACTTCAGAAAGTTTTTCTTGTATACAGCACCCAAGCTTTTTAACCAATTACCAGAAAATATAAAACTGATCAGTACTAAAAAATTATTTTTGAAAACCCTAAAATTGTGGCTGCTCTCTGTTGATAATGTGGAAATTTTTTTCAGGGTTCTTAAATGACGAGAACGAGCATATGCTTGTTTTGATATTCCAATGTTTTTTCAATGCTTCTCGTTAGTAAATATTTGTAGCAATTAGTATTAATATTTACTAGAGAGTTCTCAAATATCGAATTTTTCTTAAGTTTATAAAACCAAAAGAAATCCTATACGCGCTAATCACCGCCATATAA
Organism: Tipula vernalis; assembly: GCA_958295665.1. Classification (NCBI taxonomy): domain Eukaryota; kingdom Metazoa; phylum Arthropoda; class Insecta; order Diptera; family Tipulidae; genus Tipula; species Tipula vernalis. The sequence goes on along the minus strand of OY282560.1, from coordinate 162,290,929 downwards.
AATATAAATAACCTGAATATTCTTGAATAATTATTTTTGTAAATTGGAGAAATATTGAGATCTAGAAAATTAACTAAATATCACGGTTCAGATTTATATGTGTAACACCGCATTCCCAATCAAATGTTTTTTTACTTTTGCCTTACAGGATTATATGCAATTCCAACATAACGAACAAGCATTTTTGTTCGTTATGTTGGAAATTCATACAATCCTGTAAGGCAAAAGTAAAAAGTATTTCCGGATTATTCTTCATTAAGGATGCGGTATAACTCTGCAAGTCCCCATAACTCAAAGCTATACAGTTGCCATACAAAATACGAATAAATTTGAAAATCTTTAAAAATATCGAATAATCTCGATTAACCCAGAAAAATTCGAATCTCTATATCATGTGAATTTAGATTGAGCTCGAACAATTTCAATAATACCGAAAAAGCCCGCAATAATCTAGAAAACCTAAGAAAATTTCGAAAAATTCGAAATTTTTTTCATCTCAATATCGAATTATTTATCCAGAAAATCTCGAATAATCTGATAGAGTCGATCTGATGAAGTCTCGCACCAATCATGCATCCTATTTCCATGCTATACTCCAATAATCTCGAGAAATTTTAAAAAGTGATCAAAAGATGAAATCCGAGACAAGGGATATGAAACAAGAGGATTTGCAGTTTCCTTATTTAAAATAGTTTTTCAAAATAGACCGGTTTTACCGACAAATTAAGTTTTTATTTACCATTTACCGGTAATAAACAATATTCGGTAAACGAGAAACTATATCTATCACATTCAATCTTTTGCAAATCAATTTCAACATTTTCTAATCAAAACTTGATTTGTGAAAGGTTGCAAACGTTGCAAATGTCAAAAGTTTTGGTTCCAAACGAGTTTGGCAAATTTTCTCCTAAATCTAAATATCTGTCAGAACCTTAAGCCATTTTTATTTCTATGCAGTCAGAATACATGTATTTACTCTGACCCTCTAAAGATTAGACGATCGCCTTTTCTAAAAAATTTCTTAGAAATGCTCCGTTTTGCAAATTTGAAATGATGGTCTTCTTTAACCTTAATCTGAGCTACCATCTATCTGATCTTGACTTTGAACTAATATTCGAACGCTAGATAACTCCCGTTGGTCCCATTTACTGTACCCCTTCCTCCCCCCCACGGCTTTTCTTGCTGCGGGTACCTAGTTACGCCGCTGGATTAAATGATTTACCCGTTCAAAGGCATTTGCTCAACTCCGAATTTTTGTAAAAACTCGATAAATATTTTGGTGGTGAACTGGTTGGCCGCATGGTTACCAGTAAGATAAATCGGGAAAAGTGATCCAAGACTATGAAAATATAGCAATTTCCAGTTCTAGAACGTGGGTAGGGATCCGAAAAAAGTATCGATACTTTTTAGTATGGAAAGTTTGATTACGATAACAAGTGCTTTATACTCGATACTTTTGTAACGATAAACGTGGGTAGGGGTACCCATAAAATCAGTGAATAGCTTTTGTCAAGGACGACTTATTTCACTAAAATTACCCAATGGAGGTCTTACCAGGCTTTCCTTAGATTTACATAATTTACATTTTTTCGTTAATTTCGCCTACGTAATATCGCGATAAAGCATCTGGGAGTTCCATTTTATAAGCAATGGAAAAGTTAAATCCCTATGCAACGTCAAACTTCGCTCGGGTGAGGCATCCATAGAGCTTCCTTTGTCCCATTAGCTACTTCATACTTGCACGATCCGTGATGATGATAAAAGGAAAGCCCTCTATAAAATCGCCCGAATTTCCCATCACTAGACATAGCCGCATAGCATTCTAGCTTAGTTATGCTATAATTACGCTGAGCTGCTTTGAGATTTTGGGAAACACAGTTAATAGGATGTTCCTGGCCGCCAGAAAACCTGCCATCGCATTGAATGGAAAACGGTTGTGAAAAGTCTGGATGACTCGAATCAGTTCCTTATGTATCACTGACTGCACGGCGGGCAAAACAGCATAATATCGCTGCTTTACGGGCGTAGCCTCACCGACATCAATAAAGTGTTTTACTTGGTATGTCTTATGATACCAAGGAAACTGTCTAATGCGTTGTAACATTATCTGTTGTTCAGTGGTGAGATCATGTTGTTTAAAGTAATTTTATAGTAATTTAGCAGATACTGCTTTATTGATCTTGTTTTTCATAAGAATAGAGTACATTCGATTGATTTTGTCCGGCAAATAGGAAAATAAATTGTATACCAAAGGTTTATCAAAAGTCAATGCCCAAATAGAGCCCCTGATTTAATTTTGGCGCTAGATATGCAGTAAGCGAAATTGTTTTGAATGCGAAACTTTTTGGTACTTGACGAAGGAAGATGGCGAAATTTGATTTCTGGCATATTAAGATATATTTCACACGCTTTTCTTAGTACCGCAACGTTTGCTCCACCATCAAGTAAATCTATTAAAGTTTGCCATGAGCTGCCATCCAAGGAATCAAATATTAATGACTCGGTTATATTTGGTTATAAAAAAATCTTCGTGCTTTCCAATATCGAGTGAACCGAGAAACGAAAAAGTTGGCTGCGGTGATTAAATGTGGTACAATTGGAGAAGTAGTAGACATTAAACTTGAACATAAATTAGGAATATTTATTTGTTGGCTGGACCGCCAGCAATTTGTTATTGGTGAAATTAAGCATCCGTTTTGCAGGCACTGTGTTTTGTTGAGAGTTTTCTGAATTGTTTTTACATTTTGCACAGTTAGGCTTCAGAATATCATTCGTACCACATCCAAAACAAAACCTTCTGGTTATATGAGAGATAAACAATTTTTAAAATACTGATTCGAAAGGAAGCAATCCCAACAGTTCTTATGTGTAACGTAAGCTTGCCCAAATCTAAGTTGTGTTGTTCGACTATTACTGTTATCTCAGAGATTTAATGCAGAAATTTCATCAAGAAATTGGTCTTGCTGATGTTGTACTTCGGTCGACGATTGGTCTACTATTTCGTGAATGTTCTTTCTTTGGTACAGTAATTTAGGAGTATACCCAGTACGATTCGAAATATTATTTTTAAACTTTGGAAAAGGAATGGAATAAGGCTAAATAATTCGGAAGATCAACTTACCAGACAACGTATTTTGGTACGCTTTATGCGATGGTTGAAGATAATCTGAGATGTCATCAAATAGGAGAATTTTCATTCTTCTGATCATTTTTGTATATACTGTTTCTATGACAGAAAATCATTGAGACATTTCGATGTTCATATTGCGAATCTCAGAACACCTGAAAATTATAATGCAGCTCGTCAAAATTTGTTAACTTTTAGTTGGGACGATCGTCGTTCCAACAGTGAACTAGCGTATGTGAAATTTTTTCGAAACACCCAAATTCCCACACGTTAATTGACTCTTAAAACGACATCGTCGTTCTAACGCTGAACCAAAACAGGTTCAAAAATTCGGATAGACCTTCTCAAGATGAACTATTTGGTCTCAAAAAAAAAAAATTTCGAAAAAATGTCAGATACGTTAATTCATTGTTAGGTCGAAGTTCGAACAAATTTTATTAAATATTTTTGTGTTCATTTCGCTTTGTTGACAACCATTCGACCAACCACAATACCCCCCCCCCCCCTCCCCCGTTAATTCGCCTATAATTTACGTTGAAAGTGTTCGTGTGAAGTTTGCCATGTTAATAATTTCGAAACCTTGTTGGTGTTTTTATCATTCTTGTGCATACCGGTTTTGGTGTTGATAAATACTTTTGTGAAAGGTCAAAAGAAACTATTTGTTTTGTAACTGTCTTATTGTTTACCGATGTGTTCAATTGTGTTTCATTGTCTTCAACTTGTGTGTTCCCGGAATGACTTGGTTTAAGACTGTCTATAGACACTTTCATATTTTTTCCTTTTATTTCAATGACGAACGTTTTGTCGGCTCTTTCGATTAACTTGAACGGTCCGTTGTAAGGGTTCATCTTCGTTTTAATGATTTTACTACTTTCCTTAAGAAGACGTGAGTGGTGGTAGCTAAATCTTTTGTTACAAAAATTTTGTTGTTACTACGTCTAGAATCCGTTGTTGGTTTTATTTCATCAATAAGCTTTTTTTAATTTTTAACGAAATCGTTTTGGATAATTATTCGGGTACTCGCAGTGTGCAACCATAGACTAGCTATATGCTGATGGTTGTGTTTAGTTCTACGCTGAATGTCCAGCTCTACTGTGCGCTCACCTTTTTATCATGCTATTGTATGGTTTTAGCTGGTCGTGCGTCTGTGCTGAAACTTAAGTAAAAGAGATACTTCGGAATAAGTTGAAATTCAAGTCGTGCTCTCTGATCTATTACTAAGAAATCAGGTACCTCGTTAGCGATCCAATTTGCATGAAACAGTTATATCGAGTACCGGAATTGCCTTAGCCCACCGTGAGTATTGATCAATTTATGTGACGCAGTATCGGCTTTTTCTAGAATTCGGTAGAGGTCCATGTCTAATCATATCTAAATGAAAATCTGTGAAACGTAAAACGTTAAATAAGCTGAGAGGTGATTTGGTGTACTTTTAAATTTTTGATCTTTGACATGGTATACAATTTTGTGGCATCATTTTTGAATGTTTAGAAAATGTACTTGGCCCTAATTTTCTAAAGATTCAAAAATGATGGCTCAAAATTGTAGACCACATTTTTTTGTTAAACCTTTAACAGAGGGGTTTATACTCAGTTTAAAATGTGAGCTCACAACCTTCTAACAAAGACCTTCACTGTTATAAGTATTGTGCCTCGCTTCTGCGTTTCGTAAAGATGTACTGAGCAAAAACTTAGTGGTTGCTAAGTACCGGAGATATACTGTAGCACCACAGCCCCAATCAATGTATCCGAGGTATTAACCACGATTGCGACGCATACGTTGCGTCGCACAATTTTTTCCTACATTTCACAAGGCTTGACTTAATTCCGTTGACTATGCAATTTTCCTCTTGCTATTTTTTCTTATAACCCTTTAACTTATCGTTGAGGACAATCTGATCAACTTTAATGATTTGAGTGCCATCTTGATTTGACAGAATACTTTGTCCATGGCCGTGTGCCCTAAAACTGCAATTTAATATGTATTAATTGCCAGTCCGTGCTCTGAACATTTTTCAAAAATAATTTGTAGATGTTCCAAACGTTCGTGTAATGAATTCCTTAAATCAAATGCCATTTTCGCAAATTCGTGCTCTTGTCATATACGTATTTGATGGCACGTCTGGCTAAGGTCTAAAGTCGACAAAATGTCGCAGCCTTCCAAATGATACGAAAATGTATTGAGAAATGAATTGTACTGAGCCCACTATTACTTAATTAAGGAAATATTGATATTACATCTTTTGTCTTTGTATTTACTACTGATTGGTCGAGAATTGATAAGGTAGCCCTTGGCATAACAGGAGATTAACGGATCTATAATCCTTTGTCCTTATATATTCAATAGGAGACTATCATCGGTAATGGCACATCTGCTATTATCCAATTGTAAAATTTTGGTGCCGAAACCTTGAACTGGCGTGCCATTTACAGCGAATACTTGTCGAAATTGGTTTTGTTATTTTTAAAAATGTTGCGGTGGAATGAATGAAACATCTGCTCCCGTCTCTATGAAAAACTTGAAATTTGAAAATTAAAAGACGACTGGTTGTGTAACCGTTAATGCCAGTCGTTAACTTATGATGGCTCTCCAAAAATATTCAGATTTCTCTATATCTTTATCACCAAAGAACTTGCATTTTTGAATGCATTTCTGGGCTTTCTGCCAAATCTTTAGTGATAATAACACTGTATAAATTTTCGATTGATTAAGAACGTGAATTTATAATTGCCGAGTGAATCCGTGCAGTATGTTTTTTCATTTTGCCTTTTCAAACTCCCTAAAACTCTTGTTAATTCCTCCTAAAATGTAGTGTAAGGAAGATGTCTTTTGTCTCTTAAAATGAGATTCCCAAACGAATAGCTTGCTAACTGGATTATTTCCTCTAAAATATTAAATCATATAGGGTTCTAATTATAGAATGGCTGTGGTGGTTTAAAGGCTATGTGTGCAACATTACCAGTTTGTATCGGATTGGCGATTATTTGGATAATCTATTGTGGGCAACTTACGGTGTAGTAATCGTCTTTTCTGACGTTGGTCGTTTGTCTTCGCGTTAACTGTTCCTCCGCACGTATTACAATAATTGGTCCATTGTAAATGTAACTGCTGTTGAACTGGAAGCTTTATTATTCTCTTTCGCCCGGTTTGAAATTTATTTTGCACGCTTAGAATAAACGACCTTAACGTATGTAATTTATCCTAAAAATTTGAAAACCACGATCGTAAAGCAAAATTTGGAAAAGATAGAATACGAACGATTTCGTAACTAAGCGAAATGATCACAAATATACCACAACAAAATTTTTTATATTCCGTTAAAATAATTATTTGAAAAAAAAAAAAAAAATTTTATTACCTTTCCCTTCTCGTAAGATTGCTTTTTAGAAACGTGTGATTGATCCGGTCAATGTAAACGATCGGGAATTGTTTTCTGAGAAACATTTACACGTTATAAACAATGCCTTTGGATTTCTATAAGTGTAAAATGAATAAATTATTAGAGACAACCAAGTTTTAGGTAAAATTGCACAAAGGTAAAAACTTATATCGTGCAAAATACGAGAAATTATTCGGTATACATCTTTTTGTAATTTTGCACTTTTAAAGATCCAATTTGCAGTAAACGATTAATTTACAACTTTATCACAATTCATAAATTATGTATTACATCGGTTACGGTGCACGTTCCATTATTTAGAAATTTTAAACATGTCGGACCATGTTTTCAAATTCACACATTAGAAAAAGATAAACTCACATAATTTAAATATTTTGAAGGATTCTACACGAAAAACCATATTTAGTTTATTAGAAGATGTTCACTTATCGTTAGAATTGATTTGAAATAATTTTAAAAGTATCATACTAATTTAAAACAGAAACAAAATAAAAATGTAGAATCGAACACAAAATCTTCTATAGTATACTGACAAAAAACAAAAAAATCAACTTTCAAAATGGAGGTTGGATTCTAGTATTTTTTTTTAAAATTTTATTGTTTGTTTTTTGAGCAAATATTTTGAGCAAACTGCCCAATAAACATTGCGATTCGTTTACGAAAAGAAAATCGAAATAATTTTTTTTTTTTCATTCAAATTTGTGTAAATCGACCTAATATATTGCCATAGAAAATGCATTCTGCATAAAAATTGTAAATAAATAAACAAAAGGGGGTGTTAATTTAAAATTTGATGGTTCTTACATAAGTTATTCATGTCGAATAGTTGCTGTATCAACCAGTTTCACGGTAGAAGTTCAAAAGTGAAATTATTTTATTTTAATTAATTTGTATAAATCTTTTAAAATAATTAATTTATTTTGTTCAGACAGATAGATTTACCATATATATCAAATGAACTTTCTAATATTTGGGTTTGGACGTCATCATATTAATATTGGCAGGTTAATTTAATTATTTATTTTAAATTTTGCTCAAAGTTTGATAATCACTATAAATGTCACATACAAATAATTGGTGAAATAACCAAATAAATGAAATACGCTTTCATTGAAAACCAACAAAATTCCGCGATTCAGAGAATTTTAAAAAACCACACAAGAATAGTTTACTCACAGCCACATGAATTCAAGGTAAATAATTGGTATATAAACAGTAACTACTGTCAAACAAGAAATACAAATATTAATTAGTATAGTAAATTAATAAAATATGAATCATCTGTGTATTGCACATATGACGAGCGCGAATCTTTATAAAAAAAAAACGTAAAAGTTATAACTGACGTAGCTACACAATTTTTTTTTATCACATTCAAGTTTTTTTTTCCATAAAAATATACCAACCATAAGAATTCATCGTATAAGTAAAGCTCTTTGACGTTGGGATTCCCAAACTAAGTAAGACAAATTATTAAATGAAATGAATGATAAAAAAATGTTGTAAGAATACAACAAATAAGCTAAAGTCTTTTTATTTATTTGACATCAACACAATGACGTTTATTTTTAAATTTTTGATTATATTGAAGAAGATGTTGTAAATAATGTCGCGTGGTTTTTGACTATTTTTAGAAAATATTGAGTTCATCATGTACGTGCACAGTTAAATATTTACCTAGAGTTTGGTGATTTTTATTTGGTTTTGTTTTGCTCTTGCATATGTGCGATTCTTGTTATTTTGTAAAACGATGCGGGTGTTCGTGGATTGTGGTTAGAAGCAAATAACAAATTTGAAAACTTGTCAACAATTTAGAAAGCCAGCTGTCAAATTATTTTGAATTCCTTTGTTCTGTTGTTGTTTCAAATTTCAACTCAGCTTAATTTAGACCTCTTTCAGATTCTAACAAAGCTATAAGAACACCGCTTCGGAATTTTGCAGCTGCATTGTCGGGATTATGGGTTTGTTTAAAAATCGTCATAAGAGATAGAGTCAAATTAGTTTCTACCTTAAAACTTACAAAGCCATGCATGGGCGAAGGAATTAGTGCAATCACTGATGCTCGCAGTTTAAATACTTGCTTTAAGATTTGAAGATCATCATTTGCTATATTTCGTTGGTAAATCCAAAATGATTTAAAAGATATTACAACAACGATTGCATTATATAAATCCAAACATTTTTAGCGAAGTTTTTTTTTGGGGGGAAATGTCTATTTTAACACTGAAGAAATTTGCGGAAATTTCCAAATAGGCCGATTAGTAAGTTAATCTATAGTCTGATTAATCGGCCTATAGTCAGCATATATATGGCGTGAAACGAATATATTGAGTTTTCCTTTTTATAATTGTAGTTATGCTTTATAGTAAATTATGATTGTGATGGTAATAATGAAACATTAATAAGCTGATTATCAGTAAGCTCTTTCCATGAGGAGCTCTTGGTACCAAAATTGTACATAATGGAGCAATTGTACCTACAAAATGAATTTCCAAAAGTGGTTTAAGTTTATTCATAAAAATACGCAAAATCAAGTTCGAAAGGGTTCGGAACTTATGTTTTAGAGCTGTTTGCACTTAAATACGAAGAAATGGAAAAATTATGTCACTCCGAAACTGAATTTAAACAAGTTAGGTCGAAACTAAAATTAACTCGAAAGTTTAGTTACGGAATTTAGGGTGTAGCAGTATAATACATTATACTATTAAATCCATAACAAGAGGTGCTCGGTAATGCATATCTAGTACGTAACGATTGATTATAATGAAGCATAGGGCGACTGTATTTTCTTCGGGACGTTTAATCGATGATAACCCCGACATGGTCGCTAATCATGATAATTCCTTTTGACCATATGGTGTAAGCATGAAATGAAAGATCCAGACGGCCGGAAAATCCTTAATTCCACCATATGTGTTGGAATGTTGTAAAACTGGCTTTGTGACTGATTTGATCTAGTCTACATGGTCTTTGCAAAGACAGCTTTGACAAGGGAATTGGAAATAGGCCGTGTAATGGATCGGTATCGATGTGTCGACACAAATCATTGTAACATTGCCTGACAGCTTAGTCCTGAATCAACCAGCCGTTTTTTTTTAAGGTGAACAAGGAGGCCCATTTTACACAAGAAATCGATGCAAATGATTGGACGATTAACAGCAGCTAAGATAAAAGCGTGCTTGTTCTTTTAAGTCCTAGATTCACCTGAATCAATTTTTTACCGTATTTACCAGTTTGGGCGAACCGTTTGTTGTTTTGTATCTTGGGCATGAAAATTATGATGGTACCAGCACACGTTATGATTACTCCGTGTGTATCGTTGGTCGGTTTCGTGACTATTCTTTGTTAAACTGTCGAAACTTGTTTGTTAGCTGTCAGATCATGAATGAAAGGCCTTAGCATCTGCCATTGCATGATCAGTTTGCATTTTTGGTGGCTGCAAGTGTGAGGCTGTCCCCTTTGGTGTCGATATTGACGAGCAATCGAAATCGTACTAACGTCGTATGCAGCTGGTAATGTTTAGTTCAAATTGTTTGCTCTATTTTACTTAGTTCGTTCGCGGTTTTTCGTCCCCTAGTAGAGCGACTTTACCATCGCAGGAGGGGAGGGTGGTCCAACTAATAATTTAATGTGTCGGAGCAGCTGTGATGGCAGTCTGGCTACGATGTCCGATCGATCTAGTAAACTCTTCAGTTTTCGCTCCTCTGAAAGCCAGTTCGGCTCGGTCAGAGCTGCCTTCAATGTATCATACTTGGCTGTATTTGACGGATTTGTTTGTGTTTACTGCTATCTCTGCTGTACCCATTTTGTTGTCGGCCACGGTTTCATTAGCTATGTCCGATTTTAACAGTAGTGGCAAAAATTTTAAATGAGAAAAATTACTAAAGCTGAATAATGACTAATAGTGGCAAATTCGGAACACTCATAAAATCTAAAATTAAATGTAAAGCAATTTGAGAAATCAGAAGCAAACTAAGATTATAAATGTGCTGTGATAATAAAAAATGGCCACCATTAATTGAGAAAAAATTGTGTTTTAAACAGTATAAGTGGCATGTAATTGGTGCGGCTCCTAATCGCTGATGCTTAAATTCCACAATATTGATGTGACGTCGGACGAATTCACGTGTATACAGTTGTTGCATGTATATATGTGCCGTTGTTGTGTATACCATACCATTGGTTTATTTGTGTGTTTCACTGTTGTGTGCTCCGTTATTGAATTATTGTGATGGTGACACCTAGGGTGTAATAGAACAAGTTAAATTAATAGCTCAATGTTTTATTGTACTAAAATGGAATTTTCCGTGATAAAACTGTTCTAAATGTTTCTACACTATTCTAACTGGAAAAGTCATGAGCTTTCTAGAAGTTTGGTTTTTGTATATAAAAAGGCGAACGAAGTCGAATTGGATTATTAGTCTTTGGTCAGCGATAGTGTGAAGATTAAAACGGAATTAAAAAGTGATTTAAAAATTAAGTGTACAGTAAAATTGTGTGAAAATTATAAAAAGTGATTTTGTGAATTATCGTTAATAAATTGTGTTGTAATAATTTTTGTGGAAATAAATTGATTTTGTTTTATTCACAATCCAGTGATACGAACCTTGATTGACAAGGCAAAAACGTAACAGTACATACCGTTGTTCATGCAACACCAACATCGCTATGTAAAGGATGCAACATCAGCAACGCAGAAAAATAAAAAAATTAATTCAACATTCAATTTTCTTTTAGTTGTGCGGAGGCGGGAGGCAAGGAGAGCTTTGAGGAAAGGAAAAAAGCCTTAAGTGATTTTAAGAAACTGTTTCAGTGAGTGAGAGGTCAAAGTGACTTGATTGTTTGTGGTGATATGAATGCACATTCCAGAATGTGGGATTGTGTATTTCGCTATTTGTATTGTTAGACGCATGAATTTTTGGGAAGCACATGAAAATGTTTGACAGATAAATCCAATGAACGTATAAATGTGATTAAACGGGTGAGTAAACCTAAATGGGGCGCTCATCCCAGTGTAACTGATATGTTAAGAAATGCCCTTATGTCCTCCGAAATTGGATATGGTATTTGCTTGTATGGAAAAATGGTTCGAAAGGGGCTTTTAGTCAATTAAAGGGCATGAATGAAGTTATTGCCAAAATTATGTTTGGGAAAATCAGTCGGCAATATTTAAGACATGATACCGTTTATAAAGAAGCTACTGGGATTGATATAGGTTTAGGCGTTGGTATTTTTATGCCTAGTATGAACGTGAAAAAGTGTTTTAGAGTGGATACGCCGAATTGATTGGAATATATGAAGGTATCCAAATGGCTGTGAATGAGCGGAATATGAAATAATATGTTCCGATTCCCAGAGTGGTTTATGTTTGTTATAATGTGAAGGTGGAAGACAAGGCAAAGTGTATGTTGATTTGATTTTCGAATGTGTTTGTATCTGTCAACATGACGTGGCCATACAATGGGTTCCATCACATAGGCAGCTCAAAGGGAATGAAAGAGCTAATATATTAGCTAAAAAGGGTACATTGAATGATATGGTTCAGGAGTATGAAAGGAAGGATACAAGAGATGTACCTCAAAGTTTCAGATGAATATGTGAATAAAATGGGAGTACGAAAATAACGAGAAAAGTTTAACGAAAAATTTGTAAAATTGGAACTTTGGTAGTATAAAAAAAAACGTTGCTGAATAGCGCACGGTGTTATGTGCCCGCTTGTAATTTTTATTTTGTAGAATTCGTCGAATTTATAAAGTTGTCAAAATTGAATGAATTTATAAAATTAAAAGAAATTAGAGAATTTAAAAAAGAAAATATTGAAGAAGAATTTGAGTTTGTAAAATTCATAGAACTCTGAAAATTTAAAGAATTTATAAAACTTTTAGAATTAGTTAGAATTATAGAATTGAAGATTTATTAAAATTTCAAAATTGGTCGTGTTTACATAATTTATAGGTTTTATCGAATTTATTGAATTTATAGAAATCATGGAATTTTTAAAATAAGTCCAATTTGAGTGACATACTTAAAACAATTTAGAGAACCCAAAGAATCTATAAAATTTAAAGAATTTATAAAACTTAGAGAATTTGTAAAATTTATGATTTTTAATTTACAGAATTTATAAGAATTAAAGAATTTATGGGATTTGTAGAATTTAAAGAACTTACTGAATTTTTAGACTTTATTCATAGAATTTATAGGATTTACAAAACATGGGACTTATAAAATTTATGGAAATTATTGAATTAATTTTTATATATATAGCATATATATATTTATTATCGAAATAGGGTAGGATATGAAAGGATTTAGGGCTTAGTATAGGATTTGCCGAAATTTAGGAAATTTTTAAAATTTGTAGAAATTATTTTTTTTTTTTAATTTTTAGAATTTATAGAACAGACAGATTTGAAATAATTTGTAAAACTCATAGAATCTACAAAATTTAAAGAATTTATAAATTTTAAAGAATTTGCAGGATTGACATAATTTATAAAATTCATAAAATTTGATGAATTTATCGAGTTTATAGACATATTAAAATTTATGCAATTTATTGAATTTACAGAATTTATAAAATTTACATAATTTATAGAATTTCAGAAATTTATTGAATTAAAAATTGAACTTTTTATAATTTATATGATTTTAATATGTTCCGAAAATTGTAAAAGAATTGAATCCAGTTTCGAACTGATGAGCCTGACTATGAAAATATCAATCCTCTCATTAGGCGAAGGTGAATGGACTGATTGTACCACAATTTACATTCTATGTACATATACTAAATGTTTTATGCAGAATTAGCGAATTTACTAAACCAGTCATATTCTCTTAAAATGGTTTTCTTCACATTCACACTACTCTAAATCTATGTAAGCTAATTTCACCTTAATTTTACCGAGTATCCTTGGGGTCCACACTGGGACCTGAAGGATATTTACAATTCTGAGCCTAAAGAGAGTTTTACATGTTCTCTAAAGACGTACTCTGGAGCACCATCAGGCCACCACCACCAGGCAGTAAACCTTCAAGACCTCTAGCGACCCCACATTTATGATAATAACGGCTGACCTTTACTGCCGTTCTAAGGAAAAAAGTCACAAATACCAAAAGTCGAAAAATGCGTTAGAGGCATATTTGGATTCTACAAACAAATACCTATATTTCTGATTTTTTAAAACACAAATATCCTTCATGAAATGCCATAAAATTACGTTATTTGATAGTCAAGTTTCATATTAAGGCATGGGAAACAAAAATAGTAAAATTGAAATTACTGAAAACTACAAAAAGTCAAATTAGACTTTTTTTAGCACGGCAATATAACAAGCATTAGATTCTTCCAACTTAGCGATCTTCCAGTTGGAAGTCGGAAGATCTGGGTTGCCGATTCGAAGCATCTCCAAGATCCCTTTATGATCACTAGGTTTCGCATTGATAAAAGCCCACGCTCTAGGTCTACAGGGAATTTCCCCCCTTTACACAACCTCCAAAGTGGCACCAGGCCAGACCTAACTCACGCTCCATATCGCATCCCTGTAGAGAAAGAGTGACCTTTGGCACAGGCTGTCAACTTGACACAAGAAGGCCCGGGGTTTCCCGCATTATTTCTAAAATGGTGGTGAAGGTACCTGTACCCTGTCCTTTACAGCCACCATCCGCTGGTCCTTGAAAACCTCACTAAAACACCTGATTATACAACCTCGACCCTTCGCATCTTTAGGCAATACTTCCAGAGATATCTGCCTTTTGAACTGAGAGCCCTGAGCGGAGCACCCTGCTTATTCTCTGTAGCGATAATACCCCAAGCGAGCGTTTCGTTTTCCGAAACGGTATATTATTGAGCTTTGTGAGAGCTTTTCAAGCTCCCCCTTATGTTTGGTCATTTTTTGAGGAAACATTTTTATTTAAATTTAGGTCCTTCTTAATCTCCGCTATTTGTAATCCAGGTCTATCGGCCAAAGTTCCCCTAGTGGTAGTTGTTTTCGAGAGACCAGCTATATTTTTGTTTATGTAAGCCGATGTCTATTGAGCCGCAGTCTTCGGGTTTATAAGAGTCCCGGGCTCTTTATTTTTAATTGTATCCTCTTCCATAAAATCTCGCAAGTAGCGGAGAAAAGAATGTACAACTGTGCAGAGATCCGCAATGCACAGATAAGGCTACATGGTCCGGAAGGCGCCAGTTGATGATTTTTGTGTTTGATTTTACTATACCTAGAGACCTAAAGTCAAATGCAGTTTTGAAAATGAGAACTCGATTAATTTTTACTCAAAGGAAACATTGGTCTGTTTCGTGCCAGACGAAGGCAGGTGCAAGGAAGAGAAGTACTGTCTGTACTGTCTCTCTCCTTCTTCGTCCTCACAACTACGACAGTAGTCATGTGAGAAGAAACCAAGCCTACTCACATGCCTGCCTAAGAGGCACTGCCCCGCAATTACTCCAACAGTGAGATCAGCTGTTTGGATCTCGCCAAGTCCAAATTTGGCCAGACCTGCCGAATTATTGCGCATGAGGTGCTACTTGACCATATGTCGTTCGTTAACTTACTAGCTTCTTCCTGAAGCAGCAGCTTGCATGACGCGAGAGGTATTTCAATATCCTTTCTGCTTTTTGAAATGTGGTCCGTTGTACCACGTCGAGCCAGTTCATCGGATTTTATGTTTCCTGTACTAATGAAATGTCCTGGCACCCATATGATGAAGAGATGAGAGACAGTTTTGGACTACTTTCGTCGTGAGGAGGTGTGATTGAAACGCTTTAATGGCAGCCTGACTGTCCGTTTATTTGCGAATATCCCAGCTCGATATTACATTATACCTCAACCAGTCTGCGATTTCCTTTATCGCAGTTACTTGAGCTTGAAAAATGCTACAGTAGTCGGGAAAACAAAAGGAGAGGTTTACCATAATTTCCTTGCAAAACAGCCCAGGCCCGACTTTTCCATCCCGTTTTGACCCATCAGATAGGTTGACAGTTTTGTCCAGAGCAAGCCACTAGACTGTTACCCCATACAAAAGAATGGGTCTGACTACTGCGGTATAAAGCCAATGTACCATGCGGGGCTCCAGCCCCCATCCTTTCCCAATGTCATTTTTGCAAGAGTTTAGCGCTATCGTAGCTTTCGTTACCCCTTCCAGAATATTAGGTTTCCAATTTAATATCCAAAACGAGACCTAGAAACTTCGCTTCATCTGTAAAAGTCAAGCTAAACCCATTTAAAGTGGAAGGATTGACATGGGTGAGTTTATATTTGCTAGAGGTTCTGCGAGTCTCAGCAACAGGTCATTTATGACCAAGTTTCATAGCAGGGGGATAGTACGCCACTTTGCGGCTTACCTATGCTTGCAAATCTTCTGGCGGAGGATTCCCCCAGACTGGCATTTATTACGATGCCTCTTAGCATTTGGCCTATACAGTCCTTGAGTGATTCATCCACTCTTAGATTGGAACGTACCCGAGTTATAGCCCCTGGAACCACGTTGTTAAAAACTTCCTCAAAGTCCGAAAAGATTACCATTGCGTAGTCTCTATACTCGAAAGATTTTTCAATAAAATATATAAGAGAATGAAGAGCAGGCTTTACAGATCTCCTCTTGCAATAAGCATGTTGAGATTTAGACAGCTTTCCCGGCACAATCGCACCTCTTATATGGGCTTCTATTTGCCTTTCCAGTCTTTTAAAAAAAAAAGAAGACAAGCTAATCGGTGTAACATCTTTGGGATTGCAATGTGAACGTTTTCCCGCCTTAGGTACAAATACAACCTTCACTTCCTGCCTTCGAAAATTACCTCTAACAGTGATAGGCGACTTTTATGGTTTAAAACTATTTATCGCCCACATGATCTTTTTTCTGCTAATAATTTGGCCTCCAAGGCTACTAGCTATGTTACCTCTTGATGTAGTAGGTAGAGATTCGGAACAATCAGGAAAATGAGTTTCCAGCAAACATTCCAACGATTCTACGCTATTAGTGGTCCATATCCTATCCGGCCGTTGAAGATAATTTGGGATGGAAGGACCAGTTGATACTACTTTGGGTAGCCTAGACATCTCCGTAGCCTCCTGAATTTTGCCATAGTATAGTCTGCAAGACTTTTGTATTTCTTGCTATTTTGAAGAGGCTTTTGCACATTTTACGTCCTTATTAAATCTCCTTGAACCACCTGGGTGGCCGAGATTTACCCCTAGGCCTGCTAAGAGGACTAGAGCCCAGTATTGCTTCATTAAAAGCGCCGGACAGCTCGTCCACCAAGCCATCGAGTTCTTGCGCAGTTTTTTCAGGTTTTGGTACGGTACTGATAGTAAATTACCCAGAATAGTTCTAAAGGTATCCCAGTTGTTTTCCTCCTATTTTTGAAGATTAGACTTTTTGGAGAAGCCGAGTCCATTTCAAATTGAAGATAACAATGATCTGAAAAGTAGTGGTCATCCGACACTTTCCAGTTTAATAGACTAATCGTCCAGAAGATTGAGACAAGTGTAATATTCAATCCCTCCTGTTTATTTATAGTTATAAAAGTCGACTTATTGCCTATGTTACATATATGAAGTTTGCTACAATATCTCAAATGTAATCAAGGAGTAACTCACCTCGTTCATTCGTGTCCGTACTTCTCCAGATCGTGTGATGAGAATTTTCATCACTCCCCAGGATGGCTCCAACCTTGCGCTTCAGAGCCTCAAAGATTAGCTCACCTATTGGGTGTGTGAATATGACTCCGCCCTTTTTTGTTAAAATAAAACACATTTGCTTCTTTAGAAAATGAAAGAATTATTTATTGAAAGTATGCTCCATTTGCAGCCACAACTTTCCCCCATTTTTCAGGCAGATTACGGATTCCCTCTCTGAAAAAATCTTTGTCTTTGGAGGCGATCCAACTGAACCGCTGTTCAGAAAGAGACGACTGCATCGACCGGAATAAATAGTAATTAGAAGGAGCTATGTCTGGTGAATACGGCGGGTGGAGTAGAACTTCCCAGTCCTGTCCTTGTAAATAATTTTTCACAACGTTTGCAACATGTGGTTTTGCATTATCATGCTGAAAAATTAATTTGTTGTGTCTATTCACCCATTCTGGTCGTTTTTCCTCTATAGCTCGCTTCAAACATATTAGTTGTCGTCGGTACACATCGCCACTGATAGTTTCATCTGATTCCAGCAGTTCATAATATACCACACCTTTCTGATCACACCAGATATAGAGCATAACCTTATTGCAATGGATATCTCGCTTTGGTTGCGATGGACCAGCTTCACCACGCTTCACCCAAGATTTTTGACATTTGAGATTCTCATAATAAATCCATTTTTCATCTCCAGAAACTATTTAATGCAGAAAACCTTTTCTTTGTTGTCTTTGAATCAGTATTTCACAAATGGTTTTTTGACGTTCGAGGTCTCTTTCTTTTAATTCATGTGGAGCCCAGTTGTTAGATTTTTCAACCATTCCGATTGTTTGTAAAGGTTTTGCAACAGTTGATCGATCAACATGATTGGTCTTGAGGAACCAGCTTCCTTTGTGATTTGGTTCCGCTTTGTTAGGCCAGGTTTGGTGACCCGAGTATACCAGCCTTGCCTGAGCTTATGTCCAGCGCTTTTGTTGTAGGCCTAGAGGCAGGCCTATAGACCTGAGTCTGCTTGTCTACATTTCCGGGATTTGGGAAATGTAGACAAGGAGACTTGGGTCTGTTGTTGGTTTATTCTTAATCTTCCATGTTAGGTCCCACGAGTAGCGGAGAAAAGGGTGTCCATCTGTGCAGAGATCCGCAATACACAGGTAAGGTTATTTAATCTAGATGGTGCCAGGTATCCGAATACAGCGTTAGCGACTGAGCTAGTTTTTAGACTGGGCCCCAAGTCGGGTCGATTATAGCCACGGTACGAGTAACACTTTAAGCCAGCGATTTGTTTAAGGTTGACTCCTTAAGCGCCGTGTTTTAGCCTAGAAGCCAAAGAATCAGCAATCTAGTTACTAGTGGTCACCACGTGGAGGTAACACGAGCACTTGTCGAAGCAGCCAGTTACAACAACAAGTCAGTCCCATGTCCCATCATTCTTTATCACTTTCTTTTAAAAAAAAACGTTTACTTTAAACTACCTGGGTACTTCAAATGCCTTTATTTGTTTACTTCTATTTAACGATTGTTGTAGAAATTTGTGTATCAATAGGTTACCTAGTTTTGCCGGCGTATCTAGTGCTTCTATTTCGTAGATAGTTGGGGCGCACCGTAAGATTATTGCATAATTTCTATGGAAATCGATTCGGTCGTAAACAGTGACTCGGCACATATTTAGTATTTGTTCTTAAACAGTTCTTTTCATCAAAAAATTTCTAGGTGAGATGATTCCGAAAAAAAGTTAATAAAATAGGCAAACCCAGTATTTTGTACACCAGGTCAATGATCAAATTGTGTATATGTTTTCTTTACATGATTAAAATAAATGTTTTATATTCAATCAAGCGCAGCACTTCAAGGTCCCCTCGTATAATTATTCACATAATTAAACAGGTGTCGTTATAATAATACAATGTATGCTCAAATGAATCGACATTCCAACAAAGACCATATCGTTTTGCAGAAATTTATAAAAATTTATAGCTAATTTTGAAATCTTGACATGATCTTGCAAGCGCGCAATGGTAAAAGGTGTTTCTGCATAATACATTCACGTAATATAATATAGAAGTCACTCATTTCGATTAGCGCATAATTAGAAAGTGACTAATAATAAATAATAATCGTAAAATAATTTTCCCTTATATTAATAAATAATTGTGTATAAATTGCAAGTCAATCAAAAATAATAAAACAAAAAAAAAAAAAAAATTATAATTACCATGTTTAACCTTGAATGAAACTAAAATTAAATTAATAATGACTTCCCTTTGTAGAATAGAATTAATCAAAAGCGTGATTACATAATACAGGATCTTGTAAGCTTATTAAACCACTGCACAGTCTAATAATTTTTTTATTATTTGGTTGGTTAAACTATTTACTATTCAAATTGAATGTGACATTTTAAATCGCCAATAATAAATCAAACAAACAAACAACAATGAGCGATGACAATTAGGATGCTTATCGTAAACGGAACATTAAATCATGCAAATCAATTAGCTTTTATGTGTGATATTGGGAATCGGTAATTAGAGTAATTATTACTACACATTATGCAACTTCGCTAATTAATAAACATTAGTGTTATGGAAATGCTTTTAAGTGGCATTTAACATACTTGCCAGTGTACAGTCCAGTCTGTTCAAAGAACACCCTGTTAAGAAAATTCAGGCATTTCATTAATCAGACTTTGTCTAAAATTTATATTGTTGAAAACAAGAAAATAGATCTGACCGACCGTAAAGAAAATGTTAAGTAAGGTAATTTTTTTCTAATATTTCAGGTCCAATAACACCTTGAATATTTTTTTTTATAAAAAAGTAATTTAGGCAGTTCTTCTCTACGAATCAAACATTTAAATCAATTTTAAGGTCTCACTATGCAGGTATAGGCACAATCTTAGCCCATTAGTTATTAAAATGGTTGTTTAATACCGTTAGTTCGGCATAATTAATTATGTAAATTTTCTAATCAGTATTCATTTTGTATAGTGCCATCGTTTTTATAAAAACTAAATAATTTCATAACATAAAAATTTTAAAATTACATAAGTCATTGAGTAACAGTAACTCACCGGATTAACTATAAAAAACAAGGTGAAGGGTGATGCAAAAGTACAGTTATTAATTATGATTACTAATTAGTTAGATATTTATTACGTTCGGAAGATTTGTTATAGAGTTGGCGCAATGGTTAGAAACAGATTTATCGAAACATTTGTATTGGGCTAGGTCAAACTCATATTTGACCAGCGATTCTTTAAGAATTTTCAGTTGAGAATGAAATAAGAATCATAAGAAAATGGCGACGACACCTCTAAATAAGAGTCATGAGTATTTTGGCACACTTTCAACAAATTTAAAATAATAGATGAGATCAACCAAATAGCGGGAAGCTACACAACCCCTTTCAGCCAGTTTGACTCAGCAAGAAAAAATCAGCTTAATTATTAAGCCCCTTCGTAATTTCTGTAGGTTTTTGCCATCTGGAAAGGTGACTTAATTTAATATGACTGATATCAGGATCAGGTAGAGATGTATAAGGGTATCCAATTAGGAAATGTGCCGGTGTTAATGGATTTATGTCATCGTCCGAGTTGACACAAAGTGGTCGTGAGTTCAGGATCGCCTCAATCTGTGCCAAAAGGGTTGACATTTCTTCATAGGTAAGTGAAGCCTTCCGAAAGTGTTCTTTTCAGATGATACTTTGTTGATTTTACGGCTGTTTCATTAATCCCCCCAAAGTGAGAGCCAGTTGGTGGATTAAACTTCCATGTTATTTGGTTCTGTGGAAGAAAATTGGAAATTTTACTATCTTTGACAATGTTGAATAGTTCATTGAGGTTATTTTTGGCCCCAATGAAATTTGATCCATTGTCGCTTATAATTTCATGACAAAGAGCACGGCGCGAAATAAATCGTCGAAAGGCTGCGATAAACGAATCGGTTGATAAATCGCCGGCTAATTCTAGATGAATTGTCTTGGTGCTCAGACATATAAAAACTGCAATGTAGGCCTTATCTAGTTTTATTCCTCTGCGCTTTGACGGTCGAACGTAAATTGGAACAGGTGGAACAGGTTTTGTTGCGTATCTGAAGCTTTTCATACATCGTTTAATAACGCGTCGTATAACTATTTTAAAATTTATGATCCAATAGTTTTGTTTTAAGGTTGTAAACAATAGCGTATGATTCCCGCAAAGTAGTGCTTCATGAGTTGTGCGAACCGGAATTTCAGTCATGTCACCTTCGGTCGGTAATATTATTGGGTGTTTCACATCAAACGGTACAGTTGCTCGTTCTATACGCCCGCTAACTCTAAGTACACCATTATTATCTAGGAAGGGATTAAGGTTAATTAATTTATGGGTTTTTGGTAATTGACAATTTTTCTTTAGTGTCTTTATTTCGGTATGAAAGTGATTTTCTTACACATATTTTATTAACAGTTGCTTAGATATTCATTTAGCTCTGTACAATTAAGGAATACTTTTGGTCTTTCTTCAGGTTTTAACTTACAATTGTTGACATAACGTTTGAAATTTGTGTCTGAATTGGTGATGGATATGACATTAGGTTACAGGTAACTGCTGACTGGAATTTTACTGGCCATTTTGTTATAGGTTGTTTTAGCCATTCTGGTCCCGTCCACCAGAGGTTGTGATTAATCAATTCAGATGGTAGTATACCCCTAGAGGCACAATCGGCTGGGTTGTGTTTAGTGGTTATGTGTTGCCAATATTTTCTTGGATAATTGGTAATGATTTGGGATATGCGATTTCCCACAAAAACGTCAAGTGAGCAAGGTACTGATTCTAACCATGATAGAACGATTGTTGAATCACTCCGCACATATAAACCTTCGGTTTTCGATCAATCATTAATTCTTGCATGGTATTCATTAAAGTTGAGAGAAATAAGGCGGCACAAAGTTCAAGCTTTGGTGCAACCTTGGTTTTTGATGATACGATTCTTACTTCTATTGCACCAGTTTCATTGGTACAAACAGCATATATGACTGCCGCATAAGCATTCTGGGACGCATCTGAAAAACCTTGTAACGTTATTGGATTAGAGGTAAAATTAAGCCATCTTGGTATGGTAACAGACTCAATTAAATTTAGTTCTCTCAAGCAATTTGCCCATGTTCTCTGGAAGATTATTTTAACATAAATGGTTATTGGAGCTAGCCAACCTTGAGGGTCAAAAAGTTTAGACGCTTCTGAAAGCATGCCTCGTTTGGTCAGAGCAGGTTTCTCGTTTAGCGATACCTTGTAAGTAAAATAATCAGATTTAGTGTTCCAGTACATACCTAAAACCTTTGAGTTTTGTGCTTCGTGATCATTTTCAATTAGTTTTGTGGTATCCGTTGAAACTATATCGTTAAGTGGGCAATTGGCTAGTCACTTATGGATATTAAATCCTAATGCTTTCATTATTAACAAGATTTCATTTTTAAGGGTAATGAAAGTTGTTCCATTGTATCTGCACCAGTCATAAAGTCATCTACGTAGAAATCTCTACCGATAATCGTTGCTGTTTTAGGAAAAAATCGTTTATTCTCATCAGCAATCTGTTTCAGGACACGGGTTGACAAAAATGGTGCTGATGCGGTTCCATATGTGACGGTGAGCAAACGATATTCCTACTATCATAACGTATCTGTGGAAACGAAAGCGTAGCAGAATTTGTTGCAGAGCTTGCTGGATTGATGGCCCAACGAGCAGAATTTCGTTGAGTGATCTGCCTGACCTGGTTTTAGCTGAGGCATCAAAAACAACACGCATCTTGGTTGTGGTACTTATCTCCTTGCAGACAGAATGGTGCGGTAAATAATAGGACTTGTTCCAGGGGATATCTATTTCGTTGTCTGGTATAGGTTCCATGTGTCCCTACTCCTCGTAATCTCTCATTAACTTAATATATTCCCTTTCCAGGTCTGGATCTCTTGTTAGCTTACGTTCTATTGATTGAAGTCTTCTGATGGCTTGAGATTTCGATTCTCCAAGTGCTGCAGCTTCAGGGTCAAATTGTAGTGAGACGATATGTATCGACCATCACTATTTCTTAGTAGGTAGTGGTTAACAAAATCTTGTTCACATTGAACTTCTTGTTGTGTTAGTGGTATGGGTGTTTTCATGTCTTTCATTTCGCAAAATTTGGGAATGCCCTATCAATATTGATAGACGTACATAGTCACTTAAAGTTCGCTGTAGATTCTCTATGTTTCATTGTCCCCGAAATAATCCAACCAAAAATGGTTTCTTATGCTGTTAAGTTGTTTTTGATGCTCTGAATATGACCTGGTAAGATTAATAATAGGTAGTGGTCACATCCGATTAAAATATCTTTGACCCGCTAAGGTTCCGAATTCTTCCCAATGGTATTCAGCTATGTTCATCTGTGGTTGCTTCGCGGTAATTGATGGTAACACAAGAGCTTCTATATTGATTGATGTCGCTTGTCGCGAACGAGAGAATACCTCCATGCTCACTCTTCCCTACGGGAGATTCCCACCTTTGTTGACGATAAGCCTTCCACTATGGTTCGGTGGTTTCTTCGAGGCAACCCCAACTTCTGAGCGCACGATTCAGTTATGAATGACGCTAGACTTCCAGAATCTAGTAGTGCCGTGCAACAATATAACACATTATCTACTCCTCTTACATCTACGAGCGCTGTTTGTAATAGTCCCATGTTATTTTTGTATGATTTCGATTGGAATGTTTGAATTGTAGATGAAGTTAGATGCATTGACGTTGTTGCGGATCTTCGGTTGTTGTTTTTACAAGGTTATTCTGAATATTCTGCCCTGAAATGGTGTTTGGATTAGATGGTAAATGAAGTAGGGTATTGTGACGTTTTTGGCACTTCAAACACGATTTTTTCGACCTGCATTTAGACACCAAATGAGAATCACAAAAGCAGTTGTAACAACGATTGGCATTTTGCATAAAGTCTAGTCTTTCATGCACATTCATTGTCCTAAATTTTGAACATTCATACAGATTGTGGACTGTATCACATAA
The DNA here is from genome assembly GCA_958295665.1 of Tipula vernalis. Taxonomy (NCBI): domain Eukaryota; kingdom Metazoa; phylum Arthropoda; class Insecta; order Diptera; family Tipulidae; genus Tipula; species Tipula vernalis. The sequence continues at coordinate 162,266,744 of OY282560.1, read as the reverse complement.
TGGGCAATTTTTGGACGTGGATGCGGTTTTTTTTACTGTTGATGGGCAATTTTCTAAAGAATCGGCTCTTTTATTTATAAAATCAAGGAATGATTGCCAGGTAGGGTATTCGATATTGTTAGATTCATCCGACCAACGCTGGTGTGTGTCTTCATCTAATTTATTTAGAACCAAAAAAATGAGCCAGGGATCGCGACCTTCTGCATTATTACCTAATGACTTTATTCCACGAATTACTTCATCGGAAGTGTCGCATATTTGACGCAGGTACTTGGCTGACGCGTTGGTGATGGTTGGTTGGTTAACAAATGTCTTAATAAATGCGCTTAATATAAATTTTTTCTTACTATACCTTTTAACTAGCTTTTGGTAAGTTTCTATATTGTTATTTGCCGTTATAGCCAAATGTCTTAGAGATGAACTAGCTTCTCCTCTTAATGCGCCTTTGAGGTATTGAAGCTTTTGTACGCCGGTTAAGCTTGGGTTGTTATGAACTGTCGACATGAACTTATCATGAAATGACTGCCATTCTTGGTAATTTCCATCAAACGTTGGTAAGGTATGCGTGGTAATTTAATAGCATTTAGGTCATTCATGGTAACCGAAACATCGTGAAGTGGTGTCCTTTGTTGAATCTATATCTCACGAATCCTCTTGTTTAGTTTTGCAGCGGCTGAGTAATATACTTTATCGCATTCTAGTGCTTCAGACTGAATTTCTCCGTCTCGCGCAAACAATTCATTCTCGACATCCGAAAACGAAGTCATTAATGATTGAAGCTTGTCCAACCGCAACTTGATGCTCATGATGTCCATTGTTTCATCTTTATTTTCGGCATAATTAAGAATTTCTTTTATTTACATTAGCGTGGTTTCACGACGTCGGAGGAACTGATCTAATTTAGGTGGCATTTCCCCCATCACTAATTCACTTTATATTATACTAGGTACACTTATTGGTTTAAACACAAATTCACTTATCAAATTCACTGATAACCTTTAATTTAACAATGTGTATTACAGCTCGGCGGTTAGCGCACTCAGAACACAAAAGGTCTCCGGTTCGATGTCCGATGAGGGACTCACTTATTTTTTCAGTTCTAATAATTTTAAGTTCGATTCACTTTAAGAAAATGGAAACGGTAAATGGTTTGAAGAAAAAATGCAAAATTAACCAAATTATTTAATTATTTAATGGTAAGAAAATAATTTGTGTAGGTAATATTTAGTAATGGGAAAAATGCTAGATAGGAATAGTAAAAACGGTAAAGAAAATAAGATAAAATGGTAGAAAAACTAAACTAAATATAAAATGTGATCAAAACTTCGGTCCTGAAAATTAGCTCAACATCCAGATCAATTACTAACTGAACCTCTTAACTCAACCTTCAGTTCAACCCTAAAACAATTCCCCAACCGAATCCCTCATACAATCCGAACGAAAGTTAACTCAATTCAAACGAACCAAATCTTAACCCTCTACTCAACACAATCCCGAATTGAGTTCAATTCGAAAGCTATATAAGCAAGGCTGGGCAGTAACGAATTACATGTATTTGAATTACGTAATTAAAATACAAATTACAATTTGTAATTTGTATTTTAATTACTCATTCTCCAAGTAACAGTATCTTGTATTTTAATTACATAAATTCTAAGTAATTGTAATTTGTATTTTAATTACCCCAGTTTTTGAAATTTCTTATTTACATTTTTCAAGGCTTATTAAAATTTGGTTCCAGAGTCATCAGCATAAAACCTAATCTTAATAATCTTTTTCTAATGATACGTTTTTTCACTAAATGAATTTTGTCAAATCAAATTTATCAATTTACAAATGTAACGTATTTGTAATTTGTATTTTAATTACTGAGTTTGCTGTAACTAGGAAATGTATTTTAATTACTCAGTGTAATGTAATTTGCCCAGCATTGTAATTAGGTAATTGTCATCATTGTTGGCAATGGGCGATATTGGCCCTTAATAGTTGAGTGCGATTTCAAAAATATAATTTTGTAGAACTTTTACTAAACGAACGATTCGTATGGATTAGGGTTTTTGACTAGGTAATAAAAGGGCCTATTCCAAGTGCTGTGACTTGTGGTAATTAAAGGGCCTATTCAATATGCTAGCCAAACCTTTGTCATCAATGTTGGCAATGACCGGTATTAGCCCTTGAGAGTTGAGTGCGATTTCAAAAATATAATTTTGTAGAACTTTTACTAAACAAACGATTCGTATGGATTAGGGTTTTTGACTAGGTAATTAAAGGGCCTGTTCAATATGCTAGCCAAACCTTTGTCATCATTGTTGGCAATGGCCGATATTGGCCCTTAAGAGTTGAGTGGGTTTTCAAAAATATAATTTTGTAGAACTTTTACTAAACAAACGATTCGTATGGATTAGGGTTTTTGACTAGGTAATTAAAGGGCCTATTCAATATGCTAGCCAAACCTTTGTCATCATTGTTGGCAATGGCCGATATTGGCCCTTAAGAGTTGAGTGCGATTTCAAAAATATAATTTTGTAGAACTTTTACTAAACGAACGATTCGTATGGATTAGGATTTTTTGATTAGGTAATTAAGGGTCCTATTCCAAGTGCTTTGACTTGTGGTAATTAAAGGGCCTATTCCAAGTGCAAACCCTTTGTCATTATTGTTGGCAATGGCCGGTATTAGCCCTTGAGACTTGAGTGCGATTTCAAAAATATAATTTTGTAGAACTTTTACTAAACGAACGATTCGTATGGATTAGGATTTTTTGATTAGGTAATTAAGGGTCCCATTCCATGTGCTAGCCAAACCTTTGTCATCATTGTTGGCAATGGCCGATATTGGCTCTTAAGAGTTGAATGCGATTTCATAAATATAATTTTGTAGAAGTTTTACTAAACGAACGATTCGTATGGATTAGGATTTTTATTAGGTAATTAAAGGTCCTATTCCATGTGCTAGCCAAACCTTTGTCATCATTGTTGGCAATGGCCGATATTGGCCCTTGAGAATTGAGTGCGATTTCAAAAATAAAATTTTGTAGAAGTTTTATTAAACGAACGATTCGTATGGATTAGGGTTTTGACTGGGTAATTGAAGGGCCCTTTCCATGTGTTAGCCAAACTTTTATCATCATTGTTGGCAATGGCCGATATTGGCCCTTAAGAGTTGAGTGCGATTTCATAAATATAATTTTGTAGAACTTTTACTAAACGAACGATTCGTATGGATTAGGATTTTTTAATTAGGCAAGGCTGGGCAGTAACGAATTACATGTAGTTGAATTACGTAATTAAAATAGAAATTACAATTTGTAATTTGTATTTTAATTACTCATTCTCCAAGTAACAGTATCTTGTATTTTAATTACTTAAATTCCCCAGTTTTTGAAATTTCTTATTTAAATTTTTACAAGGCTTATTAAAATTTGGTTCCAAAGTCATCAGCATAAAACTTATCATAATAATCTTTTTCTAATGATACGTTTTTTCACTAAATGAATTTTGTCAAATCAAATTTATCAATTTACAAATGTAAAGTAATTGTAATTTGTATTTTAATTACAAATGACAATTCAAAGTAATTGTAACTTGTATTTTAATTGCTCCACTCGAAAGTAATTGTAATTTGTATTTTAATTACTGAGCTTGCTGTAACTCGGAAAAGTATTTTAATTACTCAGTGTAATGTAATTTGCCCAGCCTTGTATATAAGTACATGAACTCAACGTAAGGCAACTCAATCTAACTAATCTCCTGATAAGCCTCCTGATAGACTTCCAACTCAAATCTCAACTCAACCCCGAAAGAAATCCCCAACTGAACGGTTCCGGACTCAGCAACCTTGAAAACGCCTAGAAAAGTGGTTTTTGGCCAATAAACTAAGTAACAATAAGCTAATAACATCAATTTTGGGATTTTCGAAATATTTTGCGCATTTCTTTCCCAAGACCAGTATAAGTCTTGCTTTCGAGATTTCCAATATTTAACAGTAAAGAAATGGCTTAAGGAAGCAGCAAACCTTCTGTTGAAAGTAACATGACGAAATAAAAATAGAAATTCAAGATAAGGTTGTGGGTTATGATAACCGCTCAGTCGTCCAAGTTGTCGTTAAAGTTCTCGTTCCTGGATCCATTGTGGTATGCATCTTCCTAACTGCTGATTAAGTATTACCTGCCGTGGTATTGGACTCGTAAATTTGATCTCTGACAAGCCAATTTCTGGTTATAATGTTCTTCGGCCAGTAGATAGTTATATGTCTGAACGCGTCGGTCACTTTTAACGAAATTTTCTTTTTTGCTGGTTAGTTTTAAACCAGGTCTTATTTATAGTAGTAAAGCCGATACACAACTTAATAGACAGATTTGAATGACTCACCAATTTTATAATTCTGTATCCTATCATCCAAATCAGGTTTTTAACCAATTTTAACTACTCCCACCTTATGTTGAACGAACATTTTTCCGTACATATGCCCAACAAATTGCCTAAAAGGCAATTCCTGTATAATGTTTCGGATATACTGATTTATCAAACAAAAACCGTTACTTACTTCAATTATTTATCGAAGAAAGGTTTTTCAAAATTATTTTACTTCAAACTGTTAGAAACCACATAGCCTTTTGATCATTTATTTCAGTCAGTTAAGTGTTGTAGAAAGACAATGCCACGTGGAAAGTATTTATCGGACAAGGGAAAAGGCAAAAATCAAGCCTTTTTCGAAGAAAGTCTTTCTTTCAGACAAATCGAGAAAATATTAAACCGCCATCATGTTATCGTTGCTAAATTTTGTAAACGATCCGATTATTTATGGGAGAAACAAAACCGGAGGACCAAAACACGTGCGGGTTGATTAAAGCCGCGAGTAATTCTTTTAAAATTGCTAAGCGCCTGAAAAGCTAGTTAAATTAAAGGTGGCTCGAAGCACAATCTGCCGAGCTTTGAAAGATGATGGATATTTTAAACACAGCAAAATGATCTCAGTAACAAATTTATTGCCACGGCACAAAGAAGACTATGTTAGGACATACTTGAGTCGCGACTGGTTAAAGGTAATTGATAGAACCCCGGTAAACCACAAGTCCGAAAATATTGGGAATGTTAGTCTTATGTCTGACACTGATGTTAAAATTATTCATTTGGCTTCTGTGCCATTTATATGTCTACGTTTAACTAACATGAAGGTAAAGTGTATATATTTAGCTTTCATGTCAGTGATGCAGCAGACCTAAAGCTCTTTCGGACCTCTATCCGACCTGAAAGTCAGTCGAATACCAACCTTAAATAACTGTTATCTTAATCTAGATTTGATGCCAATTTTGCGATAGCCTAAAAGACGAGTTACTTAATAGTGACTATGATACCTATTATATGACGAACCTTGAAGTCAATTACAGAAAACTGACTTATACGTCTATCTGGATATAAAAGCTTGACTTTGAAGTCAGTAATTTCATGGACATTAAACTCAAATACCAACAATTAACTCTTATGCCAGTTATTTGTAAGCATCTAAGTAGCTTCGTTGTTAACAAATTATCATAAGCAAGTGTTTAGTGGTGTGCAGTTTATGTTCCGTTGGAGCGCGAGATATCAGGCATACAGATATCAGGCAATTAATTAATATTTTATTTCAAAATGAAAATAATAAAATATCAAATGTAAATACAAGTCCACCAAATAACAAGATCTGTGAACAGCCAAAGGAATCGCTAATAACTGTTATGCTAAAACATAATGCTTAACTTATCGGCTTTTTGGAATGAGGACTTCTGGACTTTCAAACAAAAATTTGAATTCTCAGCTCATAGATATTAATGGTAAAAATTCATTTATTTCAAAATATGGTTTATTCATTCATTTCAAATATTTTAGGCCCTACTGTAACGTCTAATGCAGAGAGGAAACCAAAACTAGCTAAAAAAAGTAATTGGTTATTGAAAATACCTGTTGATTCAGAGCAACAACAAGTTCCACAAACCAATAGCGATCCTTATGTCCAGGCCGATATAAATCGTTCTGAATCGATTTTGCACAAAATTTTGGAAAACGTCACTTCGTTTAGAGACAACATGATGACTAGGATGTCAGCATTGGAAATGAGAGTCAGTTCCATCGAAAATCAGATTGGAAAATTAACTTCCTTAATGACGGAAGCTGCCAAGTACGGTCCATTTAGAAATAAATAATGTGTTGTTTTATTAACATTTTACTAATTTTAGGCCTTTGCTGGAAGAATCAGCAAAAATACAAACAACTTTGGAGCAATATTATTCCCGCAAGGAGTCACATATCAAAAATCCATTATTTTGCGAGCCCTCGGTAACACCAACTGATTTACCTGGATTTACTATCATTGATTCATTATTGAAACTAGAGGAATTCGAGGAAAATCTAAAGGATTTAAACTATTTTCAAAATTTGGTAAGCAGTTTACTAATTTTTATATACATAAACATATTTGTAATGCTACCATTTGTCGACCATATACATAATTTAGATGCTGTAGTCGAAAATTTAGGCGCCGCACCGTTTATATTGCAAGCCAATGGAATGTTAAGAGTTGCAGCTAAAGTGAACGTTTGCTCTGCTTGCAAGTTTTATGTATTTCGCCATTGATACTGTTGTGCCTCGTAAACTGTACAGCGTATGCATTTTTGACCTCACCCAAATAGCCATATTTTAGCTTGTAATTTTATAAAATGCATTTATGTTTTACAATTTATTCAATAATTTACATTATGTATTAAGATAATTATTTTTATGTTTTAAGTTTAATCGATTGAAATGCTTCAATGGCCAATGCAACGGTAGTGGGAGTACTGTTTGTTAGGATATTTTAGACCGGATTTTTGCGCGCTTATTTCTGGCTACTTGTTCATGGACCGGAATAGGAAGCCAAACTGCAAAGTACAGATTCGACAACCAACACAATGTAATTAAAATGTTTTGTGATGTTGTTTTGGTGGCAGATCAAACATTTTCAGTGTTTAAATGCGAAGATTTAAAAAAAAAACAGTTACGAAACTCTACGGCTCGGCTTAACTCCAAATTGCTTCGTAGACCAACACAACGTCAACGCCCGCGTTGTGCGACTTCTACTACCACGTTAGATGTTGGCCAAATTCAGTAAGTGATAAATTAAAATAAAGGTCTTAATTTGCTTTAAATATTGAGTCATTTCTTCCAGTTCTAGTAATATGTTTACAACGCCTAACACAATATTTATCACGTGCTCCTCAGATTTGTATGCTGTTTGATTTTATTCCTTCGTTTTGTAATAGCACAATAATTTCATGTTTCTTTTTTACAGAAATTCGCCAGATTTGGACGAAGAAATCATGACAGAGTTGGTACAGGAAACCAGAAATATTCCATCGTCAGACTCATCTTCTTCTCCATCTACTCCGATAACAAATTAATGTTAAAAGAATTTTTTTTTATATTGAAAAATCGAAATTTATTAGAAATAAAACGCTGAATTAATTAATTATTTTAAATTTTATTAGAATTCGTTTTGTGTCAATTAAAATAATTTTTTAGTTCAATGTGTGCTGCAGTGGTATAAACACAACTTGGTTACATATTTTCATTTTTTATTGCTACTAGCTTGCACAATATTTCTTCAATTGGATACAAATCACTAGAAATAAACTTAGTAGAATTTGTGGTATAAAAAATATTAAGATTAGATGATTCTATGGGGTCTGAACAAAAATCATCCCGATATTTTATCTTTTGTCCAAAAATTAAATGTTTTACATCGATTTCAGTTCCATATTCCATTGCAATGATGTCTTTGTTTATATTCAGGAACCACTTATTCTCAATATTATTTTTGAGGATGAAATTTTCTTTTAATTGTATCCACCCAAATTTTTTTATATTCGATTCATCAAGTTTAAAACGATATTTATAAAATGGATAATTTTTTCTGAATTTATGAGGTTCGACACCTTTGGTTATTTCGGATAGTCTGTTTGCTAACTGAACTAGCGGCAGGCGACCATTTTTAATTTTTTGTTTTATTTGATACAACATATTTTCAAAATGATATGTGGAAATTGTTGGCAATGGTTCAAAACGTTCAATTTCATCTGATACATGCGAAAAATTATGTGGGTTTGATGTCAAATGATCGGGATATAAGAAAGTGTAGTTTTCAACAAAGTGCTCTGACAAAGATCTTCCTAATGGCCAATATTTTTTATAGTAATTAGAGGAGAAAATTGTAGTTGTACAGAGTAACACAACAAAATTATAGTAATCATCTACAGGTAAGTGATCTTTTAGGATGACTATGCCGATATAATTAAGAAAAGAAGCAAATTCGCTTCCCTTCCAAAAAGCAAGAACGTCTGTACCTCTAACACCGCGATGTATTTCGTCCGGTAAAATAATTTTCAATAATTTTTCATTGAGGATATGTATCGTTTTAGACTCCCACTTTGTATTATACCCTAAACTACCATCTTTAAACCCCAGTAAATATTTTTTTACAATTCCGAGATGTAGAATGTGTAGCGGATCTCCAACGATTACATCTTTTATCATATCTAGCGACTGAATTCGTAGTAATGGTGATATAATTGGTTCCAATTTTGTTCGTAAAATTGGTCCTTCAGGTACTTTTATTTTATAGTTGTTGTGGTGTAATCCATATATTCTCGATCGGAAGCCTTCGCTAGTTCTGGGAGGAGCATTTTGATTATGAAATACGGTTGTATTTGAATTATGCGGAAAGTGTACTATACCGTTGTGCATTTTAGGCAACCGTGTTTTGCATTAAAATAAACTGCTCCTATTATAAACGACCGTGCCGGCGTATCACATATAAAACAACGTATTTTCACTGATACTTTATGGCCATTTATTTGTATTCCATTGTCCAGAATTGGAGTGGTTTCATCAACAAATGGTTTTAAAAACTGTTCTATTTTTTGTGGTTTACTGGTTCTATAAAATACTCCAATTACCATTGGTTGAAATTGGGGAATTTCAAAAATGTTAAACAGTATAGGCCAAAATTCGGATTTAGAACTTCTAAAAATAGGTAAACCATCAATATTAATATTTAAAGAGATCACAATAGATTCCTTAAGTTTTGCAAGATATCTTCTTAAACAAACTTCCAATCCTTGATGCCAATATTCACCACCTTCTATTTTTTATAAAGCTCTGAGCTGTTTGACGTGGAGTTTGCATTATTAATCTTGGATCGTTCTGTAAATTAGCTCCAAAACTTTTATTAACGTTTTTAATTAACGGTTTTAAAGCAGCTTGGTTTATATTATATTGATGTGCCCATGATTTTAAAAAATCTTTGAATGGTACGTCAACTACCTCGCTATCACTGCAACCAGATAACTCATTTGCACTAGCATTATCGCCACTAACTTCAATTTCATCATCACAAATATCTTCCTCTGGACTAAAATAATTAACGTCAAAAGTAGCATCAGGATTTTCACTATCGCTGTCACAGTAGTCTTCGGGAAAAGGGCTTCTCTCAACTTCAGTATGCTTAACCATAGTTTCTGTATTAGATGGCTGAATAGATATATTATTAGTTGATGGGCGAGTTTTCATTTTCCAAATTATGTACTGATTCGCTGAATTTATTATTAAATATTATTTCTGCCTCCTTAGTAAACTTTGACATTTTATCAAATCTTATTTTTCGAAAATGTCTTTTGTATGTTCCGCTGTATTTTAATTGTTTCCAACTAAATTGGTTCGTTTTCGGCTCATCCATATTTTTAATTTAATTATATTTGTATACTTTGGAAGCTGGAGCAAACGAATAATATAATAATTGCCAAACTTTTACGTCACTTGTGAAATGGATTTGTTACAAGTATGCGGTAATCTATCAGTCATAAAATATGCTACTTTAGGACTGTTTTGTGGTTTAAAATTAGGCCGAATTGTACTTCAATCATAATATCAAACAATATAAAATAATACGTATTCGAAAAATGACCGACCAAAATTATGATTGAAATATGAGATGTCATCTAGTCTAAGTCAATCTAATGATCAATATTTGATTCGTTATGGCTTTGTATCAAGTTTAAAACCGATATATGACCACTGCAGATTTTGTGGTCAACATAATGCCTAATTTGTGACGTTCGAATCACCAGATGACTAAAATAGGACCAACATGTGATCAATCAAGAAAATTAATATGACTTAAAGTTTACTGGGTACATCTTTCTTGTCTGGCAAGGTAAAATTCTGACACAATTGTCTTTCAGTTTTATTTTGACATTCTCCTTCTCGTCTAGGCAGGATCTAGGTAAGAATAGGGTGACAGATGTCCAAGTATCTCTAGGCCTGTTTTGGATTTTCAAACTTCTGTGTTAAATTTATTAGCGGCAATGCAAAATTCATGAGGGATCAGAAAAAAACATAATTTCAATAAAATTTAATTCGAACTCAAGCGCAAACGACTGGCTCAAAAAAAATTCTTTAGGACGTGATTTAATATGTTTAAGGTTTGGAACTCATTATATCGATTCGGCTTAATATCTCCGAAATAAAATATCACTAAAATACATAACACAAAAGTGTTGTCTTCTATTCGGTGCTGGAGGCGAAGAAAATTGTCTGGGTTAGCTGTGTATGGAAAAGAAAAACTGGTAAATATAACAATTTTACCGATCGAAATGCTATTAGTACGAATAGTGTTCCAAAATATTTCTTGTCGTTGGGCCATATTTTATTTTAAAAATTTTGACACCAACCCTACCTTAGGGCAGACATTTTTTCAGACCCTGAAATAATAGATTTTATAAAGGAACTAGCTATTTATTGAATTTACAAAATATTTCAGATAATAACTTACACTCAAGAAATGTTCCTGTTCCATCCATTTGATACTGGAGACTGAGAAGATAGTCTGAATTAGTTAAGTATATACAAGTTGATTTGGTGAATTTTATTTGTGATTTAAAGTTCCAACCCAAAAATATCCTGAATTTGAACTATGGTTTAATTAAGAAACCCGACCCCAGATTATTAAATAAATTAATAATTAATAAATTTTATATTAGGAACTATTTAAAGAATCAACTTAACCGTTCGACTTGTGTCTTGCAATATTTATTAAATTCATGTTTTATTTAAGAAACTCCAGCTTGATATGAATCAAGGGGTTTAAAACTTTTCTAAAAGAGATTTCACCACGTACATGTTTTTTATCCAGTCGTCCCCACCAAACCAATATTATGTCCTGTTTATTTTAAGGTGATTTTTCAGACTTCCTCCAAATCACCCTATGTAGGTACCTACTGTGGTATCGTCTGGCAATGAAATTTCTTTAAATTGCAGCAAAATATCTTCCAATTCTCAAAAATCAGCTTTGTACAGGTTCGCATATCTGCCAAAATTACGCTTTTGAAAATGAAAAGGGCTTGAACTTAAAGTTGCTTTAAGATAAATTTTTTATTTACCGCGTAAAATTTAAAATTTCGCTTACCGTTTCGCTGATCGGTACTTTTCTCTACGAGAAAAACATAAAAATCTCAAAACGATGATCTAAAAATATCTGTGATTTCGTGGAGAGTTGTGGAGGTCTTAAAACAGTTTTAATATTCAATTTTGGCTTGGCAATTATAGACGACAAAGGAAAATTGTATGAGCTGCCATCAGTTTTACTCACTGTCAAAAGTCTTCATGTATCTGTAATATAAAATCATAGTACATGCATGTTTTGATGAATTATTAGGGTTTTATAATTTGAAATAAATATTTATAAAATGTATGTTTCTCGTATTATTTTAAAGCACCACATAGGACATGATAATCAGAAATTTGTCGAATGCTGAAGCCAAAGTTTTGTTACACGCTGAATTGAGAGCTTTGTTGTACACTAAAGTCAGAGTTTTGCACACTATACGCTGAATTTAATGCCAAATTTATATACAGCTTCGAAGCTGTTGGTAAATCTGACTTTAAAGTCCAATTATTGTGGACCAATGCTCTGATGACAAAGTGACTATTGTTACGGTCAAAGTCAATTATAGGGTGGGATTTGGCTTGCTTTCTATATATCCAGGTGGCTTATCTACTGATGCATTTATGTCATTTCTTTCGGCGACAATAGATATTTTGTCAATCCGAACTTATAGGCGAATAGTCGACTTGTGCTTTACCGTCAACAACATGTTTTGATTTTATGATAACTAACGATTATTCAATAAGAAGTGATTTTTAAAGATGAAAAAAAAATTAAATTCAGATGGGCTAGATGGCATTCAATATTATTGGAGAGAAGTCAGAAAAGAGCTAAAGTATTTTTCTAAGCGGAATTTTGGTGGTGGCAGTTTAATCTCATGCCTTGGTGGAAATACCTACGGCAAACATCAGTTCATTGGTTAGAAGTATGCCCAACAGGATTTTAGTATTAGCAGACAACAAAGGAGGACCGAGGAATGACGAAAAAGAAATTTCTACAAAATATTTAGAACTTTCATTTATTTATTCACATCCAATTTTGGCCAGTTACATTAGGGTCACTGGTGTGAAGTTTTCGGAATTTTTTTTTTTGAAACAAAAAATGTATGTGAGTATAGCATTGAACAAGGATGTTGTACTCTATTATATCAAATAGGACGAACCTCAGTGATTGGCTCATATAGTGATTATATACAGATTGGAAAGGGTATTGCGGAATTCGAATCACTCAGTGTCATTTTGATATGAGCCGTAGGCGACTTGCACGAAAAATTTAGAAAATTAACAAATCGGCGAAATTCGCATGGAAAAGGACTTTGTTCTCTATTATATTAAATAGCACGAATCTCATAGATTGGCTCATATAGTGAATAAATAGGCTGTAAAGGGTATATATTGTGGAATTCAAATCACTCAGTGCCATTTTGATATGAGCCGTAGGGCCTTGCAAACAAATTTAGAAAATTAACAAATCGACGAATTTCGGTTGGAACAATGTGTTCTATATTATATCAGATAGCGCGTGTGTTCTATATTATATCAAATAGCGTGAATCTCAGTGATTGTGTCATATAGTGACTTGATAGGTTTGCAAAATTCAAATCACTCAGTCGCATTTTGATATGGGCTGTAGAGCTTTTGCAAAAAAATTTTACAAAATTAACAAATTGACGCATTTCGTAAGGAGCAAGGAATTCGTTCTCTATTATATCAAAAAGCACGAATCTCAGTGATTGGCTCATAAAGTGACTATATAGGTTATAAGGAGTACCTATATATTGCGGAATTCAAGTCTCTCAGTACTATTTTGATATGAGCCGTAGGGATTTTGCCACAAAATTTAAAATATTAACAAATCGACGAATTTCGCTTGGAACGAGGATATTGTTCTCTATTATACCAAACAGCACGAATCTCAGAGGTTGGCTTATATGGCGACTATATGCTTAGGTTGTAAAGGGTATATATTGCGCAATTCAAATTACTAAATGCGATTTTGTAATAAGCCGTCAGGCTTTTAGAACAAGCTCTATGTTCCCTATTATACTAAATAGCACACATCTTAGTGATTGGTTCATATAGTGACTATATGGGTTATAAGGAATAAACAATGCCGAATTCTAATCACTCAGTACCACTTTGATATGAACCGTAGGGCTTGCACATGGAATAGTTTTTGAATAATTGGAACCATTTTTTTAAATACACTGTTTAAAGATGTACACGCCCATAAATATATGTCCAAAAACTTAATTTTGTCTGAAATCTTAATTTTGTCCAAAACGCATAAATTTTTGTCCAAAGTGTCCCAAAAAATTTACACTGGTCTTGGGGTCTATCTAAGAGATTGCGGCGGCCATAGTTAGATTTATTCTCGCAAGTTCTGACTGGATATGAAATAGTTTCTGATTACAAACTTCTACCTTGCACTAAGAATTTCTTTTAGCAGGTGTTGATTGCTGTGCTGAAGTGCTTATTTGTTTGGTACTTTGCCACATTAAATGGAATGTAGCAATTAAAATAACAGTAAATTGGGTTGAAGGGAAATTTTCATATAAAACATGGAAAGTGTTTCTCAACTGGACAACTCTAGTTAAGTTTATCCAATTTTAAAAATAAAACAATCAACGAATGGGAAATTTAATTCCGAAACGATTGATTGAAATATTTTTTTGTTGTAACTGCTCTTAGAAACAAACAATTTGTTGGTCTTTTATATGTTGGGCTTGCAGACTATTTTTATATACTAATAGGCAAAAAAATGTATTTATTTAGATTAGTGTACAAACTTTTCATTTACCTTAAAGTTTTAACAAGCTGACGGTAATAGTTCAAGATAAATAACAAATTTATTTTGAAATATTAATTAATTAATTTTTATTTCTAATTTTCTTAATTTATTTTTTATTTTTATTCATTTGCTCGATCTCGGCTGCTGATTATTACACCTCGAATGATAATGAAATTGAAAAGTTGTAACCGTTTAAAAAATCTACTTTTAACATATTAAAATTATGTATAGCAAACATGATTTCTTATGCAATCACTTCATCTTATAAAACCGATTAACGAATCATTGCCATTTGATATATAGATACAGGTATGTAGCGATTTAACAAAAAAAAATTAAATATCTGTGATGAATCATTATTTAATGGCCTTTAATGTTAATGATTTAACAAATTAAAACATAAACTTGAAAATTATGTCGCTTGACTTAGCTACCGGTGCAATCTTGTTTTGGTTTTCGTTTTTTTTTATTTTTTTTTACCAATATTTAATCTGAAATTCAGTTAAAATGTGTGTCAGTGTTAATTAGGACTATACAAATGCGAACGTAATCAAGCGCACGTTTGGGTACTAACCACAATAAATAAGGATTTCCGCATTTTCAAAAAAATATTAAAAAAATGGTTCCAAGTTTTTTATCTACTGTAAAAACAAATCTTAGTTCCTTATACGGCAACTAGTTCTCATAAAATTATTAACAGACAATTAAGTTGATATAGGAATTTTTGTGACCTCGGAGATTTTAGTAAATCTTTTACAATTTTATTAATATTTTAGGTTGTAAGTTGTAAACTAAAACAGTTTAGAAAATTTCAACTCGTTTTATACTTAGCGTAATGAAAAAATTCGTGTCATACAGATTATTGACCTACTGTAAATCATGTACGATTTAAACTTTGTGTACGAGTGTTTTATAGTGTAAATATATAAATAAAAATGCATTTTCAAAATAGTTTTGTTGTCTATAAATATTTATTTTTATAGTGATTATGTAAATCAAGGTTAATTAATTGCTTTCTTAACTCTAGTTAGAAAAATATGTTTACTTACGAATTGCAATGAAGTTCGTTTGTTTATAAATATTTAAAGAAATAAACGACGTAGTTGAGAATGACATAGGTACTTCAACTGGTGATATGAACCACCCGGCTACTTCAAGCCCTTTAATTGGCATATTCTAGTGTTAGTATGTACTAAAGATGAATCGGGAGATGAATGTCGTTTATAAACACTAAATTCAGAGTCAAAGGTGAAATAGTGGGTGCTAGCCTTCGTAAATTGTAAACAAATCATAAAATTCTCAAGTTCACCTATATTTGTATAAAAAATAAGAAGCATGTAAATTAGGTCATTTTTCAAGGGCTTATAAACTTGCTACGACACATTATGTGCTAAACACCATTTCAATTTCGATTTTAAACAAAAATTTTAATCCGTGTGAAACAATTAGGTACAAGTGACAATTTGATTATAAATTATCTTCGTATACAAATCATATAAAATTCGATCGAGCTGAAGGTTAGTTAAGTTATTGTATATATATATATTGATAGGACCTGCTTAATGTTAAACGTCTTGTAGCCAAAGTTTTATCCAAGTAAAATGCATTTTGCAGAACTCGTAAGCACAATTTATCGTTATACTTACTAAGCTTTTGCAATAATCATTTTGTTTAAAGTTAAATTTTAATAAATAATAATAAATTATTAATGTTTCATTTAACATCAAAAATAGTTAATTATTATTATCGTTGTACATAAATTAATCGATTGTTAATATTTTTGTTTTGTTTTTGTCTGCACACTTACCTATGTATATGCTAAAAAGAAAACCATTATTATATTGCACGTAAAGATTTTAAATTTATAATTTAATTTTTTTTATTTTTCGTAATACCCATAATAAATTAATAATCTAGATTTTATTATAGTTTAGTATAGTTGTAACAACAAAAAAAAAAATGAAATAAAACAACTAAAAATTAATCATGTATGTCAAGGCAAATTTTATTGTTTTGTTACAAAAAGTAATGTACAGAGTTTTTATTTAATTATGCAATTAAATATAGCATTGTTAACACTGTAGAATATTGCATGTAACAATGATGATTTATTTTCTAAAGGCGGAATAATTATGATACCATTTTTATGAATCGGCTGAAAGAAATAATTTGTCAATTTTTGCAGTAGAGGGCGTTTTGATTAGAATGTACGAACAAGCCTAAGCAAGACTCCCGGATGACGCCGGGCCCTACGTTCATCCTTTACACATAACAAAACCGAAAGAAAGGAAAGGTATGTTTGTAACAAAGAATCAACCCGGTTCCAGACACCAAAGTAGTTGATAGATAGTTAATTTGATGGTAGTATATATTTAGTAAATTACTTAGCACAAGACAACAGAATTTCAAGTTCATTTACTGATATGTTCTTGGAAAGTTGTTTCAAGTCCTTCAAAAATTTCCTAAATAGAAAATCTGCATTAATCCTTTATTAAGTAACTGTTCTAAAATTAATTAATTATAAATTTAATTCTCTGAAATAAATTATCAATTAATCTTTATGTACTACAAATAAATTAACATTAATATTTTGACAATAATTAAACCAACTACCATCAGCCCGTTGGGCTGTCACCTCAACCAGTGCCACCTTGGTCGGGTTTCTCATGTGTTTCTAAATACAACTATTTTAACTAACCAATATCAATACCAATACCAATACCAAAATCATCACCAGTACCAATATCAACATCAATACTAACATTATGACATTAATGAATTGATTGCACCGAAAAATTAATTTAACTAAATTTAACTCAATTTAAACCTGGAATATATTAAATACTAATAACCCAAAGTTGCCGTACTAAATTAAATTAAATAATTCGAGTACAAAAGTAAATAATAAGAATAAATAAATAAAGTACTCGGTTCCTCTACTCAGAAAATCCAATAACAATAACAAAATATAAAGTTCTAAAACCGTACAAGGTGATCAGAACTTCGGTCGTATTACGTGTGTTCGTGAGATTATATCAAACCAACTCAAACTAATTCCCGAATCAAACAATCCCTAACTGAACTCCTTAATCCCTTTACAATCTTACCTCAATAACTAACTCAATCTCCAACTCAACCTCCAATTCAATCCCAGCGTCATCTCCAACGAAATCACAAAAGCAACTCCTAACCCTACCCTCAACTTAGTCTCCAATTCAACAAAAAATCAACTTTCAACTCAACACTCAACATGATGTCCAACTTAACCCCAAACTTGCCCCTTAACTTAAACCTAATTATATTTTAATCGTTCAGTCTCCTACCTCCAATTTCCTCCCAGCTCCAACTTTGTAATGACGCCCGCAGTTTTTGTTGTTCCTATCTCTGCTTTTTAAATAGATTTCGCTTTATTTATAGTCCTGGGAATTTTTATTGACCTAATAGAGAAAAATTTGCTATAAAATGATTTGCAGACGGTTATTAAGCTTTAATTAATACTACCATCACCATCACCATCACCATCACCATCACCATCACCATCACCATCACCATCACCATCACCATCACCATCACCATCACCATCACCATCACCATCACCATCACCATCACCATCACCATCACCATCACCATCACCATCACCATCACCATCACCATCACCATCACCATCACCATCACCATCACCATCACCATCACCATCACCATCACCATCACCATCACCATCACCATCACCATCACCATCACCATCACCATCACCATCACCATCACCATCACCATCACCATCACCATCACCATCACCATCACCATCACCATCACCATCACCATCACCATCACCATCACCATCACCATCACCATCACCATCACCATCACCATCACCATCACCATCACCATCACCATCACCATCACCATCACCATCACCATCACCATCACCATCACCATCACCATCACCATCACCATCACCATCACCATCACCATCACCATCACCATCACCATCACCATCACCATCACCATCACCATCACCATCACCATCACCATCACCATCACCATCACCATCACCATCACCATCACCATCACCATCACCATCACCATCACCATCACCATCACCATCACCATCACCATCACCATCACCATCACCATCACCATCACCATCACCATCACCATCACCATCACCATCACCATCACCATCACCATCACCATCACCATCACCATCACCATCACCATCACCATCACCATCACCATCACCATCACCATCACCATCACCATCACCATCACCATCACCATCACCATCACCATCACCATCACCATCACCATCACCATCACCATCACCATCACCATCACCATCACCATCACCATCACCATCACCATCACCATCACCATCACCATCACCATCACCATCACCATCACCATCACCATCACCATCACCATCACCATCACCATCACCATCACCATCACCATCACCATCACCATCACCATCACCATCACCATCACCATCACCATCACCATCACCATCACCATCACCATCACCATCACCATCACCATCACCATCACCATCACCATCACCATCACCATCACCATCACCATCACCATCACCATCACCATCACCATCACCATCACCATCACCATCACCATCACCATCACCATCACCATCACCATCACCATCACCATCACCATCACCATCACCATCACCATCACCATCACCATCACCATCACCATCACCATCACCATCACCATCACCATCACCATCACCATCACCATCACCATCACCATCACCATCACCATCACCATCACCATCACCATCACCATCACCATCACCATCACCATCACCATCACCATCACCATCACCATCACCATCACCATCACCATCACCATCACCATCACCATCACCATCACCATCACCATCACCATCACCATCACCATCACCATCACCATCACCATCACCATCACCATCACCATCACCATCACCATCACCATCACCATCACCATCACCATCACCATCACCATCACCATCACCATCACCATCACCATCACCATCACCATCACCATCACCATCACCATCACCATCACCATCACCATCACCATCACCATCACCATCACCATCACCATCACCATCACCATCACCATCACCATCACCATCACCATCACCATCACCATCACCATCACCATCACCATCACCATCACCATCACCATCACCATCACCATCACCATCACCATCACCATCACCATCACCATCACCATCACCATCACCATCACCATCACCATCACCATCACCATCACCATCACCATCACCATCACCATCACCATCACCATCACCATCACCATCACCATCACCATCACCATCACCATCACCATCACCATCACCATCACCATCACCATCACCATCACCATCACCATCAAGTTGGACATCATGTTTTGAAAGTTGATTTTTTTGTTGAATTGGAGACTAAGTTGAGGGTTAGGAGTTGATTTTGTGATTTCATTGGAGATTACGCTGGGATTGAATTGAAGGTTGAGCTGGAGATTGAGTTAGTTATTGAGGTAAAATTGTAAAGGGATTAAGGAGTTCAGTTTGGGATTGATTGATTTGGGAGTTAGTCTGAGTTGACTTGATATAATCTCACGAACACACGTAATACAACCGAAGTTCTGATCACCTCGTAAGATTTTAGCCCTTTATATTTTGTTATTGTTATTGGATTTTCAGAGTGGGGGAACCGAGCATGATGGTTTATATTATTATATTAATAATTGTCAATTAGTAATAAAAATTTATTATATTTATTTAAAATTTAATGTTATAAGTATTAAATTTGAGAATATTTTATTATTTAGTTACAATAAATAAAAACGAAGATGAAAGTGGCAACACCACCAACACATACATTTATATGTATGTATGTATATATGTAATCCGAGCAAATGTGTTAGGCAATCCTTTTGTTTTTGACTCTCTCAACAATTAGTGCTTAAATAACGGTGTAATTGTTTTATTATTGCATCGGCTGTTTTTTTAAGAAAAATAAAATAAAAACAGGTTTTAATGGCACGCAGGTGTTCTTTATTCGAACTTGATGTTTAACGTTTAGAATTTTATTGTGTTATCTGTGCCTTTATTGAATACACACGTGAAAAATTTTTGCATATAAATTTGTATAGTAAAAAAGTAATAGTAAAAAAAGTATAGTAAAAGTGAATTTATCAAAGTATTACGTTTTTAAACCATGCCGAAAAAGAGTGAGCTTAGTGCTGAACAGCGAATTAAAATTAAAATTTACCATGAGGAAGGCATGTCTCAAAATCGGATAGCCCAGGAAGTGAAGTGCTTGTTGCAGCTCATCATAGTATCTACAAATTAAAAGTACCTGAAACGAAAATGTAAATTTAGTATTAAGTAATAATTGTATAATAAATATGTACTTATCTTGTCTATTTGATGTTACGGCAACGCGACACTCCTTCGGTCAATTTATATATCTGAAATTGGCATTAAATTGTATGTATATATATGTATTATATGTATAATTTTATGTTACACATAAAATCAACTTACCGTTGACATATTACATTGTTTGTATACATATGACATTTGTCGTGTTAATAATGAAGTTAGATGTAATTTGAGTTGATACTTACCAATCTTACTACCATCTATTGTTGAGCGATATAATTAATCGTATTCAGCATATTTTTAAAGTAAATGTTTCCCCGCCGATCTTTTGTGTCTGCCGCCAAACCGGTTTGCAAATATAATAAAACGTTGATGCAAATTGTTATAATATCGCTCTCTTACAATTCAACCTTCGACAAGACAACATCAAATACAGAAGATATAGTAGTGAGTGGGTAATTATATCAGAAGAAATTATATATATATATTAATTATATAAATCAGAAATTATACATATCTGTATTAGACATTAAATAAGAATAAATTATATGTTGATTGAATTGTTTATTTGTGATAACATTACCTATGGTGCTTCAACTTTAACAATTTTTTAACTGGTTCATTTCTGAGGTAACGCAAAATTCGAAGATAGTCTATGCACCGATCTTGGCAAACAAATATATACACGAAGATACAGTCCGCTCTTTAACATTTTTTGGTCCTTCGAGCCGGATCATACGCACCGGCATCAAATATCAGTGATAAATTATTCCTTGAAAGGAGTGTCGATCGGGTAAGAAGCGTGTATCTCAAATGAACAGTTACTGTATATCAAGTGCACAGTTATTGTGAATCACGTGAACAATTGAACCATATAGTAATTAATTTATAGTGCAATTCCAAGTGAACATTAAGTGAATCATTGAGTTAGTGAATTGGTAAAAATATAAAAAAAAAAAAAAGAAAAATGGATGTAACGGCATTCATCAAACGCAGGAGCATTTTAAAGGGTCTCATGACGAAATTAGAAAATTTCTCTAAGGAGCTTTCCAACACCACAAGTGTAGAAGAAGTCAAAGTCAAATTGACACGTGTTTCCCAGTTGCATCAAGAATTTGTGGAGATCGAAGACAAAATATTTAGTGCTTCGAGTGAAGAAATCTCAGAAATGGAAATCGTTGAAGAGCAGTATTACAAAATTATCATCAATTGTAACACGTGGCTCAGGAAAAAAAATTTATTACCAAAGGAACAGTCGATGGATGAATCAACAGCTGGCATTAATACCACTTCTCAAACAGCAGCAGGCGATTTTAAGCTCCCACGGTTAAATATACCAATATTTTCGGGGGATTATCGAGAATGGCAGTCATTCCATGACCTCTTCACAGCAGCAGTTCACGAGAACCATTCACTAACACCAGCACAAAAATTTCAATACCTGAAGGGGGTCCTACGAGGCGAGGCAAGTGCATTAATTCGGCATTTCACCATTACTGAAGCTAACTATTTCGAGGCGTTCTCAAAGCTAAGTAAACGATATGATCGTAAGCAATTAAGTGCTAATGCATTCATAAAATTATTCATGGAACAATCACCAATCCATTCTGCCAATGCAACAAATATCAGGAAGCTGTTGGATATTGCAGACGAAGCAACAAGAGGTCTAAAGGCACTTGGCACCGAAGCTGATACAAAGGACATTTGGTTAATTTATATTTTATTTAACAAGCTTGATGAAGATTCAAAACAATTATGGATGCGCGAAGCATCTGACATCGAATTTCCATCACTTACGAGTTTCTATGAATTCCTGGGCAAACGAGCTGACTCACTGGAAGGCATAAAGACATCAAGTAAAGTTCATTCCAAATCTTCCAATAATACAAGAGGGTTTCATGTAGCTTCGTCGATAACCTGTCCCGTATGCCAGACCAGTTCACATCAACTATTTGAATGTTCCAAGTTCCAGGAATTGAATGTCGACGCAAGAAGGAACTTAATAAAAAACGACCAAAGATGTTTTAATTGCCTTAATAATAATCATTTAGTTTATAGTTGTAAATCAAAAACCAGATGCAGATTATGCTCTAGAAGACACCACTCACTACTACACACAAATCAATCGAATCAAGGGACCAGTGATTCAAAACCAGCAGTATCAAATCAAACTACTGTTATTCAAGGTTTACCATTAACCAAGCAGGAGACATCAACCATGGCAAGCATTGATCTAAAGAGAAGCAATCCATCTGCATCATCGGCAATCGATACCAAGGAGACTTATGTTCAATCACCATCACATTGTACCTTATCGTTACTCCCAACCATTGTGATCAAGATACAAGACAATTATGGACAATGGCATTTGTGTCGAGCACTAATGGATTCTGGATCACAATGCTCCTTTGTCACAGAAGATTGTGCTCAACGATTATGTTTGCCACGGCACCATGCAAAACTTAATGTAACTGGCTTGGGGCAAACCAATGCTGGCATGTGCCGAGGATATATAAATATGACCGCATCATCAAGATTTAATAAATCCATTACAATGAATCTAAAGTGTTACATCATTTCCAAGTTGACATCCAAATTACCTACCTGCGTCTTCAATACCACTATGTGGAGTCACTTGGAAAATTTACGATTGGCTGATCCAACATTTCATACACCAGGTATTATTGATATGCTAATCGGAAGTGATTATTTCTTCCACATTATAGGCAACAAAAGAATATGTGGAGTGCTGGGTACACCAATGGCACAAGAGACACTGTTCGGGTGGATTATTGCTGGACCAGTAGTTAAAACAAACCCAGTGCTGCCAACTGTTACCAGTTTACATGCCGAGACCAACCTAGATGACATTTTGAGGAAATTTTGGGAAATTGACGAAATTCTAACTCAACCGCTGTTAACCGATGATAATACCAGATGTGAAGAACATTATCAAAAGCACACAACAACTAGTGAAGGTCGATTCGTTGTTAGACTGCCCTTCAAAATCGAAAATCCAATCTTTGGAAAAAGCATGAGTGGCGCATTGAAACGTCTTGAAAACATGGAGACCAGATTTAAAAGAGATAGACAATTTAAGGATGCATACCACAATTTTATGGATGAATATAAAGCTTTGAAACACATGGAAGAAATCCCTGTAGAAGAAATAAACACCAACCGAGAGCGCAGTTTTTATTTACCTCACCATGGCGTTTTCAAATCATCGAGTACCACCACCAAATTACGAGTGGTCTTCGACGCGTCATTTAAATCGTCAAATGGAGCATCATTGAATGACACGTTGTTAGTTGGCCCTACCTTATATCAACCACTCATTAGCATTCTACTGAAATTTCGAACATTCAAGGTTGTATTTTCGGCTGACATCGAAAAGATGTACCGGCAGATACTAATCGATTCAAGTGATAGTGATTATCAGCGTATTTTATGGAGAAATGATCCGAGTGAACCTGTAAGACATTATAGATTAAGAACGGTAACCTATGGCACATCAGCTGCACCGTATCTTGCGACCAAAACCATCCAAGTAATAGGCAATGAATTACTCAAAACTGATCCAGCTGCAGCACATGTAATTTTAAATAATTTTTATGTGGATGACCTAATGTCTGGGGCTCATACAATTGAAGAGGCTCATCGTCTGCAAGACAAGGTATCAACAACACTTCAATCGCATGGGTTTAAACTACGAAAATGGGCGTCAAATGCTACCGAACTGCTGAACCATATTAACGAAGATGCCAGGGAAAAGGTTTCCGTAGCCATTAATGACGAATCTACCTATCTTAAATTGCTGGGAATTCAATGGCATCCCGTAGAGGATGAATTCCGTTTTAACGTTTGTTGTGCTGATGATTTAAAACCCACTAAGAGAAATATTTTATCGTTTTCCGCCCGAATTTTTGATCCACTGGGATGGCTTGCACCTATTATCATAAACTTTAAAATAATATTTCAGAAGTTGTGGCTATTAAAGTTGGATTGGGACGATCCAATTCCATCAACGACATCAGAAAATTGGTTAAAGGTGAAAAATGAAATGCTAGATCTTCAAAATTTAAGTATTCCAAGATGGTTGTTGACAACAAGCAATAAATTTGAGCTCCATGGATTTGCAGATGCATCGGAGAATGCATATGCCGCTGTAGTCTACTGCCGAACGATTGATGAAATGGGAAATCTCAATATCAGGTTGATGACCGCCAGAACGAAAGTGGCGCCGATAAACCAAGTTTCAATTCCGCGATTGGAATTGTGTGCTGCTGTCCTGTTGAAAAAACTGCTAATGATGATCAAGGAAACATTGGGTGGCGAAATTGAAATTACGGCCTGGACGGATTCAACAATCGTCCTTTCATGGCTAGATTCTCACCCACGGAGATGGAAAACGTTCATCGCTAACCGAACAGCAAACATTTTATCTTGTCTTTCTAGAAATCATTGGAAACATGTGCAATCCTCACACAACCCAGCCGATTGTGCTACAAGAGGTTTGCTGCCGCGAGAACTGATCAAGTTTAATTTATGGTGGAATGGTCCTGATTGGTTAAGGTTAGACTCATCTCATTGGCCAGATCAACCACAGCAATTATCAAACATCCCGGAAGAAAAATCATGTGCTAATGTACTGGTATTAACAACAGAGTCTACCTCAGATATCCTTGCTCTAGTCAGTCAACGATGTTCTTCATTTCGCAAATTCATAAATATCATCGGATGGATCAAGCGCTATTACCATAATCTCCGATATGCGACTGAAAGGCTAACTGCGGATATATTAACTGTCGAAGAAATTATCGCCAGTAAAACCTTTATCTTCAAATTTCTTCAACTAGAGCATTTCAACAGTGAGTTAAGGGACATCCAAACCCTTAAGGTGGTATCAAAGAAGAGTAAATTGTATCAATTTACTCCATTTATCGATAACGACGGCATTATGAGAGTGGGAGGTCGTATCCAACATTCGTCGGTTGAATTTAATACACGCCATCCAACAATTTTGCCCAGATGCTATATTACGAAGCTGTTGGTAACGGAACTACATCATAAAAACATGCATGCCGGACCAACATTATTAACCAACATCATACGGCAAAATTATCACATTTTACAATGCCGATACTTAATCAAGGACATTATACGTAGATGTATTGTATGTACGAGATACAGAAGTCAACCAAACAATCAACTCATGGGAAACCTTCCGGCAGCTCGGGTTAATTATGATAGGCCTTTTGTCAAAGTTGGTATAGACTATGCTGGCCCATTGATGATAAAACAAAAACATGGTAGAGGTCTAAAACATTCCAAGGCCTATTTAGCTATCTTCGTCTGTATGTGCACCAAGGCAGTGCACATCGAAGTCGTGAGCGATCTTTCAACCGAGTCATTTCTAGCAAGTCTAAGACGATTTACATCCAGAAGAGGCCTGTGCGCGGAAATTTTCTCCGATAATGGTTCCAATTTCATTGGAGCAAGGAATACTCTAATAGAATTATACCAATTTATAAAAAATAACTCTAACGAAATTTCTTCAATTTTAGCCGTAGACTTAATCAAATGGCATCTTATCCCTAGTGCGGCTCCATCATTCGGCGGACTATGGGAGGCGGCCGTTAAATCTCTTAAATATCATTTGAGGAGAGTAATGGGTAACACAGTCTACACATTTGAGGAACTAACAACAATAGCTGCACAGATTGAAGGCATACTGAATTCCAGACCAATATGTATTTCGTCAACCGAAGACATCGATGCCTTAACACCGGGCCATTTTTTGATTGGTCGGCCAATCACGCAATTACCGGAGCATAATCTCAAAACCATTCCATCATCACATCTGGTTAGATGGCAGCATTTACAAAAGGAGTTACATCACCTCTGGCAGAGATGGCACAACGAATACCTAACATCTCTACACAGACGAACTAAATGGCAATCACAAGGAGAAAAGCTCAAAATAAACGATGTGGTCATAATTAAAGATGATAATCTACCGCCTGCCAAGTGGTTATTAGCTCGTGTGGTTCAAGTACATCCTGGAACCGACGGAATAGTTCGTGTTGTTACGCTAAAAACCAAAACAACAACATTAAAACGTCCAGTACATAAATTATGTAAGCTGCCAATTAATCAATAATTGAATTGATGGATTCAACGGGCCGGTATGTTGCAGCTCATCATAGTATCTACAAATTAAAAGTACCTGAAACGAAAATGTAAATTTAGTATTAAGTAATAATTGTATAATAAATATGTACTTATCTTGTCTATTTGATGTTACGGCAACGCGACACTCCTTCGGTCAATTTATATATCTGAAATTGGCATTAAATTGTATGTATATATATGTATTATATGTATAATTTTATGTTACACATAAAATCAACTTACCGTTGACATATTACATTGTTTGTATACATATGACATTTGTCGTGTTAATAATGAAGTTAGATGTAATTTGAGTTGATACTTACCAATCTTACTACCATCTATTGTTGAGCGATATAATTAATCGTATTCAGCATATTTTTAAAGTAAATGTTTCCCCGCCGATCTTTTGTGTCTGCCGCCAAACCGGTTTGCAAATATAATAAAACGTTGATGCAAATTGTTTATTATATCGCTCTCTTACAATTCAACCTTCGACAAGACAACATCAAATACAGAAGATATAGTAGTGAGTGGGTAATTATATCAGAAGAAATTATATATATATATTAATTATATAAATCAGAAATTATACATATCTGTATTAGACATTAAATAAGAATAAATTATATGTTGATTGAATTGTTTATTTGTGATAACATTACCTATGGTGCTTCAACTTTAACAATTTTTTAACTGGTTCATTTCTGAGGTAACGCAAAATTCGAAGATAGTCTATGCACCGATCTTGGCAAACAAATATATACACGAAGATACAGTCCGCTCTTTAACAGTGCTCACGTTGCGCTGTTCAATATAACATTGAGTTTTTCAGGAGACCGGTGCCCACGTTAACAGACCGAAAACAGGCAGAAGGAAGGTCACAACGGTTCGAGAAGACCGACTGCTTATAAGGCAGTCTCTACAAGACTGCAGAAAGATTGCTGTAGACCTTGCTGCAGCTTTATCGGAAGCTAAAGGCAGCGCAGTAAGCGTATGGACTGTAAGGCGAAGGCTTCTTAAAGCTGGATTGAAAGGGTGCAGGGCAAGAAAGAAGCCATGGCTGTCAGAGCAAAATAAAAAAAATCGGTTGGCGTGGGCGAAAATGCATAAAGATTGGACAGTTAAGGATTGGTCAAACATCCTGTGGTCTGACGAGTCTAATTTTGAGGTATTGTTATTTACTTTATTTATTAAATTAAAAAAACTCAATGTTTTTAAAATCACGTTCTGCAATGCTAATAATTCAATTTTAAATTAAATCTTTTTTTTCTGTTTGATTAGCTGATTGGGACACCGGGTGTGACTTATGTCAGGCGAAGGGTGGGCGAGGCATTCAACCCAGAAAGTGTGGTGCCCACAGTAAAGCACGGTGGGGGATCCATAATGATATGGGGATGCATGGCTGCAGAAGGAGTTGGCGAAATTATGTTGTGCGAGGGGCGCATGAATAGTGTTAAATACACTGAAGTATTAGAAACAGTATTAGCGCCCTCCAAAATAAAAATTTTCGGCGATAAAATTACTGACAGTGTCAAGTTCCAACAGGATAACGCCCCTTGCCACAAATCGAGGCACAGTATGACGTGGTTGGCCAATAATAAAATTAGTCTTTTGGACTGGCCGCCACAATCACCGGACTTAAATCCAATAGAGCATATTTGGGCCATTTTAAAAAAAAATATTAGAAAACGACCAACAAAAACTAAAAAATCGCTACTGGCCGCGTTAAAGCGTGAATGGAGCAACATTTCCAAAGAAGAATGTTTAAAGCTAGTTAGCTCAATGCCAAAAAGACTGGCTGCTGTTATTAAGGCGAAAGGTGGCCCAACCAAATATTAATGTTTTAATAAAAATTAAACATTAAAATATTAAAAATGTATTTATATTTCAATTTTCTGTACTAAACCACTCTAAACTTGCAGAAATGCGTACTGCCTAATACTTTTGCACGGAACCGATATATATATATATATATATATATATATATATATATATATATATATATATATATATATATATATATATATATATATATATATATATATATATTTATATGCCGAATTATCTCATCCTTTAGCTCTTGAATTGTTGCTGGCTTATCGACGTACACCTTTTCTTTCAAATAACCCCAAAGAAAGAAGTCCAACGGTGTCAAATCACATGATCTTGGCGGCCAATTGACATCGCCACCACGTGAGATAACACGGCCATTGAATTTGTCGCGCAAAAGAACCATTGTTTCGTTAGCTGTGTGGCAAGTGGCACCGTCCTGTTGAAACCACATATCGTCCACATCCATATCTTCCAATTCGGGCCATAAAAAGTTCGTTATCATCTCACGATAGCGAACACCATTCACAGTAACTGCCTGACCGGCCTCATTTTGGAAAAAATACGGCCCGATGATGCCGCCAGCCCATAAACCGCACCAAACAGTCACTCTTTGTGGGTGCATTGGTTTTTCGACAATCACTCTTGGATTATGATTCGCCCAAATGCGGCAATTCTGCTTATTGACGAATCCACTGAGGTGAAAATGTACCTCATCACTGAAGATGATTTTCTTCGAAAATTGATCATCCACTGTTGCCATTTCTTGCCACCATTCTGACCATTGACGACGTTTGGTATGGTGAAGAGGCTTTAGTTCTTGACTCAATTGCACATTATAAGCGTGTAAATGCAAGTCTTTATGCATAATGTTCATCAACGACGAGCGTGAGAGGTGCAATTGTTGGGCACGACGACGAGTTGAGGTGGACGGCTCTTCAGCCACACTATCGCGAACAGCAGCAATATTTTCTGCAGTACGAGCTGTACGAGCATGCACTGGTGTTTTAAAATCTCCTACAGACCCGGTTTGCTCAAATTTTTGCACGATTTTTCCGATTGTACGCACATTTGGACGATTAAATTGACCGAAAAAATCACGAAGTGCACGATATGCATTTTGATTTGAACGCCCATTTTCATAATATGCCTGAATAACTTTAACGCGTTGCTCGATTGTGTATCTTTCCATGGTTCAAATTGAGTTAGTCTGGAATTGAGAAATGTCAAATGAAATGCAGAAAAAAACTTGACGTTTAGGTGTGGTTCACATTCAACGTCGGCCCTTAAAATTTAACCACCCTTTATATATATAAAAAGAAAATTATCAAATTCAACGAATCGGAGGTGTATCGCTGTAATAAAAGCAAAAGGCGGTCCAACAAAATATTAATATTAAAGATTGAACTTCTATAAATCAATAAAAAACAAACAAAAAAATAAAAGATAAGTGTTTAATTTATTACATTACTTTAACACCAATCAACGTATTTTGAATATTTTGGCATTTTTCGGTGTTTTGCCCCTAAATTGCAGGTCAATTTTTTTTTTTCAAAAAATTACGTCATACATGTATTTAAAATGAAACAATAAACCAATTGCTTTCAAAAGTTTTGTAATTTTAGCAAAAAAAGACTTCAATTTGCAATAAATTTGTTTGCCCATTTTTTTTTACCAGCACTGTATATGGTGAAAAATACGTCAAATCACAAATTTTTGGAAGTCATGTTTTAATTTTATGAATTTTATGTTTTGAATTTGCAGTCTTGTTAAAAAAAAAAACTTGTAGAACGTGATTTTTTGTTGTTGTTGTTGTTTAAAATACACGGTGCCAAATTTTGAGAAAAATGATGAACATGATGTTGTGTTTATGGCTATAAAAGGAAAAATAAATATCCGATATTTATGATATAGGGCTCGTTTTAAAGGTAAGTTAATACGGATTAATAAAAAAATATAAAAATGGTAAGTTCTTTAATTTCTTCATTTTCAAATTTCCCACCAAAATTTTATTTTTGAATTTTTTCAATGATCGTCCAATTTTTTTTTTTTTTTTTTTAAATTTTTCGTCCTTTAATTCTATTGAACATACTAAATTTTTCGTTTTCGTGCAAAATACGTTTAAGTATGACTGTACCTATTTTAAAAATTTCAAAAATCGAATGGTAAATTGTTGGTCCTCTTACAAAAACTCGATTTTATTTAATTTTTCCAGGTTAATTTTTTCACTCGTTTTTGTGATTCAAAATTAAATTTAAAACAAAAAATATTGACAGTAAAAAAATTTATTACAAAATAAGGATAGCAATTTAAAGATATTTATACGGTTAAAATTTACATGTTATATAATCTTCACTATTTAAATATTTTTTACATTTTAAGTATTTGAAGGTATAACTGCATGAAAATCGCGAGTCCCTTTTATTGCTTTCAAGTTCTCTATTCGACTGTATAGTTCGATTTGTTTCAATTTATATTCAGTATCCGAACAAAATTCAAAAACCATATCAGTTTTCAAAGTTCCAGTCCATTTGAAAAGTACCTCCGCATTGGTTATGTCACCATCATATTCTTTGGTGAGACTGGCTCTGGATGCCATTCTCTTAACAGTACCTCCTACTCCATCGCATGGTCCCTTTCCGTGAGCAGTTGTGTGAAAATGCCACTCACAATCAACTCCAAAATCCACTTTCTTCTTAGTTATATTCATAATTTTTTTTTTATTTTTATAATGTTTTACTGCAACATCTGTGACGTAATGAATTTTAGATAAATCCGGAATTTTTGTTTTCAAAAACTGCAATAATTTTTCAATGAACAAGTGAACTACTACAGCGTCATGATGAAGACAATCCCTCCCTCAGTTTTGTAAATTACAAATGGATGAATAGTCGCTTGTTTGTTGTTCCAATGAAAACCCTGTGCTGTATTTTGCATTATAAATGGATAATTTTCTGCAAAATCACAAGAAACAAGTACCTCTTTTGGCTCCAGAGTGAATTTTTTATTTTTTATGAAATCGGATTGTGTTAGTGATATAAAGTAATGTGTGCAACGCAAAAATGCGTTTTTCAAATATTCGCGAAAATTATATAATCCTCGGCAGTTCTCGCATTACAGAAGATAACATGTTGATCTTGGATCTTTACATAGTATTAATGAAATGCAGTCCTGGTATCGCGAAATTTTTCCATTGGTGACAGTTTCCATCCTAGTTCCATGAATAATTAATTTGACATTTTAATGTATTATACAAACGCAAACTGTATGCGTTTCACTGCTTCCTGGTTGAACACAGTTTTTAGGACGTAGCAGAGAAAATTTAGAAAAACTATTTTTTTTTGATTCATCATCCTTAAATTTCAACTTGTAGCCCTCATAGCACCCTCTAAACAATCGTTTTTCCCAGTCATTATACGACTAACATCATCATCGTTATAATATTCTAGCACTGAATGCCTGAGTTCATCACTGATCCGATTTCCAACTTTGGGTGCTGGAAGGTTCAGTGACAAATTCTTGGATTTGTCGTATAGTTAGAGATTTTGGCAGGGTAGACAGCAGCTGTATTTTATCACAATTTTTCTCCAAATGTCGGAATTTGATTTTTAGTTGATCTATGAATTCATCATAAAGACATGCCTTTTAATGATTTTCCTGTGCTTGAGTCAAAAGAGGTTCTATTCCAGATACCAAAGATGTTGATGATGTCGGTAATGTGGTAGTTAAATTTAATAATTTTTTCTGCTTATGATATTGCCTGGATTCCAACTTACTTGGATATATAGGGGCATGACAATGTCTGATAATATCTATTAAGGTCTTCACGAACGAGAGCACTTTTTATTTGGCAATCTCACTTTTACTCATACTCGAAATATTTTCGTCATTGACTGTTGATGGTGTCTCCGAAGTAACAGGTGAATTTAATGAATTATTAACCGGTGATACCTCGTTTTCAACTTTTTGACGTTTACTAGTTACATCGAGCGCGGCAAACTAATTTTAATATAATCATCAACATTTCTTATACTTTTAGAACATTTCAACTCAGGAAACGGCTCACAACACTTTTTGTACCCAACCATTATTACACTTATTATTTGAAATACTTTTGATGTTATTTAAATAAGCAAATGATTTAAATAGAACTACACAAGTTAAACTAACTGAAATATTAATTTAAACACTAATTTATACCAAAAAAATTTAACAAAAACACAGGTTATATTTTATGTTGTTTTACAGGCCTACCTGCCCCTTCTTTATAATTAAATTTTTAAATATGCGTCATTTTGTTTCAAAATATTACGTTACGGTTTATGTACCTGAACGTAATGTTTTGGGACGCATTTTTAGGGTTGGAACTAACAAAATAAATGACTCATACCAGAATTTTATGGGCTATCCCTAAACTACTAGTTTTAGGAAGGAGTATTGATTGTCGCCACGTTTAGGCTGGGGCAGGGAATCAAAATCTCAAATTTCATAAAAGGTGACGTCACTTAATTATAAGAAGTTACTGTTATGGGATATTACATGTGACATAATACAATAATTTGCAGGTGTATCATTAGAGGCGTATTTCTTTAATGTACCACTTACTTCATGTTCTTAAATGATTACATCATTGCTGACATATTCAGTTTTGTGACGACTTGTGTGATGAAGGAGTGAGAGAGACGGAGTTAAGAAGGCCCAAAATAACTTGACGTTGTTTATGAACGGACTGTTCCAAATTGTTTCTTCTTGTTTTTTAATTTTCTATTAGAAGTAAGAATATACTAAAGATTGGCGAAATAATTTTAAACAATTACATTATCAGGTCGAGCGTAAATTAGTTAAAAATTGAAAATAATATATAACAATTTGATTTTGTATTCCAAAAACGGGTAAATCGTTATACTTAAACGTATTTTGCACGAAAACGAAAAATTTTGCTAGCGTAAGTTTTTAGTATGTTCAATACAATTAAAGGACAAAAATGAAATCAGAAATTTGAAAATGAAGAAATTAAAGAACCTAGCATTTTTTTATTAATCCGTATTAACTTACCTTTAAAACGAGCCCTATATCATAAATATCGGATATTTATTTTTCCTTTTATAGCCATAAATACAACATCATGTTTATCATTTTTCTCAAAATTTGACACCGTGTATTTTAAACAACAACAACAAAAAATTTCGTTCTACAAAATGTTTTTTTTAACTAGTACTACCAATTGGAAACCTAAAAAATAAAAAATTTAAACACGACTTCCGATCCCATATACCAAATTTGTGATTTGACGTAATTTTCACCATATATACGTATGTTTAAAAATATATGTTGTGAATTATTTATTGTATCAAATATAAAAACGCATATGAAAATGGTCGTTTGGCCAAACGGATTTTATTGAGTAAGTATCTATTTATTTTAATTGCTGTTATAATTATTATATGTAAATTATTTATTGTAAGAAACAAAAAAATGTATGTGAAAGTCGGACACTTATGCTCGTGCGAATTGTTTATCAAATATTCCTGGACGGGACAAAAATTCGCTCTCGAAAGGTAAGCTTTTAATGTTTGGCTATTCAAAACACCAAACTAAAATTACGTTCCCGTTTGATTTTTAAAATTTCTTAGGAATCAATGCAAAGTAGAAGAAATGAAAAATATATTTACGTTGAATCGGACCAATTATCTAATACATACACAAGGACGGTTTAATGATAATTTTACATACATATAAATGGCGAGAGGACTGCAGAATGTTATCTGATACATTTCTTTACGGCAAATTTCACAAAATAATGGCCTACAATTGGACGGTTTTTTATCCGACAATTTCACTAACATATTAAGGGTGAGGGGACTGGACTGCATAACATTATCTGATATCTCAAAACAACCGTTTATTTACGGAGAATGTCACTTACAAATTGTCGGCAATTTGACTGTAAAGTAACCTACATTCCTCGTTCAAACATTAGAGCCCGTCCAAGGTATTCCAAAACACGGTTTTTTTTAACATTACTTGAAGAAAGTTAAGTCTGTCTGCTTCGGTCCTCCAGATCTCCATCAGTTATTTTTCAGTACTAAAGATTGTTTGTCGGGATAATTATAGCGTTTTATTCCAAAGAAACTGATTTTCCTCCACTGAGACGTGATTTTAATTCTATTGGTGTCTTATGTATGATTAGGCCAATTCTCTATTTGTGCAGATGATATTCAAAATCACGACACGGTCTTTTTTCGACCAATTCCTGACAATAGAAGATTACTTTACTTTACTGTTTTATATTGTGGCTTGGTAGTGGCCTATTTTAAGCATTTTTCTTCATGTCGCAAACTTTTTGCACGTGACGTAATATTAAAAAAATAATGAAGGTCTGTGCATAATAAAACTAAATCGAAATACCGCACATAAACTAAATAATAGAACTACATAATACTGGTAATAACCACAAAAAAAAATAATTAAAAAAAAATCATAGTTTGTTGTTGGACGAAATTGGAATCATTCACATAATATTTTGGTACGTATATTGTTGTTTGTTGTGTGAGCAATTTAAATTTTACTATTTTCAATTTAAGTGTATACTCTGTTTTATTACTGTTATTCTTATTCACATTTTAATCTTTATTTTATTGGGTATCTATTACGATTTTATAGTATTCTATCTCCCTTGAAATTTTAAAATAAATGTTTCAGTTGCGAAACTCACGGAATTTGACTAAGATAATTACTGTAGTTTACTATATGGATGAAGACAAACTAGCTTAAGAAACCGAGTGAATAATAGTTAAAAGTCAGAGAAGAAAAAGGAAAGGGAATATTACGCCCTCACTAGCTCATTTAAATGGTGATGTTCCTAATATTATTCAGAAACAGAAAAAAAAAATCCACCAGCACCAATAGTAATAGATAAAGTCAAAGAATACGATTTACTCTATGAGAAAATAAAAACAATAACTGTCTACTACTGATAAGTTTAATGCAGAGGTGATGAATGGAAACACCATCAAAATAAACTTGGAAGATGGGGAAACTTACAGAAAAATGCAAGGAAAAATGTTAAACGAAGAAAATTGTGCTTGAGGGTTATGGCTAAAAACCTACACTCTACAGACAAAATAATTGATGATCCGAAAGCAAAAGGGTTTTAGGGAACCGAAGCTCAATTAAGGTAAAACGAAGACGCACAGTACCTCTCAACATGTTTATGTTGACCTTCAATACTGGTGAAGATATTGATAAAATGTATCAGTTAGTACATTTTGGGGTGCAAAGTGGTTATCAGCCTCCAAGAAGATTTAAACTTACAAGTAAAAGTACCACAATGTAAACAATGTTAGGCCTAAGGACAATGTTAACCCAGGTGTATTAAATGATTAGGTAAACATCATACTTAAAGCTAAAAAATCAAGTTTAATCAGGAAGCAAGCAGTTGAGAGTGACGGAAACTACTCATGGACAATTGGGTAAAATGACTTACTCTTAAATAACGATGAGTAACGGAAATCAAGGAAAAACTGCTCAAAATGATATAAGTCTAAAACTGCCAATGGACTGATGCAACATCAACAAGAATTACAGGTGGTCCTGGATAAAGCAAAAAATCTATGTATACTTCACTAGACAATCAATTATTAAATTAAAAATTATCAAATATATCACACTATTCACCCTGAAAACACTGCTAAGTTAAAATATGAAACAGAAGAAATACAAGCAACAGCTCTTATTGTCAAAACCAAAAATAGTTCAATTTATATTGTTAGTATCTACGGTTCACCGAAGCACTTATTAAAAAAAAAAGATTATCTCAAGTTTCTTTGCAAACTAGGAAAACGATTTGTAATTGGAGGAGACTTTAATGCAAAAAATATTCATGGGGCTCTAGGTTGACAAAGATTAAAGTTAAAGAACTCCTAAAAGCTATCAGGAAATGCTTGTTGTCAAGCCCTACGACACATCCAGTTGCACAAGTCTTTCTATTTTAGAACTATCCTTAGTAATGGTTAGATCTAGCAACGATGCACTTTGATAAGTATCCGAAAAATATGTAGGTTGGTTATTAGGAAGGTAACTTAGGTTTTGACTGACGAGAGAACATTTTTGAACTGATCCGCAGGATTACCAAAATTAAGCATATCTATATTGAAGTCACCAGCTATTAAAATATCATCATAATAAGAAAGTGATGATAGAATATCTTCTAAGTCACTCACATTTCCACCTCCAGTATTATATACGACACCAACTACAATGACCAAATCATTAATAAAAACTTCTATGAACAAAAATTCAGTGAAACCATTATTAGACTGATCAAGGATCGTCCATTTCAAAATATTATTTATATAGACAGCTACGCCACAGCCACGTGTTAGACGATCATTCCTTATTAGTGTGTAACCAGGTATATTTACAGCATTGGAAGATACCCATGGTTTAAGCCAAATCGCAGTAACGGCAATGAAATGAATATTTAATCCATCGATTAAATGTAGTAGTTCCGCAAATTATTATTAAAATATGCCATTTTGACATTACAATCTCTATGATTTAAAGAGCATTTCAGGACACAATTAGCAATGTTAGTGGATATGGAACTCATTGTAACAGGATTAACCAGCACCATCTTTAGCAAACCACATCAACAACGATCCAAGAATATGAAATGAGACTTGATGTAACATTGAAACCACAACACACAGTAAAAAAAGGGCACACAGTATCACCTCCAATTATAAATAGAATTATATTAATAAAATAATAATAATTGTAATAATAATAATATTAAAATATTAAAAAAGAAATTAAAAATATTAATAAAATTAAAAGTCATAATACGCATTTCGATGTTTATCGTTTCCATTGCTTCAATCACATTAGTTTGATATGTCGTCCACCAAATCTTGAAAAATAGTAGACTCAGTTATTGCTAGTGCATAATCATTTTCTGTTTTCCTAATATGCACAATTCCATTTCTAGTAAACATTTGATGTAATTTACCATTTCGTTTTAACTGAAGCAACTCCTTATGAATGACATACGAGTAGTTGCGACGGGTTAGATGTTCGTTGATGTAAATTCTAGAGGTAGCACTGAAGATACCAAGATGGCTTAGATTTCATGTTTTACATTTTAGATATAACTTTATAAAATTGTTTTTCTGGCCTTTATTTAAGAATTTAACTACTATACTTCCGGGAACATAAGTTAATTTAGATGGTATACGGTAAGCAGAAGCAATAAATGGTACATTGCTTTCAAATGAAATAGCATTTGCTATTTTATTTACGTAATCCGCAATATTCTCATGCTCTGTCAACGGAATCCCTCTTATTAACAAATCACATGATAAAGCTTCACGTTCCAGGAAATCTAATGGAATTAGAATGTGTGTCGCATCAATGCAAAAAACACCTATTGGGGATCTAGACTTACAACGTCAAAGGGTAAAGAATTGTCTCAAGGAGGGCAGATATCAAAATGTGAATTTTACTCTGCCGGTTTCCCAATATACTGGCCCAGTGACGAAGCAAAGATACCGGACCTAATAGACTTTTATGTAGCAAGAGGTATATCTCAGAACTACATTCACATTGAAAACAGCAGTTATCTAGTATCGGATCAATCACCGGTTATCATGACAGTCAGTGAAATGGTAATTCAAAGAGAAAGTGCACCCAGATTTACAAATTCAAAACAAACTGGGATCTCTTTCGTGAATTAGTGGAGGAAAAAAGTTAATCTCCAGGTACCGATAAGAAATTCTCGCCAGTTGGAAGACGAAATGGAACAACTCAATGAAATAATTCACTTTGCTGAGTTGGCAAAAGCTAATATGAATACGAAGAAAGCTCATGGCAGAAATCTTAAAATAAATCCCAAAAAGCTCACCAATTTTATAAATGTAGCATTTAGAATCAAATGTGTACCAAGCTAATGGAAAATTGCAAAAATAATTATGATCCCAAAACCTAGGAAACCTGGTTTTATATCTACTGTAGACGATCTTAGCTGTTGAAGAAAGCAATGAAGGCTCAACACAGAAGCTACAATTAGCTATTACTGAACTACACAGCTGGACAAAAAGATGACGAAAAAAACTAACTAAAACTAAATCGAGAAATAGTACCGTAAGCGAACAAAGCTAAGTATCTCGGCATGCGCCTAGATGCTAAACGACGATGGAAAGCACATGTCAAGAAGAAAAGTGAAAAACTAAGACTTTAAATCCAGAAAGATGAATTGGCTGATGGAATGGAACTCTTCTTTATATCAACAAGCTTGTTAGCTTATGATTTATAAGCAAATATTGAAACCGATTTGAACTTATGATATTCAGCATTGGGAGACTAGACTTTAATTACATATAAAAATAAATAAAATAAAAATATAAATTATTATAATTTATAGTTTGAAGTTTTTATAGTCATATGTCAGTTTGCAGTTCGACTATCCTTTGTGTGATAATCGTAATTATAGCTAATTAACTCAAGGCACTTCGAACTGGAGCGTGCTTATTTCTCTAAAACGTTCAAGCATCAAAATTGATTAACCAACCTTTACATAATGGAAAATTTCTTTCCTTTCCAATTATTTACAAAAACAGAAAAGTGGAAAATACACATAAATTATTGTTAATTAATCACGTACAAACAATTTATTTTGGGAAGTACCTATATATCTAAGCCAAAAATTATTGTTTATAATGTTATGGTGTACTGAGTCATAAACAACAATAAACTGTTATGGTAATAATTGTGCGCAGACATTACGATAACACAATCCATGTAATGTTGTCATTGCATTTTGAATGGGAATCATAGTAAAGTTCATGGTTAGCTTAATTTTTGTGGGAAGTAATAAACTCTTATTTATCTTAAACTTGAATAATTAAAATGCGCGACCATGAAGAACTGAATGTACACACATGTATTTGTTTGTATATAAAGTGCATATGACAAAATAGCAAAAGCATATCGATTATATCATAAAAATGGCGCGCCTACATATTTATAGAAAACATATCCGATTCGGATTCTCTACCAAAACAAAAAATACTTGAACTCTTTGTGTATAAGCGTCTACCAGAGTATGATTTCTTTCGAAAGTTAAGAATTTATTTCCTTAAATTATATACATAAAAAAACGGTCGAAACAGCTTTTATTGTTTTGTTCATATAATAAAGTCTCATATAAATCAACAAAAGAGTGGCGAAAAATAATTGTTATACCATTCACTTTTCGTTATGATTTTTTTTTTTTTTTTTTTTTTTTTGTTAAATGTAGTCTGCACTCCAAAGAAAAAATAAATTCTTCTAGAATTATTTTTTTATTGAACAGTATTTTAATCATGACTACTGCGGGGGAATAAAAAAGCACTTTCGAGAAAAACATAGATACGTTTACACCGTGAAATTCCATGTGTGATAAGTTTATCGCAGGCAAACGTGATAAAATGTTGTTGTTTTATCGCTGTAACCATAACTGAAATGTACATGCCACATATATAGTAGTCGTAGAATCTCATTTAACTATTGCGCGATATGATATAAGCCGGCTGGCGGTGGAAACTTTCAGACACTTCTAGTGTTCAATTTACGTGATGGTAAACAAATTCTTGTCTTTCCGTTTGGTTCGGATACTAAGGTTTCCGGTTGTTTACGAGATAATGGTGGACTGTATTTACTTGGTGATGTTGAAACAAATAAAATGTCTTATTTCCACAGCAATGGTTTTAATTTGAAATCTTATTGGTACCTTTTACCGAAGCATCGAACACGCAATTTTGTAGTCGTACTTTTCTGCTTCAGCACTCCATGGTGCGGTAAGAACACATAATCATCTCTAATAGCTATTTCGTTCGTAATCTGTTTCATATGGCCAAGTATGATGTATTCTTTGATGAATTCGCTGTATGACCGTGCGAACGATTCGTCTTGCTGAAACCTTCGCTCTAAAGCCAATAATCGTTTAATAGCCATCTTCCGAGTACTTCCAATGATCGGTTTTGGTGTCTTAAACGGCAATCTGACTATAAATCTGCCGAAGCTGTCCCCTGTGGTATTGTCAACAAAGTGTTTTTCACACATATTTCTTCCTGTGCTGTTAGTTTCGGTTTGGATTCAATAATTTTTTCTATCTCCCAGAAAGCTCTCAAACATTTGTCCACGTCAATTGATAGTGATTGGTCTCTAACTATTGACAGTAGTGTCGTCGATGCTTCTTCGAACCTTTGTTGTCTCCCTACTAGAATCCAGCCCAATAAGGTGTTTTGTGCAATAATCTTACCTTCGGAATTTTTAATGTTTTCAGGCCTCAGTATATCAAAGACTATATTTGCACCTAACAGGATGTCTACCGATCTTGGTGAATTACTGTCTGGATCTGCCAACTGAATATTTGCCAAAAGTTTGATGTCAGCTGCTGCCCTAGTTGATGGTGGAATCAGTGTGGTGATTTTCGAAAGAATATATGCTTCTAATTCTATGTTCATGCTATCATCTGTTCTACCAGTTAAACTTAATGAAACAATGCCTCTAGTTGATTCTATCTTACACTGACCAATACCAGATACTGTAATTATTCTACCATGACGTCTAGGTAGTTTGAGACGCTGCATGCATGTCTCCGATATAAATGATAATTGCGATCCGGTATCCAGTAATACCCTGCACAACAAATAGTATTCGATGCACTAATCTGCTGTTTTGTATCTGGTTGTACATGTAATGCTGTGTGGTGTCGCTTCCGGCATATATGACAACTCTTCTTGGATTTGAATTGATATACCGAATGACTATCCGATAGGCAATTAAAGCAGCGCCCAGAATTCTTGATGAATGTTCAACGCTGTTCAATTGGCTGTTCCAAAAATTGATTGCATTGATATAACATACGAGTATGTTCCGATGACTTACACATGCCGCAGGTTATGGTGTTTAGCGCATAGGCCCTTGTAGATTCAACTATATTGATACGGGTGTTTGTCGTTGATTGTTTGCCACTTGATCTCATTAATTCTCATGCGTCCGATCTGTTGTTCAGGAATACTAAAAATTCTTCGAATTTAGTGAAATCTTGATTGCTTGTTTGTTGTGACCATAGATTCCTAGTCTCATCATCGACTTTATTAAGCAATATAAAAATGAGCCAAATGTCACAAGACTCAGCCTCCGCACCAAGCGCACGTAGACCTCGAATGATTTCATCGGACGTGTTCAATAATTTTCTGATATTGACAGCAACATACGACCCGATGCTTGGTTGCTCCAAGAAGGTTCGTATAAATGCATTTACCGTAAGCTTCTTCCGGTCGTACCTGTCGCGTAACTTCTTGAATGCTTCGTTGTAATTAGCTTCAGTTATCGCGAAATGTTTAATTAACGAGGCTGCTTCCCCTCGTAGTAAACCTTTAAGGTACTGGAATTTTTGCGATGGTGTTAACACAACATTTCCGTGAATCCTGGACGTGTACAAATCGTTAAAAGACTGCCACTCCATGTAATCTCCACTAAATGGAGCTATATTGATTTTCGGAAGCCTTACTTGCGCACAGTAATGTGTTATTATGACCACCCCCTCCTTCTACGTTCGACTGTCTAATCCATTTTGTCAATTTCGTGATGACCTCGTAATACATACCTCGAAAATTATAATCTCAGACGGCTCCTCTGCGTTGATTAACAATATTTCATCCTCTACTCGTATATCACTAAACTTTTTAAACACTTCGTTAACTCGATTTTGTTTCACTACCACTTCGTCGCCATCAGTTTCTGCTTTAATTTGTTGTGCAAATGTTCGCATTTTAACCATTTGCTCACGTATTGTTGTACGCACCTTCTTTAAACCGGCTAGTTTACGTTCGAGTTTTTCATCTAACGGCATTATGATTGTTACAACTTAACCTCAAAATATGATTATGCAAAACGGTACACAATATGGTTATGCAGATCAACTATTCGATTTATTTTAATTATTTAAACAATGTGCGAAAGAAATGTTCACTCATAAACTAAATTTATTAACGGTAAATTATAGCGGTACTTAACTAAGTGGTGTGATCGGATGATTACCACGCTGTTGCTTTCTTCGATTCTCCTTGTAAAAATGGATGCTTGATTTCCACGCTTGCGATGATTTTCGTATTGTTGATTGATTAATTCCAAAATTGCAGATATCCGGCTCGAAGGACCAATTTTATGTTGGGTTAATGTGTATCTTATTCTCCCAAACGCGAGAATGCCGGTCACAAAACAATTTTGAATTAAAAAAAAACACGTGATGAACAAATGCAGTTTAGAATGGTAAATTCTACAAAATTATATTTTATTTTTAATACTTTTTGACAGCTGGAAAATATTTTGGTTGCATACATTTAGTAACAAAATATAATCCACAAAAATGGTGTATTGGTTTTTCGGAAAAGTATCCAACCCTTGATATTTATATAAACAAACTGTAAATGTCAGAATGAGAAAAATGTTTAAGGCCACAAAATGTAAGTTTAAAATTAAATGTAAATAGAAAATAATTATTTTATGATTTTATAGTTTCAGATAGTATACAATGCAAGAGGGATTTTAATCATACGTATTAAGCTAAGTATTTTACATTATTCATTATTGCTTTAATCTAATTTTACATTTTGTTTTTAGGTTATACTCGGATGGGAATATGTGTCTTTAATGCATTGATGGTTGCCTGCGCTAACAAGACCTTTGCGACAAATAAGATGATAACCATTTTATAGGAATACAATTAGAATTCACTTTAATCAATTTATCAATTAATAATTTGTGATTAATTTTGTCAAATGCCTTACTGAAATCTGTATAGATAGTGTCAACTTGGGCACCCTTCTATAAACAGCATATCGCATCATTAATAAATACCGCAAGATTAGTTGCCGTTGATCTACCAGAAAAAAAACCGTGTTGTTGGGGAACAATTAAGTTTTTAATATTAAGATAAATACAATCCTTTACCAGTTTTTCAAAAAGTTTAGAGAT
Organism: Tipula vernalis; assembly: GCA_958295665.1. Lineage (NCBI taxonomy): Eukaryota > Metazoa > Arthropoda > Insecta > Diptera > Tipulidae > Tipula > Tipula vernalis. The sequence goes on along the minus strand of OY282560.1, from coordinate 162,223,090 downwards.
AACAGATAATATAGCTATTCCTCTATAATTCTCAACTGAATTTTTAGGTCCCGATTTAAATACTGGAATTGCAAACGAGGGTTTCCAGCACTGGGGAAAAATACCTTGCCTAAGGCTGTAATTAAATAAATGTGCTAAATGGCCACTTAAGGCTTCGGCGCAATTATTTAAGAGTAGTAAGGGAATACCATCAGGGCCCATAGTCATTTTACTATTAATTCCAACTAAAGCCATTTTGATTTGTTCCCCCGTAAGAGAAGAAATACCGTGAATATGATTATTGACCATTGGTCATTGGGAGATGTTAAAACATTTTCGACTTAATAAACGGATTTGGAAAACGTTGCAAATAATTCACAAACAGCATTTAGATCATGAGCATGCCTATCATTATAACTCATAGGTTAAGGATAATCAACAGACTTTCTTTTAGAGTTAATATAATGCCAGAAACACGATGGATTGGACTTGATACCAGATTCAATTTCTAACAAATAATTACCATACATAAATTGATTCAAAACCTTAAACTCATACCGAAGATGAAAATACAATGCATTATCAGCTGATGTCATTTTATACAGTTTGTGTGCCTTGGTTTTACGGTTATATAAATTAACAAATTTTTTGTTAAACCACTTTTCACGATACGAATTATGTTCGTTGATAATTTTTTGAATAAATAGATCCATCCCTGCGTACAAAATTTCGTAAAATTGGTTAGTCATAATTTCAATATTAAAGGAAATCCCAGGAAATATTTTCAAGATATCCATTTAGAGAATCATAATCACCATTTCTAAAATCAAAGATTAAAATATTATCATTTGGAACATAATCGTCGAAATATTGAAAACTTAACTTAAATAACAACGGTGTATGATGAATACTTGATGAGCGAGCCAGGTCTTCACAAGATTGCACTGATGGATGTAAATTATCGTCAGTGAAAACCAGATTCAAAAGTGGGCCATTCTGATTGTGCACTTCGTTATGTTGCCTTAGACCCATTTTAAAAAATGAATCTATCACGAAAGAAGTATTGGCAGTGTTACCAAACGGTGTAAGTATTCCGTCAATTCGTTTCCAATTTAAGTTTGGAAAGTTAAAATCACCCACGATGCACAAACTATCATTTTCTTCCATTTTGGGTTGAATCTTATTTCCAATTATAACATACGTAGAACATACGTAGCACAAACGAAAAGATTTCCTTTGGCCATTTTAACCTTTACTAAAAGGATTTCAATAACACCGGATGCAATATTAATTTGTAGACATTTATACTGATTTATTACAGCTATTAGTAGACCACCATCAACATCCAGACACTCTCCAGTTTCGTGCCGATCTCTGCGGAAAACTGTATAATATGCAGGAAAGAATTCCTCATTCTTTATAGCCGGAACCAGCCATGTCTCAGTTATGACTATGATGTCATATTCTTCTTCCATAACCGATGTAAAAAATTTATCCACTTTTGTGCGCATTCCACCCGTGTTATGGTAATATACATTAAACCAATATTTATCTTTAGTCATATAATTACCCACTTCTTCGTCACCATTTTATAATATTCGAAAACTATCAATTGTAATATTTGATTTACATAGTGTTATACAATGTTATGGAAAATTATAACAAAGCATACACTCATAGAAATAAGTATACTTCCACAGTGAAAAACTTCGTTTTTTAATATCGTTTCTAATTTTATTAATTGATTTTATAATAATTTTTTTGTTTTATGCTTATCTGTTAGTAATGATAAAATAACATAGTTGAATATGATATATCAGTATTTCTATTATAAATGCGTGTATTATTCGTGTTGGTCTTGATAATAACTAACTTATATTTCAGGTTTTCTGGTATGACAGATAACGTCTAGGTTTACATTATATCATGCCTAGACGGTATGTTTACACCATGTACTAATATGTACTAAAGTTGAATTGGGATATAACAGTCTTCCCCTTCTAATTTAATTTAATACAATGTCATACTTCAATTTAACATAAAATAAAATTAAACAATTTAAATCTAACTTGTATATAATGCAAAACTAGTTTAACTTAATTTTCCTTCACATGTTGTGACTCTTGTGCACCTTTCCCTTGTTTAATGTTCGAAACCTTAAAATTCGCAACTTGTTCAAATTTTTTGTTGTAAGTTCAAATTGTCTTTGCTTTTATTTCTCTTTTGGGTCTCGATTGCTCTGAAATCATTCTGGTTTCTGTCTCAATAGCTCTCGATGCTTCAGTAGATTGTTGTTGTAGTTCTTCTTCTTGCGCCGGTGGCCGAATTGGATCTCTGAGATTAGTGCTCCTCTGGATTTCTGGTATTATGTTACGATTTTCACTCACATCGTAATGGTATGGAATTGTATCGGGTTTTGGTGGTTGTATTTCCAATCCGATTCGATGTATTTGGTCGATGTGCCGTTTCCATATTCGACCGTCGTCCAATTTTACTATGTAGTGCAATAGCCCTAACACTTTAATTATTGTACCCAGTTTGTATTTTCCATCACTATTGTAGTTCCTAACAGATACTCGGTCGCCGACATACATTTCCCGAATCTTTATTTCATTTTTTTGCATTGTCCTTCCATTGTCATTCCTTTCGTTTTTTGTAGGTAGCATGATATCCAATCTTGAACATATTTGTCGGTTGAACATCCGAAATGAAGGTGATTCTCCAGTTGTTGCATGTGATGTACGTCGATAATTTAACAATATTTTACATAGTTCTTTACCTATTTCTGACCGATTGCACCTCATTGTCTTCAATTTATTCTTTATGGTTTGTACATTTCGTTCTGCTTGACCATTTGTTGCAGGATGATATGGAGCAATTAATTTGTGCAGTACACCATTCATATTCATGAATTTCTGAAACTCATCTGACGTGAATTGAGGTCCGTTATCACTTACCAATACTTTCGGGATTCCGAATCTGGCAAATATCTCCCGGCATTTCTCGATTGTAATCGCCGTCGTAATATTTGGAATTATGCATACTTCCGGCCACTTCGTAAATGCGTCAATGAGAATAAAAAAATACTCTCCCATAAATGGCCCGGCGAAATCTACATGTACCCGTTCGAAAGGTGATTTTGCTGCTTCCCACACATGCGTTGTAACTTTTGACGGATTAGTTCTTGTCATCTGACATTGTAGACAGTTTTTTAGTAGACGCGAAATCCTCGCAATAAACAACCCTTTTGTAGTGTGAATTCATTTCGGTCTATATTAAATCTTTTATCAGGTTTCACCATTTTCCCTGATTTCAATCCATTTATTAAATCACTCACTACTTCATCCCTCAATGTTGCCTCTTCTAATTGTTTGACAGTCAACGGTAATGTTTCGATGGCGTTAATTTCTATTATTTCTGCCTCTTCTATTTTTTTCATTTTTTCCCATCACTGGTAATCGTGACAACGCATCTGCATTTGCGTGATCAGCTGACTTCCGATACCTTATTTCATAATCGAATGATTGAAGAAAAATGGCGTAGTGCTGCATTCGTGTTGCTGAAAGTGTAGGCAACCCTTTTTCTGGCGATAATATCTGCGTAAGTGGCTTGTTATCCGTTATTAAAATAAAATTTCGCGCATAAACGTATTGGTAAAATTTGCGAATCCCGAAAATTATGGCATACGCCTCTCGATCAATTTGGGTATATCGCTGTTGTACCGAGGACAGTGTTTGCGAGGCAAATTGTATGGGTTTCTCACTACCATCAGGGTATATGTGGCTTAACACTGCTCCCACTCCCACTGAACTTGCATCTGTTGCCAATACCAACGGCAATTTGGGGTCGTAGTATACCAGATGTATCTCTTTCTGAATCTGAGTCTTAACGGCTTGAAATGCCTTTTCACAATCTTTCCCCCAAATAAATTCCACTTTATCTTTTAATAAATTGTTAAGCGGATATAATATATTGCTGAGATTTTCAAAAAACCTGCCGTAATAATTCACCAATCCGATGAACGCACGTATCTCGTCCTTATTTGTTGGCATCGGCATTTGTCTAACTGCATCGATTTTTGTCTTCATTTTATGTATCTCTATTTCCGCTGCCATAAATTCGCATTTTTCAAGGTTTGCTCTCATATTGTATCTACTTAGGCGTGATAGAACTTCTTCGAGTCGCTGCAAATGTTGTTCGTCGTTTGGTGCCGTAATTTTGATATCGTCTAAAAAAACTGAAACTCCATCAATATCTTTCAAGATTTGTTCGATCTCTCGCTGCCACTTCGCTGGACCAGATGCAATTCCATACATCAACCTTGTGGGTTGATAGAGACCACGATGTGTGCTTAAGCTCAGTATTTCTCGGTCGTCCGGATGAACTTCCATTTGGAAGTAGGCTTTACTGAGGTCGATTTTTGTAAATTTCTCTCCACCAGCCATGGATGCGAATAGTTCCTCTATCGTAGGTAATGGATGTTCTTTGACAATGATTCTTGGATTGACTGTGATTTTGTAGTCTCCGCATAGTCGAACTTTATCTCCCTGCTTTCTTACCGGAACAATAGGTGTAGCCCATCTCGCTGAATCCACCTTCTGTATTACGCCATTTTTTTCTAACTCATCAAGTTCTCGTTCTATTGAATCTAGCAGCGCATAAGGTGCCTTTCTTGCTTTCACGAACATTGGTTTAGCTCCCTCACGTAGATAAATCCGTGCCTGAATATTTTTAATTTTTTCCCATCGAGCTTTCAAAAACTATGGAATATTTTTGTTTTAGCTCTTCTACTTTGTTCATAGCACTTTGTTCTATCTTTACAGAAGAAACGGCCTGATTTGACCCCTTGGAGGTGTTCGACAACTTCAGTATTAATTAAAAATATCAATAAATCTGTATATGCAAAATTACAATTAAAAATTGTGTGGCCATATCAAAAATATCCGAGTACATGTAACACGAAACCTGTCATTATTAATTATTAATATTTTTATTAACCCTCAACTAAACCCATTAGCGAAAAAAACCCATATTATATCTGCAAATGGTTAACGCACTGTTCAATCACCTTTACGTCGTTTATGAATTACGGTAGATAAATAAATTACACTCCCACTTACCGTTTTGCATTACCAATTACAACTTACTTAAATTAAAACAAACAAGAAAAACACTCTTAATTTATAAAAACGCGGTTAACCTTAAGAATTAAATATACACAGTATAATATGTAATAGTAATCTGTTTACTCTAAAAACAGGTAGAAAACTAATTACTTAAATTAAAACTATTTTATTAAAAACTAAAAGTATAAATTAATTTTAATTAACTCAATTAAAGAAAAACAAAACAATAACAACCAACAAACCAAAACTCGTCAATGGCGGAAGAAACAATCTTCCAAATCGGAAATGACAATGATATGTTTCATATTTTTAAATTTCACAATAAATTATTATACGAGATATTCATTAATTACTAAACCTTCTAATCGAAATTTTATGTTAGCTTTCAACTATAGCGTGCATTGATCGATTTTTACTTCCTTTGATTACCTCATCGCTGAGTCTTTAGAATATTCTAACTAGAATAACAACGGACAACATGTAAATTTAAAATCGGGTAGATTCAAGCTACAAACCCATTTTTTCAAGAACTTGACGTATTCAAGAATTTCATGTAAGGAAATGAATTGTTCCGAGTTCCGACCAACCATCCAGTTATTAATTCTATTTGAATCACATTGGTCTTAAAATTTTGAATTTAGACAATGGTAATCCTCATGGACTCATTTTTACTTTTAGTCTTGTTTATTATTAGTACAATTACGTAGTAACATGATTGGTGCTCCAGATTTACAGGTAGAGCTTTTGAGGTGGTAAGTCAGATGGAGTCAAACTATTTAAAAATTCTAGAGGATAGTTTATCTTGGTCTATAGCGCAGTATATGAATTTGTAGGTACGATCGAGAGGGTCAGATTAATCTATTATTAAATCCTTTAATTTTTAATATCACGGTAAATAAAATTAATCAATGTCTGAACATTATTTACGAGTTTAGAAAGATTAGTTAGAGATATTTTACCATAATGCTTTAAACATGTGCTCCACTTCCGACGATTAGTAATTAGTCTAAAAACACAGAGCACCAGATATAAGAACCCTTACGTTAGTAGATACGCTAAGTTTTTCACGTTTGATTTCGGGATGCCGAAGTTGTCCGGAATAGTCACAAAAAATAAATCTTTGGATTAAATAAAAAACAAACGAAACTACCTTTCCAACGATATATTTATTAATCACCATAGCGGCCCTCTTGAAAGGTTTAACTTTCAACAACAAATAATAATAATGATTACATTCATAAATTAATTTTAAAATATTCTTAATTCATTAAATGATTAAAATGTATAAATAATATGAAATGTTTAAATATTTTTAATAAGATTATAAATTTTCAATATTTGTGGACTGTATATAAACCAAATTCTTAATTGTTATATTATGTTAAAATTCCTTAATTCTAATTATGCTAATACATGTTACTTATTATTGACTTTATTCATTGATTCATTCGATATTGGTAATTTTGACAGTTTTGTTATGGCTCGTTTGAATATACCGGATTTTGTCCTAACATCAACAACTCGTACTTTATTATCTTGGAACTAATTGAGTTACTAGTTGCCAATTTGCCAACCTATTTTGAGGTATTTCATGTAATAAGGGTTCAGGTGGTGATATTATGGAACCACCATAGTTAAAAAATAGCCTGGTGTTAGCGGTTCAGGTTCATTTGGATCATTAGAAATATGAATTATTGGTCGGGAATTAATTATTCCTTCTATTTGGATAATCAGGGTGTTCATCTCTTCATATGATAGTAATGTGTTTGATGAAAGTTTCTTGATATGACGCTTGACGGATTTGATGTTACTTTCCCATAAACCACCAAAATTTGGGGATCTAGGGGGAATAAATTTCCAGTTAATCTGTTCATTGGCACAAAATGTTATAATTTTATTATCGGACGTGGTATCTTGGAATAATTTGAACATATGTTTAAGTTCGTTATTGCAGCCTATGAAATTACCGGCGTTGTCTGTCCAGATAGGGTTGCATTTACCTCTTCTGTTTAAAAAACGTTTGAAGCAATTAATAAATGAGTCAGCTGATAAATCTGACACTATTTCTAAATGGATAGCTTTTATAGAGAAACATATAAAACGAGCAATAAAAATTTTTTGAGGTGGACTCTTGCGAATTGATCTATTTTTAATATTAAAAGGACCACACAGGTCTTTACCGGTTGTATTGAATGGTTTTGCTGAAATAATTGGCTTAAACTTAAAACACGTAACGCAAGAACGACTTATTGATTTAGCTGTGTTTGCTGCATTAATTGCCCAAAATTTTTAGCGTACTATTGAAACTAAATGTGTTGGGCCAACGTGTAAATTTTTCTCATGTTCATGTCTAAAAACAAGTTTTGTAAAATAATGATTTTTAGGTAGTAAAATTTGATGTTTTGCGTCATACGCAATATTTGCGTTTTTTATTCTACCACCAACGCGAAGAATTTGATTGTTATCTAAAAATGGTGTAAGGGATTGGAGATGGCTATTGTTGCAAACTTTTCCAGTTTTAGAAATACCGGTAATTTCAGATTTAAGTGTTCTGTCTGAATGATTTTTATAATGATAAATAACGCTATATCTAACTCGTCTATGGTAAGGGCTCCGGATTGCTTTACACTAATTTGGTCTAATTTTTCAACCGGGAGAACTTTGGATTGTTTAACATTAATTCGGCAATTTTTGATAAACCTATTGCAATATGCTATGATGCGAATCAATTTACTGTATGAACTGTATCTGTTGAAGATTCGGTTCCGGTAATAGAGTAATTGGTTGGCCGATCAGGAAATGTCCGGGAGTAAGGGGATTGCATGGTGGTTTGGCGTCTATTGGAGGGGGGGATCAAAGTTGAGTAGATTAATCTACCAGCTCCGTAACCTTCCAGTAGGGTGCGCATCACGTGAGCTGTTCTGGTCTTGTCATTATGCAGCTGCGTGATGGGTACAATTGTGTAAGGGGTAACCTGTTCACAATTCGCAAGTGTACGTACTGCCTCCTCGTGGCAACCACTGGTAACTAAGGCCACTTGGCACATTTTTGGCCATTTGGCACAGGCTAAAGTACGGCGCTAAAGGAGAAAACCTTGACAAAAAACCCTAATCTAAGGTGGAACAGCATATGCCGAAAGATGAATGGCTGATAGGTTAATCAGCCCAAAATATGCGGACTCTGGATACCAGGCACCCTCCAGTTTTATTTAGCCTTCCTGTAGTAAAGCTGGGTGACCTACAGGTGATTTGCAATTCCGAGCAACTCGTAAGAGTAAAATCAAACGCAATACGGGGCAGGAGTAGGAATATACGAGAGCGGGACAACCCTCTCGAGGTCCATGAGCTCCAATGCTACCGTCTTTCTAGCGGAACTTCATGCTGTAGTAAACATCTAGGAGGGAGAGCAATAAGCCCAGATAGTATGTATCACGTACCGGGAGGCAGTATCGTCAGGTTCATTAAGAACCTGAATATTGACTGGACGGATAATTAAGCAGGGGCCAGCACAATAGATCTTTTAGGTCGCAGTGCGAAGTGGCTGATCGCCCGCATGACCCCCCGCCATAATAAAGTAAAAAAAAGGGGATTGCATTCATCGTCATGGAGATCTCCAAGAGGCCGGGAATTCAGGAGGGCCTCTATTTGTTTGATGAGGGCCAGGAACTCTTCTTATGTGAGGATGGACTCTCCAATCACGCGACGTATGTGATATTTCGTTGATTCAACGGTTGCTTCCCACAAGCCACCAAATGTAGGTGCTGCCGGTGGAATAAAGTGCCACTGGATACAATTATCGGTGCACCAGTTCACTATATCTGTTTGTTTTGCTTGGGTGAGGTATTGATCATAAAATTTGCGGTGTTGATTCTTTGCTCCAACCAAATGCGATCAGTTATCGCAGAAAATCTCTGATGGAACTCCTCGAGTGGCACAGAATCGTTTGAGGAATGCTATGAAGTTGTCCGTACTCATATCAGAAACCAAATCTAGGGTGATTGCCTTGGTTGACATACAAACATATACCACCAGATACGCCTTAAATGATTTTGCCGCACGATGACAATATATTTTAATAGTGAATGGACCAGCTAAGTCTACTCCGGTTCGTTGAAACGCTCGTGCTGATGGATTAACGCGGTACGCAGGTAATTGGCCCATCAGTTGTTGTTGGACCGCAGCCTTGTGTCGACAGCAAACTATACATTGGTGGATGATGCGTCGGATGAGTTGTCTTGCTCTTGGTATTATAATCCGTTGCTTGATTATGGTGAGCAATAATTTAGGTTCAGCATGTAAATATTGGATATATTTCTCCCAGATCATTCTCTCAATTGTGATGTGGCTGGATGGAAGTATAATTGGATGCTTTACATCGTATTCCACATCGGTAAATTCGAGTCTTCCTCCCACTCGCAATAGTCCATGAGCATCGATAAGTTCGAATATAGAGAATATATCTTAATAATAGAGCTGTAATTCTCGTTAATTTTCGGTAACTTGATATACTCTCCGCCAATTCATCGACAATGGAGTAAAGCATCGGAGACGCAGATACATGAAGCTCCATCATCGTTTCGTCGCTGCCAGATATCGATTCAGGCTCCGATAATTTGTTCGGGAATGTAAATGGGTTCTTTAATAGGAAATCAGGACCATTAAACCAAAGCTTATTCGAATTCAATTCTTGTGGTGAGATTCCGTGTGTCGCGCAATCGGCAGGATTATAATTTGTTGGGACATGGTGCCATTGATTCCGATTTGTGCAGGTGAGAATTTTGGAGGTATGATTGGTTACGTAGGTTTTCCAAAACTTGGGTGGTTTAGACAGCCAATCTAGTGTGATAGAGGAATCTGTATACAAATAGATTTTCGGCTGAGATGCTAAAGACAACGAGGTTTGAACTAGTTCTAATAGTCGTACGAGTAGTGTAGCCGCGTTTAATTCCAATTTTGGAATGGATACCGTCTTTATTGGGGCTACTTTTGTTTTCGCTGCTATTAGGTTTATCTTTATGGTGGTTCCTTCTATTATACGCGCATATGTCACGGCCGCATATGCCTCTTTGGAAGCATCGGCAAGCCCATGGAGTTCTAAATCATTCGTTCCGTAAATACATCGTGGAACTCTAATGCTAGTTAACTCATTGAGCTGACTTCTCTTTGAACACCACTCCCGTGCAATATCTGGAGGAAGTTCGTCATCCCAACCAATACCTTTAAGCCAAAGGGATTGGAATAATATTTTTAACCGAACAGTGACTGGTGCAAGTAGACCTAAAGGAACAAAAATCCTAGACGTCTCGGAAAGGAACGTTTTCTTTGTCAACTTATTCGATTCTGGTAACAACAAGCGGAAGAAAAAGTTGTCCTGAATAGGGTCATATTTGATACCTAAAACAGATATTATATTAGTTTCGTCGGTAATTTCAAACGCGTAAAATTCTCGGTTTTCAATCGGAATGTTGGCCAATAACGTTGGATGGTTCGCTGACCACTTACGTAGGTTAAACCCACCTAACTTGAGCAGCGATATCAGTTTACTTTGAAGCTGCAATGTTGATTCCAGTGTTTCCCCACCAGACATCAAGTCGTCCATGTAGAAATCGCACTTAACGATTTCGGAGCCATTTGGGAATTGGGTAGCAAATTTATCGGCTATATAATGTAACGATCGGGTGGCTAAAAACGGTGCTGATTCAGTACTATAGGTGACGGTACGTAAACGAAAGTGTTGTACCTTTTCTAGGGGGCTTTCTCTCCAAACAATTCGTTGGTACTCTCTGTCCTTAGGATGTATCAGAATTTGCCGGAACATCTTCTCGATGTCGGCAGAGATTACAAATCGATGTTGACGGAATCGTATTAGTATATTAATTAGGTTTTGTTGGATGGTAGGACCTACAAGAACGTTGTCATTTAATGATTCTCCGGTTGTCGTCTTAGCAGACGCATCGAATACAACACAGACCTTGGTCGTCGTACTGGAGCTTTTAAACACTGGATGGTGGGGCATGTAATATATTTTATTTGATGGTTTCGGTATCTCTGATTCGGGTACGGGTTCCATATGCCCTAAGGCTCGATACTCTTGTAGAAATTCGGCATAGCTTTTCTTGAGTGTGGGAATGGAGTTTATTCTTTTCTCCAGAGAAAAAAGTCGTCGTAGGGCTTGTTGATAACTGTCACCCAGATTTGGTGGATACTGATTAAATGGTAGTGACAGTAACAATCGATTGTCCTTAAATACTACGTTATCGTGGAAGGATTTAAGACATTTGTCTTCTTTAGCGGTCAAAGTGTTTTGCGTGAGAATCTCCTCAGTTTCCCAAAATCGCTGGAAGGAATTATCAATACTGACAAATTCGGATTGATCGGAGTTTAATTGAATATGCATTGATTTTGGGGCAACTTTATTTTGAGAATTGAGGTTAAAATTTCCGCCAATAATCCAACCAAATCTGGTGTTGCGAGCAATGGGCGTACCTTCAAAATGCACTCTTCCCCATAGTAAGCGCATGGAATAAATGTTCACATCCAAGTAAAATATCTATTTTATTCGGTTGATGGAACTCGGGATCAGCTAGCGGATTAATTCCTTTAAAGTATGAATTCCTGGTATTGATCGATTGGGTTGGAAGTTTGGAGCAAATCGTAGTTATGATATAGGCTGGGGTCGAGACAATATAATTAGGTTCAACACATGATCTAATTCTTAGATTGGACACACCTTTGGACAATCCAGCACCTGAACCGTTCAAAGTATCAATTGCAACACTAGCCTTGGCTCTCGGAATTCTCAAATAACTAACACATGTTTCAGTGAAAAATGAATGTGTCGAACCAGAGTCAAGGAGGGCACAACATTTTGTCCATCTACCAAAACTGTCCTCTATTTCGACTTGAGCTGTTGGTAGTATTGATATTGTTGGCGGCTTAGGATTAACGTGATTGGCGATAATTTGGGGCGATAATGATTCACCAGTTTTGGCGTTGATGAACTTGGCTCCGAAGTATTAATCTTATCTCTACTGTTACTATTTGGTGGATCAATGCCTTGAGCAACGTGCAACAAAGTATTATGCCGTTTATTGCATTTTAAGCAGCTCCTGGTATTTTTGCAATGGATGACGACGTGCTCATCCGATTAGCAATTATAGCAACGGTTTGCATTTTTAATTAATTCCCGACGGGCATTAACATCCATATTTCTGAATTTATCGCATGAATACAGTTTATGGTTTTCATTAACACATACGGGGCAACAAGGTTACTGTGCTACGTAAAATGTTTGACTCTTGGAAGACGGATTTCTTGCAGTAGGGCCTCGTTTAGACCCGGAGTCACCTAAAGCATTCATCCTTTTTGACACAAATGTTAAAAATTGGTCAATTGTAGGAAATTCGTTTTCGGACATTTCATATTTCCATAATTGCCTTGATTGTTCATCTAGTTTTTCGGAGGCTAGATAAATAATCCAAGGATCGCGTGCAGATGCTTTTGCACCTAGTGATTTTAGTCCACGTGTCGTTTCATCTACGCTATCATAAATTTTCATTAATTTAGACGCTGATGGTGTTGAAGTAATTTTCGGTTGTGATAGAAAATCATGAATGTATGCTTCAACAATCACTTTCTTCTTATCATATCTGTTTATAAAACGTTTTAGGGCTTCAACATAATTCGCGTCGTCTACGCGGAAATGGCATATGGTGGAGTAAGCTGGACCTCGCAATTGCCCCCGCAGATATTTAAACTTCTGAGCGGGCGACAAAGAAGTGTTCTCATGTACTGTGGAAGTAAAGACATCATAGAAGGCCTGCCAATGCTTATAGTTTCCGTCAAACGTAGGCAATGACAGTCTCGGTAGCTTGAAATCGGATTTGAAAGTATTTCCGGACATTGAATGATCAGCGGAATCTTCAATATTAGGAACTGGTTGAAGGTTAATAGCTCGAATTAAAGATTGGATTTTTGATATCAATGGGAAATATTGATCATCGAGATCCAATATATCGGACTCCGCCTCAGCATTCAACTGGAATATTTTATCCTCAGTCTCGACGAACTGATTATATAAATCATTAATCTTTTACAATCGAGCATTAAGATCATGAAATTCGCCATTTTTCCCTTTTCAGTTAATATCATTAGCCAACTTTGTTAACTGGCCTTTGATCACGGCCTTACGCTTATTTAGGGCTGCGATTTGACCGTCACTAGACATAACGAGTTCGATTATCGAATAAGCTTGGGTTTATACAGGGAAAGCAATTAACACGGAAATAAATGCTCGGGCAATTCACTTTATTTTAAATAAACTAAAATGATCGGCTATCTAAATATTAATTTATAATTTTTATTTTAGGTAATATGATGATGAATGATGATGATTTATTTCAGGTTGACGTCAGTACAATGATGCCAATGCTTCTTTTTCAGGTATTGAGAATTGGGTAAAAGGGATATGTGTGACGTAAGTATGCTGCTTTGATGTTAAGGGCTATTCTCTGAACAGTATCTGTATAAAAAAGATGTATCAGAATTCTTTTGGAAAAAATTATTTAAATTTTCGCTTGGTTTTAATTCTAGAGCACTGGGATCAATCGACATATTTGGCATTGTTGGGATTAAAATATTATTTCTTAAAAAATCAGGACCGTTAAACCATACGTTATTTTCATTCATTTCAGCAGGCATGAAACCACGAGAAATTATATCGGCAGGGTTATCCAAAGTATTAACGTATTGCCATGAACAATTTTTGGTTGATTCTTGAATTTGAGTCACCCGATTTGCTATAAATATTTTCAGTTGGTGAGGAGACATTTTAATCCAGTGTAACACAATCGTAGAATCGGACCAGAAATATATTTTGTCAAATTTAATGTTCAGAGATTCTAAAATAGGACTTAATAATTTTGATAACAAGTGGGCGGCACAAAGCTCTAACCTAGGAATAGTTATGGTTTTTAGAGGGGCAACTCTCGATTTACTGCATAATAAGGACACTTGTATATTATGGAATTCATCTATTGATTTTACGTAGAAACAAGCCCCATAAGCCCTTTCTGAAGCATCAGAAAAGCCGTGTAATTCTATGAAAACTGGTTGAGAGTTTATAATATACATCGAGGTATACTTAATTTATTTAGATTTATGAATTATAATTTATAATTTAACCAAATTAATCGCAATTCGTTAGGAACGGGTGTATCCCAATCAGAATTTAATTTCTAGAGCGATTGTATAATAATCTTAGCGGTTACAATAATAGGAGATAGGAGACCCATTGGATCATAAATTATTAAAATATCGGATAAAATAGTTCGTTTTGTAATAAGGCTTGCATTAGTTAATAAATCTTTCACCTTAAAAATAAAATTATCTTCGTTAGGCTTCCATTCGATACCCAATGCCTTGATTGATTCTTGTGAACTGGTTACATCCTTGTGAAGTGTTTCACAAAATTCGGGTGGAATGGTTTTTAATAATGTTGTCGAATTTGAGCTCCATTTATGTAGATCAAATTTCCCTCTTCTTAACAAATCTATTAATTCATTTTTTAATTTAATTACTTGATTTAAACTGTTTCCCCCTGTGAGCACATCATCCATGTAAAAATCGTTTTCCAAGACTGCCATTGGAAAATGGTTGCGTTCATCGTTTGCTAATTGGTTAATGGTTCGTGTAGCTAGGTAAGGAGCAAACGCGATTCCATATGTAACTGTTGTCAGTTCACACGTTTTTATTGGTTCGGAAGGTGTTTTAATGCTGTGATGGATGCCGGCTGCGCAATTCGACGCTAAATGATTGTGATATACGGCTCTAATTATTCTGAGTATATCGCAATAAGCTTTGCTGTCTTCGCCTTCTGCGTATACTACGATGCACCCAATTAACTTTGCTTTACACTAAAAATGCTAATTAACTTCTTTCTGAAATTTTTATTTTTTGATTGTTTTATGCTGACTTCACTTTTTCTACTGACTACAAAATATAATTTTTACAGGCTGATGCTTAATTTGTACTAATAATTTTCAATAACATTACAGTGTATAACGATTTAGAACAAATTACCAAAATATAACACTTTTAGTTTGTAATACCTAACGAAAGATGTCGACCATGATGGAAAAAATATTAAATGTCAACAATGCAATATTTATGTTTTGTTTTGGTAAGTATTCCAAATCGCTATTTTTACAATTCAAATAATTATTCATTATATTCTATTTTAGGTAATCAACATTATTCAGCATAACTAGCTAAATCCAATAAAATTTATATAATACAACAACTAATATTAATACATATTTTCTTGTAGATACAAATGGCAAAGAGGTTATTTCGTATATATCCAGTGATGACGTCAGACGAGCAGCTGTTTTGATTTAAATAAAGTGGTTGTAAATCGTTGATGAGTTTTTTATTATTTTGTTCTAGGTACATATTAAGCGCATCAAAACATACCGCCGGCGTTGAAACATCGTTTTAATTTATTGGAAGGACGCATAATTTATGGATAGGGCGCTTGTAAGTGCCGCCCGCTGTTTTAACTGTGGTTACCCTCACCATGCCATCATTTCCTGGATGCAGCTCGACAATACGTCCGATCACCCATCTGGTCGAAGGCAAATGTTCATCCTTTATGATAACGATGTCATTGAGCTTAACATTTTCATGCTTGTTAGTCCATTTAGTTCGTCGTTGTAAGCTGCTAAGGTAATCTCTATGCCAACGAACCCAAAAATTCTGCCTGAATTTCTTGACTAACTCCCATCTGGCATTAGTTGACAATTTTTTAGTTATCAGATCATCTTCTGGTAGAGTATGAAGTGCTCGGCCAATGGTGAAGTGCGCTGGCGTTAAAATCAGATTATCCATATCATCGGATGGTGAATTATTTGCGCATAGAGGACGAGAGTTGAGAATGCCTTCTATGCCAGACATCAAAGTACCAAATTCTTCAAGCGACATTATGGAATCACCGACTACACGTTTGAGATGTGTCTTTGCTGATTTTACGGCTGCTTCCCACAGTCCATTCATGTGAGGAGTACCTGGCGGGTTAAAATGCCATACAATTTCTTGCCTTAAAAGAGAAGAACTAATATTAGAATGGTTTGTTCGTAAAAATTGATATAATTCTTTTAATAGCTTGTTAGCGCCCGAAAAATTGGAGCCATTATCGCTAAATATCGCCCTGCAAATCCCACGTCTTGCAGTCATTCGGCTAAGCGCTGCAAGAAAACCTTGCGATGTTAGATCACCGACTACTTCAATGTGCACCGCTTTCGTGCTGAGGCATACAAATATGCATATGTATGCCTTAACTGGCTGTTGACCTCTTTTTCTCACTGGAGTCACTCTGAACGGGCCAGCATAATCGACGCCCACATTTACAAACGCGTCAGCATACGTAACTCTTTCTTCCGGAAGATCACCCATGAGCTGCGATTCGAGTGTTGGTTTCTGCTTCACACATTGCACGCATTTGCGTATAATTCCGCGTACTACCTCTTTGGCTCGTATAATCCAGAATTTACTGCGTAACAAGTTGCTGGTTAAGCCAATGCCGGCGTGATAAAACTTATTGTGGTAATCTCGTACGATTGCTTTAGTGATTGCGGATTTACAAGGCAAAATAATTGGATGTCTTGTATTATATGGCGCTGCTGATTTATTGAGTCTTCCGCCCACTCGTAAGATCGCTGCTTTATCGACAAATGGATTTAATGTCTTTAACCTACTGGATTTATGTATTGGTCGCTTTCTTGCCAGATTTTTCAGATCTTCATCAAATGCCACACCTTGTTCAAAAAGAATTATTATCATGGATGCTTCTTCGATATCGGACGGCAATAATAAATCAATGCTTCGCTGCGATTTAGGCACCCGACAATTGCGTAAAAACCGTAACATCAATGCTAATATTTTCGACATTTTATAGAAGCTAGAATATTTGTCGACGATATCTTGGAGGACGTGGTTTTCAATAACTAGCTTGAATGCAAGCGTCTCGACCTTTGCTTCTTCATTTGTGCCGTACGAGGCACGTTGTAACGGCCAACATTCACTAGGCTTCATCAACCACGGAGGACCATTCCACCACTGCTGATTGCCGTTTAACGCGATAGAATCTATTCCTCGCGAAGCACAGTCCGCAGGATTATCAGCTGAACTTACGTGTTTCCAGCATTCTCTTTTAAAATGAGTCAAAATTGCTGATGTGCGATTTGCGACAAACGTTGGCCATTTTCGGGGATGCGAGGATAACCAATCGAGCACAATTTTCGAGTCTGTCCATAGTGTAATGTTTCCAATACTCAAGCTCAACGCGCTTTGGACAGTTAACATTAATTTTGTAAGCAAGAAGGCACCATTTAGCTCTAATCTAGGAATGCTCAACTGATTAATCGGTGCTATTTTAGTTTTGGCTGCTATTAGATGCGTGACTGTTGGGCCTCCGCGGGTGGTGCGACAATACACGGCTGCGGCATATGCTAGCTGACTCGCGTCGCAGAATCCATGGAGCTCCACTTCTTTATGAGACCCAAGCCATCGTGGGATTTGTATGTGTCGAAGGTTATGCAAGTCTTGACGTAAACCTTCCCAACGACTATGCGTCGGAGCTGGTAGCTCATCATCCCAGTCAATAGCTTGCAACCAAGTGCTTTGGAACAACATTTTTATTCGTACAGTCGTAGGGGATAGCCAACCAAGGGGATCGAAAATTCTACTGGATTCCGATAACATCGATCTTTTGGTGTGTTTCGTGCGATTTTCAAAATTCGTGGAAAATAGAATTTATCAGTTTGGGGACCCCATTCCAAACCCAAGAGCTTGGTTGCTTCAGGATGCTCCGCGATTTTTATGCTGCTTGTCTTCGTATTTCTTTCACAAATGGCTCGTCGTATTTCTTCATCATTTGACGCCCATTTTCGCATGTTAAAATTGGCTGATTGAAGTATCTTAACAATGTTGTTCTTTAATTGTATTATCTCTTCCTTCGAATCTGCGCCTGTCATTAAATCATCTACATACATATCGTTTTGTATTGCTTTGGATGCATTTTCGTGCTGTTCGTGATACAATAAAGCTAGTTCGTTCAGACATCTTGTTGATAAAAATGAAGCTGGCGCTGTGCCATATGTCAACGTCTTTAGTCGATAATGGCATATCGGCTGGTCTTTGCTGCTTCGCCAAACAATGTTTTGCATTTTTGCATCTTCTGAATCGATTAGGACCTGGCGATACATTTTTTCAACATCGCCAGTCAAGACAAATTGATGCTGTCGAAACCGTAACAATATATCCATTAGCGAGGATTGTATTACTGGACCCACACGCAAAATATTATTCAGTGACTTGCCGTTATTTGATTTAGCTGAAGCGTCAAATACGACGCGCAGCTTAGTTGTTGAGCTAGAGGATTTAAAAACGCCATGGTGTGGGAGATAATACTGCTGCTGATTTAATTGGTCATTTGCTATTTTTTCCATATGACCCAATTTTTCATATTCCTTCATGAATTCGAGGTATAAATCCCGAAATGAGCTGTCTCGTTCAAACTTTCGTTCCATTGCTTTTAGTCGGCTTATTGCTAAGTGAAGTGACGAACCGATTTCAGTTGGAGGTATAGAGAATGGTAGCCTCACGACAAATCTTCCTTCTGGGCTTCTTTTTGTTGTCGTCAGAAATAGTTCCTCACACCTTTGCTCATCATCAGACCACCGTGGTTTTTCTGGTACAGACTCAACTTCCCAAAAGGCTCGTAAAGATGCATCAATATCTAGTAATATGTTGAAACATGCGGTCGAATTTTTCCTCTGTCCATCGAATCTGCCGGCCACAATCCACCCAAATGATGTTTCCTCTGCAACTAAACGATTATTCAACTGCAGTCGCTTGCCTCCAGTTATGGCATAATATATTTCAGTGCCAAACAAAATTTCAACTGAACCTCTCCGATTGAACTTCGGGTCTGCCAGTGTCATTCCATTAAGTTCCTCGCTGTCAAACGGGTCGAAATCGCATGATGGAATTAGGGAGGCTATTTTCGGCACAACATATGCTTCCACTTCCAATTGCGGATACTGTTTGCCAATTGGTCGAACTGCTATATACACCTTGCCTCGCGAGTGACCCAACTTTGTATCTCCAAGGCCCTTCATAAACATCCGTCCATTTGTTCGCCGTAGTCCTAACTTCTGAGCGCATTCTTCCGTAATGAAAGATTCTTGTGATGACGAATCTAATAAAGCTCTACAATTTATTTCGTCACCGTCGCTACATCTGAGATTTACCATCGCTGTGGGCAACACGACTTGAGATGTTGTTGTGACCTGCAAAACTACAGAGGTAGTTGGCTTTGACTCCACCGTTGAACTTTGAGATGCTGGATTACTGCTAACTTGTTCTTCTAAATGTAATAAGGTGTGGTGTTTGCGTTGACAATGACGACACCTAACCTTCGACTTGCACGAATAAACGCTGTGATTATAATTGAAACAGTTAAAGCACCGTCTTTCTGCTGTAATAATATCTTTTCGCTTGGATACTACCATTGATTTAAAAGCTTCGCATTCGAATAACTTATGATCGTTAGTTTTGCACAAAGGACATGATAATGGTGCTGTATTGCTGGTAGCCATTGTAGCGAATGAAGTGACTTTGTTTGTTTTGCTGGGCGGATATGGCGGGGATTTCTTCGCTGTATATGCCTTTAGAGACTCCAGTTGATCTGTACGCCTTTCCAGAAAATCAAAAAACTCCGATAGTGTAGGAAAGTCTTTGTCATCTAAATTTTGTTGAGACCATAATGCTTGCGTTTCTGTATCAAGTTTGTTCAGCAAAATATAGATGAGCCAAGGATCGCGCCGTTCTGCTTTCGTCCCTAGACATTTAAGTCCCCGAATCGCTTCATCTGAATTGTCAAGTACCGATCGAATGTTTGCTGCGGTTGGATTATTGATCGATGGCTGTTTCAAAAACGACTCGATGTGTGACGTTATGGTATGACGTTTTTTGTCGTACCGATTTATTAGTTTTTGTAGTGCCTCGTTATAATTTGCCTCAGTCACATTTGTGTTACGCAAAAATCGCTCTGCGTCGCCCCTCAGGAAACTCTTCAAATATTGAAATTTTTGTGCTGAGGTCAAATAATCCTTTTCATGTATTGTAGATGAAAACAAGTCAAAAAACGTTTGCCATTCTTTATATTCCCCAGAAAAAATCGGAATATTTATTTTCGGCAACCTAACGTCCGCTGCCACATTGCGAGACAAATTAATTGTGTCATTGCCTGTATGATGTGTTATTTTCTCTGATACGCTTTGCTTCCTTATATACGAGTTGAGGCCGGAAATGACAGTGTAATAACTGTCCTCAAACGGACCAAGGTCGGACTCCTCGCCTGGATTGCGATGAATAATTTTTTCCTCGATACTCATGAATTGATCAAATATTTCTTGTGCGCGTCTTGCTCTCGTTCTTAGCTGTTCAATATCCGGGATACTATCACCTTTCAGCTCACTCACGTATGTTAATAATTTGGTCATGCTACCCTTCTGTGTGGAACGCAATTTCTTTAAGCTCTCCAATTCACTCATTGCTATTGCTTTTATTCACTCACTGATTGATCAATACACTGCACAATTAATTAATTTTGATAATTTAATGTTACTTGATTTAATTTAGATATTAATTAATTCAAATTGCCAATGAATTTATTTATGCTTTTGATATTAATTATAATTAGTTTGCTACTAAATTTATTTAAGCTTTACACTTGGATAGCATGTACCGATTTATAGTTAGAACGCAATTTAAAAAATTTTTAACAGATGGAACACAAGACACCAATAATTTTAATTCAATAATAAATGCGTGTAAATTTGTATATTTTTAATGCGATTGTAATAATGAAAAAACAAAAAAATGGTAAAAAACGTGTTCACTTATCTGAATTCCGAATAGGCGTGCTTTACCGCGTGGTTTGCTGACCTCGAATGTTCTCGAATGTGTGGTTCCGTTATCCCGTTATATGATAAATTTACCACTTCCGTGTGGCTTATTTCGTTCAATACTGCTGTTTACGGAAAATATCCGGCTCGAAGGACCATGTTTTAATGCTGTGATGGATGCCGGCTGCGCAATTCGACGCTAAATGATTGTGATATACGGCTCTAATTATTCTGAGTATATCGCAATAAGCTTTGCTGTCTTCGCCTTCTGCGTATACTACGATGCACCCAATTAACTTTGCTTTACACTAAAAATGCTAATTAACTTCTTTCTGAAATTTTTATTTTTTGATTGTTTTATGCTGACTTCACTTTTTCTACTGACTACAAAATATAATTTTTACAGGCTGATGCTTAATTTGTACTAATAATTTTCAATAACATTACAGTGTATAACGATTTAGAACAAATTACCAAAATATAACAATTTTAGTTTGTAATACCTATGTGTATAACGATTTAGAACAAATTACCAAAATATAACACTTTTAGTTTGTAATACCTAACGAAAGATGTCGACCATGATGGAAAAAATATTAAATGTCAACAATGCAATATTTATGTTTTGTTTTGGTAAGTATTCCAAATCGCTATTTTTACAATTCAAATAATTATTCATTATATTCTATTTTAGGTAATCAACATTATTCAGCATAACTAGCTAAATCCAATAAAATTTATATAATACAACAACTAATATTAATACATATTTTCTTGTAGATACAAATGGCAAAGAGGTTATTTCGTATATATCCAGTGATGACGTCAGACGAGCAGCTGTTTTGATTTAAATAAAGTGGTTGTAAATCGTTGATGAGTTTTTTATTATTTTGTTCTAGGTACATATTAAGCGCATCAAAACAGAAGGATTGAATCTCCATAATACTCGTTGAAGTTTGGAATTGGATGGATTGACTGAAATTTGTCGGTACATTTTACAAATATCAGCAGTTAATACATACTTATACTTCCTAAATCTTAAAACAATTTTAAATAGATCTTGTTGCAGTGAAACATTTGTTGAGTATTTAGCGGAAGCGTCGAACACTACACGTAATTTGGTGGTGGAACTACTAGGTTTTAATATAGCATGATGTCGCATATAATACGAAATTGAATTAGGATCATCTAAATTCTCGTCAATAATTTTCATATGGTTTTGTATTAAATATTCACTCATAAATTGAAAATATTGCGATTTAATATCGTAATTGCGATTTAAACGTTGTTCTAAATAATTAAAACGTTTCAATGCTTGGGTTTTCGAATCACCTAAATTTGAAACATTTGATGATAACGGTAAAGAAACAACATACATATCTATTCTCAGCATCTCTATAAGTAGTTTGCGAGTAATAGGATTCGCAAATTGGTTCATCATTAGTCAACAGAGTTTGATTTGGCACTGATTCTAATTCAATGAATTTTTTAATTGATTCTTGGAGCGCTTCATCTTTATTAGAGGGATTGTTTATATAACAAAAATTTTGCAGATTATTAGATTCGACTAACATTGGTAAATTAGGGTTTAAGTAGATTTTTTTATTCTTAACAACATGAAAGAATATGTTGGCTCCCAACAAAATATCAACTGGTCTTGGTAAATTAAAAAAATGGATCTGCAAGTTTAATATTTGTTGATATAATTATTCCATCGTGAAATGTTTATTGAAGTTTCTGCATCTGATATATTACTTACCACTAAGAAATTGCATGGCACTTTGTAAGAGGAGGTTTTTGAGCCTAATTCGGAATAAATTTGCTCGTTGATAATTGTCGGCTTTTCATTCAAGCCAGAAACAGAAAATTGATTAATTTGGGATT
This sequence comes from Tipula vernalis, assembly GCA_958295665.1. Classification (NCBI taxonomy): domain Eukaryota; kingdom Metazoa; phylum Arthropoda; class Insecta; order Diptera; family Tipulidae; genus Tipula; species Tipula vernalis. The sequence goes on along the minus strand of OY282560.1, from coordinate 162,200,134 downwards.
TTGAAAAATTAAATCTATTTGCAAATTTAGTCGAAATGAAATTGGATTGAATTCCACTATCTAATAAAGCTCTTGCTTCATGTGTTTCACCAAATTTATCTTTAATTATAACAATGGCAGTTGATAAGAATGTAATTTTACCAAAGTCTTTCTGAAGTGCACAGAATGAATCCATTTGATTTGATGGGCTAGCTTTTGTGTTTGAGTCTGAATTTGGAGTCGAAATTGGATTTGGTATTAGAATTTTATCCACAACAGATACTAAACTGGATTAATTGGAATGGTGGAGTAGAGTGTTATGTTTTTGATGACATAATTTACAACCATGCTTTAAACATTTAGAAGTAAAATGTTTGGAACTAAAACAATTCAGACAGAGATTTAACTGCTTAACTTTTTCATATCGATCGTGAGTGGACATTTCTAGAAATTTGGAGCATTCACTAAACTTATGAAAAGGTAGATTACAAAAAACATAATTATTGAGATTATTAGGTGTACGAATAAAACTAGAACCGGGTTGTTGAGAATTGGAATTTACGAAGACTGAAGAACTACGATACGGTACATTAGGATTGGGTTTTAGCTTGTTCGGTAAAATTGAATTTTGAAAATTGACTTTAGTGGGTTGCACTGAATGTTGACTTTTGGTAAAACTAGGTTGTACTATGTCACTTACAAGTTTTTCAATTTTAACCAGGTAGGCAAGATATTTGACACACACTCAGTTTCCCAATCTCTTCGAAGACTAAAATTTAGTTTTCGAACTATGCAATTAACAACAATAATTGAGCTAGCATATTTATATTTTGGCCACAGGCTTCTAGGGACAATGTGTGACCAATAGCTTTATTCAATAAATCTTTTAATTCTAGACTATTTCCTTTAACTATGTTTGGCTATGTTTTTATTCAGAAGGCCATTTATATGCACATCTATTAAAACTTTTTGATATGGAATCTATTGTTGAGCTCTTCCCATGCCTTTATATAGCCATTATGGGTTAGATCAATATGCCCAATGGCAGCACGAGCTCGAGCATCGCCTTTTAAATATTTCAATAACAGATTGAATTTAGTGATACTACATTGAAAGTTGGGATATATATCTCAGGAATTTTGATATCTATTGGACTTGAACCTGGCTGTTTGTTTCTTATGGACAATAATTGGGTTTTAATATCTTGAGCAAAATTCTGAAAATCTAACATTAAATTCTCCAGATCGTTAAATTCAAAATCGGTATCTTTTTCTTGAAAATCTGATATCGCCTGCTCAAATTGGCCATATACATATCGGATGCATTAATTGAACTTAAATCGGAAATTTCGCTTAAATATTCCGTTATCGGATTTAATCTAACTTTTAAAATTTTAATTTTTGAGTTTAATTTGTCAAACGCGTTTGCTTTAGTTTTAACCATTTTGGAAATTTACTAAAGTGGTCACGAAAAAAAAAAAAAAAACGAATATCGAAAGAATAAGAAAGAGATATGAATAGACTTAGAGTTAAGTAAAACTAATAATTATTCTAATTAAAATAAAAAATTAAATATACGTGAGGTTAAATTTAGTACCTTATTAGACTGGTGTACTGGTAGACTCGTGTTTTGTTGATTGTTGATCCGCGACTTAAATGTTGGCTGAGTTGACATGATTAATAATGGATTCTGGAACTTTGTTGGCACTTTATTTGGCACATTTATTATCATTTATTTGAATCTGGTTGTGTAGGTTTGGATTAACTGGATTTATCAATATAGTGGTTCAAATAAATGTTATTATTTGCAAATTTTTAATAATATTTGCTGTTTACTTCATCAATAAACTGTTTTATTTAACTTTATCCGGCTCGGATAGGACCAAAATGTCCGGAATAGTCACCAAAAATAAATCTTTGGATTAAATAAAAAAAAACGAAACTACCTTTCCAACGATATATTTATTAATCACCAGAAGTCACGTAAAGATTTTCCGAATAAGTTTGTATAATTTTTTTAGTTCTACTAAGCTAAATTAAAGATGTCCTCATTAAATGTTAGATTATCAATAATCATTATTTTTAATCATCTGTAAGCTTTGCAAGCAGAAGATGTAGGATATTGAATTCCATTACTATTTTTATATTTGCAAAAAGAAGTGTAAGACTTTTAACAAAGTGGAGTAGAATACGCAAATGAAAATACCCGGAATTATTTAGATGAGACATGTACACCGCCTAAAACATCAGATCTCTTTACTATGAAATATATTTTTACTCCATGTGAAATAATTTGGGACCTCATTGTAGTTGATTATTGATTATCTCTTGAATATTTGGGTCAAAATACACGCGCTGACCAATTTGAAGGAATGGAATGAATGAAATGAATACTGAAGGAAAGAATTCTCCAAACAGCTTCCGATGTATTGATATAAGATCATATTCTTAGTTACAATTTCGTACATTTCTGAATCAAGGGTTTTATCCCGAAGGGCTGCATAAATCACCAAATCAATTTCTTCGGACCGAATAATGTTTCTCAAGCCATAACATGTACGTGTGGCAGCACGTTTTCTGCCATTCGACTTGAAACATCGAATTTATTGGGTTTGCGTTTGATTTATTTTAAAATTCACCTTTATTTTACAAAACTTGTGGACATTATTTATGCAATAATTTGTAGAAAAAAAAATAATAGTTTTCTATCACTTGAATATTTAATTAACAAAAATTGTCGAAACGCCCGAAGTATCAATCGCTAATGAATATTTTTTTTAAAATTTTTTTTTTGCTTGTTTTTAACGCGAATGTCAATTTTTATTTCTTCTCCACTGCACCACAATTACCAACCAATTAGCGACCGTGAGATGTCAGTTTAATTATTGTTCGAATTATCTATCAAGTTCGATGTCGAGTGGAAGATGGCATACTCATCATATGAATGATATTTCGACAATGGAGATTTGAACCAGTTAAATAATGATGAGGGGAGGTTTGGCTATTGATCGCACGATGTCAGATCGTTTGTATTGAGATTTAAATAAGAAGTTATTTAAATCGGTTAATGGGATTTTCATTGTAGCGATTAGAAAATATAGTGAAATGTTATAACCGCTACAAATTTTTCCAATAAACTTTCCTTTAGTTAGTAAATTCATAAAAGCTTGTGATGAAACACTCTGTTAATTGCTTCCTTTTCTTCTAATTAAAGTGCTTCCTTTATTTCCAACCAATTGAGCCAATTACACGTACATATATACATAAGGACGTTGACGTTTATATGTTAGATTGCGATGTAATTTTTTCAAAAACAAAATGTCTGATGATAGTCTGGTTTTGTCAGCTGATGTTAATTCAACCTTGTCGAAGAACAATGGATATTGAAGAATGACCGCAGCTTTTGGTGTAATAATTTTGATGAATAAAGTTGATCCTCCTTTTCTCGATGGCAAAACGAAAAGTTTTCCTCGGTGCGAATTTGAAGTGAGCAGAAATCGCATTCATTGTAATGTTAACAATCTACAATACTACATAAATGATTACATCATAACCGATTATTTTGATTGTGCCAAATGATAAAATCGTTATTATAGACTAATACGTAAGGCGGTGTGGGTAAAATTATACAGTGAGATTGGCATAATCACAGATAATATTAGAACAATTTTTGTGTTGTTATTTTACACTTTCACCAATATTTATGTCTGTACCAGACAGATTCAGTATTTACTTAATATTTAAATATTGAATCCAAACACAATTAATTGAGCAAATTGAAGAGGCATGATCTACAATATATTGGTTCAAAGATAAGGAAATAAATTCAGGTTAAACAATAATTCATCGTGGCTGCGCTGAAGTCTGAATAGTGGATTCGCAAAACTTAAATTAGAGCAAATAACCTGAAATATAGAAATTTACATCACTTAGCACGACGGTAATAATTTTGGAATTTAACGGCTTGTAAAGCAATAAGTCGTCTAACTCTAGCTTCCTATTCAGTAAGCTTGCCATGCTAAATATCTTAAGTCTAGTAATATAAGGGATACTTCCTTTCCTACAGTTTTAAAAATTAGGAACTTCTAAAATTTTCTTTACACTCGTTCTACTTGTTCACTACATATTTCATAGAATGGGTTTCAAATTTGCGAAACGAACTCTATTTTACTTCTTAAGGACTTCGGAATTACGAAGTTCTCTTCCTTTGTGGATAAATCTATGAATTTTACCTGTTTTTGCGCCAATTGAGTCAATGTGCTTGAAGCAATTTGAGTAACTCTCATTAAGTTAAAGTTTGCAATATTATAACTGACTATAAAGAGCGAATCTTCTTCGTAAAGGATATCACCAAATATTTTTGAGTATTCAAATTCGGATTTTCCTCTCTTGCAGAGAGGGAGGTGCAGTCTCATCGGTAATTCTTCTAAACATTTTCAAATCATCGGCATAAAATAAATGGGAACAATCAAAAATCAAAAACGTATCGCGAACAAAAGAAGCCCCAGAGTAGAATTATGTGGAACACCGGAATTGTCGCTAAAATTTGACGATAACCAAATATATAATTGGTCAAAACTCCTATTATGTGGCATTTCTTTATGGGAACATCGTGAGATACTGTATTAAAAGCTTTACGTTTAATATAAGAATTCCAAAAAGTTTGTCAAGACTGAGCGTTTTTCGAAAAATTCGTGTTGTCAAATACTAATACTAGATTTTATTAGATCCGGTAGATCGAGTGAAATTTAAGTTTTTGATTGTTTAAGTACCGTAGTTTTGAAGAATATCAAAATGGAAACATCAAAATGAATATCACAATTTATATTGGGAAACTGCGAATCCCAATCATAGATAGATAGTTGTTCTCTAATTCAAAAAAAGTCCAAATGTTTCACGTTAATATACGAACAACTATACTATGCTTTGTATAGTATGCTTTGTTATTAGTATTGCTGATCATGCTGTTGCTGAATTTGGTTGTAAGAAATTTCGCGCTACCATCTTTCCAGTTGTTATGATTCTACGGTAACCGTAGCGCTTTAAAAAACAACCCTATTTAATTTATTTCAAACTGATCAGTGACAAAGCGATACCATTTTGCTTTGTTCAGCTAGTTTGGCGTGACCATTAAATGTTAAACGTTTTCACATAAATCTAATGCGAATTGAGCGTGAACTTTTAATAAACTAAATAAGTTTGGGCCAAGGCAAGGAATGCAGTTGGTCTACAACAATAGGCCTAGGATCAAATATTTGAAAGCTAGCTCTATCGAAAGCAGAACAACTGTACACAAAGCGAATGCACTCATCGCCTCAAAGTGATGGCTCTCAACTGGTTCTTGCCAAGACATACAGCAAACCGATATAGTACCCATCAAGTTAGGTTTTAATTTTTTTTAAATTTATTGTATCGAAAGATGATCCAACACATTGAGCTTTGTCTCAATTACGGTCAATCTATCTTATTTGAATAAATTTTGTCAAAAAAGGTCCACTAATAAAAATTTTCGCAATGCGGCAGCTAAAGCTACTGCTGTTTTAATTCACTTAGTGCGCAGTTTTTGACCGCATTATTAACATAATTAAATCGTAAGGAAGCAACGGGGTCGGGACCGGCAAATTTAAACCCGCAGCTGAATGCCACAATGGGCAAAGAACAGTCCTTAACAAGTTTTGACATAGTCAAGGGATTTTCCAATGAATTCAGCGCAGATAAGGTGTCTGTACAGAAAACAAAATTGTTATTTGTAACAGCGAGATTCAATGGCTGAATTATACAGAGCGTAAGATAAATTTCCCCTGTTTGAAAAACTATGCAGTACCTACCCAGGCAGTGATCTCCAATGATCTCTAAAAGGTCGCACCAACGAATATAATTTAGTGAAATTGAATTCAGACAACAGTCCATTAACCATTTTAATTTCTGGTACTAATTATGTGTAATCATTAAAAATTGTACTATGGATGACAACTGATCCAAGAATGTTCTATATCCCTATGCTCCTTAGCCGAGACGCAGCATAACATAGACGGGGAGTTGAGGCCAGAGCTCCTGTAATTGCCCTACAAGCAATAATTTTTAGACCATTGAGTTTAATAATTGAAACCTTTTGTTTATCTACATAATACTAGGGCATCCAATTGCGGAAATCGGAATTCCGGTATTAAAAAGCTAAAAACAGATATAGAAAAAAGGTGAAAAACAGGAAACACTAACTAAAAATTTCCTTAAAAATGTTGTTCATTCACTTTTCCACATTTATTTTATAAGGAGTGAGTAGGAATTGATTCCGGAATTTCCGAATCGAGAACATTCAAATTCGAAAATTCCGGAATTATGGTTTTTGTTAGAACATTATTGATGACGCCCAGCTTTTCGATGTTGTTCTGGTTGAAACAAATTAAAAAATTTATAGAAATTATGGAACTTACAGAGTTTAAAGAATTTGTAGAATTCAAAGAATTTATAAAATGTATTACTATTTATAAAAATTGGGGAATTTTAGAAAAAAAAAAAAATAGAAAAACAATTTAAATTAGTATAACTTATAGAACTCTTTCAGTTAAAACCATTTATAGGACTTACAGAATCTACAAAATTTAAAGAATTAAAAAAAATTCATAAAATTTATTGAATTTATAAAGTTCGTAGAATTAAAAATCCATAAAACTTACTAAAATTTATGAAATTATTCTATAAACTTACTGAATTTTTCACCTGCTGAAACCGAAAAGAGCAAATCTGAGAAGTCTGTAGTGATTCACTCATGTAATCAATTTATTTCATTAGTTTATCTCTACAATTGTCACACATCACGTCGGGGTCACCAATTGTCACACATCACGCCGGGGTCACCAATTATTGATTTGCCGTTAGTATTGAGGTCGAGATATTTAGTTATTCCGGCACTTTGAGTTAAATTTTTGTTTCAAATTTGGATACAATATTATTAGAAACAAACGACTTTTGCAGAAGCTGTTTTGGGTGAGGCGGAGTAAGAGATTTTGGTTCACTTCCTTTGCTCATGTCCGCAGTTAGCACGCAGAAGGTATAGGTATTTAGATAAGTTCAAAATGGTCAACCTGTTGAATCTCGCAAACAGCCAAATGCGAGGTATTCTGCGCTACATAAGTAGTTCTAAATGATTCCAGTAAAAGTGAAGTGGATAAATTCTATGCCACTTTAACTAACCTAACCTAATCTACAGAAATTTTAGGCATTATACAATTCATAGAATTAAAAGAATTTATAGGATTTACAGAATTGGTTGGATTTATATAATTTATCGAATTTATTGAATTTATATTATATTAAGGAAATTTTTAAAATAAGTCAAGTTTAAGTTTGTAGTTTATAGAACTTTTTGAAACTATAAAATTAAACAGAATTCGAAATTATGGAATTTTTAGAATAAATAAAATTTGGGTTTGTAGAATTTATAGAACCGGCGTCAAACTATTTATAGAACCCATAGAATCTATAAAATTTAAAGAATTTATAGGATTGATGAAATTTACAAAATTCTTAATATTTATAGAATTTATGAGTTTTATAAACATATTAAAATTTATAATATTTACAGACTTGGTAAAGCTTGTAAAATTTATAGAATTTAATGGAATTTATCAAATTTACATAATTTAGAAGAACTACAGGATTTTTGAGATTTGTAGAATTTTAAGAATTTAGTGAATTTAAAACTTCATTCAAAGAATTTATTAAATTTATAAAATTTTAACAAATTATTGAATTTATAGAATTACTAATGTTTGATATTGATTTATCGAAATTTTTGAACTTATAAAATTTGTAGAATTCAACGAATTTTTAAAATTTATAGAAATTATGGAATTTTTAGAATACGTAAAATTTGGGTTTATAGAATTTATAGAACTAACAGACTTAAAACAATTTATAGAACCATCTAAAAATGTGGAATTTATAAAATTTATAGAATTTGTAGAGTCTATATATTTTATAGAATTGATGAAATTCATAAAATTCATAAAATGTATAAAATTTATATAGTTTATAAAATTATTGGAATTTATAATATTTATAGACTTTGTAGAATCGAAAGAATTTATAAAATTCATAGAATTTATTAGTTTTTGAAAGTTTATAGAAATTATCGAATTTACAGAATTTCTAAGATCTAAAGAATTTATGAGATTTGTAAAATTTAGGGCACTTGCTGAATTTTTAAACCTATAGAATTTATAGAATGTATAGAATTTATAGAAATTGGACTTATTGAATTGTTATAGTTTGTCAAAGTTTATTGGAATTAACGAAATTTTTGTATATAGGAAACAAGAAAAATTTGAGTTTGTAGAATTTATTAAACATAGAAAGTTAAAAGTAAAAAATTTGTATTATTCATAAACTTTATAGAATATATAAATTTTATAGAATTTATAGAATTGATAGAATTCATGAAATTTATAGAATTTATTCTATTTATAAAATTTATAAAATTTACAGAATTTATAGAATTTAAGAAAATTATTGAATTTTTAGACTTGATAGAATTTGTAGAATTTACTGATTTTTAGTATTGATATGCCTTTAAAGAATTTAAATAATTTATATAATTGCTACAAATTTTTATAAAACTTCATAAAATTCTTTACATATTTTTAATTCTAAAAATTGTATATTCTAATCGTATCTGTGATTTAGCTTCGTTCCTACATCTTAGCATTAATTATAAAAGTATCCAATATTTAGTAGTTCCTTGTAAAATTTAGATTTTAAATTTTTAATCAGAGATTATTTAAAAAAAACAAATCAATTACGGAATTGTGTCCGGAGTTCCATAATCGAGAACATTCAAATTCGAAAATTCTGGAATTCCTTTTTGGCCAAAAATTGGATGCCCTACATAATACTTATACAAATTACTGTTTTTTTTTAGATAAAGAGCAAAATTGAGAGGAAAAGAATAATAAAATGCAAAGATGAAAATTAGCCCAACTCCCAAATTAATCCCTAATTAAAATTCTTCGCTCAATCTTCCGCTCAACCTCAACCTCAATTTATAACTCAACTTCCAACACAATCGCTACGCAATCCTACAAATGGGGACAAATTCAATCCTCAAAGCAACCCGATTCGAAAGCTTCAAGCGTGTATGAACTCAACTAGTGTATCTATCTAAAGCCTTTTCATGTTTTCAGGAAGGAACTATGCTATTTCTTAACCGATGTACGATGGAAATGGGAATCTAAACTGAAAGTAAAACTGAATCTAAATCAATCTTTACTTTAGCTTGATGCTTGATTTACTTTAATTTGCCGATGCGGTGGCTTTGTACGTCAAATCTGTTTAATATCGCGCTCGACAATTTTTGGTCTTAAGTTTTTTTTTTTAAATTAGTAACGTTTATCTTGTGTTCCTGCTCATTAAACGTTGTTTCGGCGAACCTAATTCGTTGTTTCTTGGTGCGTTGCGATATTTTAACAATCCCATTTCTGTTAATCCATTTGATCTTGGATAATCGGGTGATTATGTTCGATGCTCCATTGATCATCTCTCAGAAAATTGTTTAATTCCTTACTTGTAAACTGTGGACCATTATCCCGTTCAATGATAATGGGTATGCCGTTGACAAAAAACCATATTTTTAACGGCTTGATAACCTCGCTAGCTATGCTTTGCTTTAGTTTTTTTAAATCTAATAGTGAGGTCTTGTTCCTCCGCTCGAAACAACTCTACGTTCTTGTCTAACAAAATTTCCAATGGCTATGTTATAGCGAAAATTTCCTAAATATGCGGCTATTTCTATATCCTTTAAAGTTTTATTTTATTGGTTGGCTCCTTCAGATTATTGATTCGCTGAATTTTATCAGGATATGCAGATAAACCGTTTCCGCTTAATTGGTGACCAAGAATTTTGAAAAGTACACTTTCCTTCTTCTTTTTTTCTGTGCTTTCAAAGTCCTCTACTATCTGAAACATACCGGAACGGTAGACGTTTGATTTGTTTAAACGTGAAAATCGTTGTTGTATTTTTATCGTTTTGTTATATCAATAACCATTTTGGGAAGCATGTTACATTGAAGCGTAGTTTTTAATACTGATCCTTACATTATTATTTAACCTCAGATCTTTAAAATACTTCAGAATGCGATGCTTCTTTCAATGAGTTTTGTTAAACTCATAACTTTCAAATGTTGAAATTAGCTTGGGCCCAAAATAATCGCGAAATCTTTCTTGGATTCGCTAAACTTTTCTTTATGTCGTTTGATAAACTAAAAAGAATGTTATCGTTATAATGTAACAAAAATTTCGATATTTTTAATTATGGCTCCTTAAGAAAAGATTATAGGTAGGTATTGCAAACGGAGTGAAAGTTCTGGCAAATTAACAAAATATACTGAATAAAGTTTCAATTTCCACTCAAATATGCAATAAAATATTTGGAAAAAAGTTTGAGTGAAATTTAATATTAAATACCGCATTTTAGTTCCGTATGTGCCGCACCGATGTGATCGAAGTATACAAATTGTGTGTTCTGTATTTTGGCTTGATTGATTTCGAAATTTCACGTTCGTAGACCAAAAAGTCGATTAATATCTTTAGTATGCCGAAGCCAATGTTTCAGGTGTTTAGAAAACACAGATAAACTGTTAAACATACGAAATTCTTTTGGTAAATTATTAAAGATGGAAGGTGTAAATACATTAAAAAAGTGACTTCGAATACGATCTAAGATTATAATTGCGATAGCCAACAAAGGGGGTACCCACTAATCAAGAAAAACATTCTAAGTACCTTAAAAACAAACAAATAATTCGAACAATACGTTTTTGCCGAACGTACAGATGGTGTAATGGTATTTCATAAGCATTGTCCCAACATGAAAGACCTTATTGCAGGATTGACTACACTAAAGCAAAATGCAGGTGGTCTCGGCGTCTGGTGAAGGGGGGAACAAAGCTGTGTAGTAATCACCAGCTCCGTAACCTTCAGCATAGTGAGCTCCAGCAGGCTGTTCTGGTCATGTTTTAGGCTGTCCTGTCTGGGGCTCATGACCGCGTGAGGGGTAACATAATCGTGGTTCGCAAGTGTACGTGCTACCTCCCCGTGGTGACCACCGGTAACTGATTGTTTGTTTACCGAACGACAGGCTAAAGTACGACGCTAAAGCAAGGAATAACCTTGACAAAAAAACTCAAATCCAAGGTGAGATACGTGCGCCGAGGGATGAATGGCCATGGGTTTCAATTAGCCTTACCACAGTAAGAGGCGCTGCTGTGGTGGACCTTCTCTTCCTCTTAACAAATCCGAAATTGTATGGATAAATCAGAAACAAAAAAATACGAGGGAGGCGCTTCTCTAAACGCACCAATCTCAAAGGATGACAAGGTCCAACAAGGACCTACCTCTGATAATTTTAGTATGGAAACCACGCTATCTGATGATAGCAGCGAATATTCAAGCGCGGATACCACTGTCGGTGACCGAGTACAAGGCGCACAAGTGCCATCATTCTTGGACACCGCATCAGTGTCTACAACCACCGAAATTAAAAGCAGCCTAGAGGACTTGGATAGCAAAAAAAGGATCGAGGATAGCAAAAAAAAGAGAAAGAGACTCAGTGGAGCTGCGAAGTAGCGCCTTGCCCATCTTAAGTTGGCGGGCATTCCTCACGAGGTAGCTCTGGCACAGGGCCAAATTAAAATTAAAGACCGAATGGTCAGTACCGCTTAACGGAGCCGGTCAGACGATACGACCCCAAAGAGCACCCCAGCAAAAAGGGAGAAGAAAGAGCAACCTTTGCCGACCGAAGGAAAAGGTAGCTCACAAGAGGTCCGAAGCTAGGAGATGGTGGCAGATCGGACGAGGTGAAGTTAACATACAAGGACGCAGTGAAGGCCATCTACATAGATCCAAGGCCGCCACATCTACGCTGAGTCGCCTCTTTAACACAAACAACTGGGACATAGCGCTTATCCAAGAGCCGTGGACCAACAATGGAAGAATTATAGGTTTGCCAAGTAAGACAGGTAAGCTAATTTACAACACAGAAATAGAAAGGACGAGGACAGCGATTCTCTGTCGTTCGTCGTACAATATCTTCTCAATTAACCAATTATTTTCCAGGGACATAACTGCAGTCTCATTAGAGATACCTCTATCCAGAGGAGGCATGGTCACAATTAATATGGCATCAGCCTATTTTCTCGGGGACGGAAACGACCCACCTCCGGGAGAAGTACAGTGATTTATCAATTACTGTACAGCTCATGGGCGGAAGTTCATCATTGGATGTGATGCTAATTCACACCACACAGTCTGGGGTAGCACAAACACCAATACAAGAGGTGAGCAACTTTTTGAATATTGTTCATCAAATAATATTGCTATAAATAATACAGGGAACGAGCCGACCTTTGTGAATGCCATTAGAAGGGAGGTGCTGGACCTTACTATGTCTGACATGGGTACCTCCAGCACAGTCCAGAATTGGCATGTATCGGGGGAAGCATCTTTGTCGGATCATAGGTACATAAGATTTGATATTAGAACCCCCCAAATAACAGAAACTACGGTAAGAATACCTAAAGGTACGGACTGGGCTGTCTTTACCAATAAACTACAAGACAATGTAGTGGGCTTTCATTCTCCTGAGGTGCTTGTTAGAGGAACTAGGGATGTTCCTTGGTGGATCTCCGCCCTGGAGACTAAAAGAAAAATAGTGCGTAAGCTCTTTAACAGAGCAAAAATAACAGATGACTGGGCAGCGTATCGAACTGCCCTCACCCATGAGACTCTGAGGAAGAGCAAAAGAGAGAGCTGGAGAACTTTTTGCGGGAAGATAGACAAGATTCCGGCAGCTTGCCGACTCCAAAAAAGCCCTCGCATTAGATAAAAACCCTCTGGGCTCAGTAAGAAGGCTGGACAGGACCTTAACCATAACAAGGGAAGAGACTCTTGAATGTCTGGTGAAGGGACACTTTCCGGTGTGGACAATCATTGCGGGTCGGGAGGACCCTGATATGAGCTTGGTGCATCCATATCTAGTCCCAAGGGGAGCCTACAAGCGAGCGATGGAAATCTTCACCCCTGGAGAGTTGCACTGGGCTATCAATTCATTTGGTCCCTTTAAGTCTCCAGGAGGGGATGGAATCTATCCTATTTTTCTTCAACGAGGCCTGGCTGTACTGGAGCCCCACCTAATCAAACTTTATAGAGTCAGCTTTAGTCTGGAATACATCCCCAGATGCTGGAGGGAGGTAAGAGTCATTTTCATACCAAAAAATGGGAATAAATCCCCCGAGGACATTAGGTCCTACAGACCTATTAGCCTTACATCATTTATACCTAAAATCATGGAAAAAATATTGGGCCTGTATATCAGACTCAATAAAATCCAAAGATGTCCTCTAAATCCTAGCCAACATGCTTATCAGGTGGACAAATCTACGGAGACAGCCCTTCATGAATTAACATCGGAAATCGAGGATACACTTCGTAACAAGGAGGCACTATTATGCTCCTTCATTGACATCCAGGGTGCCTTCGATAATACCAATTTCGAGGTGATTCGGGAACGAGCAGTAGCGAGGGGTATCGACTCCTCAACCATCGGGTGGATAATAAACATGCTCAAAAGCAGGAGAATTAAAGCCTCAATTGGCGAAACAAGCACCTCAATTGCACCTACCAAGGGCTGCCATCAGGGTGGAGTACTATTTTGAGGAGCTTTCGAATATCAATCATTGCCTATGCTGATGATCTGGTGCTGATGGTTAGGGGCATTGAAAGCACAATAGCTGAGCGTATTCAATATGCTCTAAGATTGGTAAACGAGTGGTGTGTTGAATTGGGACTTAGCATCAATCCCAATAAAATAATATGTACTCTCTTTACAAATCGGAGGAGAATTTCCTTTCCTCCAATAACTTTGAACGGGGAAATACTCAATATGACGTCTGAAGTTAAATATCTAGGGATCATTTTTGACAAAAAATTAACATGAAACCTCCACTTGAAATACATCGCAAATAAGGCAAACAAAGCAAATTTTGGGTGCCAACTTATGTTTGGTAAAACATGGGGCCTAAACCCACAAATGATAATCTGGCTTTACCAAACCATCATAAGACCAATGATATCTTAGGCGGCGTTTATATGGTGGTAAAAGACAGAGCAAATAAATGCTCTTTCAGTTTTGGTCAAAATTCAAAGGTTAATATGTTTGGGCGCAACGGGATCAATTAGAACCTGCCCTAGTGCTGCCCTTGAAAGATTGCTGGGACTCTCACCACTCCACATACATGCTAAAAGTGTGGCAGGTTTAAGAGCCATAAAACTGAAGGTAGCAAGTCAGATTAGACAGACTAGTTCGGGACACAAAAGCATCCTGGATAAACTAAACTTGGCAGACGATATTGCCCAGCTATCAGATATGATGGTAAAGACTACGGACTGCCGGAGGAACTTCACGATCCGGATACCCGAAAGGGACATGGTGGGGAACATCATTTCCTCCTTAAAGTATATAAGAACGAAGATCTACATAATCTCGGATAGCCAGGCTGTCTTATTATCCCTGGCAGCTCCGGTGTTCAGCTCTAAACTGACATGGAGCTGCTACAGCAGCCTTAGAAGGCTGGGTAGGGACAACAAGGTTACCCTCTTGTGGTCCCCCGGCCACTCTAATACACCAGGAAATGAGGCCGTAGACACCTGTGCAAAAGAGTGTGCGGGTGGCATCTTCTACGGCCCCGAGCCTAGCGTTGCCTATTCCAAAGGACATGTAGCGAGAAGAGTTCTATTCTAGGAGAAGAGATGTTCTGCTTCACTCTGGGAGTCATCTCGGGGAATGAGACAGACAAAGAAGCTCCTAAATTACAAGATTACACACTTACAGGATATAATCAGAATGGATCGATCATCTCTGAAATCCCTCATATGGTACTTGACAGGACATGATCCCTTTAACTACCATCTATTCAAAATGGGGAAAACCCCATCAGAGAACTGCAGGTGGTTCTGTAATCTGGGAAGAGAAACATTCCGAACACTTGCTGTTCGAGTGCAGTTCGATCGCCCTAAGAAGAATTAAAACACTCAATGCTTACTCTATTCAGTGGCCTCACGCCGACCCTCTATGGATGTGCATAACCTTGTGGCGTTTATCAAGGATCTGGACCTACATTTCACAATAGATTGATTTCTCTACTCTTACACGGGGATGCACAATAGATCTTGCTGGTCGAAGTGCACAGGGTTCCTCTTACCAACCCACCCTCTATAAAATTAAAAAAAAATGCACCATTTTTTAAAAATACTGGGAACAATACAAACGAAGAACATACATCTTCCTAGAAACAAACAACAACCTCGACTTCAAGCCATCAATATGTTCCTTCCAATTCAGATTTCCATCAATGATTATTATGCCTATAGGAGTTTGAAAATATCGACATTTTCGCAATAGATGGAACAAAAATTCTCCTATTTTTCATTAAACAGATCAAAATAAGTCGTCATTTCGGCTAGGATGTACAATCACTCACAAAATTTACAATTCACCACTCACTTGTAATTTAATTTAAATTGCAAATGCACATTAAAATAATTTTTAATATAAATAAATTTTTAAGGAAAATTAAAAACAACCGCGTGACTCGAAAGTCATGGCCAACGAAGCATGTTTAAATCTTGAGATGACCGTTCAACTGTATCACTCAAGTAAAATTTGGAATTTACTATTTCTCAATTTATGCAACATTCATTAAAACTAAATAAGTCAATCATGTATTTCTATTAAAATAGTAAATTTTACATTTTAATAGCAATTAAAATTATTAATTGATGATTCATCAATGATCTAGAAAAATATAAATAATAATAATTTTATGCAAGGCTAAATCAATGCTATACGAGTAAATGCATGTAATATTTCTACAAAAAATAATAATTTTATTTAAGCCGTATAAAAGCAAGATTATTTCACAAACTAAACCTATAAAATATCACGAAGTAGTAGTTCGTATAGTGTTTTATCCGGTAATGTTTCTAACATGATTGATAACTATTTAAAGAATGAGTAAATAAATTATTTCTGTCACGTAAGCTCTTCATACATATGCATGTCACTTTTTTTATTGTATAATATACGAACTATGTACACCGATTAAAAATTTAATTATTTCGAGGTTGTGTTTAATCTTTGCTTCCAACTTTCTTAAATTCTTTCTAAATATAATTCCTAAAATTCAGCTCCAATCAAAACTATTTGTGTCGCAGAATTATTTTTCCATCTAAATTCCATTCCTTTAAAATAACCGCGCGCACTGTAATTTATCATAATTACACAACAACAAAAATAAATAAAAATGCCTCATCAATTTTTATGAATTGCGACTATATAAAAAAAGTACTTTACTTTCTGTAAATGTCAACAGTAAAAAAATTATTCTCACGTTCTGCCTCCCACGCCAAACCACACTTGCTTTTTATTTATTACGACACACACACAACATAAGAAGAAAATAAAAATCTCAGTAAGAAAACTCGAGTGAATTATATATTAACAATACATGAGGGAGATGAGATTATGAATGAAATAAGAAAATTGTAATCAAAATAAAAACTTAAACCGAAAAGTTGTACAGATTTTCCTCTTCCGATTTTTTTTTTTTTTTGAGATTTTGGTCTTAACGGAAAATCGATGTTACTATGGTTTGATAATTCTCAACTTTTCTATATGTACATATACCATTTTACTTTGTACATGGTACTTGGTGAATGAAAAGTCTGAACCTGATTAGATTTAATAATATTTGATTTGTTGCTTTTGGTATGTATGTCAACGTTGTGCCATAGTGCACACGATTTCCACATTTATCATTCGCATATATCTAAAAATAGCGCCACTAAAATTCTATATCCTTTGATTGTAAAAAGACAAAGATTTTTCTTTAAAAACTTTATGTGTACCAAATAAAAGAACAATCGAAGTGAAAAAATGTTCACACATGATTTAATATGCGATGAATGAAGTATATAATGCATATAAGGAAAATGTTGTTGGTTGTTGCGGTTGTACCCTCCCATTTACCTTCCTGTTTGGTTTTTTTTTTTTTTTTTTTTTTTCAATCATTATCGCCTTCATCTCATTGTTGTAACTTTGAAGTATGTAAGTTGTTGTTTTAATTGATGTGTATGAACATTTTTTATATAACATTTGGAAAACTTGTCATACAAATTTAAAAATTTTTCTTTGTTTTTGGTAGAGAGGAAGTTAAGGAAATTATTAACATCCTGATTTTTAAATGGAGTACAAAGGCAATGTTAAAGTTTGAAAAATTTAGTCGAATGGTATATAAATTAAATTATTTTTAAGTTTTTATTTAACTTTTGCATAATTGGGTAAAGCTTGTTGAATAAATAAGAATGTTGTTACAAGGGTTCTCGTTTTGAAATTTATTTCATTTGAACTTTCAAAGTCAATTATAATTTAATTTATGACAAATTATAGTTTTTCTTACTCTTTCTAAAAAGGCTGAGCGTTAAAATAAAAAACAACGTGCTTGTCATCGAAAATATCTATTAGAAATTAAATTTGGTTTACTCACATAATTGGCGAGCAGTGAATCGATTGACCGCACAACTAAATTCAGATTTTACATACATTAAATCCGTATACGAAATTTGGTCTAGATTGTTAAATTTTTCTGCAAAAGGCTCCCAAATATGATTGAAATGACCGAATTGTTTAACGGGATTGTGACTTCCTTGAATATTATCGGTGCAATCGGTCGCCCGGTCTCGGTTTGAACCTATCTTAAAACAGTTCATATTGTAAAATGGCATAAGGCAAAAGCAACAATTTCATGTTACTAATGGAATTGATTTTTTTGTTCCGATTTTACCCATGATGCAACAATACTTTAGTAAATGGCATAAATAAACCTTAGATTAATTCAGATTTACCTTATAAATAAAAAAAATACATACACAGTAATTTCCTTAAAAATTATCACATTTAAATTAGGTAGGTACTATTATTATTATTATTGAAGTGCCACGTGGGCGATAAGCCACCTCGTACTGCGACCTAAAAGATCTATTGTGCTGAAGAATTATCGGTCCAGTCAATATTCAGGATCTTAATGAACCCGTTAATACTGCCAGCCGGTACGTGATATATACTATCTGGGCTTATTGCTCTCCCTCCTAGATGTTTACTACAGCATGTATATCCGCTAGAAAGACGGTAGTACCCTTGCCCCGTCTTCCGAGTTTACAAGTTGCTGGGAATTGCAAATCGTCTGTAGGTCACCCAGCTTTACTACAGGAAGGCTAAATAAAACTGGAGGGTGCCTGGTATCCAGAGTCCGCATACTTTGGACTGATTAACCTATCAGCCATTCATCCATCGGCATATGCTGTTCCACCTTAGATTAGGGTTTTTTGTCTGGATTTTCTCCTTTAGCGTCGTACTTTAGCCTGTGACAAATGGCCAAAAATGTGCCAAATGGCCTTAGTTACCAGTGGTTGCCACGAGGAGGCAGCATGTGCACTTGCGAATTATGAACAGGTTACCCCTTACACAATTGTACCCATCACGCAGCTGCCTAATAACAAGACCAGAACAGCTCACGTGATGCGCACCCTACTGGAAGGTTACGGAGCTGGTAGAGTAATCTACTCAACTTTGGCCCCCCCCCCTTCCAATAGTCGCCAAACCAATTTCTGTAGTGATAGCTGCTCTCATATGTTTACAATCATCTGATCCCAACAACAAATAGTAAATCATAAATTCCTTGAGCACACTCACATGCAGTGTGATGTAGACCACTCCATAATTGAGCGGAAAAAGAAATGCACTAACTTTTTATTAGGAGAAATATGTCTTATTGCTGTTGAATTGCTTATCATTGAGGTTTTTAAAGATTATTATACGATTTTAAGTCTATTCGAAATTTTCGGAAATATTCGAATTTTTGTGAGAATACCTAAATTTTCCTAGAATTATTCTAAAATTCTAAGAAGATTCGAGATAAAACCGCCTTTTTGAGATTATTAAAATCTATTCAAAGTTCTCCATATTACTCGAAATTGGCAAGGTGCGGTGCTTGCGTAATGTTATTAAATTATTGATGCAGCAGCTCCACCATATAGGAGCACCTAAAATATGTTTTTGTATTAAAAAAATTTGCAATAAAAATTTCCAATTTCCAAATTAGAATGAAAATGACTTGTCCAGCTCCAACATAATATAATACCCGAGGGGAGCTTCAAAATATATCTGCGGGGAAATGTTATCGGGTTGCTTTACGAATGTTTTCGTTATTTTGCGATCAGCTCACATATTTGGCAACTTGGCCAGCAGCCTTGTAAAATTTAATAAGAGATTTCGCGAAATTGAAAGCGAGAAAAAAATGTTTCAATATTTACATCTTGATTCAATAAAACGTTTGATTTTGTTTAATCATGCTTGAGAATAGTTTTGAACCCTTGCAATTTTTCGCAATTTTAAATCGATGAAATTGTGCAAATTTTAATGTTTGCAAGTTTATATTTAGACCCTGCAGACTGTTAGTGCCCGGAAAAAAATCTCAACTAATGTAGTGTAAACCCTTTGCTATTTATCGGTAAACTATGCGATTTTCCATTTACACGAAGTTTTTACCAGTTATAAAAGTTAATCAAAAGGTTGCTTAAATTCGTTATCGAATAGAGAAATATACAAGAAATGTGATGCTCAAACCAAAAAGTCGAACTTTCAAAGGATCTTGTTTATTCTAGAAAGTTCCCAAACGTCGAATTATCCTTAAATATATAAAACCGAAGGAAATCCTATACGCGATAATCACTGTCGTGTGAAATGTAAATAACCTGAATAATTTCAAATATCTTAGGAAATCGAAGAAATATCGAAATTTTGGCACAATCTCGAGAAATCTACTAAATATCACGATTTATATGTATGAAACACAGAACATTACCATACAAAAATCTAGAATAAACCACGGAATAATCTGGATTACCCCAGAAAAAATCGAATAATCTCTGTATTATATGAATCTCGATTGAGCTCGAACAATTTCAATAATTCGGGTATGTCTGGATATTAATGACTAATTTCTGTAAGCCTGTTAGTAAACCCAAGAATATTTCGAAAAATTCCAAAAAATAGTGACGCCTATCGAAAGCCATTTAACAAATCATAGTAAATTTGACATACTGAACTCAAAATTACATTATTTGTTGTATTTTAATTATTAAAAGTGTTCGTGAATACTAATAAAAAAATATTTTAAGTAAAAAATTAAAAAATCAAACTTGATATTGCTTGTGCTGTCAAAAATTAAGCCAATTTCTCAAATGCAGCCAAAAAGCAAATTTTTCAGTATTTCTATAGCTCCTACACTGACGAAACATCGACTGCTATATCTATGCTGGCTGCAAAAATGACTCTAATATCTACACAGTTGATGTGGTTTTTGGAAGCAAACTGATACTGAAGACGAGAAAAAAACAAGAATCAATGATCAGCTAAAACGATTGCGTTAAATAAATTTTTTGGTCATTGAAATTCCGAACTCTCTACATGAAATTATTTAACTCATATATTTTTGTATCCTTCTACGGTACTGTTCTTCGTAGAAACTCAAATTTTCAAAGTACTCGTTCTCAAAAAGCAATTAACCGATTTTAATGATTGATGGCTCTTATGAAGGAGAATAGACACTTCATTTTTACATAGTGGTATCATTTTTAATTTTTATTAAATGTTTGTTGAAGAAAAGTGTGATGTTCTAAAAAATGTCACATTTTATTGACCCAAGGGGTCACCATTTCAACAAAATCACCTAAATTTTTCACCTCATAAAATTTTATTTTGAACCCTGTTTTTGTTTTCGTTCTTGAATTATTTATTAACAGATACTTTTTGGAATGAAAGTTGAAAATTGATTGTTATACTAATATTCACTTTTTATTACTAAATCAAGAGCGGACTTCTCTTGACAAAATTATTATTTTTTAAATATGAAAAATATCTTGTTCTTTTGGATAAAAGCTGTAATATTTTTGAGTACCTGATATTTGTGTAACTGAGTTATATCTTTTTTTTTAATTTTTTCTTCATTTTATTATAATCTTGAATCTACTTGTGATTCATTTTGCACAATCCATGCATAGAGTTCTTTTGGCGAAGGTTTAGTTTTCAAATAATCTTTGTAAACTCGCTCTAGGAGCATTCCTCTTAAAAACTCCTCGTAATGCATCGCATGGTTGTTTTCCCTGGCAAATTGCAAAATAATGCCATTCTGCTTCCAAATCGAAGTTTTGCTTAAAATAACAGTGAGCTTCAGATCCATCAATGAATCATAATTATTTCCTGTCGAACGCTCTCCTTCCCCGTTTTTATGGATCAATGAAATGATTGAATGGCATCCTGAACCATAAATGAATAGTTCTGAGAAAATAATATATGCGGATGCAAATACTATGGATTTGAGGAACACAATAAATAATGGTAAACACAATTTAATTTAATTTATTATTTTTCACCACTATTTTGTCACTAAAAAATAGTTTGGCGGCCAACACCACGAGCGATGTATTGTCGCTTGAGACGAGACTGATTGAAGATTGAGACGAGGCTGTTAAAAAAAATATTTTATTTTGTTTTGAGTTTTGATATTTCTCGTGCATTGGCCCAGCAGACGTAGGAGAAATATGCCCAATGCACCAGAAACATTGTATAAAAAAATTTTAATGTTTGTGATATACAATAGATATTGTAGATGACGGCCAAAGTGTGAAGTGGAGTGAATCTATTGTATTTGTGATTGGGTGAACCGCTACAGGACTCCCCTGCAAGTGTTTTCCCCTTGGCTGTGAAACGTGGTTGGTTTCGTTCTGTCGGTATGTTCGAGTGCCTAGCATACATTGGTGGCCACCAACGGCCGTGTTTACGGCAACTACAACACGCATTATTTTAATATAATTATTTTTTTTAATACAATATATTTTATGTTGGAACAAATGGATAATTTTGCTGTATTTTTTATTTTAGTTTTTATTGTATTTTCCGGTAAAAAATATACACACTAACACACATCAACACACCAAACAAATGTCAACCACACCATTCACATATGGAGGTGCACACCGTCACACATACACTGATCACCTCACACCAATGGTAACAACAGCAGCGAGACAAACACCATCATCGGCATCGCCACCATCATCGCCGTCGCCACCATTACCGCCATTATTATCACAATCAATCGGATCATCGGCATCACCGCTATCATCATCTTGGTCATCTTGGTCAGCAGCAACCTCGCCATTTGTGGTAACGTCATCATCACCAACAGTAAAATTGAGAACAGCAGCAAAAACATTATCAGCATCATCCAATTATTTTTTTTCTCATAAATTTGTAAATTGTTCACCATTTTTGTTTTTTTTTGCCTTTTTCCGGGTTAATTTCTTTTTTCATCAATTTTTTCAACATTTGTTCATTATTTGGCTTCTTTTTAATAAACTTTTTTATTTTGTTTTATTCACATGGCTCGCAAAAATATCGCCCACCAGCGCACCCCGTCCCGCCTTTTATACGGCCGCAGTCGAGACTCACTTGCCAAAGACTCCTTTCTTGGCTGGCCTCAAAGCTGACTCCAGACTGCAGAATTACTTTCTGGTCTGGTATGTCACAGCTTGGAAATTCGGTCTATGCACCACTTCACCTTCACTTTTGTCAATTCAGACATCTTAAGACAGCTCTGTCCACGGCACAGCATCCAGTGAAGGAAGATAAGAAGTACCCACCGATAATTTTTCGACGCCTCTTGCTCCAATCCTATCAGATGTGGAATTCGACGAACATCCTCCTTCACCGTTGCCTACCATGACACAACCATCGACCAACCGCACATCAACGGCCACATTCTCCTCCAATTCCACTGTCACGATACATCGTCTCGATTAGTGTTCTTACGAGATAAGACATTTCAATCGAGCGACCGTCACCACTGTGAACTAATCAACTATCTGGCACTCGAACACAGACAGCCCAAAATTAACCATGTTTCGCGAGGAAGGGGAAATCACAGAAATATCAAAACTCAAAACCAAATAAAATATTATTTTAATCAGTCTCTTCTCAATATTGGAAGCGACAACACATCGCTCGTGGTGTTGGCCGCCAAAATATTAGTAAGTGACCAAATGGTGGTGAAAAATATAAAAAAAAAACTTTATTATAAATAATAAATTATTTTAATTATAAAAAATAAATAAACGTAAATGAAAATATTAAACTACATTAAATGGTGTTTTCTATTATTTATTGTGTTTTACAGGTTCATCTTCATAAAAAGTATGCACCAACACAGCGATTTCTTGGTTAAAAGTTTTAGAAACTAATTTGATGTTCGAGGTTGACTTGATACCTTTTTCTTCCTAAATCTTTTTTGCTCTACTTTCCATATTACTTAGACAAACCGAAATTGTTTTGAATTCTCTTGATCGAACAACTTTTTGGTAGCGATGTTAAAATCGTATACTTTTCATTTGTTACTGTAGAACTTTCATAACTTTTTTGTAATTGCTGAATAAATTCTATATTGACATTTGCCGTATCATTATCATCATGCCCGGAATTAAACAGTAGTTGAAATATTTCTGTCGTAAACACTCAAGGATTATAAGCACCTAAAAATAAAAGAAACATTAATTTAGTTATTGTATTTAGTTTCACATCCAATCAATTATTTATACTTATCTTAATTTGTTATTGTTGATGGCTCAACTCAAAATTAACCTAAAAATAATGTAAACATATATTATAAAAGTAGTAAATAGTTACATTCTGATCATTACTAAATACTTATCTTTTAATTAATTCACTATTAATCCAATTTATTATATTGTTAAAAACTTTAATTAATTTCTATTCAAACAAAACTAAAATTCACAGATCATTTGTTTATATAAATGTAGTTGACAATTTGACATAATGATCACAGCTGCAACTAGAGTCTATTTCAAAGGTGAAATTGTTTTAAATCATATGTTAGCCATCTACGAGCAAATTTATGTATTATTTATTTAAGTATGTGTGCATATGTGTTACAATATTTTTATACTTTTGTACAATAAAAAAAATAATAATTTCTTCTTGAATCGACAACCAAACCGTCAACATCGAAAAAAAAAAATAAAAAGGGAAAATAAAGTTATTAATATTATACCAAAACGGATACCTACCAATTTTTTATTGCACCTTTAAGTCTGTGCTAGGCTTAATATTATTTGTTCGTGGCACCTGGAGCCTGGTACGGACCAAACATTGGTCCTTCGAGCCGAATATTC
The DNA here is from genome assembly GCA_958295665.1 of Tipula vernalis. Taxonomy (NCBI): domain Eukaryota; kingdom Metazoa; phylum Arthropoda; class Insecta; order Diptera; family Tipulidae; genus Tipula; species Tipula vernalis. The sequence continues at coordinate 162,175,799 of OY282560.1, read as the reverse complement.
TATATATTATATAGTTGTGGTGAAGCACATTGGAAACCTAACCAAAAAAAAACGCAAGTATCAATTTATTATCATTATAAAAAGAAATAAAGATTGTATATACCAAAATTGGTTAATTTAAATGGTTTTTAATTAAATTTAATTAACAACAACCTACCGCGACATAAAATTATTTCTGAAATTCGAGATCAATTTCGTTGTGCTTGTGCTAGTGTTGTAGTGTAGTGATATTCAAATGGCGGATCTTATATCTTTGAAGAAAAGGCGCACCTATATAAAGGCTAGTATGACGAAACTGATTACCTTCATTAATTCAGTAAGCCATACTACAACCGCCGATGACATAAGGGTACGATTGGCGAACGTAGAACGGTTCCGTAATGAATTTAGCGACATTGAAGACAGAATAGTGGCAATAAAAAATGATGAAAAACTTGATGAAGATTTCGAAGATAATTATTATAAAATAGTAGCTGGATTGAATCGATTATTGCGAACAATAAACGACGCAGGTGTCTCTCTCAATGACACTATTATCGATGCTTCGATATCTGCATCAATGCACGCCGACGTGAAACTTCCCAAGCTCTCCATACCAATCTTCGCAGGCGATTACACGGAATGGCAATCTTTTCATGATTTGTTTTGTTCAACGATTCACGACAACCCTAGGTTAACTTCATCGCAGAAATTGCAGTACTTGAAGCGAACATTGAAAGGAGAAGCAGCAAGCCTTCTAAAGCATTTCAGCATCACGGATGCAAATTACATTGAAGCAATAAAAAAGTTAAGAGATCGATATAACAAAAAAACACACTATTCATGCATTCATAAAAAATTTTATGTCGCAACCATCGATATCAACGGCGAATAGTACAAACGTAAGGCAACTTTTGGACACATCGGATGAAATCCTACGTGGATTAAAAGCTCTAGGTGATACAGCCGAGTTAAGGGATCACTGGTTGATTCACATTTTAATCAACAAGCTAGATGGCGAAACTAATAGCTTGTGGGCTCAGGCGTCAGCAGAGTATGAACTTCCAAGAAGTTTCATGCAGAAACAGAACCGATGTTTCAATTGTCTGAATAACAATCATAATGTATATACATGCAAATCAAGATTTCGATGTCGACAATGGGAAACACCACACCTTACTGCACGAGCAGCTTAACAATCAAGTAGAGTCAATTGTAGCCGTATCCAACATTCTGCCGAGCGAAGACAATCAATCAACTTCCAGTCACCATGTCGTCACCACCGCAACCTGCAATTTTAAAAATGGATTGCTACCTACAGCTTTAGTAAAAGTGACAGATGAAAACAACGAATACCAATTATGTCGTTTACTATTGGATTCGGGATCACAGGGCTCGTTCATCACCGAAAGATGTGCACAGCAATTAAAGCTGAAAACGAGCAGCGCTAAATTGGCTGAATCGGGCATTGGAGGTGCAACCAACGGGTATTCGAGAGGCGCAGTATCATTAGTCATAACACCATGGAATAAAACCAAACCAAAATTCCAAATCGAAGCTTTCGTATTTCCCAAGCTAACCGTTACACAACCATCGACCAACGAGGCAGTTAATCTAGATGAGTTGAGACAATATGAGTTAGCTGATCCAAACTTTCACAAAGGAGCAGAGATCGACATAATAATCGGAGCAGACAGTTTCTTCGAAATTTTATCTGATGGAAAAGTCATCAAAAACCAACTAATTATGCAAAACACACTTTTAGGGTAAGCAATTGCAGGAAAATCAAGTGAATTGGGGCCAAAAATATCTACCAGTATTTCTATTGATAATTCAGAAAATGAAATAGAAAAACTGTTGCGAAACTTCTGGGAGATTGAGAGCGTAGAGGTGACTAGACCTCGTTTGTCCTCCGAAGAAGTACTATGTGCAAAACATTTCACTGACACAAAAACAGTAGATAAATCGGGTCGAATTATTGTGAGATTACCATTCAAAATCCCACCATCTATATTAGGCGAATCTTTTCCCAAAGCAGTGCAAAGAATGTATTCCATTGAAAGAAAATTCAAAGGAGATCAGGATTTTGCTACACAATACAAAAGCTTTATGACGGAGTACTTACGGTTGGGACATATGAAGGAAGTAAACGATGACAAAAAACACGCGTATTATTTACCCCATCACGGTGTTTTTAAAAGCACAAGTAGCACCACAAAATTGAGGGTTGTTTTTGATGGCTCCGCGAAATCAACATCAGGGAAATCATTAAATGACTGTCTGGCGGTCGGACCGACTATACAGTCAAATCTATACGAAATATTATCCCGTTTTAGGAAGTTTAAAGTTGCGATTACAGCAGATGTCAAAAAAATGTATCGCCAAGTACGGATAGCAGAAGCTGATACTAAATACCAAAGAATACTATGGCGAGATAAACCTTATATTCCATTCACCACATTTGAATTACAGACCGTTACCTACGGCACAGCAAGTGCGAGCTACCTAGCCACTCGCGCAATTTTCGAAGCCGCAGACAAATATATCAATGAATTTCCATTAGCAGCCAATCGTATTAAAACTGACATGTACGTAGACGATTTAATGTCAGGCGCTGATACCTTAGATGAAGCAATCAAGCTCAAAGACGAGATAAATTTCATACTCTCCAGATCAGGATTCCAATTACGAAAATGGTTATCCAACAAAGGTATCCTAAATGACAGTATTGAACCTGATAGCAAACCAAAGATGTTGGATATAGAGGAATCGACGACTAACTGTACCAAAGTATTGGGGCTGCACTGGGACCCGAAAGAGATTGCTTTTAATTTAAAGTTAATTTAAACATTCAGCCAACCACCACTAAGCGATACATCCTCTCGGAGGCAAGTCGTCTTTTCGATCCGTTAGGATGGCTATCTCCTATAACGATCAGTATAAAGATATTTTTTCAAATAGAGATAGATGTAATTGAAAGAAATTGTTTCTGCAACTTCTCGAAACTTTCGATTTTTTTTCTTTACGATTATTGCATCTCATTTTCTTATGCACGATAGGAGCCTGTTAACTGAAATTAAAGTTTATCGACTGATAAAATATCATCATGAATGTATTGCTAATCAATTGATATTTCTGAGAACTTGTTGAAGAAACAGGTCAACATATCCGATCCATATCATTATTTTCTACACCACAGGATCCTTCATTATCACTACTTGATTTAACAATATAAATACAAAATTGCAACAAATGCAAAGTGTCTGCCGGGTAGGGTAAGCTAATGTAGCTAATGTCTTGTATTAGCTAAATCCATTATACGTTGACTGACTTTATATTTCTGGTATTTTACACACTTATCTTTCACAAACCACCTTCACGAATTAAATAAATTTTTCAAATGTAGCATATTTATACAGCACTGATTTGTTGTTTCCGTTTTGAAACCAACATTTACATAGCTGCCCTTTCTACTTTTTAGGCAACAAAACTTTAGACTTATAGTTTGGTAATTCGTGCTGATTTAAACAAAAAATAGCTGGATCTGGCTTAAAATGTACCTGGATGCGCCAAATTGATTAAGGTGCAGGTAAGGAAATCAGTTTTCCACCTGTTTTATAAAAGGAATATATTTATGATCGTGTTATTGGGAAAATGGTTGTTTGATTTTAAGGTAAATAAGCTTGTAGAAAAAAAAATATAAACCTGGTGACCCCCTGTGTTAAAGGTCACCAAAGATGGCATTTTTCAGAATAAAACACTTTTTCTTCAACAAAAATTTAATAAAAAAGGAAAATGATAGCATTAGATAAGTGAAGAGTCTATTCCCTTATTTATGACCATTAATCATTAGAATCTGTCAAGTAGTTTTTGAGAATGAGCACTTAGAAAATTTGAGATTTTTTTAACAATTAAAAAAAAAAAAACAGAAAACGGCGAACGACCGTGTTCCGAAGAACAGTACCGTGAAACAAAAAAAAAAAAATCTTTCTATCAATATATGTAGTTCAAATTTACATAGTCAAATCCATCAATTTGTACCTATTTCAATCCAAGCAATAGAAAATAAAAACGCGCTTACTGTTCTTACAAGAACGCGTTGGATCTGATGAGGACCGCCGCGTCATATTTTGTTATCTTTAATGTGTTACCGTAATTTATTAAACTAACCATCTTATAATATTAAGCGCCATGTAATCTCTATTATTATTTTGTCATAAATTAAAATATTTTTCGATACCTATTTTTACTATAACAATCTGATGAGAATATTCTAAAAATATGCTACACATTATAAGGAATTCGTTGACACATTATACAGAATTCGTTGACTCCAAAAAAAATGTAGACACACCTAAACCAGTTAGGTCAGATCTTTTGCGTGCTCTTTAATTTTTAATAGTTTACCATTCCTTTGTATAATGCTTCTCTTTTATTTGGGATTTTTAACGGTTATAGTGTTTACATAAATTTTATAAAAATACCTGTAATCCGATGCATTGCCAAATATTATCCTATCCATTAACTTCATTTGCATATTTGAAAATCAATCAAAAAAAAAAACGTCAAATCATTTAAAGTCAGGGAGTTTAAATATGATGAATGATTCATTTAAACAACTTGATGAATGTTGTCGTTCATTCTAAATTATATTTAATGATATACGGCGAAACCTAATTTGTCTAATTATTGTAGAAAAAAAACGTGATCAAAACCATGATTAGTCTAAATTCATTCAAATTTTAAAATAATTAAGATTTTGTATTTAAGTACGATTGGAAGTTAAGGTATATAATTTAGATAAATTACCATATATAATTTAAAAAATTCGTAGATCTGGTAATTTCCAGTTACAGCACGCTATATTACTATAATTTAGGCTGTTAGACTGTTTATTTTAAATTGGGGTTTCTCAAATGATCTAATAGTGAGAGCAATTTGTTAAGTTGCTAATTTCCTGCATCATTACGCTCGGCGGTAAATCACACGTCAACTATTATGGTCAAACGATTAATCATGCTTGGTTTTATATCAATATTTAACACTGTTTTGTTAAATACTACGAAGAGAGAATACTAAGAATGTTTAGCATAATATTTTATTATGTTCAATATTTGTGAAACACTTAGCGTTTCTGGCAGTACACCATTCAAAGTTGAAAATGCAAATAAATTGTTCGACGATGGTAATCTAATTCTTATTACTGTTGTGTCTGAGGGCCGTTTTTTGTTATTTTGTGTTTTTTTTTTTTTTTTTTGCTAACTTTGAGAATTTTTTTTTAATGGTTGAGACATGCTGTGCTTTTCTCTTTTCTAATTAAAACTTTTATAACGTCAATCGAATGCCCCAACTAATCCAAATAGTACATGCCACCACTAAGACAAGTATTCAATTGATACACTTTGATTTGCATTAATCGCTCAAGAAATTTTGGAGACATTATTTGAAACTGATCCAGAGGTCCTATTACAAAAATATCCAGCAATTTTTTACTAGAAAATCGTAACAAAAATGTTAATGCCCAATTCGTTGATAAGCTCACATTTATGAAATCAAGAACACATGTAGTTCATTTGAGCCACCAAAACTATCATGCCGTCTCTTATGCATCATGTAAGAATATTCGAATATCAATGAGTGATGTTTTACAAATAGGGCTAAACATTCCAAAAACTTTCCAAACGACTTCGTAAATTTCGAAAATATTCCATTTCCCAACCCTTTTTCCATTTCCATCACTGCAAAATTTCATTTGGTATAATTTAGTTTATTTCACTAGTACCCGAGTTTCTTTACGATCCGAGTTCAAACACGAACAAATTCAAGCAACTCGGGTTCAAATTATAGGGACCAAAAGTAAGGGTGATTGGTTCAAGTAACAAACCAATTTAGTCGAGCTAACTCAGTGGAATGGGTTGGTGGTAGTGATGGTGGTTTGAAGGGTATGAATGTGTAAGTGGTTGCAATGTGAAGGTTGATACTGTTGGAACATTGTAAGGGGAAGAAGGCGAAATGGTGAGTCGGCTTGTAAGTTTGAAGAGATATGAGGGTGGTGTGAGTGTGAGTACGTGCCTGCGAGTGTGAACATGCTGTTGGTAATTGTTATATCTTAACCACCAGTGTAAACTCATCATGTAAAACCATTAGTGTAAATACGATTGATAGATATATTCATTCCAAACATATATATATATACTTTTTTGTACGCCATTATAATAAAGAGAGTCAGTCAGCAATCCCAGTTAATATACTGCGTTTTACTTATCTACAAAATACATAACAAGTTGGCGACGAGAACAAGGAAAAAAAAAAGAAAAGAATTATTCGTGCAATTTCTACATCAAAAAAAATTTACAATCGGAAGATTCGGAGTTGTGTGATTTTTTTTTTAATTACATCACTGAGCATAATATTAATAGAGGAGTAATTTGTATGAACGACAAATGTCCATTGTCCACTAAAAATAAAATCGATTTTTCCTCGATTTCAATTTCGAGCTCAGCGAAACACCATCATATAAATTTCTAATATTTCCGAATGCCTCTTTCTATCTTTCGGATTTTCTATAAGCAAAAATTAAAAGGAGAATTTAAAGGAGTTACTAGATTTTACGCTGAAAACAAAGAATTAAAAGTAAATACAACCATAAATTTATCATGAACTGACGTGAAATGAATGACAATGTTGTCAGTTTTCGTTAAAAATAAACCAAACTATCACTTTACAGTGTTGGTATTATTTGTATTTGCTTGTTTAGAAATAGAAAATTATGAAACCGCAAAAAACAAAATATATCGAAATCGCATTTAAAGGTTTATTAGGTAAGAATTTTTAAATATTTTGAATTACGTATTGCATAATGTAAAGTTTCTTACTCGATTGTATTTGAATATGAATTTTACATAATATCACAGAATATATATAAACAGAACAATATCTTCTATTGCGCTTTAATCCTAAGTTTGTGAACAAATATTTAAAATATGATTTAGAAGGGATAGAAAAACAATTTTGTATGGAATCAATGAAACAAAACAAAAATACAAAATAGTTTGTATCCACCTTTTTGTTTTGATCAATAAAAATCAGTACAATTTTAAAAGGAAAGGGAAATCTTTACACTTTGTAATGTGTTTAAAAGAGATAGACGTTCATAAATAATTTTTGATTTTGGTCTAGTTAGCTTTGCGAAACTTTAAAATCAAATCAAAAACTAAACAAAGGACCACTTATTGTTTTTGATGACGAGATACAAAATTATACAAATAAAAGTGAAATGATACATAAACACATACACAACCTTATTCAAGTTTTGTTTTTGTCCTTATTATTTGTTTGATATGATTTGGTATCCCGTTATCGAAAACAATAAGAGGGCCTTTGTTTATTTTTTTATTTGATTTTAAAGTTTCGCAAAGCTAACTAGACCAAAATCAAAAAATTATTTATGAACGTGTATCTCTTTTAAACACATTACAAAGTGTAAAGATTTCCCTTTCCTTTTAAAATTGTACTAATTTTTATTGATCAAAACAAAAAGGTGGATACAAACTATTTTGTATTTTTGTTTTGTTTCATTGATTCCATACAAAATTGTTTTTCTATCTCTTCTAAATCATATTTTAAATATTTGTTCACAAACTTAGGATTAAAGCGCCATAGAAGATATTGTTCTGTTTATATATATTCTGTGATAACATCCTTAATTTGTTAATTAAAAATGAATAACAATCTAATATAAAGCTTTATTCGAAATAGTGTTTCACATAAACTCTAATAGTGTTTCACATAATGGGTGGGACAACCATTTAGAAGTTTCAAAAAATCGTTTTTTTTTTTTGTGCTTTAAAAGTTACTTTAATATGTGTAGAATATGAAAAACTTCATGACTTAGGCCCTTTTCCAATTACCGACTTATTTCAAACTTATTGACTTATTTGACACCATCTTGAATAAGTCGGTAAACTCGTTCCAGTTCATTTTGCTAACTTATTTTGACAGCTGATAATAACAAAAAATTCATCAGTGGATATCAGTTGACGTGTGATCCAATATCAATAATCACACCATTTACGGGAAACCGTTCGTTAACCCCGCAGCAAAAAAAAATTAACCACCTTCACAGTAAAGCAAGAATAGCTGTCGAACAGACATTTGGACAAATGAAGACTAGGTGGAGATGCATTTTCCTTCGTTCACTGGAACTTAATTTAAAAACTTGTAATAAAGTTATCGCCGTTTGCTGCATACTACATAACATTTGTCTAAATGTTGGAGATCTCATGACCATAGACGAGGAATTTCAAAATGAAAATTATAATCCTTCTTCTAATGATGAAATTTATCAACCCCAAATCAGCGCTTCAGCGTTCAGAGACAATTTATGTTCAGAAATATAACAATTTAATTTTATGTAAATAATAAATATTTAATTCAGTTTAAATTCAAATACATTTCATAAATTCAGTCTTATTTTATGTAAATAATAAATATATTTAATAAAGCTTTAAAAATAATAATTAAAAAACAATTTAATCGCTGTCAGAAGACAATTCCACATCCGGGAAGTATTTATGACATACGGCACGCATCATTTTGTTATTTTTTTTAATTGATTTAACAATTTGTTGATCTCTCTCTTTGATATGGTTTAAAATTTGTTGTTGCACGGGTGTTTTAGGTTTTTTCCGAGTTGATTCATTGTTTTGACTAGTACCGGGTAATGTTATACCAATCTCACTCACTTCATTAGCACTCTCAGGTTCGTACACAATGAAATCGTCACTTGTGTTCGATAAGGTTCTACACCTTGTGTATGTCGTGCTTTCCAAAATGTTGGGTACAATGGTATGCTTGGCTGCCATGAGATCATTTAGTTTTGAGAAATAAACCCAATTTCCGGCATTTGTCGTAGTGGGAGCTGTCCCTGTTTTGGGATCTTTTAATTTCTTGAATGTATCAAGAAGATTTTTCCACTTTTTGATACATTCTTGTGTGGTTCTATTTGATAGTGCCGGCGTCGAAGATTGTATTTCTCTAAAAACGGGAAAAATATAATAACTATTATATCAATTTTATGTAGATAGCAATAATAAATTTTTAAAATTGCAAAACTTACGTCCAAATAACAGGGTATTGACAGTTCTTTTTTTTAAAATCAGCATCTTTCAATGTTCTGGCTTCAATTAGGGCAAAGGTTTCATCTTCACCCCCTGTAATACAAATAATTAATTTTGTATACTACGAGTATGTAATAATTTTGTATACTCGTATGCTTAAATAAACTGAATTCATAACAATATATAATTATGTTCGGTATATTATTTAAAAAAAATATAAATTCTAATTGAACACACATTGAATTGAATCACAGAATTTTCATAGTTACATTGATCAGAACTGAATAGTTTGCATGAACCCAAATAAGTTTTTTATGAAAGAAAGAGATAGAAAATAAGTCACCTCATCAGCAGACTTATTTGAATAAGTCGGTGAAAACAAATAAGTCGGTAATTGGAATAGACCCTTAGGCCAAAACTCAAAGCTAAACATATTTTAAATTTCTCGAAAATATCTTTTTTTTTTTATTTTATGTCTGCCATTTCTCCAATTCTTAACTTATTTTTAAAATATTAGGTTTATCAAGTGAACACTGTGAGAATTCAAACACATTTTTAGTTACAGTTAAACGCGGTAACTATTTAACGTGGGGTTATCGAAAGTTACCGATAGGTAAGATCAAGTATTTCGAGGGGACTGAGTTTTTGGTAAAAAATGTACTTACAAATTGTTAAGGTTTAAAAATTTTTATAGAATGATATTATTTAATTCGCCTTGGGATTGACCTTTAAAAGATTCATAAGGGTCATCGTGAAAATGTAATTGGCAACCACTATTTTTTTTTATTTCGTGATCGTTTAATTAAAGTCGGGACCTTTTCAGGTACAATTTAGTACGAGAGATTTCCATTAGTGAAAATTAGCGTACTAACGGATTACAGCTTTTTATCTAAGAATTGATGATCATTTATTGGATAGTAGTTATCTAAGAATTGATGATCATTAATAGTAGTTAGTCTAAAACGTTTCTGTCATTTTTTTTCTGAAATTACAAATGCCCCATTATTTATTTTCTTTTTAACTTTATTAAATTAAATATGTACTATTTTGGTTGACAACTTACTGCTATGTTTCTGGTAAAACCATAATCCCGTCACTGTAAAGTTTCTGTGCTCTTTAGGCGAAAAACTGTCCTACAGTGAACGACACAAATCACAGTCTGATGGTGTAAAATCAGGACTTTACGGTGGAAACATTACAACTTCCCAACGTAGCATTCTCTAGCCTAGGTGCTTGTCTTGCACCACTGTTTGCATGATTCTATCGGCTTTTTCAGTGATTGGTCGGCCAGAGCAAGGTGCATTTTTGACATCGACATTTCGAGAATGAAATCGAGCGAGCCGTCCACGGGCTGTTCTGTTTTATCGGCATCATCACGATAAATAAACCGCATACATTTTTTTAGCAGCCTGCGTTGTCTTTCTTTTTTTCAAATAGAATTTTAAAATTTATCTATAATTTCTTCTATAATTTCACTCATTTTTTACACGGAATAGCTTTTGACGGAATAAACAAATGTCAAATTCGTTTGTATAATGATTTAGGGAATGTCACCTTTAAAACGATATATATTGTAAAAACGGCGGACATTTTTTTCACCATCAATATTTTTAATCAGTACTCATTTTCGACGCAAAATAATTTTAGAGAGAATTATTTAATTTACTTACAACCAAAAGCTTTAATATATTATAGGTATATGTAAACTAGAAACAAGTTTTTCACGATATAAAATCTTATGTTTCAAGCGTAGACAGTTGGACAGGGACGGAATCTACAACTGTATATAATTCACAATATTTCTCAGCAATTATGTTGCTCGTCCGCCAAAACAAAACAGGGCTCTTAATTAAATACCCGGGTAGGGGTTCTAAAAATAAATTCTAAATTCTAAAAATATTGGGTCTGGTCGAATTCGTGTAGCTGCCGAAATGGTCTTAAAGGTTGTTATTTATTTGGCAATTCTTCATATTATTGGAAAGCACTTAAATGGTGTATATGGAGTCGAGAAAGATACAGATAATAACAGCAATCACGATAAGGGACTAAATGGAGAATGCGAGGAGGGAGACCGACTGATAAAAACGCTGCGCCAACAAACAAGAGCTGGTTATAAAATACAAAATAATAAAATTTTTTCATAAATAAATAGAATTAATTTATCAGAAGAACTACTCTAGGAATAAGTGAATATGTAAAAACTTCTAAGTATACAGTAACTATTATTCGTTCAGAAAAATTAGAGAAAACCTACTTAACAGTATTGTTTTTTACGAAAAATGTAACTCTTGTTATCAGTATTTATTTTGTATTAATGGGTAAATGTATAAAAAAATTAAGTTCTGATTAGAGGTAAATTTTCCGTAAAAGATAATGGCCCTTAGTAATATAAAAAAAATCAACTTAGTTTTTAAAGTCAACCCTTAACAAATATATTACACCGAAATTTTCGGTTAGGGTTGACTGTAAAACCTAAGCTGGTAAACTTTTAAATAAAAAGTTTTCTCTAATTTTAAAGTACTTAATATAGTTGCCCTATACCTACAATTAATTATTACAGGTATGGGTTTTTACTAATTTCTATAGTAGTTATTTTGATAATTTAATTCTATTTATTTATGTAAATAATTTGGTACTCATTTTGTGACAATTCAGTAAAAAAACTTAAATCTACTAATCAGCTAATTTTGTTGTCCCGAGTCCTTACCCGTTGGTCTTCATCTGTATCTTTTCGACCAAATCCTAGACGTGACAGGTGCTGTTGTTTGCACCCCCCTCGTAACCATCATTTAAATGCTCTCCATTATTCGACAGAACTGCGAGTGCGCATCACAGCCATGATGTTTTTTTCAAGAGCTAGATGAGAATTAACACTTCAGGCAAGCCACTTAGATACCCAAGATTACCTGAGTAGCGAAAAAGATTAATGCGCCCCACCTCTACTCTCGCAATTTTCAACCAAAATGTAGACCGCTACGCCACGAAATAGGCATTCACGAAATTTTTTCATTTTTCGATTATTAATAATTCTGGCCATTCTAATAAAGTCTCCTGATGGTATCCAACCTAGTAAATCAAGTATACTAGGAAGAAGAACAAGGATTTCCTTTCTTTGTTCACAGTTTTTTAGTTGTCTATTGGAAGATCTTAAGTGTTTGCTAATAAAAAAAACAGTTACTTAACACTTCAAGTGAACCGAAAATCAAGAAAATACACAAATTGTACATACTGGAAAAAACCGAAGTAAAAGCTCTTATTTGGATTTATTAACTCTACCCATTTTATTTCTTAGAGAATTATGGTGATGGTCAGTTATGTAGACTGAACTACAGTATGTTTCGCAAGAAAACAACAAGAACACAAAAATATACTAATTGATATTAGACATTAAAACTAATTTCACAAATACTATAGTATGTAGTCCAGTTGCGCTTTTTTGTATATTAAAAACTGACATCTCCTAGTGGAACTTTCACTCTATTCTACAGTAGGGTATTTTCGAATGTTTTTGAGAATGCGAACAATCTCCTGTGTATTTATTATTATATTTCCTCTAAGCCTTGCCTTCAAAGACCCCAGTTTCGTTTGCCCAAATTAGCTTTTTTTCGATGTGCCACTCTTTCAACAAAAGTTTATACTACGTGTACCTATTTTTAATGTCGAATTCTCAATAACCGCTGTAAAAACAAAATATTCCCCATTCGCCGGGAATTACCAGAATAGGGCCACAGATATTGAAAATGTTGGATTAGATAATTGGTTTGAGATTTTGGACCAAATTTCACTCAAAATCTTATTTCAGTTGAAATCACAAGATAAATTTTTATGATGGTAAAATGCAGTTTATTTGTTACAAATATATCATAATAAATATGGGCGAAAATAACAAAAAATATTTTTTGGATCTCCATTTGGACTTTTTATATTTGGATTCTGTCGATAAGGATTTTGTCCTATTTGGCTTTTCGCTTCTAGATTCTTAAAATAATTTGAATTTTGTACCTTTTGGATATGTTTTTGTATTTATGGGGTCCTTACCTGTCGAATTTATCTAAGTTCCATTCATCATAATTTACCATTTCCAGAGCTTTATCTTAACATAATTTGAGAAGCCCATTTCCATCGTAGATACATAGATCTACACATAGAAGTTCATCCTAAACGGTTATAAAAAGTCAAATTCCCCCTAAGGATATATTCCAGAATATCAGCTAACTATTATATTTTATAACCCCATTTCCATCGGACATACATAAATAAATGTTAGATTAAATCCAAATCGGTAAAGGAAAAACCAGCAAGTTCAATTGGCCAAATTTAAACTTAATCAAGAATTTAGAAATCGGTTTAATTAAAATTTGATCCTTATACCAGAATTGTATCGAAAATTCATTTTAGCATCCCGCCAAACAATTTTTTTTTGTAAAATCAAATTTTTATCTTTACAAGGAAATGTGAAGTTGTACGTGTGCCATGGCCTGCTTGGTGGTTGGTTTTGTTTTAACGTAAAATTTAGTAACGCCTTTAAATTCCCCTTTTAATTTTTGCTTATAGAAAATACGAAAGATAAAAAGAGGCATTCGGAAATATTAGAAATTTATATGATGGTTTCGTTGAGCTCGAAATTTAAATCGAGGAAAAATCGATTTTATTTTTAGTGGACATTTGTCTTTCATACAAATTACTCCTCTATTAATATTATGCTCAGTGATTACATCTTAAATGGCGACTACTCCAGTAATGCAAAATACGATTACAATGGAACCATTTGATGCCAAAGTGAAAAAGTGGAGCCGATGGGTTGATCGTTTCGAAAATGCTATTGGACTTGTAGAAAATGGCGAGGGAAATAAGGTTAGTTATCTCCTGATGTACATGGGCGGTGATGCGTACAACGTGTTGTGCGATAAAATTGCTCCTGCAAAAGCCAAAGATCAACAGTACAAGGAAATTGTGGCTAAATTGAAGGCTTATTACGAACCAACACCGAATGAAATATTGGAAAACTATCGATTCCATTTACGTAAGCAAAAAGACCATGAAAATTGTGATGAATTTCTTGTGGCGTTGCATCGTATGTCAACCGAGTGTAAATTTGGTGCACATTTAGACACTGCTTTGCGGAATCAATTCGTGTTCGGTATGAAAAATGAACGTATTTTAAATCGGTTATTGGAAAAGCAAGATTTAACGTTGGAAAAGGCATTAAGCACTGTGAAATCGATGGAAGCATCGGAACGAGGTGGCGCTGAAATTTACAAATACAAAGACACGAATACAGTTTATCATGTCAGCCAACAAATGCACATTCATAAATGCAAATTGCAATTACTGCAAACAAAAAGGTCATTTAGAAAGAGTTTGCATGAAAAAAAACCAATGCGAAGCACATCAATTGGAAGAAGTTCAAAATTATATGCAGATCAGTGAAATTTTGCTCATTGAAAATAAAAATGATCTTCGGAATAAATGTTTTTACGATTTGAAAATCAATGATATTCCTTTTACATTTGAAATAGATACCGGTAGTCCAGTGTCCAGTTACGATTATTAATTTGGACGATGCACGTCGATATTTTAGTTCATTAATTGTACAACCCAACGATACAGAATTGGAAAGTGGACATATTGGGATTCACTTACGTCACGGTTGAAACCGACGAATTACACACAGATTTGAAACTGTACATTGCTCGATCACGACGAAATCCATTGTTGGGACGTGAATGGCTAAGACAAATTAAATTGGATTGGGCCAAGATTTTTAAGCAGTTTCAACAGGAACAGAAGGGGGAAGTAAGTACATTGCAATCAAATATACATGCTGAAGTAAAATGCGAAAAAAATTGGAAATTACAATCGCTGCTACAAAAATACGAAAAATTATTTTCAAATACAATGGGTTGCATCACTGGTTTTAAAGCACGTTTACACGTGAAAAGTTATTTTCAATTCCATTAATGCAATCAGTGGAAAAGGAATTGGATAAATTAGTTGAGGACGATATTATGGAAAAAGTGAACACTAGCGATTGGGGTACACCAGTTGTGTCTGTGCGCAAAGCGAATAATCGAGTCCGTATATGCGGCGACTACAAAGTGACAATCAATCCATGGTTAGAAATCGATGAATACCCATTGCCATCTATTGATGAATTGTTTGCGTCTATGGCCGGTGGCGAGAAGTTTTCAAAAATCGATTTGTCAAAGGCATATTTACAATTGGAAATACATCCAGATGACAGAAAATTGCTTACCTTAAACACACATAAATTATTGTATCGTCCTAAACGTTTAATGTTTGGGGTGGCTTCTGCTCCAGCGAAATGGCAAAAATACATGGAACAATTATTAAGAGACATTGATGGCGTAGTTGTATTTTTGGATGATATTAAAATCACTGCTCCTGATGATATTACACATTTGCTACGTTTACAAGAGGTTTTCAAAAGATAAAATGAAAGGAATATGCGGGTGAATTTGACCGAATTGAATATTGTGGATATTTAATTGATCGCCACGGTATTCATAAAATGTCAAGTAAAATGGATGCCATACAACAGATGAAACATCCTACATCAAAGGAAGAAGTGCGATCATTTGTCGGCTTAATAAATTACTACGGTCGATTTGTGCAGAATTTAAGTACAATGCTACATCCATTGTACAATTTAATAAAAGATGGTGTTGAGTTTAAGTGGAATACAACCTGCGAAAAAGCGTTCATCGATGCGAAAAATGTCATGCAATCGGATACAGTTTTGGTTCATTACAATCCAAAATTACCACTAGTGTTAGCGGTTGATGCAAGTCCGTACGGTGTAGGGGCTGTGTTGAGTCATACATTTCCAGATGGCACAGAGAGGCCAATTCAATATGCATCACAAACGTTATCCGATGTTCAAAAACGATACAGTCAAATCGATCGTGAGGCATACGCAATTATTTTTGGTGTCAAGAAATTTTATCAGTACATTTTTGGCAGAAAATTTACATTGTGTACGGACAACAAACCGATTGCTCAAATCATTTCACCGAACGCAAGTTTACCTGTTCTATCTACTACAAGAATGCAACACTACCCTATATTCTTAAGTTCATTTGATTACGTGGTACGGCATAAAAAATCAAATGAAAATGCAAATGCTGACACGATGTCTCGATTACCAGTTCCGAATACAACCAATACAATCGAAGAAACAGATGTAATCGAAATTAATGCAATCGAAAATTTGCCAGTGACTACAATCGAACTTGGTGAAGCTACAAAAAAGGATCCGACCGTGAAAAATTTAATACATGCATTGAAAATTGGTCGCGATTGCAATGGAACTGATCGTTTTGGTATCAATCAAACTGAATTTACATTACAACAGGATTGTCTAATGCGTGGTATACGTGTGTACGTACCAACGGAATTTCGAAAGCAAGTGTTGGATGAATTACACACTGCACATTTTGGTATGACTAAAATGAAGGCATTGGCAAGAGGCTATTGCTGGTGGAATAATGGACAAAGAAATTGAAGAAATGGTGATAAATTGTAATTTGTGTCAATCACATCGTGCTCAACCGAGTAAATTACATCCAGTCCATTGTTGGGAAATGCCAACAAAACCATTTCAACGTGTGCATGGGGATTTTGCGGGACCTATACACGGACAATATTTATTCGTGTTGGTCGATGCGTATACAAAATGGCCAGAAGTTCATATTTTGCCGAATATTACTGCGGATACAACCATTCAAACATGTCGGGAAATTTTCTCAACATTTGGTATTCCATCAGTTTTTGTTAGTGATTGGGGTATGCAATTTGTATCGCATGAATTCAAAAAATTTTTACAATCAAATGGTATCCAACATAAACAAGGTGCACCATATCATCCGAGTACGAATGGACAAGCAGAAATTTACGTGAAAATGATTAAAGACAAACTAAAAACTATTAAAGCTAAACGAAGTGATTTACGAATGGAAGTTGCAAATATTTTGTTGTCCTACAGACGAATTATACATCCTGCTACTGGGCGATCACCATCAATGCTTATGTTTGGTCGACAAATACGTTCCCGTTTAGATCTAATGGTGCCAGTCGAAAAACAAATAAACAAATCGCATGAATGCAATCAACCAAAACCGAAATTGAATATTGCCGATCGTGTTATTGGGATGTATATTGGGATGAGTTCATTCTATTTTCTGAGATGTTAATGTATATTTATATAGCGATCCGAACCGTTTTATCAATCCCGGGATTGATAAGCGAGGCATTACAAACAAATCAAAATAAAACAAGTCAAATAATTTAAATAATTCATAGTTGGAGGAATTTCAAGTAAATCCTTACAAATGCTCTGCAAATGTGGCGATTTTCATCTGATTACCACCTGCGGTTATAAGAATTAAATTATTTGAAATACTAGCATTACACGGCCGGTTTTCTGCGCTATAATTCGTCAGCCAGATTATCTTGTGTACCTTTTGAAATATCTTCTTCGGAATCAAATATTTCAAGATCCTTGAAAGTAATAAAAGACGCTGAAGCAATTGTTGGAAGTTCCGAAACCATTTCACTTTCTAGCTCATCAACTCTTCTACGTAGTATTAAACAATCGACAATAAACTATTTTTTTGCAGGAACCTGTTGGTGCCAGAAATATATTTGAGTCAGGTTCAGCTACTGATTGTTTGCCATTCAGAAGATACTGCAGGACTCCAAATGTTATAGTTATTCTTTATTCAAATCGAATTTTTAATGCATTTGTTATCTCGTCATTTACGTAAGTCACGATAAGGATCACAAATCAATTTGAAGAAAATTATCTTAGTTTTTTCAGTTAATAGCAAGGTGTGGGTAATAATTTACCGCTTAAGTTTATGCTAAAAATTGAATTTATGTAAATTAAAAACAAGATATGACCCAGAACAGAACTCTGGAGAGCACCATGTTTAATATTAAATGGTATACTTTGCGATTTATCTATCCTTACCATAGATGCTCGATTACTGAGATAAGACTCAAACCATTTTTGTGATACACCTCTAAAACGCGAGTTAACGCAGAAGCAGATTATAATCCATCACATCAAAGGCTCTCAATATCGATGAAGACTGCTCCAACATACTTTTTCTCATTAAGGTTAATATGAATTCCATTTAAAAAATTAATTAACTCAGATTCAGTACGTTTGCCAGATCTAAAGCCATGTTGATGTGGACTAGGAAATTCAAATTTCTCAAGAAATTTTTCAAGACAGTATTTCATTGTCCATTCATCAAAAGTAAGACTTACTAATCGCACTGAATTTAGTTCGAATTTTAATTTGTCCTTTATTTTCCCATAGTATCGAGAACCAAACTACGCACAGTGTTTGGTGATTTGGGAATGTTTTGAAATCCCCTTGCTTCCCGTAAATTGTACGAAGTGCAGAACACTTTAAAGGGAACTCCATTAACAGCGGTCATTCGTGCATGAACAGCATGTCATGTGTTGCCAAACTCAGGTTCCACAGTTTTCAGCTGTTTTTTAAGGCCTCTTTGTTCTGATTGCGAAGTTCTTTTTTCGCACTTAGTTTGGTGTATATTGTTTAAGTTCGTATGTAGTCCTTTGGTGGACCGTCCTCCGACCCACCGTTTTCAAATTTTTTGAGTCTAATTTATAGTTTGCTGAATTAGGAGTCCCTTGCTCACGCAAAAAATAACTCTAAATTGCCGATTTGCTTCCGGTTCTCCATTCAGTAATTTTGATTGTTAATACCATTGCTAATTGGCTTTCCTTTATTCAAGAAATCTCTTATAAAATATAAAACGCAAATAAATAAACTAAATTGGTTTACTTACGCAAACTACACTCAACAAAGACTTCTTGCACGTTGTTGTTAAAGATATGCAAAAAACCTTTATATAAAAGTTTTATAACGGCATGTGAAGTTCGTGAAGTTAGCCCGAAATTAAGCCCGAAAATTTTTTAGGATTATTTCTCGGCTAAATTTTAATCAACAAAAAATTAATTATTCTGGCTACAATGCAAGTGAAACATTGATCCTTCGAAGCTACAAAGCAACCAGTCCTTTGGAAGTATAGAACGTGTATGTCCCAAAAAGCACACTCCAAAGGAAGAATAAAAAAATCTCATACACATATTTACATCAAAACTTTTACGTGAACAAACGGCTACAGAACAGTTAATCAGCTAAATCAAAACCAACATGAAGTTGGTTTTGATTTAGCTGATTAACTGTCCTGTAGTGTGAGGAACGATTAATAAACCTTCAACTGCTCCTCGACAAATTTTGCACTATCGATGCAGAATTAATTCATAGAATTGATGAGCAACATCCATAAAGGGCAAAAAATTATTTTGGCCATGTGAAGGAAATATATGAAGAAACCAAAAAATTTATCTTCTTGATACAAAAGATAAGGCAAAGCGCTAATCATAAGACCAGCGGAAGGAAAATTGTATGCAGAGGATTTAGGTGTTCGGGGTATGGCCATATGGCCAAGAACTGTAAAGACCCAGATCGAAGTAATCTGTGCTACAAATTTTTCGGGGTCGGGCACAAGGCAAGAGGGTGTACCGCCGAAATAAATTGTATGCTATGCACGAACCCCTTGGATCAGGCGGAGCTAAAACCCATCCCTGGATCTGTCAAGTTCCAAGTGTACCGTGAGGCGCTGCAGGTGGCTAAGAACCGGCTATGATCAGAGTCTTACAAGGAAATATGAATAGGAGCTGGACTGCTGATCACCTCTTGCAACAGTTGGTAGGAGAAAAAGGGGCCGAGCTGCTCATTTTAAGCTAGCAGTATCGGAATAAGGAGGCGACTGGGTGGTACTCAGATCTACTGGCCACAGCGGCCATATGGATACCTAAGGGGTGTGCATTTTCAACAACATGGTGCAGGAAGGGGCTTTGTATGGGTGGAAACAGCAAGCATAACCTATTTTAGCTGTTACTTTACCCCTAATGAAAGGATCGCGGAGTTTGTAGCAAAGTTGGAAGCATTGGAAGATGAGATCTCCAGGATGACTGGACATCTGGTGATAGCTGGTGATTTCAATGCAAGAGCACTTGAGTGAGGAATGCCAAACGCAGACACGAGAGGAAGATTAATCATGGAGATGGCTGCCAGAACAGGACTCCTATTACTGAACAGCGGCTCTGCCACAACTTTTCGGAGGCCGGGCTGCACGGGGACGATACCCAATATCACCCTCGCATCGGAGGATCTAGTGCCACACATTCTCAACTGGAGGGTCATGGAGGATTACTGCGGCAGTGACCACCAGTACATTGCTTTTGAAGTTGGCAGGAGACAACGAAACGACTAGCGGGTTAGAAAAGGAGATGGTGACCCTGAGCTACCCTCATCCTTTCGACCACTTTGCGTGCTGGATACGGATGGCAAAGTTTTGGAGAAGCTAATCCGAGCGAGACTCATATCGGCGATCCAAGCAGCAGGAGATCTCTCGCATAGGCAATATGGCTTCAGAGCTGGGCGTTCCACGATCTGCGCAATCAGAGAGGCTACGGAAGCAGTAAAGAGAGCGGAGGATTACAACCACTTTTCGCGGCGCATTGTTTTGCTGGTGACTCTGGACGTGAAAAACGCCTTTAATACAGTGAGATGGAGGGATATAATCAACGCCATGGAGCGCCAATTCCATATTCCAACTTATCTAGCGCGCATCTTGGGTGACTATATGAGGAATCGCATCCTCATATATGACACGGAGGAAGGGCAGCGAAGCATGGCGGTCACAGCGGAAGCAGCCCAGGGATCAATTCTGGGACCCGACCTCTGGAATGTATCTTACGATAGCCTGCTAAGAATAGAGACACCCGACGAGACTCGCTTGGTGGGGTACGCGGATGACGTGGCGGTGCTTATTGCTGCGCGCGATACAAAGCAGGCGCAACTGAAGTTGAACCAGGTAATGCGAATCATAAATGGATGGATGGAAGAGCACGGTCTAGCCCTAGCACTCAATAAAACCGAGATAGCTATTTTGACGAAGAGGAGAATCCAGCCATCTCTCCCGATGTGGGTTGGTAGCAACGTCATAAATGCTAAGCCAGTAGTCAAATACTTGGGTATATACATTGATTGTAAAATGAGCTTTTACGAGCAGATCAGGCGGATAGCAGACAAGGCTGCGAGGGGGGTTACAGCTCTAAGTCGTCTAATGGCTAAGTTGGTGGCCCGAAAGCTAGCCAACGCCGGCTTTTAATGTCAGCCGTTCAATCTGTCCTTCTCTACGGGGCGGAAGTATGGGCAGACTCCCTGGAAAAGGAAATATACCGGAAGAGGCTATCACAAGTGCAAAAACGGAGCGCGTTACGGGTGGCATCGGCCTATCGCACAGCTTCCGGGGCAGCTATCCTCGTAATAGCTGGGTGCATCCCTATACATCTTCTGGCAAAGGAACGTTAATATATATACGAGCGAAAGTCGGAGGTTGGACGAAAAACAGCGAGTCTGGAAGGGAGGGGTCGCACCTTGGAGCTGTGGAAGAGTGCATGGGAGCAAGGAACAACAGGCAGGTGGGCAGCGCGGCTTATTTAACACATAAGCCCCTGGGCGGAAAGAACGCACGGGGAGGTCGGGTACTACCTGACCTAATTCCTCAGCGGCCACGGGTACTTCCGGGCATATCTTTTTAAAATGAGGAAAGTAACGTCGGCAGAATGCTTATACTGCCCAGGTATGGAGGATGACGTAGAGCACACTTTCTTCCGGTGCCTAGCATGGCAGGACAGAAGAGCAGACCTGGAGCTAGAGGTGGGTATTTGGTCGCCTGAAACGGCAGTGAACATTATGCTACGAGGAGCTGTTTGGTGGGATCTCGTCTCACGATACATAGATGGAGTCCTTAGGAGTAAAAAGAGGGATTTGGATAGTTTCCCATAAGGCAGGAGGTAGCTCGGAGAGAGTAACGGAAAAACAGACTAGCCCAAAGTAATGTGGTAAACGGTCCCAGGCTAGTCTGAAGGAGGAGGGGGAAGGTGGTTTTAGTCGGTAGTTCTGAGAGTCCGACACACTGTGCGTAAATGCATTTCCACCTTCCTCATAAAAATAAAAAAAAAACTGTTACAATTTTGGTACAAAATTGGATTTTGGTTGCTTATAATTTCTTATTTATGTTAAATTCAATGGTTTTAAGATCTAAGTGAATAATCAAGCGATTTTTTGACAATTTTAATTTTTTTCGGGATGAAACTACAAAATGCGTTTATATTAGGCAAATTTCGCTAAAACTTATATTACATTTAGCCGAGACATAATCCTAAAAAAAAAAATCGGGCTGAATTTCGGGCTAACTTGAGAACTGATTTTTCCTAAACGAATAAGTCAATCACTACATTCATTCATAAGCTAAAAAACTTCATAAGCTTTCTAACTAATAAGGGGAGGTTGACACAAACCATTAAATTCATTATTAACTGAAAAATTGATTTATAGAACTGAACAAAATTATAATTGCTGAGAATCAGTTCGCTAATAGTTATTTCGAAACTCTCAACCAAATGCGAATGCATAATATTTTTACTTCGTTAACATAAAGTTTAACAGAGGTTAGAAAAAAACCCAACGGTAGATTTTTATTTTTTGTAGAACTCAAATATGACGTAATCATATAAAGTTTAGTAGTGACATCAAACCAAAAATATAAAGAATATTATCTCTATTCTAGCATAGACTAAAAATATTTTAAAAGCGTTAGCAGCTATAGCAAATTAATTATGTACTCTGTTTTTAAAAGTCGGTAGTCAGGGGAAATTAAAAAGTTCCTAAAACGCTTCAGTAGTTTTCGCTTTCAAAATATTAATACAAATTAATCGTTATGTCATTCACCCTAATATAATATGACAAAGAAGAAGTTAAAGTTACACTAACTGCAATACATAAAATGTGCTAAATTGCGATCAAAAGCAATGTGAATATTTAAAATTAAATATTTTCAAGTTTAAATCTGAAACATTATCTATTGTTTTATGGTTTAACTAACTGCAAAGTGAATCAAGTAATCCGCCGGTTACGTCCATCAAAAGAAAACAATTATTTAACTATTGAACCAAAGTTATCTGATGACTTGCCGCAACAAGGATTTTTTATGTTAGTTGTCCAAATGACAGAAAATATTTTTATTGACCTACTGTGGATGAAAATAAATGTTTCAAATAAGTACTTGCAATGATTACAATAAAATAAAAACTAAAAACGTGTGTAGGATTTTATGCCAAACGGAAAAAATTCCGCACACGCTTATTTCAATTCAATCACAAACATTCCCATAACAAAATATTTCAAAGTTCATTTATCTTCAAAAAAAAATGTTAAAACAAAAAAAAAATGTAAAATTGTTGTTGTTTCCTAACAATCGATTTATCCATTTATTATAAGAATAGTCTTAAGATTAAATCAATTATGAATAAAAATCGAAATGTCAATCTTTATAAATTTATATTTTTAAAAATTACTTAATTTTAACAAAAGCAAAAAAAAAAAAAGCAAACCGCTAAATTTTTTTTTTTACCGGTGTAAGTATGTAAATCAAACAAATAGCTAATCGTGTGTAGATATTTTTTTTTTTTTTTTTTTGTTTAATTTATGGTTTGTCTATAGATACATAATAATAATCTAATTTGGCGCAATCATTTTACAACAACAGCGAAACCAACATAAACTTGTTTTCTATTTAACCAACAATAATAAAAACAGCAACAACAATTAATAATATTAATAAATAAAATAAAAATGTATTCATCTATCCGGTTAGTTTGAAAGAAAAAAAAAATTTTTTTTTTCTGTATTCACTTCGCTAAAATAAAACTATGACCTGAAATCAACCCATAATCAAAAAAAGCTTCATGTTTCAAGCGATAAACTTACAGCGCATTTATAAATTAGTTGGTATAGCATGAGTCGTGTTACAAAAACTTTATAAATTTTTTTTGTTTTCATATTACTTAAGACCTGTTTCTTTGCTTATATGTCTGACATAGACTGTTTCCAAGGCTTAGGCTTTAATTCTAAGTTTAAATTCTTGTATACTAAAAAAATTTTGTTTTCATATAAAATTCTACAAGAAAAAAAAATAAATAAAAAATCGTATACTTTGTTAATTTTTTATACTTTGACTTGACGTTCGCATTCTAAAATCGGTTTGGGTTTTTTGTTTTTTTTTTTAATAGTTGCTTGTTGTTGATTGGTCGGTTAGGTTAGTTTTTTTTCTTAAAACAAATCCTTGAAATCAAATTGCATGATTTTTTTAATGTTTCTACTTGGTATTTTATTTTTTTGTTTAATTAGGTTTTTCTCGATGTAAAACTACATTTATTACTGAACACTAATCTAATACATGTAACATGGGTATGCCATGTATCCGGAGAATAGAAAAAACAAAAATTTTAAAATATTGATCTGGCTGATCTATGCCTTGTAACGCACGCTTGCCTGGGCAATGTCTTTATACAAACATCGATTGTAAATATAACGATTCGCCTGATAAGCATCACGAAAGTTTATTCAAACATTATGGAAACAACTAACGCTTGATTTGGCAAATATTCGTTTAAAACTATATAAAAGTACGTTTCAAAAGTCACGTAGACGGTGGTAAATTTATCACCTTGATCTTAAATCATTGTGCTAATTTAGCGCTGCGACACTATTTCATATTTAGTAGTTTGCTTGCTGATCGAACATCTAAGTAGGCTAAAAATTTTTGCAGCAAAAATAAAAATCCTTCGTTAAATTTTGTATATTAGAAAAATTTTTGTTTTAGAGTTTTTGAGATAGCATTAACCAGCGTTTTGTCAGCAGAAATGGTTTTTTGTATTTTTTTTTATTGTTTTTCTTTACTTCAACTTGTTTACTTTATTAGTTTATAACGGTAGCAGTAGCAAAAAAGAAAAAAAAAGTTTTGTTTTCAAATACCGCAGTTTTATACGATGAGTCATTTACCGTCTGGGAAGGTGTAGGCCAATAGCCGGGGTTTCCTCATGTCAATATTTATATGTCTGTATTATTGTTTGTTTTGATTAGTACATTTCGTCACCGTTTCGTTGTGCAGGATTTTTTGCGATGTGCAGATGATAATGAGGTCGGGTTTTAAGAGCCATGTCTCGATTGTGTGAGTGATATCATTTTTCTGGTAAACAAAAATTTTCTGAATTTTTTTATTTAACAAATTTTTAATATCAAAAAGATACCAAAATAACACAAAGCAATTCAAAACACCAAAAACATCAACAACTAAATTTGTTTTGATAATTAATTAAGAAGAGTTATTCCTAGTTTGGTATGACGTGAGAAACGTTTTCTCTTCACTAAACTACATAATATATGCGCTTAAATGAATATCTAAGCCATTAATGAAATTTTGCTTTTTAACCTTTTGCAATGTCAGGAAAAGTACGTGGAACTCTAATGGAAGATTTTATTATGCGTAATGGACTTTACTAATTGTGTTTGTAGAATGAACGAGAAGATGGTGGAATTTTGTTGATGAAATTGTTTTTGCTGTTGTTGTTGAAATAATTGCAGAAGTAGAATGATGGAAAATTTGGGGCAAAGAAATGATGAAATTGATGATGAATTCAATGCTTTTGTTAAACAAACTGTTTTATTGTTTTTATAACTTATTCCTTGGTTGACTTCAGTAAACATGAATCAAAAGTTGTTTGTAAGATATAAAAATTTCCTTAGCCTATATTTTGGTATAGGTTAGAAATTTTAATTTTTGACAGGAGTTGTCTTAGCTTCTAGAGTATGGTTACACCTTTCTAAATTTGATATTCATGCCACTGAAAATGATATATCTATTCTAATTGAGGTGTGGCAGTGGCGTAGCTAGGTACCCGCAGCACCCTCAGCCGCGGGTGGTGGGCCCAAGGTTATTGGAGCCCACGAGATTTACCAAGCGTTCGAATATTAGTTAAAAGTTAAGGTTAGATATATGGTAGCTCAGATTAAGCTTAAAGTAGACCACCCTTTCAAAACTGTACAAAGGGACATTTCTTGGAATTTTTTTTAAAAAAAGAAGGTTGTTTAGTTTGTAGAGAAAGAAGAAATCGTTCCTGTTGCTATTAAATATTTTCTTAAGACAGGCCCAAAAATTTCTTCTCAGTTGCTGAAGTGAAGTGAATGTCAGAGTAACTACACGTAATCTGACTCTAGGTTTCGACAGATATTTAGATTTAGAAGAAGATTTGCTCAACTTGTTTGAAATTAAAACTTTCGACATCAAATGATAAAGATTTTAGTGTATGTATGCTAATGTTTACAGTAATACCAATTAACCTCTTTCGCACTTCAAATTCAACCTTTCACAAATCAATTTTTGAATAGAAAAGTTTGAATTTGATTTGTAAAAAATTGAATGTGATTGACGACAGATTAGTGAAAAATGGTTGAAACGTTCTTTCTAGAAAAATACCTAACCGCAACGGAAAACAATTTCTTGTTTCCCTCGCTAGGAGCGCCTTTGTCTTTAGAAAGGATAACTGAACCAAACTAGTAAGTCTCTATATCTTTTTTATTACCGGTAAACGGTAAATATAAACTAAAATTACATTTATTTTGAAAATCTATTTTATATATAAGGAAATTGCAAATTCCAAATTAAATTTGCAATTAGTGGTGGTGTTTTTTTTTTGGTTGTTTTTGGGCGCGTTCTCAACCTTTGGACATCTGTAATCTGTTTCTTCAAATTTGCGCAGCTTCGATCAATTTATTATTTTCAAGTTTACCGAGAAAGAAGTTCAGGATTGCTTGCTTCAGCTCGAGCTTGGAAAGGGAGCGGGTTATATGGCTTTCCGCCGATTTTTTTAGGTTTGGAGTGTGGTGCTGAGAGTTTGACCCTTCCGATTAGCTTCATATTTAATGAAAGCGTTCGTCGAGGTTTTTTCTCCGATCCTTGGAAAATTTCTTGTATTCATCCAATCTTCAAGGCGGATAGAAGAAGTGATTTGAGTAATTATCGTAGTATCGTCATTCTTTCCATCTCCTCCTTGCAGATGACATACAAATTTTCGCCCGGGTTGCTAGTTTGTCTGAATGCGTAAAGTTGCAGGAGGACTTGAACAGATTTTGCAGTTGGTCAATTAACAATAGACGTTGACCGAGTCGAATTCAATTCCGATCTTGGTGTGATTTTTGCATCCGACGTTACATTATACCAAACATGTTGACACCATTATTTCAAAGTCGCATATTATGTTAGGCTTTATTAAACGAAACTGCAGGGATTTTAGGGAATCTATAACTTTGACATCACTGTAAGTCTCGTTTCGAGATATGATACAATTTGATATTTGGTTTTTTTGTTTTATTTCAAATTAAATTTATTTATTGTTCACACCTTTAATGGTTCTTGTTTCAAGTTACAAGTTCTAACTAACTTACAATAAACGATAAAAAACGAACTAAAAATTTCGTTAAATAAATAACGCAATATTTTCAGAGTAGACTTAATGATTTTGTAGAAATAATTTCTCGCAACCATAATTATTGTAGTTCCAAAGGCAAAATGGCTTTTTTTACCACTGATCTCTTTATAATTCCGTGTTGTGTACCAATTGATACCACTCACACAGTATTATCTTTTCCTGGATAAAGATGAACTATGGTATACGCCCTAATTTCCATTTTTGTGGCGCCAAAATCTTCTCTAACCAATAGTAACAGGCCTTCTTTGATAATGGCTTTGTTTTTTATACCATTTAATATGAGTTTGCAATGTGGTTAAGTATTCACCCGGCCATCGACTCCAAAAATGTTGTTTTAAGCTCTGCATAGCGGTTTAGTTTAGCCTATATGTAGGTTTTCAATGTGCAAATATCTTATAGGGGTTGTTGTAAACTCATGTTTTGGCAAGACTAATTGATGTTTTGGTCCACTGGTAGTTTAGCATATTTTAAACGGCCACCAACTCGTAATAAATTTCACTATCCAAGAATATTGTTTAAGTTTACTATTGCTGGGAATCACATTGAGTGAGTTGAGCATATTCAAAGTAGTATATAAAAGAGTTATGCTCTTCAATATACTACTTTGAATATGCCTCATTGTAAGGTAATAGGTAACTTTGGATTAAAAATTTGTAGCAGCGTATTTTCAGCTATTTTGTCTATAATTTTGTTGAGTGCTTCAGTTTGTTTATCCGTCCATAAGAACAAATTATCTTTTTTTAATAAGATACGTAATGATTGATTTAATTGTGAATAATTTGGAATAAAATTACGAAGATAATTGATTGTACCTAGAATTTTGTCTAATTCGTTGCGATTTTTAGGTTCCTTGATATTTTGAACCGCCCGGATTCGTTCAGGATCTGCTTGCATACCATTTGCTGAAAATATATGTCCCAGATATTTTACTCTTTCAAAACAATACTGAATTTTATTTGGATTAAATTTCACGTGCTTTGTTCAGTACATTTGTTAAGTTGTTATTATGTTCTTCTTTAGTACTGTCACATACTAGGATATCATCAATGTATATAAAACATCCCGGCAAATTACTGAAATGTTTTGAATTTTTTTTTTTTTTGAAAAGCCTCTTGTGCTATTTTCAAGCCAAATGGAAGAACATTAAATTGGTAACAACCAAATGGTGTGGAGAACGTAGTATATTTTTTTGATTTGTCGTCAATTTTATTTGCCAAAATCCTTCACGTAAATCTAAGACTGTAAAATAATTCATGCCTTGTAGGTGCCATAACAGATCATCCAAAGATGGTATTAAATAATGTTCGAATTCTAAATAGTTCTTTAATTCTTGTGGATCTAGACAAATTCGAATGGATTTGTCCGGTTTCTCAATTAGTACCACATTATTTGTCCATTCAGATGGTTCGTTAACTTTTGTTATTATATTGGCATTCTCCATTTGCTGGAGCTTTTTTAACACTTTATCACGAATTCCTAATGGTAGGCAACGAGGAGCTTTGCAGATCGGTGTTGTATCATCTTTTATTTTCAATGAGGATTTGTCAGGAAAACAACCCATACCTTCAAACACATCTTTATTTACTTGAATGAAAGATTTTACTTCTTGCAGTTGCGGCGAATTAATCAAGCTTATTTCAACGCATGACTGAAGACCAAGAATTGGTTTTGCCTCCAAATTAGACAGAATCTCAAACTTATTGTCCTTATTTGCAAGGTCATCCATTTTGGTTATTGTCCTCATTTGCAAGGTCATCCATTTTGGCTTGAATTTGCATCACCGAACGACATGCATCAGCATAGTGGTTAAATTTGTTGCATTTCTTACATCGCTTTCCAAACGCTGGGCTTTGTCCATATAAGTGCTTGTCAGAACGATTGTTGCAGTTGAACGTTGTTCTATTTGCACTAGCAGTACCAGTTTGACTGTTTTTAGAATGATAGTATGAATTTGGTGTATTCGAATATCTTTGGAATTGATTTGGTTGCATTTTACTACCATTATTTGCAAATTTTGAATGATATGAATTTTCTTGATACGCATTGAATTTGGACAGACCCGGTTTTGAGGTTATTTTATCAATCCCACGTGGTGTTGCTAATTTAGCACCTTGATGGATTTCCTTTGCTTGGACATTAGTTAATTCGGCTATATGGCTTATCTCTTTTGCTTTATCAAGGGTTACATCTATTCGCCATAACTTGGCTTGTAAGTCATTATTTGCTACACCAAGTAGTATACGGTCCCGCAACATGGCATCCTCTGTGAATCCACAGATAACTTCATATATACTAACTGTTCACATTCTCTCTAAATGGCAATTCGACAATATAACGCCCCTTTTCATCACGAGTAGTCATTTTCAAAAATCTCTTCACAATGTTGTTCTTCTTTATTAACTAATGCGGTTTCATAATATGAGTCAACTTCCCAAAATTTTTTAATGAACAAAAAAATCGTGGTCGTCTAAATCAACTGTTGTTTGTATTTTCCAAGGCGATACGTAAAGATGTATAGTTGATAAATTTCCCGTAATTAGTAATCCGAGATTGTACTATCACTTCAAATTTAAATTTAATGGTCGTACTAACTTCGTATTAACTGGTTTACGATGAATTTTTAATATGGATACAATTTTGTCTGTTAAAAAATTAGACTGCGATGCAGAATCCAAGAGTGCTCGACCCAAGTGGCTGTTGCCGTATGAATCCAAAAAAAAACGATGGTGGTTGACAATAAACATTTGTGGAATCGCCTGTTCGTTATTCGATGCATCACCAAGAGAGCTCTCAATATCTCTTTTTCAAGTGCAATAAGGAATGATGTTTCTGCTTAGAATAATGACAGACAAATACAGAATGGCATTCCTTTGTCATATGTTAGAGGTCAATTTGTGAGTTGAGTTGAAGTTGAGTTGGAGTTGAGTTGGGGTTGGATTAGGGTTTAGAAAGCGGTTGAGAAATCTATATATAAAAGTAAGTGTTTGTATGCATGTACACATGTATGTATGTATTGTATATATGAACGATATTTAAACAAATTCACGCGCGATTTGGATGGTAATGGTACTGGTACAATGGTATAATGGTTTAATGGTATAATGGTACAATGGTATAATTGTAATCATATAATGGTAAGGGTATAAGTCTAATGTAAAGGTATAATGGTAATGGTATAATGGTAATGGTCTAATGGTATAATGGTGTATCGTGAAATGGTATAATGGTGTAATGGTATAATGGTGTAATTGTGTACCGATGTAATGGTATAATGGTATATTGGTACGATGGTATAGTAGCATGAAGGTGTGATAAAATGATGGAATGATGGTATGATGGAATAATCGTATGATGGAAAAATGGTATGATGATGGTGCAATGGTTCTTCGTTAATATTTTAAGTTAATGGTGAGGTATGTTACTGACCATCCTAATGAACGTACGTCTGGATCCGGGTAGATTCATGGCTAGGGGAGTTCTCATCATTAGGACTTAGAATTGGCCTCACAAACCTTACGTACATTTTTTTTTATACAAGAATTATCACATGGGGCACTTCCTCAATCACATCACCAATAAAAGAAATTATTTTTATACCATTTTTAAAACAGAAATTTAATTCATAATTTCAATAACAAAAATAAAAATTTATAAACTTTCTAATTTTGGAAAATTAGTAAAAAATATTTTTAAAGCGAAAAAGAAAGAGATTTGTATATACCTAGGCAAAATTGTTAAAAAAAACTCATCAGAACTTTTCCGAAGAGTACTCTTGGGCATCCGTTCGGATGGCTGTAAAAAAAATTTTATAACTTGCACGCACTATGGGTATCTTCAGAGCACCCTGTATTTTATAGAGCCATAATCAAAAAATCTGAGCTTTTATAAGGGAATTAGAAACGAGAAAAAAACGAAACTTTTCATAGTAAAACTCACAAAACATATGGGAAATCACTTTTTTTCCTAAGACAAATTTTTAAATGAAAATGTTACAAATTCTTAATTATGATTTTTGAAATACTTTCATAAATGTTTGAGTTTCAACATATATGAATGTCGTTGAAGTAAATCGTTTTCATTTTCTTGTAATATTTGATTTATTTAAACCAAAATATAAAAAAATTTCATAACAACAGCATTCTGGTCAAATTAAAATAAAAGCTTACTACGATTCGTTGGTCATTAAGTCAATATACATTACATAGATGGCAGTGATGGCCGTAAAAATTTGGAAAAATCGTTCCAAAAATTACCATCTGGGTAAATTTAAAGTTCAACAATTGTAGGAAAAGCAAAACAAATTCACAATATATAGGAACGTTTGTTAATTTTAGGCTTAAATAACTTTTTTTCGTATTTTTCTGTAACCATTTAGACATCTTACGTACACTAGTAAAACTAAAGATAAATTTAGCAAGTATTATTTTAATTTGTCAGAGCCAACTTTGATGTATTTTTCAAAATGAAAGTTCGAAAAAATATATTTTAGAAATAATTTAATTTTAATATTTCTGCAATTATTATTTACTTAATACCAATATGGCCTTCTTGTATATTGTTCTTAAAGATATGTAGAAAACTTTTATATAAACATTTTATAATATTTTTGCTTTTTTCATTGAAAAACTTGAAGCTAAAAAACACCATTTTTACTATGGATTCCTATGGAAATCAGTGAAAAGTTATACCACTAAAAAAGCTTCTAAAAAATACGTCATTAAGATTATGGCTCTATACTCTAGAAGGCTCTGGTATCTTTCGTTTTCCCTTTTCTCTCTTTTTCTTCCTTTTTTCTTCAAATTTTCTTATAATTTAACTTAACATATGAATAATTAATTTTTAAACTCCAATTTTACACAATTATGTATGTATACTAGATTTTTTTTTTTTATATATATATAACAATATGTCACCACAGGTACACACACTCACTACACCGATGATACATTTGGTAGACCGAATATATATATTTTTTTTTATGGGTAACTCGCGTAATCCTATAGTGTATGGTTGCAAATTCCTCTCGGTCGAAATACACCAACTAACTGCATTCGAACCTTCTTTTATTTTCGTCTATGTGCTTTCGGTTAGTTTTTCACCAACCCAAAAATGATCGAGAGGCCGAATATTGACCTGCAAAAATCAATTTGCTTGATCGCCACTCCAACGTGGTTCATTTATTTATTATCATATTATAATAAATCCTATCGAAGGAAAATGGGACACAATATACTACTTATAAACCAAAATAAAACCCAAAAAAATTATCATGTAAAAAAAATCTTACCAGATTCTTCGTTTTATGATTTCTTGTGACTGATGAAAAACACTTAATAATTTCAATTTCACAATTGTGCTTTCTTTCGTTTTTATTTGTACTGATCAGCTTGACCTCTCGAGTTAAGGATTGGGTTGACGGTTGGGTTAGAGGTTGCTTTGAATTGAGATGAATTGATCTATATCATTTGGTCAACAAGCTTTCTATTTGAAAAATCAGACTCAATCAATTTCTTTGAAAAAATTATTAGAACTAATTTTGTAGAACCGATTTCAGACCCTTTGGACAGACCGCTTGGTCCAACCCCTTGGCCTTGGGTTATACTATACATTTACATTAAATAGTCCGATCAATTAGCTATCGATATCATTTAATCAAGGCTAGTGAGATGCACTATGGGTTATCAAGCTTTACATTTGAAAAATCTACCTCAATCAATTTTTTGATATAAATTTCTTAGAATAAATTTTGTAGGCCTGATCTCAGATATGTTCATAGGATTTCACTATATTCATTAAATAGCTTAATTCATTAGCTATCGGTATCATTTGGCAACAGATAGTGAGGAACACTAACAATTAACAAGCTTTCAATTTAAAAAATCGACCTCAATCAATTGTTTTGGTAAAATTTCTTAGAACTAATTTTGTAGTGCCGATTTCAGAGACGTACAAAGGGTTAAATAGTCTGATCAATTAGCTATCGATATTATTTGGTCAAGGCTAGTGAGAAGCACTATGAATTAACAAGCTTTCAATTTGAAAAATCGGCCTCAATCAATTTTTTGATAAAAATTTCTTAGAATTAATTTTGTCGTGCTGATTTCAGAGACGTCCAAAGGAATAAATAGCCTGATCAATTAGCTATCGATATCATTTGGTCATAGCTAGTGAGATGCACTATGAACTAACAAGCTTTCAATTTGAAAAATCGACCTCAATCAATTTCTTAATATAAATTTCTTAGATTTAATTTTGACGGCCCGACCTCAGAAATGTCTGTTGGATTTCACTATATTATTTAAATAGCTTGATCAATTATCTATCGATATCATTTGGCCATGGCTAATGAGAGGGACTGAGAATTAACAAGCTTTCAATTTGAAAAATCCACCTCAATTAATTTTTTGATAAAAATTTCTTAGATCTAATTTTGTCGAGCCGATTTCAGAGATGTCCAATGGGTTATACTATACACATTAAATAGTCTGATCAATTAGCTATTGAAAATATTTGGCCATAGCTAGTGAGATGCTGTAAGACTTAACAAGCTTTCAATTTGAAAATCGACCTTAATCAATTTCTTAATATAAATTATTTAGAATAAATTTTGACGGCCCGACCTCAGAAATGTCCATAGGTTTTCCCTATATTCATTAAATAGCTTGATCAGTTATCTATCGATCATATTTGGTCACGGCTAATGAGAAGCACTATAGATTAACAAGCTTTCAATTTAAAAAATCGCCCTCAATCAATTTTTTGATAAGCATTTCTTAGACCTAATTTTGTCGAGTCGATTTCAGAGATGTCCAACGGGTTATACTATATACATTTAATAGTCTAATAAATAAGCTATTGATATCATTTGGCCATAGCTAGTGAGAAGCACTAAGAATCAACAAGCTTTCAATTTGAAAAATCGACCTCAATCAATTGTTTGGAAAAAATTTCTTA
The DNA here is from genome assembly GCA_958295665.1 of Tipula vernalis. Lineage (NCBI taxonomy): Eukaryota > Metazoa > Arthropoda > Insecta > Diptera > Tipulidae > Tipula > Tipula vernalis. The sequence continues at coordinate 162,141,288 of OY282560.1, read as the reverse complement.
GACCTAATTTTGTCGTGCCGATTCCAGAGACGAACAAAGGGTTAAATAGCCCAATCAATTAGCTATCGATATCATTTGGTCAAGGCTAGTGAGATGCACTATGAACTAACAAGCTTTCAATTTGAAAAATCGACCTCAATCAATTTCTTAATATAAATTTGTTAGATTACATTTTGATGGCCCGATCTCAAAAATATCTCTAGGATTTCACTAAATTCGTTAAATAGCTTGATCAATTAGCTATCGATATCATTTGGTCACGGCTTACGAGAACCACTAAAAATTAACAAGCTTTCAATTTGAAAAATCCGCCTCAATCAATTTTTTGATAAAAATTTCTTAGAACTAATTTTGTCGAGCCGATTTCATAGATGTGTAAAGGGTTATACTATATACATTAAATAGTCTGATCAATTAGCCATCGATATCATTTGGCCATAGCTAGTGAGAAACACTAAGAATTAACAAGCTTTCAATTTGAAAAATCGACCTCAATTAATTTTTTGACAAAAAATTTCTTACAACTAGTTTTGTCGAGCCGATTTCAGAAATGTCCAATGGGTTATACTATATACATTAAATAGTCTGATTAATTAGCTACTGATATCATTTGGCCATAGCTAGTGAGATGCACTAAGAATTAACAAGCTTTCAATTTGAAAAATCTACCTCAATCAATTGTTTGGAAAAAATTTCTTAGAACTAATTTTGTCGAGCTGATTTCAGAGACGCACAAAGGGTTAAATGGCCTGATCAATTAGCTATCGATATCATTTGGTCAAGGCTAGTGAGATGCACCATAAACAAACAAGCTTTCAATTTGAAAAATCGATCTCAATCAATTTCTTAATATAAATTTCATAGAATAAATTTTGACGGCCCGATCTCAGAAATATCTATAGGATTTCACTACATTCATTAAATAGATTGATCAATTATCAACCGATTTAATTTGGCCACGGCTAGTGAGAAGCACTATGAATTAACAAGCTTTCAATTTGAAAACTCGGCCTCAATTAATTTTTTGATAAAAATTTCTTAGAAATAATTTTGTCTAGCCGATTTCAGAGATGTCCAATGGGTTATAGTTTATACATTAAATAGTCTGATCAATTAGCTATTGATATTATTTGGCCATAGCAAGTGAGATGCACTGAGAATTAACAAGCTTTCAATTTGAAAAATCGGCCTCAATCAATTTTTTGATAAAAATTTCTTACAACTAATTTTGTCGTGCCGATTTCAGTGACGTACAAAGGGTTTTTCTATATACATTAAATAGTCTGATCAATTATCTATCGATATCATTTGATGAAGGCTAGTCAGATGCACTATGAATTAACAAGCTTTCTATTTGAAAAATCAACCTCAATAAATTTTTTCATATAAATTTCTTAGAATAAATTTTGTCGGCCCGATTTCAGAGATATCCATAGGTTTTCACTATATTCATTAAATAGCTTGATTCATTGTCTATCGATATCATTTGGTCACGGCTAGCAAGAAGCACGGTGAGTGAACTAGCTTTCAGTTTGAATATTCAACCTCAATCAATTTATTTGATAAACATTTCTTAGAACTAATTTTGTCAGGCCAATTTCAGAGATGTCCAAAGTGTTTTACTATATACATTAAACAGCTTGATAAATAAGCTATCGGCCTGACAAGATTAATTCTACAAAATTGATATAAAAAAAAACATTAATGAAGCCGATTCACACATTGTTATATAAATCATTTCATTTGATAATTTCAGTAAAATTTTATATTAAAATAATAGTTTTGTGAATAAGGCTAGTATTTGTCAAAATATCTCATTAAAATTTATTTTTTGTTGAATACACTGTTAGAAATATTTTGTACATTCACATAAATTTTAATTTTAACAAATTATGTTAAGAACGTCACAACGATGTTGGTCATGCTATTTTAAGTGACAAATTTTATCAGACTGGCTTTAGAGGCATTGTTTTCCAGTGGATCCAATCATTGTAGCCTTTATCGCAGTTTGAAGCTTTTATTCATAGGAAACTTACTAATTTTTGTTGAAGTCTTCAGACAAACAGTTGGAAAAATAAAAACACGAAGCTCTCCAGTGAGAAGCCAGAATGGCTTCTTACACAACCACCTGCTTCCCAGTTCGATGAACATTGGGAAACAGCAGTTTAGTCACTGAAATATTACCATAAAATAATATTTGGGGACATAACGCCACATTACATGTCTCTCTCAGCTCCTTATAACAGTCTCATCTGATCCTATGCGTTTATAATAACAGCAGTACATGGAGTTCAAATAATATGTTCTACCACACGAACGACACTGATAATCCAGAACAAAAAGGATGAAAACAGCAAAAAAAAGAGCTGCAAATTGTACCTACTGTACAAGCCTCCAAAGCCTCAAAAATGATATAAATGTTTTTAATTCAGGTTCTCCGCCTAATTTTTCCGCCGAATTAGTAAAATCAATCAATCACATAACATAATAAATTGTTTTTCACAGAAATAGATACATTGTTATAAAATTTAAAAAAAAAAATCGAAAATTTTTCCGTTTAACACTTTTTTTATTGCTAAATCATTTAATCGTAACATTTATATAAAATTATACACAAATATTTATCAATTAACTATTAATCGTTTTGTGTCCAATTAAAATGTTCTAATAAGCGATTTAGCATTGTTTTACAAGCTAAATTATAAGAGATCGCCACACCCTCTCGCACTGAATAGTAATAATTTACGAGCATACAGTTTCAAGTGTAATGTTCAAATTCCGTATAATTTACACTGGTCCGCTCACACTAATATGGCACCAAACATATTACTTGCATCTTGTGGGCTTAGTATTACATAACTATGAATTAAATAACTATGAATGGATCAGCTAAGTTGTATATATAGTATTCGCGATTTTTTTTTTTTTTTTTGATATATTATTGATAATATATTCAAAGTTTTGTAAAAGTAAAGTCATTGTTTATAAATTAACTGAAAATTCAATGTAAATTTGCATGCCTCGTTCGCTCTCATCAATTTCATTAAAATAAAAATTGATCTTCAAACGTATTTCAAATAAAAGATCAATACGATAAGATTTGGTTTTAGTTATGCTCATGAATAATATTTCAATCTTAATTATTGCGATTGAAATATGTGGTGCGAGAATCTTCACATCGATATATATATATATATATATATATATATATATATATATATATATATATATATATATATATATATATATATATATATATATATATATATATTTATATATATATATATATATATATATATATATATATATATATATATATATATATATTCATTTATGGCCATGCCCTAAGTTCGATTTACTCAACACACCCATTGTGCAATTGAATTAATATCTAATGAAAAACTGTATTCATTACTATATAGGAATGAAACAAGTTGGAATTTATTATTGTCTCTAACAATTCCACATAACTATAAATATTTGAATAATTAATTAATTTTGAAAATTTTAATCTGTTTTTCTAACTTACATTGAATTTATAAATGGAGCGTGTTTATAAATGAATAAAAAAAAAAAAAAAATTTGTCAATTTGAAAAGTGATAAAATTTAATTCAAATTTCGAAAACTAAATTTTAATTGTCTAATTCACATTAGAGCAGGTAATTCTCAAGGAAAACCAAAACATTTATAAGAATCAAGAAATATTTAAATGAGCCACGCCACCACAATATGACGTATTATATGCATGCTGGTATACGATTGGGTATAAAATAATGGGTCAAATCGTGTGTGGAGCTTGGTAATATGTCATTACTACTACTACTATTGTTGTTTATTTTTCGCAATAATTTATTACAGTTTTTCACTTGATTTAATTTTTTTTTTCTTCTGTACAGATTTGACTTACAAATGAGTTTATTAAAAAACGTAAATTGATTATCAAGGTTACTTGGTTTACACGTTAATAAATTATCGTTATCTATTTATATAATAGCTATGCAGTAAATGATCCGGAAGCATAATCCACATTTAAATATGATTTGTGATTTATTATTTGGAGATTATATAGCAGTTTTGCTTTTGTTTGGGGGCTGGGAACTTTTACTTGCACACAACAAGGTTAAACATTTATATTGATGCGCATTCTGCAGACGTTTGACGTCTTAAAGTTGATGACATTGGATTGTATGTAAAAATGTTCAAATTTAAAAAAAATAAACTAACTTCAGCATTCCTACTCTAATCTCGGAACACTAAACTACTGTCTAATTTTAAACCGAAAGCTTTATAGTCTAATGTCTTTAGTGGCCAAACACAAGATGTTAGTCATAAATTGTATACTTCTTTTACTGCTTTTGACTTCAAGCTCCAACCTCATAAACGTTTCATTATCCAGAATCCCTGTAACCTCGCCACTTAAAACGTAATCAATTTAGAATCTTGGGTGTCTAAATTTTAATTTCTTTAATATCCAAATTTCATATTTGATTTTAAAGTTTCCGAACCAGCCAAATCGATTTAGAAGAAAAAACGAAAAGGCTTTTTGCCCAAATGTGTCTTGGCTAAAAATTAGGAAAATTTTCATCCAACAAAAAATATTCAAAATTCTAAACCAAACGGTATTCATCACGAGAAATAATTGTAGAGAAATTGAATGAGATTTGATCGCATTTTAGTAAACTAACTATTTATTAATAGTTCCTTTGGAATCAACAGTGAATTCGACTGCTTAATTCATAGACAATTTAAAACTCGAGCCATAGTAAGAAATCACGATCTCAGGCAGGTCTCCGTCAAATAGCCTATGGTCTTCGACTTCTCAACTTTTATGCAATTTAAAAAAGGCTCTCATTATCAAATCACGTGGCACGATATGAACTGCATCGTAAATGTATAATACTTAGAAGGCAACACAGCCAATTACGAAGTTTTTTCCCCCGATCTCACAGATGTCTTCTAGAAATGGTGAAGATGAAAGGGAATTAAGAAGAAGTATAAGTGTAGTTCTTAATACATGAGAAACCTAGATCAGCGAGATAATTTATTTGAAAGATTCGATAATTTTTAATCTGAAAAGGCCTTTTTCAGATTTTAACACGCTAAACCATTTAAATTACTTAACCATTGTTGTAAAACACTGTGACGAAGAAAATTGATTGTAATAAGTATAAGTAAATTGGATTTGCTTTGAAACACACTTAATACACACATTTTTTAAAAAAACACTTGTTTTAATATTTTGCAAATTTTATAGGTTTAAAAAATCACTCGATTAATTTCCGCTTCTTAGGCCATTTGGTTCTGTGAATAGTGCATATACTTGTCATTCAAAATATCAGAGTCAGACGGTGAGTCTTTAAAAAGACAAAGAAGTGCTTTCAAATGGCAACTAACCAAATTTCGAAACAAACTGTCATATATCGAAACTATTGGGTCAATTGAATCTAATATTCGAAGACTTCAAATAACATACGATTAATATCATCAGGTCCAATTGAAACTCGAAATGCTAGATGAATCTGCTTCAACAGATCGTGTACCCTTCGAAGAAGACTACGAATACGTAGAAAGTACGTTATTAGACAAACTTCACAATTTAAAGCGCCTCGAAAGCCTACCGAAAGAACAAATAGTGTTTGAATCATCAGTAAATAGTACTCAAATTGAGCAAGCTATTCCTTCGATGTCTATTAAGCTCCCAGAACTCAAGCTACCGACGTTCAGTGGAATTGAGTGCGAATGGGTAGCTTTTAGGGATCTCTTTTTAGATCTCATTCATAAGAAAACTAATATAGAAAATACTGTAAAATTTGTTTACTTAAAATCGCATATTCGCTCCGGCAAGGTAATTAGTTTAATTGAAAGTCTTCCAGTCACGGCTGACAACTATGAAGTGGCCTGGAAAACACTATGTGACAGATACGATAATGCTATTATCATTCAAAAGGCTCATATCCTCATCAGATCATTTAGTAAAAAATTATAATGCTTTAAAATCTTTACATGTACAAGTAGATGCTTGGGATTTAATGTTAATGCACCATTTAACGGAAAAATTAGACAACTCTTCGAAAATTCACATTATTAAAAATTCAGATTCTAACAAAATATTAGACTTCGAGAAATTTATAACCCTTCTTCGTAATCGTGTTCGAGTGCTAGATGCGATTAAAAGTACCGCTACATCAGTGAAATATACAAATGATACGAAAAGATATGAATATTCTAAAAAAAAATCAACGCCGCTAGTATCACATACTCCTCATTCTGTTTATTGTAAAAGATCACATTTGATATCCAATTGTCCAGACTTTAATGATTCCAAGATTACACCACAGATGCGATTTCAGTTCATTCGGAATCATAGATTATGTACAAACTATTTGATTGGTAATCATACCGTTGACAGTTGTGGCAACCCACCTTGCAATTTCTGTTCGCAAAAACATAATTCGCTTCTTCATTTTGGCAAAACTTCCTATTTCAAGGGTACTAAGCAAATTTCAAATAATTTTTCTACTTGCTTAAGCAAACCAGCAACGGAGACTCTAATCCAAGACGATACATTGTCGAATAGGCCGCAGATCATTATAATACCAATCGACCATCTTATTCGGTAGAGGTCGATCAAATTTTGATAGGAACAGCCTTAATAAAAGTTTCGTCGGATTCTAATACACAATTATTGTGCAGAGCAATGTTGGACAGTGGTTCGCATTTAAATTTTGATACGGAACACATTGTCAATCTATTGAAACTCAAAAGACAGCCAACAACTGAAATAAAAACTACCAAGTTAAGGTTCGTTTTTAATAAAGTCCTCGTCCAACTTATCATTAAACGATTGTTTATACAAGGGTCCTACTATCCAACAAGATTTGGTGTCTATTATTCTAAGGTTTAGGAAACACATCGTTACTTTTACGGCTGACATAGCCAAAATGTATAGGCAAATTTTGGTTGGTAAAAATAATCAGGATTTACAGCGGATCTGGTGGAGAACTGATCCCTCAGAAAGTGTCAACTGCTATAAATTGAAAACAGTCACTTATGGAACTAAGAGCGCTCCTTATCACGCAACTCGTACGTTACAACAATTGGCGTTAGATGAAAATATCTCATTCCCTGCAGCATCAAAAATTTTAATTTCTGATTTTTATGTTGTCGACTGTGTAACGGGCTCTGATTCACTTGAAGATGCAGTGAGAATTAAATCAGAGTTAAGCCAATTATTAGAAAAGGGCGGTTTCCATTTACGTAAATTTTAATCGAATAGGAGTATATCTGTTCTTTCGTCATGCCCTGAATCTTCGTCAAATGTTTTTCTAGTACTTGGTCTATCATGGGATACTTTAGGACTTCGAAATGAATTTCTCCAAATTCTCTTTGAAAACTCCTTGTACTAAGAGGCTATGTATTGTCAAAGATATGTCAATTGTTCGATACATTAGGGCTGTGCTCTCCCATGATTTTAGTTGCTAATTTAAATAAAATCACGGTTCCTCGATGTATTTTAGCACCAAAAGCTAGCTTAATACAAATTCATGGTTTCTCAGACGCGTCTGAAAAGGGTTTTGGTTGTGTGATTTATCTTAGAGTCACAGACGAGAATAATGGAAATTATGTCACACTAGTTTGTTCAAAATCTAGGGTGGCTCCAGTGGGAAGACAGACTATTCCTCGTCTCGACAGCCTTAAATTGCAGTACAATAAAATATATCTTTGGTCAGACTCAGAGATTACTCTCCTTCGTAATAAATCAGAGCCATCGAAATATGCCACGTTTGTAGCCAACCGAATCAATCAAATCCAGGAATTGTCTCCTATTCAAAGTTGGTGCTACGTCTCTACGTCCCAAAACTCGGCTGACTTCGTATCACGAGGCTTATTGCCTAGCGAATTTTTAGAGCCTAAGATATGGTGGTCAGGTCCTTCGTTTCTTTTAGAAGACCCATCTAAATGGCCAAAAAATTCTAACTTAAAAATTAGTTCAGATTTATTGTGTTTAGATCTTCGTCAAACCGTGTCAAGTTCAGTGTGTGATTCTTCGTCGCCTTGGGATTTATTTGTTCGCTATTCTTCGTTTACAAAGCTTCTTCGCGTAACAGCCCACATTCTTCGATTCATTAATAATTCAAAAGTTAAAGATGAACTTAAGATAACCGGTGAGCTAATTTCAACTGAGTCTGATAAAAATAGTTCAGTTAACCGAATATTCTAATGAGATTCAATATATGAAAAAACATTCTACTGTGCCGAACACTAGCAATTTAAAGGTATTATCACCATTTTTAGATGAAACAGGAATTCTTCGTGTTGGTGGTCGACTTATTAATTCAAGCCTTAACTATAATAGTAAGCATCCAATTGTGTTATCATCCAAACATGCATTCACGAAACTCCTAATTCAATTTGAGCATAAACGTTTACTTCATTGTGGGTCACAAACGTTACTATATAATTTAAGATCACAGTATTGGATCATCGGAGGACAGAATTTGTGTAGAAAGGTTGTCAATGAGTGTATTCTTTGCTTTCGGAATAAACCAAAACTATCTCACCAATTAATGATGCCGATTTACCTATCGACCGAGTTAATCAGTCTAGACCATTTTCCATCATGGGAACAGATTTTTGCGGACCGTTATACGCTAGGCCCAATGTAAGATCGAAAACTAAAAATAAAATTTATGTTTCTATCTTTATTTGCTTCGTAGTCAAAGCCATCCATTTGGAAATTGTCATGGATTTGTCGTCAGAAACATTCTTGGCTTACCTTCGCAGGTTCACTTCTCGACGAGGCTACTGCATAAAAATATATTCGGACGAATTGACGGAGCTTAGAAATTTGTTCTTGTCAGAAAAACTTCAAGGTGACACAAAGATGTTTTGTGCTAATAATCAGATTGAATGGTTGACAATTCCCCCACGATCTCCACATTTTGGTGGATTATGGGAATCCGCGATTAAAAATGCTAAATGACATTTGAAACGTGTAATTCGTACACGCTCTCTAACCTTAGAAGAATATCAAATTTTAATATGCCAAGTTGAAGCTTCCCTTAATTCAAGGCCTTTAACTGCAATTTCGAATGATCCAAACGATTATTCTGCTCTTTCCCCAGGGCACTTCCTGATTGGTTCGCCTTTGTTGGCGTTGCCAGAACCATCATTATTAAACCTAAATCTAAATAGATTGTCACGATTCCAGCTGATCCAGATGATGTTTCAGGAGTTCTGGAAACGCCGGAATATTGAATATTTAAATGGCCTTCAAAATAGATACAAATGGCAAAAATAATCGTTTTATAATTACAAAATTGGCACGTTAGTCCTCCTGCATAAAGAAAACATTCCTCCTATAAATTGGATTTTAGGCAGAATAATTGAAACACATCCAGGCTCTGACGGTCGGGTTCGAGTAGTCACATGTCAAACATCTAAATCTATTGTTAAGCGATCGATTACGAAAATTAGCATATTACCAATTGACTCCGAATCTGAAAATTAAAAGTGGCCAGTCATGCACATATATTTGTTATTTGAAAGTTCGACTTATTGATGATATAATAATCTTTAAGATAATCTAATTTTCTATTAACTAATTTATAATTATTGTAAAAGGAATACGAATATTTCTTATAATTAATCATAACTTGTATTGTATAAAATTAAATTTAGTGTTTATTTCTAGAATTTGAAATAGTTATTTCAAGGGCACGGATATGTTCACGCATTGCAATACATTTTTAAAATTAAGTATGTAGCCCTTCGAATTCGTAGTTTAAGTATATAATAATCATTATTGTATGTATATATTAAATTTGAGGACAACTCTATGTATTGGAATTGTATAAAATCAATTTTGTATGTACATCAGATAAATAAAAAAGGCTGTATTCTTGTATCTTTCGGATGACACAGATCGTCATTATTTTCAACAAAATAATCATAAAAAAAAAATTAATAAAATCTTCGGTGTTTTAGGTATTAAACAATATAAATCTATTAAGTTTACAATTATTTAAGTTGTAGTTGAATGGAAATAGTTTTAATATCTTCGAACAACTGTTTACCAAATACGTCAGGTGGTACACCTGTTACTCAGGTAAATCCGCCCTCTTCGGAGGTCGGTCTCAGGGATTCTGGGGGAGACCAGCCATTGCTATACTACAATTATTTTAACCAATCCCAAGACAGGGATTTTCTGTGAAACAGAAAAGAATAATTCACATCCCTTCCAGAGGAGTAAGAAAGTATCGTATTCTCCGATAAGAGGCGGTAGTCCCTCCATTGGGGCCAGCAGCTAAAACGCTCGTTCTACAAACGAAGAAAAGCTTCACGATGAATTGTGTAAAGCTAATAATGCATTAGTTAAAGCCAACAATATAAATAAGCAACTGAATGTTACAATTGCATGGATGCAGGAGCGTATGGAGACGCTTGAAAATGAAGTTAAAGATCTTAAGCCAAAGAAGGACATCGGTTCTACTCCTAACCAGAATACAACTCCACAAGAGTATCATACAGATGAAGAAGAACTAGCTCGAGAAACTGAATGGATAAGAGTTAAAGGTGGGAGGAAAAAAAGGAAACGGAATAATATGCCCTCCCCACCTGAATTAAAGGATAATGTTCCAAATATTATCCAGAAACAACCAAAAAAAATACCTCCACCACTACGATTTAATCTATGAGAAAATAAAAACAATAACTACTACTGATAAGTTTAATGCAAAGGTCATGAATGGAAACACCATCAAAATAAACTTGGAAGATGCTGAAACTTATAGAAAAATGTCAAAAATGTTAAACGAAGAAAAACGTGCTTGGCACACGTTTGAAGGCAAACAAACCAGACCAATTAGGGTCATGGCTAAAAACTTACACTTTACGTGTAAACCAGAAAAAATAATTGATGACCTGAAAGCAAAAGGATTTAAGGTAACTGAAGCACCAATTAAGCTTAAACGGAGAGGCAAAGTACCTCTAAACATGTTTATGTTGACATTCGATACTGTTGAAGATAGTGCAAAGTGGTAATTCAGCCTCTAAGAAAATCTCAGCTTATACCGCAATGTAAACAATGTCAAGCCTATCAAGGACATATGCAAAAATATTGCAACAGGGAACCCAGATGTGTCAAATGTTTAGGTAAACATCACACCAAAGATTATGTAAAGCCCTAAAATGTTCAACCTAAATGCGTTCACTGTGGAGAAAACCATCCAGCTAACTACAGTTGCTATTGAATTGCAAAACATCAAAAATAAGAATGTGGAAGCAAGCAGTTAAGATGAACCCACAAGAGCAACGGAAATCTAGGGAAAACTGCTCAAAATGACGATATCACACTATTCACCCTGGAAACACTGCTAAAGTTATAATTAGAAATAGAATTCATCACTATGAGGAGCTAAAATATGAAATCGAAGAAATACAAGCAACTGCTGTTATGGTCAAATCCAAAAGTAGTTCTATTTGTATTGCTAATATTTACTGCCCACCGAAGCACTCAATGAAAGAAAAAGATTATCACGAGTTCCTCAATAAATTAGGAAAACGATTTGTACTTGGAGGAGACTTTAATGCAAAAAATGTACAAACAAATGACAAAAAAGAAGAGCGAGAAGAGTATGGCAACAAACAAGGGCCCCCCAAGATAAAACTCATTTGAACAATCTCACTCAACAATTAAGAAGAGAGATCAAAGAATTGAAAGATGAATCAATCAGCAACTATTTAAGAAAATTAACTAATGATAACAGTACTGATTATTCTCTTTGGAAAGCAACCAAAAGAATCAAAAGACCCATAATGCAGAATCCCCCAATAAGAATAGCAGGTGAGAAATGGGCTAGAAATAATGAAGACAAAGCTCGAGAATTTGCTGAACACCTCGAAAAAATATTCCAGCCACTTGAAGACCAAACGTTGGAAGCCGAGATAATAACTGAACAAGGTGTGCAAGAAAGTAAAGAAATCCTTCCCACAACACCAAATGAAGTCATGCGTGAGATAAAAGCTAATATGAATACGAAATAGCTCCTGGGTACGATCTTATTACTGCAGAAATCTTAAAAGAACTGCCAAGGGAGACTACAAGTCTGATTTTTATTCATAAAATTGTTCATAAGTACAAATCGTAAAGAATTTTGCTATTATTTATTATTATAATTACAATTAAAGAATAGATAAGTACTGTAACTCTATAAAATCTTATAATAATTGAATTGTCTAAACAGTTAGGTTAGCTGTTTTTTACATCAGTTGTAAATTTGGGGCTCTAATAAAAATTATTGCTAATATTTTTTAATTTTATTATTACAAAGTTTCAAAGATGTTGCTCAAATGCCTCTCTTCGGGATGCAACTATGTGTCTGTTAATCTAAAGGACTATGAGAAACATATAAAGAATACATGAAAATGAGGAAAATGCTAAATTTAGGTGTTACCGAAATTGTTTTGCTATATTTAATAATTTTAATTCCTTCAAATCGCATTTATTTCGAAAACACAATGACCAAAAATATAATCGAGTAGGTACTATTTAAAAAAAAGTATGAAATTAATAATTGTGCAACAATGTTAAACTGTAACAAAGAAATAATACGGCATTATAGTCAACATATTTTAAAAAAAGAGATAGTTTACTGTCCGTTTTACTGTAAAACCATTTTTAGAAACTGTAACACTTTCCGTAGCCACATGTTTCAGAAGCATAGAGCTGTGGAAAATTTGAAGTCGAGCTTAGCGTCAGAAAATAATTTTGATAATTGTGGGCAACTAGTAATTAGTAACTAGTAATTAGTACTAGTAAAACCCCAGACATGTGTAAATGTTCACACGATTGGGAAGTTTGCTTTAGAACTAAAAAGTAAATATATTGTGCCCGATTCTACAATAAATTTCATTTTTGAAAAAAAAAAATTTCTTTTGCTAATTAATCATCAGCATGAACAAATTAATTTTAATTTAGATAAGACTTGTAGTCAATTGGGCATACCGCATTTGTCTAGCAAACTGCAACAGGCTATTCCAAAATTTAATTTATTTGAACAATTTAAAACTTCTCACATTAGATCAAAATATTTTAAAAATAATCTTAATCTAGTAGAGCCTAGTGAAATATCACTAGGCATCAACAATGAGCATAAAATGTGTAGTTACTTTTATATACCAATTTCTCAAACTATTCAAAAGCTAATTGAGGATGATAGTTTCATTTCCGCAACCAAACCATAAGTTCGAATATTATACATGATTATGATAATGGCACTAATTACAGGGAAAGCAATTTTTTATCTGGTATTGAGAAAAGAATTGAAACAAATCCTGTATCAAGATGGTTTTGAAGTATGCAATCCACTAGGCTCTGCCAAAACTATTCATAAATTGGTAGGAATTTATATGATGTTAGGGAATGTAAAATATGAAATTAGATCCAAAAGAGACAACATTCAACTTGTTCTTCTATGTATGGAAAAATATTTAAAAAAAACTTTGGAATCAACAAAGTTTTTGAACAATTAATTCACGATTTAAAAATTTTGGAAACTGAAGGCACACAAATGACGCCAACTAGCAATCCAATTAAAGCATGTGTTATTGCGTGGACCGGCGACAATCTAGGTGCTCATCAATTTTATGGATTGTGTGAAAATTTCAGTAGTGTCTCATACTTTTGTAAATATTGCTATATTTCAAGAGCTGATTTGAACAATTTTGATATTTTTCCTAAGGAAAGTCGAAGCATTGAATCATACAACCAAGATCTAATTAATTTAAATTCAGAAAACAATATCCATCATCGTGGGCTGAAATTTGGTTCAATTTTGAACGAATTAAAAATCTTTTGCGTGGCCAATCCGGGCCTTCCACCATGTATTGCTCACGACATTTTTGAAGGGATATCTGGACGTGATTTGTATCTGATATTAAATATTTTATTTAACCATAAATAGTGACGGAAAGCTGGTTAATTTCGTCCTTTAAGATGATAACTAGAAAGTTGCAACTTTCAATCCTCTTTAATATTAATCACAAAAAAAATGTATTACGGGTAAAGCCTATGATATATGGATTTCAATAATAATTATTCCATATTGTTTCCTAAACCATAAATTTCAAAATAGTGACATTTTTGATAGTCCCATTTGAAAAATGTATTCTTTACTAGTTGAGTTATGTCTTATTATAACTAGTTCGAAGTTTGATGAGTCTCTTCTAAAATCTCTTTATTTTGCAATCCAACAGTACATATCATTTCGTATTTTAAATTTTTCCGAACAAAAACTCACTCCCAAACACCATTACTTGACGCACTATCCAGATTTAATTAAACAAATAGGTCCGTTGTCAAAAATGTGGACGTTTCGTACTGAGAACAAACATCAATATTTCAAAAACGCTGTACGTAATTTAAAAAATGTTATTCATGTTGAAAAATCGCTTTCTTATCTGCATCAAATATATCAATCAAACTTACCAGGTAACCGTGTCAATCGGACAATAATGCCATTTAAACCAATTCAATTAGATCCAGAGATGTATAACATAACAATTCCAGAAAATTATAGGATAGTAACCAAAAAAATTTCTTACGGAGATTTAATTTTTTCGGAGGGTGAATTCATGGTTACCTCATTATCTAACTCGAACGAAATTTCTGTTATGAAAATTCATTTAATTTTTTTAACAATAGAAAAATCCGATATACTATTTTATGGGAAACTTTGTCATATGTTATATAATTACAAACAGTTAGTATTTCAATCGCTAACAGATTTTTCAACTTATAGTGCGGTTCTTTTAAATGAATTAAAATATAGCACAACGGTTAAAGTTTACTCCTACAATAATAAGCATTTTTTATCTCTTCCATCAATTCCTTCAGGTATCAATTTTATAAAATTATTGATTGTTTATACATATATTTTTTAAAACTTTTAAATTATGTATTATCTTAGATGGACCAAACGCTTTATAAAATTACAAATTCACTCCGTTCGATAAAAAAACTTATTTGCTGTGAACCAACTATCGCGGATATAATAAAAACAGGTAATTTATTCAAAATACTTTATATGCTTAAAGATTTTTTGTAATTCGATTTTTTTATTCAGCTAATGACAATGGAATTATTAATACAAACATCGTAACAAATTCAGATGGCCTAAACATACTTAAACAAACTTCTTTAATTATTTTACAAGAAAATGAATTATGGGTACCAGAATCAATTACTATAGGTTCTTTCATTATCGAAAGCTTAAATCAGAATTTAGACGCAAAAGTAAATGAATCCAATGTTATAGATGTATTACCAGTTATTACAACTAATTCATCAGTTACTTTAACTGATGGTTATTTAACAAACACAAGTTCATTGTCGACAATTAATCTTGAATTTGAAGAAATATCATCAACATCAATTAAAATGGATTATACAAATATATTACCGCCGTATATTAGAAAGTTATTAAATAAAAAACAACAATTGGGGGCAGCCACATTCATTTATTTGTCATTACTATTGTACAGAAATTAAGAAAACCATCGCAAATAATATCTGTTTCGAAATTTAAAAGCATCTGTGAGGAAATAGGTTCTTTATATCCTAATTCATTTTACCGTAAATCAGCAGACAATAAACATTTTATATCTACTGACACTAATTGGCTAGCGAATATGATGGTTAACCATAATAATTATTTGAATAAATTGACATATAGCTACAATAAATTAAAACCAAATGTACCATTAAATCGAAGAAGAATATCGGCGTCTTTAAGTGCATGCTGTTCGAATTGGCAGCCAAAAAATTATGGAGATGAGACGCTAGAAAATTTAAAACAAAAACAAAAATGGTTATGTTCAATAAAAAATCAATTAAATGTGCCAGTCGAATGTGATGTTAAAATTGCGGAATATATGCAATGCTGCTTTCCAGAGATAAGACCGTTTTTGAACAATCAAAATCCAGTGCCCACAATTGACCAAACAATAGATGCTTGGCCTTTTCTTTCTAAAAAAAAAAAAAAAAATTTGTATGACCATTTCCACAAATTAAAGAGAAAACCAATATCAGAACTGACGTCGAATTTTAAAGTTATGAAAGCAAAAATATTTTTATGGGGTACACATCAACTCAAAGACAGAGAAGTTAAAAAACACTTCTCCGCAGACTTTTCTGATTACGATTGCTTGAAAGTGTTGGCAGCATATTTTAAAGAGGATGTGGACCAAATTATAACTTTTTGTGACGTAAGGAAATTTAAATGGGTTATGGAATACAATTATTAATTTACTGGTTTTTTTTTCAGATTTACGTTGGTTAAAACTCAATTTCTTCTCCGACAAATACGCCTTGGATTGCAGCAACAGGTAATTATTCTTTTATTATTATATTATTTTCTTTTTTCTTTTTAATTTTTTATTGTATTCTTAATATATTTGCAGCATTAACTGAGGATGAACTACTCACATCTACCATTGTTTTGTAGAGAAAAAGTTGGTCAAATTTTAGTAGCTTTATATTACATACTTAATATAAAATATGATAAATCGGTTTCGTTGACAATGGAGTTTATTCAACGATGTTTTTTGAATTTATATCACAAAAACGTAAGGGACGGGAAACGACATATGAATCAATTAAGCAAAGTGGACAAATTAATAAAAAAAATCAAATAAGGAATTTTTTACAAAACCACTTGTGTGAGATATTTTTTTTACCTAATTTTTATTATGCAAGTAGTGGAAATACTGTATTTTTAATCTTATTTTGAATGAGATTCTAATTTTTAATAATTAAACATTTTAAATGTATTGAAATACTTGTTAATAAATTATTATATATGAATTGCATTATAATTGTATTATTGAGACCTTTATTAAAAGTGTACATATTTTACATGGAATAAATATTAAATCAAATACTGAAATATTCTTTTCATTTTATGTAATTTTACATATATTTTATGTTTTTAATTTCAATAATTTATATGTAAAATTTCATAATTGACTGAGAAAATTTTCATATAATTTATGTTTTGGATTTCGTAAATTTTTATGTAAAATTACATATTTAAATGGAGAAATTTACATATTATGGATACTTAAAATTACACACATTTATGCACTGTACATACAGTATGTAAATACATACATATAGATAAGGGGCATTTTGTTTCCTACTATCTATATAGTATGTAAATATTTTTTACTGTGTAAATATCATCCAAAGATTTCAGAATATAGTATTAAGGAACATCGTTGATGCACCTTGGTATGTCAGGAACGATGACGTTCATAGGGACCTTAAACCTCATTTTAAACGAAATCCAGGAAAAAGCACGGAGACATGAAGAAAGGCTCCACCAACATGTGAACATTGAGGCAACTCAGCTCCTAAGCATCACGAATTTAGTACGTAGACTTAAAAGGACCAAACCTTTTGAGCTGGTATGTTTATCAGCTTAAACAGCATTGTACTGATCTAAAATCCACTACAAAGATGTGGTTTACTTCAATTTAACAGACACTATGGAACGCCAATGGGAAGAAGCCATAGATTAATTTAAGTTAGTTAGTAAATTAAGTCAGAAACAAATTGCTCATTAGTCCAGGAGATTGTAATTACATAAAGTAAATAAATAAAATTTATTTTAAATAAAAATTTAAAATTAATTTTTTCGAAATTCGAATTTCGATTTTTTTATATTGGTTAAAATTAACAAGCCCTTCATATAATTAAGAGGCAATTGATTTAAATTTAAGATGGAACCCATCGGAACCCATCCTGTAATAATATTCATTTTGTTTCTTCAGAAATCCGGATTTATTTCATTTCAATAAATATTATGTAATACTCTACAAAACAATCATTGATCAATTAAATATAACAAATGCTGTTTTGCATCATACTCGTATTACGTAAAATAATTATTTTCCAGTTCTAATTAGTAATTCATACTATATTCAAAGTCAACAAAAAAAAAAAAAAAAAAAAAAGTAGAATTGCCATAATATAATAGATTGCTTGTTTTTGCACTTTACCATGTGATTATTGCAACATAAAAAAAAAAAAAAATTCTATAATGAGTGTTAAGTATGGTTATAAAATACAAATCAAATTAATGTTGAATTCCCCGCGTAGATTTTTCTTAATTAATATTTTTGTTTGCCGTCTCAAGCTATAACAGATACTTTTATTCTACTTGAGTGTATATACGAAAGACGCATGTACAATTTATGTAATCTCCATGAGATTAAAATCTAAACAAATTAAAAATTAATAAATTAATTTTATGTAACTACCAGCCTAACCTTGTTAATTTCTTTTATATTTATAACCATTTTTAATTACCGTTGATTTTGATAAAAATCATTTTTTATTTTTCAATATAAACTTCGCACAATTTTTTTTTGCAAAACGATATTGTGTAACACAACACCAAGTGAATCAATTTACGATCTGATATTCTGTTCGCACTCCATACAACATTATAAGTCTTCTCAATAAACAACATAATTATTTAAATATGAAATAATAGTGCCATGGATAATGATAAACTATGATAATCGCGTGACTACATAACAACTAATTGTAATGTTTAATTTAATTTTGCTTTTTGTCGTAATTGTTTATTACCCTCTTAAATTATAAAACAGAAATTGATATACATATGTGATAAATGCTTTATTATTATTGAAAAATAAATAAATTGCATTCCGTCTAAATCACTGTAATCAACATTTAATTACTCATATTATTATGTGTTTGTTGTGGATCCTTTAAGGGTCATGGTTTATAGGCAAACATTTTTTAAAGTACACCATCAAGTAGTTTGAATTTTTTACAGTTTTAACGGAAGCTGTACATTTTTCACAGAGAAATTGATGATTACCTTGGGCCAAATTTGATGGATATGACCTGGAAAAAATACGTTTTTAAAATTTTGTCTTGCTGCTTTGAACGTCACACTAACTTTTTATTAAATTTTTACACGCAAATAATGGAACGTTATGTGATTACGATTATTATTAGATTAAATAGCAGAATTGGGCAGATTTGGCATTTTCGAATAAAAACTGTAATAGTTAGCTTTAAAACCACGCTATCATAATTTTTGGAATGAGTGTTAATAAAATTGAAAGATGATTAAATCCAGCTCAACACCCTATATGACCACAGCTCGAGCCTTAGCTTACCCCAAATTCTGTGTCCTTCTCAATCATCATGTCCGAAAAACGATATGCATTCTTTAGCTCAACTCTAACAAACTTCCAACTTAAATTTAATATCAGTGCCCAAATAAACCCTTAACTGACTAACTGAGTCAACCGCAAAACAACCACAAACCAACCCCAACTGGACCCCCCAAATCAAAATCCCCAAATCAAAATGACAATAAATTCAATCATAAATTCGACCCCCAGCCCAACCCTAATATAACCCCTAAGGCGTTTTAATTATTTTGAGTTGGGTTCATGTGAGCATGTCGGCATTAAATGCCCACATGCGCACACAAATCCAACTCAAAACAATTGAAGCTAAACTGTACTTAAACCTCAACATAACCCAAAATAAACCTCAACTGTCTCGCAAATTAACCCTAACCAGACTATGATAAAAAAAAATAAAAATATTGTATAGGCTGTATGGTCAACACCACCGCAGTATTCAAGGCATGACAACAACTCCATCCAATTAGATGAAAGGAAACTCGAGTTTACAATTAAAACTTTATTTATTTGATTCATGTAGGGTTAAATACACATCTAATGAAGTGCACGATGACGTGAAGCTTAATGTTTCAGTAGTTACATGTCGAGCAAACATAAGATCAGTCTAAGTTGAAGGTATATTTGATGAATGAATGAATTTGGGGGGTCCACATTAATGAATAGTGAAACGAACTGAAGAGTTGTGAATGTTTCGCGTAATCTTTCCGGGATGCACACATATTAAGCAATACCTCTGCTAGTCAGACATCTCCAGATGACCGTACATAAATAGCTTTATCGTCGAACTTGACATTTAAACGTCTGCTTATAGATCTCACTGCGACGTATTGATTGGACGTCGATGATACAACTCACAATATTTTTACATTACATTATCATTTTAGTGATAACAGATAGCTTAATCAGTACGAGTCATATTATATTTTTGAATTACTTGGCCTGAATAACTTCTTGCCCATGGCCATGTTGATGAAACATTCCTCTGATTCGTTTTTAGCCAATTTTGGTATTTTTCACGTCCTCATCTCAGAAATCTCTCTTCATGTTCATTATATAAACGGTGATTATTAAAAAAATTGCCTAGCTACGCCGACATAGAAACAATTTTCTACACACAATTTTCTAATTTGACTGAAACTTTACCTTTATCAGATTTTCTAATTTTGAAAATTCTACCATCATCGTCTTCGTCTCTACAAGTTCTCTTCATGTATGTAATACAAACGGTGAGTATATAAAGTAATCGCCGCGCTATCTACAAAGAAACGATTTTCTGCACAAAATTTTTTCATTTGCACCAGATGATCCGATTTCGAATTTTTTTTCAATAGTTTGCTCTCTTTGCATCTGTAATATAAATAGTCAGTACTAAACAATCGCCGAGCTATGGATAGAGAAACAATCTTCTACATATAATTGCCAACTCTAACGGTCACGCGTTCAAAAAGTATGACTTGACTTACTTCAATCATAGTTATGTTCGATTGCTAGTTAATCTGTAAGTGAATTAAGATCAGAAACATCAAATTCGATAAAAGCGGTAGCTTGCTCGATCGCTCGAAGTGAACCGTTGCGAGCGAAATTTCGCGGGGAACGTGATCTGCAACGTTCGCCTCATCTTTAAGGTTATACTCGTATAACCGTACGATATTAATTATTGAAGCAATGAGCCGAGGGCCGTAGTTGTCCAACTCAATATAGTTATCTCGTTGGTGGCCAATTTACATATGTACATGACACACTTGGAGTGAGCGGTTGTCACCCAACTCAATCCTCAAGCCAGTATAATATAAAAAATTGGTCAATGTGGATCAAAAACCACGCGATAATACCTGGTGCTGATAACCATTATTCTTATGAGAGGTACCCGATCTTCTTGACATATACGTTCCAAAATCTTTTCAATTTTCCTACTTGACCGCAGAAACAGAACGACGTAAAAAATCGTCCAAATCGGGCTGCCAACCATTTGGGTCGTTTTTCTAAAGTTGTATGTCATAACAGTAAACAATTTATAGTTTATATATTAGAAAAAAATGGATCCGTAATACTTGTGCAAAAATTAAGAAAATTCAAAATCCCGTATATTTTTGCATTTATAGTTTTTCTTTCAATATCTCGGTTCCAGATTTTACTTAAGACTAGGCCGTAAACCAATCAAACAGAACGGTCGATTTAATACGAGTAAAGAAAAAATAATAATATAATAAATAAATAAATAACATTATTACAGCATCAAAAACTTTTTTATTAATAAAATAATTATTAAAAACTTTTATTTAATTATAGTTTAATAATAAAAAATAAAAAATAGACTTTTAATTATAGTGGTGTAATAATAAATATTTACCCCAAAATGGGGCAAAACAGCGATGGCGATCCAACAAAAAACAAATATTTAGATCATATAAATTACTGTAATGGATTTAAAGTGATAGTGACAAACAAATCTAAAGAAAACCGTAAAGAAGTATTACCACCTGTGAATAGTTTAAAAATCAGTGATATCTTAATAAAAAATTTCAGTGCAAGTGATATCAAAGAAATACAAAAAGTTTCTCGAAATAACGTGGTGGTTTATTGCCATAACCTTGAGACCGCAAATAAAATTGTTGATTTGGAGATATTTAATACAACCGATTTGACTGCGTATATCCCATTTTATTACACAAACAGTACAGGATTAATTTGGGATATAGACATTTCTTATACAGAGCAAGAAATTCTTGATAGAATTAATGCCTTCCAATTCAATGTCGCCAAAGTTCAACGAATAAATAGAAGAACTGTAGAAAATGGTACTACGAAGTATATACCAACCAGAAGAATGAAGATATTCTTCCATGGTCACGAGATTCCGCAATACATTTTTTTGAACTACGTCCGGATCAAATGTGAGCCCTTTATACAGCAAATTATCCAATGTTCAAACTGTTGGCGTTATAATCATGGAAAATCGAACTGTAATTCGAATAAATCGGTATGTAAAAACTGTAGTATTAAACACCTTGATGACCCTTGTAACAACAACATTTGTTGTGTCTCTTGTGGCGGAGACCATTTATCAAACTCCAAAATATGCCCAGAAATCTCAAGGCAGCAAAACAATAAAAGTGCAATGACCTACAAAAATTTATCTTTTGGTGAGGCAAATTTGCTGTTCCCAAGAGCCAACAAAAAAACGGTTTATTCTGAAATGTATTCTGTAATTTCAAAAAATATGTTTAATGTTCTTTCTGATGATTACGATGAGGAATTTCCTTCACTAACAAAAAGTTCGGTAAACAATAGAATTGAAAAAAAATTATTACCAACTCATAAAAAGCATTACATGATTCAGAATTATAAACAATTCAGCCGTCCAGTTGATGATACAAGAACAAAAAAATCAAAACGGAGAGAAATCGATGACGATATCAATGAAATAGAAACATCAAAGAAATCAAAAACCAGTTCCTCGAACGGCATCGCTTTTTTGAATAAACAAAACCCGTCGACATCATTTGCAAACTCAGGTAACACACAGCTACAAACAAATAGTATTGTTTCACAATATCAGGTACGTAATACAATAAATTCATCAAATATTCAACATGAAAATACTGCTTCACAATTACAATTAAATAAAAAGCAATTTGTGAATAATTCAAACGTAATATCTAATATGCCTGAAAGTAACCCTGAAATTGCTACAAGTGTCAACCCTACAAATTACGATGTTAATATGTCTCATTATAATCAAAATAATAATAATTGTACTTCAGAAAATCCTCAAAGAACTAATATATAACTAGCACATGAAAGACTATCTATATTGCAATTTAATTCAAACGGATTCTATAATAACAAACATGAAATTGACTTACTTATTCAAAGATTTAATCCTTTTATTATATGTATTCAAGAAACCCACTTCCACAACAAACAAAATATTTCGTTGAAAAATTATAAAACTTACAGAATGGATGTCAAACTTATCAACAACCAGAAAGTCAAAGGCGGTGTTGCCACATTTATTGCAAATTGTTTTAAAAGTGAGGAGCATCATTTAACTACAGATATTCAAGCAATTGCAGTAAAAATTTTCAATCCAATTAAATTAACCATTTGTAACATATACCTTCCACCGAATTCCGACCCAACTGTAAGGCAAATGGAAAGTATTGTTGACCAACTTGAGAGTCCGTTTATTTTAATGGGTGATATGAACGCACACAATGCCCTATGGGACTCAAACTCTACAATTAGAAATAAAAAAGGAAAATTAATTGAATATATTTTAAATAAATATGACTTATTGCTGTTTAATACTGGAAAGCCAACACAACAAAAATTCAACATGTGTTATAGACCTAGCAATAGGAACTCCATCTCTGGAACAATTTTTCAATTGGGAAGCTTATGAAGACACTTGTGGCAGTGATCACTTTCCAATTTTTTTACATTTCCATAAAAAACAGAAATTCCCATCTTTTCGTACAAAATTTAATATCAAGAAAGCAAACCGGGAACTCTTCACTTCTTGCATGGATTCCAAAATTCCTAAGTCAACTTCGGTTTCTGATGCTGATATGAATAATTTATCGAACATTTTTAGTGAAGCAGCTAATGAGAGTATTCCAAAAACTCCAAACATGTTTAAAAGGCCTCCAGTACCTTGGTGGAGTCCCAGAATAAAAGAGCTTTTGGAATCACGTAAAAAAGCACTTAATTTCATCAATAGGTCGCCTTTCGTACTGTCTGATGTGATTAATTATAAAATACGAGAAATACGAATCTCAAAAAAAAATTCATGGGAAAAATTTGTCGGAACCATTGATAAAACCACACCGATAAAAAAGTTATGGAGCAATATCCACAAGATTCAAGGGAAATCAAAAAATCAGTACACAACTGCGATAAAAACTAATGATTATCTATCCTCAAATCCAGTAACTATCGCTAATACACTAGCTAAACATTTTGAAGAAAAATCTAGCTCAAAAAATTATGAGTCTGATTTCCTATCGTTTAAAAGTTTATCAGAAATACAACACATCTCTATAGAATCTGAAATTGATGAACCTTACAATGCTCCAATTACAATTCAAGAATTCACAATAGCTTTAAATAATGTAAAAGGATCATCACCTGGCCCTGATTTCATTCACTACGACATGATAAAAAACCTATCACAATCGGCTCAATCCTACATTATAAAAATATTCAATCACATTTTTCTACAGCAAAAGATGCCGAACGAATGGAAGAAAGCTTTGATCATACCGATTTTAAAGCCCGATAAAGATCCAACACTCACTGATAGTTACAGGCCTATATCTCTAACAAGTTGCCTGTGCAAATTGATGGAAAGGATATTAAATAACAGACTAATATGGTTTTTAGAATTTAATAAAGTTATATCAGCTTCACAGTTTGGCTTTAGAAAAAAACTTTCAACCATGGATGCTATCGCTTCTCTTGAAAACTCGATTAAAACAGCTTTGAAAAACCAAAACCACTTGGTCGCTATTTTTTTAGATTTAGAAAAAGCATACGATATGGCTTGGCGTCACTCAATTATCAAGGAATTAGCTGCTGCTGGCGTAAAAGGAAATTTATTACATTTTATTCGTAACTTTCTGGATAATCGAACTTTCCAAGTTGCTTTTGGTGGCATTTTTTCAAACACATATGTCCAAGAAAATGGAATACCGCAGGGATCAGTACTAAGCGTTACCCTCTTTTTAATTGCAATAAATGATATCGTTAACGTAATTAACTCTCCTGTTAACATAAATATTTACGCAGATGATATCACAATATACACGCATCATAAAGATATTAAATACATTGAAAACCAGCTTCAAAATGCAATAAACAAAATTCAGGATTGAACAACGCAGAATGGATTTCAAATTTCAAAAACTAAAACGTGCGCCATGCATTTCTGTAGAAAAACTAAGCCTCATGCGGATCCACAAATTTTATTGAACGGAACTCTTATTGAATTCAATTCAACTTTTAAATATCTTGGAATAAACTTGGATAAAAAACTTTGTTGGAAAGCACACATAATTGAAACTAAACGTAAGGCAACTAACAATTTGAGAATTCTAAAAATTTTGTCCAATACACATTGGGGTGCAAAACGTGACACTTTACTCTATATATACAAAACAGTTGTGCTCTCACGTATGGATTATGGATGCATTTTCTATAACTCTGCCTACAAGACATCGCTTAAATCGCTGGACTCAGTACATAATGCTGGAATTAGACTTACAACAGGTGCTTTTCGGACCAGCCCTACAGTGAGCATTTTAGCAGAAGCTGGTATCCCACCATTACATACCCGAAGAAAAATTTTAATAATGTCTTTCTATATAAACATACTGTCTATGAAACAACACCCGTTAAACTCGAGCTATCAAGAAGTATTGCATACAAGAAGAAATGTTCTTAAACCATCTGTACTACATACAATATCACAAATTACCAACAATCTTGATATATCTTTAAATGAAATACGAGCAGCACAACCTTATCCATTCCCTTATTGGCTCATGCCTCCTTTATATATAAATATGGACCTGCTCAAACATAAGAGTACTACTGCTAACGAAATGCTATTTCAAACACTTCATAGAGAAGCTCTTTTTAACTACGACAACTATACCTTAATATACACGGATGGATCAAAAATGGAGAACTTCGCTGGAGCTGCTTTTGTATCAAACTCGACAGAAATTATACATAGGCTACAAACAACGACCTCCATATACAATGCTGAACTTTATGCAATTTACCAAAGCGTTAAATGGGCAGCAGAACAACTAAACAACAATTTTCTTATTAATTGCGACTCAGCTAGTAGTCTACAGGCCATCCAGAAAAAAAGCGACAACCCAATTATACAAAATATACATAGCCTTATTTATAATTCACGTGATATAAAAACATTTAAATTCATTTGGATCCCAAGCCATGCAGGCATAAAAGGAAACGATAAAGCGGATATAGCTGCAAAAAATGCCCATATTTGTGAAATTACTAATGAGCACCTTCCAATTGCAGGTGACTTAAAAAATTACGTTAAATGTTATCTTCTAAATGAATAGAAATTAGAATGGAGTTCACTTAATACTCCAAATAAACTTAGAGAAATTAAAAACATGCCTGTTCCGTGGGTGTCATCCAACAGGAAAAATCGAAAGGAAGAAATAATTCTCACACGACTACGTATTGGTCACAGCCGGTTTAGCCATGAACACCTATTTGAAAATTTACCTCCGCCGACATGCGACTGCGGAAACGTACTTACCATAAAACACATCCTCGTAGAGTGCCCCGAGGTTGACAGCCTTAGGGAAAAATATGAAATTGGCGGCGAAATGATAAACATCTTAGGAGATCAAAATGATGAAACTTTGGATAAGCTGATTCAATTTCTAAAAGAAGGTCAATTTTTTGACAAAATATAAAACATCTTCATGTATTTTTGCTTTTAATTTATTGTCAGTAACGTAGTATGAACCAAATATTGTAAAATTATTGTATAAAAATATTGTAAAAACCAGTAATGTGTTAAACAATAAAAAATTTATAAAAAAAAAAAAAAAAAAAAAAAAAAAAAATATCTCGGTTCAGTAAAATATGGACTTTGAAAAAATGGATTTGAGCAACAAAAAAATTGTGTGGTCACTTTTGGCAGGATTTCAATAAGAGGCGTTTCGATGTTGGTTTGGACTAATCGTGATACAACAACTAAATTATTTTATTTTGACTTTCAAAACTGATCATTTTTTGCCTTTCTATTTTTGGCTATAGTCGCAGTTCTATTGCGATTGGGGGTTTGTCGGTCGGGGTCGAATGGAATGGAGGTGTGAAGTCTGTGATGATACGAACGAGACACCCAACGAGGTCGGTCGGAATTTTGATTAGGGGGGTGTGGGGAGAGGTGTGTCTGTGTTGGTGACTGTCATACTTATTCATAAAAAGTACCGAAACCAATACTTAGTTACATACTGACACAAGTCAATGTTCGTTTGTTTTATGATATCTGTCATATAAGAGAACCGCAAGTCTTGTACAAGACATTTGTGTTGGTTTTGAAAGTATCGGGTCGAGATCGTTTTGTCGTGCTTCACCTACCCCATTTACCTCGTAGATGTTGTATGCGGTGGGAATTTTACTCACACACACACACGGTAGTGCTTTTAGTGGCGTAACATTTTTGTGGGAGAGATTTTTTTAGTTTTGTTGGACGAATTAGGCATTGGTTCGTTTGTTTTCACATCTCGGAATTGTCTAGAAAATCGATTATTATTGTTACACATATCGAAGTTGTTTTTTTTTTTTTTTGAATATCTTTCATAGAATCAAAATACTATTGAAGTTGTTAGTGTGTGTGAGAAATGTTTTGTATCGTGTACAGTGTTTGTGGGGATATGTTGGTTGAGCTACCGCATAGAGTAATCCCAATTTGCTGCTTTGTGTCGATAATTGTGATAGTCCACTGACACAGACGCACAAGACTGTTTCGTGTGGGCGTGTTCCTAGTGAAACTAAGCACCGACTATGCTAGGCACCCATCCTGTAAGAGGTGATGCCCGGCCATCTCCGGGAGTTCTTGCTTAATACTTGGTCGAACACTCCTGCCAATCACTTAATCAATTTTTGTTAAGATTTCAATAACTTGGGTTCTTGCGTCCCGAAGTTAACAATTATAATTGATGTCAATTCCGTTGAAAGAGGGTTCAGTATAATGAAGAAGATAATTGATGTTAAAAGAAATTTCATACTGATAGAAACGATAAGTTATTTAGTTAGCTTAATGGGAAAATCTATAAAAAAAAATAATTTAACGGAAAAAAAACCAAAATTTCAATATTTATATTATAATAACTAGTTGTATTTTCCGGTTTCGCTCGGGCAGAGTTGAGGGCGCCCTCGGTTTCTGTTCGTGCAAATTAGGTTATATTTTTATATGTTATATAGTTTATATTATCCCATTTCCCGTTAAAGCATCGTCATCTGCCCGGGCGGATTGTGAGTCATCCTTTAAAGAATAACTGATGTTACAGACGTATATAGAGGCATTGGTATTTATGTATTGTACACAAATACAACGAGCAAAACGAAAATCGACGACGAACACCTGCGTGCATATACTTATTCACACCGCCACATCGGACTCGCCGAATACACCGATCTGTTTGGTTCCCCACTCAGAGCAACTATTTACAACACTCGTCAATCAAGCCAACACACAAGCAAAAATGGACTATTCCAAAAAAAATATACAAATAAAATTAAAAAAAACATCTCGCAGTACCTGATACATGTACAAACATAATTTCGCACGAGATGTACATATATGTTTGTACATAGAAATGAGAAGAATTCAAAGCATGTTTATATACTAAGCGGATGGAATGTTAAATTTAAGTTTGTTAACAACATAAACTGAGCATATATATTTAAATCTTTCGGCCACCTGACAATAAAAATGTTACTCTATTGGTGCGTTTGGGACATCCGCTATTTTTCTTTTCTTTTTATTGGTGACGACTTATGCCAGTCGTAACAAGTTGAACGAGTCATTATCCAACATTTGTTTTACTGTTTCACTGATATCAACATCATCCATTCTTGAGTTTATGTCATTTTCCTGGCTCTTGACCTTTTTTGTGTCTTGGCTTTCACTTCTTCAGTGCTTGTCCATTTTTGTGTGGCCGTTCTTGGGGAAGACTTGTTTTCTAAATTGAGATGAGAAGGTCCTCCTTAACTGATTTTTTTTTTTACTAGTTTTGTTGCAAAATCGTTTTAGGAAGTAGTAATAAAACAACTCGTGCCTTACAATGGAAAAATGTAAAAAATACTATTTATTCGAAAAATAACTAGGATAATCGTTAATTTGTTGTTGCTCGGACGATGGATGCCAAGCGACTTCGTTCATTTATAAAACTGAAGTGCACACGTAAGATCAACGCATGCTCAGTCGCAAAAACTTGAAAAACCAAAAATCATAAGAAACTACAGATAAAATTCGCTGTGGCGCTCACAATATGATCTACATTTTTCAACATTCTCCCACCTTTTAAAATTGCTCTAATTGACGATTTCGGTAATTTAACAAACGTCCATATAGATAATGATTTATTTTAACATGTCATTCGATGTAGCGTTTCGGCATCTTGACTGCCCGACCTCGTCGTGTCTGCAGTACCTGCTGCACTTCGGATGCGTTTTGTGGGGGCTGCATGGTGTCACCCGAACTTGATCCGCTCTTGTCTTGTCGATCTTCGTCGATTGGTTCTTCAGAACATTCCTCTGGTGTTGACTTTTCCGTCGACTTTTCCACGGATTTAGGGAAATATTCATCCGAATCCGCTTCCAGTGAAATCAATCGCTGAACTGGTCTAACCAATACATTTGAGGAGGTTTTGAGTTTTAATGTCCTAATTTCTCCGTCGTTGCCGGGAATTAGTTCTTGTATTCTGGATAAAGGCCACTTGGAAGCCTTTTGGTTATCAGTTGAAATGAAGAATAAGTCACTGACCTTCAAAGTTTTACAGAGATCTTTATTGACTTTTGTTCTTCTGGAAAGTTGACCGAGGTACTCTGTGCGAAAACGATCTTTGATTTCCTCGCGTCGTAGCTGCCGATAACGTAACTTGCGGTATAGCGATGTTTTTTAAATTTCTTCTATATCTGGTACGCCGTCTACGTGAATTTCTTTCAAAAACATGTCTGGGCTTATGACACAAATGTTGCTTCCGGTGAATAGGTGATGGGACGAGCATTAATGACCGATTCGCATTCGCAGAGTGTGGTGTTCAATTCCTCGTAACTGAGACTTGTAATGCCAAGGGTTCTTTTCAGAAGATCTTTTACAAAGCGTACCATTCGCTCCCACCATCCACCCCACCATGGGGCGGATGGAGGATTAAAAACCCACTCAATTTTTTCGGTCGCACAATAAATTTTCGAAATTTTCTCCCAATTGACGTGTTGCAGTAAACGGTTAGCTTTGACAAAATTGGTACCGCTATCGCTGTAAATGTAGCTCGGTCTTCCTCTACGATGTATAAATCTGCGCAAAGCTTCGAGAAATCCGTCAGCTGACAATGTCGTAACTAGCTCAAGATGAATGGCATGGTATACTGCGCAGGTAAATAAACAGATGTAGCACTTTTGACCTTCACGTAGAAAGAGAGGCCCTGCGTGGTCTACTCCCGTGATTTCAAAAACTTTTGCATCTCTGACTCTCCTTGCGGGCAAAC
This sequence comes from Tipula vernalis, assembly GCA_958295665.1. NCBI lineage: Eukaryota > Metazoa > Arthropoda > Insecta > Diptera > Tipulidae > Tipula > Tipula vernalis. The sequence goes on along the minus strand of OY282560.1, from coordinate 162,110,769 downwards.
TCGTAGGCGGTGCTTTTAATGTTTTTCCTGCAAAACGGCGACAGGTAACACACTTTTGTATGATATTTTTTACATCAAGCCGACTTGAAGTAATCCAAACATTTTCTCTCAAAATTTTTAACACTGATGCCCGTGTAATTATTTTTCAGGTGTGTATGCGTAATAAGCAGTTTGACCAATTCATGATTATGGCTTAAAACTATCGAAAATCTGAAGCCAAAACTGTCATCTGGGATCTCATCGTCCCAATTTAATTCTTTGATTCCCCATAAATTTTGGAGCAATATTTTCGGAGGTAGCAAAGTGGGCGTGGCCCAACCAAGTGGATCGAAAACCTTATGCGCCGCGGATAGAACAAAACGTTTCGTAATTTTTTCTGGTCGTTTTTCCATTATTGTTATATTAAGTCCCAATGTAATTTTGTCTTTGTTCCAAATCACTCCGAGTACGGCACTGTTGTCAGATTGGCCATTATCGTGCGTCATCTCCCACCCTCGGAGGCCAAAACAGGCTTCTTTCATGATCCGTGTAGTTTCGTCTTGGAAATACTGGGCCTCCATTCCCGATTTCACGCTCGTGACACAATTATCGACATAGAATGAGTCGCGCATTTTCTCTTCTCATCAACTCTGATTCTTCAATGTTCTTGGATTTTTGAACCATTTTTTCCAAATGACAATCGATTGTTGCTCCTAGCAGAAATGGGTTACAGGTCAGCTCGAAAACAACGCGACGGTGTTGAAATGTAATAATTTTTCTTGGTTCTGTCTTGCTCCACCAAAAAAATTTTAAAAATTGTCTATCCGAAGGCGCAATGTTTATTTGTAAAAATGCTTTTGCAATGTCAGCAACTATTCCAATTTCACGATTCCTGAATCTCAACAAAATATTAGGGATCATTTCTATTAGGTTTGGACCAGTTTCAAGGCATTTGTTGAGTGAAACTCCGTCTTTTGTTTCCGCGGAAGCATCGAATACTGGTCGGACCGGTGTGGTGCTACTAATTTTTAGAACATGACGATGTGGCAAATAATAATCATGCTCTGATAACTGATCACTGGGCACTTCTTCGATAATGCCGTCTTTTTCCCAAAGTGTCAATAAATCGTCGTACTTCTCAAACAAGTCTTCATTTTTCAATTTATTGGTCAGATTAATCAATCTCTTTTCGACTATAAAACGATTATTTGCGAGTGGGGGTGATTCTCCTTCCAGGGAAGCGCCACTTCGTAGCGCCCTTCTTGAGTGACCCGAGTGGTGGATACAAAATTTGCCTTTGCTTGAGCGAGATAATTTTCCTTTGAAACTCTCTCAGCTGGATCTGTAATTCCCAGCGCATCAAGTCTCCATAAATCCGTAATATCTGCTTCTCTAGCAATCATCGAAATAACTATGAGAGCAGCATCTTGGCGTTCCGAAAAATTTGTTGAATTTTTCCATATTATAGTCCAGCCAGGGAGAGTTTCCACCGCGGTCTCACCAGTGGGAATTTGTACAATTTTACCTGTGTACAGTAGCCCGACCACATCCGCGCCTATCAACACAGCTATAGGTTCTGTGTCTTGTCCAATGTCGGATAAGTAGATTCCTTTACTTTTCAGCTCGTTCAAACGTGTGCTGTTTTCATATGCCGCAATATTTTGACAAATGATCTCCTTGTGAAATGCCGAAAAAATACAATTGAAAGTACCATCAAGTTTACTTAGTGTGATGCGTGAAACTTGGTGTTGTCGGGGTTTTGACATCCCCCCACCAAACAATAAGTACACCATCTTCTTTTCACCGATTTTTTCGAAACCTAATTTTTCGGCAAAACTGGCTAGCACGTACGATTTATGCGAACCGGTGTCAACGACCGCGCGAACAACTCGTTCTCTCGTTGGCCCTTTCAACTTGACGCGGAGCGTCTGCAAATCAACTTGGGGATCTTGGAAGGTTACGTTGGCGAGAGCGAGATTTTTTGTCATTGTCTGGATTTCACCCACGGTCTTATCGCTATCATTTTTGGTCACTTCCCGACACATCAACAAAACGTGTTTTTTACCACACCAGGCACACTTTATTCTAGAACAACACTTATTGTAGCTGTGGTTCAATTTGAAACACGCAAAACACGCTTTTTTGTCTTTCACAATATCTTGTCTCGCACTCAAACTCAATTTTTTTGCTTTTTCACACGAATCGCTGTCGTGACTCTCCCCGCAAAAAATACACTTACTCGGAATTTTGTTTGTTTCGTTCGATGTAAAAAAAGCCGCCGCGGTTGGTATTGAAGTTACAGTCACACTTCTGTTTTTCTTCGTACTTTTGTTGTTGTTGTTGTGACTTGGTTTTTGCTCGTCGAATCCGTTTATCGCTAGCGAAATTCTCTCTTCGTTTTGCACTTCTGATTCCTAGAATTTCAACAAAACTTTCAATCGATTTTGGGCACTATCAACTCTAGTATTTTGGCGTTGCCAGGCACGCAAAATCTCTTCGGGTAGAGAAGATTCGACGAGAGGAAATAACATTACGGCGCACATTTCCGTGGTGACGCCTAATGATTCAAGAGCTCTCATATGCGTTTCCAACTTATCGTAAATCTGTGTTAAATTACCTTTCGACTTGCTGAGTACGAGTTTCAATAATTCGCGGACGTAAATTTCTACTAGAAGATCGTCCCGTCCGAATCTATTTTTCAAACTTTCAACTGCATTCGTGTAGTTTGCCGCCGTCGGCGGGTAACTTTTCACAACTTCGCTCGCTCTTGATTCCTCAAACATCGATTGGAGTAAATATTGGAACTTATCTTCGGTTCGAATTAGGGGGTCTTCGTGCACTTTCTCAAACATGCTCCAAAACTGCAACCAATCTTTTGGATCGCCGTTGAAACGCTTCAGCTCGAGTTTTGGTAGTTTAAATTTTCGCGAATTTTCTTGTGGAACGTTCACTTTTGAATTATTTCCACCATTTTCTTGGGTTACCGATGTGGAAAATCGATTGAATGCAGCTTTTGCCACTTGAACACTAATTTTATATTCATCAGCACTTATATCTTCTGTCTCAAAATCCGCTTCAGAGCTATCCGCTTGTATCATGTGTTCAAAAAGCTTCTTGTTGATTTCTTCAAGTTCAGAAGCTTTTTCTGAGAGTATTGCAAACTGAGCCGTTACCACATCGGCCGATGGATTTTCGTTTTCCATTTTAGCGTTCAGTTTGCCTAAACCTCTTGTAAACGCTTGTCTCTGCACTTTCCGAACTTCCTTGATATCGTCCATTGTTTTTCACGAATTGATACAGCTCCACACTAACTGAAATTTTCTTCGCAACAACACTAAACTTGTACTGTCACGGTCGCCAGATGTTGCAAAATCGTTTTAGGAGGAGTAATAAAACAACTCGTGCCTTAGATTGGCAAATATAAAAAATACTATTTATTCGAAAAATAACTAGGATAATCGTTAATTTGTTGTTGCTCGGACGATGGATGCCAAGCGACTTCGTTCATTTATAAAATTGAAGCGCACACGTAAGATCAACGCATGTTCAGTCGCAAAAACTTGAAAAACCAAAAATCATAAGAAACTATAGATAAAATTCGCCGTGGCGCTCACAATATGATCTACATTTTTCAACAAGTTTGGTCATTATTTGAACTATTCTATCTTCCGAAAAGGGCTCACCCCTTCCAGATTTGTTTGATTTTGGGCATGGTTTTATTGCGCATGTAGGCGCAGTACTATTTCATACTTTTCGACCTTGGCTGACGGTGATAATATACTTCTTTTTATTTTTAGACGCTTTTAATTCGTTTGATATTTACTTTTTTTATATTTTTGGCTTTTTTATGATTTTTAGAATTATTTTTCAGGGAAAGAAAAAACATTCGCACGTCGACGTTGAAATCTAAGGCAACTTCTTCTTGTTTTTTGCCTCATGCAACTTTATTTTTATTCAAATGTACAACCTTTTTTACATGAAAGCGCGTTAGCAAAGTTTTTTTCGAAAATACATAGCTGGGCGTTTTCATGAAAAGTCGGTTTCTTATATATAAAAGAAGGAATTTTTTGATATATTTTTCATTACGCTTTTGAAAATGAATCCGAATAGGGTTCGAAAGCTAAAGCTTTAATTAGTAAAAATGAAATAAGAAAAAGCCCTAAACCAAAAAAAAAAATTGTTTAGTTTATAAATACTTTTTATGTTGTTTTTTGTTGTTATTTATTGGTTTGTGCAACTTCTATCTTTACTATTAATATTTTGTCTGCCTTTTGCTTTTATTACGGCGGTACATCGCCGCACGTGCCCTATGCAAAAACATTGGACCGTCATTGGACATACCGTCATTGGACATAGAAGAGGATCTTGAATGAGCAACGGGCAAATGAATTTCATCAAACTTAATGAGATGAAGACTGGTTAAAGCTGCTTTGTGAGCATTTGAAACAGTCAACGAGCCAGAGTTCGCATTACGAGTAAAAAAAAACAATAACAATCAATTTGCTATATGGGCGTAGTAGCATGTTTCTTGAACTCAAGAGTTGTGGAGCACCGTAATTTTCTCCGATAAATCAAAATTCAAGTTGAATGTTGGAGATGGTAAAATCGAAGAGAACCTCGCTGGACCCAGCAGGAATACCCCAGAATAAATTCAAGCTTTAAAAAGTTTGTTGATGAATATCTAGGAATGCACACCACAATCCGATAGCACTTTGTAATCCAACCATAATGTTTAATTTCGGCAAAGCGATCATCGTGCGCTTCTGCTGTTCCGATGTTCGCATGATTGAATCAAAAATTCTAGGAAAGCCTTACGTGCTTTTGATTACGGTGTCAGAGACCCACTTAAGATTTTTATTAAAGCTTGTAGATTTACAAATTTGAAGGATGCTATTTCTAAAGGTGTCGAGGGGGAAACTTTAATTCAATCTAATAAACCTAAACCTGTTAAATTTCATACTTCTACTGGTCAACAACCTGTTAAGTGCCAGATTTGTTTCAAAACTGGACATACCGGATAGAAATGCTTTAATCCTAATTCTAATATTCAACAATTTATTCCATCTTGGAATGAACTCTCGAATTTTAATTCAAGTTAATCCCAATATACGAACTTTTGCGCAAACTCCTAGCCAGTATTAATCGAAACATCAACCAAATCTTTTATCCATGTGCTTATTGTAAAAAGTTGGGAAACATCACATAAGTGTTTGTTAATCTAGTGATAAATTCAACCAAACGAGACACCAATTCAGAAATAACCATCCAACAAAGTCACCAACACAATATTGGGAAAACCTAAACGAACTTCACCGGGAATCCTAAAATATAGAAGTGAAAGTTCAAAACATTTCAATTCCAATAAATTCAGACATTTTACACGTACATACACCTCACTTTTTTTATTCGATACTGGGACCGACATTAATGTCATCAAGAAAGAATTAATTAAATCTGAGACCTCATGTTATCCCAACATAAAATTAAAAATTAAAGGCATTACTGCAGAATCGATTGATAATCTAGCAGTTTGCACTTCAAAAATCAACATTCCAAATACAATTTTACATGACTTCCATATAGTACCATCTGAATTTCTTATAAATTGTCCAGGAATCATAGGGAATGATTTTCTTCGACAAAATAAGTGTAATATTGACTACTCCCATAACAAAAACAATCAACAATCACACACAACAACAATCACAAATACAATCCTTCAAGCGTTATACTAAGTCGTTCAGAAAGGATCATTAATATTAGACTAAAATCAAAGTGTGGTAATATATACTTATGTTCTTCTCAGATGATAAAGCAAAGGCATGTCCATGACTCATGCCATTATTTAAATAATTAACTCGTTCGCATCAGTTAGTGCGACAAACACAAATAATTACCCGTACAATTAGACGACTTATACATAGAAACCGAAAGCTTAGAAAAATATATCAAATTCTTCACTTAAAGCATTGGTCAGATACTATACAAGACAAATTACGTAATTTAGAAAGTCAGATAGATACAAACCACATGAACATAGAAGAAAAATCTCATTAATTAAGTTGTGTCGAATAATATAGTAATGCTGGATTTCACTATATCGTCTTCCTCACTCGACAAAATCGGAAATTAATTCTCAAGTAGAGAAAATGCTTGAAAACGACATTATTAAAACTAGTAATAGTCCGTTCAATTTTCCATTACTGGTCGTTCCTAAAAAGTCACATAACAAATCAAAACGTTGACGCGTTGTCATTGATTTTCGTTGCCTGCACGCATAACCAACTAACATGGTGTTCTAAATTAGTCAAAGGCAGTACAGTCAACAACAGAAAGTGGTTTCAGTATTTGTTTGAGAAATTTTATTACTGAAACGCTTTTGGTTTTTTGACTGAATTTTTACTGGAATTCCGGGATCCGTTGTCTATATATGCAGCAACCACTGCATTCCAATTTGATGCATTACAATTCGCGATAACGCTACAATTCTGAAATATAAATTTCTGTAAAAAACATAATTATTGATTCACATTTCAGAAATAAAAAATTGTCATATAAGCTCTCTAAAACTTTTCTTTATCCAGATCAAAAGCCTGGCATTCACTGTACAAACCTAATTTTGACCTCGACAGCCGATCTCTAATAAAAATAAACTTTTCATTGTCCTCTTGAAATCCAAGATCTGTAGCTGTGACTGTTCCAATATTCTTTTTGCACGCAAAACTGAATCCACAAATGAATTGTTAGGGCAAACAGCATTGTGCTGATCTAAAATCCACTACAAAGATCTGGTTTACTTCAATTTACCAGACACTATGGCACGCCAATGCTAAGTTAGTAAATTAAGTCAGAATTAAATTGTTCATTAGTCCAGGAGACTAGATTACAATTATTGATTGATTGATTGATTGCGATGTACGATCAAGCACTAAGCAAGTCTCCCGTATTATAAATGCGAATACCACACCACTATACCCATGTTGTAACACGACATCATAACTCTCCCTTACCAAGGAAATATGTACCATCCATACTCAGCTTATTTTTTTTTTTTTTTTTTCATGAAGCCAACATAGTAATATTTCACCCCGTAAAGGAAGGCGCCACCACATCGATAACCACATAAGTCTAATAGTTGTGATATCCGCCCCTGGCCAGGCCGCCGTCGTACACCTTTTTACATATAACAAGATCGAGAGGATGGGAAAGGAATGTTAGCAACAAAGACTCAACCCGGTTCCAGACACCTAAGTAGTTGATAGTTAGTAAATTTGTTAGTAATATATTTTTTAGTAATTTATTTAGCACAAGACAAAAATACAATTTAAAGTTCATATACTGCTCCAACCTGTAAGAAGACACAATGACAACACAAATTTCCTGGTGCCGCAAACTCTTTTTTCTGAAAAGCTGTAAACAACAACTATTATTATTCCCTCCACCATTTTTTCCATTGTGAGGGGAGCGAGATTTCGTTCCATCATCATGTTCCCATGCGGTCACCCAAATTTGTACTAACTGTAGGTAGTGTTTCTTGACGTTGTTGTTGAAATCGTTGCGTCTCTGCGGTCCCTACTACTCGCCCCCTTCGAAAAAAGAAGACGCATCGGGAGAAAAGAAATACAGAATAATGATCGACTACCGAAAATTAAATTCGGTTACTATCTCAGACAGGTATCCAATACCTGAAATCAACGATATTTTGGCAAACTTAGGGGAAAACAGATTTTTCACCATAATAGATCTAAAGAGCGGCTTTCATCAGATTCCTTTAAAAGAATCGGATATTGAAAAAACAGTTTTCGGTTAATCATGGAAAATACGAGTTTACCCGCCTCCCATTTGGCCTTAAAATTGCCCCCTCGATATTTCAACGCATCCTCGATGATATCCTTCACGACCACATTGTGAAGCGTTGTTACGTTTATATCGACGACATAATCATATTTGGTAAAACAGAAGAAGAACACTTCAAGAACATGACGATAATTTTTAAAGTGTTAGAAAACGCCAATATGAAGATTCAACTCGACAAATATGAATTTCTACAGGATGAGGTAGAATTTTTAGGATTTGTCATCTCTAAAGATGGGATAAAAGCGAATCAGAAGAAGGTAAAATCCATAACAGAATTTCCCGTACCCAAGACCGTGAAGGAACTCAGATCCTTCTTGGGATTAGCCGGATTTTATCGTCGTTTCATCCGAGACTACGCAAAACTTGAGAAGCCCCTGACTTCACTCTTAAAAGGAAAAGACGGACGTGTGTCCAAAACCCTCGCAAGAAATAAAATGGTAAAGCTTAACACCGAAGAAGAAGCTGCCTTTAACAAAATAAAAACCTCACTCGTCTCCAACGAAGTTCTGTTATCATTCCCAAATTTCCAAAAGGAATTTGAATTGACTACAGATGCCTCCAACTTTGCACTAGGTGCAGTTTTATCTCAGGAGGGAAGGGCAATCACGTTTCTCTCAAGAACCTTAGATAAAACGGAAGAAAATTATGCGGCTAATGAAAAGGAAATGCTCGCCATAATTTGGGCGTTAACATCTTTGAGAAATTTCCTTTACGGATCAAAGAAAGTGAAGATCTTCACAGACCACCAACCATTGACATATGCCCTAAGCAATAATAATAACAACTCCAAAATGAAACGTTGGAAAGCTATCCTGGAAGAGTACAATTATGAGTTAAAATATCAAAATGTCAGTCACACAACATAGCGACAAAAGTTCTCCGGATGATCTGGTCCCCACAGTCGAAACCCCAGTTAATGTATTCCGCAATCAACTAATTTTAAACGTAGGCGAGGGAAGTTCGTACCAAATAATAAACCCTTTTCCAAAATATTCCAGGCACATTATTACACAAGCAAGTTTTTCAAATTCAGACATTATAAATTTTTTTAAACGTTACCTTAATCCACTCACGATTAACGGATTGAAGACATCAGAACATATAATGGGAAAAGTTCAAGAAGTATACCCAATACATTTCAGAGACTATAAAATTCGATTCACTCAGAAGATGGTACAAGATATTACAGATGAAAACCAACAAGAGGAAAAAATATTATCTGTCCATCGACGAGCACATCGTAATGCTCAAGAAAATCGAGATCGAATAATCGAAAATTATTACTTCCCCAGGATGACCAGGAAAATTAAGTTGCTGGTCAAACGTTGTGTTATATGTCAGAAGAATAAATATGATCACCATCCCAATAAGCCTATTATTACCCCAACACCTATCCCTAATTATCCTGGACATATGCTCCATCTAGATATTTACTCAACAGAAAATAAATTGGTTTTACCGGCAATTGACAAATTCAGTAAACTCGCCTTCTGCAGACCGTTAAAATCCAGAGCGACAGAAGACATCAAACAACCACTTAGAGATAAACTCTTTTTCTTTAGTGTACCAGAAATTGTGGTAATTGACAATGAAAAATCCTTCAACTCGAATTCCATAATCTCAATGTTGGAAGATGGTTTAAACATAAAAGTCTTCAAAACTCCCCCATACAAAAGTGAAGTGAATGGCCAAGTGGAAAGATTTTACTCGACACTCTCAGAAATGATGAGATGTCTAAAGGCTGATGGGGTAGAGCGAACTTTTAATGAACTACTAGAGAGAGCGATTAATGAATATAACCACTCAATCCACTCGACAACTTGCAAACGGCCAGTGGAAATATATTTTGGCAGAATCCCTGACACAGATCCTGAACAATTAGAACAAATCCGACAAGATACCATACTAAAGATAAAACAAAAGCAGGAAACAGATCTGAAATACCATAACAAAAACCGTACCCCGATCAAAACCTACCAGGCAATACTTATTTTTATTACAGTTACGCATTAAGCAACACATTGGCAGAAATTCAAATTATTGATTACACAAATTCTCAAATCATCTCAATTAGCACAGGTCAAGCAAAAATACAGGACGGAAACTTCAAATTAATCCATATAATTGAATTAGACAAACACCAAAATTACATAGACAGAATGCAATCCATACTGGACAAAGAAATGACAATAGATCACCCATTGCACTCCTATTTGAGGCATGAACTCTCGGAATTACAAACATTACTGGACAGCCTTAGAATACATAAATCCAAACGATCCTTAAACTTTATAGGTAGTGCATGGAAATGGATAGCCGGAAATCCCGATCACGAGGATTTCAAAGTAATTAAAGATAAAATGAATAATGCATTAGAGAATAACAACAACCAAGTAGTTATAAACCGATTGTACAATGAAAGAATCAATAATATTACAAAAATGGCTAATTTAATTATTAACGAAATTCACAAAGAAAATATATTAAACGACCCATTAGCATTAAATATTCAATATAAATTAAAACTAATGAAAGAAGAATTGGTAAATATTAAGTATGCAATTCACTGGGCTAAAGCAGGGATTATAAATTCACTCGTTTTATCAAATTCTGAAATTAAATTAGCCATTAATACACTGGAAACCGAAAATTGACCATATAGTACTCCCGAGGAGGCGTTAGATTTCGCTAATATCAAAATCATTAGTATCAAATTGTGTCTACTTTATATTGTGTACATTCCGGTAACTACTCCAGAACTATATGATAAATTATTGGTCAAACCGGTCAAAAGAAACGATAAGGTGACCGAAATTGAGTATGAAAATGTCATTAAAAATCACGATAAGATTTATAGTATTATTAACGAATGTAAAACGATCAACTCGCTTTCAATATGTAACCAAAATAATATACTAGACATAAGTAATTCTTCTTGTTTACCCAACTTGCTCATAAGTCGACCTTCCAAAATGCAAACACAACAACAATCAACATATTCAAACAGTTAACGAAATATCGGAGGGTCTAGATCTACTGAATCAATTCGATGGGAACATCAAAATTAATAACGAAACTCAGAAACTCAATGGCACATATTTGATTAAATTCAGCAATACTACCTTGTCAGTTGGAAATAACATCTACATTTCTAAAGAAAAAACGACCATTCAAGTACTTCCAGCTATTCTACAGCCGATGCCGGAAGAAAGTGATTTCAAGGAAATACTTTAATTACAAATGATGAAAGATATTCATATAAATAATACTCGTCACATTGGGCTCCTTAAAAAGGAGGGAGCCATCGAGCGATTCACGAGCTGGGGATCATTCTCAATAGTCATCATTTTGGGAATAGCGGTCATCACTACAAAATATACCAAAACTAAGAAATTACGAATCATTAATACAACGAACCAGAGACGCCTCAAACGATAACACCCAAAGGGGCCTCAGAGCATAGACGGAAATTTTATGAAACACCGTTTTTCTGATGGTTCGAATGTGAGCATTCGAACTTTAAGGGGGAGGAGTTAACACGCGTAATAATTAGGTTTCCCACAAAAATACAACGTGATCATATTTGTCTCGTTGCATTAGCAATGACAACAAGTTACACAGTGTGAATATTCTTGACGACATGGTTTAATATTCTACATATTTTTAATTAAGCAAATTGTAATTAGAAAATAAGAAAATAATCAGTTGTAATTTCGATGTTAAACAAATAAGTTAAAAATAAAAATTATTTTTTTTTAACCAAAAATCAATAAAGAATTTAACTTATATAAAAGGTGAATATTAAATAAAATAAAAATAGAATGAATTTAACTCTAATATTAACAACAAGTTGTTTATTCTCAATAACTAAATAGACCCCACCCGTGGTAATCTATTAGATAACTGTAAATCAAGACTATATTAAATTTACAATTTAAGTACAAGAGTCTAAGATTTTACACTAATATAATAATAATTAGACTTATTAAATGTTTTTTTACAATCACTTACCTGAGTAGAAAAGTTCAAATCAACATTTTGAACATTATTACAACATGACCGATCAACTATCAAATTTTTTTACTTTGATTCACTATAAAAAATAAATTTATTCACATTTTTCACACATCTAGATATAGTTTCATTGAACTAACAATATGTGTGTCAAATGTGTTTTAAGATTTAATTTAACATACATATTTTTGAATTTCGACCGCATCACTTCACATCGCACCTTCAACAGACTGGTTCATATCCCTGTAGCATTAAGAATACCGTATTAATATCACTAACAAAAAATACACAAAATTCATTAAAATCACAACATAAACGGTAAAAATAAACATTTTGAGTGTATTAATGAAACACATCAAAGTTTATATTTATGTTGAACTGTTTATTATTATTATAAAATAAATGAAACTATTTTAATTTAATTTTTAAATTGCACAATAAATAATGTGACATGAGTATATAGTTACAGGGATGCACACCCTCAGGAGACTAGATTACAATTATATAAAATAAATACAATAATAACAATGGTATGGCTGGTTAAAATTGTGCAAATCGATTCACAGTAACCAAAATCTTGTGAAATTTGTATCCGGTCCTCAATACCAAAAATAACACGGCGCTGCCACGCGAAGGAACTATTTAGAGAATACATTAATCAGTTTTTCAAAATTATCAAACAATTATAAATATTATGTATAGTGAATGATATGTGTATGTAATTTTAATTTGAGGTGACATAATCTGAAATCTGTCAATCACTATAATACATCTAGCATTTTGGTAATAAAAACTGTCACCTTCTCTTTGCATATATATTTATGTACGTATATATATTTCACCACAATTTGCTCTTGAAATATTGTGTCAACCGCATTGTCGCAATTTATTAAACTTTGTCACACCCACCCACCTTCGCAATTAAATGTATTTGTTTTTTTTGCTTTAAACGGAAGTTTGCCTTATCGCACGCTTATTATCTTGCCAAAAAATTAGGTCCTGTTACTTTTTATATTTTTTTTTGTCGGTCGCTTTCTGAAAGCGTACACACCCAAAACTATTTACAGCAGTTGCGGAATTTGATTCCGGTTTGAAGATTAAATTTACACGGTATACTTTTGTAAATGGCATTTGAGAGCGCGAAAAAATGTGAAGTGATTTTGATAAGACATTCCAACCACAATCCTTTTATTGAAATGGTGGATGTTTATCGAACGTTTCTGTGTATTATTGTTTGTTGCTGGTACACATAGTATTCATGTGATTAAGGAAATTGCCCATAAAGTAATCGTAATAAGATAAAATAATTTACATTTATTTGGATTTACGTACAAACAGGATTTTGAATTGAATTTTGATTAAAAATAAGGTCAACAGCATTTCCATTTAAATATAGACATTTTTAATAAAATGTTTTACACTTATTAATGATAAATTTGCATTAATAAAATGTATATACGAGTACATAGGTTTATTTGATTTGTTATTACCGGTTTGGTTTTAATTAGGCGGATTACTAGAGTATTATATGTACGTATATTGTTAGAACCGGCAATTAGATAAGTTACGCACACACAGGTGACACACCTCTTCGCAATATTTATTTTTAATACATAAAAACGACTGTTTCGTTTTGATTAAATTCAGAAACACCTTCGGACTGTCAATTCTGGGGAAGAACATTTATATGTGGGTCGAACCGTTTCTCGTTACTTTGAAACAACACGTATTAAGAATAGAATTCGTAAGTGTACGAAAAAGCAGCGGCATTTGTATACATACAATTATAATGATTAATGGCGATAGTGCAAGGAAATATTTGTGGTGGACATTGATACACTGTTTTATAGAAAGTGAACATGTAAGTGGCATTATTAGTAATATATTCGAAAAATTTGCAAAAAATAATTCAGTTATTTTCTGAGAACATTTCAATAACATGCGATGCCGCATGACTAAGTGAATCAATCAATTATTTTATTATTTCTACAAGGCTAACTGCAAGCATGATTTATTCAAGTATAATTGAGGTAATCACGTGCTCGGTGAATGAACTGTATTTAATGACCGAAAGTATGTAGAAAATGAGCAGATTTAAATTTAGGGTCTTGGACGATATTAAACACGACATGAATTTGATACGAAATGCGAACTGATGTAAGTTTGCAATTTTGTTCCATTTCTCCGGAAAATTGAAATAAAAATCAGTGATTCCTACTAAAACCTACTGTGACTTTCTGAATAATTTACTCTTTGTAGTTAATTAGTTTCTCAAAAAAACCCAGAACTAATAATTTAAAAGTCATACGGAATTTTTTCCTCTTCTTGGAAAGCACTGACTGACATTTGTGAAATTTATGTAGTGATTGAATTGATAGAGTTGTTGAAAGCTACAAACAAAATGAGGCATAAATTCATACCTCTAAAATTAGTATAAACCAAAATTGAAAAATTTTGAAAATTCATTTTGAATTCCAACGCCTCTTTAATCCTAAATTCAAAACTCACCACAAAATATATTTTTTTAAAACTCGACTTAATTCCCTCGACTAATTATAGCAATTGAAAAATGTTCGAGATCTACCTTATCTGCTAACGTGATGAATATATGACCCAAGTTCGTCCATCATTGAATTTATACTTGCAAAGTTTTCCCGAAAGCGTTCCATAAATTGTATACTCCATCAATGTATTGGTGCGGCATTCAACAAGCTGAATGTTGAACGTTCAATTTAAAAATTAACGATTTTATAATTACTGCTAGCCTCTGTGACCATAAATCTAATGATTAAATCATACTTAAGATTAGAATTGAATAGAAAATCGTTGTTGAACGTTGAAAATAGAATACTAATAGCTTCCCTAAACGGTAACAACCTCTATTGGACTAGGCCTTTCTCAGTAATTCTGGCCAATTTAAAAACAAAAATTTGGGGCGATCATTCTTAAAATTGGTGGTCAGGTGTGAAGTTGCTTGGGGGACTCAAGTTAGCACTTGCTGTCAACTGCGTATCCTGCAAATTCCGTAAGTGCTCGTGTTATCGCTGGTAACTAGATTACTGATCTATTAGTTTATAGGTGAAAACACGATACTAAAGGAGCCAACTTTAAACAATTCGTTGGGCTGGGTTAAGGTGTTATTCGTTCTCAATCAAATTAAAACAACAAACAGCAGTATGCTCACGACTGAAAAGAATTAGATCGCAGGAGGAAAGCCCTAAGATCGCTAAAAGGACGAAGCTCCACGCTACCGTTAAGAGGTATTTCAATAAGGTCCTCAAGGATCAGCTAGTTGTAGCAGTTACTGACCAGTCGCAAGCAGATGGCAGTATCACGCCCGCCAATTAGAGGTAGGTGGAAATGTCTTTAGCCACCAGGTACCTGAGAATCCCGTCGGAACCAAAACCGGACCTGCTCCGAATTGTCGAGGTAGGGGCTGGCGTAGGAATCAGATTAAACTAACTGCCAGTGTAGATCAGAGATCTCTGATCCTTTATAAGAAGGCAGTGAAGGGACATGGCAAGGTATGGTCCGGAGCCAGTCTTGCCGTCATTGCTAAAGAAGGGATCCCTGTGGGCCGAGAGCCCGGGTGTGTGCTTCTTCAGAACCTAGTGACCCTAAGATAATCCTTCAAATGCTGCATATCGGTCATCCGAATTTGCTAACCCACAATCGGAAAGTTACCAAGTTCAAGGTGCCTAAGGCTGAGACACTGAATGCACTGGAAGAAACCAATGGTACCACCATTAACTAGGATTTCAGTGCAGTAAAACTCAAAGTATACAAGAAGGCTGCGGACAAGCCGGAGGCGCCGATGACAAATGGGAACAGTACCGCTGCGCTTGAAAGCTCATCTGCGAACCCGTACCGACGACAGTACCGACATGTTAACGTTTCTTCAAATCAACCTCCGTCACTCTAAGGCAGCATCAGATGCTCTCCTGCTTAAGATATGGAAACAAGGGACAGATATTGACCGGGCTTAAGACCTCCTATTATAGATTAATGTACGTGAAAAAAGAAGGTAGGATTCGATCGTGCGTTCTCCTTAAAAATAATCTAAGTTGTTTCCTTAGTACCAGATAGCATTGAGGTTGACAAACGTTACTTCTGGCTACTATCAGCTTACCTAGCATATGATGAGCACATGAACTTTCCACCAGTCAACCTAGTAGGTAAGCTAATTATGGAGGCTAAGAAGTGCAAGGTTGGAGTCATCATAGGCAATAAGCCGACTTATATAACTGAGAACAGACCGGAGGCATTATATATTACACTTATTGAAAAGTGTTGGAAGACACTTCCTTTTCTGATCCTTGTTATCTTCAATTCGAAATGGAGATGCCATTCCTAAAAGTCCAATCTACAGGAACAGGAGGAAAACCGACTGAGATACATTTAGATCTATCCTGGGTAATTCTCTTCGAGTCTCAGTGTCAAAACCTCTAGAAAATATGCAAGAACTTGACGCCCGCGCCCAGCCCTTTTAATGAATCGGTTGTTGGCTCTAGTCCTCTTAGTAGGCTTAGGGGTCAATTTCGGCCACATTGGTGGTCCAAGGAGATTCAGCAAAGCTCCTCTCTGACACCGTCACTTGCGGCATTGAACAATTAATTATCGATCCTTCCACATTCTTAAATTGTAACAGACATGTTTAAGCTACATAAAATAGTCTTAGAGGTACTTACCCTTCCGTTCGAACGCGACATTGGCTAAACTTGGCACGAATAGCCTACAATTGGTGCACCATCGCAGAAATCTCCGTAATTCATCTACATTTGTAGATGGTCTTGGCCATTCCTTTGGTGGTGTAAATTCCATTGGTCGTTCCGTTGGTTTGTGAACCAAATATTTTACTTCCGCCGAAAAGCATAACATTAAATTGCTAAAGTGTATATTTTCATCACAACCCGGCTCTCCGAGTTCAGTGACGCACTTTAAGCTGTCTCTTTTAAATTTAACGGCTCCACCGTTATTTGCCTATCCTACTTGGCCATCGGCTGCTCCCCGTTTCCTTCTTGTTTTCATAATTTCGACATAGCTTTTGCGTTTTTGTTCCAAAATAAGTCAAGCCTTTATTACTTTATCGTTCCAATGATTTTAAGTGGCCGCCGTTTCAAACTTAAATTTGAAAATACCGAAATGTGTCTTATTCCGTCTAATATTGGTTGCTTTAACTTGATCGTGTGAACAGTCTGAACCACTTGCACTGTTGTTCAGTTTACCTTGGCATAAGTTAGCTCTTTCACGAGTGTTTGAAATTCCGCTTGTAATTTATGTTCCACCAGCTTCTGTTCAACCTAAATTTTAACGTGTTGAACCTTCGCTTTAAAATGATGACGCTCTAAAAAGGCCAAAGTATTAGATTTCAATCCTGTTAAAAGTGATCAAAAATTTGGTTGGTCCATCTGTCTGGATGTCTGTTGGTCTGTACCAACAGTTTGATTTAGAATTTTTTTTGCCAATCTATTCCTATGGTCAAGGCCGAGATTTAAAAACCTTTTGGAGTCTGTGTGTCAAGAGGGTCGGGTACCTGCCATACGAATTGACCCAAAATACCTGGTTATAGAAATATTTACCAATTTTTTATATATCCTGGTTTGAATATTGAGTTGGGCATTAAGTTTGGGGTAGAGTTGAAGTTGAGTTGAACTTAAGTTGGGGTTGGATTAAGATATAGTGATCAGTTGGCTAATTTTTATATATGCTGGTTTAGGGATTGAATTGAAAGAGAGTTTGCGTTTGGGTAGAGGGTTGAGTTGGGGGCCGTTTGCGGGTTGAATTGGGGTTGAGTTGGGGTTGGATTAGCGTTTAGTGAGCAGTTGAGCAATCTATATAAGTGAGTGTTTGTATGTATGTACAACATATGTGTATGAATTTTAGATTAATTTCTGGAATATAGCCAAGTATGAGAGAATTTGCCTATTTCTCAACCAATTGTGCATTGGAAATGGGATTCTAAAATGATTTTTGGAAGAAGTTCTGGAATATGACCAAGTTCGATGGAACTTGCCTATTTCTCAACCAATTGTATTTTAAAATGATTCTTGAATTGGATTAATGAAGACCGAATTTTTGACCACCTTATGAGGTTTCAGCCCTTTATATTTAAATCAGTCATTCTTTTTTAAAGTTCCATTTGGCAAAAAATCTATAGTTGTTGTAACCATTGTACAGCTCTAAACGAAATATAAAAATCTGAGAGCAATTCTTGCATAAATCCACACAGACCGTACTGCTGCCAGTTGCGATCGTAGTGTTTGTTGTATGATAACCCCACACACGTTCAGGCTACCGATTCAATAATCGATTTAAGCCAAATCGTTAGATTTGCAGGATTGGAAAGGAATTGTGCATCGTGAGCTGATCCAACCTGGCCAGACGACTGATTTCATTTTCTACTAGCAAAAACTAATACGATTAAGACGCATAATTGAGCTGAAAAAGCCAGAATTGATCAATTGGAAAGGCGTCGTCTGCCATAACGACAATGCCATGCAACACATATCTTTAAAGAATCGGCAAAATTTAAGAGAGCTGGGCTAGAAAATTTTGATACATCCACCTTATAGCACGAAACTCGCCCCGCCCGACTACCAATTGTGTCGATCTTTGCAAAACTCTCTTAATTGTGTAAAGCTGACTTCAAAAGAGGCCTATGAAAATCATTAGTTCAGTTGTTCGCCCCCCATAAATCCCAGAAGTTCTACTAAAAAGTTCATTTAAAATGTAACAAAAATTGATTTGAATTTTGATGAAAAACGGGGCAAACTTTTTACTTGACCCTGTATTACAATAAATCGTAGCGCCTGTGGCCCGTTTACTCCTTTCGATTTCTCTTTGTAATTTCTCTACTTCACCTTCTAGACTATTAGAATCCCTTTTGGACATCTGCAATTATTTGGTTTTATTGTTTAAATTCGACCAACATATATTTCGATCAATCATTTGGTTCGACAGCTCTCCCTGTTGCGCCATTTATTTTTTTAATTTCTTCGAAATTTCCAGATTGTAATAATGTTGTTTCTGCCAAGAGAGAATCATTTCCTTTATTTTATTATCCACAATTCTACCGCTGTCACCAATTGTTACGTTTTACCCTTGTCAGTCAAGGTTCGAATCACTGGATTGTGAATGAAACAAACGACTTCAATTTATACTAGTAAAGTTAGCGGAAAGCAAAAAAATGTCGATAATGCAGATAGTGTCTTGGCTATCTCAGCTGAAAGCTAACAGCCTACTGGTACAGGTTTCACACTTCAAATTGAACTTTTTTCATTTCAAATTAATCCTTTTACGTTTCAAACTGAACCTCTAGCACGTTATATGTATGGCCAATTACGATGGAACATGGCCATTTTTTAACTGATTTCACCGAAATTTGACATTTATAAAGTTCTGAAATATGGCCAAGCAAGATCGAAGTCGGCTATTTCTTAACCGAATATGATGAAATTTGACAAGTGCGTTGAAAATGGGATTCTAAAATGATTCTTGGATAAAGTTCTGGAATACGGCCAAATGACATAGAACTTAGCTATTCCTTAACTGATTATGATGAAATTTCATATTGTGCTGGAAATGAAATTCTAAAGTGATATTTCTCCGTTAGTAGTTTCAATTCTTCGGTGCGTGTCCTCTACACTATATTTTTTTTCAATAGCCATGTTTAAACAAAAATATAGTGTAGCTATAGTGTAGCTTACCAAATACTCAGAATGATTCACAGAAACCTCAACAGATAAAATTATAGGAGCCATATTTTCATATTTCTCACAACCTTATCAAAATATAATTTTTGGGTTACATTTCCTTCGTTGAAAACGCCAAATTCATTATGTAGCACCAATCTTTTTAAAAGCAGTTTAATACCTATACATTTACTTGAAACAAATAGGGGCATAATCATACATGCAAACATTATCGGAACATCAACATCAGTCACATTTGCTGAAATAAAATAAATTTATGTAATGTAATTGTAAACAAATAGGAAAATTTATTATTATATACTTGCCTCTAAAATTAATCCTAAATCCAATATCCATATTAGTATGTAGATTAATCTAAAAGAAAAAATAAATCTCATTAACAATTTATTTATCATATTATAAAATGAAATTAATTAATTTAAAAATCCTTGTATACACAGCACACCATAACATCTGTCAAATTCCAAAATGTAGCTGAGTTTATGTTCAATTCGTGATGCAGTTCGAAAATTATGAATACCGACACGACATCTGTGTAAATAATTGGGAAGATGCTGATATTATTCGTACATAATTTTCGACTGTACCCTTTTCTGCTGTGTATATATTTTTTTTTGTCATTCTAATTTTGACTGCCATTGTACAAACAAGAATTAACAAAATTATAATAAATAATAAGAAAAATATTCAAATTGTATTTCCAACAAAATAAATCATAAATTATTAAATTGAGTCGTTCATATTGTGAAAACAAAGGTGTTTTTTTATTTGTGGTTTATACAACATAACCAAATTAAAGATACAGTCCACTCAATTGCAACGTGGAAAAAGTGCACGGTCAGAATACAAAAAATAGAAACATTTTGGCTTGTGCTCCGCCAACATTGGTCCTTCGAGCCGGATATAGATCCGCGTCAGCGTCATTCAATAAAACAAGACCGCGGTCAATAAGCCATTTTTGTGTGAAGTTAATTTACGACTTTAAATCAAAACATTATTCGGGCCTCCATTTTTCGGAAGCAGTAAATCGTAAGTTAATTAAAACGAGTAAAATCAAACTATACAGTGGTACAGTTCACTTCGAATCAAAATATATTCATTCCGTTAGCCTCTATTTTCGGACGCTATTTTGTGTAAAGTGAATTCACGAGTCTAAATTAAAAACTTTATTCGGGCATCCATTCTCGGAAGCAATCAAGCCATTTTTGTGTGAAGTGAATTTACGAGTTTAATTCATAAACATTATTCGGGCATCCATTCTGGGAAGCAATCAAGAAGCCATCTTTTGTGAAGTTAATTTACGACTTTAAATCAAAACATTATTCGGGCCTCCATGTTTCGGAAGTAGTAAATCCCTCTATTTTCGGACGCTATTTTGTGTAAAGTGAATCTACGAGTTTAATTGAAAAACATTATTCGGGCCTCCATTCTCGGAAGCAGTCAAGAAGCCATTTTTGTGAAAAGTGAATTTACGTGGGTAATCAAAACAATATTCGGGCCTCCATTTTTTAGGAAGCATTAAATCGGTCAGACAAAGTTACCAAGTCAAGTCGTCCATTCATTTCAAAGGTTTTACGGTTATCATTTGATTCTTAAATGACTCAAGAACTAGCATCACTCAAAAAGCAACGTGCCTCCAATAAGGGTAGGTTAACACAAATCCTAAATTTTCTCGACAATGCCGATGAATCAACTCCAATTGAAGAGTTCCGAACTCGTTTGACGCTAGCTGAAAAACGAATGTCGGAATTCACGGCGATTGAAACAAAAATATTCGATGTCGACCCAAAAGAAGACTCAGATATGCAGTATGAGGAAAGCTATTACAAGGCCATTACCAGCATTAATACGTTTATTCGATCCAAGTCAACATCTTCAGGTACGTTCGCAAATCTAGATGCATCAATGTGCATGAATTATTCAGGAACAGGACACGCAGAGGTTAAATTACCAAAAATCAACATTCCTCCGTTTAATGGTGAATATACAGAGTGGCAATCGTTCTACGACCTCTACTGTTCCACTATCCATGAGTCACTTTCACTAAATCCGGTGCAAAAATTTCAATACCTTAAAGGTCTTTTGCGAGGCGAACCTAAAGTTCTGTTGCGGCATATTAGTATCACGGAAGCGAACTATTTAGGAGCTCTAAACAAATTGAAAGAGCGATATAATCGGAAGCGACCGATTATTTATTCCTTCATACGGACATTCATCGAGCAACCTACTATCCATACTGCAAATGCAAGCAATATAAAGCGAATAATGGACACGTCCGACGAGGTGGTGCGAGGTTTGAAGGCGCTCGGCGAACATGCAGAAACACGGGATCCATGGTTGATTTATTTATCATTAAACAAGTTGGACGATAAATCTAAAATACAGTGGGCTGAAGTAACCGCTGAAACAAAAAATCCTACCTTTATGGATTTCCTGATATTCCTAGCAAAAAGAATTGACACCCTGGAATCCATCAGCACCCCAAAACGACCTCCTCCTAAATCAAATGTAACAAGCCATGTAGCTACAAACAGTTTCACATTCAAGTGCGCAATGTGTTTAGAAGATCACTCATTATTTGTATGCAAAAAATTTAATGAAATAGATGCCACTAAACGAAGAGAATGGGCTAGAACGTCTCAAAGGTGTTTCAACTGCTTAAGCCATAAACATCCAGTGTTCAAGTGCGCTTCTCAACGTCAACAATGCAAAAGGAAACACCACAGTCTGCTCCACACAAATGAAGACATCGAAATTTCATCAGAAAAATCCACACCGGACAATTCAACAACAGCCCTAGTCGTATCCGCTTGCTCTCAAAACACATCTGCCCAAGCTATTCTACCTACAGCAATCATCAACATTGTAGATTCTTCTGGTAAAACAAGTATGTGCCGGGATTTGCTAGACTCAGGGTCACAAGTGAGCTTCATCACAGAAGCTTGCTCCCAACGATTAAATTTAAAGCGGAAAAATGCTCGAGAATCCGTATGTGGGCTAGGTCAAACCAAAGCAGGATTCACTAAAGGCGCTGTCAATTTCGTCGTTAGAACTGAAAAAGATGCCGAGTTTGCAATCGAAGCACTAGTACTGCCAAAAATTACAGCCAAAATACCAGCATAAAATTTGGACCATATCAACCTGGCAAGGTGCCAAGAAATCAAGTTAGCCGATCCCAATTTCACTAAATCAAGTAATATAGACGTGTTGATCGGGGCAGATTATTTTTTCAAAATCTTGAAGGCTGGTCAAATTAAACTTAAGAAAGGTCAACCAATGCTTCAAAATACAATTTTCGGTTGGATCGTATCTGGCAGAACCGGCAGTCTGTTAAATTCCACGATACTTTCAATGATTACATCTACAGACGCTCGTGCTGTCATCGACATTGATCAAACATTACGCAGATTTTGGGAAATCGAGTCCGTAATAACCTGCAATAAACCGCTTTCTCCAGAAGAACAGCTCTGTGAAGAGAAATTTGCAGAGACACTTCAAAAAAGCAGCGATGGCCGATTTATAGTAAAGCTGCCGTTTAAAAAAAAACCCTCAAGATCTTGGATAATCAATGAATTCAGCAATCTCACGATTACAAAGCATGGAGCGTCATTTCGGTCGGGATCCCGAGTTTTTCAAATTGTATCAAAGCTTCATGCATGAGTATCAAACGCTAAAACACATGGAAGAAATCCCACAGGAGGAGATTGATCATTCAGGATTCTATTTGCCACATCATGGTGTATTACGCCAATCCAGCATAACGACAAAATTAAGAGTCGTTTTTGACGGCTCTGCTTAGAGTTCGTCTGGGGTCTCATTGAACGATTGCCTAGCAATCGGCCCCACCATCCAATCAACACTTTACGCCATCATACCGAGGTTTCGGGAACATCACATCGTATTTTCTGCAGATATTGAAAAAATGTATCGCCAGGTGCGACTATCGAAAGATGACACAAATTATCAAAAAGTTGTCTGGCGTACTACACCAGCCGACCCAATTCATCATTACCGGTTGCAAACAGTAACCTATGGGCTAGCATCAGCCCCATTCTTAGCCACCCGAGTGTTAAGACAAGTAGCTGACGAAAATCAACAAACATCGCCTCGCGCAGTCAATGCAATTCAAAATGATATATACGACGATGACCTAATGACGGGAGCAGACGACTTAAAAGAAGCCCTAGCTTTAAAGGAGAATATTACGCATCTGCTAAGAAATCATGGATTAATTCTTAGAAAATGGACCTCTAACGCAATGGATATACGCAATACAATAGCTCCTGACGATTTATTAGCCATCTCCAAAGAACTAGACGACCGCACGGAGAAAACGAGTGACTCAGTGAAGGTACTAGGCGTGACCTGGAATCCATTCACCGATGAATTTATCTTTACTGCCGACCTTCAATATGATCAAATGCTCACGAAGAGAAGAATCCTTTCACAAGCAAGTCGCCTGTTTGACCCGCTTGGCTGGATTGCTCCAGTCGTAATTTTGTTCAAAATATTTATCCAACACCTGTGGGCAGCAAACTTAGGATGGGATGATGTGTTATCAGAACATCGAGCAAAAGAATGGTGTACAATTTATGGAGAAATGAAAAATGTCAATCAAATTACCATTTCAAGACATTTAAACACCTTTCAAACGTCCAAAATTCAAATGCATGGATTTTGTGACGCAAGTCAGCAAGCGCATGCAGCCGCCGTATACTTTAGAATCGAGTCGACCACCGGAGAAGTAACGTGCCAATTAATTTCAGCAAAAACAAAGGTTGCACCCATCAAACAAGCAACACTGCCGCGACTAGAGCTCTGTGGAGCTGTTTTATTAACTAAACTGCTGAATTTGGTAAAGAGGGAATCACGAACTCAAATCAATCCAGTCTATTGTTGGACGAATTCCAAGATTGTGTTGGATTGGCTGGCGAGTCACCCCAGACGCTGGAACACTTTCGTCGGCAACAGAGTAGCCGAAATATCTAATTCTTGGTCTCGTCAACATTGGAGACACGTGTCATCAACTGATAATCCAGCGGATTGCGCTTCACGAGGCCTATTGACACTCCAACTTAAAACACATACACTATGGTGGAATGGACTTTATTGGTTCTCTATTGGCCTACTCAACACACGGATTATGGGCATATTGAAGAGGAAACAAATCAGCTGTTTGCATTTGCCAGTACCATTGGCCCGACTTGGTTCGATGAGTTCGTACGAGATACTCGTCATTTCGAAGACTTCGGAGAGTATTGGCTTATTTGTGTCGTTTCATCACCAATCTGAGGAAGCCGAAAGGAACACGAACAGGCGCAATATTTCTGCGCAGAGAAGAATTGTTTAACGCCATTCATCATATCTATAGACAGGAACAGCGCAAGTACTACCCCAATGAAATCGACTCCTTGGTAACCAAATTAAGCGTCGGAACTAACAGTACTCTGAAATCATTAAATCCATTTATCGATGAGTCAGGGGTCATTCGGATAGGAGGACGACTAGCAAACAGTGAAGTGCTATTTTCAATTAAACATCCAATCATCATTCACGCCAAATCAAAGGTCACCTCGCTACTTCTCGAAAAATTACATCAAGACAACAAACATGCAGGAGCTTCTCTTTTGCTATCACTATCACGGCAGACGGTTTGGATACCTGCTGGCAGAAACAGAGTTAGGCAAGTAATAAAAAAATGTGTCATTTGTGCAAGGTTCAAATCACAAATGCAAACCCAATTGATGGGAAACTTACCACAGGTCCGAGTAGAACTTTTCCGACCATTTTTAAAAACTGGAATAGACTACGCAGGACCGCTCTTAATGCATTTAGTGAAAGGAAGGGGCCAAAAAACTTACAAAGTATACATACGTGTGTCTGTTTATCTGACTAAGCACAAAAGCGGTGCATTTAGAATTAGTCAATTATATGACAAGCGAAGCATTTCTCGCCAGCTTCAAACGGTTTATTGCACGTAGAGGAGTTTGTCAAGAAGTATACAGTGACAACGGGTCGAACTTCATCGGAGCAAACAATCTACTAAGGGACGAATTCCATAAACTAATTAAACAATCAAATAATATTTCTGCTTTCTCTTCCAGCTTATGTATAACATGGCACTTTAATCCTCCTAGCGTATCTCATTTTGGAGGGATTTGGGAAGCGGGCATAAAATCCACGAAGTTTCACTTAAAGCGAGTTGTTGGGAAATCAATCTTTACTATGGAGGAACTACAGACACTCCTCATTGAAATCGAGGCCATTCTAAACTCCCGGCCATTATGCTCATTACCGTCCAACGACATTGACGCATTAACTCCATCTCACTTTTTGATTGGACATGCCGTTACAAAAATACCAGAGCTCGACATCACTCATTTAAAAATGTCATATCTATCGCGATGGCAGATGGTACAACAGCTCTCCCAAAACTTCTGGAAGAGATGGAGCATTGAATATCTGACGTCTCTACAGCAACGCACAAAATGGCAACACATCCAAAAGTCAATCAAAATCAACGATATTGTTGTCATAAAGGAGAATAATTTACCAGCAAATCAGTGGCTATTAGGGAGGGTCATGCAATGCATCCAGGATTCGATGGGATCGTTCGTGTGGCCACTCTAAAAACAAAATCTAGCGACCTGAAACGACCTATACATAAGTTATGTCTTCTTCCCGTGGCACATAACGAGTCTAGTGAAGAAGTCGATCAACAACAATCATAATTCTCATCTTCCTGATAGGTACACATCACTGCTGTATCAATCAAATGTATGTTGAACCAGTGGTTCAAGGGCGGCGGTATGCTTAATACCTACATTTACTTGAAACAAATAGGGGCATAATCATACATGCAAACATTATCGGAACAACAACAACAGTCACATTTGCTGAAATAAAATAAATTTATGTAATGTAATTGTAAACACATAGGAAAATTTATTATTATATACTTGCCTCTAAAATTAATCCTAAATCCAATATCCATATTAGTATGTAGATTAATCTAAAAGAAAAAAGAAATCTCATTAACAATTTATTTATCATATTATAAAATGAAATTAATTAACTTAAAAATCCTTGTATACACAGCACACCATAACATCTGTCAAATTCCAAAATGTAGCTGAGTTTTTTGTTCAATTCGTGATGCAGTTCGAAAATTATGAATACCGACACGACATCTGTGTATCATAATTTTCGACTGTACCCTTTTCTGCTGTGTATATATTTTTTTTTGTCATTCTAATTTTGACTGCCATTGTACAAACAAGAATTAACAAAATTATAATAAATAATAAGAAAAATATTCAAATTGTATTTCCAACAAAATAAATCATAAATTATTAAATTGAGTCGTTCATATTGTGAAAACAAAGGTGTTTTTTTATTTGTGGTTTATATAACATAACCAAATTAAAGATACAGTCCGCTCAATTGCAACGTGGAAAAAGTGCACGGTCAGAATACAAAAAATAGAAACATTTTGGCTTGTGCTCCGCCAACAAAAGCAGTTTTCGTGTTTCTACAAACATGATTATGTAATGGAAAAATCCGAATCATTGGACAATCTACTCTTAAATGTTTGAATATGATCACAGTACGGTCTAATCTCATCCCCTTGCCCGCTAAAAACTAAAATTGGCCATATTTCAGAATTTCATAAAAATCTTTTTACAATCCCATTTCCAACGTACATGTCAAATTTCATCATAACCGATTAAGGGATAGCCAAATTCCATCCTACTTGGCCATATTTCAGAACTTAATCTAACAATCAGTATAATCATGTTCCATTCAAATTGGTCATACTTATAGTTTGTTAGAAGTTCAATTTGAAATGTGAAAGGATCAATTTGAAGTGTAAAACCTGTAGTTCCTTATAGTGATTTTATGAGTGGGTATGGGCTGATTTTTATTTGTCACTGCTTACCATAGGACACGTTAAATTTCTTGCAAGGAGCCCAATATAAAATTTAAATATCTAAAATATAAAAATGCAATCCTTAAGCTATCAATTTTCATTAAAATCGGAGAAAGTTGCAAAATTGGACTTAAACCCTGTGAACGTATTTAGAAATGTATTAAACTTGATTATCATAAAGTAGTTTATTTAATCTTATTAAAGCGATCCCACAATAACCATGAAAATAACCACCAACTAAAAATGAATTTGTGCTAAAATATTTTTTGTCAGTCTGAAGTAAAAGTTTGGGTATCAAGTTAAATTTGACACCACGGCTCGAAGCGTGTTGTAAATTGTATAAAAAATTTTGGGTTCGTAGCCACTATTTCAACGAGGAATTACTATGAATTTGGAATTAAAGACGTTTCACATAATCCGTTAAATTTTAAATATGTATAACGTAAATTAGAGACAATTAGAGATTTGATTTGACTTCCTTTACAAAATATCATTTTACAAGCCTTTATACAATTCGCTAGTGTTTATAAAACTATCATATAGAATATTTAATCTTATACCCGGATAGTTGATCTCAATTTCAAAATGTGATTAATGTCCAAATAAAATTTAATCTGATTGAATATCTACAATTCTTTGTGACAAAGAGTTGTACAATTATGACGTCAAATTGGAATCGTGATCATAGAATATTGTTAACATAATATTATTGAGATCGAGATCAAGTTGATAAAATGAAGTCACGATCATGGTGTATGGTGTTTTAGTGCTCAAATCAAATTGATTTAAATTACAGATAAGTTTTCGTGTACAGGTAAAATAAAATAAGTGCTACAAATGTATGAATGATCACAATATTTTTAATTAGTATTTGATCATATACAAAGGACAATTTTAACATTCGGCCGGTCATCACTATAATAAAGTAAGCGACATTTTTTATCATTTAAGCATCGAATTTACATTCAATATAGTGAATTTCTCGGTGCATTTTTTCAAAGTGTTCGTGTAACGGTAGCATTGAACTCAAAGTGTTCGTAACAGAAGTATTCAATTTATCATTAAATTACATTACAATCATTAACAATATTACTACCTTGAAAGCAATAACTCGAGTCCATTTACCTTTTACTATACATCGAACCGCATCTTGCGATATTTCTAAACATCACATGCTGCGTACGAGTACATAACCCCAAGATTTAATTTCAATTTCAAGTTTAAATACTTTCATCAAATCGTATTAAGGTTGTAACCTTATCCGTCATGATCGCATAATATTTTAAATTATTTCTTTGCGTATTTGATCGCTTAATAGTTTTTTTGGTGAACAACCTTCATAGTGGTACAAACATTCTTTTTATTTCTTATATTGTTTGCATGGATATAATTATTTTAAGAAAGTTTCGGTTTTTTTTTTTGTTCTCGTATATCGATTTAAGGGTATACCGCGCAATGAAATATAATGAACCCATTTTATGCAATTTCTTTGAGCCTTGCAATTATAAAACTTTAAAGTGCTTATATGTATGTAGATAGTGAAGGGCAAACATTATGATACAACCTAAAGCTTTAATCTTAACATTTATAAATTAGTGTAATACGGGTCAATAGTAAAATTCAATAACAATTCGAGTATGTATGTGTATAACAATAATTCTTGAATGTAATTAAATCGATAACAAAGCATAATACGGAACGAGTTAAGAATAAATGTTGAACTTCTTGTTAAATAAAAGATTTAGTGATTTATTTAAGTCATTTTAAACTGTCAATTAGCACGTACGTATAAGTGTAGTTTACATTTGTCGTATCTGTGCAATTGTGCGTCAGTTACACTTCATAGAAAAAGACCATAAAAACTCCGCTCTACGAAAATAAAACCCCCATTTATAATTTTATTAAACTACATTGATACTGTAGACGATGAATCATTTATTGTAAGGTGGTTTATTTTGGTTCACATACAAAATTTGTACACATTGGTCACACTTTGTGGGCTAGTAGTTATTAGACTGGTTCAAAAACAGAAAAGAGAACAAAAAAATTAGAAATATGAAACAGAAATTGAAAAAAAGTTTGCTAGAACTTTAATCACTTAAATCTTTTTAGCTCTCTGTCTAAAACAAATTTTAAAAAAAATTTAATCGTTGTTTACTTAGCATACTTCAGAATAACGTTCAAAGCGTCTTAAATATGAACGAAACATTTAATATTTCATCTTCTTCGGCCCATAAGTCAACAAACCAAAAATTAGTCATTTCAGAACTCTTTGAATCTTACGAAAAAATCGAAGGTTCTATAGAGAGTGGAAGTGACATCGAAGAAGATTCGTCAGTTTTTAAATATTATAAAACAAACAAATGAGTCGAAAAAACTGGTTTCGTTGACAGTATTCACTGCATTAAATAGAGCAAATTTGTCGGATAGATAAGAAGGGCCAGAATTCAGTTCAGAAAACATTTAGCTAAAAAAAAACAAATCGGTATTTAAATCCAAGTACAAACCCAACAGTAAATTGGGATGGAAAAGGTTGTCGGATTTGACAGGCCATACCACAATTGATTGTTTTCTAATTCTTGTTTCAAATAGAGCGCCAAACTGAATGCTTGGAGTTCTTCCAAGTGGAACTGGTCACAATCAAGCAAACACTATTTGTACTTTGCTTCGGGAATGGTAGTAGTATGATAAAGTTAGTGGCTTATGCTTTGTTACGTCTTCCTCAAATACAGGTATTTATACACAATGTACAATAATTTAAAATTTGGTTTAGCTCGGGATGGCTCGGGGTGAACAATCCACTAATAGTCTTGACATCTTATTATTCAAAAAATTCAAAAAATGGGTGGGCTAATTTTCTAACTTTGTGTTAGGCAGCCTTGCTAATCTTGGGACACGTCAATTCAATGCTGTCAATAATTATAACGTATTTTGAACTTTATTTTTCCATCATGAAAGTTTATTGACATTCTGGTATTTATCACACGCCATTTTTGGTGGACTGAACATTACGGATGTTGTCTCTGAGTCAAAGAAATTTGTTGGTTCGAATAATGATGAGCCATGATGGTTGAAAAAATTTAAAAGCTTTTAAGATATTCAGGCGCTCTGGAGATGAAAATGCTAAATTAAAATATCACAAATTATGCAGAGAGTTTAAATTTTTCAATAATTGGACCATTTGGTCCAGGTCAGCTTAATAAAACTACCTATAATTATATGGATATAATTAACATGAATCATGAAAAGCCTTCGGGTACCACCCGAATGAAAGTTCATGTTACACACAAGTTTTAATTTTAAATTAGGTTTTTTGAACTTAGGAGTAATGAAATGAGAAATACAGTAACGCCCGTTTTGTCTGTTTTTAAATTCTTACCACCTTTAGAATTATAAGAACAACTCTTGGCGTTTCAAATTAGCTGCCTACAACACAAAAAATTTGTCATTCATGTATCCGCTGTTTTAGAGTTAATCCAAAGAACAATTCACAAGGCACGGGTAATTTACCAGAATACAGAATAAATGTTTCAAACATGTTTTCCCAAACCGGCATAGATTATGCCGGTCTTGTTATGTTAAAATCTCACAGGAAAGCAGTACAGATCAAATCTTGTATAGCATTATTCATTTGTACACTTACAAAAGCTGTCCACATAAAATTAGTTAGCGATCTCACCTCATACTCACAAAACAGATCATGAAATTTCTGAATTTTATGTGTCTCAAGAAATGGTCTGTTATTCCTCCCCACTCTCCAAATTAATTTCGGCGGATTATAGGAAGCGGCGATAAAATCTTGTAAATATCATTTGAAACGCGTAGTAGGCAATGCGTGCTTAAATTTTGAAGAAATTTTGAAGCTATCCTAAACTCAAGACCGCTAACTACTCTTTCAGGGCATTTTCTAATTGGTCACAATCCGACAGCTATTCCTGAACCTGCTTTAGAAAACATACAATTAAATCGTTTGAGTAGATGGCAATATGTTCAACTTATTCAATAACAAATTTGGAAAGGTTCAGTACTGAATAATGTAGCATCACTGCAAGTACGTAAAAAATAGTGTAGAAAACAAGAAATTACTTCAGGTTTGATCGTTCTAGTAAAGGATGATAGTTTACCAAACTGATATCCTCCCCCCCCCCTACCCTCCGAGAAGGGTATTCGTACCAATATTTCATTTGTTCCCCTCAAGGAAACGATCCGCATTACTTTCGACTATGCAGACAATTAGTTCATCGAATTGGAACAGTGCATCCTGAAGGAAATTAATATTGGATCAAATATACGTATTAGACCCTGATGGTGCAGTCTACCACCGAATGAACTTTCCAGAGAACAAGCAGTGCTCAAAAATGATCGTGAGAAATTCAGCTGATATAATTAACAAACACTCAAACCGCAAAATGCTTCATGAAGTGGAATGAATTTTCTTGTTTCAAGCAAATTTTTTCACTCATTTGAGTAATTTATGGTTCGGCAAATAATATTCTAAAAATCCATTAACTGGAAATAATAGCGTTATGTCTTGGGAACCACATGGACTCTAAACTAAACTGCACCCGGTGTGTCAAATGCCGCATTTCATAGCTGCTTACGCCAAACAAATTTTTTTACTCGTTTCAGTAATTTATGGTTCGACCAATAACAAAAATATCGCATGAATTGTTCTAAGAAGTCCTTAACTGGCATTTCGTAACGGTGTGGCACATGCCACATTTTGAATTTTCTTGTCTGATGCAGATTTTTTCACTCGTTTGAGTGATTTATGGTTCAACCCATAGCAAGAACCCATTAACCCATTAACTGAGAACTATACCGTTATATCTTGTGTACTACAAGAAATATTTGCCCTTCCCCAACGATGTGACGAATGCCACATTTCGAATTTTCTTGTTATGCCATGCTGAATTTTTACTCGGTCGAGAAATTTATGATTCGGCCAATAACAAGAATATCATAGGGATTATTCTAAGAAGCCATTAACTGAAAATAACACCGTTATGTTTTGTGGTCTATAAAGACTATGTTAAATGTGACTGACTAGGTGTTAAATGTGAGAAGGTGTTAGAAGAAGAGATTAAAATAGATTTGAGGGAAGGATTACCTATTTACTTATCTATAATTCGATAATTTTTTAAATTCTTCGATTAACCGATAAATTTTAAACTATGAACTATTCACTATATTTTCGAACTATCATTCAGCGATAAAGTCATATACGACGATATGTCAAAATTGTGCCAACTGAAAAAAATTGTTTTTACCGAGTTTATCGGGAATTATCGATAAATTAAAAACAAGATTTAAGCTGATTTATTAGTTATTCATTCTAATTTGCGTGTAATAATGGACACTGCAATTATAATTTGATCCCTTATTGTATGTACACTAGTAAATCCTCTTTTCGGCGTTTGTATGCTACTTCTCTGAATCATGGTTTCTTCCTTCTGATACCCAGAGTCGTTAATTTAATACCAAACTCTCTTATCACTCTAGTCATTTTATCTTTTATTATACAGCTAAGTCTCTTTATTTTAAACTAGCTGATGTGCCCGGCGTTGCCCGGCGTAAATAAAATAGTTTTTTTTTTATTTTAGCAAAGATGGAACCAAAATCTCATAGTTTTAAATTAGCTTATGTCGTTTTTCCAGTGTACTCTTCGAAAGATGGTAAAACATATCTTAACTCACCTAAATCATGGCGACCGCCCCCTTCGGATAAGAGTATACGATTAATTTCATTTAACCATTTATTTTAACTCAGTTCTGTATTTTTTTTTTAGTTCGAAATTTTAGGAAAAATTGTTGAAGGCACCTACACCAAATTTCCACGGCATGCTCTATACACAAACCGTCTCGGGTCTAAATATTGAGTGGTTACGGATGAGCAAGAGATGGAACTGGTTAGTTATATAATCAAAATCTAACAATCGTTATATGATATTACTTTAGATGACCTACGTCGAATCGTTCTTCAATTTTGCACTAAAAAATAGTCTACCATATAGCTTTAATAAGGAATTAGGTATGGCCGGAACGGATTGGGCCACTTCTTTTCATCGATTTCATTCCCAACTTAGTATCAGGAAACCGGAATCCTTATCACTTAATCCTGCAATGGGGATGGATCCACATGAAATTGAAAAATTTTATGATAATCTCGATTCCAATTACAAAACAAATTGTTTCTCAGAAAATGCCGTTTATAATATGGATGAAACCGGGAAGCAAAATGTTCATAGACCTGCCAAAGTACTCGCCCTGAAAGGAAGACGGTCAGTATTTGCTGTTACAAGCGGAGAAAGAGACAAAACGGTAACAGTAGTTTGTTGGGCTAATACCGCTGGTCAAATGGTTCCACCCATCATGATATAGCCTATCCCATCATGCTTCTGCTGGAACACTACAGTGTGTATCTGATAACGGATGGATTACCGATATCATCTTTGTAGAGTTCCTTAAACATTTTGTTAAAAATGTCCGTTGTTCCGATGAAAGAAAAGTGCTCCTTATCTTAGATGGCCACACGACTCATACCAAAAACCTAGATGCTATTACATATGCATATACGAGAATGGGATAATCTTGTTCTATTGTTGGTCCTCCTCATACTACTCAGAAACTACAGCCACTCGATGTGAGTTATTTTCGGCCATTTAAGACAGCCTACGATAAGGCTTGCAATCTATGGATGAAAAATCATCCTTGGCGAAGGATAATGATCGAAAACATAGCTGGTCTCTGTAGACTGGCGTTGGAGAAAGCTGCCACACTCAGAAATATAGCGAATGGGTTGAGTGCTACCTGTACTTTCTCGGATATTTCACCAATTCCACCAATTTCTTACAAGAAATAAAGTTAGTCATGTGGTAACAGTAATATTTTAACAAGTAGCCGTTACAAAAACGATTTAGCTTCAAAAGATTTGGTGAAACGTGAAAAATTAAAGAATAAAGTGATTAAATAAAAACGAATTAAAATTGAATTTGAACCAAAGAAAAAAAACGCAAACCTGCTGAGTCGCAAGAAGATACCAGATGTCTAGTTTGTGATGATTTGTGGAGTCAAAGTAAACATAGTGAATATTGGATACAATGCGATTACTGTTCTGAGTGGGTTCATTACCGGTGTACAAATCAGCAATCGACTTATCGAGGGTTTAAATGCAATAATTGCAAATAAAAGAAGTGGTTTATATTACCCCACTGCTTGTATCATTTTGCCCCAGCACTCGGGCAAAATGATACAGAGGTACTAATTTTTTATTCTAATTATATCTTATTTATTTATTTAAAATCCAGCGCTGATGAATTTGAATTAAAAAGCAAAATAATTGAATTATGTGAAAACTTATTTTATTTTTCGTTTATTTCCCTACCCTACTTCAACAAGAGTTTTTATTTTAAATATAAATAGAAATACATCAAGGCGCATTTGAATACAATTGAATCAAGCAAATTGAATAAAATCAAGACAAAAATATATTGTTGGGTTTACCGCAATGCTTGCTTGAAAACCACATTTTTTTTATTACAGCGTAGCCCACCAACTTCTTAACATTTTCGCTGCCAGACAGATGCTCCGGTGTATCAAGAACTTTTTCAACAATTTTATTCTCAATCAAAACGGTACAAAACCAGTGCTGTCGAAATGAGTACGATCGGAGTACTTGTACTACTTTCGCCTAGTGCTTGCTCCTGTACTCCGCTATTTCATTTTGTACTTCTCTGTTCTAATAACTGCTATACTAATAATACTTTTACAAAATATTTTAACTTATCGGCTTTTGCTTGCAATAATTATAATATTGTGGGAGATAGCTGGGTTTTTGATGATGCATCTTTCCAAAGCCAATTTAAAATGGTTGCTGTCATTCTCCGGCAAAATCCCATAAGACGGTTTTATTGCAGCAATGTGTCAGTCTACTTCAACTTCACAAACCTTTTTTTCAAAATCTGAAGATTTGTTGGTACTTACAAAAAGATACTTAAGAGTTTTTTTACATCTTATAAAAACATCAAGGCACTCTGTAGGGGCGGCACCAGTTAAACTCAAACATGACAGAGATTACCTGATTCTAACAACAACAAAAAAATTGTATTTGCTTTGGCTAAATATTTATATTAGGACCTCCTGAATATAAAAGTTACGCTGCAAGACAAACTATGCATATTAGTAGTCATTTAGCCTTACCGCACAAAAACGATGTATGGAAGTCTAACCTCTATATAAAAATAATACTGTAAGAAAATTTCGGCATTCATTTCACCTTTCCAGATGGAAGTCTGGATTTATGCAGTGTAATATGTAAAATTTATTTCGTTCGCCTTGACATCAATATTAACAAATCCTTTGTTTACATTTTGATAAAATCCAGACTCCCGTCCATATCTCTTGTCTGGGAAGGCTAAATGCTGACAGCAGAAATTGCCTTTTAGTTTTATTTTGACATTCTCCTTCTCGCCTAGGTAGGATCTAGCTAAGATTAGAGTGACCAGACGTCCTAACGTTTCTCTGGACATGTTCTGGGTTTTCAAACTTCTGTGGGCATCCAGCTGGTTTTTAGATAATATTCATTCAAATCCTTAAATTTATTAGCGGCAACGCAAAATTTAGGAGGAATGAATTTGAATAAAATTTAATTCGAACTCCAGTCCAGATGACTGGCCTAAAAAATTCTTTAGGACGTGATTTAATATGTTTAAGGTTAGGAACTATTTATGTGAATATGGAATCGGCCTGGTGGTGGTGATTCTTAGGTGATCCCTATCGTATGGCCGAAAATTTTATAGGCTACGAAATAATAGGTTTTATAAAAGGAACTTTTTATAGAATTTAGGAAATATTGCAGATAATATATTTCACTAAAATCCATCAAAAAATGTGCGTTTTCCATTCATTTGATGCTGGAGACTGAGAAGATAGTTTAAATTAACTAAGTATGTACAAAAAATTATGCGAATATCATTTTTGATTTAAAGTTTCAACCCAAAAATATCCGACTAATCCAGAATTTTCCAAAGCCGGAATTAATAAATTTTTTAATAGAAAAAACTTAAAGAATTGACTTAACATCTCAAATCTCAGACATAAATTCTATTAAAATTTATCCACAAACGTGTCACCTATTTCCCAAAAACAACGTTTCTGATAAATAGCATCAGCCATTGACAAACGTCCTCCATTTGGTGCTGGAACCTGGAAATGTAGTAAAGGCCTGGAGTGGTTATGAAAGTAAAAAAACAAATTTAACAAACCTAATTTCCCGAAATTTTTTTCTAAACAGTATTTTTACTACTTGCAATATTTATTGAATTCTGGCCTTGTTTTATTTCAGAAACTCCATATCTGCCCAAACGGAGCTGATGTGATTATGCAGAAATTATATTGAAATTTATTATCTGAATTATCTGAAACAAGTTAACAGGTATAAAACTTTTCTAGAAGAGATTTCACCAAGTGCATTTTTTGTGACCAGTCGCCGCCACTAAACCAATTGTATATAGCAATTTTTTTAAAATGAAATACATAACATATTTCGAAATAATAATTGTCCTGTTTTTTTCAGACTTCGTCCAGGTTTAGTCATTTTTGACTTGATCACCCTAAGTACCTACTGTGGTATCGACTGGCAATGACATTTCCTTAAATTACACCAAAACATCTTCCAATTCTCAAAAATTACCGTGGTGAAAATGACGAATATGTTTAGTTATTTGACATATTTGAAATGGCATATCTGTCAAAATTTCGCTTTTGAAAATGAAAAGGGTTCGAAGCTACAGCTGCTTTAAGATAAATTTTCCATTTACCACGTAAAATTTAGGTAAAAATAGCTGAAAATTAAAAATTTCGCTGATCGGTACCCGGTACTCTTCTCTACGAGAAAAACTTAAAAATCTCAAAACGATAATATAAAAATATCTGTGATTTCGTGGAAAGTTCTGGCCGCGTTAAAAAACTATTTAGCTCCAGGTGGATACACAGAGCTTAACGCTTTAATTCTAAAATAGATAAAGAGCAATAAATTAAACAGTTTTCTTCTAATATTGAAATTTGGCTTAAAAACTAAAAACAGTTTAAGGGTAATTTGCTGGATCGTGTTTTTTTAAAACCCAAAACACCAACAATTACGTATGAATAAAGTTATCCCATCTGACTAAAAATACTCCCCTGAAAATTTGAAAAGTAATCCGTTTAAAGTGGTCAGA
The DNA here is from genome assembly GCA_958295665.1 of Tipula vernalis. Lineage (NCBI taxonomy): Eukaryota > Metazoa > Arthropoda > Insecta > Diptera > Tipulidae > Tipula > Tipula vernalis. The sequence continues at coordinate 162,073,061 of OY282560.1, read as the reverse complement.
GCGACAGCATGGTACGTACAAAACCACAACTAAACGCAAAAATGTGAGTAAATAATAGTAAAATAATTTCATTGATTTCAAACGAATTCCATAATTCATCCATTCAATAATAAAAGAAATAAAACAATAAAAGGAACAGACAACGAACAAAACTTTTAAAATGTTAAAGTCGTTCATTTTCTTAAATGGGACTTTTTAAAATTTTTCAGGCATAAATTCTTTCCGCACTTTCCACAAAATGTACTGACATATTTGTTTTTTTTACTAGCTTCCTTAGGACCAAGCCGACTTGAAATTTCTTTTTAACACAATTTGCAACGACTTCTTAGTTTTCGGTTTGACTTCGACTTTTTGGAGGCTTCCTCAAGGTGATGCTCTTCTTGTTCCCAATCCGTATCCGAGTCTTGGACATAATCAAACTTTCTTTAAAGTGAAGCGATTTCCATTATTTTGTGACAACTGTTACAAAGTATTAAAGCGTTAACTACTGCTGTATTTAACAGCAATTCGAACGCTGCTACTTTATGATACTACCGTATGGTTTTTCGAAGGCAAGAAAAATAGCTGGATAATTGATCCGATACGTCCACGCCTTACTTAACATTATTTATGAAAGAATAATGTTAGGTTTTTTAATCTCTTGCTTATTTCTATCTTTTCATGCAACTTCCATTGTTCCGCATTCTTTAGTTGATAAGAAATATACTTCGCGCTTATCCCACCATGCCCCTACTACAATTTCATTCTTTTCGGAAATCCGAATCGGGATGCCTTTTTGATTCTTGCGAATCGTGCCCTATAGATAAGTATTTTGTTCTAAACAAATAAAGCGATGTGTAGAAAATATCGGTTGTCAAAAATCGTCCAGAATTAAAAAAATCTTTCATTAAATAAACACAAACAGATATGGCTACTGAGAATTCAGAACATACAGTTCCTTTTCCCGTATAAATTTTTGAGTTGTAAGTATAGCCTTGTGGGTCTGTTTTTGAAGACCTTTATACCATATTTGTGAGAATTCCTGGAAGATGAATATTTACCTGGTGTTTTGACTTTTTTGAATTTTGTAAAGTTTTGAATTGAGAATATGTTTGTTTTGTTCATTTTCAAAATGAATAAAACGAAGTAAAATAACTATGATCTTTCAAGACCAATAGTCTTCAATTTTGGGATATGGTACCATTTTGGGATACGGTAGCAGTTCATTTTTTTACACGATACGAATTTGCTTTACACAACCAAACGAAAATACCTGAAAATACAATTGTTCATCAGTCATCCAGATTATTAGAATCATCCAAATCTGACATTTCTGTATCTGAATAATTGCTTTCATCAAAGCCAGAATGACTAGGTTCATAATTGTCTTCACTGTCTGAACCAGAAAAATCAGCATCGGATTCAAATAAATCTGGACTATTTGGTTTGGCTAACATTTCAATTTTTCGGTACCCAAACTCTTTCAAAAGATGAGAAACGGTTATTGAATTTCTTACTTCTATTATTTCGGACACATTTGGAATTATTTCAACAGCTTCGCTATAAGGTGAATGTGGATTACTCTTTATCTGTACAGCACCCAAGTCAACGTTACTGTTCAGTTTATATCTTCACAATACACAAATCACAACTAATTCAACACAAATTTTTACAGAAATAACTATATCGCAACGTATTCCCTTTCGACTGAATCAAATTTATTTGCAACTGCACTCAAATATATGAGAAAAATTATATTTGGTGAATCCCCGAATTACATACATAATAAACGACGTACCATCACCATCACCATCACCATCACCATCACCATCACCATCACCATCACCATCACCATCACCATCACCATCACCATCACCATCACCATCACCATCACCATCACCATCACCATCACCATCACCATCACCATCACCATCACCATCACCATCACCATCACCATCACCATCACCATCACCATCACCATCACCATCACCATCACCATCACCATCACCATCACCATCACCATCACCATCACCATCACCATCACCATCACCATCACCATCACCGTTAAAAAAATAATGATACACGTGTCGATTTATTTTTGATTTTGCACCACTTGAAAATGCCTCCTCACAGGGGAGCATGAGGAAGGGGTAACAATTTTTGACCACTAAGTCTCCTATGTTTCTTTCGACTTCTACAAAGTATTCGTGCAAAATTTGAAAAAAAAATCGTTCGAGTAGATTCAGAGCTTTTGTGGAGCCCAGAATTTGACATAATCAATTAACATGATTTTGTCTTAAGACGACTTACATAAATTTGGTTGACTTTTTTCATGTTCTGTAATTTGATTCTAACATTGTAATCGTACCAAATTAGATTGTATTTGTACTGAAGCCTGCCTAATACGACAAGACATAAAACTGACAATGGAACAATGTTCATCGACAATGATAATAATTTTTTGCTACAAATAATTCTGTAGGGCTAATCTCAAAAGGGCAAAAAATTAATTAATGGTAATCGATCAAAAAAAATTATGTAAAAACTGTAAAATCATTCCAACAATATCACATTCCTTATACAATTGTAAGTACCTAAGAGGATTTAAATTCCATGAACATACACACACACACACACACACGTTTTATAGATCCGTAAAAGATTCAAACTCGGAAAAAATGTATCAATCAAATTTTTTTTTTTTTTTTCATAGACAAGTTACGTTCGCGCATTTATCACTATTCAGATCAAATATCCGCGATTATTAATCCGAAAAATGTCTGAATATAGAATTTATTTAATTACATATATTCTTAGAACAAACACCTAACTAGAGTAAGCTTTCTTAAAAGACCGTAAAGGCAAAATTAAAACGTGTGTTGTACAATATATAGGAACTACATATATTAAAATATAAATTAATGACCTTGAAATATTAGATTACCAAACACTGTCATTCGGTACCAAATTTCTCATATACATTATACATTATTGGTTGCTTTGCGTATGCAATAAAACAAGTACCTGATTTAGAAAAATTTCCCACCTACTCTACATAATAGTCCCATGTGGTGTGCCACCAATATCACATTCTAAATTTATTCTTAAATCGAAAGTTTACAATTTTGAACGAATTTTCTATATGTGTAGTACTCGTATTAGCAATTTTTACGTTTGGTTAAAAAATAATAAAGCAAAAAACGTGATTTTTATTAGTTTAATAGTTTTTATCGATTTTTGCCAGTATGAAATTATTAAATGTTCATTGTTTAACAACAACAACAACAACAAATGTATTCATGTTTAACTATGTGTATATGTTGAATACCTATTACGAAACTAATTTGGAATGTAAATAAATTTTTTTTTTTCTGGGGATTTATATCAGTTTAGTAACCCTTAGAGCGCAATATCGGATATATTTTTTTAAACCGGAAGTAATCGACTTGATTGCGGAAATTATTTATTATGACCTAAGTACACGGATTAGTTCAAGTTTGTTATTAATAAACATATGTTCACGTTTAGGCAGGTGATATCGGTTAAACACTCATCAAGGTTATAATTTATCTGAAGGTATGTAATTATATGTACATGCAGGAAACATTCGAATGAGTCATTTGTACGTATATATGTACGTGTCTGACCAAAGTCTAATTATTTTGTATCGTGAAAGCCGCGCCTGTCAAGTACAATATCGTTTATACATTAATTCGTAGTTAATTACGAAGCATACTAATTTCCATAATTATTTTTCCGAGTAAGTCTCAATTCCGTGTCGTAACAAATGAAATCCCACCAAAACACGAAACATGCGGTCATTTCATAGTTTGGCGAACTAGTTTAAAGCAGTAATAGAAAATAGTTTATACTAGACAATCATCAATCATCAGTTAAATTACCATTAGTTGTTATGTCGTGGTCAAAGAATTAAATTTCAAAATCATGTATCAGAATCTTTGATTTGTATAATTTAGAACACCGATTACTTCTCATGATATGGTATTTCTGTCAGCAGCTGGTAGCAACATTGATTGTTCTCACAAGGAAAGAAATATTTTTAATACGAGTTTGTGGGTCGGTGTGAGAAATGAAGCTTTCCGGGTGGGATATATATGTATTATATATATGTAGTGGTGACACCTAATTAAGAACGATTTTTATTTTTTAAATAATAGGGCAGATAGAAGTTCCTCATTTGCAGGAATCAATTAAGTAATTAAACATAAGTACCGTTATTAAAAGGAAAATTTGATATAATTCAAAAGGTGCCTTTATTCTATGGCCATATAAAGTACGACCAAGTATTAAGCAACATCTCCTCCAGCTGAATATGATACCGGGCTACCGTACAGCCTTTTTTACATTAACTTGGAAAGATTGGATAGGATGGTTAGAATAGGATTAAGATCGACCCGGTCACAGACATCTTGGCGGTCAATAGGTAGTAGTTTAGTTTATGCTTAGGACGATACAGTTTTTTTAAAAATTACTTTTGTTACTGCTTTCAATCGCCGGTTTTAATTGCTTACTTAATTAACCCCACTTATAATTAAATAATTTAATAGTTACACTAAATAAATAAATTCTGGTAAGACAACACAATTTCTAAAACTACCTGTCTGCTGGATGCGTAAAGTTTCTGGAAATCTGTGTTGGGTTTTGACTGAATATTTCTGAAAATCAAACTTGAAATTAGTTAATTATCACTAAATAATAATTTTTGAATATTGTTAAAAAGAGAGAACAGAAAATCAGAATGGAAACCAAACTTTCAGTAAAAGGGGACTCCCTCTTTTTATACTGGTATTTGATAACAAAGAGAATGTTCAAAACATTTATGGTATAAAAGGAATTCTTCACATGAAGATAAAAATTGAACCAATGAGGAGAACCACTACACGCATACCCCAACGTAAGAAATGTCAGGAATTTAATCAAACCCAAATATATTGCAGCCGGGATCCGAGATGTGTAAAGCGCTCAGGTAAACATATTAGCCAGCCAAGTACAATAGGGGGAGATATGCCAGCTAAGTGTATAAATTGTAAGGGTCATAACATCCGGCTAATTATCAAGGCTTTGAGGCTGCTAAACAACTACAAAAATTAAGAGATAAATCACGAAATCAACCGCAAATGGATCGAAATCCACAACCAAGCAACGCATGGGCAAAGAAGAACATTTGTTCAGGTAGTGAAAGGTTCGGATTCAACCAAATATATGGGCTCTGAAAATAATCGAATTATGAAAAAAATTGTGCTATTACAACTGAAGAAAATGCAACTCCCACAACGCAATCAGACAAAAAAATGTTAGGTAAGAACACAACTTTCAGATTAGCAATCTGGAATGCGAATGGGCTTATGTAACATATTCCAGAAATATAAATATTTTTAAATATAGAAAAAATCGACATTTTTCTAATATCCGAAAGCCTTTTTGTTAAATCTTCGTTTGTTAAAATTCGTGGACGTAATAATCATGTTGAATGGCCCTCCAATCCCCAGATCACACGTGCGCAGATTTTTTTGTGGGGAAACTTAAAATATACCATTTATGCAGAGTGTCCTACAACCAGACAAAATATGATGGAGCGAATCGTAAATGCTTGCAGAAGCATAAGCAGCATATACTCTTATCAACTGTTCGAAGCTTTGAGAATTTTTTGAACAATTAATTCGGTGAAATGTAAAATTTTTTTTCACTGTTTGAGACATGTTTTATGCCTCGATTGGCCAGTATTTCTTGCATCTTATTTCATTGATACGAACCATGATGGAACCTGTCCTCATCGTGGTTCCTGAACAACGAGTTTCTTACCGATTACTGAACGCAGCAAAGGGTACTCCTCTTAAAAAATTGGTTGCATTTCAAACCGCAAAAAACAAATACAAACTTTTTGATTAAGAGGAAAAATTACATTGAAATTATATTATTTAGCTAATGGAGTAGAGTAAAAAAGACTGATCGTTTAGTTCTTTATTTTTTGTAAAGAATAAAAAATTACTTGATATTATTACTACATAATACCCTCCCTGACTCTGAAATGAGCTTTGTTCCCTGTCATGATACTAAATGTCTGAATATAGAATTTCACGCGCTTTCAGAATCCAGAGTTAAAAATACGTGATCCATTTTGAAAAAAACGACTTGACCTTGAAATGACCTTGAAATTTGACCTCACGGTCTAATTCAGTGTCATCATTTAATTTCCTCATAAAAAATGGGCAACATTTGTATCAACACTTTCTTCAATTTAGGCCTTCTTCTGGGCGTTATTTGAGTAGTTCTTTTAAAATGGGTCACCCTGTATATTTGGTCTGTTATATTTTCTCTATTTTTCGTTAAATTATAGACCTATTTCTCATTTACAAAAACCGTTTTTTTGCCAAACAATAACCAATTGTGTACATATATATGGTACATCTATTTTTGACAGCAAACAACAAAATTTATTTTGTTTATCTAACAAAATAAAAATTATTGTTTGTTGTGAAAAAAAAATAGCAGTAGGTATGTCTGTATACATTGGTTATTCTTTAGAAAATTTTGTTGCCTTGAAAATGGTTAAAACAACCGAAAATAATGATTTTTGTAAATGAGAAATTTTGATAGAGTGTAATAAAATTTAAGTAAATAGGTCTATAATAGAGCCAAAAATAAAGCAAAAAAAAAAAATGTATGGATATAAAAAACGCTAAAATTGCTAAGTTTTTCAAGAAAACTTAACCAAACCCATTACGTTATGTTATATAACATAACCGTAACAAATAACTTTATAAAATTTAGAAATAACCAAATAAAATACCGTTATAAAAAATGTTTTTGTTACTTTCTATATTTTTAATTGCATGGTTTGCATACATCTATAGTTAACAGCTAAATGGTGATAGTAAATAGTAAAGTAAAGTGATGTGTAAAGAAATGAGCAAATAAAAACTCATTTTAAAGTGAATCTGTTAAGAAAAATATAAAAGTAAAAACTTTTTGTGATTAGTGATCGCAGTGATACAAGCGAACCACATTTTTTTTCTTGACGTCTCATGCTGAAGGTTATTTATAACCGCTACGAGGATTTAGGATTCCACCCAGTTTACTAAGCTTTTACACGAACCAGCTCAACACGACAGCAACACGGAATTGTAATTCTCGCACTACAAACGATAGACGTAGAACTACATTTCGCATCTATAGGTAAGAGTTTTTTTTATTATTATCTAAAACAACGTAAATTTTTAAAAAACAAAGTGTTACCAATTCTGACTAAATTGCGCACTACTAGATAGACGTAGACCTGTCAAATCGTCCACTACAAGATAGAGACGATACAATTTTTTTTCGGTGATTTCTTATCCAAAATTTAACGTAAACCTAGATAAAAAATAAAAGTGTTACCTATTTTGGCAAAATTACGCACTACTAGATAGACGTAGACCTGTCAATTCGTCCACTACAAGATAGAGACGATAAAATTTTTTTTTCGGTGTACTACTAGATAGGCACGGAAAACCAAGAAAAATAGTTCAATTTTTTTAATTGTGTATGGGAAAGAAATCAAGAGAAATTTTCGATATTAATAGGAATCTGGACGAGAATAGTATCGAAACATTCCCAATAACAATGGAGGCGCAAATTACTGCACAACTAAATACTATAGCAGAACAACTCCAGAAATTGAACACAAAACAAACAGAGCACGACCAAGTATTGGCGTACTTGAACCAAAGGTTTGAACAACCGCTACGTGAAGAAAAACCCGAGCCTGTCAATAAAGTAAACGTACTGGATCTGTTCAGGATACCAGACCCTATAAAATCGATACCCTCATTCGATGGGAATCGTAAGCAACTTACCGCTTGGATAAAGACGGTAGAGGACACACTTGGCGTATTTGAGCCATTGGTCCCAGAACAACAGTTCTATCTTTATCTACAAGCAGTTAATAATAAAATTGAAGGACGAGCCAAAGACGTATTATGTCTAGCTGGCAATCCGAAAACGTTTAAAGAAGTAAAAGAAATCCTAATGGAAGCCCTAGGGGACCGACAGGAACTATCGTTTTATAAATCACAGCTTTGGTCAACAAAGCAAAGTGAAGGAACAACGATCCATTCTTACTTCAACAAAATGAAAGAGATAGTGCAAAATATAAAGGGACCATCAAAACAAAACAAATTATACAATGAATCGTGGATCGCTATTAACGCGTTCATCGATGAAGATGCGTTAGCCGCATTTATTTCAGGTTTACGTAAACCTTATTTCGGGTACGCGCAAGCTGCAAAGCCCAAAGGTATAGAGGAAGCGTATGCTTTCCTCTGTAAATTTAACTGCAACGAGTTAATTTCTAACAACTCGAAGAAGCCGTTAAATCAGAACAATCACCAAACAACCACACAAAAACCGGGAAACGGGAACCAAATAAGAAATAATATGGTTCAGTTAAAACCCAATCAATTTGTAAATACGAACGAAAGGAGACAAAGTTACTCTGTAAAGGATAAACCCATACCTATGGAGGTGGACCTTTCAATGAGAACAAGAAATTCTTTCAATCGTAAATTAATAAATAATCATGAAGTGTGTGAAGACGAAGAACAGGAAATCGACATTAATCACACAGAATCGAGTTCCGAAGAACAAAATTTTCAAGAGGATCAGGAAATAGGTTTAGACACTTAAATTTTCTACCCTACCTAATCCTCAACCAACCAATATTAAATAAAACAGTTAAATTATTAATAGATACCGGTGCTAATAAGAACATACTTAAACCCGGTATAGCACCTAAAAAATTACTAGAATCACATAAAATAACAGTGAAAAACATATTAGGCACACATACAGTAAATCTAAAATGTAAAATAAATTTATTAAGTGAAAAACTACCTATACAAACTTACCACGAACTAAACTTTCACAGATTCTTTGACGGAATTTTAGGCTCAGAATACATGGCTAAGACCAATGCGAAAATTGATTTCGAAACAAAAACAATAACAATGGATAATATAACCTTCAAGTTTTACCGTTACTACCCAACGGAGAACTTCTACAATCACACAGTAGTCTTTAAAACGAATCAGATAGGAGACTGGTATGTACCAACCTTTAGTAAATTAGATCAAAATATTACGATACAACCTGGCTTGTATAAAGCTAACGGTAACCAAACAACGGTTAACATACTATCCAATGATCCAGATCCACCATATCATTTACCAAAACTAAAATTAGAAATAAATAATTTTGAGACGTTGAAACCTATACCGATATCCGGAAATTCACTAATCAGTAAACAAGCTATAGATGAGTTAATCAGAACAAGCCATCTAACTGAACTGGAGAAAACAACTCTTATCAACACACTTTTTGAAAACCAATCAGTACTGTTGCGGCAAAACGAAAAACTATCAGCCACAACAATTATTAAACATAAAATTCAAACTAGGGACGAGATACCAGTTTATACGAAAACCTACCGGTATCCTCACACATTTAAAAAAGATGTCGAGGACCAAGTGCAAGAAATGCTGGACAGCGGCATCATCAAAAACTCAAATAGCCCATATTCCTCACCAATTTGGGTGGTTCCAAAAAAGGCCGATGCGTCTGGAACTCGCAAAGTTAGGGTTGTCATTGATTATAGGAAATTGAATGAAAAAACAATTGATGACAAATACCCAATTCCCCAAATAGAAGAGATCTTAGACAATCTGGGAAAATCAGAATACTTCACTACTCTTGACTTGAAGTCTGGTTTTCATCAGATTCCCATGGACGTTAAGTCGCAGGAAAAAACCGCTTTTTCAACTGACAAAGGTCATTTCGAGTTTTGCCGGATGCCTTTTGGTCTGAAAAATGGGCCTGCTACTTTTCAAAGGGCCATGAATAATGTATTACATGGGTTGTTGGGAAAAAAATGTCACGTCTATTTGGATGATATAGTTGTTTTAGGAGAAAATCTTCAATCTCATATTAACAATTTAAAAACTGTCTTACAAAGATTAGCACTATTTAATCTAAAAATTCAGCTTGATAAGTGCGAATTTTTGAAAAAAGAAACGGAGTTCTTAGGACACGTCATAACTCAAGATGGCGTAAAACCTAATAAGGATAAAATAAAAAAGATCTTAGAATGGCCACTACCCAAAACTCCTACGGAAATAAAACAGTTTCTGGGTCTATCGGGATACTATAGGCGATTTATCAAAGACTATTCAAAAATTGCCAAAAATATGACCAAGTATCTAAAAAAAGATGTGCCATTAGATATGACTGACCAGGAATATAGAAAATCATTCGAGACGCTTAAGGCAACGATAGCTACAGATCAGATACTTACGTATCCTGACTTCAATAAACCTTTTATTCTGACAACGGACGCTTCAGAATACGCATTAGGCGCAGTTCTCTCTCAAGTCCAAAATCACATCGAAAGGCCTATCGCATTTGCATCAAGGACACTGAATAAGACAGAAATCAACTACGCCACCAATGAGAAGGAGGCACTGGCGATTATTTGGGCAGTAAAAAAGTACCAGCCTTACCTTTACGGTAACAAATTTACGCTGGTAACTGACCATAAGCCACTGACGTTCATAAAGTCTTCCGAGAAAAATTCGAAGATCTTAAGATGGAGACTTGAATTAGAAAATTATGACTACAATGTCATTTATAAAGAAGGCAAAGCCAACGTCGTCGCAGACGCGCTTAGCAGAATGCCAAAAGGAAATACAACTGAACTAAACGTTAACCAAGCTTCAGATAGTGTGTTAAATAGACCTGAAGAAGTTGCAGAAAACCTTCAAGAAAATAGTAGCGAGATGGACACAATCCACTCTGCTAATACATCGGATGAGTATTTTATTCATTTTTCAGAAAGACCTCTCAATTACTACAGGAACCAATTAGTTTTTAAACTTTCAAACTTAGATGTAATAATCACAGAAAACATATTTCCAAATTTTAATAGAATAATTATTTCGAAGAACTCATTCGAACTGGAAGATATTACAGACTTCATAAAAAAATACCACAACGGAAAACAATCCGCAATTCTCGCACCTGAAATCCTATACGGTAAAATTCAGGAATGTTTTAAACAAGAATTCTCCCAAAATGGCCATTTGGTTTTCGTTACCAAAATGGTCGAGGATGTGAAAAGTCCAGACCGTCAAAACGCCATTATAATAAAAGAGCATGAGCGAGCCCACAGAGGCATAAAAGAGGTTGAAAGCCAAATTAGAAGGTCTTATTTCTTCCCAAACTTGACCAATAAAATCAAAAGCCATGTTAACGCATGCAACGTGTGTAACACACACAAATATGATCGTCGACCCTATAACATAAAAATCTCACCGAGGCCAATTACAAAAAAACCTCTAGAAAGAGTGCACATTGATATTTTCAGTATCAACAAAATTAGTTTTCTCTCAATAATAGACGCATTTTCAAAGCACCTTCAAATGGTTCATATCAACACTAAAAATTTAGTGGATGTAACATCGGCACTCACAAAATATTTCACACTATTTGGAATACCAAATAGTATCGTTTCTGATCACGAAACGACATTCCAATCGGCACAATTCAAAGAATATCTAAGCAGACTTAACGTCAGGTTAGAATACACATCCTCTTCTGAGTCGAACGGACAAATAGAGAAGACTCACTCTACTATTATTGAAATATATAATACTAATAAGGATAAAGTCCCAAAAGCCGATACACTAACGGCCATAGAACTCGCTGTGGCACTTTACAATAGTTCTGTGCATTCATCCACTGGCTTCACGCCAAATGAGGTTATTTTTAACCAAAGCAATCTTTTGTCCCCAAATGAAATTCAAGCACAGGCAAACATTATATTTAAGAATGTAGGTGATAAGTTAGAATTAACAAAAAATAAAATAACAAAAATTGACAGTGCAAAAGAAGAACCCCCAATATTAACAAATAACCAATCTGTCTTTGTAAAACCAAATATAAGAACAAAAAGTCAACCAAGAGGGGTCGAGACAAAAATTAAGGAAATAACTCTAAAAACTTTTAAAACCAGTAACAATATTAAAAGGAATAAAAATAAAATAAAAAGGATAAAAAAACAATAAACTAAAATTTTTTTTCTCATTTCAGAAAATGTTTTCAAAATTTTTATTATTAATGTCCTTAACTCAATTTGGCAATACACAAAAGTTAGAAATAAAAAATTTGCACAAAGACCCCATTCTAGTAATAAAAACTAATGATTGTAAATTACAAATTGGAAACATTAAGTTAATACACCCAATAGATTTAAGAAATTTAGATAATGTTATAAAATCAATGAATAAGTTTATTATAAATAAAGTAAATGATAGGCTAGAAATTTATAAAATAGTAGAACAAAAACTAAGAAAACTGAACAACAATTTCTATCAAATCAAACCAATCCATCGAAGGAGACGGAAAAGATGGGACACATTAGGATCTGCCTGGAAATGGATCGCCGGCACACCAGATGCACAAGACCTAAGCATCATTAACAGTACAATGGACGACCTTATAACTCAAAACAACCAGCAGTACCAAATAAATGAAAGAATAAACCAGCGAATACAGCTAATTACAGATACAATAAATAAAGCAATAACAAATAATACAATAGCTAACAGAATAACTCTCACAGAAATCGAACTAATCACAACCATAATTAATATAGATACAGTTAATGGCATATTGGAGGATATCCAGGAGGCAATAATAAGAACTAAGTCCGAATTACCCAGCAATAAAATCTTATCTTTGAAAGAAGTCATCCTAATCAAAGACCTGATGATAAACCAAGGCGTTAATATTTCACTGCCGGATGAGGCACTTCAGTACGTAACACCAAAAATAGCAGTTAATGACGATACCCTGCTCTACATATTACAAGTACCCAAATTAGAAGAAGAAAAATCAACAGCGATGATGATAATACCACTAATCATCAATAATACAATAATCAGAGACTATCCACAATATCTCATTCGAACAAACCAAAAATTGTTTACAACAACAAAGCATGGCAACTTTGTACAAAAACACTCTGAGATTAAAGAATTCGAGGATAATTGTATATTACCACTTGTAATGGGGACAAGAAGCCATTGTAACGTGACAAAAGAAAAGGAAACTACGCTACAATTTATCGCTGAAGACAAACTGGTAATATCAAATGCAAAAAACGAAACACTTTCTTCGGACTGTGGCCCTAACAACCGAATATTAGATGGAAATTTTCTAATATCGTTTTGGAACTGTACAGTAACTTTTAAGAACAAAAAATTTAAATCATACGAAATCAAAAGTGAAAAGATGGAAATCCAGGGTGCACTCCACAATATCCAAGCCATTCGTCAATTAATAAAAGAAATTAGTGTTGACGAAATCGTCCAGGAAAATATTGAAAACAGGAAACAACTGAACAAAGTCTACCTGAAACAAATAAACCATCAAACATGGATATGGTCATTATCGGGAGGGTTATCATTATCAACCATCGGAATAATAATATTACTAATCTACGCCAGCATCCAAAGGCACACAACAACAATAAAAGTAGACAATCCAAGCAGTTCAACCACAAAACCTACAGAGCCAAATGCGAACTCACAATACCGGGATCTTTTGGTAAAAATAGGGATTACACCAAAGAACGAGGACGTTCTTTCTCTACCCCAGGGAGGAGTTATGGGAACCCATAATGCTGATGCATAATTATTACGATAATATAAAATGCTGATGTACATCCTGGCCGGATGTTGCGCCGCCACGCGCTGTCTATACAAATTCCAATAAACCTGATACCAACGTGTTGTTCTATTTTATAATTTAATCAATTAAGTAAAGTAAGCATTTTTAAGTTACAAGAAAGGTAAAATAAAATTAAGTAAGTTAGTTAAGTCTTGATCTTGTTAGCATTAAGGACTAATGTATAACTCAAATGTGTAAAATAAAAGTTAAAAAGAAAAGAAATAATTTTTTTTATGTATTTATAAACTATAAATCCAAAATTATATATATATATATATATATATATATATATGTATATATATATATATATACATATATATATATATATATATATATATATATATATATATATATATATATATATATATATATATATATATATATATATATATATATATATATATTTTTATATATATATATATATATATATAGTATAATAGTATATTGCCAAATCCATTTCAGATCACTCGGAAATAAGGAGATAAGTCAAAATGAGCATGACCAATTTTCAGTATAACGTTTTGGAGGGTTTACGGCTGAAAAGAACTAACAATTATTAACTAAAGCAATAAAACTTCTTGTGATAGCATTCAATTTACTCAACAATCCCTAAGGTATTGTAAAAAATTCTTATGCTTACCTATTTCACTGAAAAAATGTAACGAGTTATAGTGTTATGGTGCGATGAAACTAATTAGTACATTAAGTGTAAAGTAGAGTTGTTTTGAAGGATTTTTTTTTCGTGAAAAATTCAACCCGACTTATAGTTCTTAAAACTGGTAAATTTATGGTTTTGCAATTGTATTATGTGTAAGTTACGATATAAAAATGAGAAAGTGGTTTTCTGTGAAAATTTTATTCATTTTTACATAAATTCTAAGTTAACTTATCAGTTTCTTGATCGGAGTTTAAATGCAATAAGAATATAGCTTATAGATTTTGTAGGAAAAACTTTACCATGAAATTATGTCAAAATTAAATTCTACCAGAAAAATAGTGTCATCTATATGCCATTTCCATTATTTTTGGCAGGGCTTCTTACATTTGGAGACCCCTTACCAAATATCACTATCGGTCATGACGTTACTAAAAGGAATATTATGTACTATTCAGAGGCCATTCACAATGTTCAAAATTTCTCTTCTCATGTTTGTGCCGTTTGTTCGAACCAAAACTTTATTTAAGCAACGTGACTAATATATATCCTCCGCCCTAATAGCATGATATTTAAGGGCGTCCCATAAACCTTTAATACTAATGCTGGAAACAGATTTACAGAATTCTGCAAGCATCGAAATTAGAAAACACTAGTTTATATGGAATGAAATACATGGATTCTGTTTGAAACGCAGAATTCTGCAAGTTGTCTCTATTTCTAATTACGATTAGGCTACATTACGTAAAAGAATTTCAATTTTTCAATTTGGTGACAGAAAATTAGTTTTGTGTGACAAGTGCCAAAATGGACGATAAAAATTAATTAATTTGTGACAAAATAAGGCATCATTCAAAGTAAAGTATAAAATTCATTAAAATTAAAATTAAAATCAAAATTAAAATTAAAATTAAAATTAAAATTAAAATTAAAATCAAAATTAAAATCAAAATTAAAATTAAAATTAAAATCTAAATTAAAATTAAAATTAAAATCAAAATTAAAATTAAAATTAAAATTAAAATTAAAATCTAAATTAAAATTAAAATTAAAATCAAAATTAAAATTAAAATTAAAATCAAAATTTAAATTAAAATTAAAATTAAAATCAAAATTAAAATTCAAATTCATTAAAATCAAAATTAAAATTAAAATCAAAATTAAAATTAAAATTAAAATTAGATTAAAAATTAAAATTAATATTAAAATTAAAATTAAAATTAAAATTAAAATTAAAATTAAAATTAAAATTAAAATTAAAATTAAAATTAAAATTAAAATTAAAATTAAAATTAAAATTAAAATTAAAATTAAAATTAAAATTAAAATTAAAATTAAAATTAAAATTAAAATTAAAATTAAAATTAAAATTAAAATTAAAATTAAAATTAAAATTAAAATTAAAATTAAAATTAAAATTAAAATTAAAATTAAAATTAAAATTAAAATTAAAATTAAAATTAAAATTAAAATTAAAATTAAAATTAAAATTAAAATTAAAATTAAAATTAAAATTAAAATTAAAATTAAAATTAAAATTAAAATTAAAATTAAAATTAAAATTAAAATTAAAATTAAAATTAAAATTAAAATTAAAATTAAAATTAAAATTAAAATTAAAATTAAAATTAAAATTAAAATTAAAATTAAAATTAAAATTAAAATTAAAATTAAAATTAAAATTAAAATTAAAATTAAAATTAAAATTAAAATTAAAATTAAAATTAAAATTAAAATTAAAATTAAAATTAAAATTAAAATTAAAATTAAAATTAAAATTAAAATTAAAATTAAAATTAAAATTAAAATTAAAATTAAAATTAAAATTAAAATTAAAATTAAAATTAAAATTAAAATTAAAAATTAAAATCAAAATTAAAATTAAAATTAAAATCAAAATTAAAATTAAAATTAATATTCAAAATTTAAAACTCAAAATTCAATATTCAAAACTCAAAATTCAAAACTTAAAACTCAAAATTCAAAACTCAAAACTTTAAATTAAAAACTCAAAACTCAAAATTCAAAATTTAAAACTCAAAACTCAAAACCTAAAATTTAAAATTCAAAATTCAAACTTCAAAACTCAAAATTCAAAATTCAAAACCTAAAATTAAAAATCCAAAATTCAAAATTCAAAATTTAAAATTCAAAATTCAAAATTTAAAACTCAAAATTTTAAACTTAAAACTCAAAATTCAAAACTGAAAATTCAAAACTTTGTGTTTTAAAATTTAAAATTTAAAACACAAAACCCAAAATTCAAAATTTAAAGTTTAAAATTCAAAACCCAAAATCCAAAATCTAAAACTCAAAATTCAATATTCAAAATCCAAAATTTAAATCTTAAACCCAAAATTCAAAATTCAAAATCTAAAACTTAAAACTCAAAATTCAAAATTTAAAATTCAAAATTCAAAATTCAAAATTCAAAATTCAAAACTTTAAACCTATGATTCAAAATTCAAAATTCAAAACTTAAAATTTAAAATTCAAAATTCAAAACTCAAAACTCAAAATTTAAAATTCAAAATTCAAAATCTAAAATTCAAAATTCAAAACTTAAAATTCAAAATTTAAAACCCAAAATTCAAAATTTAAAATTCAAAACCCAAAATTCAAAATTTAAAATTCAAAATTTAAAATTCAAAATTCAAAATTCAAAACTTAAAACCTAAAACTCAAAATTCAAAACCTAAAATCCAAAACTTAAAATTTAAAACCCAAAATTCAAAATTCCAAATTCCAAATTTAAAACTTAAATCTATGTCTGGAAACCACCATACTTCTGTAATATGAAATAATATGAAACTATGATGCATTCATGTACAACAGCAAGAGTATATTTACATCTATACAATCATCAACCCAAACGCAATGATTCTATTGACTTCAAATTTTGTAAGCAGGTACATGATGGGTTATCACAATTATCATCAACATAAAAAAAATCATCGATCCTATTTTTGAGAAAAAGTATTTGGCAGTTTTTCTCCCACTCTTCTATTCGAGACTCGAGTGGACCTGGAAGTAAGCACAAACTGCTAATTATCAACCCTACAACTCATGACTGGGGTCCGAATGCACCACATGCGAGTTTTGAACTATACTCCTGAGCTAGCGAGCAATATTATCGACTTTCGACCTGAACCATAATTCAATTCGAAGGTCTATTAGTGGTTTAAAGTCGGTTGCATATTCAGTTGATCGCTGGCTTTCGTATATCCGTATATCCGAATATTTTTGCACTATTCGAATAAAACACCCAGAGCGTTTTATTCAAGTTAAATGATTTCAGAGTTACTAAAATACAATTGTTTTCTAAATTTGAATAATTCGTCGTAACACTGTGAGATATTTCATTATAAAATATATAAATTAACTCGAAAAAATGCCCTTGATTTTATTTGCGTCGTAAGAAGTAGAGAAAATAAATGCCCAATTAAAAAAATCATGTCAAATTCAATCGAATATTCATATTTTCTAGAGTATTTATATCTAATTTGCGATCGAATGGAGGATTATATTTAAACCTGAATTTCTGAGATTTTGTTAATATTTCCAAATTTCTGTAAAACTTCTGAAAGCCGATTTGTTAAATTTTTAACCCAGAAAATGATGAAAGGTTAATCTTGATAGGATAATGAACCAATGAACCAATTCTGATTTATTTCTTGTTAAAATCCAAGAATTTAATATTTTTCGAAATATCTGATTTTGAGTTCAAACGTCGAGTGAATTTGAGCTAAATAGAATCATCGTTTTGACATGGTTGGAGAATTATGGAACTATTGAATTTTCTTACTATACTATAACTGTAAAAGAATCATTTTTCCTTAGAGTTCTCGTACAACCTCCCACAATACAGGGCATTAAT
Source organism: Tipula vernalis (assembly GCA_958295665.1). Lineage (NCBI taxonomy): Eukaryota > Metazoa > Arthropoda > Insecta > Diptera > Tipulidae > Tipula > Tipula vernalis. The sequence goes on along the minus strand of OY282560.1, from coordinate 162,054,768 downwards.
AGAGCTGCTTAAAACATCCGGTCTTGAGTACCAAGCTATAATCGAACCCACAGACCAACATTTAATCACAACCATGCATCGACAAACATGAAAAAAAAAACGATTTTGAGTACACAATCGTTCATTGGACTGACCACCTACTACATTCAACAAAACGTTATAAATACAGTTCGAAAGGTACCAGTTGAGACGATAAGCTCGATTCTGGCCTTTAAGTCATAGATATTTTTATTTATTTTAAAAGTATTTAGAATTTTAATCTCGACTGCAGACAATTTAGAGTTTATTCAAACTTTCTCTTCATTATTGCAGTTTGCAGGCTTACAGGTACAAATTTTAAACGTAATAGCTCAGATATCAGATATTCTTACTCTGTAAGTAAAAAATTTTTACTCGGCTCTTAATGAAATTTAATTTATAAAATTCTAAATTTTTCCAAGGCAAGTTCGGACGACAATCACTATTTAATCACTAAATTTTTTAAGTTTCAAAAATAATTCTACGGTCAATGGAATCGAGGGATTAAGAATCGGCCCACAGAACACTCATCATGGAATGAATTAGAGAATTGATAACGTTGATAACTGAAACAGTGAAATGACACAATTAGTAATTTTGGTTTATATTTTGTACAATGTCTTATCCATTATATTTTTATATCCCCAATAGACAAATAACAATTAGGCCTTTACGTTGAAAAATTTATTTTTATTCCCTTAGTGGTATTCGTATTTTATTTGACTGGGAGTTTTATTTGATTTTTTTTTTCTTTCATTTTCAAAATGTTCGTATTTTCAGCTACTCCCGAGTAGAGCGCCTAGGCGTTTTTTTCGGTGGATGACAGTAAGAGAGGTTCAAAACACATTGAATCGGAGGTTTCAAACAAAAATAATGGGCACCGGCAATAATCTCTGAGTAGACACAATCGTCCGATCGCAAGGGCAAGACAATTGAACACTTCTCTTTGAATTTCCCGAAAAGTTACAAATTTTTATAAAAAAAATGGGCTTTTTGTATATTTTTTCCCAGTTTACGGTCTTCGAATGCGTTTTCATTAACTAAATGTAAATAAAATCAGATTTCTTGTACACCATTTATGAAAAAGCGAAGAAAACCATGTAAGAAAAAGTCTGTTTATCAGCATAGGACCGGCTTTATGATCACGAAAAGCGTGGGGTGCGTTCGGATCCCAGTCGTGTTTAAAGGTAAATTAAAAAAGAAAATAATGACTTGTAGGGTGAAAATCAATCTTTGCACAAAATTTCGACCAAAATTATCAATATTTGGTGTGTGGAAGGAGGAGGAAGGCAAAACAAAAATAACAGAAATGTTTGGATGTACCATAAATTAACATTGAACAGAACATTTTTCTTGACAGGACATTTTTTAATCGATGTATTAGGGTCCTGGTAACCTAATTCGTCGAGAAATGTGAAAATCTGGAATACAACTTTTTCGCGATTACAATTCTTGCGTAAAGTAAAAAATTAAATTAAAACTACAGAGTGGTCATCTTGTCTTGGACATGAACGCTTTGTAAGTTACAATAAATGTACATACACAGGCCGAATTTGCAATTAGATAACAACAAAATTTAACAAAAATTAAGAAAATTTAACGGAAAATTCAGAACGAACATTAACCCAACCCTGCCCCCGGTTCAGAGATTTTTTCATCATTTTGTCACCATGTCAAAATTCGAGTTCGGGCTAAATAAATCTCGATTGGAAATATAAAATAAAATCAACCAATAATCCTAAGACTGTCTCTTGGATTTGGAAATGTTGGATTTTTATTAAAATATTTATAAAAAATAAAACAAATTTAAGGCAATAATGGAAACCAAACCTAAAACCGAACCCAATAATTGTTTACTGTGACTATGAAGCCGAGCTGATAGCTATTCAAAGACAGGATTACCAGGCAGACTGCTAAATCGCTAAATTTACTAGCGGCATTGCAAAAATTCGCAGGAGGAACCAGAGGAAATCCATCAACAAATGTGTTTGTCCCATTTGGAGGAACAGACTGAGAAGATTAGGTGAGTAATTAGGTAAGTATGTAAAAATAAATTTGGCGAATATAAGTTTTAATTTACATTGACCAAAATATTATTGGCAATATTCCGCAATATTTCTTGAATTTGAGCCATATGTGACATAGCTGAAGGAATTATCCAGCGCCGGAATTAATTTTATATAAGGAACTACACCAAATGGTACCAAACATAATATCAGTAGAGGTATTGAATTTGTCTCTTATTTTATTTAACAAATCCGACCACAAAAGATACCATCCAAGGAATCCTACGAATCGTGAATAATTCGATTTTATATTACGAGTAGGTACTACTTAAGCCTGTATTCCATGAGAAAAATTGACTGACAGTCAAAAAAAACGAAAAGAGAAAAACAATCTTATGCACTTATAAGAGACAAGGACAACGTTTTTTATTTTATTTTGCTGGGAATGTAGTAAAGGCCTGGGATTGGTTATGTATGAAAAAACAATTTTTTTTTTTGGCAAATCTAATTGTTTGATTTATGGTTTGTACTTATAGAACAAAGTATCATTAGTAGTGTCGCGCAATATTTATTGAATTCTGGCCATGTTTTATTTTAAAAATTCAATCCCTGCCTAAAATGGAACTTCTAATATTATACATCAATTCCATTGAAATTTGGAATCCGAATTAACCAACACCTTTGATGATCAATGCAATTAGTGACAACATATCCACATGATGAATCATAGTAACGAGTTCGAAATTTTTCTAGAAGAGATTTCACCACACATCTATTTTGTGACCAGTGGATGATCATCGCCACCAAACTTTTTTTAGTCAAATACATAACATATTTCGAGACTTAATAACTGTCCTGATTTTTTGAGTCGAAATGTTTCGGTTTTTTCAAACATAGTCGGATTTAGTCGTTAATCCTTCAGTCAAACATCCAATTGATAAAAAAATAAACAATCTATTCATCTAATTGTTTAACTTTCAGTTGCAGGTTTTTTGACGGTTTATTATAAAAACGACAATGTCTCGTACTAGAGCATTAACATCAATTCTGAATTTTTACATTCAAAAATCAAATAATAGGAATACCACTTTATGATGTTTCAGAGAATAATCAGATGCCCCATATAAGAGAAAAAGGCAACGTTTCGATGTTATAATCCGATTTTCGATTAACATCGAAAAGGCTTTATTAACAACCGCATCGATGTGAGAGTTAAACGTTAAATCCGAGCTAAAGATAACGCCCAAATCTGTAACCATATTAACTCTCTTCAAACTAACGTCATTTAGATAATAGTTAAAAACTACAGGAGACTTAGATCTGGAATAGGTGATCACGTGACACTTATCAACATTCAGAAACATAAGGTTATGTTACTAACATAACCTTATGTTACTAACCAACCGCAAAATGTGTTGAGGTCCCGCTGAAAGTGATCGCGATCCAATTCACATGAAATATTTGCATATATTTTCATGTCGTCAGCAAATAGAATACAGTCTGCGAATTTGAAGCAATCAACAACATTGTTAATGAACAATAAAAATAATAAGGACCCAAGTGACTACCTTGAGGCACCCCAGATGTCGCAATAAAACATTCTGAGAACGTATCGTTGATCTTGACAAACATTTTGCGATCCGATAAATAAGACATAAGCCAATTTAAGGGAATAATGTCGCAATTAAGTTCACTGAGCTTATTCACTAATAACCTGTGATTAAGTTTATCGAAAGCTTTAGCGAAATCGGTATAGACCACATCGACTTGAACTTTCGAGGCAACAGAATTAATTAGATTATTTTGAAAGACCGCTAAATTTGTGACCGTTGAGCGGCCAGGAAAAAATCCATGCTGACGTGTGCTAATAAGTTGCTTGGAGTGGAAGTAGATCACTTTGTTGACCATTGACTCGAATACTTTAGGAATGCAAGACAGTATTGCAATTCCACGATAATTTGTTACATCACTGCGGGAACCGCTTTTGTGGATCGGTATGATACTTGATGTTTTCCACAGATCAGGAAATTTGCCTTGGCTGAGGCTCAAATTAAATAAATGGCACAAAGGAGCGGCAAAACCAAATGCACACTGCTTCAATAGAGACACTGGTAAACCATCTGGTCCAGGACCTTTAGAAACGTCCATGTTCATCAAAGCCGTCATCACGTCAAGTTCTGAAAAAACAATTTTTGAATTATTGGTGTTAGCTACTTTAGGAGATAATGAGCTATCCTTAACAAAAACACTGCTAAAATATTCAGCGAAAAAACCACAGATTGCCTGTGGATTATCTGATTTTCGATCATGGAATTCTAAAAATGGCGGCAAGCCGTTATTATGGTTCTTATTTTTGACAAATCTCCAGAAATTCTTCGGATTACATCGCAAATCGTCTTCAATATCAATTATGTAATTGTTATAGAGGAATCGGTTGAGATAACAAAACTGCTTGCGCAAAGACTTAAACTGGATATAGTCATTGGCCAACCCTGTACGCCTAAACTTCCTATGACATTTATTACGTAGGACTTCAAGTTGTTTCAGTTCTTTGGTAAACCATGGGACGTTGCGGGTATGAGACTTTCTAATTAATTTTTTAGGAACAAATTTTTCAAAAGCAACCTTCAACAATTCATTGAAGGTATCTAATGAACTGTTGATATCAATGTTTGACAGTGTACCAGCTCAATCAACTTCAGCTAAAAAATCATTTAATGAGCTGTGATCGGCGTGCGAAAAATCAAATACTGTACAATTTTTGGTAAAGTTTAAATTATTAGAAGTTTTGTAGAACAACTGAAATGAAACCGGGGTATGATAAACACTCGAAGATCCGGCAAAGTCGTCGCATGATTCTAGTTTAAAAGAACTATTATTAGTGTAGAAAACCAAATCCAGATAAGTGCCGTGGCTGTTTGGTACACTGTTTATTTGTGAAGTACCCATGTTTGCCATAAAATCACAAATTAAGGCGGAAGAATCATTCGTATTAGCAGGAATGAACATATTGTCAACCATCATCCAAATTAGATCTGGAAAGTTGAAATCGCCGAAAATAAAAAAGTCAGTGTTATCAGAAATATAAGGTAATAAATTACATGAGAACTTGTCAACAAAATCTTGACAAAATATCGAGGATGGCTCTAGAGGAAAGTAGACTGTGCTAATTATTAAGTAAAATGCACCTAGTTTGAGTTTAACAGCAATGAACTCAATGGGTCGGAAAATAAAAATTCACAAGAATAAATATTCCGAACTGCAATAAGCACACCACCACCTTTACGTTTTGTACTAAGGTTATATCGATCGCGACGGAAAACGCAAAAATCCGAAGGGAAAAACTCCGCATCATTGAAATCCATTGTAAGCCATGTTTCGGTCAGAATTATTACGTCGTAATCAGATTCCAATATTCCAAGATAGAAATTTTTTGATTTTGATCGCATGCCACTACAATTAAAATAAAAAATTGATAAGCTATTGATGCAATTGTTAGATCCATTGACGACATTGTTAGAATTAGATAAACACGAATTTAGAATGTTAGGATGAACTGTGATAAGATTATTGTTAAAATTTGGTAGATTAGAATTTAAAATATTGGAATTTAATGCATTTATTGAAATTAAATTGACACTTTGCCGCGAGCTCCTTCCTCGTTTTTTGAATCGCGCCTTTCTTGAAAATCGCGAACTAGAACCCCAGGTGGCCAAAAATCAGGATTTTTCAAGGTACCATGCAAGTTATTGATGACTCCAATCTTAAAAGACACAAACGTCAGTTCTGCTGGATCCCGGTCTCTAGGGAACAGTGAGAAGCAGGACACGTTGGATGGATTAAAAACGCTGTTTTTGAACGTAATGTACTGGGATATCGATTCGGAAGTAGTTGTTGGATGAAGACCGGAAATGTACAAATACTTCCTTCTAACCACAGGCACTGTACGCAATTCCATGACTGGACAATCCGAACCTGGAACATCAGACCCCTCAGCTCGAACGGCATCCTGACATGACAGTAATGGCGAAGAGTTCGATACGACAGATGAAGAAATTACCGTTGGAATGTTCGTAATAACACAATCGGACGACAACGGCGGAAAGTGTGGAGGCTGTAAGCCATCAGTGACCTGGACGTGGCGCTGGGAACTGCCATCAGTTATTTCAGATGTAGCCGTTGTAATGGTATTATTACCATTTCTCTTAGATCTTGTTTCCATATTAGTTTGCACAATACTTTGCGTAGCTTTTTTTTTAATTTTGAAGACGACGGCTGCTGCGATGGTGGTAATGGTTTTAATAAACTTACCACGTTACTATTAATAGCGGCAGATGTTTTGTTTATCAAGCACAAGGACACTGATAAAGCGTCAATAGATTTACTCATGTGATCATTCTGTGCCTTGATAATTTTAAAAGCATCAATGCACACACCGCATCGCCAAGAAAAATTCGGAATTACCGAGATGGCATCGAATACAGGCTTTTTAACCCCTGTACATTCAAAGTGAACGAGTTGATTGCACCCGGCACACGTAAAAAAGTTTCCATACACTTTCATATTACACACACAGCACAGAGACATAAAAAACAAAACTAAACAAAAACTATCTGTAAAATTTACAATTGCGTGTGTAACAATTTTTTTTTTTTTTTTTGTCTGTACATACTTCAATAATATTTCTTGCATGATGACATTACAAAATTTGTGAAATAATTTTTTAAAAACATCACCCGTATCAACCAACCCGCATGCTCGTCTGGATTAACAAAAATTTTATTATGGGTTCTTCTGAAGTAGAAAATGAAATAAAATTGCAACGTCCAAATTACCCATAATGACTCAATTGTTAACATAAACGTTTCATCGCTCGTTTCTAGATATTTTTATAATATTTCGTCTCAAAAATATAACATCTTAACATACACGCCTATCACATATTCATTATATCTGTGTACAACGAGAAGACGACATAATTAGGTTATAAAAATATCAATTTTATGAAAATTTAAAATGTTGGAGTACAATAAAAGTCTAAAATCAATAAAAATTAAATTAAAATCACAAAAAAAAAATTCTGAAGAGCTTTACATAAAAAATCCCTATACATGTCAGATTCAGAGAATTATTTTATTTTTTTTTTTTTGTTTTTATGGAATTATAAATGTATTATTACGAATCCATCTCAATATAATATGTGTTTATAGTATGATTAAACTTTATGTGGATTTTCCATATTGCAATAAACCAAAAAGGGGGGGTTTCGGTCCATTATTTCTGTGGGACGTAAAAAATTTTAAATTGCCGCATGAGCCATGACTTCTTCAGTATTAACGAAAATTTAACACAGTTTTTCACATGTTCCGTCTTTAAAATTAATCAAAGTATAATTAATAAATTGGCCAAAAAAATATACTTTCACCGCGCTATGGCCTGCCCGATAAGATGTGGAAGGCGATCCAATCGATTAATTTTTAAATTGTCTTTTAGTTTTTTACAAACTCTATGGTTTTGTTTTTTTTTTTTTGGCAAATCTCTGTCTAGTTTATGTATCAGGCCTCGGTGAAATACTTTGGCGAAGGCTTGAGATACGTCCAAGAAAACACTTGAACATATTTTTTTAGTTTTAAGGGCACCTTAAATTAAATCTGTGATTCTATGTGCACTTGGTAGAGTGTCTCTCTATAAATCCAAATTGATGAGGAGGAATGAGTTTTCTTACTTCTGTTATTGATTTTAACCTCTTGAGTAATAGCTTTTTAAATCATTTTTAAACTGTAGGAAGTAAGAAAATCGGTCTGTGTGATGTTTTCTTGTTTAGCGGCTTGTTAGGTTTTAGAATGATTATCACCGCTTTGTTGATTACTGGCATTAATTTTCAAAATCCTTTTTCTGGTAGCGCTTTAATTATAATAAGTCCAGTGATTGGGTCATAACCAGGGGATTTTTTGAGCTTAAGTTGTTAATAATTTCATCATTTAGCTCTTGTAGTATTACAGGTCCCATATTTTGGTTATCCACTTTATTTACAGGAACTATATTTTCTTCATCAGTTTACCTTGAAAATGGGTTGAAATGTAACTTTAAGATAGGCTGCAAATAATGCAGCCTTTTCTTTGCCACTTCTAGCCCAACGTTCCACTGTCATTCTTGATAGAGTTATTTGTACCTTAGGGCTTTTAAGTCCTTTAGTTGCGTTCCAAAGGGAATAATTAGTATCCTTGTTACCAGAAAGACCAGCTATAGGTAATCGCTAAAAGGTTTGTTCTTGATTTCTTTAATAAGCATTTTCCATTTGTTGCTTAAATAATTAAGTCGTCTTCTGCCAGATTTTTCGCGCTTTCTGTTTTTTTTCTAACCAGATGATATAATTTTCCGTTTGGTTACGAGTAGGAGTGTTGTTCAGTAGCTCTAATTGGACATCAAGTTGGGCCGAAGTTTTAATTGGTACTTGTAATTCAGTATTGTCTTCGGCTAGTTTCCGTATGAGATCCCTGTTTATCTTAATATTTGTTAATCTAGGGAATTTTTTTTTCTGATAATGTTACCGCTGAGTGTCATAATGACTGACGTGTGGTCAGAAGAAATTCTTTCACTGTTTTCGAGTAGTACGTAGTTTTCAGATATCAGTTTTGTCTGAAATCTCTTCTGGCTCTTGGGACTGCCTTAATATTGAAAATATTTTCCTGTTTTTCTTTGCTATTAAAAGTAAGCATAATCAATTGAAGCCCCCTTTTATTAATTTTGATCCCTTGATCAGTTATGGATTTACACTTTTTTTAGGATATTTACCGCATCCTCTATTTTGAAGCCTTGGTGTTTGAGGTATTCCATTATATAATGCCTTGTACAGATGAGGTGAAGACCTTTGCCCATTGTCTTCATCTGTTAGCTTTCCAGCCAAGGCTCTATAAGTTTTAATATCTTTTGTATTGATTTTCCATATGCTATTGTTCAGTGCTATAACTCTGAATTCTTTTGTAGTCACCGATTTTATTAATGGTTCGATGGTAATGGTACCATATGCACATAATGTTGATTGGTGGTGGTGCCTTTTCGTTAATTTTGGTGGGTTTGTTTTCCTAATTGGGTATATTTAGCGGATTTTGGTTTAATAATCCTGATTTTGAAGTTCGGTTTGAGGCTCTAATTTCTGGAGAAGATTCTGCCTTTGTTTTTGGCACGTTTTTTCTTCCTATTTTTTTAGGATCCAGTCAGTTTCTTCTCTAATGCTTCTTCGTCAGTGTGGAACTCTGTAGCACACTATTCCTCTTGTTTCTTGGCTTGCAAAGCATTTTCTTACGGAACTCTAAAGAATCCTGTTAATTAGAATCCTTTGCTTGTAAAGAATTTTTCAGTTTCATATTTTCTATCTTAAGAGTCTTTACTTCGTTGAGAGAGTTGTCTTCTTCATTTTCTATCTCAATACTTCTAGTTAAGGATTTTGGTGATGTGGCATTATGGAACTTCTTTCAAATTGATTTTCAGAGTTTATTACCACTAAAGTATTGCGGTCATTGGATATCGATGACTGGCAGCCCGCATGCTCACCCCTCAAAGTCACTGGAACCGGCATGTTTACTCCTTTCGGGTCCGCCATATTCGTTATTATATTCAGAGAACCTCCCTTCGCTAGTTTTAGTCTGCGAAAGTTATTTTATTTCCCATCTATCAACCGACAAGTCGGTTAGGTTTACCCCTATCCGGGGTAAGAGCCAATCGCCTTCAGTTTAATATTTTGTTCAATGAAATCGGGGAGTCAAATATTAGGGGAATGTGATAAGTTTAATAGGATTAAGAACCTTGTTATATTCCCGAGCCCAAGAATATAGTCACTAACAACGATTAGATTAATGCGGTACTTTCTTCCAAATTTTAGAATTTAAAGTTCATTAAAGTATTAAAATAAGATAATTGTGACGTTCTGGGGATCAATTCTCATTCCGTGAAAAGTATAATGAAAAGTATTTTCAGTGAGAAATACACATTTCCGATTCATGTTTCTTGAGAAGGAAAAAATGATGTCAAAATCTTTTCATATGAATAAAACTTTCTCACCGACCATTTTGGAGATGAGAACATCATAAATATGGAAATGAAATTCTATAAAAACTAAATTTGTATTTTTAGCATTAAATGTGCATTGAAACTTTAATATAATTCACTTTAAACTTAACTAATAAGTAAATCTATTAAAAACTTTTAACGTGTTTAAGAAAAGTCTTCAAATAGTTAAGTTTTAAAAATAATTTTGTCATTTTTATAATTTATTTTATATTTTGACAGGCAATGACGAAAACGGATTAACCAAATCTACTTTATCATTTATTTAGCAAATATTTAAACCAATTGCATCTAGCGGAAATCTATATGAAACTCGATAAAATGTTTTATTGTCATTTATATTGATCATTTTTCAATCCGTTAAATTAACGACTTCATTGAAATCATGTTGTTGTTTTAATAATTATAGTAAATATATACTCATATAAATTATGAGCTCCATTGAGCTTATTTTGATTAACACCCCAATCATCATAGGCGCGTCACGTCATTTTTCATGACTATAGTTACGTTATATCAATTTTACCATTCTGTTTGCCGTTTGTTACGTCTCAAATCACTTTATACGACAGATGTCATTTGATTCTTGCAAATGTCAGATGAATACCACAAAATCGAAGGACGCAATTATTTTATTTTATATATTTTAAAATGATGGTTTTTCAATAATTGTGTACATTGTTTTAAATATGTTGTTGTTTGAATTAATAAAATTATTGTTATAAAACGATTATATTTCTAATTTGGCTGATACATTTCTAGTTGCAGTCATGTCACTTGGTTCGCCTTCAGGAATATCAATTTTCACGTGACGTGACACGAATATAGTCAAGTTACTTAAAATGATACGATTACAAATCGGTCAAGTTAGTCCGAAATGTCAACCTGGAAGATCTGGTCGGTTTCTTGGCTAAGTTATGTGTAGTTATCCAGAAAAAGTGTAGATGTTGTATAAAATGTAGCATCATCCCGTTCCAAATTTGGATAGCTTATTATCACGAAGTATAAATTTATATACAGCCATTCCTAGATATAAAGCCAACTAGCTGACATATGAATACCACCGTCTATGTGAAGTTATCGCAGGATTTTATCCTAGAAAAGTAAAAAATTAAATCAAGCAACACTAGAAAAATTAAACAAATTTTACACTTCTGAGAAATTAGCCCAACGCAAGAATGGGTTAAATTTGAGCAGAATATAAAACCAAATTCGCATATAATTTAGTATGTACATAAGTAAGTACATGAATAAACTAGAATCTATATATGTATGCATCTAAGCAATTCATCTAGATTGACCGAACTAAAAATCTCTCGGATTTAGGCTACAGGGTTTTGAGACGGCCAATTAATAGCTTAATCCATTAAAACCGCTTATCCTTTATCAGAAGATTTGTCAAGAGCATACTCAACGTTGAATATGCGTCAATGAAACGTCTATACCAAACTGTGGAGGCCAGGTTGCACTTGTCTAACATTTTTCGGCCTGGGAAAATCTTAAAGCGCAGATTTCTTTTTTCTACGTTAATGGTTATACCCGCTTTAGTTAGTCTAGCAGTTACATCCTACAATAATGAGATATGTTCATAGAAAGTCTCCGTAGTTATAAGCAAATCGTCCAGATAAACGAAAACCCGGTCATGCAGATGGTAAGGGACAACCGCATGTATAAGTCGGCTCAAGGTCTCTGGGGCGCATTGCAGAGCGCATAGGGCATTACTTTAAATTGATAAAGTGAACGGCCTGGGATAGAAAATGCAGTTTTTTCTCTCGAACTAGGATCCAAAGGGATTTACCAGAAAGCATCCTTTAAATCCAAGCTGTATTTGGTTTTATCCAACCTACTCAGCAGACTTTTTATCAAGGGCAGAGTGCAGGGGTCCTTTTTGAAAACAGCGTTTAGTCGCCTAATATCTAGACATAATCGTATCTTATCCGGCTTTCGCACTATCTTCATTAGAGACGACGAAACGTTGTGACTTAACTCAATGACGTCTAAGTCCCACATGCGATCGACCTCTTTATAAATTTCTTTCTAAACAGCCGTAATTGGATTCAGTTTTTCATTGTAGCGTTCTAAAAGTTCCAGAAATCCCCTTCCTAGACCACTAGGACGCTCCGCTATATAAAACACCGCGTATTTGGATCCCATTTAAGTAGATTTTGGCATAAAATCGCTCGTCTTTCACCATGTCCAGATTATTTTCGTGAAAGAATCGAGATTCAGCAATATTGTGATAGTATTCTTTCCGATTTTTGAAATTTCCTTGGAACGCTTTGCTCGTAAATGCAGTTGAGGCGTGCCAGAGATTGACATTGATGGAAGCTGAACGTTTAATAGCGAGGTTTTACTTAAAGTTGGTTAGCATTGTTGTTGCTGCTGGGATTTGGATTATTTAGAGCAGGAAAATTTGGGTCTGGAACTCTGAGGTGAGCTAGTGACCCAGAATTCCTAATTTCCGTTTTCCTAAGAATCCAGACCTGGTGGCCTGATGGGTTGCTGGAGGCTTTTGCGCTATTCCTTCAACAAAGAGTTAATTTGTTGTATTCAAAAAATATGGGTTTAATGGCGTAGAATTGCTAGGAAAATTTGAGGAAATCTCATGACAATTTTCGAAGGTAAATGCATGTGTAACTCGGGATACTGGTATTTACCAAGCTGGATAGGGTCAAGAACGTTCGACCTGCATGAAGTATTTGACTTCGAAATTTAGCCCAGGTAAGATTTGAGTTTCGTTCCAGAATTAACCAGTACTGTTCTTTGGCGGGACCATCTAACAGGCAATTAATATTATCCATTAATTCTTCTAGAGTAATTCTAATTGAATTTGGTAGATGTTCTACTCTGAATAGGAACTTTTCAATAGACATCCCCGTAAGGAAGCCATCAAATTTTAGCTTCAATTTGTGAATAGAGGTCGTGAAAGCAGAGTTGCTCAATTTAGGAGCAATAAGATTGGGCTTCAATATTTCCGTCTGAGCTGAAGGTGAAATCGTTTGTGGTGTAATGTTTGGTACGTTCGGTTTCAATGGCGTAAAATTAAATTGGGGTATAAATTGTGAAGGATATGATGTTGAAGCCGTGTAGAAATTAGTAGGTGATATGATCGGTACATTTCGAATTGGTTGCTCATTATTATCTGTGATACAGGAGCTAACTAAATTTCCGAAGCCTCAGATGGGCGCACAGGGTGTCTAATTGTTACAGATGCCGTTCAATAAAACTGGCTTGTATATTTCTATCCCTTTCCTTTTCTCTTTCTAACATTTTATTTTATTATTATAGTAGTAATTAATACCCGGACTGGAATCCTATATTATAAGACACCCTTATCCGATTCTAAATTAATCGAACTCATCCAAAAAAAATATGCGAAGTGGATTTAGAGTACATTTTACAGATCGAACGTTCTTGACCCTACCAAGCTTGGTAAACACCTGTATCGCTACCTGTATCGAGATTTCCTCAAAATTTTCTAGAATTCTACGCAATTAAACCCATATTTTTCGCATGCAACAAATGAACCCTTTGTTGATCCAATAAGGCAACAGGCTCCAGCAACGCATCAGCACACCAGGTCTGTATTCTCACCAGAAATCAGTTCTAAACTACAGAAATCCAATTTCGAATTACCAAAGAATTGGCCATCAATATCCTCATTGCGATGTCCCATTAAATATATATTGTTTTGGATGTGAAGCTCAAGGAGAACTTCAAGCATATTACACGACCTGTAATTCATATTTACGGGGAAACCAGGGAACAGAAATGGGGAATCCTGGGTTACTACATTTCCGGGCGAGCTCACCTCAGGTTTCCAGACCCAGATTTTCTCCATCCAAAAATGTTACTCTAAATATAGTAATGCAAATCTCAGCAGCAACAATAATGCCAACTAACGTTAAGCAACACTCCGATATTAAACGTTCAAACATTATAAAACGTTCTTGCCTCCCTTCATTTAAGAGCAAAGCGTTCAAAGCAATATTTTAAAAATCGAAGAGAATACTATCACAATATTGCTGAATCTCGATTCTTTGACGAAAATAATCTGGGCATGGTAAAATTGAGCGATTACATGCCAATATAAAATTAAATGCATCAATGCTCTAGAAAGGGAGGATCTCTGGAAGTTTTAGAATACCTCAATGAAAAACTTAATCCAATTACGGATAGTTTCTGGATACCTTATTATCAAAACTACCTACAATAACCAGAATAAGTTTACGAAATATCTGGTAGTCGCTACCGTTCAACAACCACTGTATTTGGGTTGTGATTTTCTGAAAATGTTTGATGTAAGGATGTCCTTACCTATCTGCTGAAAATTCAGAGCCACTAACCACTACTAATAAACCAGAAATAACCGATTCTCAGAAAGTTCACATCAACAACAAAGATTAAAAGCAGTGATCGATACTATTCGAAATTTTCAAAAACGCACATGGTGTTTCAAAGCGAGATTATCATCTCAGCAATATGGATTTCATAAAAATGTTTAGTACCTTTTAGTAAATACTACCTTGATCAAAAAGTTCTCGGAATAACCACCATGTGGCGCTCCCATCGTCCCGATTTGAGTTCTGTTTTTTTGTTAAGTTGGTACATCTGTTGTTGATATTCCCTCTAAATCTTAGCGTCATAGCTTAACATTTGCAAAAGTTACGTAGTCAAGAGTACATCTATCTCTGTGTGTGTTGGCGATTATTTACAATTTTAGACATGATTTGCGAGGCTGAATCCGATCCCACATTCATCAAAAGGATCATTACTGGAGACGAGACGTGGCTTTATGAGTACAATACGCAATCCAGACATCAGGCAAGCGAATGGCGTTCACCAAAAAAAAACACGTCGTTTTCAGTCAAAAAAGAAGGCAATGCTCACGGTTTTAACAGTGTAGTGCATCATGAATTTTTGCCAGAAGGCCAGGCCGTAAACAAAGAGTATTATTTGGGCGTTATGAGACGTTTGCGTGAAGCAATTCGCCGAAAGAGACCAGAATTGTGGGCAGAAAACTCGTGGATTTTGCACCATGATAACGCACCGTCGCACAGTGCCATAATTATTCGTAATTTTTTGACGAAAAATGCAACAAATACCATCCAACAGCCACCGAATTCACCTGATTTGGCTCCCTGTGACTTCTGTCTGTTCTATCGAGTTAAAAAACCATTACGGGGAACGCGTTTCAGCAGCCGAGAGGAAATAATGGAAAAATCGCAGGAAGCACTGATGGACATACCGAAAACCGAATATAAAAAATATTTCGAGGATTGGATCAAGTGCTGGAATAAGTGTGTTGTAGTCGATGGGGATTACTTTGAAGGGGACAATATAGATTTAGATTTAAACTTGTATTTTTAATTTTCTGAATAAATTTCGGGAACTTTTTGATCAAGGTGGTATACATATGTAGCTAATTGAAAAAGACTTGTTCAATTAACAAATCGGGATTATTGCGGGTGTGCTGAGTGAGAAAAACGGAAAGTCATCCCACATAGCCCATCATCAAATGAACAATTCCGTGTGTGTTTGTGTTTTATATAAGGAAGGAAAAAATTTCGATTATTTTGTGCTATAACCTAAATTCAATCTCAATAAAATAATTGTAGAATTTACAAATATACACGCATCAATTAGACCCAATCCAAACCAAATTAAATGTTTATAACATAAGAAATCAAAAACCCCATCTACAATTATAATCATCATACTGTCATTAAAACACTTGCTGAAATTTTGAACTAGTCGAAATCGTACCATGGCAGCTTATCGAAAATCGAAAATGGGCTGGAAACACGCTAAGGGTTTAATATTTTATTTCACTCTATCTGCTGTAATGATCGAACTAAAAATCTCTCGGATAGAGGCTATGAACTATGGTTGGAACATGGTTGGAAATATTCTAGGATTTTAACATTTTATTTCATTCGTTCTGCTATGTTGATCGAACTAAAAATCTCTCGGATTAAGGATAGAGGGTGCTGTAGATCGCGATAGCAATTATTCGAATTTAGTTAATTTTAAATCAGTTATTATCAAATTTTTAAATAAATAATGTAGATCTAAATGTGTTCTATATTTTTAAAAAAAAAAAATCTATTTAAAGAATTATTTAGTTTTTATGCAATATGATAGTTCTGAATAATCTCTCCAATTGGAGTTTGCCTAGAAGAAGAGTTTAACCTTTACCTTATTTAATTTAATTTAAATATTTGACAATTTTATTTCAACTACAGCCAAATAACTGCTTTCGCCGAAAAAAATACTTAAACACGCCTATATTCTCAAGAAATTTCGAATAACTGATTCCTGTAGGTAGTTTCCGGTTGTGTGGAATTATTTTTGTGCGACGGAATTTTGTTCCAAACGAGAATTTTGTATTCCGGTTTAGTGAAATGGGGGAAAAAAATTCCAATTTTGTGGAATGAAACGTCAAAATTTCTCGCCGTGGAATTTTTCGGTAAAATACAATTAATAGTAGTAGTGCCGAGGAATTCAACAAATTCTTAATTATAAAATAAATTAACCGTGAATCTATTCACTTATTTTTATTTTTAGTGTGCAAAATTTTGACATAAATTTGCGCTAATTCGGAAGGACCTACTTGAAGATATTTAGAGCAAAATAGATTCAGAATTTATATGTATCGCAGTTTCAGAATAGACTTAGATAGACAAAAGAACAGTAATATTGCAGAAATAATAATATCGATGTAAAAATAATACCATACATAAGAAACACGAAAATGAATTAAAATAAAAATTTTACATTCAATTAACATTAATTACAACCAGTTTTATTTAACACTTCATTAAATTTAAATTATAAGATTGCTGTTGGTTATGTTATGCTGCTTATGTACGAGTAATGGCTATTGCCTTACGTTGATCATTTGTTTACACCAAAACATTCACGTTTATTATTTTGATTAAATAATAAGCTCCGTTGCATATTTCAGCTAAGCTAAGCTACGTGATGTGGGCTATGTATATAGCTCTTGGTTTAGAATAAAGAGGTTTAATCACACTTGAGTTAAACCATGCGAGCTATGTTTTTTGTTTTGAGCCATGCAAACCATTTTAGCTCGAGTTGTCTTCGCCTTGATATGTCAGCTAACGTCGCTAAGTATAACTACTACACTACACTAATAATAATAATAATATATTAGGTATCGTTTCATAAATCATAATAAATGAACTATACAAAAACATCAATGTATATGTGAGTGATGTAATTAGCTCAAATGTGCAACGGAGTGAGCTAAGCAGGCTAAACTATGCTAATATAAACTACGTTTCCCGCTTCGCTTAGTACTAAAAACTATTTCTCGGAAGGAGAATCAGAATACAAAGTTGTGGAATGGAATTTTTCAGCGAGAAAACGAAATGTGAGAAAAATAAAAATTCCGATCCAATCCAATTCATTTCACACAGCCGGAATCTACATACGGCTGGGCTAACTTCTCAAAAGTGTATAATATTAATATGTTTAATTTTTCTATGTTGCTTACTTTATTGGGATAAAATCCGGGGATAACTTCACATACACGGTACCCATATATTAGCTACTACCCTAGCCTATCTCGCCATATACACCTGGTTACACTTCGTTATGGCGTTTTCATAAATTTGTAGATACTATCAAACTACTCATAAGTATTTGGATCTATTCGCACCTATTCAATTTACACACATAGACAATTTATTTTATTGTTGATTAAATAATTTTAACAAATTTTATTTTAATATTTATTAATCAACAAATCCACGTGATACCGACATGCTATTGCCGGTAAAAGACTATAGAGAACACGAGCGCGAGACTAAACTGTAGTTTGCACAGGTAGGCTACCAAGTAATCCGATTTCACTGAAAATTGATTGGTACCCGCAAATTTAGTATCGCGATATCCTACTTTCGGATTCGTTTCGAATTCCGTGAATCAATAAAAAATTATTGTCGTATTGACGGTACTGTAGGAAATATCATTCGACAACTATTTACAGGCGGTCTATTATGAAATTTTTCGCCGCGCTTTTTTTTTCGACTATTACCACGTTTACATTATACGTACCTAATAAGTATGTACTTTTTTGCTATTTAATTATTTTTCCGCTGCAGTTCACACTAGTGTTGCGATTTGTAGTGTGAACGCATACTATAAAAGTTTGTTGTTTTGACAGATAGGCTTCTGTATTCAATTCGGTTTATGTGTTGTGAATTTCTTCTCAAACTCTATTAGATTTGTCGGCAAATTATTTGATTTACGCCCGAAATTGCAGTTAGAAACAAAAAAACGTAATAAATTTTTGTTTTGATAACAAATATACGAGTGACATTAACATATAGTTATTAGTTAGGGTTCACATTACAACGTAATATACTAATACTTTTTTGATACATACTTTACCGAAATATCAAAAAAGTATGTGATAAAATATTTAAATATTTAAATATGAGTTCACATGACGATACTTTTTTGCTACATACTTTTATTCTACTAATGTAAACGTGGTATATGTCGAAAATTCCCCTATTATAAAATAAAACAATTATACGACACCATATTGTTTAGATAAAGACGAATATTTTACTACTTTTTTGGATGAAGTCTTAAAAATCGTCTTAAAAAAACAGGACAGTTATTAATTCTTGAAATGTATATTTGATATGTATTTGATTTAATAAAAATTTGTTTGGTTGCGAGGACTGCTCTCGACGAATTCTCATCTAGAAAAGTTTTAAACCCGTTAACTTGATTCATAATTTGGAGATGCTACAACTAATTCGTTGGACATCAAATGGATTGGTTAAGTCAGATAATAAATTTCAATGGAATTTGTGCACAGTAGGAGCAGGGATTGAGTTTCTTAAATAAAGCATCGCCAGAATTCAACAAATATTACAAGACAATGACACTTTGGTGATTAGAAAGAACTTTGTCGTAATTTAATTTGCCAAAGAAAAATTTGTTTTCTACTTTCATAATCACTCCAGGCCTTTACTACATTGTCAATTGATTTTAGTGAAATTTACTTCCTCACATAAATGCGAATTATTCCCGCCCTGAAAATTTCTTGGGTCACCTCATTTGGGATAGGATTGGTTAAATAAAATTAGAGCCAAATTCAAGAAATATTGCGGAACACATTAGAAGCATTGTTTCACAAATTTTTCTTTTTTGGTTTCCATAGACAACCAATCTAGGCAGTGTACTACATCTCCAGTTTCAAATGGAGCTATAGGTGGCACGTTTGTGGTTGGATTTTAATAGAATTTATAGCTGAGATTTGAGATGTTATGGTTCAAATTCAGGACATTTTTGGGTTGAAACTTTAAATCAAAAATGATATTCGCCAAATTTATTTGTACATATAGTATATACTTAACTATTCATTATCTTCTCAGTCTCCAGCATCAAATGGAAGGAACAAGCACATTTTTTTTTTTTCTTTTTTTTGTTAATTCTCTAAATAGTTAAGCTAGGGCTGGGATCAGAATTGTTAAACACTTTGGAACATTATTCGTACTAATGGTATTTGGATCGATACAATAAATCAAAAATTAGATTTGCCAATCAGCCAACCCAGACAATTTTCTTTGCCTCCAGCACTGAATAGAACACACATTTCTCGATGAATTTTAATGAAATTTTATTTCGGAGATGTTAAGTCGATTCTACTTTTTGGACCAGTGATTTGCGCTGGAGTTCGAATTAAATTTTTTTGAAATTATTATTTTTCAAGACCCTCCTGAATTTTGCATTGCCGCTAATAAATTTAAGGATTTGAATTAATATTACCTAAAAACCAGAACAATATGTAAGACATTTTCCTCGATGCCCACACAAGTTTGAAAACCTAGAACATGTCTAGAGAAACCAGGACGTCTGTCAGACAAGAAAGATTCATGGAAGTCTGGATTTTATTCAAATGTAAACAAAGGAGTGGAGAATATTGATGTCAATACATATTAGATGAATGAAATTGCCCATATCACACTGCATAAATTCAGACTTCCACACAAATTTCTAGTCTGGAAAGGTTAAAGACTGCAGAAATTATTTTACAGTATTATTTTTACATCATTTATGTGTGGTAAGGCTAAATGGCCGCATAATTGGTCTTGCAGAATAATTTTTGTTTTCAGGAGGTCCTAATC
The DNA here is from genome assembly GCA_958295665.1 of Tipula vernalis. NCBI lineage: Eukaryota > Metazoa > Arthropoda > Insecta > Diptera > Tipulidae > Tipula > Tipula vernalis. The sequence goes on along the minus strand of OY282560.1, from coordinate 162,034,508 downwards.
TAAATATCTAAACAAAGTAGATAAAAGTTTGTTTGTTCCAATAGTAAACTCTGTCATGTTTGAGTTTATCTGGTGCACCATACAGAATGCCTCAATATTTTCATAAGTTGTCAAAAACTCGGAATTATCTTTTTATAAGTTTTACCAACAATTCTTGAGATTCTGACACGTTACTACCGTACTTTCGTACCGAAATTGATGACACGTTACTACCGTTTTTATGGGTTTTTACCGGAGAATGAAGTCGCGGCCAGACGATTGCAGATAATACACGAATATGATACTATTTGTAAAATGACAAATCGTGTGGATAGAAAACAAATACAACTATACATATTTGTGCTCTATTCGCTGTACAGGCGAACGTAGTAGACAGCCAAATTCATATTTGTCTAACAGTCCAATTCTGACGATAAGACTCTTAAGACTCTCTTAGCTAAGACCCAGTTTGTAAATTATTTTTTTTAAGACGAAAGTCTTAATCGGTATTCTGGCGGTGATAGTCTTAATATTATGTACTAAAAACTCTCCAAAGATTGTGTAGAGCTGTCAAATGGTATTTTTTTCTCTTTTTCCTAAAATTTTCTGAAATTTTTGAGATATATTTGCGTTTGCTTTTGCTTTTCTTTACTTAAATACCATTTTATTTATTTAACTAGAACAAATTTATTAAAATTTCATCCTGTACTTTTATAGATCCAATTTTCATTCTATTTTGTAATCCGTCCATTTTGTTTTTTTTTTGTACATCTGTATTCTGTTTGTACACTGCAATTTCTTTGATATAAAAAATATTTTTTTTTATTATTAATTCCAATAAATTTAATTTTATAAATTTAAATTATACTTATTTAAATAAGAATAATTTAAATTGATAAAGAAATTTAAATAAAAAATTTTATAATAATAAATAATAATTTTAATATGCTATATGTACATATGAAAAATTAAACTCATCCAACATTTCATTGCTCTTTTCTCTCTATATGAGAAATTATAAATTATGACGCTTAAGACCATCAAATGTGTCGATGCTACATAAGACCGTGTTTTAAGATTAATGACAGCTATGACTATGTGCAGAATACGAAATAAGTCTTAGTTAAGACCCGAGTACTAAAATAAAATAAAAGTCTTACATAAGACGATTTTTTAGTCTGTGACTGTGCGTCAGAATAGGCATGTAATATTTCTCCATTGTCGCAAACGTCATATTCGTCTACTATTTGCAATCGTCTGGCCGCGGCTCCACAGAAACCATTATAAATTAGCTTTAAAAAAATGTTTTATGAAAAAGCCAACTATCTCCTACAATATTATTGCAAGCAAAACCCAATAAGTTAAAATATTGTTTAGAAGTATGTATGTATTATTAGTATAGCAATTAATAAGTACAAAATGAAATAGCGGAGCAAAGAAGTAAGCACTAGGCGAAGGTAGTACAAATACTCCGATCGTAGTCACTTTGACAGCACTGGTGACGATACGTATAAAGGAAAAAAGTTTTACAATAAAGTTATTATTTGTGACATTTAAATTCGTAAAATATATTACCACGTTAATAAGTTTCCCATTCTCTTAGCCGTGTCACTTCATTCGACACGACTATTGTCACGTTACATCATTTAAAAAGTGTGACCAGCTTTGGGGCAACACTAAAAATTGCCTCAAAAGACAATATATTCGTCTGTCATAAATAAAATAAGTTTTTTTGTGTACTATATTATCGTTATTCAATAAATTATTTTAAAAATGAGTTTTATTGAGTTATTTTTTGAATCGAGTGAAAATGAAGAAATATGCGAGATGGCTAATTTTCGTAGACGTTTAAGAGATCGATCTAATCCATTGAAATTACCATACAATTTGTAAGTCAAATCTGCATTTTTAACTAAGTACATAAGTTTGTTATATACCATATCCTTTTTCTTTTAGATTTATTAGATGTTTTCGAATAAACAAATGCTATGTTTCTTATTTCTGATCTAATCAATCTGATTGATCTGAGTACTAAATATTGTTTCTTATTTGAGCTCAGATCGGTCTGATCAATTTTTTTACTGTTCCTTATTTTTTCAGAGTGATTAACTAGATTGATTTTTTTGATTTGTAAAAATATTCCGATTTCTGAGATTAGTTTTAGTTTAGCTAACTTCACATAATTCAAATACATACATTACCGCAGATTACTTCTGTCTAAAAAGACCAAAGTATTGAAATCCTTGCCAATCTGTTTCTTTGGTCAAGGCCGAGATTTGAAAACCTGTTGGAACATGTGCGACAAGAAGGTCGGGTACCTGCCAGACGAATTGACCCAAAATACCTGGTTACAGAAATATTTACCAATTACTTCGTTCTAAAAAGACCAAAGTATTAAAATCCTGTCAAAAATGATCAAAAATTTGGTTGTTTCAAAACCACTTTTCTCGACGTTTTGAAAGTCCCTGAGTCTAAAAAAGCAAAAAAAAATGTCCGTCCGTCTGTCTGGATGTCTGTTTGTCTGTACTCATGGTATCCCGAGAACGGCTTGTTCGATTTAGAATTGTTTTGCCAAGCTGTTTCTATGGTCATGACCAAGATTTGAAAAGCTCTTGAAGTCTGTGTGTCAAGAGGGTCAGGTACTTGCCATACGAATTGACCCAAAATACCTGGTTATAGAAGTAATTACCAAATTTTTATATATGCTGGTTTGTATATTGAGTAGGGCATTGAGTTTAGGGTTGAGTTGAAGGTTAAGTCAGGGGTCAAATTGCGGGTTGAGTTGAAGTTGAGTTGGACTTAAGTTGGGGTTGGATTAAGATATAGTGAGCAGTTGGCTAATTTTTATATATGCTGGTTTGGAGATTGAGTTGAAAGAGAGTTTGCGTTTGGATAGAGGGTTGAGTTGCGGGCCGTTTACGGGTTGAATTGGGAAAATGGGATTCTAAAATGATTTTTTGGAAACTCGGCTTGTGCATTGGAAATGTGATTCTAAAATGATTTTTTTTAAGAAGTTCTGGAATATGGCCAAGTATGGATAGAATTTGCCTATTTCTCAACCAATTATGATGAAATTTAGCTTGTGCATTGGAAATGGGTTTTTTAAATGATTTTTGGATAAAGTTCTCGAATATGGCCAAGTATGATGGAACTGGCCTATTTCTCAACCGAATATGATGAAATTTGACATGTGGGTTGGAAATTGGATTTTAAAATGATTTTTGAATTGAATTAATGAAGACCGAAGTTCTGATCACCTTATGAGGTTCCAGCCCTTTATATTTTTTTTTTTTTTGCAAACGTTATTAAAATGAAAATAGAAGGAAATTTTAATTCTGACGTGGACGAAGGAAAATAATTTTATTAGATATTGAGTTGAAAATTTTGTTGATCTAAAAAATCTGAAACCTGTTTCTTATTTCAGATCAACCAAATCGATCTGATTTCAGATTTCAAAATCTGTTCGACCTACGGATTTAAATAAGAAACACCGCAATACAAGATTTTTTATTTTTATTAACAAAACTGGAAAACGGTTTAAAATTTACAACTCGGGTATCGTCCGAATCCGCTATGATAAATCTAGCTGTACATTGCGTTTTTTCGCCGAAGGGGATTACCAAACTGGTTGTAGAAATGAATATATGTCAGGACTAGGTTTGTTCATAACATATGCAGATGTTAATCATCCAGGGTCGTGCCACGATTCTTTCGTTTTCAATTCCATTGAAACTTGACACGCATCTACAAAGTAACTTCTGCAATGGTCAGACGAATATTTAGCTTTTAGGTAAAACTTATAAAATTATAATTTGAACAAATTTTCAAACCTCTGTTTGTTATAATAGATGACGCAGGGTACGCGCTAAAGCGATACTTAATTACACCATTTCGGTCTGCAGGAAGGTCTTGTGAACGCCGGTTTAAAACGAAGCACTAGAAGGCGCGGAACGAAGTAGAGTGAACAATTGGGTTCTTAAAAACCGGTACCGATATCTAATGGATAAACCCCATTATAAGCCAGAGAAATTCACACGAATCGCAAATATTTGCTGTGCACTTCATGATTTATGCATACTGCATAATGTAGACTTGGAAATCATCACAAATCCACATTTGTCTGTCGATTATAAGCATGTGAACACTCACAAGAGTCAGCCAAAGTTCTATGTTCGAATGTTAAAACTGGCATATAATCATCTTGTATCCGTCTCCTCGTTTGAACTGGCAAAAATTCAATAGCTGATTCAATGTCTACTATTTTGTGATCTAGTGGCATTTTTCTTGGTTTCAAGTTCAAGTTTAGCTCTTTGTTTAGAAGATTTGTTTCACCCTCTGTAAACGCTTGACTGGATCGATTTTTAACAAAATCATCAACAAAAACAGGTTTTTGTGTCCTTATTTGGGTGCTAAGCAATTTTAACTGTTTCAATTTTTGGTTTAATTTTATCTTTTTACGTTTTGTAACAGCAATAACTTTAAAATTGATCTCATTTAACCAGGAAACCCAATTTTCATATTCGAAAGTGTCCATTGTTTTTATGATGTTTAGATGTAAATTTAGTGGCTTTCTTTTAGTGTTAACTTTCTCTCCTTGTACTTGAGGGTCCCTAATTTTAGCTGCATTTTGTCTTTTCGGTATTGTCTTTTGGCACACAGCTCCTTGCACCAAGGCTCTAATTCATTCCTTTCACCTCAAAAATTTTTCTTAGTGTACCGTGCACTATCTTTGGTATATTTTCAGTTTGTTGGACTGATTTTTTCTGAATTTTCAGAAGCTTTAGGCGTTCCTCGTTTTTTTTTCTTTATTTTAGTTATTTTTAGTTCGGAAGCTGGTTTTCGTAACCCGCACGGGTGGAGACGAACCTATAACTTACGCATCACAATAGCTTCCATTTCCGTCCACGTTTCCTGATATTCCACCATTAAATAATAGGCCGATATGTCGTGATTTCATTACACTGCACTTGGCGTTGATGGTAGTCCAATACCTCTGTTTAGTGATTCAGGGAAGCGACTTGTTATTTTTTGTTATAGGTCTTTTTAATTTTTCTTTTAAAGTCGTTCCAAACCTCACATGAAAAAATACATTGAACAAATTTATGTATGTGTATTACATACTTTTTCCCATCATGTTCCTTCTCTTATTGGAGGGCCTAGTGAATTTACTTTTCGGCAAACAGGCTCCACGTTTTGATGAATTCCTGCTTCGGACTACCAAAGTTGGAGAATAAACGTTATCAATTTCCACGTGTTTTTCCATCAATTGGACAAGACATTCAAATTGCTCATGAGGTGATTAGTACTTCGGTCTTGATTAATTCAACTCCCCAATTAATCAGCCTTCAACTTAATATATAAATCAACCTCCATCTCAATCGCAACATAAGTCTAACCGCAATCACTAAATTAACCGCCAACTTAACCCTCAAATCAATCATCAAATCAACACCAAATCAACTTTTAAATTAACCCTTAACCTAACTCCAAATTAACTCTTAAATAATTCCCTAACCGAACAACTCACTTAACCACAATGCAGGCTAACTAAACCCTAACTCAACTTCAACTCAACTTGAATACCATCATACCAACATACCATTATACCATGATACAATTACCATCATACCATCATACCACCATCACCATTACCATCACCATCACACAATTCTTATATACAACCATCATACCATTATACCATCATAACATCATAACATAACATCATACCATCATACCGTCTTCAAAAATCGACTAAATTTTTGAAGTTTTAGAAATTTCTCTGTAGTAAATTTAGATCCGATTATCATCTCTCAAGGAGGAGATGGATGTTTCAAATATTAACATTGACCTTTCTTAAGTGTTAAACATTATTTGTGTAAAGTTTATTTCAAATCGTTCAATGTGTGTAAATTTGCTTAAATATCACACATACATATATACTGTACATGTGTATATATAAACACTCCCTTTTAAATACAGTGAAATTTCATTTCAACTCAATTCAGCGCACGGTGTGTCTGAACCACTTTTAAATGGCTCGGAAAATCACGTCTCTATTTTCTTCAAGGATCGAAAGTTCCATGTTTGAGAAGTCCAAAAAAACAAAAATTAGCAAAATCCCCGGAGCCGTTTTGAAAAAAACGCAATTTCAAAATTTTTTTGGTGACGATACGGAAATTTACGACTTTTTTGCAGCTTGTTTGTAGAAAGAAGAATCGAGAATAGAAAGTTTTAATATTTTTAACAAAGATCAACTTTTCAAGACCAAATCAGTAATATTGGACGAAATCTATCGAATTAAGTAATGCAACTTTATTTGAAAAATTACGAAAATCAAGATTATTGAATGAAATACATGGAGACATCAAAATGAAAAGACAAATTTTATTTAGGCTGCCCAAATCATAATATAGTCCTTACACGAAAAAAGTCTTCTCTTGACTGTCATTGTTTATTCAAGGCTGTGGAACAAAAGCCAGAAACACCTTGAACCTTAAACATGGCGAGAATTATATTCTTGTATAGCTCTTAGAAGTTTGGAGCTTTAATCTGGATGTGTATGGTGTACTTTATAATTCATCCAGGTATTCTTGAAGTCATGGTGAACTGACTCCATATAGCTTGCTCACTGTAGTTCCCGAGTCCTTTCTCCATTTTTCGGCAAAAATGAGGAACGTGGAGAAAGATAGCATGCACTTTTGGCGTTATTGGTATTGCTAGGTCCAAATAACTTCTTTGAAATTCTGAAATATACACCTCAAATTTTTCGTCAAGACTACTTGAGAAACATGAATTGACGACACTTGAAAAATCATTAAAACATCTGACATATTTTAAACAATGAACACTACATTTTGCCCGAAGCAGATCTATCTTGTTGAACAAATGTTTGCAGGCATTGCCTGCGAAACCAGGAGATCCATGGACAAATTCTCTGCTTACATTGCACGTCTTCGCATTCCCTCAGCATGTGCCCATACAACGTGTTTACTACCCCGAGCATTAGATGCAGTTCAGGTGGAGGTATTATATCGATGATTTCTGTCTCTGGATTCCCTGTAAAAATAGGTTGAGATACGTGACTGTAAAAATTCTTGGCATTAATTTTTTTACTGCCACTATTCTTGAAGGCGTCTGAATTTTCACGGCAACTACCAACGGTTCTATAACTTCCACACTTACTCAAGAGATCTTTGGATGCAGTACACCACGTACACGTAATAAGAAGAATGAGCCATGACCCCAGTTATTATATTGGCCATTTTTAGGTCTGTGGCAATGGTCATGACTTTTAAGTCATTCAAATGTAGAGAGGACCACAGAGTGTAAACATTCACATAATTTTCTTGTGTATCAGAAATGATACCAAGGATGAATAACTTTTTCACACCCGTGTCCTTAAATTTATTGGCGTGTACTCCATCATGATAATGCTGCCTGGCCCCTTTGAAATGTGGATTATTATCGGCTCCTTCGAATCTTGATTGAATGGATAAGCACATCTTCAAAAACCCTCCACCACCGTCAAGCCCAATTTTCAAATCTACTTCTTGCAAACCTCTTTTTTCTCGAATATATGTAACTAAACCTTGTACATTATTACAACAAACAAAGCATCCAGATCTATTTATTACACAAGACTTCTTGGTATTCAATACGTCACAAACACGAGATTCAAAAAACGAATCAAGCTGATGATTCAACAAAAGCAGGTCCTGCTTCAAGTTGGGCTGAAATATTTTCCTATTCTTAATGCCAACTCGCAAAGCAGCAGTTAGAGAATGTGTCTTTCTTGTAGACAACCCCAATTCTGTACTTATTTTCAATATGTTGATAGCTGCGACTGTTTCTTTTCTTGAGCTTTTATCCACATTGTTTGAATTCACTGAAACTGGTAGTTTTTTGCCTCTCCTTTGAGATAACCGCAACTATCCTTCATTGTTTGAGTGTTCTGGCACGTGTAGAATATCTTTTAGCATTGATGAAGCTAATTTTTCCTTTTCTTTGGTAGAAAAATTATTTGAAATCAATTCAGTGAGTATAGGGATGCATTTAGGTGAAGTGCAAATTTTGTTTTTATCAGTGGTCCTCTGCATTTCTTACACTTTTTCTTGATCACTTTTCTTTTCGCTGAATTTCCTAGACACAGATTGTCTGGTGCACGTCTCGCAATTTCACACAACTTGCAGTCACAAAGTATCTTATTTTTAGATCGTGTTACACATGGGAGTTCCAGAAAACCAGAATAGTCCGGTAGAGCTACTGTGGTTTCTTCAGAATTTTGTTTATTGAATTTGTATATGATGATTTTGCAACTGCTACAAACAGCAGATGGATAACGAATATCATCAAGATTAATATCTCCAGCATTTTTTACCTCAATTTTCAATGGGCCCATAATATCCCACATCTTATCTTTCTTTCTTAAACACAACAAACAAATCACGCTTCGGTTTTCTTCATGAGTTCGCGCATGGTCCTTTGTCTTTCATGACACTTTGTTTCACTCTTATGTAGGTAATAGGTTCGTCTATTACTAATAACTGTTATTTACTAGCCGGTTTGTCAACGACTGTTTTGACTAATATTGCGACAGCTAAGTCTGTCTTTCTGCTGATTTTTGAAGCAAACATTTGAAAACAACAAACATATTTACGTGAAAAGAAACAAAACAATGTCTGTACACAGACAGATATGGTGATCTATGTATTTTTCAAGCATTTCAGCATATCTCTTGGCTACACCTACAGAATTATAAAAAAAAATCGTGAATTTTCGTATCGTCGTAGAAAATAAATTGAAATTGCGTTTTTTTCAAAACGGCTCCGGGGATTTTGCTAATTTTTGTTTTTTTGGACTTCTCAAACATGGAACTTTCGATCCTTGAAGAAAATAGAGACGTGGTTTTCCGAGCCATTTAAAAGTGGTTCAGGCACACCGTGGCGGAATCTTCACTTTAACAGACAAACTTTTAAGTACCATACAACTGAAGCTTTCCAATGAAAACCTCCTTTAGATAAACTGACACTTTATTAGAGCGGACACGGACAGATATTTCTTCGATGATACAGATTTTACGAGTACAATTCAAATTGAAACTTTATCACTATAACTTGTTCCTTTTACACTTCAAATTGAACCTTTTTACATTTCAAATTGAACATTTAGTAAATTCTATAAATGGGCAATTTGGGTGGAACTTGGCAATTTCATAGCCGGTTTTAGTGAAATTTCCATGATTGAAATGCGATTCTTAAATGATTTTTGGATAAAATTCCAGAATATGGCCAAAAAAATAAATAAATGAAATTTGACATGCACGTTGGAAATGGAATTCTAAATTGATTTTTTGATCTAAAACTCAGTTTAGAACCAAATTTCCATCGCACATGTCAAATTTCATCATCTTACTTTGCCATATTCCAGAACTACGTTTATCCAAAAATCACTTTAGAATCGCATTTCCATGGCAGATGTCAAATTTCACTCAAATCGGTTAAGAAATAGCCAAGTTCCGTCCTAATTGGCCATATTCCAGAAATTAATTTAAAAATTATTTTGGAATCCCATTTCCAACGCACATGTCAAATTTCATCATAATCGGTTAAGAAATAGTCAAGTTCCATCGTACTTGGTCATATTCCAGAACTATATCCAAAAATCGTTTTAGAATCCAATTTCCGTCACCCACATCAAATTACCGAGCAAAAGGCGCAGTGGTTAAAACTGTGGCGGTTGGATCGGGAGGTACCGGGTTCGAATCCCTATAGGGGCGGGATGGAAAAGGGATTTTTTTTATCATCTGATTACGATCAGTGATGAAAATGAACACATCTATGACCCCCTGTTGAGAGTGCAGAATCCATGGGCCGACCCATGGTGGTTTGGCGTCTATTGGAGGGGGGATCAAAGTTGAGTAGATTAATCTACCAGCTCCGTAACCTTCCAGTAGGGTGTGCATCACGTGAGCTGTTCTGGTCTTGTGATGGGTACAATTGTGGCAGCTGCGTGATGGGTACAATTGTGTAAGGGGTAACCTCTTCACAATTCGCAAGTGTATGTACTGCCTCCTCGTGGCAACCACCGGTAACTAAGGCCACTTGGCACATTTTTGGCCATTTGGCACAGGCTAAAGTACGGCGCTAAAGGAGAAAACCTTGACAAAAAACCCTAATCTAAGGTGGAACAGCATATGCCGAAAGATGAATGGCTGATAGGATAATCAGCCCAAAATATGCGGACTCTGGATACCAGGCACCCTCCAGTTTTATTTAGCCTTCCTGTAGTAAAGCTGGGTGACCTACAGGTGATTTGCAATTCCCAGCAACTCGTAAGAGTAAAATCAAACGGAATACGGAGCAGGGGTAGGAATATACGGGAGTGGGACAACCCTCTCGAGGTCCTTGAGCTCCAATGCTACCGTCTTTCTAGCGGAACTACATGCTGTAGTAAACATCTAGGAGGGAGAGCAATAAGCCCAGATAGTATGTATCACGTACCGGGAGGCAGTATTGTCAGGTTTATTAAGAACCTGAATATTGACTGGACGGATAACTAAGCAGGGGCCAGCCCAATAGATCTTTTAGGTCGCAGTGCGAAGTGGCTGATCGCCCGCATGGCCCCCCAATAATAATAATAATAATAATGGGCCGACCCACCTTTCATGTCTGCACTACAGGTTGGCATGAAGCAATGCAATGTGCAGGTGGTTTTCAAAGACGGATCTGTAGCCGCCCGTACTCGATTTGGCTACTCCAGGCGTAAAGTAGGACGGTAAAATATAAATCAATAATTCAAACAAACAAACAAACACATCAAATTTCATCATAATCGGTTAAGAAATAGCTATGTTCCGTCCTCACTGACCATGTCAAATTTCATCATAATCAATTAAGGAATACCCAAGCTACATTCTACTTGGCCATATTCCAAAACTTCGTCTGAAAATTGGATTAGATATATTATCCCAATAAAATTTTTATAAAAAAAATCACAAATCCAGTTTAACGGGGGACGTTTTTGATCCCGTCGATTTCGGTTGTAAGGAACTTTGCGCCAAACTCATTCCTCAAGCTAAGTATATATAAAAAATTGGTCAACAACTCACTATATCCTATCCAGCCCCAACTCAATTCCAACTTAAATTTAACTCAACTTTAACTCAACTTTAAGACTTTGGTCTTTTTAGACCGAAGTAATGTTAGTTTTAACGACGAAATGACGGAATAAACAAATCGAAAAAAACTACAATTTTAAGGTAAAATTAAATAAAATCAATTTTTTATAATAATATATGTACTATTTAAAGCAAAACATACAATTAAAACCAAAAACTTACGTCTTTTCTCGCTCCATTTTGGCTTGTCGCCTAAAAATTCTGCGCGACTAGAATGTCATCTCATGTGACACGAAACTTTTCAAATGACTAAGAGAATGCGTCGTTTGTCACTTAAATCGGCGCACGTCTGACCAAGACTCTGTCGGTACAAACGACAAGTGACACGACACACGACTAAGAGAATAAGGGCCTTACAGTCCAATTCTGACGATAAGACTCTTAAGACCCTCTTAGCTAAGACCCAGTTTGTAAATTATTTTTTTAAAGACGAAAGTCTTAATCGGTATTCTGGCGGTGACAGTCTTAATATTATGTACTAAAAACTCTCCAAAGATTGTGTAGAGCTGTCAAATGGTTTTTTTTCTCTTTTTCCTAAATTTTTTGAAATTTTTGAGATATATTTGCGTTTACTTTTGCTTTTCTTTACTTAAATACCATTTTTATTTATTTAACTAGAACAAATTTATCAAATTTTCATCCTGTATTCTTATAAATCGAATTTTCATTCTATTTTGTAATCCGTCCATTTTGTTTTTTTATGTACGTGTGTATTCTGTTTGTACACTGCAATTTTCTTTGATATAAAAAATATTTTTTTTTATTAATAATTCCAATAAATTTAAGTTATACTTATTGAAATTTTGAAAAAATTTAAATAAGTATAATTTAAATTGAAATAAAGAAATTTAAATAAAAAATTTTATAATAAATAATAATTTTAATATATATATGTACATATTAAAAATTAAACCCATCCAACATTGCATTGCTCTTTTCTCTCTATACGAGAAATTATAAATTATGACGCTTAAGACCATCAAATGTGTCGATGCTACATAAGACCGTGTTTTAAGATCAATGACAGCTATGACTATGTGCAGAATACGAAATAAGTCTTAGTTAAGACCCGAGTACTAAAATAAAAAAAATGTCTTACATAAGACGATTTTGTAGTCTGTGACTGTGCGTCAGAATAGGCATGTTAATGTACCAAAACAGTTGCAAGTTCAAGGTAGTGAAATATTAGTATGTACACTTCAATCAATTTATCCAAATACTTTTGTTACGCATAATAATAACCGCAGTAACCAGTAAAATTTATACCAAACTTGTTTTCAAGTTTATTAGTCCTAATAATCTATCATCGCTCTTCTTCTTACAGAACAATTCTCAAATGTATGCATTGATACTAAACATAAAAAAAACTTTTGTTTCATTTCTTAATAAATAAGCTTCTGTCATACAAACAATCGACGGTTCTTTACACTTTTCTCCGAATGTGTAAACAAACACGAAAAGCTACCACAAATTAGCATGTACGTACCATTGACATTGACGCGCAGCGCATTGGGCAAATCCAAACAATAAAAAATGACACTTCCTCATTTTTGTTGTTTGTTTTTACTTCATTCGAGCTACATTACAATACAATATATAGACCAAACTCGATTTATATTCAATTTTCAAGATAAGTCTGTAATTATAACCAAATTATAAACCGCAACCAACCTCCAATTAGATTAATTTATTATCTGTGGTTTTAAGTAGCAGCAAATTACGTTGGTAAATTTTGTTCTTAAGTTTTTTTTTTTTTTTTTTAAGGTTAATCAAAAAATACTAAAATCAAAACGATCGTCGTCAGTGGTTTTTCTTGGACTTAAGAATCAACCGTAACCATAAATTATATGTTGTAAAAGAAAAACGAAAAGCTCACTGGTTACTTTACTACATTAGTTTCAAGGAGAATTTTTTGTGCGGCATTGAAAACACGTGATTGTTCACTTGAACCAGCGGGACTTATCACAGATATAGAAACAAACAAAAACATAATGAATCATCATGATATAGAATAAGAATTGGGGAAAAGACCTTATAGGTAGGTTATATGTAGGTACCGACGTAAACAAAAATCGCTTCTTTCTTGAAAATTTGATTTAGAGTCAACCGGTTTTTTTTTTGTTTTGATTCATTATTAAACGTAAAAACGCTTATAGGTTTTAAACGTAAACACAGGTTGTAGTTTTTATTATGTTTTGATATTTTTGGGATTCTACAGAAATGTATATGAATTAAAAATTTTATTGTACGAGTGAGTAACTATATATAAAAACGAGAAAACTTTTTTGTTTGTTGATTAACAGGTTGATTATCTAATATTATGTATGGATATATTTTATTTTTAGCCTGGTTGTTAAATCGTGTTATATTTATAGTCTATGAATTGAGAGATTGCTTTAATTTATGGGCTACTTTTTTGGAATCTTAAAACAAAACGTGACGATGTCAAATTAGGGAAATACTTGCGGCTCATTAAATTATCGTTTTATTATACTACAAGCGTAGAGGAGTTAAAATTTTTGTCATAATTTGACGTCACTCTATAGCGCAGTATTAAATTTGACTGCTTTAATTGTTGTGCGAAGTTTATGGTAAGAGTATCCGAGTTAATTGGCACAGGTTATAATCGTTCAATATCATTTATGACTTTGAAGATGTGCTGTGGAAATTTCAATATCTGAAAATTAAAATAAAAAAATTAAAAAAGAAGAACAATTGTTACACAGAGGCTCACAAAATTAAAGGCACATGCAGTTTTACTTATAGAATATATTCGTTTCTCATGGAATTTTCCATACATTATAAAAATAAATGTTAAAATAAAATCGATTTTTAATTTGTTAAAGTGTTGTACCTTCAATACATCATGTCAAACTCTCAAGAAAATACTACTTTCGCGAACGGTGCCATCTGTTAGAAAACATGACCTTCCAGATGATGCCACTAGTTGCCACTACTAACATAATAGGAAACAGTGTTGAAGCTAGATGTCACTACTAATGATATTTTTTCTTATATTTAGCACGTTCGAAAAAAGACCAAAGTTTCCGAACATGCGTAGTAAATTTATAGTAAATTTTTATGTTGTTGTTTTTATTATTTTGACATTTTTAATTTATGTAACTGGATTTATGTGACCTAAAATTAACTTTATATCGAATTAAATAAAAAAAATCTTTTAAAAGAATCGCGATTTATTATCCATCAAAATTTGCCTTCGAATTTTTTCGATATTGAATTTGTTTGGAAAATCTCGAGGGTATAAAATCCTGAGGGTACAAAATCCCGAGGATACAATATCGCGAGGATACATAACCCCGAGGATACAAAATCCAGAGGGTACAAAATCCCGAGGGTACAAAATCCCGAGGATACAATAACCCGAGGATACTTAATCCCGAAGACACAAAATCCGCAGGGTACAAGCCTATGAAAATTCCAAAATCTATTTGTTGTACAATTGGTGCAATTTTCCCTTGATTTACACACGAAAAATCGAACGTTGAAAATAGCGATGGTTACAGCGGGTTTTATAACTTGATTTTGTACCCTCGGGATTTTGTACCTTCGGGATGTTGTGCCTCGGGAATATGTTACTTATTTGGTAAGTAAGTAATTTCAGTAAATTTTTTACCAACAAAACAAAAATAAATTTTACTATAAATTAACTACGGTCTTTTTCCGATTGTGCCCTAATAATAATCCTCCTAATGGAACTTTACAAATATTTCTATAAATAATTATGTATAATATTATTAATACCTAGTTTATCGGTTGTATTCATTTTTGTATTTAAAAAGGAAAGGTACGACACGTAGTGATAAATGAGCGAAGAGTTTACCATTGGTGTCGTTTAGTGTTGCCACATAATTAATGTGTTTTTCGTGAAATAGTCAAAGTAGCTGTAATTATTTAAATAAAATATTGTTATTGGAAATTACAGTGGGGTCGTTTTTATTAAATATTACATTAACAATAAATAAAAATTTAAAAAAATTTCGGTATCTAAAGTATGAAAAATATAAAGGGCTGAAACCTCATGAGGTGATCAGAACTTCGGTTCTAAAAATTAAACTCCAACACAATGGCAACGGAATCCTAAACGCAGTTATCAAATGTTATCAACTCCAAATCAACTTTCAAAGCAGCCCTTAAACTAACCCCAAATGAACTCTTAAATAATTCCCTAACGGAACACTCACTTAACCTCAATGCAAGCTAATTAAACTCTAACTCAACTTGAATGGCCAACCCAGCAGGTACGTACAGCCCGAAAATCAACTCGTAAGCTACATGTGTGTATTTAACTCAATTCAAATCAACTAAATCTAGCCTCGCACTAAACCCAAAACTCGAACCGAACCCCTCATTTAAATCAATTCCAACTCAAATCTCAATCCAACCCTCAGATAAATCTTAATAAATCTCACTCATCTCCAAACTAAACACCATCCTCAATCGCCAAATCAATCATGAACTCAACTCAAGCTAACTTCTAACTCAACCCACACCCCAAAATCAATACCTAGACACGGTACGAAAAATGCTTGTATCTTTAAATTCAACTGAATCGTAACTGAACCTCTAATTCGACACCAACATCAACTTAACCCCAATCTCAACATCGAACTCAATCCTCAAATCAACGCGACTCGAAAACCTATATTCATATATTTACTCAACTCAAAACAACTGAACCAAGTCATCAGTCAACACAAATAAATTACCAGCTTAATCTAATCAAACCCAATCTCAACTCAAGCCGCAAATGGAACCCGCAACTCAACCACAAACTAGACGTTCAACTCAATCGTCAATCCAACATATTTAGCTGGTAAACCATGTGTTATCCGACAGATAAAGTCGCGTATTGTCATTGAAATTTGATTGACAAACAAGTCTTCTTTAATATCCACTATGAAACCGCCATTCATAAAATAATTGTTAGTGTTTAGGGCTTGCGTCCCGGGAAATAAAATATATTCCCGTTTCCCCCAGGAATGTTGTGAATATTACCCGGAAATTTTAAGATTCATCTAAGTCACTTTTTAACTTCATGGAATTAATCAGAAAGTCACCGGTGATGGGTGCAACGCTACACAAATAAAGACACGTTATAGAGTAGTTGAAGCGACTTCAACATTATTGTTAACAAATTGGAAAGAACAGGCAACTATTATTGACCACAGAAATTACAACTTCTAAACGAAATATTAGCCATTGGAAGAAATAAAGATCTTGCCTCGTTAATAAAATTCATAATCGTAAATGGCCTGTAAGTACTCGTATGTGGTAGGACAATTGAAACTAAACAATGAAATAGAATTCAGTCAAAAGCAGAGCTGGAGGTACATAGCCTATCTGCAGGAATTAAACCGAACTGACGCACTGTGTTTTTACCCAAAAAAAAACCCGGCTCAAGGGAAAGTAAGGTGCTAATTTTAAGCCAAAAAAGGAAAACCCCAATTAAATCGAATTCACCAACTGTTATGGCAATATATTGAGTAAAATCGATGCTGATAGTTTAAGTTTAATTTTTTTCGACGGTAGATTTCCCATGATGGAAGAAAGAAATCGACCGATTGACTGATTAAATCAGTACATCACATTTTCAATAACTTTAAATTTTACTTAATTTGTTTTCCTTTCCATTTCTCGGCCACAAAATCATAATCCCGTTTCCAGGGAATGCAAAAGGTTCGGGAACGGACAAGCCATTCAGAATGCTGCACAGCTCCTCAGATCCACTCTTCGATCTACTTGCAAGGTTTTGCAATCTCAAAATTTACAATTTAACTGGAAAATCATTTTTATCACACTGGAGCGCTAGAGTTACTATACATATACATATTACTTCGGTCTAAAAAGGCCAAAGTATTGAAATCCTGTTAAAAATAACCAAAATTTGGTTGGCCCAAAACCACTTTTCTCGACGTTTTGAATGTTCCTTAGTTCGAAAGAGCAACAAAAAAAAAATGTCCGTCCGTCTGTCTGTCTGGATGGCTGGATGTCTGGATGTCTGTATTTCTGAATGCCTGGATGTCTATTTCCATGGTATATCAAGAACGGCTTATTCGATTTGGGATTTTGTTCACGCCAACCTGTTTCTATGATCAAGGCGGAGAATTACACGCTTTTTTGAAAAGCTTTTGGAACCTGTACGTCAAGAGGGGTATTGATGTATTGAACCAAAATCACCTGGTTATATTAATATTTACCAATATTTGTATATAAGCTGGTTAGTTTTAAGATTGAGTTGGGCATTTAGTTTTGGGTTGATTTGAAGGTTAAGGAAGGGTTCAATTTTCGGGTTGAGTTAAAGTTTAGTTGGAGTTAAGTTGCGGTTGAATTGGGATTGGATTAGGATACAGTTGGAAGTTGTCCAATATTTTTATATGCTGGTTTGAGGATTGTATTGGTCGTTGAGTTTTCGGTTGAATTGTGGATTGAGCTGGGTTCCATTTGCGAGTTGAATTCGGATTGAGTTGTAGTTGACCTGAGGTTGGATTAGAGTTTATTGAGCAGTCGATATATAAAAAAATACATACGCTTTGACCGATTTAAACCAAACTTTACACAAATATTGTTTAAGACTTAAGAAAGGTTACTGTTAATCATACCTCCATCTACTTTTTGAGGGTTAAAAATCAAGGCGAAAGTTGCTATGAGCGAATTTCTAAAACTTCACCAATTGATTGATTTTTGGATAGTCTATCATAATTCTTTTAACGGTGATGTTGATGTTCGTAATGATGGTGATGGTAAAAGTGACGGTGATATTGATGGTGATGGGTATGGTAGTATAATATATTAATTGTTCATGGCAATCCCAATATTTTCGATTTGGTAAACCAGAAAAATACAGAGGCCAATTATTCATAAAATATCTGCTGAAAAAAAGTAGAAATATCTTCCCCCCCTCCCCGTAATTTTGACTGAAGGCCCAAAGAGTTATACCAATGTATTATTCTGCAAAAATGAGAACCCTCCATGAGTTCTTTATGTTGGCAGTTTGGTTTCCTATTGAAAAGTTGGTCTACTCATCAGGCAGCTCCGACAAAACCACAAAAAATTCCACTCTAGCCACGTACATCAAGTATCTGGCCAGAACGCACTGACATAGCGAATTATTATTCACTACATCAAATATCAAAAACCGATGGAGAAACCTCATTTGTGTGTGTATTGTGCACACACGAATATTTTTCGTGGGAGGGTTCTCATTTTTGCAGAGTAATACATTGGTACTCTTTGGGCCTTCAGCCAAAATTACGGGGAAGGGGAAGATATTTCTACTTTTATCAGTAGTTATGTTATGAGCGATTGGCCTCTGTATTTTTCTGATTTACCAAATCGAAAATATTGGGATTGCCATAAACAATTAATATATTTGTCAATAAAAAATGCCGAAAAATCAACTGATTACAGACAGACAAATTAAAATTCTTAAAAAAGGTAGTATAATGGTGTAGTAGTATGATAATTGTATGATGGTGTGATGGTATGTTGTTTTAATGCTATGATACTATGATGCTATAACGGAATGATGGTATGATGATTTCATGATATCATGGTACAATGGTATGATGGTTCGATGATATGGTGCTATGATGGTATGATAGTACGATGGTGTGATGATGTAATGGTATGATGGTGGTGTGATGATGTGATGGCATGATGGTAGTACAACCCCAGAAAAATATTTACTGATTAAATCGATCTAGTTAGGAAAAAAAAACGTTGAGAAGGGTGTTTTATTAAAAAATTGTAAAGTTATAGTAATGCCTATAGTAAGAGATAACGAGATGTCATGAAAACGCGAAACATAAAAGCAACCTTGAAACGGTATAAATTAGAAATTTGTTTGATTGATTCCGAAAACTATTAAATTTGTGTAATCCTACAAATTGGGGTCTCAACCGGGATCCTTGATTATTATATTCTGTTATAACAAATGGATACGCAACTTAAAATCTTGAATAAACCACACGAAATTTGTTTATATTCGATTTTGTAATTTTTCTGTGGATATTTTTGTTTTTGTTTGTCGCTTATTTTTGGAAGCTGATTTTAAAAACAATTCTGTGATTTAAAAATTTGAAAATTGTGTTATTATAGGTATTGTAAAAGAGGCAAAATAAATTTTAAAATCTAAAATGTTTGGCCAAAGCAAACAAGCCAATATTGAAATGCCATACGTTTTGAATTTTGACGGAAAAATTAATTTTAATACATTATATCAAGCCATTATAATTATTTTAAAAATTTCATAATTTTATGAGACTCGATCAATTTGTCTCGCAGCTCGCAAACTCACATTTTGTCTGCAAAAAATGTCTAGGTGTACCAAGGCTTTTCAGTCAAAAAGAAACCCAACCAAAAGGTATTCTAGTCCAAAAAATTTGTGAAAGAAATAACTTTCAAGAAAATTGTTCAGTACAAAACCCCAAATAAATAAAAGGTATGTATTTCAATCAAACTGGATTCGGACACAAAAACCTGTTTTTGGTTTTACTGAAGTTCCTTGACTTGATTTTAACTGGTGTTAGACCCTTCGAATTAACTTGGATGAAGAAGAAAAAAAAATGCTGAATATTTTTTCATTGATTTGTACCCATGGTTATTATTTGTTAGTATTCCTGTCAGTATTTGGCTTAAATAGGATTTGGCACAAGAGGTCTGCAATGTTTGTAACATTTTATTGTTCTCTCAATTTTTCCCGTACAATGGACGACATAAACCTTTTAAAATTACCAATAAAAGTTTTCCGCTGGCCGAAGGCAAAAAACTAAAATTTTATATTATTTTTAATTTAATATGTTCCGAAGATTGTAAGAGAATTCAATCCAGTTTCGAACTGATGAGCTTATGATTATGAAAAAATCAATCCTCTCATCAGGCCGCGGCGACTGGACTGACTATACCACAATTTACATTCTATATATACAGAATGTCCTGTGCTTTATGTACTAGCGAATCGTACTAATACAGATAATACAATACATATTTAGAAATTACAAGAATTAATTAACATTCAACAAAAATTAAAAAGTAAAATTAGCGTTCACAGCTTATGTGATTGTCGTGAAGAAGAAAAAAAAAATTGTAATTGAATTTATCTGTATTAGTACGATTCGCTAGTACATAAAGCACAGGACATTCTGTATATATAGAATGTAAATTGTGGTATGGATTGATTTTTTTCATAATCATAAGCTCATCAGTTCGAAACTGGATTGAATTCTCTTACAATCTTCGGAACATATAAAATTAAAAATTACATAAATATAATTCTGTCTATTAGCCGGTTTTCGTTGAATTACCGTTCGTAAATACTAAAATGTTTCTACGTGTTAATAAAAAACACATTTAAAAGTGTCGTAAGACCGGTAGCATTTTATATTATTGGTGTCAACCCGATGGATTTTAACTCCTCCGAAGATTTTGCAGGTTATTTCTGATCTCTAATTAAAACCAACCTAAAGTCGAACTGTTCAAGGGCATTTTGAAGTATTCTATTATGGCAGAAATTATTTTTTAAGTGGAAACATGTTTATCGACAGGAGCAAGTTAAGAAATTGTTTAGAAATTATAGCGCGGAAATAAGAAAATAATGATTGCTGAAATATTTACAACGAACACGAATAGGATTGGGATATATGGTATAAAACAAAAAATTCGGAAAGAAACGTTGTTTTAATAAAACATATTTCTGAAGTTATTTAAAATTCATTGTATACCTTGGGGACTCGAGCGGCCGCCCCAAGACTGATGATTTATTAAAATCCCAACATTCTTACACATTAGAACATTTTTCAAAAATTTGTGTTTTTTGATCATTTTTCTTATGCTAAAATAGAGAAACTCGTCAAAGCCGCTTAGCACTCTGTTTTCTTGTTGTAATTAATAAAACTATAATGGGATCTTCCTTTTAATGAAACACTTTATTTTGTATATTTTAGGGATTTTTTTGAGGATTTTTATTTTCTATTAATTTTAAGTATTAATTAATTAATTCGTGTAATTTCTAATAAGCAATGTGTTTTACAAATTAACACGTATAAGTATATTAGTATTTACGAACAATCATTAACCGACCCCGAATGATAGATAGTTTCGAACTGATGAGCTTATAATTATGAAAAAAATAAATCTTCTCATCAAGCCGCGGCGACTGATCTATTTGTTCCACAATTTACATTCTAAATATATATAGATTGTCATGTTGTATTAGCGAATTATACTAATACAGTCAAACTCTCTTACAATTTTTGTTTTGCACCACATTCACACAGTTCTATTTCTATGTAAGCTAATTTTTAATATGCAACCTGTCCTAAGAGTTTGTTTTACAAATTAACACGTAAAAGTATATTAGTATTGTTCATTCGGAACATATTAAAATCATATAAATTAAAATTAAATACCAATGAAATAAAAACCATAGAATCCTATCTTTTAGTCGGGGTCGTTGAATGATTGTTCGTAAATACTAATATGTAAGCTTATATGTGTTAGTTTGTAAAACACATTAAAAATGGTCTCCCATTAAAAACCGGTCCTAAAATTAAAGGAAAATTAGCTTACACAGAAATAGAGCTGTATGAATGGTGTGAAGAACAAAAATTGTAAGAGAATTTGGCCGTATTAGTATAATTCGCTATTACAACCTGCACAGTACATTCTGTATATATAGAACGTAAATTATGGTACAACCAGTGCAGTCGTCGAGACCTGATAGTGATGAGAAGATTGATTTGTTCATAATTAAAAGCAGGACTAAATTCTCTTAAAATCTTCGGAACATATTAAAACCATATAAATTTTCAGGAATATCATGGTATCCGAAATAATACTATGTGTATGGGTGAATAAGGACCAGGAAAAATTAAATGAAACAAACAAAACAAAATTTACACATACAAATGCGAACTAAATATTTTGCGGGTTGAGCGTAAACTCGCTCGTTTTTTTCCTACGAATAGGTTGCTATTTCATCGATATATTTTCAGCCAAACATTTGAATGACACAGCGCTTGCATTATTCTCCTTTTCGTGATCGGCACATTTAAAATTTTGTCTTTTCCAATCTTCTTCTAAAAAATTTAACGAGCAAAATCTTTGGTAATGCACAATGATATTTTTTCCAGTTGATTTAATCCACAAATCGTAAATAGTTTACGACACAGTTAAAATGTGGTTTTTGGAAAACGCAATAGGCCCCACATGTCTTCTAGTTAGGTTCCAAATGTGAAATTTCATCGCCTAGTTGAAAGTAAATTATATACTAAGTGAAGGAAATGAATCGTTTAAGCTTAAGCAATCCGGATGTCATACCTCGAATATTGGTAAATACTAGGGCACAATCACCATGTCAAAAATCTTTATGTAGGTAAATAAATACAGTTACAGTTCGCCGAAAATTTCCAGCCGAAAGTAAGAAGTCGATAAAACAGTGAAGATTCAAATCAGGCTCTAGAGTGATTCAGATTATCTTTTCCGTGGGAAATCTGAGAAAATTCGATTTTCCAAAAATAGAGAGGCTAATTTTATATAAAGTTTCTACTAATTTTTGGAAAATCGAATTTCCTCAAATTTACCACGGAAAACTTGAACTGAATTTTTGCTTAGCGATAACTATTTGCAAATCACACCAATGCGATCCATCTCCAGACATAACACTCTAGCGGCTGACTTTATGCAATGTCTCTAATGACTTTCGGAAAATCGTATTTTCCCAGATTTGATGGATGATTTTATTCCAATTTTAAATATATTTTGCATTGTTCTGATTTTCCGATATTTGATTTAGTTAATTACAAAAATTTTGTATTGAAAACCAACAGCAAGCTTACCTGATTTTGAGAATGTGCTTATTCACAACGGATTATGGAGCACGAGATGGCTTAAAATTTATAATAATTATAGATAAAAACTGCAACATTGCAACTCAGATGACAGCACAGCTAATCAAATTGCCACATAATACACAACTTAGAAATATGTCATTTCGTCATTGCGACATTTGATCATAGCGACCATTGGTGGTAGGAATCTGCCATTGTACACAATTAGAAAGTTTACATTTTTGTTTTTTTATCATGGTTAACACTGAGTTTTTCAGAAATGGAAAAAATAAGTAAAAAATTAGAGTCCTTTGAATCGAAAGTCACACATATAAAATTTTAAATTAACTCTCGAATTTCAAAGTTATCAATTATACCGCTGTAAATTCAAACCTGGTGGTGGAATGAGGCACAGTTTCATATGTGTTATTTCCAGAATATATAGCAATCCGAAAACATATCAAAAATTTCTAAATCAAACGCTGAAGAAGCGGATAAATCAAAGCATCAGCGGCACTTATGTTCGTTCGTTACGTCAAAATATTGAATTATTCAAAATTGAAGTATATATGCGAACAACAGGAAACACTCATTAAAGTGACCATCTTAATTTGTGCAAATGGCGATCGCCACTCCCTTGTTAAAATAACAATCAATAATTTTTTTTTTTTCTTATTTAAATTAGAGGACTGAAATTGATCCGAGTAGTTGATTCGATTGTTTAACGTTTCATGAAACATGATCTGATCCGGATAACAACAAATGCGGCTATTCAAAGATATCACTCCCCAAAATTAAAAACAACTCATTATTTGAGACTTTGATTTAATCAATTAAAGATTAAGGTTAATTTAATCTTCTTTTCATCTGAATGTTTTCGTAAGCTTAATATCTCCGCAAACGGGATATACCCAAAGCTTAGACTCCTTTGAATCGAAAGTCACACATATTAAATTTTAAATTAACTCTCGAATTTCAAAGTTATCAATTATACCGCTGTAAATTCAAACCTGGTGGTGGAATGAGGCACAGTTTCATATGTGTTATTTCCAGAATATATAGCAATCCGAAAACATATCAAAATTTTCTAAATCAAACGCTGAAGAAGTGGATAAATTAAAGCATCAGCGGCACTTATGTTCGTCCGTTACGTCAAAATATTGAATTATTCAAAATTGAAGTATATAGGCGAACAACAGGAAACACTCATTAAAGTAACCATCTTAATTTGTGCAAATGGCGGTCGCCACTCCCTTGTTAAAATAACAATCAATAATTTTTTTTTTTTCTTATTTAAATTAGAGGACTGAAATTGATCCGAGTAGTTGATTCGATTGTTTAACGTTTCATGAAACATGATCTGATCCGGATAACAACAAATGCGGCTATTCAAAGATATCACTCCCCAAAATTAAAAACAACTCATTATTTGAGACTTTGATTTAATCAATTAAAGATTAAGGTTAATTTAATCTTCTTTTCATCTGAATGTTTTCGTAAGCGTAATATCTCCGCAAACGGGATATACCCAAAGCTTAGACTCCTTTGAATCGAAAGTCACACATATTAAATTTTAAATTAACTCTCGAATTTCAAAGTTATCAATTATACCGCTGTAAATTCAAACCTGGTGGTGGAATGAGGCACAGTTTCATATGTGTTATTTCCAGAATATATAGCAATCCGAAAACATATCAAAAATTTCTAAATCAAACGCTGAAGAAGCGGATAAATTAAAGCATCAGCGGCACTTATGTTCGTCCGTTACGTCAAAATATTGAATTATTCAAAATTGAAGTATATAGGCGAACAACAGGAAACACTCATTAAAGTGACCATCTTAATTTGTGCAAATGGCGGTCGCCACTCCCTTGTTAAAATAACAATCAATAATTTTTTTTTTCTTATTTAAATTAGAGGACTGAAATTGATCCGAGTAGTTGATTCGATTGTTTAACGTTTCATGAAACATGATCTGATCCGGATAACAACAAATGCGGGTATTCAAAGATATCACTCCCCAAAATTAAAAACAACTCATTATTTGAGACTTTGATTTAATCAATTAAAGATTAAGGTTAATTTAATCTTCTTTTCATCTGAATGTTTTCGTAAGCGTAATGTCTCCACAAACGGGATATACCCAAAGCTTAGACTCCTTTGAATCGAAAGTCACACATATTAAATTTTAAATTAACTCTCGAATTTCAAAGTTATCAATTATACCGCTGTAAATTCAAACCTGGTGGTGGAATGAGGCACAGTTTCATATGTGTTATTTCCAGAATATATAGCAATCCGAAAACATATCAAAAATTTCTAAATCAAACGCTGAAGAAGCGGATAAATTAAAGCATCAGCGGCAATTATGTTCGTCCGTTACGTCAAAATATTGAATTATTCAAAATTGAAGTATATAGGCTAACAACAGGAAACACTCATTAAAGTGACCATCTTAATTTGTGCAAATGGCGGTCGCCACTCCCTTGTTAAAATAACAATCAATAATTTTTTTTTTCTTATTTAAATTAGAGGACTGAAATTGATCCGAGTAGTTGATTCGATTGTTTAACGTTTCATGAAACATGATCTGATCCGGATAACAACAAATGCGGGTATTCAAAGATATCACTCCCCAAAATTAAAAACAACTCATTATTTGAGACTTTGATTTAATCAATTAAAGATTAAGGTTAATTTAATCTTCTTTTCATCTGAATGTTTTCGTAAGCGTAATGTCTCCGCAAACGGGATATACCCAAAGCTTCTCTGCTTTGAAATCTTGTTTTTTTACATGAATTGAAATCTAAATTTTGATTTCTTTCTACAAAAGAAATATTTAGTTGTTGTCAATTTAAAATGTTCTCTGGAATTCTTTAAACTCACAGGTCATCCTATTAATAATTAATCGAAATTTTGGCCTGAAAGCTTGAGCAAAGTTTTGATTTGAAAAAAAAAACGTGTCAACCAAATTTAGTCTTAGGTTATTAAAAAGAAAGCAACATATCTCATTAAGAAAGGTTGGACAATCTTTTAGTACACACTTTTTCAGGTAGATATTTCTATGAACAGCTTTAAACGAGGAAACAGTGGGTTCTTATTACAGAAAATGCCACTCAATTAGTGGCATTAACACTTCAATTAAACAAACTTTTCATAAACTTGACGAACATGCCGATCTCCTATTTTAACCAAATAACAACAACTGGTGTCAGAATTTCAATACATAAAGACTATTAGCCGAGTTAGAATTAAATCTGTATTACATAAGTCTTTAATTAATATCAGAATCTAAATCAGATCTCAAATAGAAATGTCACTCTGTGCGAGAGGATCACAAGACAGATTGACTCATATTAATATGTCGTTAATAGTACGGAACAAAATTCTATTAGAACTCGTTGAAATTCGTCCGTGAACACAATTTCTAGATCCCCATCGTCAAATTACAATTTAAACAACTTTATTCAACGATCACTTTTCCTTACAAGCAAAATTAATTAAATTTTGTGGTGGCTGACAGTATTCTTAGTGTAAATCCGCTAAAGAAGCTATAGAACCTTGTTTAGCGGAAATTCAACAGAAAATATTCTTTATAAAAATTTTCCATAAAAAGAAAATCATCCAAACGTATTAATATTGTGTTTAGCGTGACGAAATATTGAGTATGTAGAGGCCACTTAGTCAAATTGATCTGTCATTAATGTGTTACTATATGTAAGTGTTAAGCGTCAATTCCAGAAAAATATTTGGATCTATTCACCAAATAGGTTTTCTTTGTGAGTGAGGCTACATCTATATGTCTGCATTTTTTTACAGTTAAACGAGTTAAAACAATTTATGTATTTCAAAGAGGTTCTTTGTCAAAGTCCTCATCAAATTTGGTCACATGTAGCCAGAACTGGGTTAACAACTAGTGTTCTTGGACAATTTCACTTTTTTGGTAATCGTGATACCTTGTTAACATTTATTGGAAGAGTAACCAAATTTAAAGTTATAATCAAAACAATTTTTGTTCGGATGTTCCGATTTCTATTTAGCCATATTGCGGATGAAAATTGTTACGAGAATGCCTAAAATATAACCTCATTAAAAAACATAAAATTTTGAAATTTGGCCTTAAAATTGAGCTTGCTGAATTCACTTGTTCACCCTTCCAAAGTTTTAAATTGTAAAATTTATAAAAGATATAAGTTGCATGATGTAATTTAAAGTTCGTCGTCTTACTTACCATTGGCTCAAATCAAACCTGTTTCCAGCAAGCAAATCATTGATTAATAAAAGAATTAGTAAATATTTATTTTTTAACGGAAATTTACCTAATCTAACCAGTCTAACTCATTAATTTTATCATAAGTTGAATATATTTAGCAGAGTTATCTATCATAATGTAAACAACCATTAGAAACTAATAGTAAACCAAAACATGGTATAAAAGGCTTAACATGAAAAATGCGTATCAAATATTAGAAAAAAGTGTCATTTAAAGTGGATACGATAAAGTTTTTCGAAAGCTTACAAACCGACTTAAATTAGAAAATATCCCAGCAAAATGTTTAATTTTGCCAACCATAAACATTTTATACACATAGCTGAACTAGAATTACTGTAACCAACTATAGTTAAAACCTATAATTACTGATATGTCCCCACAGAACAAACCTCCCAAATTAACTACATACTTTCCATTCAAGAAACCCAAACAAACATTTTCAAAATACTTAAAATAAATCCCCTTCAAATATAAAAATGAAACGCGTTAAAATTCTTAAAAACTTAACCAATTCAATAAACCTCCAAGCGCACGTATTTATTTTTGCGAATTGGCGATTTCAAAAGATCATGTAATCAAATCACAAAAATATTATTATATCACATAAATTACAAATTAATCTATTAGCACTAAAAATTTATGTTTTGATTTAGGCCATGGTATATACAAAAAAAATATGCAAAAGATAATTTTAGATTCGCGCTACCATGAAAATATTTCACTAAAATACTGACAAACCCACTCATGTAATTTTGTATAACCGTCATAACACAAATATTTCCAAAACGTGTGATTGCGCGAATATATTCAATTTTATTCCAAAATATGTTTAAATTTTTTTTTTATAAACTAACAAAAACCAACCAAATAAATTTCACATTTACAACATTCTGTTTGTAAAATCATTTTATCATTCAATGTCTCAATGTATATAATCAATCACTTCTACTTACACTCAAATATATTTCAATTCAATATAATCAACCGGCATATTCCAAAAACAAATTCTCAAAATCTCATCTCTAAATAAATAAACATTAATTATACAATAAAAAAAACACTCAATTCCATAAATTTCACTTTATTTTTATTTACAAAATACAAAAATTTCATTACAATAATATTTGCCATCTTAATAAATAAAACACTGTAAAATTATCACTTGAACAAAACAAAAAATCACTCAAAACAAATTTTACAACTTCATTTTTACGGGAAATTCCCAATTTTTACCTAAATCCATTTACAATGCGCGTACAACCAAAGTATCAACTGTAAAATATAAAATTTACAAATGACTAACGGAAATACTAAAGAAAAACACAAAAACCACTTAAGAATGTAAATTTTTATTTTATTTGTTTTTTTTTTTTTTTTTAATTTCGCGCTTTCTCACATTACATTCGCTCTATAGTTTACATTAATTATGCGTACATGTTAATTAAATTTTGTTTTAGAACTTATCAATTTAATAATTTCCATCATAAAACATAAAAAATAAAAAATAAAAATTGCAAAAAAAAACCGAAAAACTCGATTTTCTGGGTGGTGTGGGGCGACCCCTATTTTCTCGACCAATCCGTACTCAGCTAATTTGTGACGCACGCGTGACATCATATCATCATAACACAATAATCATACCTCGTGTTGAATATGTATGCCGTAAATACTCATAACACAAGAAAACAACAACAACAACAAAAAAATTAAAACTTTATATTTTCTTGTATACAACAACAAAGCACAGTAAATACTGAGCAAAATATAAAAAAAAAAAATAAAAAAATTAATCGAAAGGAACTCGCTCATGCTGTGTGCTTTTTCGCCACCGATTCGTTTTTTTTTTTTGTTTTTGTTTTTTTTTTTTCGAAAAAGTAGTAGGGGTCATCAATGTATTAGACCCACACCAAGTTGACTATTTAAAGTGATTGGCAACTTATTGTAGCATGCATTGGTTTGCTTGCACTCTTGCGAAGAAGTACATACAGCAGTAGAATTTAGTTGTAATTAATTGCTTTTGTTTTAAAATTTTAAGTTTTTTTTAATTTATTTTCAATTAACTTAATTTTTAATTAAAAAAAAAAGTGGACAAACGGGCTTTCTTTAAGAAAAATTTATAAAAGTCAGTGGTCATACAAAATAATATCTCAAAAAAAAAAGCAACTAAGACATAAAATTCACTGTCATTAAACAAATAATAATTAAAAGTGATAAACCAATAAAAATATATTGAGTGAAAAATATCGCGATTTTGTGAATATCTAAAAAAAATAAAGTGTTAAGTGATTTTTTTTTCAAACCTTCCAAAAAAAAAACAAATTATCAACTGAAAAAATGATGGCCGTAGCAGCAGCACAAAAAAATCGCGAAATGTTCGCTATCAAAAAATCCTACAGCATTGAGGTGAGTGCAAAATTTATTAAATATACATACAGTGAATCTATTTATTGAGTGATTTAATATGAAAGTACAAAACCTTGCCAATGGCATCAAATTCGTTAAGCCTTGAAAACAAGTATTAGATTTGAATTTTTTTTTTTTTTTTTTGTTTTGTTTTGAGTCAAACTGAAAAATCACTCAAAAATTGTATTTGAGTGTAATTTACTATTGTACTTACATACAATATTTTATATCATGGTCAACTAGATCTTTATGATCTAAATCTAAATTACGAACCAATCAATAGAAAGTAGCACTGTGTGTTTTATTACACAATGTATTATGGTCTTTTGTTTTTTGAGAAAGCAATAATTGCACGCATACTTCAAATCAGTAACGCAGTCAGCCAGGAACACTTATTATAGCGACCAAAACAAAAAAATAAAATCAAAACAAAAACGAAAATTCCCACGCCGCTGTGATCGTTTGTTTACCTTAACAAATTATTTAAAAAAAAAAAAAAAAAACACAACAAAATTATTATGTATAAATGTACAACAATCGCAATACACTTTCTCTCTCATCTCACAACATAATATACAAGCATCTTAAGCACACATATGGATATAATATACGCGAATTATCATCAGATGAAGATTGCGAATTTTTTTGGTATTATGTCGCATTTTTTGACAACAATTTGATCAGGTTGTCACGTAAGCATTTCGCGCGCTTATCATAACGATAAACGGTGGTTTGAGGAAATATTTTGAAGGTTATAGAATTTTATTTTTCTGTTAAAACTAATCCTTGGTCTAATTTTTATTATAAATATAAGGTCGATCGAGATCAATAATAATATCGTTTTGATTTGTTTTTTGTTATATATAGAATGGCTATCCATCAAGACGCCGTTCACTTGTTGATGACGCAAGATTTGAGACATTGGTCGTAAAGCAAACAAAACAATCTGTATTAGAGGAGGCACGTCAAAGATCTAATGGTAAGTTATTTAAACAAATTTACTAGTTTATTTATGTGGCATGTTTTATGTGTTGTATTTATGTTATGTATTTAGATTCTTGTACTGATAATGAATCCCAAATTGATTATCCCGAAAATAATGAAGAGATTCAAGATGAATTCCAAGATGATATGAACGGTAATTTAATCATGCGCTTATTTTTTGTTTTATGATTTTATGATTTATATTGTTTATTATTTTATGTTGCTTGTATATAGATATTGTTGATGATGAAAATGTAGAAGAAAATCAACCTATCGAAAATAACGCTGAACAACAAGAACACGATGGTAAGTGCACAATAATTTTGTATTTTACCACTCACTTAGCACACACAAAAAAAACCGATAAAAACGATTTTTTCCACTTCATTTAATTTAATTTCGTCTCTTTACGACCACCTTTTAAATTAAGAAAACTGAGTAGTTGTGTGTGTATGTATGTCGATACACAAAGAAGAAAAAGAAGAAAATTGAATAAATTTGATTTAAAAGCACTTTACATTTCTTTTGTACAAAAAGAAAATTGTTAAAAGTGTTATTATATCAATTTATGATTCAATCTTCTATTTCATAAAAAAATAAAAATTCGAGACGTGTTTATAATGGAAAATTCGTTTTTATTTTGATCGACCTTAAAATTGCTGTACACGACCATGAAAATCAGTGAAAAAAAAAAAAAAAAACATTAACATTTTATTTTATTTCTTTATAATAGATGCCGGCCTAACCGAAGAAGAAGTTGTACTTGGAAATGCTGTACTCGAGTCACCAGAAGCCGAAAAAGCAATCCAACGTGCCGCTCTCGTCGTCCTTTTGCGCGATGGCATGTCCCAAATTGGACGTGTATTACGCGCAATGGAAACATACCACGGCACTATTATACATCTTGAATCCCGTCAATCACGTACAGAGAATGTACAATTTGATGTGCTCGTCAAAGTAGATATGACTCGTGCCAATTTACTCCAATTAATTCGTTCACTCCGCCAATCGAATTCATTCGGCGGTGTAACATTATTGGCCGAGGACACAAATATAAATATAAAAACACCATGGTTCCCAAAACATGCATCCGAATTGGACGATTGCAATCATTTGATGACCAAATACGAACCAGATTTGGACATGAATCATCCCGGTTTCGCCGATAAAGTATACCGTGAACGTCGTAAGATTATTGCTGAAATCGCATTCGGTTACAAATTCGGTGATGCAATTCCACACATTGAATACAGTGATACTGAGAATAAAACATGGCGTTCAGTATTCCGTACCGTTTTAGATTTGGTACCAAAACACGCTTGCATGGAATACCGTGTCGTGTTCGCACGTTTACAAAAAGAGGGACTCTTTATTGAGGATCGTATTCCACAGCTTGTAGATTTAAGCGCATTCTTGCGTAAGAGTACCGGATTTACATTACGGCCAGCCGCTGGACTATTAACTGCTCGCGATTTCTTAGCATCGCTCGCATTCAGAATATTCCAGAGTACACAATATGTACGCCACATTAATTCACCGTATCATACACCCGAACCAGATTGTATTCATGAAATTTTGGGCCATATGCCATTGTTGGCCGATCCCAGTTTTGCGCAATTCTCACAAGAAATTGGACTTGCATCATTGGGCGCCTCCGACGATGAAATCGAAAAACTTTCAACTGTAAGTATATCTACTTAGCTATTTAGTTTTTTTTTTGTTTGCGTGTGACATAATTTTTTATGTTTAATTGACCTCAACACTATAATAATTTTACAAAACTAACTTGCACTTGTCAGTTACTTGTTTGTTTACCTCATTGCATTTATAACCACGTTATGAAATTTTCACTTTCATTAAGTATTTAAATATACGCACATACAAATAAATCGGAAAAGCGAGTAATTGCCAAGTAGGTTTGAAAAATAAAAAAATTATGCGGTTGTTGGTCATCAAATGTAAAAACAAATAAAAATTACGATTTCAGAATATTTTTAATAAATAATTTGAACAAGGTCGACCCCACTTTACCTTTCGTTACATTACGAAATCAATGAGATGGCGACTTGTTTCGATTTTTATTTATTTTTTTTTTTTTTTGCTTTTATCTATTCTATTTTGTAATACAAAACGTTCATTTCTTATTAATTTTTTACTATGTATTATTTCATTACAGGTTTACTGGTTTACCGTAGAATTTGGTTTATGCAAAGAAAACGATAGCGTTAAGGCATACGGTGCTGGTCTTCTATCCGCCTATGGTGAATTATTACATGCGATTAGTGACAAACCCGAACATCGTCCATTCGAACCAGCCAAAACCGCTGTCCAAACATATCAAGATCAAGAGTATCAACCAATTTACTATGTAGCCGAAAGTTTTACAGATGCAAAAGATAAATTCCGTCGATGGGTATCAACAATGTCAAGACCATTTGAAGTTAGATTTAATCCACATACCGAACGTGTTGAGGTATTAGATTCGGTGGACAAATTGGAAACCTTAGTTCAACAATTAAATACAGAAATATTACATTTAACAAATGCAATTGCTAAATTTCAAAAAAGTTAAATTTTTTCGATAAAAATAATATTTTTAAAATTTATAATATTATGTATAAAATATACACTCACATGCACATCCTCCCTCCACCTCCCCCCCCCCCCCCCCCCTAAACAGGACAATAATATTCTCAAAATTTATTTAATTTATATATTATTATGATATTATTATTATTTTTTATGGACCAAAAATTATATTTATAGCAATTAAGAATTTATAATTATATATAAAAGCAACACTGTATGTTATATAAATATTTTCCAATTTTACACCCTCAACAATTTATTATAATTGTAAATCTTAATTTCAAACTTAATGTCTTGACACTATATATTATTATATATTATATACCTACCTACTATTATTTTATTATATTTATATTATTTTATTAATTATTTTAAATAAAAAATTTTAAAACTTTATTTATTTTGATTTTAATTTATCTCCAACATAACATTATTATACTAATACGAGAACAACAACAAAGTTTATTAAATTATATTAATCAAGTGTAATATAAATGTTAAAACGAAAAAATTATGCAAAATTTAATAAATGTTTCAAAATATATATACTTATACATATTATGTATGTCATCTGTATATATTAAATCTTAGATCTTGTCTTTTTACTTTTCCTTTATTTTTGTTCCGATTTGTTTCTCTTGTCGTGTGGTAAAAAAAAAAGTTAATAATTTGTACAGTGGATTAAAATACTGGACGATATGAGATATATAGCAGAGAATGGAACAAGCGAAATTGAGTCTAATCGAAAAGCCGATTTTGAACTTACTCGTTTCATTCTGTTTTTTGTATTGCTTGCTTGAAAATGTTTTTTGAAAAATTTGCTTGCAATATATCAAGTTAACTCGATCTTACACGCCCTCATAAATAAGTTTTTTTTTTTAAATGTTGCCAATGGCTTTATTCTTGAATCTTTCTACATAAGAAACTCACAAGAAGTAATCAAATCTTAAGCTAAAAATTATTACATATTTTAAATCTTAACCAATGTTAATATACTTATTGTTAGTGCTCACAATTTAATTAATTTCATTAAATCATTTAGTAAAATGAAGTGAATCACAAAAACCTAAGTATTTTACCTTCGTTTGTTGAGGAATATTTTTATCGTTTAATTTCACTGGTGGACAGGTGCGTTTGTTCAGCGTGAATGTGACATGAGTTATCAGTCCGCGACTTTGTTTAAATGATTCTGTAATTCTTTTGAGGCAATTTCAGGATTAGTGTGAGACACCAGGATGGCCGTGTCATCGGCAAATGTTGATATTAATACTTTGTTGGTTACAGGTATATCAGCTGTGTACAACAAGTATAATATTGGTCCTAGAACGCTGCCTTGCGGGACACCTGCATTAATATCATTTAAGCAAGTAGTTTCGCTGTTTTGTTTGACCATGTATTGCCTTTGAAGAAAATAGTTTCCCTAAATTGAGTGAAATTTCTTCGGTAGAAGCTCTTTAATTTTGTAAATTAGTTCATCGTGCCAAACTTTATCAAAAGCTTGTGCGATATACAAAAAGGCAGCAGAACAATATTTCTTTTCCTCGAAGGTGATTTTAATTGAATTTACAATTCTGTGCACTTGCTCTATAGTACCATGTTGGTTTTGGAACCCAAATTGATGGTCTGGAATAACGTGCCGTTCTTCTAATGTTGGTTTCAATTTCGTTAATAACATTTTTTCAAATAGCTTTGAGATTGTGGGCAGCATGTTTATAGGACGATATGATGAGATTTGCGTTTCATTTTGCCCTGGCTTATGTAACATTGTGATCAAAGATATCTACCATTTTTGAGGAATATAACTGGTTCGCATGATCGCGTTGAATACAAATTTTATTAGTTTTATGCATTTATCTGACAATTCCCTTATCATTTTTCCAGTAATGAGATCATGTCCTGGTGCCTTTTTCGGGCTTATGCAAGTTTTAATTGTATTCTTAGCTTTCTTCCAGTTGTACTTTATAGGTTTGTAGGATAAACCATCATCCGTTGGCTGGGGTAGCACGAAATAATTATCTTCTTCGTGTGGAACGAATACTGTTGCTAAATGAGCAGCGAAAGCATTGGCTTTTTCTTCATCACTTCTCGCCTGTAGAAACATCATTGTTGAAGACGTAAAGCAAAGTGCTCTTTCTTTATTATTTTAGTTTACACTTCTCTAGTACTATGTTTACAATGTTACTATACAGCACAATTATTATTCAGCGCTTTCAGCGTGACATCCCCCTTATTAATTTAAACAAATACACCCTATGCCCTTTTTTTTTTTTTTTTTTTTTTAATTTCAATTAACCCGTTAGTTCAATTAAGGTTTGTTTTTAAAACCTACTTTATAAATCTAATCGTTGTGGTGGTTTTATAATTCTTCCATACCTAGTTGTAACTGTATGCCGGGTGGCCTCACCGTTAGTTGATGTTGGAGAGATATTCAACTGAGATTGCATCCTCGGCTGGATACTATTATTGCTTGTTATTCGAAATGTGCCCTCGTGATCTGGTATGCTTAAAGTGTTTGGACTGCTATCTACGGCTAACTTGCGTTCCTGTTTAATTTCTGATTTCGTTTTATTTGCCATGTTCAATACTATATGAACCTGTAACTCCTCTTCATCTGGATCTATGCTGTTCTTGCAATCCCTACTTAAAGTGTCTGCGATATAAAGACTCGTCCCTTTTTTATAATTTATGTTTGGTGAATAAGGCATGACGTCAAACAAGATTCGTTGCAATCTTTGTGGTGCCGTATGAATGGATTATGGTTAGACTCTATAGTCAGCCTCTTACCGTATATATATGAATGGAATTTCTGGCAGGCATATCGTTTAGCAGCCGCCTCCTTTTCTATCTGTGGATAGTTTAGCTGGGCTGGAGTCAACGCCTTTGATGCGTATGCGACTGGCTGCTCATTTTGCAGAAGTACGGCCGCAAAGTTTTTGCTGCTTGAATCTACTTGCAATGTGACCTCCGCTTTAGCGTCAAAAAACTTCAAAACAGGCGTTGTTGAAAATTTTTGCTTTATGCCTCAATTCCACTGTGAATCAAAGTTTGTCAGTAAAAATAACTTGAGATAAAAATATAAAATCGGTGGTTGTGTGAACGAGACACACAACGGAGTCAGTCAAGTTTTTACTTACAAAAAATGTGTATCTGTGTTAGTGCACTGAGGTCGAAATTAAAAAAAAGGTTCAAATCGAGAACATTTTATGGCAGTCCAACTAATACATGTACATAAATATTGTGTATCGATGAAAAATATATTTCTCGCACCCGCTGATAATTTTAATTGTTTGGTATTTTTATGGGAAAGATTTTTTTTAATTTTGTATTTTATGACGGAAATAATTTGAATAAAATAATTCTGATATGAGTATTAATAATAATTAAATTTTTAGATTATTTTGAAACGTGAAAATAATCGAATTAACACTAATTCATAATTTTTTTTAATAATTCTTGGTTATGTTTTTGTTTGCTGTCAAGATGTATCCATAAAATTTGCTATAAAAAAACAATAACAAAATACTTTGTCTTTGTCTCTCTGATGGATTATTATTTTTTGTCTTCTTCCCAATTCAAGTCAGCTCAGTCAATTTTTCACAGTGGAATTGGGGCTTTAGCACTCGAAATGCCGCCTCCTGTTCCTCCGT
Organism: Tipula vernalis; assembly: GCA_958295665.1. Lineage (NCBI taxonomy): Eukaryota > Metazoa > Arthropoda > Insecta > Diptera > Tipulidae > Tipula > Tipula vernalis. Next base: position 161,997,611 of record OY282560.1, on the reverse strand, counting down.
CCACAAAAATTCTACATTCTTGTGCAATAGCGCTCGCAATGGCTGTGTTATACCGGACAGATTTTCAATGAATTTGCCCAAATATGTGACCATTCCTAATATCCTTTGCAGTTCCTTTTTATTAGTAGGTTCCTTCAGATTATTGATTGCCTGAATTTTGTCCGGATCCACAGATAGACCGTTTTCATTTTAACGATGTCCGAGGAATTTGATTTCAGTAGCCTCGAAAATGCATTTTTCTTTATTTAATTTTAGCCCCACATGATTCAACTTCCTCACAACGCGGTTTGTAATGTCCCTTAGCTTTTCCTTTGTCTGGGCGTAAATTAGTATATCGTCCATTGAAACTTCAGTGTTTTCAAACTCTTCCAGAATTTGACTCATTCGGTCTTGGAACACTTCCGGTGCTGAAGCCAAACCGAATGGTAGCCGTTTGAACGAATATCGCCCCCAAGGTGTTGCCATAGTTAAATATTTTTCTGTTCTCTCTGAGACACGGATTTACGTACACAACGGGTGATATCTTCTAAGGATATTTTTGTTTACATGCGTCAAGTCAACGCAAACACTCAGTTTACCATTTCGCCTAACTACCACCATTGGAGATACTGCTGGTGTAGCTCCTTGAGTCTTGATTAAAACTCCAGCTTTAACTGCTTCCTCGATGTATTTCTTCGTTTCCTCTCGAAGTGTAATGGCCAATGTTCGCGCCGGAAAAATTTGAAATTTTGGATCGTCAATAAGATCTATGTCATACTCATAATCCTTTAGACATCCCAGACCCTCAAAAATGGCTCCCTCGATCTCCGAAACTCTAATGATCAATTTCAATTTCTCGCATTCAGTTTTTCCTAATATTGGGCTGACATTTGCATCTACCACTATAAACTTCAGTTTACGGTTTTTATTTCGCACTATACAATCAATTAAACTTTCCCCCACTATGTCGATTGGATGGTCTCCGAACGTTAGAATCCTTTTTGTATGTGACTCATCGATTTTTACTCCAATTTTATCAACAATAGATTTGAGAAGCACGTTACACTGCGCTCCGGTGTTTAGCTTGAAATTAATGCTAATTGCATCATTTAGCTTGATAGCTTCGTAAAAACTATTATCGTTGTCTTTATTCGTAATGGAATTTATGCAAAAGTTTGATAATTCATTCTCTAACTCTGAATCGGTTGCGTCATCTCGAATAGATTTGTTTTCATCTCCAATGAGGTTAACTTTTTTCGAATAGCAAAACTTTGCGAAGTGGCCTTTATGTTTACTTTTGTCACATGTTTTTTGATAAGCTGGACAAGATTTTCTGCCGTGAATTGTGCCACAATGTTTACAGTTCCACACTCGGCTTTTATTCACCTTCTCGCTCACTGCACTGTTTTTTGATGTATTTTCGGGTTTTGTGTTATTTTTATATTTCCTACACAATATATTATCTACTGTTTATACATCTGCAACCTCATATGATGGAGCAGTTCTCACCAATAAAAAAAAATTATGTGAGAAGACCGGATATCTTAAACGAAAATCAAGTGAAATTTCGACGTCGATTTATAAGCAGTTAAATTGCGACGAGGAACTAACGTGCTCCGAAAAGGGAAAGAAGATTTCGTAAGGAGATTATGAAGACAAGAAGAAATTATTAATATTACTACCAAAGCAGATGAAACATCACGAAATTCAAGATTATTTTAAAGAAGGTGCTACCCGTTATTTAATTGATCACTGCAAGGATCTTCAAAGACATAATTGTACGTTCTCTTCAATAACTAAAAGCAGTATCCCTAAAAATAAGATATCAGATACTGCACGGAGCTTAGTAGAATCCTTTTTTGAGGATGATGAAATAAATCGAATGATGCCGGGAAGGCAGGATGTTCTTCAGAATACTCAGAGGAGCGTATTACTATGTTCTCTAAATGATGCCTACATCGAGTTTAAATCTCGTCACACTGGAGTTAAAATAGGATTTACAAAGTTCACACAACTACGTCCAAACCACTGTATAAAATTGGGTTCTAGCAGTCAACATAATGTTTGTGTTTGTCTTATGCACTAAAACATGAAGCTGATGATCGAAGGCACTATAAAAGCAGTTCACCCCCGAGACAATAGTCAATTCCCGTTTAAAAATTACAAAGATTTAATTTCATTCGTTACGTGTGGTGATGAACAAATATAAGAATGTTACATTAAAAAGTGTAATGTGTGCTCTAAAAATTTGGAAGAAGTTGAAGAATTGTTGCATAAATGCTTCAATAACAGTGATGTGTCAAAAATTAAGTATAAACAATGGATTACCGTTCAAAGATGCAGTTTGGTTACATTAGAAGACCAAATGACAAAGTTTATAGAAAAATTCATTCATAATTTAATCAACTTCCTCATCATTTTATATCGAAAGAGGAATCAAAATTTCTTAAACAAACAAAAGAAGCTTTACAAGAAGGGGATCTGCTTGTACAATGTGATTTCGCGGAAAATTATGCTTTTATCGTACAAGATTCAGTACAAGGTTATAACTGGAATAATGCACAAGCGACCATTCATCCGTTCGTTATTTATTACAAGGATCCTGAGAGCAGTTCAGTGAAACATGCTACGTTCATTATTATTTCTAATTGTATGGAACACGATAGCATCGTAGTACATCTCTTCAAAACTAAAATGATTCAATTTATAACAAAAGTAATAACATCGAACATCAAAAAGATTTTCTATATGTCTGACGGAGCTATAGCACAATATAAAAATAAAAATAATTTAATTAATCTAAGCCATCATGAAGAAGATTTTAACATCGCAGCTGAGTGGCATTTTCATGCTACCAGTCACGGCAAAGGAGCGTGTGATGGTGTTGGTGAAACATTTAAAAGAGATGCCGTGCCTATCACTACAGTTTAACAAAGGGATCAATTCAAACTCCATAACAGCTATACGAATGGAATAGATCATGGAAATCAACAATGCATTTTGAATGTGCAACGAAAGCAGAGTATGATGAAATCAAATTACACTTGAAAAGTCGTTATCAAAGCGCAATTACTATAAAGGGAACTCACGATTATCATTGTTTTATACCTAAGGCAAAAAATAAATTTGTAACTAAATCATTTTCAAATTCACAAATCGTTAGTGAACATTATATTTCAAATTAAATTTATAAACTGAACCATACATTTTTATTGTTTTTATCCTTATTCTACCATCTAACCCTTTCGCCAATTTTGCTCTGTTTTTGTTCTACATGATCGCAAATTGCGAAGAAGTGAAATCAAAAACTTTCTTGAAACAAGATTTATTCATATTTTACTTACGTTGAGTATTTATTAAGAATGCCTTACGTTTGAATTAGTGTAGTTTAAAAACCAAAAATAACGCTAGTGCCATATTTGAGTATGTAAAAGCTAATTAGTTAAGCTTTATTTTGAGCAAAAAAAAATATTAAAAAAATTATGGTATATTTAGCCTAATATCTCATTTAATATTTTACCGTTATATATCGAATCAAAAAAATTTAATTTTGATTATAATTTTATAAGAATTTATAATTTCGATATTCACTCTAATTAACGCAAAAAAAAAATTTGAAAATCGAATAATTTTTTAATTTATAAATTTGCCTTTGAAATTGACTCCAAATGGCGTTTTTCACTATTTTTGCAAAACTTTGGGACCAACCTGTGCGCAATATACGCCCTATACCAAAAAAATAAAAAATATGTGTTTTTTATTTTTTTAACTACTACACGTACACCAAAAACTATATATATATATATATATATATATATATATATATATATATATATATATATATATATATATATATAATATATATATATATATATATATATATATATATATATATATATATATATATATATATATATATATATACATATATGTATATATATATATATATATATATATATATATATATTATATATATATATATATATATATATATATATATATTATATATATATATATATATATTATATATATATATATATATATATATATATATATATATATATATATATATATATATATATATATACATATATATACATATATATATACTAATTTAAATATATGTTGTATTAACTAACACTCCTTCTCAACATTTAATTTAATTTAATCAGATTAAACCAATTGTTTTTGGGTGTTTAGTTAACTTCGTTCCATCCAGTGAATCATGTTGTCCGTTGGTCAATAAATAACTGTGATCTTCTTTGACGTTACATGACTGCGTGAACAAATTTAATAATGTCAATATATTTAACACGTTGGTGAATGATTCGATCATTGAATAGTTTTATGCATCCTTGGTTATCTTCAAAAATACTGATTGGTGTTTCAATCCTTTCATCCAAGTCGTTAAGAATTCGTTCTATCCAAATAAGGTGAAGTACATCTTCCGCAAATGCGATGAAGTCGGCTTCCGTTGATGACAATGATACAGATGTTTGTTTTCAAACGATCCATGAGATCAAAGTGCCATTGAAAATAAAATAATATCGAGAAGTAGATTTTCGATCTAATTGGTCTCCTGCCCAATCGGCGTCGACAAAACACTTTAGGTTAGGATCATTTTCTTCGCCTCCCAATTTGAGCTTGAACGATTTGGTTGCTTTCAAATATCTGTATACCTTTTTCACCTCATTCCAGACACATTGTTTTGGATTACTAACATTTTTAGCTAAAATTGACATCACAATAGAAATATCGGGTCTTGTGTTCGTTGACGTGATAAACCAGTTGTGATTTAAATGAATTCTGCTGATTCATTGTGTGATTTAAATATCCAGCATTAATAGGTATAGATGACTCTTTATAATCTGACAAATTAAATTACAAAATTTCCAAAATTTTTAATAGTGAGATAATCATTCGTTAATTTTTCAAAATCATTAATTCAATGATATATATAATATATATATATATATATATATATATATATATATATATATATATATATATATATATATATATATATATATATATATATATATATATAAATGTATATATATATATATATATATATATATATATATATATATATATATATATATATATATATATATATATATATATATATATATATATATATATATATATATATATATATATATTTATTTATTTATATATATATATACAGATACACGTTTACTATGGATGTGTCGCAATTTGTATGTATCCGCTTCAATTTTTCTATCTTTCTTTTACAATCGTCAATTGACTTTTCAAAATTTGTGCTTTTTCTTTCTATACACTTAAAGCTTGCCCTTCGCTGCCATTTGTACCGTCGATATCTCGTCGACGCCTGTATTGTTCTAGCAGTTCGTTTTTGACCATATTTTTGGTTAAGTTAGCTTCTGTGCGAGACCTAAGTGCAGTAATTAACACACTGTAACTTTCAGATAGACTGGACCGGTATAATGACACAGCAAATGTCTCAGCTAAAATTTCACCTAAAGCGGCTAATTCTTCGATGCATCCACCCATTTCAATCAGGTGAGACTGCATATTACCACCTTCCGGTAATCTCATCCGATATATGGTATATATTATGTAATTTATTTATTTACATATTTTATAAACTTCTTGGAATACAATAGCCGTTGCCATCCGACGATCAAGTGCCCAATTTTCTTTTTCTTTTCCTCTTGATCCCCGTTAACATTTATTACTTAACTACTTATCCACCACTAATACAAATCACTCAAATTATTACGCAGATAAACGGCGTGTACTTTTTTTGTTTACATACATAACACTTTCTCCCTTTTTGAAAAAAAAAAATTAAGTTAAAGAAAAGTACATGTACAGGTACAGCTGTGTACATATGTAGTAATAATTAAATGAACAAACCAAAATGTTGACATATTTATAAAAGAAAATCATTTTAACAATTATTAATAAAGCGATCTAGAACTTTTCTTATTCTACTAGATTTTCTAATTTGTATCTCTGTTTCACTCATTGTTCTTCTCTTAGGATAACTATTGTTAAGTTCAAAATGATTTTCTTTTTCACTTTGACATATTCTCTGACTTGGATGAAATTTGTTTCTAAGCTTGATTCTCTTAAACTATTAGCATGTACAAATCTGACTTTATTTTTTACATTAACTAAATATGTTAATTTACTTATAAGCTTTAAGACTTTTGCGATCCTATTACAAAGGATTTGGTCTCATTATTTTTATTTTCCTTTTCCTTATTTCGAATTTTAATTTCATTAGTTTTATCAAGGTCAAATGATACCTTCTTTTTCTATGTAACCAAATCCAATAATATTCTCGGTTTGTATGAAAATATGACGTCACATGGAGTTTCAAATGTTGATGACGTGCTTGGTGTATTTCTTTGATGCAATAAAAATTGTTTCCAGACTCCAAAAATTGTTTTTTAATGCAGTTTTTACTGTTCGGGCGTTTCTTCAGCCAGACCATTGGATTGTGGATGATATGGCTTCGAAAGCTTTATACTATGATAGTCCACGAATTGTTGAAATGTAACAGAATTAAAAGGAGGGCCATTATCAGATATAATTTCTTTAGGTAACCTAAAATACGTGAATATTTTACTAAGCTACTTTGTTCGCTGCATTAAGATTACATCGCAAAATTTGCTAAACGAATCAACAACTATCAAGAATAAAAATTGCAAATGATAAAAGAAGTCAATGTGAATTCTTTGAAACGGATATTTGGTTTTAGCAAAGAGAATAAGATATATCTTATTCTCTTTGGTTTTAGGCCATATCATAAATACTTTTTCCTCTCTCACATTTCGACATTGTTCACAAATAACACAGTTTTTTTACAAAATGTTCGAAGTCCTTATCAATGTTGTACCACCACATATACGAATGTATCTTGTTTCCTCATCTATAAAATAACAGCCCATCTTTGTATTCTGGCAGCTGCAACGGGTGGAGTTGACTTTTTGGGATTGAAAATTTCCTTCAGTGGCTGATGGTCAGTATAAATTGTAAAATGATGTCCATAAAAATATTTATAAAGTTTTGTAAAGCAAAAAATTATCGCTATAGCTTCGCGGTGAAGCTGCCAATAATTATTTTCCGCTGGGGATAGAGAGCTAGAAGCAAATAATACTGGCTTCTCTATTCCATTGAAAATATGGGAGAGAATTGCTCCTACACCGTAAGGAGTAGCATCAGTATCTAAAATAAGAGGCTTCTTTGGGTCGTACAATCCAAGAGTATTATGCTTTAGTAATAAAGATTTAGACTTCTTGAACAATGCTTGACATTCTGGTGACCAATTAAATTCTTCCTCTTTTTTCAGAAACTTACAATTCTTCGTATAATTCTTTTAAATCTGTTGACAAATTGGGAATAAACCGACTGTAATAATTTAATAACCCTAAATAAGACTGAAGTTGAAGCAAATCCTTAGGAACGGGTTCTTCAACAATTGCTTTAATTTTTTCGGCATTGGGTTCTATGCCCCTTGCCGAAATTGTATGGCCCAAATAATTTACATTTAATTATGACATTTATTTAAATTAATTTTCACCTTAAATGAATTTAACCTGTCTAATACCTACCATAAATAACTTTTTCTTGCAATCCTCATAATTAACACCTACTTTGAGAATATCGTCTAAACAACAAGAAACCTTATCCATGATAAACTGAAAAATGGACGGAGCACTTTTTAGTCCAAAAGGTACTTCTCCGAAACCAACACTTGTTGATAAGCGCCCGTTAAATCGAGCACACAAAACACAGTACAGTTTACTAATCCTGCCAAAATAGCATCACTTCTAGGTAAGGGATAATACTCAGTTTCAACCACTTTATTGATTGACCCTTTGCAATCCATGTACAACCGAAGTTCACCATTATCTTTAATAAGTACCTGCGCTATATAGCCCTCTAATGTTTGGTTGATTGACGAACAGATATACTATATTATTTACAAGTAAATCTTTTAATAAAGCCGTTTTCCAACCCTGTAAAATTACATCCAACCAAGTTCTTCCCAACAATGGCTGAAAATTTCGCTCTGACTGGATAACAATTAGTTCTAACATCAACTATGACACTCGCACCTGAATGTCAATTTTCCCCAGAATTGGAATGTTTTGGTCGGTTACTGGGGAAAATGTATTATTAACAATTTTTAAATGACTAAATTAAACCCATATCTACTTCCATCGAAATTGGTTAACATTCAATTTCCACTGTTAATCTGACTGGAGTGCTGACTGCTGTGACTGAGTTGACGGTATTGCAGTTATATTTGTTACGACATACCGTTGATGTAAAGTCATATTGTGAGCACGTAAAGCATTGCCAATATTTTGCAGGATATTTGTTACCATTATGACTGTTAATCCCGCATCTTCCACATGACTTCTGTGAACGTTGATTTCGAATGGGACTATTCTGCAATCTATTTGTAGGGCTTCGATTGCGACTTTGCTCCTTGATACGTATTGGACTATGATCTTTTGATGAACATAGTACTTCATTTTGACAATTAGAGTGATATTTCGACTCATTGCGGCCTCTAGCTTATGATTTGAATTTTTTCTGCAAAAATGTACGTTATAATTGGTACCGGTTGGATCGAAATTAGTAGATGGATTCATGTTCCTTGTATCCCTTAATGACATTTCCATATTCAGAGCAGTATTCCAGACATTTCCAAATTTTCCTTCTTCCTTTTGTAAGAGTTCTTGTTGAATTCGCTCATCTCTCAACCCAACAATGAATCTATCTGACAGAGCAACTTCCAGAAAATTGCCAAAATCACATGTTTGTATTAAACATTTTTTAAAAAAAAAAAAATTTTTTTTTTGAACACACATGTTTGTGCTGCAGTTTTTATAAGACTATTTTATGGTACGTCCAGCAAGCCAGTGCGACATCTCAAAGTCATCAAGCGTTAATAGCAAAATATAATGTTCGAGTTGGGTAGCCGGTTTTATGGGAAACTAAAATGCCTATACATCTCAATCTTATATCGATCAACAATTTTAAACAAACCCGATGTTTTAATTCGAAGTACTATCCGGTTATTAGGCTTCTACCAAAATCATAAATAAGAATTTGTGTTGAAATATTTCTTCTCTCTGCGAGTAGTTACTTCGATGGGAGGGCTATGTTTACCTCTGTCTTTTGCCGGACCACTTTGCTACCGAAAAAATGGTGTCGTCAGATATATCAAGTAATCATTGATATATCGTATGAACTGAGCAGGGTCAGTAATTGCATCATTTACCAGTAAATTTTGTTTGCGTTTAAACCTAAATTTTATTTGTTGTAATTATTTAATAAATTATAATTATTTTGCTTCTAATTATTTCTTAATATTTATCTAATTTATAATTGTATTTCACTAATTTTAATATCGTTAATAAGGCAATGGCTTATATAGACAATAGGGAGCTTTTTGCTGGAACAACGAGTTGCATGACCGCGTTAGCATGTATGTGGGCAAATACAATGCAAAAGAAAGGTGGAAAAACGAAAAACCAATTAAGACTAGAACTATTAGATAGGCAGGGCTTGTTTGATGGGCCTGATACAATTTTACCTGAAAATCCACGTGCGGAACCAAAGAAATCTGTTAAGCAGAATCTAAATAAGCCACCTGTCAGCAAAAAACAAGCAGCTGACCAATTTTTTGTTTATCCTTCCGGAAGTCATGTTTTAGTTGCCCCAGGGTCGAAACAAACAGCGACGCAAAAACCACAACAACATCTATGTAAGAAGGGTTTACAACAAACTAATTCACTAAAACAAGAAGAAGCCCAAAGACCACCAAATTTAAATCTTGGGAGGTGGCAGTCTAAAATACCGGTGAAGATGGTAAACTCAAAACACCAGAAAAACTTGTCAAATATTAATCCACATTGCGCATCACTACAACAAAAATGTACGGCATTTAATATAAGCTTAGATGATTGTATTTCTAAAAAACCGGTAAAGCCGGCATACTCACCACAACAAAATTTTAAAGCACATAATATGTGCTTAGATGATTACATTTGTAAAAAACCAGTGAAGCCGGAAAGCGGACTACACCAAAAATGTAAAGCATTTAATATGTGCTTGGATGATTGTCTTTCTAAGAAACCAGTGAAGCCGTGTGCACTACAACAAAAATGTGATACACTTAATGTATGCTTAGATGATTGTATTTCTAAAAAACCAGTGAATCCGGTATGCACCCTACAACAAAAATGTAAAGAATATAATATGTGCTTGGAAGATTGTCTAAAAAAAGCTGAACAAAAACGGAGATCTCAAAACGCTAGAAGTCCAAAAGAAAATGTATCACCACCACCGCCGTGTCCCAGCACAACCCTATTCCTACCAAAAGTAATACCACATACATCGCCAATCAGATGCCCATCACAATGTCTGGCGCAAGATCATGCAAACCAACCCGTAAAAAAAGTGAGTTCAACACAACAGCGACATCATTTTGGAATTCGGCTAAATCAAGTTTTTCCACCACCACAGTATTGTGCTCACTTCTCTCAAACTAACAAGTGTCCTCAAGTGCAGTGTCCACGGCCCACTTCACGGAAATCAAATTGTATACATAATGTACATGAAGATAGAGTGATGACAAGTGATAAAATTTGGATGCCATTGTAGGGTAGGCGATTAAAATGTTGGATAAAAATATTTTATGAACAATTGTTTTATTTGTGTATAAACCTGCACGGTGAATCACTGTGTTACTAATATACTTCATCAAAGTTAAGCGATGCGCTCGATTAGAACTAGCAAAAATAACATCGAGTCATCGAGATTGGAAGGAATTTTAGCCGCATCGAGCTAACCTGTGATAAAAAATATTATACCTTGTCGACCTATATCATTTGAACAGTAACTACAATATATTAGACCTCTTTTATACGGAAAAACACAACCGATACGAATCCTATACAATAAAGGCAAATATTATTATTTGTGACAGAAGGAATGAGTTCGTTTTGGTGACATTTTCAATTTGACCAAGTTGACTTATTTCCTTCTTCACCAGCCTCACTAATTCCTTAAATATTCTTCCATAATAAGTATCAGAGCCTTCTAGAATATTGAGCCATAATCATACGTCATAATTTTTAGAAGCTTTCTTAAGGTATAAACAACAAGAGAAACTACAAGCGAAAACTTCAAAATACATTTGTCGACCGGCGATGTCGCTGTAGTAAATACAACAAGAGCTTCAGCGACAGACAATAAACCTAAAGAGAGATAATAAACCACGTCGTCTCACTAGCTCAATTAATGTTTTTCCAAGCGATATTATGTTTAATGAATTTATAAAATAATAATTAATATTAAATTAGGGTAATAAATATACGTTGTTTGCTGTTAAGGGAGCTAAAACTTAGGTTTTGAAAAATTGACACAATCAAAAATTTACAACTACCAACATAACGACTCAAAAACCAGTTGGTAACATTACAAAGCTGGCGACAAAATTAGAAATAGATTCTAAAAAAAGTTCGGCGATATTGTCGTCGTCGCCAGCGACATTGGTTCTGTTAGCATCGTATACTTTCTGTATATTTTAATTTGACAGGCGTCGTTGCTCTTATTCTGTTTATGCCTTTAGTGGTATCTTATTATAACACTTTTTAAATCAATTTTAAATTCCTTTTTAATTTTTATTCTACCGCTTTTCAAATACTAATAATACTCTTACCAGTTTACACTATCGCGTTCCAAATTCTAATAATCCAATTCGATCTTGTTCGCCTTTTTATATACACAAACCAAACTTCTCGAAAGTTCATGACTTTTCTATTTAGAATAGTGTAGAAACATTTAGAACTGTTTTATCATGGAAAATTCCATTTAGTACAGTAAAACATTGAGCTATTAGTTTAACTTATTCTATTACTAACTAGGTGTCACCGTCACAATATTTTGACGGTGACACCTAGTGTGTAATAGAATAAGTTAAATTAATAGCTCACTGTTTAACTGTACTAAAATAGAATTTTCCATGATAAAATTATCATGTGTAGTTTCTACGCTATTCTAACTGGAAAAGTCATGAACATTCGAGAAGTTTGGTTTATGTATATAAAAAGGCGAAGGAGATCGAATTGAATTAGTAATATTTGGAAAGCGACAGTGTGAAGATTAAAAAGGAATTAAAAGTGATTTAAAAAGTGTTGTAGTGCGAAATAAAATTTGTAAGAGTACAGTAAAATTTGAGAATAATTTATATAAAGTGATTTTGTGAATTTTTATTAATAAAATGTATTGTAATAATTCTTGTGTTAACTAAATTATTCACTAGTATCATTCACATTCTTAGTATTATTCACAATCCAGTGATACGAACCTTGATTGACAAAGCAAAAACGTAACAATATTAAATTAAGTCTAAAATATTGTGACGGTGACACCTAGTGTGTAATAGAATAAGTAAAACTAATAGCTCAATGTTTTACTGTACTAAATGGAATTTTCCATGATAAAAATTGTTACGTAATGTTTCTACGCTATTCCAACTGGAAAAGTCGTGATCTTTCGAGAAGCTTGGTTTGTGTATTGTGTATATAAAAAGGCGAACAATATCGAATTGGATTATTCGTATTTGGAACGCGATAGAGTAAACTTGTAAGATTATTAGTAATATTTGGTAAGCGATAGTTGCTGCGTTCCATTTAACGTGACAAAGTACACACAAGTACTTCTGACTGCACGCAGCTACTCTTGCTAAATTTTATGAGTAGTTTGCTTTTTGAATTTATGCCGACTTCGTTACCAGAATATTTAGTACAACTAATCGGTAAGTAATGGCTAATCAGTTTTGAAATTAATAATTAATTTTCCAACTTTCCATGTTGCACGTAAATTTTTTAAATTAATTTTTATTTCCGCAATTATTTTTCTGCGTTCCATTTACCATCTACTCCCAAGTACTTATTTGTACTTTGCCACGACAAATGGAACGCAGCAAGTATAAAGATTAAAAGGAATTAAAAAGTGATTTAAAAAAGTGTTATAGTGCGATAAATAAAGTAAAAGTGATCAGTAAAATTTAAGAATAATTTATATAAAGTGATTTTGTGAATTTTTATTGATAAACTGTGTTGTAATAAATTTTGTGAAATAAATAAATTCGTTGGTGATAAATTGAATTGAGTTTGTATTATTCACAATCCAGTGATACGAACCTTGATTGACAAGGCAAAAACGTAACAATATGTTTTCCGAACTTTCATTTTGAAAAATACATCAAAGTTGACTCTGACGAAGTAAAATAGTGTTACGTTTTTGCCTTGTCAATTAAGGTTCATATCACTGGATTGTGAATAATACAAAATCAATTTAATTTATCACCAACGAATTTATTTATTTCACACAAGAATTATTACAACATAGTTTATTAATAAAAATTCACAAAATCACTTTATATAAATTATTCCCAAATTTTTACTGTACACTTATAATTTTTATTTCCAAAAAAACACTTTTTAATCCACTTTTTTAATTCCTTTTTCATCTTTACTCTATCGCTTACCAAATATTACTAATAATAATCTTACAAGTTTACTCTATTTCGTTCCAAATACGAATAATCCAATTCGATCTTGTTCGCCTTTTTATATACACAAACCAAACTTCTCGAAATCTCATTATTTTTTCTAGTTAGAATAGCGTAGAAACATTACATAACAATTTTTATCATGGAAAATTCTATTTAGTACAGTAAAACATTGAGCTATTAGTTTTACTTATTCTATTACACATTAGGTGTCACCGTCACAATAGTGTTTATTAAATTTATCTTTAGTTTTACTAGTGTACTCGTACGTCAGATGTCTGAGTTGTTTACAGAAAAACACTGTTACGTTTTTGCCTTATCAATCAAGGTTCGAATCACTGGATTATAAATACAACAAAACCATTCAATTTATCACGAAAGAATTTATTTATTGAGCACAAAAATTAATACAATATTATTCACTTATAATTTTTATGTCGCACTAATTCACTTTTTAAATCACTCTTCAATCTCTTTAATCTTCATCATTTATTAAAACCAAAACTTCTAAAAATTGCATGATCGAAATATGTAGAACAAATAAGATTCGATATTAAATAAGTTGTTGTATTCTAGCCTAGGTGTCATCCTAACAGTACCCCTAATCTTAGCGCGAATAGAACCCAAACCACCTAATCTGTATAGGGCGAGCCTCTCTAAATGCACCACCTTCGGTTTATCTCGATGTCCCTTCTGTATCCGATAAACCATGTCGTTTATCCTTGTAAGGTCCCTTCCATGCTGTAATAATCGATTCTTTCATTGCAGGTTGTGAAGCCATTCCAAGTGTCCTTCTACCTTTATTATTTGCTCGTATGTCATATCGAGCTTTCATCCGGTCACTCGATACCCGTATTTCAAGAAAAAGAGAATAAATAATTTAAAAATGATAATGTTACAGCACCACAACAGCCTAAAATCATCAATAGTTCAGTTAGGTACTATAAGTATATCAAGAATCTACAAATAAAATTAATATACAAATTCCCAGGCAACACTGAAAACTAATTTTAATTAATAAATAAATCACCAAACTAAAATTTAATTCTGAAATTCAGGATTAATTAATACCCATATTAATGATTGATTCTGAAACTATGTTATCTCCTGAAAAATTGAATTATAGTATTTATTAGAAAATTAAGGAAGAGAAACCTTTAAATATTCTTTAAGCTAAATTAATCACAATATATTACATACGAGTATTACAAAAATTAACATTTTATGAAATTTCATATGTAAACTTTTCTACTTCTGAGCTAAAAATTCTAAAAGATCTCTGCTAAGTTATAATTTAAATTCACAACACATGTTTCATTAGTTACCTTTACTAGACACCAACTACCAAAAACTCAAACACCCATAAAACTCAAATAGAGTTTCCCAGGTATTTCTTAAAACTAACTTTCATTACTACTTAATTAATAGAAATTCACTTATATAAATTAGATAATGTTAAATAAAATAGATATCACAAGACAATATAATTTCTACGCTACATAACTGCTGGATGCTTGGAGCCTCTGGATGTTGCGCTACAATTCACCAGTATTTCTGCATCTTGAAGACAGTCAACACTTACCTATATATAATTAAGTGTAATTTATGTCAACTACTCCATCAGACTAAAATACTTGAACAAACTATGCCCCTTTGATATAATTAAATTAAACAGATCCAAAAAACGCTTGACATTTTCCTCAATACCTCAAAACTTTTGCAATGCAATGAAGTTTACAATATCATATAAAAAGGCACTTTTGTTTATCCTAGATAAAACCCTGCCAAATCAAGCATGCAAAGTAATTAAAATAATAAATCCATGTTATGAAACTTTATCATTACTTGTGTGAGAAAACCCGCCATCTAAATTTCAATAAATCCTTTATATTCTTGTTGACCTAATTAAGCCAAACAGAAATCAATATCTACGAAATTTATTACCTACCTACTTCACAAAACTTCAACTCTTTTTATAGACATATCACCTGCAAAGTCAAGCATGCAAAGTAAGTAAAATCATAAAACCGTGAAAGGAACCTTAAACATTATTTTCTTACAAATTTTATCTGTGTATCATATCAGTAAAATTGACATTTAGCCTTCCGAAGATTTTTTACATAATTCCACCCTGCTCACCACCCTCGTCCAATCCAAATTTTGCACCCATAAATGATTATGTCATTATAAATTGCAAACCAAATCTTAACTCAACTCCAATCATCATTTCCAAATTAGCATTTTATTTATATATCCAGTTAAATTATAATTTTATAGTATTAATTAAAATAATTTAAAAATCAATTTAATGTAGTTTGTACTTTGTAATACCCTGCAAAAAATTATTAATCATAACCAAATAAACCATTTTCAATGTATTGTACAAGACGGATTCCAATTCAATTTCCAATGCTATTTGAGTCGAATACACTAAAACTTCATTGAGCATGTATGTATATTCATTTTATCTAGCCCACCATATTTGTTCCTTTAAAAACTCACAGAGCGAACAACAACACCAACATACAAATAACATTTTCTTGTCTACTAATCCACCACATAAATGAAAACATTGTTGGCCCTGCTATATACCATATTTTAAGAATGTATTAGTGTCGATTTGATTGTACCCAAAATCAAACATAAGAATACAAATAAGTTTGGGTAAAAATAAAATCCAATATAAAATTTACTACGCCGTATTTCTATTTAAGTTAAAATCCATTTCAACACTATCGAACTATTAGACCATAGTAACTAAAAATTGAAATTTGATTTTATGTACAATACAATTCCACAAAATACCAAATCATGCACGTTTAATTTTTCTATCTACAAAAATAAAAACATTGCCTGACAAATGCATCCCGGTGGATTGCATTTTCCAAAATTACACTTTAATTATTTTCACTACACTTTGATTATTATTACACTAAACCTGAATTTAATTAGAATTAAATTTAAAATTAAAATGTATATACACATCAGTACATAAGAAACAAAAAATAAAAAGAAAATTAAATTAAATTAAATTAAATTTTTGAAGAGGATAGAAAAAACACGTCTATCCTCTTTGAATGTTCGCATTCCCCTCGTAAGTGCTCGTGTAACCTCCACATGGTAACAAATTGGTAACAAGACTACTGATCTATTGGTTTATACGCTAAAACACAGCGCTAAAGGATCAACCTTAAACAAATCGATGGGCAGGGTTAAGGTGTTTATCTGTGTACTGCGGATCTCTGAACAGATGGACATATTATCTCCACTAAAGTTATTCAGAATGTTGACTTTAGAAAAGTTACTTACTTACTTAGTTAATCACGTAACATGTTTAGTTTACATTTCGGAATTTTTGGTACGAACAGGCCGCCTGACTAAAGTTTAGTGCAAAGAAATGCAAGCTGTTCAGAACGGAAATAAAATTTGTATTTGATCAATGGAATTCTCACCGATAAATAAAAGATCACAGCGTGCAGAAGACTGGGTAAGACCTAAAAATTTAAGCGAATTATGATATTTTCCGGGATTATACACCTACTACGGACGATTTGTGTCGAGGTTCGCCAATTAAGCATTCGTGAAATTAAGGAGACTAATGATGCTCGGTATAAATAAAATAAAAACCACACCTTTGCATCCACAATCCGGCAGTATGGTGGAAAAATTCAATGGTACATTGCTGGGTGATCAACCTATACTGTTGTTTCTGCTGGTATATGTATTAGCAATAGGTCAGCGATACATGACACAACTGGAGATAATCTACGATTACCTGGAGGTCTAAAGTTTGACGCTATTCGACCAATGGCTCTGTGTGGATAAGATTACGTAGACCGGATGAAAGACAAACTTAATAAGATACATCAATTTTACGGGAAAAATACGGATGTCAAGTATGAATTACGTAGTTTATCAGATTCAGAAGTGAGATCGGTGAGGGGTAGTGTTACGGTGGCACCTAGCTTAGAAAAGAATAAATATTAACGTAAAGTTTGCTACTAGTGACACCTAAACTAGGGTATTTCAAGTTAATTGAACTAAATGGAAATTTTCTGTGCCAAAACTGTTCCAGATTGTGCTAGACTAATTTTTCTGGAAAAATCATAATAGTTCTAGAACTTTGATTTGAGTATATAAAAAGACGAATGATTGAATGTTTACAAAATTGAGCGGGATAGAGTAAAAATTAAACCGAGTGATTTAACAAGTGGTTTAGTGTGATATAGTATAAAAGGTACAAGTGTCCGAAAAAATAGTGCGAATTGAGTTGTGTTAATTTTCGAGTTGAATAAATAAATTATTTTGTAATAAATTGAATTGGTTTGTTTTATTCACAATCCAGTGATTTGAAACTTGACTGACAGGGGAACAACGTAAAATTACTTATATGGAAGAATTGCAACCCAAACTCTGGAGCAGGTATAAATTTAAAATAACAGCTCAGTAAACAGAAAGAACCCAATATCCACCAATCGTCTGCTGCTTCAGCCTCCCGAACATACCTCTGAAAACCCAATATCTGTTCAAATAACCACAATCATTTCTTCCTTCCTTTACCAACCAGTTTATCTAATCTCAATTAAACTAACTGAAAGGTCTGACTGATTGATTAATTAGGATATACGGCCTAAGGAAATAATCCCATGTTAGAAAAACGTGCCCTGTCATATAGCCTTTTTGCACATAATAAAACAAAACGGAAGGATAGGAACGGTTAAAAAGAATTAAATGAAAATGTTACCGCAAGGTAAGTGCTTTTAAATTAGTTGACAAAATATTTTATTAATAATAGATTCTGCTGCATAGGGAGAGAGACTTATGGAGCCCTGAAGCAACTAACTTACTAGTAGTAACCAGATTAGTAATAGAACAAGTGTTTGTTGGCGGTAAAAAAAAAAACAAAAATACTTTGTGGAGGAAATGTGTGGATAATATGGAAAAACATTGTCCAGATTTATCCATCTCTACATCGGATGTCCGCAAAAAAATGTCTAATCTCTTGATAACTTACAATAGAATAAAAAAGCGAAAACTGTACGGTGTGCGCCACAATATAGCTCTTCATAGAGGTTTAGTTTTTGATTCATCCGCGATTGGAAATTTTGACGAGCTTGACATAATCGAAGATATCAATCTATCAACGCATACAAGTCAAGTAGAAAACGAAGCACCAAGGCAATGAACCAAGCGCTTATAAGTCAAGCAGAAAACGAAGCACCAGATGATGATATTAATGATTTGTTGAACTATTTAAAAAGAGAAGAGGAGAAGGCAGAGATTCAGCAGTAGGAAATGATGAGGGTCGAATAAGAAAAGAATAATTTAGAACGGAAAAATTAATCTTGATGAAGCAAAAAATGTCGACCAAATCAAAAAGTAACTGCGGAGCTATGAATTATTTTGTATTAATGTATAAGGCCTGGTGGTTTGGCCTCTACTGGATGGCGGGACCAAAGTTTAGTAGATTAATCGACCAGGGTTCTGGTCATATATTATGTGGCAGCTGCGTGATCGATACAATTGTGTAAGGGGTAACTTGGTCGCAATACGCAAGTGTACGTTCTGTCACCTCGTGCCAACCACTGGTAACTGAGGCGATTTGGCACCTTTTGACGATTTGGCACAGGCTAGGGTACGGCGCTAAAGGAGAAACTCTTGACAAAAACCCTAATCTAAGGTGGAACAGCATATGCCGATGGATGAATGGCTGATAGGTTAATCAGTCCAAAATATGGGGACTCTGGATACCACGCACCCTCCAGTTTTATTTAGCCTTCCTGTAGTAAGGCTGCGTGACCTAAAGGCGACTTTCCATTCCCAGCAACTCGCGCTACCGTCTTCCTAGCAGAACCGCATGCTGTAGTAAATATCTAGGAGGGAGAACAATAAGCCCAGATAGTAGGTATCACGTACCGGCCGTCATTATTATCGGGTTCATTAAGAGCCTGAATATTAACTGAACGGATGATTAAGCAGGGTCCAAGCACAACAGAACTTTTAGGTCGCAGTGCGAGGTGGCTGAACGCCCACATTGCCCTTCAATAATAATAATAATATTACTTCGACATCCACAATATCACCAAATATGTATATCATTTATCGCATAAATATCTTAGGTGCGCTACTTAATCCAAACGGCATTCGATTCCATTTATATGAACCAAACGGCGTTTAAAATGTATGTAGTTTACTCAGAACACTTCTCATCTAAAACAAACTGCCAAAATCCATTATTTAAATCCATTACCGCTTTTCAACAATTTGAAAATTGTGCACCCAATCGGTTGGCTTATTTACACTACTAATAACACCATCACTCGCCATCAGACCTAATTGCCTTTTATGTTTCTCATGCAAACTAAAAGGAATTCCCTTTTTATATTTTAATCTAGGTCTTGAATTTTTCTTTAATTCCATAACACATTTACCTGGAATCCAACCAAGTCCATCAAAAACTTCCAGATTGTTTTTAATAATCATTTGACAAAGACGATTCTCTGCATTTATAATGGAATTTAACTAAGCAGAGCTGGAAACTTGAAAATAAAACACGGATGATTCCAGATTAATTTTTATTTTAAAAAGCCTTTTATTTTGCGTCTTTTAGGTTGTGTCACTTTAAAAAGATATTATTGACTCAAGTGAAGTTAGCTATAATATTTAAATACAGTGAAACGTATGAAATGATTCGAATGCGTTCAATGCTTATTTCCAATACTCCTCCTCATTTGAATCATCAGTTAACTGCACATGCATCCCGAAGAACATTGACACGAGGTCCCGCCAATGGTTTTGTCAACAAATCTGCCACCATAATTTCCCTAGGGCAATATTGGCATGTAACAATACATTTGTCGATGTAATCCTTGACAAATGCCTCTCGAACATCAATATGTTTGGTACGTAACGACAATTTCTCCTCCTTAATGAATTTCAAACACCTTTGATTGTCTTCGAAAATTGTTGTCGGTTTTTCAATGCGTTGATCGAAATCATTGAGTAAACGACGAATCCAATTCGCCTCTTGACATGCTTCAGATAACGCAATAAATTCTGTTTCCGTTGATGATAACGCAATGCAATCCTGTCTTCGACTGTTCCAACTGAGAATACCGTTACAATACTTGAATATGTAACCAGATTGTGGCTTTCTGCTTGCATGATCATCAGCCCAACTTGCATCTGCATATCCGATTAACTGATCCGTACCATCACTCTTGCCAAGTGGCAATTGCAAACCGACAGTACCCTTGAGATACTTTAATACTAGTTTCAATTCGTTCCAATCCTCCTGGTTTGGACTGGACATCTTTTGTGCTAGAATTGAAACTGCTGCCGATATGTCAGGTCTCGTGTTGACTGATATGTACAGTAAGCAACCGAGCAACTTTTGATGTTTGCCGTTGCCTAACAACAAATCCGTATCTGCTCCTTTACCATATCCAACTGATAATGGAACTGAGGACTCCTTTGCATCAGACATTTGGAAATCCTTTAGTAATTTTCCAATGTAAGCAGTCTGATTCAACGTGTAATAGCCATCTGCTTCCTTCTTGACTTGAAGACTCAAGAAATCTATAATCTCTCCCAAGTTCTTAATCTTGAATTTCGAACTTAAAAACGTTTCGCACTTGGAGATTATCTCGTTGTTTTCACCAGCAATGACCCCATCGTCAACATAGATTAATACGTAGCATATTTTTCCATCATGTTTGTTGGTGTACAAGCATGGATCATTCTTGCTTTGAACAAAACCGAAATCGATGAGAATTTGATGAATTGTTTTGTTCCAATTGCGCGCTGATTGTTTTAGACCATATAAACTCCGTTTTAGTAGACACACTAAATCTTCGCCGCCTTCAACTTTGAATCCTGGGGGTTGTCTCATGTAAATTGTTTCAGGCAATTCACTGTTGAGAAAAGCCGTTTTCGCATCTAGATGATAAACCTTCATGTCTTTGTTTGCTGCCACTGTAAGCAATGTTCGAAACGTAGTTTGACGAACAACTGGAGCAAACACCTGATCATAGTCAGTACCGTATTTTTGCGAAAACCCTTGAGCATCAAGCCTTGCCTTGTGTCTGACTACTTTTCCATCTGAATTGCACTTTAGCTTGTAAATCCACTTGCAGCCAACTAGATTTGCACCTTCTGGAATTTTCACAAGCTCCCATGTTTGATTCTCCATCAATGACTTCATCTCATCTGTCATTGCTTGAATCCACAGCCCTTTTTGATCACCCTTGATAGCTTCTACGTAGCACTTTACTTCTTGAATGACTGAACTCACCACGTTCATTTCTTCCATAAGTTTATTTGGTGGAATTCCTTTGTTAGCACGTTGTGATCGTCTAACAGTTTGCTCTTCATCTTCATTTTGAACTTGATCTTGTATTGGATTCTCTTTCTGAACTTCCTCATCGACTAATTCCTTTTGCACCTGATCCTTTCCTGCATCTTCAAAGTTGTTCAGCTCTGAATTGTCGATAATTTGTTCCTGTTGATAATCTTCGCTGGACTTGATAGGTAACAAATGGCCCCTTTCGACGAACTGAACATCTCGACTAACTGTGACTCGATCGGTTTCCGGATTGTAACAACGATATGCTTTGATTCGTAATCATAACCGACCAGCACTGCTTTCACACCCTTTGAATCGAATTTGCGCCTTGTTTGTTTTACATAACATTCTCATCCGAATTTTCTGAAGTATTGCACATTCGGACTTTTCTGGAACCAGCCTTCATATGGCGTTGTTTCTGTACCCTTTGTTGGCAAACGATTCTGGACATAGTTAGCCATCATTACAGCTTCGCCCCAAAACTTTTTCTCTAGACCTGCGTCAATTAGCTTGCAGTGAGCCATTTCTACCAACGTTCTGTTTTTGCGTTCCGCTGTTCCGTTTTGTTGAGGTGTGTACGCAGTAGTTCTCTGGATTTGAATTCCGCTCGACTTTAAATAATTCACGAATTCATTACTGATGTACTCTCCTTGAATTTGCTGTAAACTGATGATTTATTTGCGATTAGGTAGCTGACTGTAAATTTTGAGTAATCATCTATGAATGTCACAATGTAACGATTACCTGATGGTGTGATCGTTTGCATCGGACCACAAACATCCGAATGAATCAGATCCATGACTGCAACTGCTTTATTACTCGACTTGACCGGAAACTTGATTCGAGTAATTTTTCCTTCGAGACACACTCTGCACTTGGAGTTGATTTCGCAATCCGCTGTACACTCGCTAAAGTTGATGCTTTTAACCAAATTTCGTTTCGCCAATGATTTCACAACTTTGATGTCTCTATGGCCTAGAACCCTATGCCAATAATGTATGCAGCCATTGGATTCCTTTTCGACCGAGTAAGCTTTGTGAGGTTCCTTTAGTCTGTAAAGTTTACCGCTGATTTCGCCAACTGCAATTTGCCGACTGTTTTCCTTTATTTCACACTTGTTGCCCTTGAAATTTACTTGAAAACCTTTTTCCGTTAGCTTTTTGACTGAAAGTAAATTTCCCTTGATATCTGGCATTAGCAGCACGTCTGTGATTCTTACTGGAACACTTTGATTTTCCTCATTCAGAAAATCAACTTTAATTGTGCCTTTACGCGCAGCTGTTAATTGTTGACCACTTGCAACGCTTACTTTAACCCTACAATTCATGTCGATATTGACGAAAATATCCTTAGAACTGGCAATGTGAAATGTGGCACCTGAATCGACAATCCAGCCATCACTTACTTGATGTGTCACAAACAGTTTTTCTGTTATATATTTCGCTAGATTCGCCTTCTGATTACTTCCTTCCTTTTTGTTGAGCCAGGCTTTGTATTTTCGACAATCTTTTTTGATGTGACCGCTTCTTTTGCAAAAATAGCACTCAAACTTTTTATTTTCACCTTTTTGACCTTTCGTTGCTCTTGATGTGTCAACTTTTAAAGCAGTGTCATCCGTTGTTCCGCCTCGATCCATTCTTCTTTTAAATTCCGCGAGAACCTTTGATTTAACCAACGTGAGTGTCAATTCACTCTCTTCTTTACCTTCGAGCGCCGTTACCAAACCGTCGTAGCTTGGTGGCAAAGAAGCCAACAACGTAGCACTCATAAAAAATTCCGGACCAAAATCTGCACCAAGTGCCAATAATTTTCGAAACAGCTCGTTCATGGAATTCACGTGTTTTTCCGCATCTCCGCCTTCATCAAGCCGCTGTTGCATGATTAACATCAAAATGTGCACACGATTGCTTGATGTGTTTGATTCATACGTTTCCTTAAGAATTCTCCATGTATTTCTTGCTGAATCTGCACCAATGATGTGATGAATTTGATCGTCTTCTACATTCAATGCAATTGTTGAATGTGCCTTTTCATCATTTGCTGTTCACGCTGCTGTAACTGGTGATGGTTGTACCTCATTGATAACAGCCCATAAACCTTTTCCCTTAAGAAGCATTTCCATTTTGTATTTCCATACAAAATAATTTGTTCCGTTTAGCTTTGAAATGCTGTTTCTTGATTCAGCTGACGCCATTATTTTCCGTATGTGAATTTCACAACACCGAAAAACAATTTCACTTTATCCAATTAATCTGCCTTAATTTTTCGAAATATCCGTATTCTTCATCCACTGGGCCCATAACCTAATGGAATTTAACGAAGCAGAGCTGGAAACTTGAAAATAAAATACGGATGATTCCAGATTAATTTTTATTTTAAAAAGCCTTTTATTTTGCTTCTTTTAGGTTGTGTCACTTGAAAACGATATTATTGACTCAAGTGAAGTTAGCTACAATATTTAAATACAGTGAAACATATGAAATGATTCGAATGCGTGCAATGCTTATTTCCAATAATTTATATGTTCTATCTGTGGTTGACGAACTTCTAATTATAACGGACTTCTATAAGCAAACAAACGTTTAGATTAGTTGTATACATTGTAAAATTATTTGTAACTGTTACATTCTTAAACCGCCCCTCCCCCGGGCGATTTACACTAAGATCATTAGTATTACTTACTTTCTTCATAATATTCTGCTTCTTGGTTTACAACTTGGTTCTGCGTTTCCACAATATTTATTTGACGCAACTCCTGCTTCTTTATTTTAGTTGGAAACATTGAAGCAAATGGACCCGGCTGCTTACATTTCGTACATTTACGACCGCCTTTTGCTGCTGGACATACCATCTTATGCTGATTATTCCACTTAAAACCACAGCGAAAACGTATTTTTGATGTATCTATAAACGATGGATTTTTTATTGCACCCTGTACCGCATCAATTCGGGTATTTTTGTTTTCTTCCAATGCTTTTTCATGTTTATCTGCTATGTATAACTCAGAAATTCTACATTTATTAACTATTTCATCAAGCTTACTGTCTTTTAATTCAAATAACTTTACTTGAAGATTTTTGTCATAAATTCCCTGTCCCTCCCCATTCATTCCGCCAATGACTTATCATTGAACGCAGCCGAACATTTGAATTAACAAAACTTAAGCTGCTTGCAAAGCTCCATTTCAGATTCAAAAATGGCTGACCCTGTTGTTGCACAATGTTATTACACATAAACGATTCCATGACGAAATATTCATTAAAATTTTTTAATTCATTTTCCAATGTTTCATCTTTTATCCAAATTAAATGATATGTAGATATCCAATCCTTTTTCACCCATGTGATAAAAACATATTGCAACTTAGGTTTCTTATCTTTTTTGTTTTTGCCTGATGCCACTAATGTCCAAAATTTTGCTGAGTTATAAAACTTCATTGGCTCAAGTCGACCAAGAGATGCTTCACCCTCTATTTCCGTTTCTATTCTTTATTTTAATCTTCCACTTGCTTACTCCCGAAAATTTCATTTGCAAGATCTGAATTACCCGTTTTCATAATTTCCTAATTAAATTTTTAACGTTAATTTTATGAAATTTTTATAAACCTTTTACTTTTTACTAATTCAGCTCTGACACCAAGTTTCAAGTATCATAAATACAATTTTTTTATTACAGTTTATGTTGCATTACTCAATTGGTCTTTACCACATGTTCAACCATCATTCACCCTTGAAACAGCGACCTCTCTTTACTTTTAAGTTGGTAGCATTGCATGGCTACACTGCCAACCAATACTATTGTTAAAACAGCTTCTTCGCTCCACAACCGACACAGCCGATTTCCACCAATTACAATAATATACACCCAGTTGTTCTTTCGGTTATCCTCGAATTTCCCCGTGCGCAAACCCACGTAATCGTCCATACTTATACCCAAATACACAAAGCCCAGCCACGCTTGAAATTTCTTAGCTGTTCATTAATATCTCCGGCCTCACTAAACATATGCTCACTAGCCTTACTCTTGGGAGATGACGACAAGAATCTTCGCGCCAATACTCCCGCTTTAGGAAAACCAAGAGATTAGAGACTAGAAACCAAGTGATTACATTTTCCTTGACAGAAATATTTGGCCATTTAATAGACATAGTTTTCAAGTTCCACTCCATCAGACCATATTTGATTTCCTGATTTTCTGATTGCGAACAAGATTTATCATTTTATTTTCTGTTGCCGGTTTATTACTAGGCTCATTACCTGATTTTTTACTCGGTTTGGTCCCGTCATTGCCCTCTCAAGAAATTATACGGAGTATGTATGCACTGTGCATCAACAATAAAATTTTCTCATGAATCCAAAAGCCTTCGGATTTGGAAAAAAACAAATCGTGCATTGCAATTTAAGTTAATATTTTGTTTGTTTGCGACCTGGTCAGTAAATTATTGTAAAAGTGTAGTCTAAATTTTTTGTTTAATCTATTTTTATAATTATTTAATTATTAATATTTAAAATTTGTAGCTAAAGTAATCTAATTTACAAGTCCAAAATGTGTAACAAGTTAAACAATAGCGATTTATACATGGGTATAACCAGCTGTATGACCGCATTAGCAAGTTTATGGGTACCTCAAACTCAAAAAAAATGTGATTCAACTATGGAAAAATTGATGCTTCAGTTGCGAGATGTGAACAATGTAATTGGAGAAATCGAAGTTAATGAACAACGAGAAGCAGCTGCCCAGTCGAATAGTCAATCATCTAAAGTATTGGCACCTAATAAAAATGAGGTATGTTCTTCGCAAGCTGGTCATCCTACAGAAGGCGGTGTAATAATAAACCCCATTCGGCACCATGAGTCACCTAACGCTTCCCCCCTAAATGAAATAAATGAGCAACAACTAACACCACCACGTAAATCAGAAACACGAATCAGGCCAGTAAAGAGTGCAGAAAGAAAGCGTACTTGCAGAAAGATGTCACATAATGATACAAATCCTTCAGACGGGGAACCAAATACGCTAAACGGGATATTACAGTCAGCAGCATTAGTTCAGTCACCTAATCAAAGAAGAGTCTCTTCTCCACTTGAATCATCGCGTGAACGAGAAAAACAAATCAGGCCAGTAACCAAAGCAGAGAAAAAGCATGCCTGCAGAATGATGTCATATAATGAGCTAAATCCTACAGACGAGGAACGACTTATACCAAAAGGAATATTCCATTCAACACCAATAGTTCAATCATCTAATCAAAGAAGATTCTACTCTCCCATAAATGAAACGAACGAGCGACAACTAACTTCACCGAGTATACCAGAAACACCAATCAGGCCAGTAACGATTGCAGGGAGAAAGATTGCTCGTAGAAAGATGTCATTCAATGAGCCAAATCATTCAAATGAGGGACGAAATACGCTTGGTGAGGTGTTCCAATCACCACCGGTAGTAGAGTCACCTAATCAAAGAAGAATTGTTTCTACTCCAAATGAAACGTGTAAGCAAAGACCAACCACACCACGTAAACCTATATGTCAACCAAATCAGCAACCACTTGAACCAGTAGAAAAATCGAAAACAGTACAAAAATGTGTTCGCAAAGAGACAATATGTAATGAGTCAAAATTTTCAGATGAGGGACAAAATACACCAGCTGGGATATTCCAATCACCACCAGTAGTTGAGGTTCCTAATCAAAGAACAGTCTGTTCTCCACTAAACGAAACATACCAGCAAGAACTAACATTACCATCACCGCGTAAACCAGAAACACCAATCAGACCAGTAAACAGAGCGGAAAAGCATGCCTGCAAAAAGATGTCTTGTAATGAACCAAATCCTTCAGACGAGAAAACAAATATACCAAAAGGGGTGTTCACCTCAACACCAATAGTTAAGTCGTCTAATCAAAGAAGAGTCTGCTCTCCAGAAACACCAATCAGACCAGTAACGATTGCAGAGAGAAAGGATGCTTGCAGAAAGATGTGCTTTAATGAGCCAAAGCATTCGAATGAGGAACGAAATACGCTAGTAGAGTCACCTAATCAAAGAAAACATTGTTCTCCCCTAAATGAAACTTATAAGCAAAGACCAAAATCACCATATAAACCAAAATGTCTACCGATTCAGCGGCCATTTGAACCAGAAGAAAACCCGAAAGCAGTGAAAAAGTGTGTTTGCAAAGAGATGCTATTTAATGAGACAAAATGTTCAGATGAGGAATACAATACGCTAGCTGGTAAATTCCAATCACCAACAGTAGTTGAGTTGCCTAATCAAAGAAGAAATTGTTCTCTTCCAAATGAATTGTATGAGCAACAAGTAATTCAGATGAGGGATCGAATACTCTAAAACGGATATTCCAATCACGTGCAGTTGAGCCACCGAAACAAAGAAAATCTATTCGAACTAAATGAAACGTACGAGCAACGACTGGACTAATAGAATTTTGCGTTCATCTCGCGGAAATCTGATTTTAAACTTGAAACATAAATAAAATGAATTTTTAAACATTAAATTACGAGTATTTTGCTGCAAAATTATTTTTTCCGGTTGACATAATACTATGACTATTTTTTTCTCAAAATGCATCTCTGGAATATTTTCGGATTTATTTCAACTGAAATTCGCTGTACCACACATTTGAGTGAATTTTCATTTTCCCCCAATGAATACATAAAGTTATACAAACATATATAGATAGTATTTTCGAGAATAATCGCGATTCTCCCAGTAAGAATATTCGAGTACCATAATAATTCGCCTAAATGTTGATATAGTATAAAAGTTTGGCATGGAGAATCTTTTACTAAAAACTAGCACACCCCCTGGGGCAGAGATTCTGTTGAAATGACAATTTGTGATTCGGATTGGTTTGGACAGAAAGTATAGTAATATATAAGAGAATTTATTTGGTGTGTTTCTTGGATGGTAATTTTTTCTAGCGCAACATATTCCAATTTTTGGAACTACGATGATCGTCGCTATTAATTATATACTGACGAGTGACGACCAAGTTATACAACATAAAACATACAATACATAAATAATAGTAAAATTGTGTTGATTGAACACATATACCTATACAAATTACTTTTGCTTCATCTTCCTTTGCTTCAACTAATCCTTTTTATTATTACTTATTGTTTTTAGATAATTTCTCGTTGGCGATATTTATTTTTCATTTCAATCGATTTATAGGTAATTATGTGTACTCGTTAAATAAAAATATCATTTTTGTTATTATGAGTAGACAGTCGGGTGTTAAATGTGCAGTTTTGCACTGTACTCTAAATTAAAAGATGGTGCTCGACTTTTTAAATATTCACAACGCATTATTCGAACCACGAACTTTTTTGATTGATTGATTGATTGATTGCGATGTACGATCAAGCATTAAGCAAGTCTCCCGTATTATAAATGCGAATACCACACACTATACTCATGTTACACAACACGACACCATCTTCATGAAGCCAAACCCCGTAAAGAAAGGCGCCACATCGATAACCACATAAGTCTAATAATTGTGATATCCGCCCCTGGCCAGGCCGCCGTCGTACACCTTTTTACATATAACAAGATCGAGGGATGGGAAAGGGTTAGCAATAAAGACTCAACCCGGTTCCAGACACCTAAGTAGTTTAGTAAATTTGTTAGTAATATATTTTTTTTAGTAATTTATTTAACACAAGACAATAATACAATTTAAAGTTCATCTCTACTGCTCCAACCTGTAAGAAGACACAATGACAACACATATTACCGCAAACTCTTTTTTTTCTGAAAAGCTGTAAACAACTATTATTATTCCCCTCCACCATTTTTTCCATCGGCGGTTGTGAGAGGGGGGCGAGATTTCGTTCCATCATCATGTTTCCATGCGGTCACCCAAATTTGTACTAACTGTAGGTAGTGTTGCTTGACGTTGTTGTTGAAATCGTTGCGTCTCTGCTGTCCCTGCTACTCGCCCCCCTCCCAAAATTATTATTAAGTAGGTAGTCAAAAATTGTAAATCATTTGATAATTATTAAACAAATAAATAAATAATAAATATACACAATATAAAGTGATACAAACTCATAAAAGAAAATAATTACTAAATAAATTGAATTAAATATAAACTTGTAATTGTACAAATTATTTATAACTAAAAAACTAAATAAAATTGTGAATAAAAGAATAATTATTAAATTAAATTGTTTGTGATTTGATATTGAAACGGTTCATCAGTTTCCCGAAACATAATTATCCGCTAAACAAAGCCATTACAATTCACAATACTGCTACCTTACACAACAATGGTGACAGCGAAAATAATCTAAAATCCAGTGTAATAAAATGTCTATTAAATCGAGAAGCTATACCTAATTATGCTGAAATTTAATTCACTAAAGTAATCAATTAGTGTTAAACTTATAGTGTTTAGACAAATATAATAAGATAAAAATCAAATATTGCATATAATACAAATTTAATTATAAAACACATCGTATGTGAAGTTCATATACAATAATATTATAATTATAAAATTCAATTCATAATTTTAAAATCAATTAATTTATATAAAATTAATAACATACATAGCTATGTATGTATAAATACATAAAACATATACGTGTAAGCAGTGATTGTGATTCTCACGAAAATTAAAAAAAAAAGCAAGAAACAGCTGATAGCTGTAAAATCTCATATTATTTTCGAGATAAATTCGTCTTGCATTATTTATATCTAAAACAATAATTTATTGTTATCAATAAATGAAATCAAATTTATAAATAATAAAAAAGAAGTATAAAAATCAAAATTATTGATGCCGCTAAATCATCACATTTATCAGTTGTAAGAAGAAAAAAAAACCTCTTGGCGTAAATCGCCATCAATGAAAATTCAACTGTATTATAATCATCATCATCTTAAATCAACATTAGTCTTAATACCATCGTTCAACACACGGATATAATTCAATATGCAGCGGAAATCATTTTTTTTTTTTCATAAATTTTTGAAAAATTTATAATTTTGTAAGTTAATTTCTAATTATATGTTGCTTTTCTATATATTATTTATACTCATATCTATTATTTAAATTTTTATTCGGCAATTCTAAATATTACATATTTTACCAAGTTAAATTACCAATTAAAATTGAATTCCGTTCAATAATTTTGCAAACAACAACAAATAAAATTTTTTTAATATATTGTTTTTATGACTGAAAATATTGAAACATTAAAGCTCCGAAATCGTGATGTTAATCGTCCTGTTTTAGATTCTCCTTCGAATTCAAATTTATCTTTAAATGATGTTGAAGACGAAAATTTTGTTAAGTCGGTTGTTAATTTATCGGAAAGTGAACCAAAAATAAATTTTGCATCAGATTCGAACGAATTTTCTAGTATACATAACGTTGTTATAAAAAAAATTGAATCTGACGGTAAAATGGATTTAAAAATTAGTTATGCTCTTAAAATTATTCCGTTTTTCAATGGAAAAATTACGGAAATACATAAATTTTGTACGTGTGTGGAGGTTATTTGGTCTCAAATTGAAGATCCAAAGGAAAAGTCGTTGTTCATGAACATTTTAAAAACAAAATTTTGTAACCAAGCGTACGAAGTTGTCCGTTTTAAAAATTTTGAAAAATGGGAAGATTTAAAATTAGCTCTAGAAAAAAAATTTTTAAAACGAAGATCTCTAGGTGCAGTTTCAGCCGAATTAGTTTGTTTAGTCCTAAATAAAAATGAAACCGTTAAAAGTTATTCCTCTAAAGTTGAAAGTTTGTTGAACGAACTTAACGATATTTGCATTTCAAAACAAGGCTTGGAATATGCTGATATTATAAAAAAGCTAAATGAATCCACTGCATTAAATTCATTCCAAGATGGACTGAAAGATAATTTAAAAATCATAATAAAATCTCATCATTTTGAAAATTTGAATGCCGCAATTGCTCAAGCTATTGAAGAAGAAATTAGTCACAAACCATTTCAAAATTACAGTAAAAGTGATCAAAATAAAATCACATGTTCGTTTTGTAATAAATCGGGTCATCGTATAGAAAACTGTTTCAAAAGAAACAACAGAACCCTCCCTTTCTCTAATTCCAGTCAAAATACTGTTCCACGTTTCTATGATAATCAACATTTAAATTTAGACACATTACAAAATACAAATCCAAATCAAAATTGTAGTTTATCAACAAAAATTTATCATAATAATTCAAATTACAATACAAATTTAATATGTAATTATTATAAACGAAATGGACATAACATTTCCGAGTGCTACAAAAGAAAATTCAATGCATCTAAACAACAAGGTCAAACATCATCAAATGTTCAAGTCATCAGCCAATCATAAACTTCGGAAAACCAAGTGGGATCCGAAGAATCGAACACAGCTGTCCGGATCCAAAATTTAGAATAAATTTGTGTTCAAGACCAACTAATAAACATTTTAATAATGACATCAGTCGTAATTTTGTTGAAAATGATTTTAATTTTTCAAATTCAAATTCTTAGTCAACAAAAACAAACATCAACCAATCAACCAGTATCTTATCGATTAATGAAAATTCACCTAATTCAAAATATGTTCAATTAAATTTAGATATCTGTCGTAATAATAATTGTAACTTTTTAATTGATACAGGTGCCGACATAAGTCTTATAAAAAAAGATTTTTTAAATCAAGAAGCATTGTGCTATCCCGAAAAAAAAATTTTCATTCAAGGTATAAGCCCAATTACTACAGAAACATTAGCCCTGGTACATGCTAATATTATATTATTGAATAACACAACACTATTTCAAAAATTTCATATTGTTCAAAATTCGTTTCCCTTAACGTGTTCAGGAATTTTAGGGAAAGATTTTTTGGAAAACTATAAGTGCAAAATTGATTACGAAAATAAAACTTTAGAAATTATAAATAATAACCTTAAATTTACCATACCAATTATGTCAAATCAAATTCAAAAAATCATTATTCCTAAAAGGTCAGAAATGTATATTAATTTACCTATTAATTCAACTAATGACCAAGAGTATTTCTGCCCGTCTCAACAATTAACACCTGGAGTTTTTCTCGCAAACTGTATTATAAAACCATCAAATAACAATGCTGTTTATAGTATAATTAATAATAATGAACATGAAGTTGAACTTAAAGATCTAGTTATTAAAGATCTAGTTGTTAAAGAAAATTTAGACAATTAGGAAGTATATCATTTATCGGAATGGACAAATACATTTGAAGAACGTCTTAGAAAATTAGATGAAGAAATTGATATTAGTCATTTAAATAGCGAAGAAAAATATCAATACGAAATATTTATCGCGAATTTAATGATGTTTTTTATTTACGAGGCGATAAGCTATCTGCTACTAATACAGTTTATCATAAAATTCCAATTTTAAATAACGCTCAACCAATTAACAAAAAACAATACCGATTACCGCAAATACAACAAATGCTGGATGATTCAATTATCGAACCCAGTGTTAGTCCAAGGAATTCCCCATTATTGATAGTTCCGAAGAAGTCTGATTCTACTGAAAAAAATGGCGTTTAGTTGTCGACTATCGCAAATTAAACGAAATTACTATTGATAATGTATTTCCCTTACCCAACATAAACGAAATATTGAAATAATTAGGTAGTCCAAATTATTTCACTACCCTAGACCTTGCTAGTGGTTATCACCAAGTTATGTTAGACCCGGATAATAAAGAAAAGACAGGCTTTAGCACTGATATGGGCCATTTTCACTTTACTAGGATACCTTTTGGATTAAAAGGGGCACTGGGTACTTTCCAAAGACTGATAAATCACGTTTTATCAGGACTAAATTGTTTTAAATGTTTTGTATATTTAGACAATGTCGTTATCCATGGATACGATTTAACCGATCATAACCAAAAATAAGTCGAAGTTCTTCACTGTTTTCGCAAATTTAATACCGGTGTGAAGTTTTTGGACACTTTTTTGGACAACAATTTATGCGAGTATACATTGTGAATTTTTTGGACAAAATAAAAAATTAGTTTTTGGACAAATGTTTATGCGAGTGTACATACTTCTTTTAACAATTATTAACCAAAAATAAAAGTATTCAAATAAAACAAGCCTCAAATAATTTCTAACACTCATTTCCAAAATGCTTTTCAACAAATCAGTCCAGCACCACTTTCATATTTTGATATGAGTTGTAGGGCTCTTGCAAAAAAATTTAGAAAATTAACGAATTTCGTTTGGAATAAGGACGTTGTTCTCTATTATACCAAATAGCAAAAATCTCAGAGATTGGCTCATAAAGTGACTATATAGGGTGTAAAGGCCATACATTGCGGAATTGAAATCACTCAGTGCCATTTTGATATGAGCCGTAGGGCTCTTGCAAAAAAATTTTGAAAGTTAATAAATCGCCGAATTTCGTTTGGAACAAGGACGTTGTTCTCTATTATACCAAATAGCACGAATCTCAGAGAATAGCTCATATAGTGACTATATAGGTTGTAAAGGGCATACATTGCGGAGTTTAAATCACTCAGTGCCATTTTGATATGAGCCGTAGGGCTCTTGCAAAAAAATTTTGAATGTTGTTAATAAATCGACGAATTTCGTTTGGAATAAGGACGTTGTTCTCTATTATACCAAATAGCAAAAATCTCAGAGATTGGCTCATATAGTGACTATATAGGTTGTAAAGGGCATACATTGCGGAATTGAAATCACTCAGTGCGATTTTGATATGAGCCGTAGGGCTCTTGCAAAAAAATTTTGAATGTTGTTAATAAATCGACGAATTTCGTTTGGAGCAAGGACGTTGTTCTCTATTATACCAAATAGAGAACAACGTCCTTGTTCCAAACGAAATTCGTCGATTTATTAACAACATTCAAAATTTTTTTGCAAGAGCCCTACGGCTCATATCAGAATGGCACTGAGTGATTTCAATTCCGCAATGTATGCCCTTTACAACCTATATAGTCACTATATGAGCCAATCTCTGAGATTCGTGCTATTTGGTATAATAGAGAACAACGTCCTTGTTCCAAACGAAATTCGTCGATTTATTAATATTCAAAAATTTTTTGCAAGAGCTCTACGGCTCATATCAAAATGGCACTGAGTGATTTAGATTCCGCAATGTATGCCCTTAAAAACCTATATAGTCACTATATGAGCCAATCTCTGAGATTTTTGCTATTTGGTATAATAGAGAACAACGTCCTTGTTCCAACCGAAATTCGTCGATTTATTAACAACATTCAAAATTTTTTTGAAAGAGCCCTACGGCTCATATCAAAATGGCACTGAGTGATTTAAATTCCGCAATGTTATGCCCTTTACAACCTATATAGTCACTATATGAGCCAATCTCTAAAATTTTTGCTATTTGATATAATAGAGAACAACGTCCTTGTTCCAAACGAAATTCGTCGATTTATTAACAACTTTCAAAATTTTTTTGCAAAGGCCCTATGGGGCTTAATTCGTTGAATTGTTGAAAAGAAAATTAAAAATGATTGTTAGAAATTATTTGAGGCCTATTTTATTTGAATAACGTTATTTTTGTTAAATACACTGTTAAAGGATGTACACCCGCATAAATATATGTCCAAAAACTTAATTTTTCTAAAATCTTAATTTTGTCCAAAAACTTCACAGTACACTCGCTTAAATTTTTGTCCCAAAAAAAAAGTGTCCAAAAACTTCACACCGGTAAATTTAATTTAAAACTGCAATCAACTAAATGCAATTTTTTACGGCGCGAAATTAAATATTTAGGTCATCTAATTACAAGTGAAGGGATTAAACCAGATCCAAAGCTAATCGATTCAATTTTAAATTTTCCTAAACCAATTAACAAATCCACTCTAGAATCTTTCATCGGACTTACAGGTTACTACAGGTCATTTATAAAAAATTATGCTGACATAATTGAACCTTTGATCGCTCTTAAAAGAGGAAAACCAAAAACAATTCAGTGGAATGCTTTTGCAGATGAATCATTTAATGTTCTAAAAATAATTCTAACCAGTTCACCAATTTTACAGTTCCCCAACTTTTCAAAATTTTTTTATATAACAACCGATGCATCAAATGTAGTTATAGAAGCTGTTTTATCTCAGATTACAAACTCAGAAGACCTTCCAATCGGTTTTGCGAGTCGCCTTTTAAATAAATCTGAGCGTAACTATCCCACGATAAAACGTGAACTATTAGCAATAAAATGAGCAATCGTTAATCGTTTTCGACCTTATGTTTATGGACCTAAATTTATTGTTATTACAGATCATAAACCATTAGCATATTTATTTTCAACTCCTAATCCTAATTCAATTCTAATCAGATGGCGTATTCAACTAGAAGAATTTGATTTTAAAATTCAATATAAACCTGGAATATAAATTGTCCATGCTGATACACTTTCACGAATTGAAATACCCAGTGACATAAACGTTGATATTGTAACTCGTGCTCAAAGTAAACTTAATCTAGAAAACATTCCAAAAACTTATAATTCCGATCAATCTTTAATCAAAAATTTGAAAGATTCAAATTTAATTTTAAACGACATGCATCAAAATCTAAAATCAATTTCTTCCATTTCAAATACAATAAATGGTCAAAATAATTCAGATCAAGAAATTATAACTCTAAATAATGAAGACGAAATCTTTCAAATTATCAAAGAATTTCACAAATAAATTCTTTAGATGGCCATCAGGGAATAATTCGAACTTTTAATAGAATGAAATGTTATTATAGTTTTCCCAAAATGCTCAGTCGAATCTCAAAATTTATTAAAACATGTGAAAAGTTTTTTTTTTTTTTTTTTTTTTTTTTTTAATTTAAAATAAATTTTATTTATTTATTTTATGTAATTACAATCTAGTCTCCTGGACTAATTAGCAATTTGTTTCTGACTTAATTTACTAACTTAAATTAATCTATGGCTTCTTCCCATTGGCATTCCATAGTGTTTGGTAAATTGATGTAAACCACATCTTTGTTGTGGATTTTAGATCAGCATAATGCTGCTTAAGCTGACAATCACACCAGCTCAAAAGGTTTGGTTCTTTTAAGTCTGCGAACTAAATTCGTGATGCTTAGGAGCTGAGTTGCCTCAATGTTCACATGTTGGCGGAGCCTTTCTTCATGTCTCCGTGCTTTTTCCTGGATTTCATTTAAGATGAGGTTCATTTTAAGGTCCCTATGAAGGTCATTGTTCCTAACATACCAAGGTGCATCAACGATGTTCCTTAATACCATATTCTGAAATCTTTGGATGATATTTACGTTGCTCTGTTTGGTACAACCCCAAAGCTGAATACCATAAGTCCAAATCGGTTTCAATATTTGCTTATAAAGTAGAAGCTTGTTGTATGTTGATAAAGAAGAGTTCCTTCCCATCAGCCAATACATTTTTCTGTATTTAAGTCTTAATTCTTCACTTTTCTTCTTGACGTGTGCTTTCCATCGTAGTTTAGCATCCAGGGTCATGCCGAGATACTTAGCTGTGTTCGCATGCGGTATTATTTCCCGATTTATGGTAATCGGAATATGTTCGATTCGTCTGTTTGTAAAGTTGATGTGAACTGATTTAGCTTCATTTAGTTTTATTCTCCATCTTTTTGTCCATTTATATATTTGAGTTATGGCTGATTGTAACTTCTGTGTTGATTCTTCGTTGCTTTTTCCAACAGCTAAGATCGCCGTATCATCTGCAAAAGTTGCCACTGTGTTGTTTTCTAATGTAGGAATGTGAAAAGTGTCAACAAAATAAACATGGACTTTTCCAAAAAAAAAATACCTATGAAGATAACATCAACATCAATCAAACCATTCGAGAGAATATCATTAGATATTGTCCATTACTTCCATCTTACAAAAATAATAAATTTATACTAACTCTCCAAGATGACTTAACAAAATATTCATCGGCAATCCCTATTCCGAATCAAGAATCACAACGGTTGCAAAAGCATTTGTGGAAAATTTTATTTGTTTATTTGGATGTCCTATATCAATACTAACAGATCAAGGACAAAATTTTATGAGTCATTTGTTTAAGCAAATATGTAATATCCTAAAAATAAAAAAAAATTAACTGTACGGCGTATCATCCTCAAAGTAACGGTGCACTAGAAAGGTCACACAAAACTTTAGGAGAGTATCTCCGTAATTATGCACAAGACGATCCTTTAAACTGGGATCAATGGATTCCATATGCAATGTTTGCCTATAATACCACACCGCATACATCAACAAAGTTTATGCCATTCGAATTACTATTCGGTATTAAGCCAGCAATCCCAAACTCATTATTGAAAGAACCTGACAAAATTTATAATTATGAGGACTACTCCAAAGAACTAAAACATAGATGACAAACTACATGAAATGTAGCTCGAAATATTTTAAATGAAAATAAAGAAAAATCTAAAGCTCGTTATGATCGAAACCTTCATTACGAAAATTTTGAAATAGGAGATGAAGTGCTTCTAAAAATGAAACAAATAATAGCAAAATCGAAGAACTTTGGTTAGGCCCGTACATAGTTACAAAAATAATATCTGCTGAAAATACACAAATTCAAAAAAAAAATAAACCATTTTTCCAATTGGCTGCAGTAAAGAATATTTTGCTATGAAATTAATTTATCCTACGCGGTTTTGTAGGTATTTTTTTTATTACGATAAAGTTACATTTTGCAAGGTTGTTCAGTCCAAATACAAAAAAGGCATTTCAATCAAACTATTTTCTGACCAAAATGCCTTTTTTTTTGGACTAACCGTGCGATTCTAACGTACAGTCATAGAGGTCTTAACTAAGAAATTTCTCTTAGTTAAGAGAATTCTCTTATGTAAGACTATTTTGCGATTCGGTTGATGCTCTTAGCTAAGAGATTCTCTTAAAAAATCTCTTAGCTAAGACATACGAAATAGGTGGTCATAAGCATCACAACTTTGACGTTTCTCGCAGTCGTATTAAAGAAAAACAATTTTACCGTAGTAAGTTTCAAAATAATATTTAATGTTGAAATAAAATAATATATTAATTGTTTCTTTTAGAAATAAACATATCCTAAAAGTTGATAAAAGAAAAATTATGAAATATTTTAAGGCTGAGGCACATAGGTTTCGTTTCGTTTCGTTCCGTTTCGTTTCGTTTCGTTTTCTAGCCGGCACCCTGGCACAACAGTTTCGTTTCGTTTCGTTTTTTTTTCTATTATTTGACGGAAATTTGATTTATTTGATGAAAATCCATTTTATATTATTTATATTATAACTCAAGCACGAAAATTTATTTAAGTATTTTCTTTTATTTAATCACAATAAAAATAATCACAAAAAACTTTTTACCTAAAACGTCAAAACGAATATATTGAGGCTATGGTTTAAGTTTTTATTGAAATTTGATCAACTCTTTCGGTTCGTTTCGTCCCTGAACTTATCATTGTGACAATGTTTTCGGTTTTCCATATGTTTTGACATATCCAACTTATAAGGCGGAACGAAACGCAACCGAAACGAAACCTATGTGCCTCAGCCTTTATTCTTATAAATTATTAATTTTTATAAACCTTTAATATAAACCTAAGATAAATTTTCTTTACTTTCCAGTAATTTTATTAGAAACGGCGTATTGTTGGACGCTTATATTTCGAGTAAATTTTCCAGATATTTATGTACTTCATAAAAAATAAACGTATTTAAATAAAAATTACTAGAATTGTTTTTATTTATTTATCAACCACCAAAAATGTATATAGGAAAAATGTAAAAATTCAAATTGACAGGTCTCCAAATATTTTTCAATATATTTGGAGAGTTTTTAAGAGATATTTTAGGAGTACTACCAACAGAATACCAATTAAGAGATTCTCTTAAAAAAAACCTCTTACCGAAATTTCTCTTAGCTGTGATACTCTTAACGGTCTTAACGTCAGAATCGCACGGTAAAGTTCTTTTTAAATGGAGTTTTAGTCATTCATAATATTTGTATGAGAAATTTAATGACTGAAACGCCTTTCGTTTTAGACTGAATAGTTTTTGACTGGACTTACCGAAGCCGAATAGAAGCTGATATTAAAGAAAACAAATTGAAATAAAGTGGTTTTACGGTCAAAATTTTGTGGTAGCTGGGCCACTTTTTCTGTCGAAAAATATGCAAAATTCCGCTCATTTTACTTCACTGTAGTATATGTATTATTCATCTGTTTTTCTTTTCAGGCACAATCAAAGAAGCAAATATAGAATGCAACAAACGACTTAATTATACCACGTCTGAATTGTCGGACGACGGAACAGCAGAGTCCATAAAAGGGTCAATGAAAGTTTACCCGCTACACCTACAATTTTTAATTACAATGAAATGTTTGATCAGACAGAAGAGGAATATGTTGTAACCAACCCACCTTCAATAATTCCGAATGAGAAAGGTGAGAAATGTTCTGTTATTGAAATGATATGTATGCAATACGACTCGATGCAAATAGCATTGCAAGAGTTAGCTGAGCTGAAAAAATTGCATGAAATATTGTTATTAAAAGTGGACCAAATGTCGTCAAATACAGAAAAAATTATGGCACAAAATGAAATAATAATGCAAATTCAAGCGGATCATTACAAAAAGTCCCCAAATACATCATCATTTGTGCCAGTCACAAGTATAAATACCAAACAAAAATTTATTACATAAATAGTGGCAAATCAAAACGATTTAATGAATTTAACGTCGTATTTATACTTCATTCAATTTAAATTGAACAACATTACCTGAATCAATAAATATTCCCCTAAATCAAGGGCAAATACTTTCTCTTTCGAAAACTTTACAGTGTTGTCCAAGTTTCCCGCCCAAGTTAGTACACATAAAATCATTGGAAATTTTAAGTATTGTCTACAAAAAATCCAAAAATTTCAATAGCTTACAGAAAGAGCTAAAGTGACTTTTTGGAACACCTAAACGGAGATTACACCTTTAGGGATATCTGGTTTACCCAAATACCCTCTTCACAAGTTGATAACTTTCACATTCACATTATTATACAAATGTTAGTTACCTACTCTTTGGTTTACTAGAACGACTAATTGGTAACAACAAACGAATAATTGGATACAACGAAAAGTTTGCACATCGTACCGCAATTTGTGTATCCATTGATTATGCAAAAAAGAAAAGATTAGAGAGCGAGTAAATTGAAGGAACTTGATAGATAATTTGCAAATAATTTTTATCCTCAACAATATTATTAAAGAAGGAATAATTTACCTTATATTTTGGCTCCCCAAGTCCCATAAGTTCCATTATATCACTCCGTGACACAAACACTCAAACACACATAAACACTTAAACACAAAATATAGAAATCACTTTATTCACTGGTACACTTCACTTTATTCACTAGTATCACTTTATTCCTTGCATGTTTTCAATTTAATATTTCATTTAAGACTAATTCGAGTTATACCAAAATCCAGTCAACCGCATTATTCGAACCACGAACTTTGATTAAAAAATTGTGGCATTTTACCATTCAGTAAAAAGAGAATATTTATTTGTTCAAACCATTTTGAGGCAAGCTGTATTCTTAAACGCAAGCTTAAACGAACAGCTGTACCAACATTATGTTTACCCGAACCTACTAATTCAAAACAGAAACCTTTATCAGAAACGTCGATTAACTTAAATGAAAGCCCCTTAACGAATGCATGGTTAGCAAAGGATTAGTTAATTTAAATACTAAGTCAACTAATCAACTTCAAAACATATCAGGATCATATTGCTGGATTGGGTTGGTTTGATTGGAATAAGACTACTCGTGAAGCATCATAAGATAAATCAATATATACAATGGACGGTGTGAACAATTTCGAGAAATCATTAATAACAGTTCGATCGCCACCACGACATGTGCTAAACGAATCGAACTGCAGTAACTGCGAACGCGTTGACACCAATGAGATGGTGCAGTGCGACAAGTGTGATAAGTGGTTTCATTTTGAATGCGTTGGTGTAACGCAGGCAATCCAGGACGAGGATTGGGTTTGTAGCACGTGCTCCGGCCTGTCTAGTGCCGGAGACACCGTAATCGTCCACGCTGTGCTGAAGTCGCCGAGCAGACAAAACTCGAATAGATTCGTAAGTGCCCGATCTACAAAATCCTCAAGCAAGATGATGCAGTGGGAACTGCAGAAGCTGGAGGAAATTCGGAAATTGAAAGAAATCAGACGTAAGGAAAGGGAAGCCGAGGATCGCGATTATATAAATAAGAGGTTCGAAATCCTCGAGCAGCAAATTGACGATGAACCCGAATCGGATCAAGACGATGGGCTTAAGTCAAACCATGCGGATGTCTGTCAGTGGGTTGAGCAACACCAAAGGCAGTGGGGAAAGCCAGCAATTAAACAAGTTCCAGCACAAACAGCTGATATGGCTGCCACGGCGACATTTGTTGAAATGCCTATCATTAACCAAATGGCAAACGCATCGATAACGAGAACTGGTCAACAGCCATATCGACAACAATCGGTACCCTGTATGAAGTCAAAAAAGATACAAATTTCAAATAGACCGATACCAGTCTCACATGACCGTGGCGCCATTCCGGTCAGTTTGCACAACACGAATCAACCGTCTTATATTCAACCAGCAACGTCTATGGGTGTCCTACAATTACCTGTACCAAATGCTGCAACGGCGCCCATCAGCTTGCCGCAAGACATGTAGTTTCCAAGGAGCTTCCTCACTCCAGCGGGCAACCATCGGAATGGCCGATGTTCATAAGCAGCTATGAAAGTTCAACAGAGACATGTGGGCTTAGCAATGCTGAAAATCTATTACGTCTGCAACGGTGTTTAAAAGGGAAAGCACTAGAGTCTGTGAGATGCCGTCTACTGCTACCATCGTCAGTATCGGATGTGATAACAACCCTGAATTGATCATCCGCACACTACTTCAGCAGATCAAAGGCGAACCGGCTCCGAAAGCAGAAAAACTAGAAACCCTAATTTCATTTGCGCTGTCGGTGCAAAACCTATGCGCCACGATCGAAGCTGCCGGACTACTGGCACATATGAATAATCCATCGTTGTTAAAGGAGTTAACAGACCGTTTCACCGCCTCACATAAAATTAAACTGGGCCGTATATCAACAGTCTGTGCCAGACATCACGTTATCCACGTTTGGGAACTGGCTTTTTGAAATCGCGCAAACAGCAAGTGCAGTAATCATACCTTCTCCCGTTTCTGTCAGTATTAACGCTAGGCAGGAAAAGAGACAATCTAGCGAGAAAGGATATCTGCATACGCACGCGGGAGATACCGAAAATGATCAAACAATTAATGATGATCGGAAATGCCACCTGTGTAACAAATCCGGTCATATTCTAAAAAGCTGTGAGAGTTTCCACAACATGGATCACAATGAACGTTGGAACACCGTAAAAGAAAACCGTCTGTGCCGAAAGTGACTTGGACAGCACAACCCCTTTCGTTGCAAATATGCCAAGCAATGTGGCATGCAGGGTTGTAAAGCGTTACACCACCCACTGCTTCATGGCGAAGGACGACCCGAAGTGAAACAAGGCGTGAAACCAGTAGTTAATTGCGCCTTACACTGTAATGCACAACGTCGATCGCCACAATTACCCCTTTTCCGAATCATTTCGGTCACTCTCCGAGGGGAAAAAGTATCAGCAAATACGTTTGCTTTCCTTGATGAAGGCTCATCTTTAACGCTCTTAGATGAAGAATTAGCGAAAGAGCTCGAATTAGAAGGAACACCTGAGAGCTTGTGCATGAGATGGACGGCAGACACTGTTCGAGAAGAAAAGGATTCTAAGACAGTTTCGCTGCAAATATCGCGAAACTATCAAGTGAGTCGAAAATACCGCATCAATAACGCCAGAACCGTCAGGAGTCTAAATCTACCGGTGCAATCCGTGGCAGCGCAAGAAATGTCCGCTAAGTACCATCATCTACGGGGAGTTCCGATCGAGGATTACTACCAAGCCGTCCCCCGTATTATCATTGGGATTGATAACTGGAAGCTAGGGATACCATTACAGGCGCGGGAGGGAACCTCACAGCAACCGGCGGCTACCAAAACAAGATTAGGGTGGGCTGTGCACGGGTTTTACGATCAAAACAAAGCAGCCGATTCTAATTCGTCGTCGCCGCACCACCATTATAGTTTACATATGTGTGGTTGCAACAGTGATCAGCGGATGGAGACTATGGTTGAAGAGTTTTTATCGTTAGAAAGCTTCGGTGTGAAGAAGCCTGACATCATTTTGGAAACTAGCATGGGAAAACGTGCGCGAACCGGTTCGAAACGGGTCTGCTCTGGAAATATGATGGAGTACGGCTGCCAGATAGTTTACCTATGGCGCAAAAACGATTAGTGTGTCTCGAAAAGAAGATGCAACGAA
Source organism: Tipula vernalis (assembly GCA_958295665.1). Lineage (NCBI taxonomy): Eukaryota > Metazoa > Arthropoda > Insecta > Diptera > Tipulidae > Tipula > Tipula vernalis. The sequence continues at coordinate 161,953,258 of OY282560.1, read as the reverse complement.
ACCAGGATTTGGCCGAAATCCTAAAGGAGAAAATTTGTGATTATCTCGACAAGGATTATGCGCGTAAGTTGTTACCACGTGAGTTGAATAAGCCATCTCCAAGAATATGATATCTACCCATATTTGCGGTGAATAATCCGAATAAACCGAATAAAGTTCGCCTTGTATGGGACGCAGCCTGCAAAGTCAACGGAATATCGTTGAATTCAGTTCTCATGAAGGGTCCAGATCAACTTGCAGCTTTGCCAGGAGTGATTCAAAGATTTAGGGAGAGAAGAGTGGCCATCTGTGGTGACATAAAGGAAATGTTTCACCAGATACGCATTCGAGAGGCCGATCAACAATCACAACGGTTCCTATGGAGAGACGGGGACCAAAGTAAAGAACCTGACGTTTATGTGATGCAGGTTATGACGTTTGGGGCGACTTGTTCCCCAATTCAGCGCAGTACGTAAACAACGTGAACGCACTAAGTTTTGCAGAAAAGTATCCACGAGCTTCTGATGCAATAAAAAACAACCACTATGTAGACTACTGGTTGGACAGCGTCGAGACCCCGGATGAAGCCATCGAACTAGCAAAACGGGTCAAAGAAATACACAAACATGCAGGGTTTGAAATAAGAGGTTGGAAATTTAATGCTCCGGAAGTGTTATCAGCATTGGATAGTGTCAGTACAACGTCAGAGGCAAAGAAAGACCTGAACATCAGCTCGGCAATAGAAGGCGAAAAGGTTCTAGGAATGTGGTGGAACACCGAGACCGACATATTTAGTTACTCATTATCCCATCGACAACAGGGTAGTGATCTCTTATCGGGTGAGAAGTGACCCACCAAGCGTGAATTTTTAAGGACTCTAATGTCTGTATCCGATCCTCTGGGCCTCTTGGGTTTTTACTTGGTTTACGCTAAAATTCTATTGCAAGATGTCTGGAGATCATCGATCGGCTGGGAAGAAAAGTTTAATGACGTACAATTCGACATCCAGTTGTTACCACAGATAGCGCAGATACGAGGAGGAATACGAGGAGACACAGAAACAATACAACTGCATATATTTGTCGATGCGAGTGAACACGCGTTTGCAGCAATTGCCTACTTCCGCATCGTAAGTGGCGACGATATCCACTGCATCCTGGTTGCGGCTAAAACTAAAGTCGCACCACTTAAACCACTATCAATCCCTCGACTCGAGTTACAAGCGGCGGAGCTCGGGGCCCGACTAGCTAACAGCATTGGTGATTCCCACTCCATCCACATTCAAGAGTTTATATTTTGGTCCGATTCAAGAACGGTCCTCTGCTGGCTACAATCCGACCATCGTAAATATCACCAGTTCGTGGCACATCGTATTGGTGAAATAATGGAAACCACGCAATTAAAGGAATGGAGGTGGATTCCCACCAAAAATCATGTAGCGGATGATGGCACAAAATGGAAGAAACTGCCAGATTTGAATTCATCGAGTCGATGGCTGAACGGGCCTGAATTTCTTCGACTAGCTGAACCATGGTGGCCCAACCAAGCCCAAGACGTCCACGGGGCTCTCATTGAGGAACGGCGGGCTCACTACATACATACAGTCCAATATTATCCATCGGTAATCAAGGTAGAGCGATTTTCCATCTGGCAACGCCTTCTTCGTGTGCAAGCATATGTGTTGAGGTATGTAAATAACCTAAGATGCAGAATCCATAACATGGCCGTTAGTGTAGGACCTATCACTCAAACCGAGCTTGTTAAAGGACACAATGAGCTCTATCGTCGAGCCCAGTTTGATGCTTATCAAAACGAGGTAGAAATCCTGCTACGCAACAAATCGCTTCCAATAGATGAGCAAGTGAAGATTCCGGAAAGCAGCCCCATTTATAGGAGCTCGCCATATTTAGACGACGTTGGCGTTTTAAGGATGAAAGGGAGGATTGATGCTTCGGAAGATGTAGGTAGGAATCAAAAGCGACCAATATTGCTGCCGAAAGGTCACAGGGTGACTTATCTGTTAGTCATGTCATACCATCGAAAATACCACCACCATAACCATGAAACCGTTGTTAACGAACTCCGTCAGCAATACGTAATTCCAGGCGTACGTCAGTTATTGAAAACAGTACGATCTTCCTGCCAGATATGTAAGAATCAGAGGGCCCTCCCTCGTGAGCCACAAATGGCGAATTTACCAACAGCTCGGCTTGCATCTTTCACTCGACTATTCTCTTATGTCGGCATAGACTATTTTGGGCCGATGAACGTCTCGGTCGGACGTCATACGGAGAAGAGGTGGGGAGTCCTGTTCACTTGCTTGACGATACGGGCAGTACATATTGAAACAGCGCATAGTTTAACCACCGATTCATGCATAATGTGTATTCGCAATTTCATCGCAAGGCGAGGCGCGCCAATCGAAATATGCAGTGACAACGGAACGAATTTACGCGGAGCGGAAGCCGAGTTGCGTCGCGCTCTAACTGAAATCGATCAGAGTCGACTCTATGCAGAAGTTACAACCCCGGGTTCCAAATGGCTGTTTAACCCGCTAGCGTTACCATACATGGGTGGCTGCTGGAAACGGCTGGTTCGCTCAATCAAAAACACTTTATACCAGATTATGCCTCAGCGAAACCCAGGAGACGAATTGCTTCGAAACTTGTTAATAGAGGTTGAGTACATTATCAATTCTCGTCCGCTAACGTTCGTTTCCATTGAGAGCGCCGGTTCAGAAGCTCTGACACCAAACCATTTTTTGCTGGGATCATCAAGCGGCACTAAGCCCCCAGGCGAATTCAATGATAACGACATAATACTCAGAAAGAACTTACCACGAAATTCGTGGCCGAAGGGACTGGTAATTGAAACAAACCTTGCCAAGGATGGGCAGGTGAGAAGTGCTGTCGTACAAACCTATAGAGGCGTCTACGAAAGGCCGGCCGTGAAACTGGCTGTATTGTATGTGCAACCGGAAAAGGTGGGCAAGTCGACATCATCTAGGGAGATGAGCCAACTTACCGGGTTGGAGAATGTTGCCACATCTAGAACCATGTAGCAGCCCTGGTGTATGGATGCGTTCGAGCTATAAAAAAAAAAAAGAAAAAAATAGAAGGTAGCAGAAAAAAGAGAGGAGTGAAGTCAAGTTAACAAAGAAAAGTTTAGTTTTTGATGAAATTAAGATTCGCAAGGATTTGAAATATAATTAAATCCGAGATTGTTGTGTAGATGGATATGCGACGATTGCAGAGAAGCTAAGATTGGTAGCTATATTTGTGTTTTCATGGTTCGCAGTAATATTGGAAATTGGACAGACATTTTATGCTACTACGTGTCTGAGAATGCCATTTCATTAAATACATTAACCAATTTAGTAGAGACCAACTTGAAATTGTGTAATTCCTTAGGTTTATTTGATCCCCCCGCATTTATTTAAATTTTTTCCGAAATTGTATGCTAAAATCTGACCTCGAAACACCTGATGGTATTGCGAACTGACAAGTTGTTCGTGAGCTGTATATATTAGAACAATCGTCCTCCACTCGAATGTGTCCTAAATTAAGTGATAAACACGTGAATCCCAGCCATTTCGATAAGATGAAAATTAAACTATCCACCCAAGTATTTAGCCGGATAGCTGGAATAAAAACAGCATTTGAGTTAAATAAATTTCCTGATTCTGTCAAAAAATAAGTACCTGCCACCTTGATTCTTTTTGATAATTTTGACAAATTGTTTGATTGTTTAAATTCAAAAGTTTATATGCTGCAAATAAATTTAAATGCGCTCTAACAGTTGAGGAAAGCTGTTCCGTAATCAAGTCCCTGAACGAAATCTTGATTTATTTAATGTCAACGAAAAGAAAGTTTATTCATTTGATGGAATGGTGCAAACGATTCGCGGAATTCTCTTCTTCCTTAAGTCATTTTCACAAGATAATGTTCATTTTAATTATTTGCTTACTTCAAGGCTAAATAAAGATGCTTTGGAAAATACATTCTCTTTGATTAGATCCACCAATGTAAATAATTTCAATCCATCTGTCCAAGAGTTTAGTTCAGTCACAGTCGCTAAATTCTTATCAATTAAATATATTACACCGTTCACACCACTTTCAAATTGGTCAAAAGAAACAGATGCAACCTTATTGGACGTTATTCGCGAGGAAAAACAAAATGAGCTATCTTTAATAGATACTGGAGAACCTCAATCAAGTACCACCGAACTTTCCATATTTAATAACCAAACCAATGAAAGTGATGGCGACGATCATTTAATTGTAATCGAGATTGAAGAGGAACTAACTGATTTAGGCTCTTCGTTTTGTCAATCTAATACCAACTCAGATCCATCAACTATAGGTATTTTACAGGATATCTAGTAAATAAAACATAAAAAAAATTTAATTGTGCTGTCAACACTTTTAAAAGAAAATGATTACCTAGAATGTGCTTCTGAGTTGTTAATAAAACACAAAAATTACATGACGGACTGCTTTGGCAAGCTTCAAGCAGCGTCTCAATCATTTTTTGAGCTATGTCGAAGGCAAATACCAATGTTTGACAATTTTTTTAAAGCGCAGTCTCATGTGGTCGGATTGAAATGTAAAATATTAAATATTTTACTAACTGAAGAGAGCGTTACAGAATTTTACGATAATAATCATTCCTGTCATAATCATCGTGTGGCTTTACTAAATCTAATGATAGTTATACTAATTAGAAAGAATTGTAATTAGCAAGTCGAACAAGATAAATTAAATAAAATGAAAACACGAACAAATAAAATACAATGGAGGACTAAAGTCGCCCTCCGGATTAAAATAATAACGCGAACAAGAACAATCCTCGTAAAGTTATCAATTGACAACAAATTCACATTACTAAATAATAAATAAATCCGGCCACATGGCCCTACACTAATAATAATAATAATTCAGCCACACTTCTCTCTCGTAGGAAATAAATTTAAATCTAATCCACTTTCGATCGCCTACCACTCAGTCGATCATTTTTTCAGTTTATTTATTACAGATAAATTATCCATGTGAGTCATCTCTTTGAATTTATTCATTACTGATAAATTCGACGGTGGGTTCCCTTCCAATAATTTATGAGGCATTCAGTCACAATCAGCAAGTCAGTCATTTTTTGAATTTATTCATTACATAAATTCAATTGTAGATCCACTTTCGATCGTTTATCAGTCAATCAGCGCCTCATTGGATTTACTTTTTACTAATAAATTCAATTACAGATTTGCTGTCAATCGTTACCAGTCAAGCAAGCATAACCAGCCGGTCATCTCTTTGAATTTATTCATTACAGATAAAATTGAATTGCAGATCCACTTTCGATCGTTTATCAGTCGGTCATCTCTTTAAATTTATTTATTACTAATAAACTCAACTGTAGATCTACTTCAGATCGTTTACCAGCTAATCATTCAAGTTAAGAGTTTTGTTCAAAGTTTTATTAAAAAAAAAGGAATTTATTTTGTCTTTATCTGTTACATTTCAAACTAAAACTTGTAACGGGCGAAGCGCGTTCCAATGCAAATGGTTGATAAGCCCTGAGTTTTGTGTGTTGAACAGTGTATGAGCCATAATTGAGAAAATCGTTCGATATTACGGTATCTCAAAAGATTATAAATTCACGAAATTGCAAACACCGTGGTCAGTTTTTATCTTATTTTTGGAAGTATCTATTGTGATTGTATTTTCTTTTGAGTGAAAACAATTATTATCTAGCCAAATTGGCGTTTAAATAAATATTTTTTTCCCTTGTGTGTGAAAATAAATTGAATTAATTAATTTGTGCTTAGTTAAGTCTAATGACTGTATTATTAACAACTAATTATTGTTAATTCTAATAGTTTAAGTAATAATATCTTATATTTAAAAATAAAAAAAATTCTAAAAAAAAACCATTGTGAATAAAAAAGCCAAATTTTTGAACAAATGTTTGCCATGAATTAGTCCTTTAAATTGTGAAATTCTAAAATAAAAGTGATAATAAAAACTAGAAATTGTGGAGTACAAATGTGTGTTACCGAAGCAGCACTATAAAGTGCGTGAAATTACCAAAAGGTGGAAATTACTTAAATATATAAAAGTTTTGTGATCGAATTGCTGTGCATTGGAGAATTTAATTCTCTGAAAAAGAGAAAAAAAAAAACACCCAAAAACAATTATAAATTAAGCCAGTATAAAATAACTGGATGTAACAATTGCAACATAACGAGTTTACTCGATAATCTGCAATTTGTATACAGTAGTTTGAAGTGCATTTTTGTTTTTTTTGTGTACATTTATGACATTCTTACATATGAATGAAAATAAAACAAAAACAAAGAATAGTGTTAACAAAATCATAATAAAAGAGCCCAATAAAACAAAATAATAAAGAAAACGCTCGATTATACTCTGTTGGATTGATGACGCTGAAACTTCAATCAACATGAAGCTACAATCAACATGGAGATATTAACAAGTTAAGTTTCCGTTGGAATTATTTTTTTTTTATATTTTCATTTTTTGTTGCTATATATTATTTACATTTCCTTAATTATTTGTTTAGTTATATTTATATGATTTTATCTTTAGCATAGGGTGTAGGGTATTTGAGAGTAAGCTACTTTAATCCTACTAACCTCGGCTTAGTACAAATCGATTGAATTTATTTTTAAATTTTTTTTTCACTCTGATTTCAAAATTTATCTCAATATAAATTGTTTTCTTGATTGTATTTGTATCTAAATAGTAATAAAATCAGTTTTTTTTAATTGTTGCATTAAACGTGTTTTCATGGCCCGTGTTGGGGCTTCCGCTATAGTTGTTCGATTTTCGTGAATTTGATAATGGAGTAGTTGGTGAACTTTGAGAATGCAATGTAGGTAAGTTTAGGTGAGTAAAGTACCGGTCTGTTCCTTCCCTCGTACCCTCTATCCCTAGGTGGTAGATCAAGCTTCCAGTCATCTTCGGAAAACCCCACCCCAATCCCTGAGCTTTAGTCAGCAAGATCGATACCACCCCGAAGCTCTGATGGATGATGAATTCAGTAACGAATGGCATTTTTTTTTTGGAAACGAGCCCGTCTCGGAACCCCCACATGCCCAAGCAATTTCGTTACAAACTAACTAAAACTAGCTTAATAAGTAATTTACAATAGTTTCAAATAACTAGAACATGTTTGCGCGTGTTTTTACATGTGTTTTCCTATTACGCTGATTTAGCGTCTTTAGGTGATGCGCGTGTTTGCAATTTATGTTGAGTTGCAATTCCAGTTGTGTTAACTCTTCCCCCTTACAAGAACCGCGTCCCTGTGGGTCAGAACTTCAGGCTAATTGGTTGGACTCCGGATTGATTGATGATGACTTCATCTTGACATGGATTTGGAATTGATCATTTTTTGCCGAAATCTACAAAGGCTGCTTCCTTATGTTTTGTGAATAATTTTTGTAGTTGATCTACATTATTTAGGTGCAGGTTATGAAGGTATCCTGAGTCGATTTTTACACCTTTATCTGTTATATTAGGTTGTAGTACTGTTGGTAATACTTGTGATTTCCTAATATCTCTGCTGGTGAAAGTTATATTGTTAATCTTAATTGTTTCATTGTGGTATTGTATTAGAAAGTTTCCCTCCAGGTGTTTATCCGTGTTGTTGTAAAATATGTTTCCATTAAAGTTGCTCAGAAAAATCGAATTTTCGTTTAGGGTGTCGATTATCTGATCGGCTTTTAATTCTTCTAGACTGTTGATCTCGCAAAGTATGGTTTCACGAAAAAGTTTGCATTTTCGAATGATCCCGAACATTTCGTCTTGGTTTACCAGAAGTTCGTTGTATTCCAGGTATATTTGTTTGCTGTTCTCAATCGTTAATCTTACCATGACGTGATTGTATTCCCGTTTACTTGTTTTTGGTATTGATATAACATATAGTATTGTGATTCTTTAGCCAACATCATAAGTTCTGCGTATTCTATTGCTTCTATATCGTTAGAATATGGAAGGGTTTCGATTTCTGCAACCAGGCGACTGATTTCCTCTTTATCTAATAAATTTGTATTCATTATTTTTCCTTTTGCTAATTGTACGTTTGAGTCTAATCTGAGCTAATCTGAGTCTTCGTGTAAATGATCAATAATTTTGTTGTACTCATTGAGAATCTGCTGTGCTGTGGTCATTAAGACATTGTTGATCTTATACTGTTGATTGTGGTTATTGATGATTTGATTTTGGCTTTTGATTATTTGATCCCAGTCTGTGGCGTCTGGTGATCCTGCAATCCACTTCCATGCGGAGCCGATCCAGTTGATGATGACTGATTTTTGACCTTTGAGTTCTGATATTAGCTGCATTGTTTGGTTCACTCGAAGACTGCTTTCTGGGTTAATATTGTCAAGTGAAGTTCTAATTCTATTGATTATTTCCTCAAAATCGATCAATTTGATAACATGGATTAATTTGAAATTTCCATTGATGAGTCATCCATAGCCTTGTTTGAGACTTACTATTGGTGTAGTGTATTTGTAGATGGTAAGTGAGCTTGTCCAGCCCAATATCCCAGAAACTAGAAAGAAGAAATTATTGCGTTTCATTTTTTATTTGAGTCTCGTGGATCCTTTTCCCGGAGGTTGTGGTAATTGTGACTCGATTATCTTTGGCCATAGTTTCTTCTTTAAATCTTGGTTTCTCTTTTCCTTGTATTTGTTTGATTGTAGTGTATATTATTTCTCCGGGTTTATATTTTCTTTGTTTATTTCTCTTTGCTTTTTCCCTAGAGATGTTAGTTTTTTGGTTTTTCCTGATTTTTTCTGCCACATCCTCATTGACTTGATCCTTGAAATCTACAAGATTTTGGTAATTGATTCTTTGCGTTCTCCCAGTCGCAAGGTTTGTGTTGGATAACCGAATGTATTTAGTTGTTGTAGCGATTATGGTAAATTCCTTGTATTCTATTTGAAGCCATCTTATTATCTCGATGATAGTAGAATGTACTCTTTCGATGGCTCCATTTACTTCACTTCGCTGGGGTGGTGTTAAGTACATTTCTATCCCCAAGGTTTTTAGATAGTCCATTACGATGGGACTTACGAAACTCCCCTCATTATCCATTACTAATAATCTGGGAATTGTGAAATAGTGCCGTATTTTAATCATTTTGTCTCTGATGTGTAGAACGAATTTGCTGTTGATGTGGAAAAACTTGGTAAATTTGGAGAATTTATCTACGCATGAGATGAATTTTTCATTTTTTATCTCGATTATGTCCATATGGAGTATTTCTGTTGGATATGTTGGAACTGGCGTTTCCTGGAGCTCAACTCGATTTGGGTGTTGTCATATTTGTTTGTGTTACAGATGCTGCAGGTTTTGGTATATTATTTTATTAGGCTGGCCATTCGTGGAAAATAGTACCGTTCTAGGATTTGTTCCTTGTTTTCAACGTGATTTCTGTGTGCTCGATTATGCTCCTCTGTTATAATTTTGAATTTTCGTTGCTGATGTCTCGGACAATTCTTTGTGTTATATGTATTTTCAATCCTGGGAACTGTTCTTTGAAAACTTCCTGTATAATATTTGGATGTGTTCTTCGCCTATTTTTATTCCATTGATTATCCCTTAGGATTATTGTTAGAGTGTCTTTATTTATTTCCGGTAAGCTGATGTAATGCCTATGATAAGTAGGATGTGGTTCTTCATGACAATCAATATCTTTTCCTGTCCTGATTATCAGTTGGTTTTTGAAGACATTTATAGGTGCTCTGCAGTACTACTTAATGCAGCACTACTGTGCTGTCTTCTTCAGCGCTGTGTATTGTGGAGGTTGATGATAAGGTGTTGACCTCTAGTTCTAATCTCGATAACGCGTCAGCTATTTTGTTGGTACATCCAGGTTTGTATATGAGTTCATAGTTGTACTCTTCCAATCTTGCCTTCCATCTTTTTAATTTTATATTATTATTATTAGTACTTAGTGGAAATGTGAGCGGCTGATGGTCCGTTAGGATTTTAATTTTTTTCACTCCAAACAGGTAACTTCGTAGGTTATTCAATGCCCAAATGATTGCTAGCATTTCTTTTTCATTAACTGCGTAGTTCTCCTCAGTTTTGTTTAACGATCTGGATATATATGTGATTGGTCTGTCTTTTCCGATGTCACCCTGTGATAAAATGGCGCCAATTGCTCAATCAGAGGCGTCGGTAGTAAGTATAAAAGGTTTATCGAAGTCTGGAAAAATTAGTATTTCAGTAGATGTTAACACCTCTTTGATCTGATGGATTGCTTGGAGTTTCTTTCCTGCTAAGCTGATTTTCACTTTTTTTGATTGTGTTGCCTTAATTTGTGCGTTTTCGCCTCGTGTGAGGTTGGTTAAGGGCTTGGCGATTTTTGCGAAGTCTCTAATAAACCGTCGATAGTATGATGCGAGTCCAAGGAATGATTTTAACTCTTTTAAATTATCTGGGCTCTTTAGGTTCCGTAAAGCCGCGACTTTTTTTACATCTGGTCTGATTCCTTGGTTTGTTATGATGTATCCTAGGAATTCTGTTTCTGTTTTCATGAATTCCGTTTTGTTAAGGTTGACACGTAGGTTAGCTTTTTCAAGATTCGAGAATATTTTTTTGACATTGATGAGGTGTTCTTCTTCGTTTTTTCCTCCGAATATGATGATGTCATCAATATAAACATAGCAGATTATTCCGATGAATTCTTTCAATACGTCGTCTATCATCTTTTGGAATGTAGCTGGCGAATTTTTTAGCCCTAAAGGTAGTCTTAAGAATTCATATTTTCCATTCATCGTGGAAAAAGATGTTTCCGGAATATCCTTTTCTTTCATCCTGATTTGGTTTCATTCTGGAATGGAGTTAATCCTTTTTATTTTTATTTAGAAACTATTTAGCAAAAATAGCAAAAAATTTCAAAATTTCAAAGCAGCTAAATACAACAATCGTGGCCACGAGGAGCAGAGGGCAGTATGTTAATCACACTGCATATCGGACAAGATTGAAAGGCAATGCTGTTTTGGATTGTGACTTGCATTTTTTTTTTTTCTAATGTGCACTCTATTATGAATGAGCTGAGGCTCAAAATGGAGTGTACCAAATTTTATGTGATGAAATAAATAATTAAATAAAAATAAATAAATAAATAAGGTCGATGGTCGTAAAATACTTTGATTTTCCAAGATTTGCCAACGTGTTTGATATATCCGGTTTTGGATATGTGTCTAATACTGTAACCACGTTTATTCTTTTAAAATCTATAACTATCCTATATTTTTTTATGCCCGAGGCATCCAGCTTTCTTTCGACTACCCAAATTGGTGAGTGGTACGGGCTTGAAGACGGCCTTATGATTCCTTTAGAAATTGATCTATTTGCTTATCCACTTCTTGCCTCATGCTGACTGGATAGGGATAGGATTTCGTATAAATTGGTTCATCTGTTGTTGTTTTAATTTTTGCCTTCACATTAGTATCAATTGTTTCCGTTTCCGTATTGTTGACTGGTTTAAATAGTGTTTTGTCTGGCTTCCGAAGATAAGTGACCATTCCGGACTACAATGTTGTTTACCTGAACTGAGTGTTTTTCTTTGAGTGGAATTTTGATATTTGGGGTTATGGTCAAAATATTATTTTTTCGGTCTATAATTGCTCCAAGTATTTTTAGAGTATCGTCCCCGATTATTCCATCGAATGTTTTTAAACCAGGTAGTACAAAAAATTCTATTAATGTGTTGATTCCTATGCATTTGAAAAATTGTCCAGATATTTTTTTATTGATCTTGATATCACCTCCCACTGATTTTATGTTAAACGGTTCGTTAGTGGGAATTGCACCTTCAGCTAGTTCAGGTTTGATGAAGTTTTTGTTGGCTCCCGTGTCGATTAAAAATTTGAGGATGTTGTTTTTTGCTGTTTTGTACTCTAGGTATGGTATGCTAGAGAGGCTTTCTCCATAAAATTTACTTCTGAGTTTATTTCCTCAGGTTCGTCATCGAATGTCTCAATATCTGTATTTTCGTTTTAACTAATTAGCCATTGGTGGCTGGTTATTTTGATATGCTGGTCTATTCATGTAATTTACCCGTTTGGTTTGAATTAACGGGTCGATTTCCATTGGTGTTGCAGGTTTCGGATAAATTGGCCTAGGTGGTATTTGTTGATTCAGGTTTTGATTGTTGTATGATATTTGGTTGTTATAGTCTTGAAGATTGTATACCATATTTTTCCGTTGCGGTGGTATTGAATTGTGGATTACCCGTGGATTTTGTGAATTGGTACACGAAACTTGGTTGACCGAGTCATTAATTCGTGGATTTTGTGGGTTGATATAAGAAAATTGGTTGATTGGAGCTGTTACCGAGGTATTAACGTTCCTTTTATGAATTGTCAAATTTCTGAAATTCATGTTTTGAATCTCAAGACAGGATCCATATGCTTCCGGAAGTGTGGTCTTTGGATGATTAGCATTCTTGACAGTTCTTCATTTAACCCTCTGACCAAAACGTCCAAAGCTCGATTCCTGTAGTTTTCGACAAGAACGTTGATGGTTTCTGTCGAATACATAGACCTCTGTTTAGATCTTATTTACTATCAATGAGAACTGATGATTCACGTTTGCGTAAAATTCATCGATCGTCATATTCCTTTGTGCAAGGTTATTTAATTGATGTTCTGCGTAGTGGAGTGATAGGCATTTTTTTATAAATGTCCACTCGTCATCGAAGATGTTATATGATATTAATGCCGCATCGGCGTTTCCTCTAATCTTCTGGCGTATGTGTTGCAATATTGCTCTATAAATTGGTTTGGTGCGTACAATATTATAGTCTCGTAGAATATTTTCGACATTGTGCACCCAAGAGACATATTGAGTTGGGTTTCCATCAAATTGTTGTAATTCCTAGGTTTCTCCACCCGTGGCGTACTGCAGCTATCGGGGGGTCACAGGTGGTGGATAGTGAACGACCTATCGATAGGTAGGTTAGCGGTGAATTAAATAAGCCGTCCCCAACCGCAGTCCAGCTGGTGGGAGAGTCTCAGGGAACTGGGGAGTGGTTAACCTCAGTTCATTAAATTCTGAGTGCCTATGATGCCCAGCATGGAAAGGCGAACAGATGGCGCCAGAAAACCATCGACCAATAACCACGGCGGACTGGGCGTCACGTCCTCTCTGCACCTCCGGAGTCTCCGCGGGTGATGAGTGGGGGACCCTATAAACGGGTGACCCGGTGAATGGAATGGATCCCATTGGATTGGGCTGTCCATGTGATTAGGTGAAGGGGGGAGAGAATGGGCGGAGGGAAGGGGTGCAGGGAGGCCGTGGTTCTAGCGAGCCGATTAAGGTGTTAAGCGACCCGTGCTGATGGTCAACTAGGCTGGGGGCCCATTTAACAAAGCCCAGTTGCTAACGGGGCCCTCTGGTTACCTGGCGACCTACAGTTATAATTAGCCTTACCTGCGTATACGGATCTCTGCGCAGGCGGACCTTTATTTCTCCGATACTCGTGGGAATCCAATGGAAAGATCAAACACAAAAACAAAGGGCACCGGCTCTCCTCAAAAGCCGGTATCAGCGGAGGGAGGTACCTCGAACCAGACGGGTGGGGCCTCTAATGTTGCAAAAGTGGTTGACTCTAGGGCACAAGTCCCGGGAGTTAGCGGTACCAACGCAGCACAGGGGAGTGGGACGAGAGACATTCCTCCGGCGAAAAGGCGATACAGGAATCGCCGCTCGGCGTTCCGAATTCTCGAGAAGTGGGCTGCGACCCCCGAGGGGCAGCTTACGGAAGAGCAAAGAACATCAGTAGCTTGGGCAAGGAGCACTGTGGGCTGCGGAAGCTCGGAAAGGGACCATATGTCGAAAAGACAGCGGTCCCAGGACGAGGTGGAAGTAGTCAACAGCAAGCGGGCCAAGTTGGTGACTGAAAAGGAGCCGAGCTCCAACTCAGGGACAAAGCTGTTCAGCGAGGTCCTGAGGGAGCATGTGTTGATGCTAGCCGTCATTGACGAAAGTCAAGAAGATGGGAGCATCACGGCGGAAAAATGGAGGTTGGTGTATAATGCACTCAACCTCGTCTTTTTGAAGGTCCTGGGTGAAAATCCGGGACCATCCCCATCCTGCAGAGATGCGGGATGGTATCAAGGGCGTGTAAAGATGACTGCATGCTCGGACTCTAGATCTGTGGATCTGTACAAAAAGGCTATAGCCAAAGTATGGGAGGTGTGGCCAGGCGCAAAGCTTGCGGCAGTTAGCCGGGAGGAAATTCCCAGCAGGCCGAGGGCACGCGTCTGGCTGCCATCCGAACCGGCTAGCCCGGACGGGGCTTTGAAAATCATTCAGGCCAGTAACCCGAATCTTCCGACCGGAAATTGGAAGATCGTCAAGCAGGAGGAGGCCAAGGGGGCTCGAAATTATCAATCATGGTGATAAATAAGGAGTCCCTTGCCCTCCTTCACAAAACGAAGGGAGTAATTGACTTCGGTTTCGGGTCAATTACTCTCAACGTTTATAAGAAGGATGGGGCGGAAGCGCGTACGGGAGGCCAACCGGAGGACGGTGGCAACCCGCCCAGGCCTGAAGGGGGTACCAGCAGCATGGGGAAGAAGCTGAAGGGAGGGGGGAGAGTGAATCCGGCGACCTCGGTAGGGCAAGGACTCTCTCGAAGGATGAGGAGGGGCACATAAGCGAAGGAGCTGGTGTACCGATGGAGGAGGATGTCGACAGCCCGGCCAGACGGGGGGCACTGACAAGTCCTCTACAGAGGGTATGAGGGGTGGCGAGACGGGCGTACCCGGCGCATCCCAAAATACCGGGAATTAATATTCCTGCGGTAGCAGGAATTTATCATAGAGGTAGGTAGAGGTGAAATGGTTATGATTAAGATAACTCAAATTAACCTTCACCATTCTAAGGCTGCTTCGGCAGCTCTACTCCTCAGGCTGACTAGTTCGGGTGAGGATGTGATACTAATCCAAGAACCTTGGATTAACAATAACAGGATCTGTGGCCTCAGAACCAAAGGGTACAAAATTATATCCTCTAGTAAGTCTGGGAAGATCAGGGGTGCTATTCTTGAACCATTACGAAAACTTTCGTATTGCGAGTTAGTGTCAAAGTATTACGAAAACACTAAAATCGTATTCTTGAAATAGGATTACGAAAATTTTCGCAACGGAACGTTACTAAAATTTTCGTAATGGTTTTTTCGTTTCCCATTGCATTTCGTAATGAAATCATTTGGATTTTTGTGTTAATTATATTGATAAGTATGTTCATAAAACTCAATATTTTGTATTCTCAATATTTTATAAAAAAGTGAAAACAAAATCATACCTTTTTTTCTTTGTTTCACGTGTTCTTAAAAATATGTATTATTTATTTCGAGATAACGATGTACATAACTATATGCATTCAGTTTTGTTTACTACCTAACTAGACAAAAGGATATTTTGTATTTACATGCCGTCCTAAACCTTGAGATACTTTTTTTAATACTTGACCACCTTTTAATTTTAAACAATACATGTAAGGGTATGAGATTTTTTGCATATGAAATAAAAATATGTTATTTAAAGCCATATTGCCTATTTAACTTTTATATTTATTTGTTAAAATTGTAATGATTGGAAATTAATTAATGCAATGTGTAATTTAAAGTGTCATTTTTATCATTCATTAAGTTCATTTGGAACAATTTTGTTTTATCAGTTTAAATTACCGGTCTTCAAACATTACGACAATTTTCGTAATGCACAATATTTTCGTAATAGTAATGGTGAAATCATAAATTGGTATTCTTGAAACCATTACGAAAATTTCGAAGAGAGGAATAAAAAACTAAGAAGATTTCGAAAGAGATTATTAAAAATGTTAGTATAACTGAGGATATTAAGCGAAGCGGACGCTTTCTTTACTTAAAATTATAAATTGTTTTGAATTTTTGTCAATAATGGCTTATTTATTTAATATTAAATTAAATATATTAAAAATGATTGTGTATGCTACTTTTTCTTTTAAAGGGAAAATTAATTCGGTCTAAATAGACCAATGTATTGAAATCTTGTCAAAAATGGCCAAAAATTTGTTTGATCCAAAACCACTTTTCTCGACGTTTTGGAAGTTCTTGAGTCCGAAAAAGAAAAAAATAATAATAATATGTCTGTCCGTCTTTCTGGACGTCTAGATGTCTGTACCCATGATATCTCGAGAATCGCTTATCCGATTTAGAATTTTTTTTTCCACCAATCGGCTTTTATGGTACGACGGTACATATGATTGTATGATGGTACGATTGCACGATGATATAATGTTATGTCGTGTATGATGGCATGATGGTTTGATGGTATGGTAGTACGATAATATGATCCTGTGCAATGCCACTACATAAAAAGCCATGAAAAAAACTTGTAATGGTGTTAAGAGAATAAAGATTTTTATTTTCCTATGGAACGTAAACACAATCATATGGGATTTTGTGTTGCCTTTATTTTCAATTTAAATGAAAATTTTTATTGATAAATAGAAATAATTTTAAATTAAATACAATCTGTTTCGTCGGCAAGTGACGCCTTGTGTGTTGGTGATAGCTTTTCACATTTTTCTTCATATCTTTCAAGTTATGGGCTCGATTTTAATTCTGTTTGCGGTTTTTGAAAGCTTATGAGTCACTTTATTGGTTAATTTGCACAATAAGCCAGGTTTTTGTAAAGAATGTAACAAATTATGGGAAAATCACATTTTTTTACTTAAACGATTTTTTTATTTAAAAAAACTTCTACTTTTTAAAAAAATGAACTGTAAGTCGAAAAAATGTCCCATGACATGGTTATTTTATTTATAATTATTAAAACATTGTTACTACCTAACTCATAAAATATACGAACACCAATTTGTCGAAAAAATGTCGTTTGTAGCCGTTTAGGTATAGTGATGTTATCTAACCAAATCTTTTAAATCGATCATTTTCACTCAAATTGGTAAGTAATAATAAATAGTTCAGTTGTTCGCTAACCGATAGTGTGAAACTATGTACTCTCAGTGTTTTGTGTTTTAACAATTTTAAGTTTATGTGATAATGAAAAGGACAGTTTGTGTTAAGTTAAAAATTTGATCAAACAAATATACAGCGTGAATATTAACATACACGTTGGAAGAGGATTTATTACGATTAATACGCGCTGACCCTACGACAAGTATCAGTCGCCTGTCGATAATGTTAGGCATATCGAGGTCAAGAAGGCCTTAATCCTTATCACTTCCGTCGTGCTCAACATCTAGGAGATGTGAACCATCGTGCCAGATCAGTTTTTTGTAACTGGATAATTTCACAGCAAAGAAGTGATGTCAATTTTATAAGGAGAATATTGTGGACAGATGAAGCTACTTTCACCAGGGCGGGTATAATAAATTATAGAAACCTCCATGTTTGCGCCGTCGAAAATCCACACGTCGTAAAGAAGACAGCTTTCCAGAGCCAATTTTCTATAAATGTATGGGCGGGAATGATCTACGATTAATTTATCGAACCTTACGTGCTACCAAACAGGCTTGATTAACACGTATTATTAGAATTTTCAGGAATCACGTTGTCTTTGCTCATGGAAAAAGTGCCATTGTTGAGGGGAAGGCGAATGCAGCTGCAATTAGATGGAGCTCCAGCACATTTTGCAAAGATGAGACGTGATCATTTGAATAAAAATTATCCACGGTGGATCGGTAGAGGAGGTCCTGTACCCTGGCCGCCAAGGTCCCTTGATCTTATGCCCCTAGATTTTTATTTCTGAGAGCAAGAATTTTCGCTGCTGCAGCAGAAACAAGAGGCAACCCCTAACACTTGCGTTGGACAACAACTAGTGTGATCAGGAGAGCCTTGTTTGATTACAAGAGGGTGGAAAGCATTTCGAACATGTCATTTAATTAAAAATGTTTAATAATTTGTAATAGAAATTTTTATTTATTATTAATAAAACAGTATTATTTTATTTCTTTGACAAACATCTTTCCTTGTTTAATTTCCCTACTTTCTCTAGGTGATTTTTGAGCGGTATTTTTAAGAGTTAGCTAGTAACAAAGTTTTGTCAATTTGTAGATATTATGCTGTAGATTAATAATAATAATTAAAATAATTAACTTAATGGGATATTTTCTCGACTTACAGTTCAGTTTTTTAAAAAGTAGAGGTTTTCTTAAGTAAAAAAAATGTTATTTTCCCGTAATTTTTTACATTCTTTAAATAAACCTGGCTAAGTGCACAAACTATCAAATAAAATGACTCATAAACTTTCAAAAACCGCAAACAGAATTAAAATCGAGCCCATAACTTGAAAAAGAGACTCCCACTTTAAAGGATTTTTTGTGATAATTTTAATTAAGTATTCCGAATTTTCCGGCCGGCCACTTGCCGACGAAACACATTATACATATATCTTGCAGCTTGTACAGAATTTTAATTGAAATTAATAAAATTTTAATTAACAATTTTGCATTTTAGTAAATTGATATTTAGGGAAATTTAGAGAAATCGTTAGGCTTCGTGTTTTTTTTTAAATTTCTTTTCGTTTACTTTCTTACTAGCTAGATTAGTTTTATTATAAATCATGGCTGTTTATGTAGTAGCATTGGTAAAGTAATAAAACTAATCTAGTAATCTACGAAATGAAATTGTAAAAAAAGCACGGAACCTCACGATGTTTGAGAATAAAAATCAATTTACTAAAACGCAAAATTGTGAATTAAAATTTTATAAATTTTAATTAAAATTATGGACAAGCTGCAATTCGATATATTTAATTTAAAATTATTTATATTTATCAATAAAAATGCTCATTTAAATTGAAAATAAAGGCAACACAAAATAATTCCCATATGATTTTGTTTACGTTTCATAGGAAAATAAAAATCTTTATTCGCCTGGGGATTTGACTTTTTAGACTGATGTCACGGCTGTTTATGTAGTGGCATTGTCCTATGATTCTATGACGACATGAATTTCGATCGTATTGTCTACGATACTATTATGGTATGATGGTATGATTGAATGACTTTACGTACCATTAGTATTAGCCACCTGTGACATTATATGAATCCAATTCCAATTACAGCTTGCGTCATTTAAAAATACATCCCAAATTGTCAATTAGTATTGTAGCTATTACCCTTATTTTTAAGAAAATAATAAACATACCACAAGCAAATAGGTACCCTTTTTTGGTGGTAATAAAATAATAAATATTTAGCGAAATGTAAATACATATTATTTTTAACCATCAACAGAAATTATTGAGTTTTATAAACATCCTTATATGAATATAATTAAAACAAAAACCTAAATGATTTCATTACGAAATGCAATAAGGAACAAAAAAACCATCCGAAAATTTTAGTAACGTTCCGTTGCGAAAATTTTCGTAATCCGGATTTCAAGAATACCATTTTAGGAATTTACATTTTCATCTTCTCTCTCGAAATTTTATTATTTCTTTTTTCCTCTCTTCGCTGTATTCGTAATGGTTTCAAGAATACTTAATTATGATTTCACCATTACTATTACGAAAATAGCATTACGAAAATTTTCGGTTACGAAAATTTTCGTTATGTTTCAAGAATAGCACCCCAGATCTTGTATTCTTGGGAAAAATTATATTAATCTTTTCCTTCTCTCTCAATACAGCAATGGTGACACTACTGCAGTTAGCCTGGAAGTAGGCACTTGTAGATGCTGGCTAGTTTCAGCCTACATGGACCGGGAGAAGGAGGTTCCTCCGGATAACCTGGAGGAGCTGATCCGTAAAGCGGAACAATCAAAGGTAGGTGTGGTACTGGGAGTTGATGCTAATGCGCATCACACTATCTGGGGAATCACAGACATTAATGAAAGAGGTGAGTCGCTTTTTGATTATTTGATGAGTACTAACCTTTCAGTGTGTAATATTGGGCGGTAACCCACATTTATTACTAGTAACAGGCAGGAGGTTCTAGACGTGACCCTTGCCTCAAATTATATTCTTCATGTGGTTAAAAATTGGAGGATGGATAAGGAACACTCCTTTTCTGATCATCGATATTTAACCTATAGCCTCGATATTCACCCTGCTACCCGGGAAGCCTTCAGGAACCCTAGAAGGACCAACTGGAGCAAATATGGGGAATTATTGGAGGAAATGTTACCGACGAGGGCTATGGAGCCCCCGACGACCGTTGGGGAGCTGGAGGACATGGTGGCTAGCGTTACTAGCGCATGCAACCGATCCTTTCGCGCTGCCTGCCCACTGGCTAAGCCTAGGGGTAGGCAAAAACCGGTATAGTGGTCCAAGGAACTGGGAACCTATCGTAAGGCTTGTAGGATAGCCTTTAATAGAGCCAAAAATACAAGGGAGGCTCAGGATTGGGACTCCTATAAGGAGAAACTCGGAATTTATAAGAAAGAATTAAGAAAGGCACAAAGGAGGTCTTGGAGAATCTTCTGTGATAATATGGAAGAGGTATCCGAAACCTCCCGCCTTAGGAAGATTCTTTCCAAAAGTACATCTAGTCCTAGTTTTTTGATAAAACCGGACGGATCTTGGACAGCTTCTAGTGGAGAATCTCTGGAGCTTCTCTTCGAGACACACTTCCCAGGGAGCTTTGAAGACCTGTTGGTGCATAGCAATCATCAGGAATCACTGTCAGTAACCACAGAGGATATCGTAACCAGAAAACGGATCCTATGGGCACTGAGGGGTTTTAAACCATTTAAATCGGCTGGTCCGGATCAAATTATACCAGCGGAACTTCAACACAACTCAGTAATTATTCTTCCCTACGTGGAAGCTATATTCAAAGGGTGTTTGAAGCTGGGCTATATTCCTAGGTACTGGACGGAGGTCAATGTTGTGTTCATACCGAAAGCGGGGAAAAGCTCACATGTCTATCCTAAGGACCTAAGACCAATAACTCTATCATCCTTTCTTTTGAAAACCTTGGAAAGGCTGATGGATGTATACATCAGAGATAAAATAGGTGCCAGGAAGTGGGCATCGTCTCAGCATGCGTACACAAAGGGTAGATCTGTGGACACTGCTCTGCACGCCTTGGTGTCTACGATTGAGAAATCGATTAGTTCGAAGGAATTCTGTTTGGTGGCCTTCCTGGATATAGAAGGCGCCTTTAATAATGTGAAAGCGGAGGCAATCAAGGAGGGATTGTCATTTTTGGAGGTGGACGTTCCTCTGATAGGGTTAATCAATTATATGCTGGGAAGCAGGATTGTTAGCTCGAAGTTGGGGGACTCCACCTTCAAGAGGCGAGTAACTAGGGGAACTCCGCAGGGATGTTCTGTCTCCTCTTCTCTGGAACATAGAGGTAAACGGGTTACTACTTGAATTGGAGAGAGAGGGTATTGAAGTTATCGCGTACGCAGATGACGTAGCTTTAGCTGTTACCGGAAAATTCCTGGGCACGATTGTAGAAGTAATGCAGAATGCGCTTACCATCGTTACGAAATGGGCTGGCAAATGTGGACTTGGTATTAACCCGTCCAAGACAGAGCTGGTACTCTTTACTAAGAAATACAAAATCCCGGTAGTTGTCCCTCCTACCTTAAATGGCACGAGACTTGCTTTTACTGATAGAGCTAGATATCTGGGCATTATCTTGAACAGTAAGCTTAGTTGGAAGCTCAACATGTTGGAGAGAATAAACAAAGCTACTATTGCTTTGTACTCCTGTAGGAACGCCATTGGTCATAGATGGGGTCTGAAGCCGGAGCTGGTACACTGGCTCTACACCGCCGTAGTGAGACCTGTACTCATGTACGGGGCGGGTGTTTGGTGGCCAGCTCTGGACAAGGTAACTTACAAAAGTAAGATTGAGAGAGTGCAAAGAACGGCATGTATGCTTGTTAGCGGGGCATTGAGGTCGACACCGACAAGTGTCTTAGAGGTTATGTTGCACCTTCTTCCGGTCGACATTTTTGGCAAACAGATGGCGGCAAATACGGCTGTACGACTTGCAGCCGTCTCTCAGTGGAGGTGTCTTAGTATAGGACACTATACTATCGTCAGATCGTTGAAGGATGAGCTGCCGAATCTTGACTACATTAAACCTACTCTACGCTTCGAGAAGCGATTTCGGACCTCATTTCCTTCAAGGGAATCCTGGAGGGGTAGACCGTTATCGGAAACCGAAGCGTTGCAATTCTTCACAGATGGCTCCAAGCTAGACGGCAAAGTAGGAGCTGGAGTATTCTGTGACAAATTAAATGTAAATATTTCTATTCGTCTCCCTGATTACTGCAGCGTGTACCAAGCTGAAGTCGTAGCGATTGAGGAGGTCATGACGTGGTTGAAGCATAATGTGTTATCCTCAGACGATATCACAATCTATGAGGACAGTCAAGCGGCGATCCGGTCGTTAGAATCGGTGTCTTTGGCGTCACGGGTGGCGTTGAGTTGTCACTCATCTCTAAATGAGATGGGTGAGCATTTCAACATCCAGGTAGTCTGGGTCCCAGGTCACTCGGGCGTCATGGGGAACTGCAGGGCAGATGAACTTGCTAGGCATGGTACGACTCTCCAGCTGCAACCGGAAAGGGCAAGTCTGGGGAGGCCTATCACAGCGCTGAGATAAGCACTTGGGAAGCAGGCGCTATCCTCAGCGGGGGAAAGGTGGTCTAACACCCTCACCTGTAGAGTTGCAAGACAAGTTTGGCCAAAGCTGGACTTGGGGCGCACTAGGGCATTAATATCCTTACGCAGACGTCAATTAAGAACGGTCGTAGGAATTCTCACGGGACACTGCCTTTTTGGAGAACATGCAAGAAGGCTGGGTCTGGAGGCTAATGACTTCTGCAGAAGCTGCTTGGACGAAGAGGAGGAAGAGACGTTGGTCCACTTCCTTTGCTCGTGTCCAGCATTGGCTCTCAGAAGGCACAAACACTTAGGTAAGTTCAGGATGGACTGCCTCTTGGATCTCGAAAACATTAAAGTGCGGGACGTCTTACGCTACATAAGTAGCTCGAAATGGTTCCAATATGGGTAAAAGGGGATACATCCTGTGGTATCACAATGGACCGTCACCGGTCTAAGTGTGCGTAAGCAGCCACTCCAACCTAACCTAACCTAACCTAACCTAGGTTTCTCCAGTAATTCGAGTCTCCGTTCGATTTGTTTTGTGAACTCAATTTGAGCATTTAGGACACAGGGGTGCTATTCTTGAAACATTACGAAAATGTTCGTAACCGAAAATTTTCGTAATGCTATTTTCGTAATAGTAATGGTGAAATCATAATTTAGTATTCTTGAAACCATTACGAATACAGCGAAGAGAGGAAAAAAGAAATAATAAAATTTCGAGAGAGAAGATGAAAATGTAAGTTACTAAAATGGTATTCTTGAAATCCGGATTACGAAAATTTTCGCAACGGAACGTTACTAAAATTTTCGGATGGTTTTTTTGTTCCTTATTGCATTTCGTAATGAAATCATTTAGGTTTTTGTTTTAATTATATTCATATAAGGATGTTTATAAAACTCAATAATTTCTGTTGATGGTTAAAAATAATATGTATTTACATTTCGCTAAATATTTATTATTTTATTACCACCAAAAAAGGGTACCTATTTGCTTGTGGTATGTTTATTATATTCTTAAAAATAAGGGTAATAGCTACAATACTAATTGACAATTTGGGATGTATTTTTAAATGACGCATGCTGTAATTGGAATTGGATTCATATAATGTCACAGGTGGCAAATACTAATGGTACGTAAAGTCATTCAATCATACCATCATACCATAATAGTATCGTAGACAATACGATCGAAATTCATATCGCCAGAATCATAGGACAATGCCACTACATAAACAGCCGTGATATCAGTCTAAAAATGGAGGTGTGGCCAACACACGACTTTCTTTTACGAACAGAGAATTTTGAGAAATTAAATTTTTTTTTATAATTTTTAATTTTTTTTTTTTTTTTTAATTTTTTAATTTTTAAATTTTTTTTTTAATTTTTAATTTTTTATTTTTATTTGTGTTTAATTTTTGGAAAGATTTTGTTTTAAGTCGTTTTTTGTAAACCTTATACTTTTAAAGATATTTACAAAATAAATTTTCTGGACCAAGGGAGTGGCCACTTCCGGTTAGCCGATTTGGAGTAAAATTCACTGGGACCTCCCAATTTATCAAAAAAGCTTAAATCTGAAGTTTCAGTTTGATTGGTTAAACCATCAGGGCTGTAGAGAGGACACAGACAGACTGACAGACTGACAGACAGACAGACAGACACCATTTCGAAACCCACTTTTTCGAACTCAGGGGACCTCAAAACAAATAAATCTCTAAAAATCTCAAGGTCCAAAATTTTTATGATTACTATACTTTATTTTACTAGAGTAAAAGTAAGTAAAAGTCAAATCCCCAGGCGAATAAAGATTTTTATTTTCCTATGAAACGTAAACAAAATCATATGGGAATTATTTTGTGTTGCCTTTATTTTCAATTTAAATGAGCATTTTTATTGATAAATATAAATAATTTTAAATTAAATATATCGAATTGCAGCTTGTCCATAATTTTAATTAAAATTTATAAAATTTTAATTCACAATTTTGCGTTTTAGTAAATTGATTTTTATTCTCAAACATCGTGAGGTTCCGTGCTTTTTTTACAATTTCATTTCGTAGATTACTAGATTAGTTTTATTACTTTACCAATGCTACTACATAAACAGCCATGATTTATAATAAAACTAATCTAGCTAGTAAGAAAGTAAACGAAAAGAAATTTAAAAAAAAACACGAAGCCTAACGATTTCTCTAAATTTCCCTAAATATCAATTTACTAAAATGCAAAATTGTTAATTAAAATTTTATTAATTTCAATTAAAATTCTGTACAAGCTGCAAGATATATGTATAATGTGTTTCGTCGGCAAGTGGCCGGCCGGAAAATTCGGAATACTTAATTAAAATTATCACAAAAAATCCTTTAAAGTGGGAGTCTCTTTTTCAAGTTATGGGCTCGATTTTAATTCTGTTTGCGGTTTTTGAAAGTTTATGAGTCATTTTATTTGATAGTTTGTGCACTTAGCCAGGTTTATTTAAAGAATGTAAAAAATTACGGGAAAATAACATTTTTTTTACTTAAGAAAACCTCTACTTTTTAAAAAACTGAACTGTAAGTCGAGAAAATATCCCATTAAGTTAATTATTTTAATTATTATTATTAATCTACAGCATAATATCTACAAATTGACAAAACTTTGTTACTAGCTAACTCTTAAAAATACCGCTCAAAAATCACCTAGAGAAAGTAGGGAAATTAAACAAGGAAAGATGTTTGTCAAAGAAATAAAATAATACTGTTTTATTAATAATAAATAAAAATTTCTATTACAAATTATTAAACATTTTTAATTAAATGACATGTTCGAAATGCTTTCCACCCTCTTGTAATCAAACAAGGCTCTCCTGATCACACTAGTTGTTGTCCAACGCAAGTGTTAGGGGTTGCCTCTTGTTTCTGCTGCAGCAGCGAAAATTCTTGCTCTCAGAAATAAATATCTAGGGGCATAAGATCAAGGGACCTTCGCGGCCAGGGTACAGGACCTCCTCTACCGATCCACCGTGGATAATTTTTATTCAAATGATCACGTCTCATCTTTGCAAAATGTACTGGAGCTCCATCTAATTGCAGCTGCATTCGCCTTCCCCTCAACAATGGCACTTTTTCCATGAGCAAAGACAACGTGATTCCTGAAAATTCTAATAATACGTGTTAATCAAGCCTGTTTGGTAGCACGTAAGGTCCGATAAATTAATCGTAGATCATTCCCGCCCATACATTTATAGAAAATTGGCTCTGGAAAGCTGTCTCCTTTACGACGTGTGGATTTTCGACGGCGCAAACATGGAGGTTTCTATAATTTATTATACCCGCCCTGGTGAAAGTAGCTTCATCTGTCCACAATATTCTCCTTATAAAATTGACATCACTTCTTTGCTGTGAAATTATCCAGTTACAAAAAACTGATCTGGCACGATGGTTCACATCTCCTAGATGTTGAGCACGACGGAAGTGATAAGGATTAAGGCCTTCTTGACCTCGATATGCCTAACATTATCGACAGGCGACTGATACTTGTCGTAGGGTCAGCGCGTATTAATCGTAATAAATCCTCTTCCAACGTGTATGTTAATATTCACGCTGTATATTTGTTTGATCAAATTTTTAACTTAACACAAACTGTCCTTTTCATTATCACATAAACTTAAAATTGTTAAAACACAAAACACTGAGAGTACATAGTTTCACACTATCGGTTAGCGAACAACTGAACTATTTATTATTACTTACCAATTTGAGTGAAAATGATCGATTTAAAAGATTTGGTTAGATAACATCACTATACCTAAACGGCTACAAACGACATTTTTTCGACAAATTGGTGTTCGTATATTTTATGAGTTAGGTAGTAACAATGTTTTAATAATTATAAATAAAATAACCATGTCATGGGACATTTTTTCGACTTACAGTTCATTTTTTTAAAAAGTAGAAGTTTTTTTAAATAAAAAAATCGTTTAAGTAAAAAAATGTGATTTTCCCATAATTTGTTACATTCTTTACAAAAACCTGGCTTATTGTGCAAATTAACCAATAAAGTGACTCATAAGCTTTCAAAAACCGCAAACAGAATTAAAATCGAGCCCATAACTTGAAAGATATGAAGAAAAATGTGAAAAGCTATCACCAACACACAAGGCGTCACTTGCCGACGAAACAGATTGTATTTAATTTAAAATTATTTCTATTTATCAATAAAAATTTTCATTTAAATTGAAAATAAAGGCAACACAAAATCCCATATGATTGTGTTTACGTTCCATAGGAAAATAAAAATCTTTATTCTCTTAACACCATTACAAGTTTTTTTCATGGCTTTTTATGTAGTGGCATTGCACAGGATCATATTATCGTACTACCATACCATCAAACCATCATGCCATCATACACGACATAACATTATATCATCGTGCAATCGTACCATCATACAATCATATGTACCGTCGTACCATAAAAGCCGATTGGTGGAAAAAAAAATTCTAAATCGGATAAGCGATTCTCGAGATATCATGGGTACAGACATCTAGACGTCCAGAAAGACGGACAGACATATTATTATTATTTTTTTCTTTTTCGGACTCAAGAACTTCCAAAACGTCGAGAAAAGTGGTTTTGGATCAAACAAATTTTTGGCCATTTTTGACAAGATTTCAATACATTGGTCTATTTAGACCGAATTAATTTTCCCTTTAAAAGAAAAAGTAGCATACACAATCATTTTTAATATATTTAATTTAATATTAAATAAATAAGCCATTATTGACAAAAATTCAAAACAATTTATAATTTTAAGTAAAGAAAGCGTCCGCTTCGCTTAATATCCTCAGTTATACTAACATTTTTAATAATCTCTTTCGAAATCTTCTTAGTTTTTTATTCCTCTCTTCGAAATTTTCGTAATGGTTTCAAGAATACCAATTTATGATTTCACCATTACTATTACGAAAATATTGTGCATTACGAAAATTGTCGTAATGTTTGAAGACCGGTAATTTAAACTGATAAAACAAAATTGTTCCAAATGAACTTAATGAATGATAAAAATGACACTTTAAATTACACATTGCATTAATTAATTTCCAATCATTACAATTTTAACAAATAAATATAAAAGTTAAATAGGCAATATGGCTTTAAATAACATATTTTTATTTCATATGCAAAAAATCTCATACCCTTACATGTATTGTTTAAAATTAAAAGGTGGTCAAGTATTAAAAAAAGTATCTCAAGGTTTAGGACGGCATGTAAATACAAAATATCCTTTTGTCTAGTTAGGTAGTAAACAAAACTGAATGCATATAGTTATGTACATCGTTATCTCGAAATAAATAATACATATTTTTAAGAACACGTGAAACAAAGAAAAAAAGGTATGATTTTGTTTTCACTTTTTTATAAAATATTGAGAATACAAAATATTGAGTTTTATGAACATACTTATCAATATAATTAACACAAAAATCCAAATGATTTCATTACGAAATGCAATGGGAAACGAAAAAACCATTACGAAAATTTTAGTAACGTTCCGTTGCGAAAATTTTCGTAATCCTATTTCAAGAATACGATTTTAGTGTTTTCGTAATACTTTGACACTAACTCGCAATACGAAAGTTTTCGTAATGGTTCAAGAATAGCACCCCAGGTTATTTTGGTTAATGCAGCTTGGATTTGATCTAATTTTTATTCTACTGGTGTCGCCATTATGATGTTGCACTTGTTATTATTTCTGATTATTATGATAACCTTAGTATATTACTATATAACAAGTCAGTCATCTCTTTGAATTTATTCATTACATTCATTACACTCTTTGAACTTATTTATCACTGATAAATTCAACTGTAGATCTAATTTCGACAGTTTATCAGCCAATCAGACATAACCAGTCAACCAGTCAAACCCCTCAAAATTAGATTCTTAGATCCACTATCTTTCAGTTACCCCAGTTAGTCATTTTGATGAATCTATTCATTAAAGTAGGACATGTTCAACAGTGACACACCATAAACTGTGAAATACGCCAAATTTCTCTGCCTCGTTTTTTTTTTGGTGAAGTTACGTGGGTAGGAAAATTTGGCGTGTGTCACAGTCTATGGTGTGTCACTGTTGAACATGTCCCCCTACACAGGCATATGTACAAAATACATATAAAACCATCATAAATAAATTTGCAACTTTTCTAAACTATTACATATTTGATAAATTACAACTGATTTTTGAAATCTTCTTAAAATATTCATTACAGAACAACAACAAAAATTCAATAAGTAACTTGGTCAACAAACGGGGTGTGAAGATATGTTCTTCATTCTAGTTTCTATAAAAATGTACCTTCATTCACAAAAATTCAAATTTAGGTATATTGTACAATTTAAATGTGTGGTAGTAATACGTCATGCGACGATCAACGATTTTGAATTTTTTACCGCTGATTATTTTAAGCGCTATTTGAATTCTTACTCTCTCTTAATAACTTCATTACTTTATGATTGGAACACGTTTTTCAATCTCCAGGAAATTAGAATAAACCACTAAATTTATTTCTAAAATGTCATTACAGTACACAATGTTTTATTGTCACTCCACAGCAAGTTTTGAGTTACTGGAAATACCCAAAAATTCCTTAAAATGAAAATATGTTTTCCAACCTAAAAAGAAGCCTTATGCGAAAAATTGAAGTGAGAATGAACACTACAGTCGATTAAAAAGTAGCAAAATATTACAAAGCGATTTGAAGTGGTGTTCTTAGTGACCCTTCCCAACGGGCCAAAAATTAGGGTGAAGCAGGTTGTCATAAAACATTTTTAAGTCCTTCTGCCACCTCAAACAATCAGAAGTGTTATTAATCGGTACGAATATTTTCATATCTTCCGCATAAAGTAGACAGACAATGAGCGGACTCGAAGCAGTCAACTACAACATTAACAAATATGGACAAGGACAACAATAACAATTGTGGACCAATATGACTAACCTACTGGACGCCAGAGGTGACACGAAATAAAAAGGAGGATGAGTCATAGATCTTAACAGATTGCCAACGATCCGACAGATATGAATAATCCTGGTATTTGATAAAATAAAATTGTATCAAATACCTTTTCGAAGTCTGTAAATATAATATGTCATGTTGGTGAGATTAGGATTCCCTTTCAGGGTAAAAGCCATACTGATCTGGTTGTGTCGTTGTTGCAACAGATTTAGGTACACAGAACTTCATCTATGCCAAAATTGTTGATGTAGTTTTCGAATATGAGCGTATCTAGCTGGTTTTGCGATTATACCACTGTTGGAGATTATCATGATGTGCTTGAGACTGGAACATGTTGTATAATTCTTGCAGCTCATACTTTGCACTGACAAAGTTCGTCGCATTGTCACAGAATATAGTTTTACATAAGCCGCGTCGTCTAACAAACCGCTTTAGTGCGACGACGAAAGCTTGTGATCTGTCACAGTCTGTGGATGAACAGCCCGTATCGTGAAACATATAAATATGGCAATATGTGAAACATGTTTCCCTTGTATTTGATAATGATTTTTGGTACCAATCATGACCACAGAAATCGATTTCAGATGGATTCCAGTACAGTAGAATAGTTTGAACAAAATTTACGTAGTTCGAATCCTCGCCTTTTCAATAGTAAAATTAGTTCATCCCCCATTTTAACGCAGTCATCAATCATCTTGGAGCAGGTCATAACATCGTCCACATAGAAATTTTCTTTAATGGCGCTAGCAGCCATATCATACGAAGCTATTTCGTCATCGACCAATTGCCGAAGATATACCGTATGTGACCGTATTCAACGTATACGCCTTTAGTTCTTTTACTGGACTATTGCACCAAAATATACATTGGAATTTGCAATCCTATTCATGAAGTATAATTTCGCGATACATCTTCGAAATGTTCGCAGTACGTATTTGTGGGTATAAAATTTTGAAATAATAGAAAACCAGTTGGGCTGTATGGTGGGCCCAACCAAGAGAATGTCGTTGAGATACGATTTCAAAGTGGTTCTGAGATGAACTGTCGATCTTATGTAAAGAATGGAGTGACAAAAAATAATGTGGATGCTAAATATCACTGTGTTCGACAGGTTGCTTGTGACCGAGTTCCTTTTACTCCACCATAAATAAGTTGTATGCCTTTCGAAGAGTCTGGTCTCGATCTAATTTTTGCTCTAGATGGTGGAAACGTTTCATGGCTGTATTCTGAGAGTTTCCTAACATAAAGGGTTCTGCCCGAAAGTGTATTGGTTCGTTGGAGAGTCGTGTCTTCAAATAATTAATAAAATAGCTGCTCCAACGAATATGGATGGTTGCGGCGACATATAGTTCTACCAGTCGCAATCCAACCGAAAGCTGTATTTTACAGTAGTGGCATATTATCGTTAAATTTTATTTGTCCTTTCGAGATTAGTGAACAGTAGAGTTCAGCCCCAATCAACAAATCTATTGTTTCTGGATAGTTGAAACTTGGGATCTGATACAGTTGAGGTAATAGAGCCAATAGCTGCATGAAAGATGTTTGATGCAGCTGGCTGACTAACACCACCTTGGCTTGAAAATTTCGACTGAATAGTGTTACACCATTTACATTTTGATTAGAACTCGACATTGGATACTGATGTAGGTACGTGTGATTCGTTACATCCTGATTGTTTGCACGAATCCGAAGTATGAGAACCATCAAGAAAACAATTTGAACCCAAGTGTAAACGAAAAACTGCTTGGTGTCTTTCCTTTATTGAAAGGTTGATAAAACGCCTGCATCTGTATATGTTCTGTTTTGGCATAGCGCAATACGAGCAAATTTTAACTGCAGTGGTTCGCGAGACGAGCGATGAAAGTTGAAGTTGGATTCGCAATGATGCCTGTTTTTTGTTGGGTGTGCTCCCTTAATAAACTAACACCTTCTAAGATGTGGGGACCGTCTATCTAAAAAGGTCAAAAGTGCATCCAACCTAGCTAATCTATCATGAGGACACTCATCCTTTCACTTTATTCTCGTAAATGTATATCTAGTCTCTGTAATACCATATATAGACAATTAAATCATCCCATTGATAAGTTGGACGGCCGAGACTTTTCAAAGTGTTGAGATAATTGTTAAGACTGTCAATCTATTCTCGTAGTTTACTGTTTTCATCTTTCACGTCGCCATGGACGAAAATTGTAAAATTTTTATACGGTAGATAATTGATTTTATGAGTATTGGATAGCCGCTGATTTTGATCTATTAGTTTGTTAAAGATTTCTGAGAAAATACCCCATTTCATATAATCTGCGTCGAATATGGATATTTCTATATGGGTCACTCTTTGTTGTATTCTCTTCTCTCGCAGTTGTCATCCTTATTGCTGTCTTGGTGTACTCTCTTCTTAAGGTTTCATAATACTCCTTTGTGAAATACTTCAACTCGTCTTGGTCATCATCCGATACTTCGACACATATTTCCTCTTGTTGCATTGTCAATTTTTCTGTACAATTCTCGCATTTTAACGTCCTGTCTTCTAACCGTTTGCTTCAATGGGCTGTTGTTTGCTAGGTTCCCATTGATGATGCATCTAAAATTTCGGTTGTCTGATGAGTATCGATTTTCTCCATTGGTGGAATAGTAAACTCAAGACTAGATTGCGGTGTTGGCATAGACGGTGGACCGTTATGAAGCCGATATCGTTTACCTTCAACAAATTGTTTGTAAGTATTTAAAATCGTTGTGGTGGATCATTGCTTTGAATATCCTCATCGGCTTTTACGTATTCAACGTAAAGTGCTTTTAGCTGTTCGATTCTAGTTTCCAAATATTTTTTTGGTTTTTCGTCTCTCCTCATTTATGTTGTAGTTTGTTTGTAGGGTGTTCATTTTTCCTTCAATTTGTGTTTGTTTTTTCAGTAGCTCTTCATTGTTTAATTATGAATAGAATCTGGTCGCTTTTCTAGATATACCCAGTTGAATATATAGGAACAGTTGATTAATTGATTGTCAGGTGTTTTTTGGCATCGAAAGACATAGGATTCACTACACAAATTAGTTTTATTCTCTGTTTCTCTCTATTCTTTCATTTTTAGTACGTTTATTGTCATCGACTGTGTCGAGCAAAGTTAAAGAAAAATAATTTTTGCTTGCAGTAGTATGGCTGATATATTCTAGAAGGCATTGGTTGAAACGATGCAACACAAATGCTGTGTTTCTTATTTTCGATCTAATTGATCTGATCGATCTGAGTACTAAAAAGCTATTTAAAAACACAGATTTTTAGTACTCAGATGAATCAGATCGATTAGATCCGGAATAAGAAACAAGGAAACATATTACTCCTACAACGAAGTTTTTAGACAGAGAGGTATGAAACAACCTCATTAAAAATATAGAATTTTTTAAAACAAAATACCCGACCGCGACTAGGACTCGTATTACACATTTAAGCTAAGCTAAGCTAAATAACGTGAGTTTCATTCATAGCTCATGTAATTAGCTGGAATGTGAAACGGAATGAGCTAAACGGATTAAACTAGCTAATATAAACTATGTGTCTCGCTTAGCTTGGCTGAAATGGCTGAAGATTGATTTATACATGCGACGTGTAACGTGTGACTGGAGCGTATAGCCAGTTACAGACAAATAAATTGACATTCGTCATATGGCACCCGCTACACACCGAGAATGACCCGATTTTATCATTTTCGTGATGGTTCACACATGCACATATAAATTCAGTGTAAATCATGGCGGCATTTTTTTTTTTGTTCATCAAAAAGTTTGATCGGGATCAACAAAAATGGCGCCAGATCAAGGTTTTGTGTTTTATTGGTACAAAAAAATCAATAGATTGTTTGATCTAGATCAAATTTCAGAAATCGCATTTTTGTTTTAAAGATTTACCCCCACTTTTCTACTAAACTCACTCATACGTAGAAATACCCATTTATTATTATTATAAATGACAGCTAAAAATCTAAATACACCATTTTGGTTGGCATCATTCGTGAATTGAATGTTGCATTGTGAGTTTAATAATTCAAAGAATTTTATTTTAACAACAGGTTAAGTAATATCTAGATTTTTCAAAAAAAAGTGAATACTATAAAATTAAACATTAGTAAAACATTTAATTTTCTTTTCTGTCACAAATGTAAATTGTTGTCAATCACGCGTAACGTTTATTTCCACCTGTCACACGTCGCATATGTAAATCAAGCTTAATAGCCTTTGGGATTTCCAATTTTAAAATAATCACACCGTGCACTGCTTATAAAACCAATATTTTGTTTATGGGCATAATTAATAAATTTTTGTAAAGTCTAAACCGAAATTTTTGTTATTTTATTTATTTATATTTCTTATTTATAATATTTAAAATTTGTAATTAATTTAGATTTCAGCTCTTAAAAAAATGAGTAACTCATTCGATTTAAATAATTATGAATTATATTCGGGAATAACAACATGTATGACAGCAATATCAGCTATGTGGGTAACTAGATCGCTAGATATAAATCGGGAAGTATTTAGAGCCCATTTGAACGAAGTGAACGATGTATTTTTTAAAATCAGAAGATCCGACGCACTTAATGAAAATACTACACTGAAAAACAAGACCAATAGTCCTTGTTCTCCACAATCGAGTGGATCCCAAAGAACATCACCCCCGAAACGATCACCTGTGAGACCACCGCTTGTAAGGCAAAATGCATTTGATTCTCCCGAAGAAGGACCAATTGGGTCACCGCGTGCGAATCAAACGGTTCCAAAGTCACCTGGCATAACAACCGTCAAAGTGCATCCTGTCTATAAGACTTGTTTTAACAATTGTGTTCAAAGAAAACAATTGGAAGCATTTGGGAATGCATCACACACAATCCAGGAAAAAGAAAATTCAAATTCTTGCAGAAAAAAGTTGAACTATGACGAAGGCTCTGGGGAACAGCCACTAAAGCGGTGGGAGAATCAATGGTCTCTGAACAAGTCGCCAACAACCTCAATACGGCGCTCTCTACAGACTAATCAATCAGCTTGCCAACCACAAAGTAAGCGCTCTCTACAGACTAATCAATCAGCTTGCCAACCACAAAGTAAGCGATGGAATACAAGATAGGAGAGGTAACCCACCGTATAAATCACCAGATAATTACCGAACCGAATGAAAGCTTTGTATCTAAATAATTTACATGAATGACACCGAGTCTTGTTTTAATTTAATAAAAACAAAAAAATAAAAACTTTTGAACATTGAACTGCTGTTTAATCTGCAATTGATTTTTACTTAAAGGCTTTGTCTTTTAGACGATTATTTTTGTTTTTGTTTTAAATGTTGTCAAAACTTGTCTTCTAAAAATAGGCTCTGTTTCCGCGTTACGAGTTCCGTGGGAATGGAAAATCTCACTTTTTTACCCTTACTCAATCAAGCGACATGATTTTATTTTCAATTTAAGACTGATTTACATTCAAAAAATTTCGCAGATGCAGATGTCAAATCAAAAATTCGTTTACACATAAAAAGTAAATTTAAACAAAAAATGTCATAAACCAATGCAAATGATTTTCTTATTTATTTAACCTTGTTATAGTTGTTTACTCACGCATCAACGATTTTACAGAAAAAAGATGAAACTCGATATCTGCAAAAAAAAGCAGACGAGGTTTTTGGGTTTGTTTCTCGGGTTTCAATTGACTTTTTTAAGCAGATGATTGTTTTTTCTCTTTTTGTCTTTGTACTTTTTCCTATGTTGTGTTTCAATTTTTTTGCAGACGTCGATTTTCGTTGAATGTAAATCTTGAATGTAAATTTACTACATAAATAAGAAAACCAATCATTTGCATTGGTTTATGACATTTTTGGTTTAAATTTACTTTTTATGTGTAAATAAAACGAATTTTTGATTTGACATCTGCATCTGCGCAATTTTTTGAATGTAAATCAGTCTTTATTTATTCACGCATCGACGATTTTACAGAAAAAAGATGAAACTCGATATCTGCAAAAAAAAAAAAGCAGACGAGGTTTTTTGGGGTTGTTTCTCAACTTACAATTGACTTTTTTAAGCAGATGATTGTTTTTTCTCTTTTTGTCTTTGTACTTTTTCCTATGTTGTGTTTCAATTTTTTGCAGACGTCGATTGTCGTTGAATGTAAATCAGTCGTTATAGGATATATGAAAAATGAATAATGAAATGTGTGTTAACATAATGCACCCGTTAAGGTGGATTTATATTATCAGTTCCTTTCAGTTCATACTCGTATCGTGTCAGACATCATCAATTTATACTATCCGTACCTTTCAATTCAGGCATTTTCTTCGTATCTTTTGGTTACATATAGAGTAAAGATAACACACAAAAATACAAAAATGTTTTAGGCCCTTTCCCAAACACCGACTTATTTCAAACTTATTGACTTATTTGACGCCATCTTGAATAAGTCGGTCAAGTCGTCCCAATTGATTTTGCTTGATTGATTGACTTATTTTGACAGCTACAATATTTTCGACTAACAAATATTTTCACAATTTATTACTAGTAAAAAAAAACTTAAAATGAACAATAAAAAGCAATTTTTATTATTAAATTATTTAGTGGATAAAAATATTAAGCTATGCCTCAAAGGCAATGAAGATTTGTTATTGCGTCTGGAGAAACGCGAAATGCGGAAGGTATGTATTTTATTTTTAAGCTAATTTTGAAATATGCATTTCATAAATATATATACACAAAAATATTATTTATATCTGTTACATATTAAAACCATTCAATTATCAGGGGTTGAAATATTGCTCCATGAAGCGGAGTTTTATGTACGACGCCTTATTAAACAGAGAGCCACATTTAATAAAGAAACACCTGCGCGTTTCAGTTCAGGCGTTCCAAAAATTAATTCAAATTTATCCATCGAAACACCATGGATATGATCCTCAAATGGAACTTGGCGTGACACTATTTTGGTTGGCAGCAGGAACAAGCTACCGTGTGGTTAGCACAACTTTTAATATTTCAACATCAACTGTTTTCAATATTGTCCAGCGTACACTGGACATGATTTTAAATTTAATGGAGAAAATTATTGTATACTACCTACCGAAAATGAGCTTGAAAGCATAGGCATGAAGTTTGCTAATCGAGCAGGATCAGACGTGTTCCGGAAAGCTGTGGGTGCTATTGATGGGACACACGTCAAAATAAAATGTCCAACTAATCGCCATGACGAGTATATTAATAGGAAGTTAGATTACAGCATTCAAGTGCAAGGTATATATATTTTTAAATAGTTAATACATAATTGAAATTTGTTTATTTTATAGCTGTGTGTGATGCTGAATACAAATTTCTGCATGTTTGTATTGGGTGGCCAGGGTCGGTTCATGACCAAAGAGTTTTGAGAAACAGCGATATATGTTTGAATAGGAAATATCCTCCTAGAAATTATTTTTTGCTTGGTGATAGTGGTTATAAGTTAACGAGGGACCCAATAACGATCATCACTCCATTTATCGAGAACCGCACGTTAACACAGCAAGAAAAAAAATTTAACCATCTTCACAGCAAAGCGCGAATAGCTGTGGAACAATCATTTGGACAGATGAAAACCAGATGGAGATGCATTTTCCTTCGTTCGCTAGAACTTAATTTAAAAAATTGC
Organism: Tipula vernalis; assembly: GCA_958295665.1. NCBI lineage: Eukaryota > Metazoa > Arthropoda > Insecta > Diptera > Tipulidae > Tipula > Tipula vernalis. The sequence continues at coordinate 161,916,009 of OY282560.1, read as the reverse complement.
AATAAGGTCATCGCCGTTTGCTGCATACTTCACAATATTTGTATAAATGTTGGGGATCTATGGCCAATTGTAACATATGGGGCAATAGTTTGGTGGCCTAAGGTACAGCAAAAAGTTATTATGAACAAGCTGACCTCATTACAGAGACTAGCATGTCTCGGAATTACAGGTGCTATGCGCACCTGCCCTACGGCGGCAATGGAAGCTCTCATCGGGCTCACTCCACTTCATATCCACGTCAAAAAATCAGCTGCTACCTGTGCAGCTAGATTGAAGCTCGCGAATCAATACAGTCATGATGACCATATGGGTCACCTGGACATTTTGAATGAACTTCCAGACCTGAATATGTTCTTTAGTGTCCCGGACGTTATGCCGAAAGAACTCTGCTTTGGCAGGAATTTCGTGGTAACAATCCCCGATAGAACAGACTGGGATACTGGGTTACCGCAGATGGAACCTAACAGCCTAGTCTGGTACACTGATGGATCAAAAATGGATAGTGGAGTCGGCATTGGTGTCTTTGGACCCAATCACAAAATATCGAAATCACTGGGTACTTACCCTAGTGTTTTTCTAGCCGAAATTCACGCCATCGAAATCTGCGCCTCTATTATTATGACCAAAGGTCTTAAAGGCGCATCCATCCACATTTTGTCTGACAGCCAAGCAGCACTGAAAGCATTGGCTTCTAACTGCTTGGTTTCCAAGTCGGTTCAAAGTTGTTATAAACTGCTACAATCTCTCTCTTGTCAAAACAAAGTAAGGTTGTGGTGGGTGCCTGGTCACATGGGCATCACTGGAAATGAGATAGCCGACGAACTTGCACGGGCAGGCTCGTCGACTACACTCATTGGCCCTGAGCCTTTTTGTGGTATCCCGTGGGCTTCTGCAACCTACACAATCAGTAAATGGGAAAAAATACAGTGCTTGACTTATTGGAACTGTATTCCCGGCCTTAGACAAGCCAAATCTTTGATCAGACCATTTCACCACAAAAATTTGGCGATGAATTTCAGCAAAGGAAATATTAGGAAACTTGTGAGTTTTCTCTCAGGTCACTGTAACCTGAGATATCATTTGAACAAAATGAACCTGTCCACAGAGACGGAGTGCCGACTCTGTTTGGAAGAGACAGAAACCGCAGAACACATACTATGTGAGTGTGTTGCTCTGTGCACACGGAGGTGGATTCATTTTGAAGAGAGGTATCTGACCCCGGAGAAATGTAAATTGGCCTCTATAAATAGCATTCTCGCCTTTATTAGAGAGGTGGAGAAGCTCCTGGAGTAACAGTACCCAACAGCACAAAAGATCTTTTAGGTCGTAGTGCTAGCCGCTTTTGGGCAGGGACGAAAAAAAAAAAAAAAAAAAAAAAAATGTACATGCTTATGTCATGTACAGACAAATTTGATAACACCTGAATAACGCAAATGTAATTATAACTGCATCCATTTTTTTTGTGAAGAAGAATATCTTCAAGGTAGCAGTTTTTCTTGTATGATTATTGCGGAGAGGGTATGTTTGATAACGGGGAATGAAAATTGAAAGTAACAGGAAATGATTTGGCGTGAGTATTTGAAAATTTGTGATGTCATCGTTAATACGTAGGACGCGCCACATCCCAGCTGTTTTGGGGTGAGATGTTGTAACCATCACGTTTTTCGCTTCGATGCATTTTCGATAGAATAACGGTACTACTTTGTTAAAAATATAAAATTTTAAAACAAATTAGTTCTAAAATACCGTTATTCTATCGAAAATGCATCGAAGCGAAAAACGTGATGGTTACAACATCTCACCCCTGGTCATGTAACAATTCGCAAGTGTACGTGCTGCATCCTCGTAGCAACTACTGGTAACTGAGGCCATTTGGCACAGGATAAAGTACGATACCAAAGAAGAAATCCTTGACAATGGACCCTAATCTAAGGTGGAACAGCATATACCGATGGATGAATGGCTGATAGGTTAATCAGTACAAAGTATGTGGACTCTGGATGCCAGACACTCTCCAGTTTTATTTAGCCTTCCTGTAGTAAAGCTGGGTGACCTACAGGCGACTTACTTTTCTCAGCAACTCGTATAATTAAATTAAAACAGAAGACGGGACAGAGGTAGGAATATACGGGAGTGGGCTGCTATCTCGAAGTCTTTTGGTACCAATGCTACCGTCTTTCTAGCAAAAGTACATGCTACAGCAAATATTTAGGAGGGAGAGCAATAAGCCCAGATAGTATGAATCGCGGTCGGCAGTATTATCAGGTTCATTAAGAGCCTGAATATTGACTGTGCGGATAATTAAGCAGAGTCCAAGCACAAAAGGGCCCTTCAACAATAATAATAATACGGCATAACGATCTCGAGTTAAGGATGCTTTTACTCTGACTAATTAATGTGGTCGTTCCTCAAAATTCCGATTTGAATCTTACATAGATCTTCTGAAATGGAGCTTTACTGACTTGACGGCCGCTTTCCAATTTAACCGGAAATTAGATCGATATTTTGTTGCTTTAACATTTCCCTTTATAATCGTTTTAATTTGTTATAAACTCCAATAGAGTTTGTATCTTGCTCTAATCATCTAACACTTTTGACGTAGTATGTTCATCATTAGTGTGTTCCCAGCATGTTAATTACTGACATAAACTTCTTGTAATATTAACACATTTGGTGGATAATTTTTAGGTAGAATAATTGAATGTTGAAATGAGTAACTTAACTGTGAATTTCTCAACCTTCCATCAAGTCGTAGGATACCTTGAGGATCTATTGTATAAATGAATCAAGCGAAGCTAACATGTTATTAGATTCTACTGGGAAGTTATGTTTCAGCTTAATAAGTTAAAAAATAATAAAGCTTGTGGCTTGAATTGCACGAATAATAAATAGTTCAGCTTCTGTGTATTCTAAATAGGATAAGAACGGGCACTATTCCGCATTCTATCTTTAGCTTTAGGTGTGCCACAAAATCGAAAAATAAATGCCATTATCTTATCCAATATTTATTTAGCAATTCGATCACAATCCTATTTTTTTTCGGTTTCTAGCAGTACGATTCCTCTTTTCTTGCGCTCTTCAATAACCACCTCCTTTGCTGGTGATTCTGATTTGTTTTTTCGCCAATAAGTTTCGTTCTGCTTAAGCCAGCTAGATGCATGCCACCAACTTTCGAAACTTGGAATTTGTTTTGGATTAACACCTCTGGATATGTAGTCTGCGGAGTTTTAACTGAATAGCACTTGACTCTATTGGTTTCTCGGAATAGTATCTAAAATTTCGCTAGTTCGGTGGTTATAAATGATTTCCATAACACAACCATAGAATCTGTCCAGGCGTAGACATTTGCTTCCTCAATATTAAATATGGTTTGACAAAACATTTGGGTTTGAAGATTGCCGCAAACATCTGGGTATTTGAATGTGTTGGAGATAGTTCAAATTACAGTAAATTTTTCAAGTTAAGTTTTTTCCAAATATCTAATATTTTATTAGGTGCTTCATCATTACAATCAGTTTTTGTTAGGCATAATTTTTGTAAAAGCATTTTAAAGCATATGACAAATGATAACCAGTGATAGCATTTTTCTTTTCACCCAAATTATATTTTCATGTTGACTACTTAATTTACAAGGGAATAAATCACGTTGTGGATAACACATAATAACTAGAGTCTTTGTGCTTTCTTCGGTAATATTCGCTATTAATGATTGAATAAAAGTATCGGAATTTGATTTCGTCTTACGAAGTTTAAACCCACCACCTTCTTACTGCTTTAGCTGCACTTCTACAAATGTTTTCGAAATTTTTCGCTTTTCTTTTAACGTCCGAATGGACAGGAACTGTTTTGGCCGGCGCACAAACTGTCTCTTAAGTCACGGTTAAAAATGTATACTGAGTTAACGCCTCTTGAGCACCATTGTGCCATACAATTAATTGAAAATTGGCATCCGATGGTTCCACCAAAATCTGCCGATTCATCTTTCCGATGTCTGCATTTATAGCAATTATATTTTGGCGAAATCGAATTAACGTAGTGGTTAAGTCCGGTTGCAGCTTTGGCCCCATTTGTAAATACTCATTTAAAGATATTGCAGTGGATGTTTTACAAGATGGATCAAATACGACTCTTTGGTTTGTGGTCGTAGTCTCTTTATAAACTGCCCGCTGTAGAACGAAATACTTCAAATTATTTTCTAAAGGTACTTCCGACCATGGTGTCTGACTCTTTTGACCCAGTGCAATGTATTTTCAGGTGTAATCATTCTAGATTTCGCATTTGTTAATGGCTCCCCAATTTTGGTTGCGGTGTTTTAGCTCCAATTAGTGCTTTATTAAAATGTGGATCAGCAAGGTTAAGTTTCCATAATTCATTGTTCTTAGGTACGAGTACATATGGTGATCTACGTGCTTGGAAGAGACGATGAAATTGTTTTCTATAATATGTGCCTTGATTTATAAAGAGTAGGTTAGAGCGACGGTCCGATGTGATACCGAGGGATCCCACTCCTCTTCCACCTTCACTGGAACCAATTTGAGCTACTTATGTAGAGTAAGATATCTCGCACCTTGCAGTTCTTGAGATCCATAAGGCCGTCCAAACTATACTTGCCCAGATATTTGTGCCTCCTGTAAGCTAGCGCCGGGCATGAGCAGAGGAAGTGGCTCAGAGTCTCTTCCTCCTCCTCATCCATGCAGCTTCTACAGAAGTCATTTGTCATTGACCCAAGCCTCCTCGCATGCTCCTCAATGAGGCAGTGTCCTGTGAGTACCCCCACGGCTATACCTAAGTCAGGTCTGCGTAGGGATAGTAGCGTCTTGGAGCGCTCCAAGTCCAGTTTCGGCCAGACTTGCCGCGCTACATTGCATGTTATGGTGTTAGTCCACCTCTTTTGTGCCGAGGCTATCGCCTCATTACCAAGCGCCCTAAAAATCGCCGCTATGGGCCTCCCCAGATTTGCCCTTTCCGGTTTCAATTGGAGAGTTGTACCTTGCCTTGCCAGTTCGGCCGCCCTACAGGTCCCCCGTACAGACTATCTGGATATTGAACTGCTCACTCATCTCGTTAAGAGATGAGCGGCACCTCAATGCCACCACGGATGTCAGGGAAACTGATTCCAGCGACTTGATTGCCGCCTGACTGTCCACATATATTGTTATATTCCTTGTGGATATGACATTATGCCTCAACCAAGGCAGCGCTTCCTCAATCGCTACCACCTCCGCCTGGTACACACTGCAGTGATCAGGAAGACGAACGGATAAATTCACATTTAATTTGTCACAAAAGACTCCTGCTCCGACTTTGCCGTCTAGCTTGGAGCCGTCAGTGTAAAATTGAATACAACCAGTTTCTGCTATTGACCTGTTCCCCCAGGATTCCCTTGAAGGGAGAAGAGTCCGGAAACCTTTTTCAAAGCATACAATCGGTATCGCGTAGCCACTATTCTTCACATCTGCCTTTAGCGACCTGCCAATCGTCGAGTGGCCCTTCTGAAGACATTTCCACTCACCCACGGCAGAGAGTCGTGCAGCCGTAGTTGCTGCTCTCTGCTTACCAAAGATGTCGACAGGAATAAGGTAGAACATAGCCTCCAGAGCACGTGTAGGGGTTGTCCTCAGCGCCCCGCTTATAAGCAAGCAGGCCGTTCTCTGCACCTTCTCTATCTTATTCTTAAAGGTTTTCTTGTCTAGTGCTGGCCACCACACACTCACCCCGTACATCAGAATCGGTCTGACTACAGCAGTGAAAAGCCAGTGTACCAGCTCTGGTTTTAGACCCCATCTCCTTCCGACGGCGTTCCTACATGAGTACAGAGCCATGGTAGATTTCTTTACCCTCTCTAAAATATTGGGCATCCAATTTAGCCTACTGTCCATGATTATGCCCAGAAATCTTGCCTTATCAGTAAAGGCCAGTGCCGTGCCATTTAAGGTAGGAGGGGCGACTACCGGAATTTTATTTTTCTTTGTGAAGAGTACCAGCTCTGTTTTGGATGGATTTATACCCAGCCCACATTTGCTGGCCCATTTTATAATGATTACGAGCGCGTGTTGCATGACCTCCTTAATCGTGCCTAGGTACTTACCCGAGATCGCGATCGCCACGTCATCTGCATACGCTATCACTCCTATTCCCTCCCTCTCCAGTTCCAAAAGTAATCCATTGATAACTATGTTCCAGAGAAGAGGTGATAGGACCCCACCCTGCGGAGTTCCTCTAACTACCCGCCTCCTAATGGTGGTTTGCCCCATATCCGCATTAATAATCCTGCCTTCTAGCATCTGATTTATTAATCTTCCTAAGGGGTCGTCCACACCTAAGAGAGACAGTCCTTCCCGAACTGCCTCCGTCCTGACATTGTTAAAGGCGCCCTCTATATCGAGGAAGGCTACCATACAGAACTCTTTCGAGTGGATTGATTTCTCAATTGTTCGCACCAGGGAATGCAGAGCCGTGTCCACAGATCTCCCTTTCCAGTACGCATGTTGAGAAGTCGCCCACTTACTGGGTTTTATTTTTGCACGTATGTACATGTCGATCAATCTTTCTAATGTTTTCAACAGAAGGGATGATAGAGTTATCGGTCTTAGGTCCTTTGGTAGGTATGGGAATTCTTACCCGTTTTCGGGATGAAAATCACCCTAACCGTCCATTTCCTAGGAATATAATTCAGTTTTAGACACCCCCTGAAGATCACCTCCAGCCATGGGAGAATGATCGACGAGTGTTTTTGCAGCTCTGCTGGGATGATACCATCCGGGCCAGCCGATTTAAAGGGTTTAAAACCGTTTAGTGCCCATAGGATCCGATTCTTGCACACGATTTCCTCCGGGCACCCCGACGATACTCTTTCCCCCTCCCCGCCAAGCTCCGTCGACACATCCACTCTACCTGGGAAATGGGTATCCAACAGAAGCGCCAGTGATTCCCCAGTAGACGATGTCCACAGCCCATCAGGTTTGATTAAGTAACTAGGGTTCGTTGGACTCTTAGATAAGATTTTCCTGAGGAGCGAAGTATCCGAAACACCTTCCATTTTTTCACAGAATAGTCTCCAAGACCTCCTCCGCGCCCTCCTTAATTCCTTTTTATACCTTTTTAAGGTGCTCCTTATAGGAGTCCCAGTCCTGAGCTTCCCTAGAGCCCTTTTCTCTATTGAATGCTTTCCTACACCCTGGACGCAGGATTCCCAGCTCCCTGGACCACCATACCGGTTTCTGCTTCCCTTTAGGTATTCTCCTGGGGCACGCAGTGTCCAAGGACAAGTTACAGACGCTTGTGATTTCCTCCACCAGTAAATCCAGCTCCTTCTCTGTGGCTGGTTGCCTCGGAGCATCGGTCGGTAAGAGTCCTACTAACACTTCCCCGTATTTGTTCTAGTTAGTCCTTCTAGGATTCCTGAATGATTTCCGGGTAACAGGGTGAATGTCAATACTAAACGTCACGTACCGATGGTCCGAGAAGGAGTGCTCCTTCGCAACCCGCCATTTTTTGACCATATGTGTAATGAAGTCCGAAGCAAAGGTAACGTCCAGTACCTCCTGGCTGTTACTAATAATAAAAGTGGGCTCTTGACCCAGATTACACACTGCAAGGTTAGTACCCAATAAGTAATCAAATAAGTACTTACCCCTTTCATTGATGTCGGTGCTACCCCAGATTGTATGGTGCGCATTTGCATCACAACCCAGTAGTACTCCGATCTTTTCCCGTTCCGCTTCGAGTATCAGTTCCCCAAGGTTATCCGGCGGAACCTCCTTCTCCGGTCCATGTAGGCTGAAACCAGCCATAGTAAGCAGCCTCCCGTCTCCAGGCCGACTGCCGTTACGTCTCCACTACTATATTGTGGAAGAAGAAAAATACTCAAGTTATTTTTAGCTAGAATGCAAGATCTGATCTTATCGGACTTAGAAGAGTATATAATTGTATATCCTTTTAAACCGAGGCCACAGATCTTGTTTTTACTAATCCAGGGTTCTTGAACTAGGATTATGTCCTCATCCAATTTGGTCAGTCTGAGGATCAAGGCTGCCGAGGCAGCCTTAGAATGGTGAAGATTAATCTGAACCGTGCTCAGCATGCACTGATCAACTTACCTTCCATCATATTCCCTCCACTATCGCGGCAGGGTTTAATCTCCCGGTCCCAGGGGGACATCATCACTCCTGACGCTCCCTTCCGGTGCTAGGTGCTGGGTCTTTATGCCACCCTCCTCCTCCATCGACTCGACCCGATCCTCCTCGTTCGAGTCCAGGGATAGGCGACTACCCATGGCCGTCAATCGCTCCATCACAGAGCTCCCAACGTTCTGTGTGCCACCACCCTCTCCCTGCTATTTCCCTGGTAGGTCTTCCGCCACTGCTTCGGCCTCATACTTTTTAAGCACCTTAAGGGTAATCGACCCGAAACCGAAGTCGATTACCCCCTTAGTTTTAGCTAGAGGGGCTAGGAACTCCTTGTCTACCACTAAAATGGACAACCTGGATCGTCCCTTCGCCTCCCCTTGTTTCACGATCTTCCAATTATTCGTCGGAAGATCCATGTTACTTGCCCGAATTATACGCATAATTTCATCCGGACAGGATGGCTCGATTGGCAGCCAGACGCGCGCCCTTGGTCTGCTCGGAATCTCGTCCCTGCCAACCACTGCCAGCTTCGCGCCTTGCCACACTTCTCCTACTCTAGCTACGGCCTCTACCCCTACTCTAGCCCTAACCTAACATATAAAGAGTAATGTTCATTACAAACAAGTGATTTAATTGTTATAGCTGTCTTTCCTTGTGTATACCCTGCTGAGCAAGAAGCTAGGCCGCATATGGATATATTAGAATACTTTCGTTTCAGACCTAAATATTGAGAAGTGCTCTTGCTAGCATTTGCTGCCCATTACTTGATTGAATGTATATCAAGGCCGCGGACCGTTGGGCTTTTAGTTTTTAATATATGTATTTAATTTTATTTCAACTTATGTTTAGTTAAAATTTATTTTTCACAAGAAATCTTTTTTTTAAATCAGTGCCGCTTGAAAATCCGTATGCAATTAAATTCTTTTTTTTTATTTTGTTGTGTACTCAAAATATAATGCACTTTTACAAACAAAGACTTAAATGACTAATTACAAAATATGTATGTATGTAATGTTAGATAATAGAAAAACAGCCGTCTGATACAGATCAATAAATATATAAACCATTGACCGATAGAACAGCTTCTCCTCCGCATTGCATATCTCTTTAACTAATTGTAATTGTGTTGCAACTGTATTTAATCATTGTATACCGTAATGTTGTTGTTGTGGGAACATGGATTATTAAATAATCCATTTCACCACAATAGTCCCCCTTAATTTTTCTTTTGGATTGTTTTCAAACATTCTGATGCAAGCAATTGATCGTTGATAAAACCGTTTATTTTAAAGTTGTGCAAAATGTGACTCTTTACCTCGTCCGTTAAGTATGCCGGTTTTAGTCGATCTAGGGTGATAGATGTATTCTTTCCGTTCACTTCTATAATAAAATACTTGCGCAACCGCTTTATTACTTTGTAAGGATCCTACCCTCCGTAGATGTTGTTTTGTGGGTAGCTGCGAGTGTCTTATAGTATTAAACTGCGCATCGAAGTTTTCAGTTGTTCGACCAGTGACGATGGATCTGTCGATGCCGTAGTTGGCGAATGCAAAAGGAGTTATCCAGGGACCTTTAGTGTTTGACCGTACACTAATTCAAGGTTTGACAGATGTGCGAATGCCAAGGAGAATAAGTGGAAGCTGATGATTCCAGTTGAAGGTGTTTTGAGAAGCGTATAGGGAATATTTCCAGGTGCGGTGGAATCTTTCCACCATAACATTTGAAATCAGATGATAACTAGTCATCCGTATTTTGTGCGATCCTAGTAATTTGCTAAGTTCCGAAAATAAATGACTCTCAAATTGACCGCCTTGGTCGGTCGTTATCTCTAAAGGTATACACCATACCTTGAGACGTATTGATCAATAAAGGCATGCACTACTGTAGATGTCTTCATGTCTGGCAAAGGAATTGCTTCGGGCCATCGTGTATACCTATCGATTATACCCGTTTGATGGGGGCAATGGTCCAACGAGATCCATGTGGATATTCTCAAATCGGCCAGAAGGAAGATTGAACCGACCATATTCTTCTGACATGGAATACACGTTTTACACCAAATTCCCGAATCGATATTAATACTGGGCCAGAAGTATTTCGTTGCTAACAACTTTCGTGTCGCTCTAACACCTGGATGAGACAAGCCATGCAATTTCTCGAAGATAGTCCGGCGCATTTCACTCGGAATGTATGGTCTAATTTTACCTGAGGAAGCCTCACACCAGATGTTTTTTCGGAAAGATGTGATGGTATAAACTTTATTTGGTAATACGAACCATACCGATTTTTCGAATTTTCTATCATGGTCTTGAGTTCTGGATCGGATTCCTGCAGTTCAGATAGTTTTTCCAATTCAAGAGCTGTATGGTATATTGGAGAAATTTGGTTATCATCTGGGCGGGGAATTGTATCCGCCACAACATTACTTGCTCCTTTTATGTGTTGTATAACAGTCGTAAAGCGAGAAATGTAGGATAATGGACGAGCTTGCAAGAAATCTTTCGACGCCTCAGACTTAAGTACATTCGTCAAAGGTTTATGGTCCGAGAAAATGGTCAAAAGCCTACTTTCAACGAAGTGCTCGAAATGCTTGATTGCACAATAAATTGCATAGAGCTCCCTATCGAATGCAGAGTATCTTTGTTCGACTGGAAAAAGCTTACGGGAAAAAAATGATAAGGGATACCAACGTCCTTGGAAATACTGTTCCAAAACAGCACCCATCGCAATACCCGAACAGTCCGTAATTATTGCTAAGTTAGCATTCTCTATTGGATGAACTAAGAGGGTTGCATTAACTAGTGCTGCTTTGATCCTGTCGAAAGAGGATGAGCAGTCCGTAGTCCAAACAAATGGGGCTTTTTTGTTTTTACGACAATTTACGAGATGTTGATGAATTGGAGTAAGAATTTCATGATGAATCTGTGGTAATAATTCACCATACCTACAAATCGTTGCACCTGCTTAATAGATGTTGGGTGAGGGAAATCGCGTATAGCTACGATTCTATCTTTAGATGGCTTAATACCATCTTTCGTGATCTCGTGACTGAGAAAGCTCAATCTGGATATACCAAATTCGCATTTTGATGGTTTTATCCTATAAGATCGAACTCGCTAAGTCGCTGAAAAAGAATACGAAGATGTTCAAAATGCTCACTTTCGCTTCGACTAGCCACCAATATATCGTCGACATACACAAAAATAAAATCCAGACCATCAGTGACTTTGTTCATAAAGCGTTGGAAGATCTGCGCTGCATTCCTCAGACCATAAGGCATACGCATGAACTCAAAAAGTCCAAATGGTACTGTTACTGCGGTTTTATGCATGTCTTCATTAGCAACCGGTATATAGTGGTAAGCTTTAATTAAATCAATTTTTGAAAAGATGGTACAACCATGAAGATTCATGGTGAAATTGTGAATGTGCGGTAAGGGATACCGGTCTGGCACAGTGATTGCGTTGAGTCGCCGGTAATCTCCGCAAGGTCACCAGTCTTTACTGTCTTGCTTTGGAACAAGATGTAACGGTGACGCAGCAGATGAAGATGAGGGACGACAAAGCCCTAATTTTACCGTGTGAACAAATAAATCTTTCGTAATTTTATGTTTTTCTGGACAAAGCCTTCTTGGTCGGGAAAAAGGAAGGTGTTCTTCAGTAACAATATGATGCACAATATTGTGGCTAACAGGACTATCATAGTTGGGTTCCCGTGTCAGTTGAGGGAATTGGCTAAGAAGTTCACCGTATTTTCCATTTCATGAAAAATCACCTGAGATTTCTACAGCTGAGACCGTAAGTGAAGTATTCGTGTCGAGAAGACGTTTATTCTTTAGATCAATTATAATTCCATACTTGGTGAGGAAATCTGTTCCTAAAATTGGACGTTTAATCTCACCAATTATGAAAGCATGAGTGAATGCTCTGCGAAATCCTAAATCAATTTGTAAAAGTTTAATACCATACGTTTTGGGGTTAGGTATAGGTGTTCCGTTGGCAGCAACTAAGATGTCTTGAGATTCAGTGGACAATTCACGAAAGTATGAATGCGGGATAACTGACACGTCAGCTCCCGTGTCTACCAGAAAACTGAGTTGAGTTTTGGGACATTTTGTAATAAGACGGCGATTGTAAACTGTTCCAACGTCGGCCGTTACGGCGTTGGATTGTATGAGTTTCCCGATCCTGTATTAGGAGATACTTGATTGTTACCAAATGTACATCCGTAACCTCCACATTTCCTAGCGCGATGTTGAACACTATAAATGACATCAGCAGATAGTGCTGCGAGTGCGTGGTAGTATCTGTTGTCTTTTTTTTATTTTTTTAATGGCAAATAGCGATTCAATTTGAATAAACCAAACTTCGGGCATCTGGTGCCAATACGGTGGAAAAGGTATTGACACTTTATCGATACTTGTAGATGCTCCGGCATCGATATTTGTTTTCGAGGCCAATTCTGACTCGTTTTTGGATGCATTTTCATCATCACTCATCACTCCCGATTTTACCGATTAATTATCACGGAAATTTATAAAGAAGCAATCAACAACTTGTAACGAATATTTGAAAAAAATAATGAGAAAACTATGATTTTTGTTTTGGACCTCAAGCACAATTGCAATCAATCACTTTATTGAAAACAATTTTTCTTAATATCTCTGGATAGGAAGGGCCAGAAAAAAAATTACAAGTTCCTGATTATTTTCGGACATCATAGTAGTTCACTGTTTACAGTATCAATTTCCTAAAAAAAAAAAAAAATAAAAAATTACAAAAGCATTAGATTCTTTTAATTTAAAAAATTAGAAACTGAAACGAATGACCTTAAATTAAAGCGATGAAAATCATGGTGGATTTTTATCGATGCTAATTGTCCTTGAACCACGTTGTTTCTTTTTTCCGACTAGATGAACCGTTGTATCTTTCACTGTCTTTTCCCGTACTACTATTGTACCATCTGGGATCGTCCAGACCGCGTGATTTATGTTGTTCAATTAATAGAAAATATAAAAAAAACATTTATTTCACTTTTGTTTCACTTTTATTTTCTTTATATTTATTACAATTAATTAAACTTTATTTATTTTTTTTAAAAAGCCGGTCTCTTTAGAGCCGGGAATCAATATTTTGTTACTGTGCTCTTTGGAGTCAGTTTATTGAATCCTTTCTTAAGTTTTTTAGTTACATGATTTTTCTTTATGATATATTTTATAAACATGGTTCAACATGTTATTTTATAACTGATAATGCTTATTGCTTATTAATTAAAAATGAATATTTTGTTAGACAAAACAATAATTTGATTTACATAAAATATGATACATTAAATTTATAATAATAATTTTAGGTCATGATAATATTTTATGTTGTTAGTATAAAATTGTATTATGAGCATCTTTACTTTGTTGCATTTCAATTTCTTGGAATTCTTTATTTTGTTGCGATTCCATTTCTCGGAATGTAACTCTCCATTCGTTAAGAGTAGAGTTCTCCTGAACTCTATTTGTAAATTTAATATTTATTTTATTTTGCTTAAACTTTATATAGATAATCAATATTATTATTAATGCTATTACTATAATTAATATTATGCTTATTCCTGAATATGTTAATATTTTATGAAATTTCAACAATTTTATTTCATTTATATTTTTATTGGTTTCCAAAATTATTTCCTTAAATGTAAATGTGTTATTCTATGACTTATAATCTAGATTTTGAATGATGTAATCATTATTTACTTCCTTTATATTATTATAAAAGGTTTTGTTATTTATGCTAATGCTACAGTTAAAAAATTTTACAAAATAATTTCCATTCAATTCGAATGTTCTTTCATCATAATTTGATGTTAAAATTACTTTATTAGCCAATTGTATTAACATACTATTATCATTGATGCTGTTGTAGACACAACCCAATGTTGCATACGATGATTACTAAAAGAAAATAAACCAAGAAAAAGCTATAACGTAATTCATATTAATTCATAATTTTAAAAAAAAAACTTACTGTAACTTGTTGATACTTTTCCAATTGTAAATCTAACCTAAAATTAAATTAATTTATGTATTAATATTTATAATCATTTATTGATAATATTGTATCAAATCAAATACTTATCTTTAATGTTAAAGGTGGCCATAATTTATATTCGTCTTTATATATTCCAATTTAGGAATAATTTGTAATCTAAAACAATTTTACATGTAAACAAAAATAATTTATTTATTTACCAAAAATTTTGACGTTTCGTATAGTGTTATACATAATTTCTATTTTGTATTACAGTTCGATAACAGTAGAACACTTTAGACATCTAGCGTCAAATTAATATTTAATTGTATCTTTATAGCAACCTAGTTTTAAGAATTTGAACCAATAATTGTAAATTTAAAAAGACGTCAAAATTATAATCTTTCTCTTTTTCATCGACCGTCAAACCAAGAAGACTTCAAATATATCAAAAATAAAATATAAAAATTATTACCAAAAAAATAATAAATATTCGAATGGTTTTTCTTTCAATCAATTGTGGAACTAATATATAATCCTATCGAAAAGAAATAATCATTCATCACCACACCATTCAACAACTTCTGTACCACACCTATTTGGTACATTTATGGTCCTTCGAGCCGGATTTCCGAAAAGCTACGCCATTACTCACAAAAATAAATTACAAAACCGAGAGACCGCATGGAAATAACCAACCTGGAGTCATCAAAACGAAACCTTAAGTATCACACATTTTTATATATCTTATATATTAATTTTAAACTATAATTATCTGTGCATAAGAGTGATTACAAATTTATCAAATTATAATTTGTTTAATAATCATTAAATCAAAACTAATATTTGTACGATACCTACTGTAATATCATACGCACCTAAAATTCAATCGTGCAAAATTAGACTTGATTTTTTCCATAATCGTGAATTAACAAAAATCGCGTAAATTAAAAGTGTTTAAAGTTCGTTAGTGTATACTTAAGGAAATTGAAGATAAATAAAATGGCAGCGCTTGCAGCATTGAAGAAGAGACGTTCTACCATGAAAGGCAACGTAACCAAGTTGCTGAAATACATCAACAGTATAACCGATCAAACTGACCCAGAACTAATCAAGGCCCGATTATCACTCATTCATAAACTTCGGGACGAATTCATTGTAATTGAAGACAAAATATTAGTATTAGACGATACTGAAGAGCCAGATGAGGATTTCGAAGAAAACTATTATACCATCGTGGCAGGACTAAACCACGCGTTAAGATTAAATCCGGAACTATCAACTTCAACAAGTGAAACGATGGGAAATGCCAGTATATCCGGTAATCATACCGAAGTGAAGTTACCGAAAATCGCAATTCCAGTATTCAGCGGTGATTATACTGATTGGCAGTCGTTCTACGACCTTTTCTGCTCTACCATACATGACAATCCGAAGCTCACGGCATCACAAAAGCTGCAGTACCTCAAGGGATCACTCAAGGGTGAAGCATTTGGGTTACTGAAACATTTCAACATCACCGATATGAACTATATCGAAGCTTTGAAAAAATTGAAGGAACGATATGATAGACGAAAGCATACCATATATGCGTTTATCCGCAATTTCATGTCACAACCAGCAGTAACAACAGCAAATAATTTTAACGTAAGACGCCTTTTAGACACATCAGATGAGATCATACGAGGTCTAAAAGCATTAGGAGAAGATGCGGAGTCTAGAGATCATTGGCTGATATACATCATGACAAATAAACTCGATGATGAAACCAACAGCTTATGGGCGCAAGAGTCTTCTGTTGATGCTCGACCAACACTAAAAGAGTTTTTTGACTTCTTAAATAAAAGAATCGATGCACTCGAATCAATGAGAGTACCAAACCGACGTGTACCACAGCCACCAAACCAGCTCAAACCAAACGTCAGAAGTCACGCAGCAATCACGACATTAGAAACACCATGCACAATATGTCCTCAAGAAAGCCACAAATTATTCGAGTGCAACAAATTCAAGGAAATGCCGATAGCTAAAAGAGTGGAGATGCTCAAAAGTGAAAATCGATGTGTTAATTGTTTAAACAACAATCACACAGTAAAGACCTGTAGGTCCAGATATCGATGCAGACAGTGCAATCTAAAACACCATAGTTTAGTACACGAAACCTCACCATTACCAAAACCAGAATCAGATTTTACCGTATTAAGCACTCAATGCATCACTTCAGACCCAGCAAATGACATTACCAGTTACAAGTCAGGAACATCTTTCCTACCTACTGCTCTAGTACGAGTACGCGACTCAACAAACCGAAAACAGTACTGTAGAGCACTGTTAGACTCGGGATCTCAAGGGTCTTTTATGTCAGAAAGCTGTGCACAAAGACTGAATCTGCATAGGAGAAACGCCAAGTTTGCAATCACAGGCATCGGAGCATCAAAGAATGGTTATACAAGAGGGTCAATATCATTAACAATTTCACCATGGTACAAAGAGCAACCAAATATTCAAATTGATGCCCTAATATTACCAAAGTTGACGGCAAACCAATCGGAAGTATCACAACCAATAGAAATGAAGTTCCTACAGCAGTATGAATTAGCAGATCCATACTTCTACAAACGAGAGGAAGTCGATTTGATACTTGGAGCAGACACCTTTTTAGAAGTGCTAACCGAGGGTAAAATAATAACCGATCAATTAATCATGCAGAACACGCTACTAGGATGGGTAGTTGTCACCAAATCAAATGAAGACCAACCAAGGCAATCAACCACAGCTATTTTGAGCAATCCAAATGAAAACCTCGACAGCTTATTAAAACAGTTTTGGGAAATAGAGACAGCAGAAGTTCCATGTAAAGCTTTGTCGCAAGAAGAGGAGTTCTGTGAAAACCACTTTCGGGAGACCAAACGGGTCGACAGTACTGGCCGATTTGAAGTGCGCTTACCATTCAAGCTATCACCGTCGCTATTAGGAGACTCTTATCAAGCCGCAATTCAGAGAATGCACGCAATTGAAAGGAAATTCACCAAAAATCAAGAATTTGCAACACTTTACAAGGACTTCATGAGTGAGTATGAATCGCCAAAACAAGTTCAGATGTGTCATTGAATGATTGCCTAGCAGTAGGACCAACCCTTCAATCAACATTATATGACATACTAATGCGATTCCGAAAATCCAAGGTTGCATTTACAAGTGATATAGAGAAAATGTTCAGACAAATCCGGGTAGCAGCAGACGATACCAGATACCAGAGGATAATATGGCGCAACACACCTAGTAAACCGTTCAGCACCTACGAACTAAGTACTGTCACGTACGGCACAGCCAGTGCAACATATCTAGCGACCCGAGCGCTTAATGAGGCAACCGAAAACTATAAGGAGATATACCCGGAAGCAGTAAACCAAATAAAGACAAGTATTTACGTAGACGACTTGATGTCGGGAGCCGACACTACCCAAGAAGCAATGAAGCTAGTACAAGATATCGATATGATACTGTCAAAGTTCGGTTTTAAGCTGAGAAAATGGCTGACAAACGACGAGAGCATTCTAAAAACCTTACCGTCATTATTCACCGAACAAAATAGCACTCTCCAAATAAAAGGTTCTGACTCAGTGAAAATGTTGGGTTTATATTGGGACCCAAAAGCTGATTATTTTAAATTCAAGGTGAACTTAAATAATAAATCTCCCAACACCAAGAGAGGAATACTTTCAGAAGCCAGCCGGTTATTTGACCCGATTGGATGGCTTGCTCCAGTTACCGTAAGAGCTAAGATATTTTTTCAAACCTTGTGGATCCATAATTTAGCTTGGGATGATGATTTACCAGATGACCTAATGGCAGAATGGACTAGAATTCGATATAATCTAGTTAGCCTTGAAAACATTAAAATTGGCAGATACATAGGCACAACGTTGAACTGCGAGGCAATTTTACATGGATTCTCAGATGCTTCCAGAAATGCATATGCAGCTGTTGTGTACATTGAAAGTATAATGCCAAATGGAAGTTCCTGTATAAGATTGCTGACTGCCAAAACCAAAGTTGCTCCAGTTAAACAAATCTCAATCCCACGCCTTGAACTTTGCGGAGCGTTACTTCTGAGCAAACTCATCATAAAAATTAAACAAGCTATGCGGATTAACATCAGCCAAATCAATGCCTGGACCGACTCCACCATAGTTTTAAGTTGGCTTGCAGCACACCCTACAAAATGGACCACATTCGTTGGGAATAGGACTGGTGAGATCTTATCACACATGAGTCGTTCGCAGTGGAGACACGTGTGTTCGCAGGAAAATCCTGCCGACTATGCATCGAGAGGTCTCGATCCGGACAAACTGACAAACGCTAGCTTATGGTGGAATGGACCTCAATGGCTTAAGGATCCATTAGCTTGGCCAAAGAGCATAGCGAACCAACCTACCACAACAGATGAGTTGCGAAATCAATCATTTCACGCACAGATTCCATCACCGAACATATTAGACGACCTAATTACAAAATCATCTAACTTTACCAAAGTAGTGCGAATTTTAGCCTACATAATGCGATACATAAACCTAAAATTAAAACGAATACCTAAAAATTCCTTAACACCACACCTCCTCTGCTCTGAACTCCAAAAATCTAGATTTATCATTATCCGACATATACAGTATAAATGTTTCCAATCTGAAATCAATATTCTTAAATCCAAAAGGGAACTACCAAAAACAAGCAACCTAAGATGCCTTCAACCCTTTTACGACGAATCATTCACTCTACGAGTTGGTGGGCGAATCAAAAATGCGGCAATTACATATGATGTCAAACATCCGCCAATACTACCTTCAAAGGAAAGACTGGTAGAGCTTATTGTAAGAGAACACCATGAAAAATACTTACATGCTGGTCCTACATTGATGATGGCAACTCTACGCCAAAGATATTGGATCGTTGGAAGCAGAAACCTAATCAGAAAGGTCATCCACAGTTGTATAAAATGCACAAAATACTCTGCACGGGATTCAAATCAAGTCATGGGGGATCTTCCTAACCCCAGGGTCGAATTGGTTAGACCATTCCATAAGGTTGGAGTCGATTATGCGGGTCCGATTTTAACACACACATGCAGAGGGAGAGGGCAAAAAACATACAAGAGCTACATTTGTATTTTCGTATGTTTAGCTACAAAAGCAGTTCACATTGAACTAGTCTCCGATTTGACGACAGATGCGTATATGGGAGCATTGCGAAGATTTACAGCCCGCAGGGGTATATGTACAGAAGTTCATAGCGACAATGCAACAAACTTCATTGGAGCGCGAAACCATCTATACGAGTTCTATTCATTCCTAAGAAAAAACGCTAATTATTTTTCTAATCTTTTATTGGCAGATCAAATTCAGTTTAAATTCATTCCGCCGAGCTCACCACATTTTGGAGGATTGTGGGAAGCGGCCGTCAAGAGTATGAAGTTTCACCTCCGACGAGTTACTGACGGCCACATACTAACAATCGAAGAAATGACGACCTTGCTGACCGAGATCGAGGCCATGTTAAATTCTAGACCGATCTGTGTGTTATCCTGCGACGATTTGGACTACCTCACTCCAGGTCATTTTCTGATTGGCCGGCCAACAACACAACTTCCGAGCGAAAATATGACAGATGTCAAGCTTTCCAAATTATCCAGGTGGCAGGTGATACAAAAGATGAACCAAGACATTTGGAAGAGGTGGAACCTCGAATATTTGACGAATCTGCAACAGAAAAGTAAATGGCACGTTAAGCAAACCAATATAAAGATAGACGACGTAGTGCTTATCAAGGAAATCAACTTACCCCCCTCAAAATGGTCAATGGGTAAAGTTGTCACATTACACCCAGGAACCGACGACAACGTACGAGTTGTCACTATAAAGACACAAAGTGGTAACATAAAACGTCCAATACACAAACTCTGTCGTTTACCAATAAGTTGAATCAACCGATTCAAGGCGGCCGGTATGTTGTAGACACAACCCAATGTTGCATACGATGATTACTAAAAGAAAATAAACCAAGAAAAAGCTATAACGTAATTCATATTAATTCATAATTTTAAAAAAAAAACTTACTGTAACTTGTTGATACTTTTCCAATTGTAAATCTAACCTAAAATTAAATTAATTTATGTATTAATATTTATAATCATTTATTGATAATATTGTATCAAATCAAATACTTATCTTTAATGTTAAAGGTGGCCATAATTTATATTCGTCTTTATATATTCCAATTTAGGAATAATTTGTAATCTAAAACAATTTTACATGTAAACAAAAATAATTTATTTATTTACCAAAAATTTTGACGTTTCGTATAGTGTTATACATAATTTCTATTTTGTATTACAGTTCGATAACAGTAGAACACTTTAGACATCTAGCGTCAAATTAATATTTAATTGTATCTTTATAGCAACCTAGTTTTAAGAATTTGAACCAATAATTGTAAATTTAAAAAGACGTCAAAATTATAATCTTTCTCTTTTTCATCGACCGTCAAACCAAGAAGACTTCAAATATATCAAAAATAAAATATAAAAATTATTACCAAAAAAATAATAAATATTCGAATGGTTTTTCTTTCAATCAATTGTGGAACTAATATATAATCCTATCGAAAAGAAATAATCATTCATCACCACACCATTCAACAACTTCTGTACCACACCTATTTGGTACAGATGCTATAAATTTCTGTATCACAGTTTTTAATATTTTGACAATTTTTTGTTAATATACAGTGTTTTAAATTATTTAATTCATGAAATGCTTTATTTGTATTGTATTCATAATAGGTATTGTTAATTTCAAATGTTTTAGTGATCTCATAATTTATTGAACTACAATCATTAATATTTGACAGGGGTATAATTAATTTTGTATTTGCTTTTTCCATGCAACTGGGAATTTTGATTAAAAATATCAATTTATTATTATTAGTTTTAGAATATCCTACTTTTAAATTTTTTATTTTACTAGCATCTATTTTGTATTCTACAATCTCTTCATGAGTTAACAAAGATGGATGTATAATGTTAAGATTACTAAATACTATATTATCTTGTAATTCACTTATAATTCTATCTATTTCATATATTTTTAATTTTATATCATATATCATTAATCTAAGTAGAGTTTGGTTATCTCTGTTTATAATAAAATCCTTAATAATTTTTCTATCTTCCAACATTGTATTATATAATTTGTTTATAGTGTTGTTAAAGTTATTATTAATTTTAATTTGTTCATTTATGTTTACAGCTAGATTTTCGTTATTCTGATCAATTATGTATAAATGTTTATTAATTAATTGTCTGTCTTCATCGTCCATTGTTCCTGATATCCACTTGTTTATTGTTCCTATGAAATTGACTAAACCTCGTTTATGCATTGAGTGATGTCCGTCTTTTAAAGTCATTAATTTATAAAGTAAATTGTCTACGTCTTTAAATAATGTAGATTTAATAAAGTGTTTTGTAAGCTCTACTGTCATTTCCCTCACTGTTGACCTCAGGTTTAATATTAGAGTTTCTATTTCTACTATGTCGATTATGTGTAATGAATAATTGTAAGATTTGGGTAAAAATGTCTCGCTTTCTCGAAGAATAATATATCCTGTGTTGCTTTCAATTTTCTCTACTTGAATTTGTGCTTTCGTTAGTTTCGTCATTGTTAGTATTAAGAGCAATGTTGTCATTATTATCTGCGAATTTTAACGGTCTTTTAATATTTGTAGGATGTATATTAGTTAAATTAAGTAATCTGAATTTTGGTTGGTCTTTATGTCTGAGTGATTTATAATTTTTTATGTAACCTTGTTCCCTAGTTTCTGTATATTCCTCTCTATTTTTGTTGTGTATAGTTAACCTTTTTGTTTGGGAATCAACTAAATTCTTGTAAATTTCTTCTTGATTAATGCCCTCTTCTGCTTTTATTGGGTTGCATTTAATGGTATTGTGATACTGATTATTGTAGCTTTTTATTGCTTCTAACATTTGATACCTTATAGGACTGGGTTGGTCTATATTTAAAACTCTTAATTTTTCTGTCAGTGTATTGTTAAGTCTTTCTACGTCGGCATTACCTGTGTGGCTGTTAGGTTTTGTTAAATGTAATTCTATACCTTCTTTATCTAAAAATTCTTTTATATTGATATGCTTAAATTCATTATCAGCTATTACTTTTCTGGGTTTCTTGTGGTTAATATACATTTTAAATTTTTCAATAATGTCTGTAAAATTTCTGTTTTCTAACGGATAAGCCGTTGCGAATTTTGTAAATTTGTCAATAAAAATAAGAAAAGGTTGTTTTTTATTAATATACGTATCTATATGAACGATTTGATTTTTGTTTGTCGGTATTTCTGTCTTTTGTAGTTTTGGTTTGATTGGGTTCCTATCGTATTTCCCTGTGTTACAAACGTCACAATTGTTCGTAATTTTATTTATTGTAATTTTCAAATTTTTACTGTAGATTTTAAACTTTAAATCTTCATAAAGTGCTATGATACCGGGATGTTTCTGTTTTTTGTGTTGTATGGATAAAATCTTAATTAAGTCTTCCTCTGTTTCTACGTCTTGTGCAAAATGTCTGCATTTAATGAATTTGGTATTTGGAAATTCTTTGATTAATACTTGAAATATTACATGTAAATCGTGATCAGATATTTCAGAATATATGGCTACTTTTGTTGACGATATGTATGTTTTAAGTTTATTAATTAACTCTAAGTGATTTATATTTGGATTTATGTTAGTTAATCCGACGATTCTCTAATACATTTTCAAGTTCGTTAGTGGAATTTTCTGTAATTATTATCTGTGTTCTAAATCGGTTTACTATAGTGTCTAAGAATGTTAGTTCGTCGTTTAAATTTTCTTCTTGTGAATGCATTGTCGCTTGAATGGATATGTTGTCTTGGTTTTCATTTACTATTTCTTCATTATTAACTTCATGTTGGGAAGGGGGGTCTTGTAGGAAATTGTTTCTCCCTTCGTTAGCTTCGAACATTTCGTTAATTTCAAAACTTTCACTAATTTCATTTATTTCGTGTTTATCATTGTTTATTCTACTTAGAAAACCTGCTATTTTATTTTCTTTTCCTTTTAAATAATTTATTTTTATGTTGTACTCTCCTAAAGATAGTATCCATCTTTGGAGTCGTGGGTTTAGATCTTTGCCTAAATATTTAGTGTGTAACCATTTTAATGCTTGATGGTCTGTTTTAAGTTCGAATTCTTTTCCATATATGTACGGTCTAAAATATTTTACTGACCATATGACTGCCAATAGTTCTTTTTCCGTAGTGTTATATCTAATTTCATGATCATCGGCTGGCGAATGCTATGGCATCGGGGGGCGAGTAGCAGGGACAGCAGAGACACAACGATTTCAACAACAACGTCAAGCAACACTATCTACAGTTAGTACAAATTTGGGTGACCGCATGGGAACATGATGATGGAACGAAATCTCGCCCCCCTCTCACAACCGCCGATGGAAAAAATGGCGGAGGGGAATAATAATAGTTGTTTACAGCTTTTCAGAAAAAAGAGTTTGCGGTACCAGGAAATTTGTGTCATTGTGTCTTCTTTACAGGTTGCTTCTTACAGGTTGTTGGAGCAGTAGATGAACTTTAAAATTGTATTGTCTTGTTGTGTCTATAAACTACTAAAAAATATATTACTAACAAATTTACTAACTATCAACTACTTAGGTGTCTGGAACCGGGTTGAGTCTTTGTTGCTAACATTCCTTTCCCATCCCTCGATCTTGTTATATGTAAAAAGGTGTACGACGGCGGCCTGGCCAGGGGCGGATATCACAACTATTAGACTTATGTGGTTATCGATGTGGCGCCTTTCTTTACGGGGTTTGGCTTCATGAAGAATGGTGTCGTGTTGTGTACATGGGTATAGTGGTGTGGTATTCGCATTTATAATACGGGAGACTTGCTTAATGCTTGATCGTACATCGCAATCAATCAATCAAATCAATCAATCAATCAATCAATCGGCTGGCGAATGCTATGGGATGGTTTTCTTGAAGCAGAACTGCACCAATTGCAAATTGACTGACGTCTGTATTTAATACGAATCTTTTGTTGAAATCGGGATATTTGAGAATTGGATGGGTAGTTAGTAATAATTTTAGTTGCTCAAAAGCATGAATATAAGATGGATCTAATTTATTTACTTTACTATTTTTTTTGAGATATTTCGTCATAGGCTGCGCTATTCTGGCATAGTCCTTGATAAATTTTCCATAGTATCCTGTGATACCTAGGAATGATTTAATTTGTTTTTGAGTTACTGGGAGTTTTAATTGTGCTATATCATCTATTTTCTTTGAATTTGGTTTTACACCTTCTGTCGTTAACAAATGACCTAAATACTCGGTCTCTTTACAAAAGAAGTTGTCTATTTGGATTTTTAAATTTGCTTTTCTTAAATTTTCAAATATTTGATTTACATTAATTATGTGTTCTTGTAGAGAAGTGCTAAATATTAATATATCATCAAGATAGACTACACATATTTTATTTATATGTTCCCTTAGTACTGAATTTATTAATCTTTGAAAGGTGGCAGGGGCGTTTTTCAATCCAAAAGGCATTCGAACATATTCGTAATGTCCGAATGGTGTGGAAAACCCTGTTTTATTTTGGTCTTTTTTGCTTACTAGGATTTGATGAAATCCCTTCGCTAGATCCAAAGTTGTAAAATATTGGGCTCTACCCAATTTATCTAATATATTTTCTATATTAGGTATTGGAAACTTATCATTTATAGTAATTTCATTTAACTTTCTATAATCAATGACAATTCTCCATTTTTTTGTATTTGAATTGTGAAAGGGGAGAATTATAGGGTGAATTCGATTCCCTAATAATTCCTTGTTTTAACATATCCTTGATTTGTTTTTCGATTTCTTTTTCGTGTATTTGCGGATATCTGTATAATTTACAATATAGGATTCTCATTTGTTAATTTAATTTCGTGAGTTATTTCGTGAGTGAAAGTCAAATTGTCACCTTCTTCATAAAATAAATCTTTATTTTTGGATAATAAATGTTTTAAATTTTCTTTTTCTTCATTGTTTAAACTATTTTGGTTTATTTTAGAGAAAATTTCCTCTTGTGAAACAATTGGTTCTAAGTGATTTACTTCGGTAAGATCACGGGG
Source organism: Tipula vernalis (assembly GCA_958295665.1). Lineage (NCBI taxonomy): Eukaryota > Metazoa > Arthropoda > Insecta > Diptera > Tipulidae > Tipula > Tipula vernalis. Next base: position 161,890,633 of record OY282560.1, on the reverse strand, counting down.
ATATCCAATTATTTCGAAAGGGATTTTATGCTGATTAAATATCTTCAGATATTCATTTTGTATATCAACTTCAGCTTGAAAAGGAATTAAAAAATTCATTCCGATAATCGCGTCATATTTTTCACTCTTTAGAGGAAAAATTTTCCATTCTAATGTACCAGTTTTTACTAGTTCCTTTGGAATTGGCGTGATTATTTTTTTATTTACAAAATTGGAACCTCCTAAAGAATTATACATAATAGGAGTTTCTTTCTTTAAAATTAAGAGTATTTGGTTTTAATAAACTGGTATCTGAACCAGTATCTATTAAACAATTAATAGATTTATCATTAAATGTTAGTTTTACTATCGGTAGCTGGTTGATGGTGTGGGGTTTATAAAATTTACCTCCTGATTTAAGGGATTTACTTGATTTATATTATCGACTTCCATTGGTCCTGGTTGTTGAGTATTGTTTCTATATTGTCCAGTTCTATTGTCATTAAATTGTGGCCTAAACTGTCCTGAATTACATCCGTTATTTCTGTGATCTTGTGTTCTAAACTGTCCTGAGTTATTGTTATTTCTGTAATCTTGTGTTCTAAACTGTCCTGAGTTATTGTTATTTCTGTAATCTTGTGTTCTAAACTGTCCTGAGTTATTATTATTTCTGTGATCTTGTGTTCTAAACTGTCCTGACCTATTGTTATTATAATTATAGCTATTATTATTACCATTTCTAAATTCCTGGTTATAAACACCGTTAATATTGTTGTTCCTATAAGGGTTTCTGTTTTGAAAATATGTTTTATTATTTGTTTTAAAATTAAATTCTTTATTTCTATTTATTCTAAATTCGGATTTAATTATATCCTCTGACAGGTATATTTCCGATTTACAAAGAATATTGTCTAATTCGAATAACGATTTCGTTGAATCTATTTGTAATTGAACTAGAGGAATTATTTTTGATTTTAATATTTGCACTAATTCCCTATCTATTGAATAATATGTGAAATTATCCTCGTCGTCAAAATCACATATCTCACTACACTCACTCTTATATTTATTTAATTTATTAAAAATATCTTTAAGATTAAATACCTTGATTTCCTTTGCATTGTAGAGTAACTGATGGATGGTGTTTTTAGGTCTGTATCTCAATTTTAGCTGCCTGATGACGTTTTCCCAGGTGCGTTGAGTTTCAGGTATTTCCATGATGGTTCCTCTGGCATTCCCAATTATTTTTGTGTTGATTAGCTTTCTTAAGCAATATTGTTTAAGTTCCTCGTTCTTATTACCGCATAGACTTTCGGTATCTACGATGGTTTTTAGGAAAGATTTTAATTTGTAAGTATCTTCCCCTGAAAAGGCTTGGATCTCACTGAAGTTTCTTATAATTTGATCTGGACTTAGATCAAATCGGGTGGTTTTAATGCCTTGCATTATTGTTTCCTGGTTTACCAGTTGTTGTTGCAACACTGTAATTTGATTTTGTAATTGTTATTGCTGTTGTTGCTGCTGCAACAATTGTTGTTCGACTTGTTCTGTATTCATTTTTGTTGTAGTTTTTTGCTGTCGATTTAAGTCGAATACTTTGCTTCTTTTACTCGCAATCTTGAGATTATTGATTTTAAATTGTTCACTTTTAATTAACACCCACTTTTTATTACTACTTTTTAAATATTATCACGTTTTTATAAGTTTATTATTTTACTTTAACTATTTAGCACGAAATTAATTAATTTTTTTTTTTTTTTTTAAGTAATTATTCAATTATTTACGTGAAATGATTTTCGTGTCTACGAAAAATCAATTTTTACTTATTTTTCTTTGTATCTTATCACTTCACTATTTTAATGTTCTTTTACACTGTTTTCTCTTCTTCGGAGGAGAAAATTACCAACTGCGCCATTTATGTTGTTCAATTAATAGAAAATATAAAAAAAACATTTATTTCACTTTTGTTTCACTTTTATTTTCTTTATATTTATTACAATTAATTAAACTTTATTTATTTTTTTTTAAAAGCCGGTCTCTTTAGAGCCGGGAATCAATATTTTGTTACTGTGCTCTTTGGAGTCAGTTTATTGAATCCTTTCTTAAGTTTTTTAGTTACATGATTTTTCTTTATGATATATTTTATAAACATGGTTCAACATGTTATTTTATAACTGATAATGCTTATTGCTTATTAATTAAAAATGAATATTTTGTTAGACAAAACAATAATTTGATTTACATAAAATATGATACATTAAATTTATAATAATAATTTTAGGTCATGATAATATTTTATGTTGTTAGTATAAAATTGTATTATGAGCATCTTTACTTTGTTGCATTTCAATTTCTTGGAATTCTTTATTTTGTTGCGATTCCATTTCTCGGAATGTAACTCGTGCTTGTACTGATCTGAAGTTAGCGGTCGCAGTTTATGGTTTTTTCGTTAATTTTTTTCACGCTATTGGTACTGGTCGCGATATTCAGCTCACTTTCGGGTGGTTTCAAACAGGAATTACGGCTTACTTGCGCTGGTTTTATATATGGAGTATGCAGAACACCATCTGGTTTTCTTGTTGGATTTGATTTCCGCACAACAGAATTTTTGTGTTAATGTTTGCAATCGTTGTATAAAGTAATGCTGTTGTTGTGGGAACATGGATTATTAAATAATCCGTTTCATTACAAATCAAGCTATAAACTTTGGATTTAGCTTTATTATACCTTGCCACACCAGTTTAAACCAAGCTACCTCGTAATTTTGTTCCATCACTCTTATATGTCGTATCAATGTCGCCGCACCATCTCTTAATAAATCATTCAAGATTTGCATTTTCGTGTACCGAAATCTTTTTCTTTGAGTGACGGTACGATCTCGAGTGCGTTGGTCTCTCTATTTTAACTAATAATTACGTTTCAGATGTTCACCAAATTAGAAACACTTGTAAGGTAAAATTTTAGTTTTAAGCACAATCTACTAATTTAAATTTCGTAATTTAATGTTTCTTTCACTAACCACTTTTACACCAAATTTTTCAATAGTTCTTCTAGCTCTAGTTGTCTGAATTTGTTGGAAAGATGTAGATGAAAATGTTACAAAATATGGGTGTGTTTCTTTTATGCTTCAAAAACAACATTCCCGGGTTTCGGTACCAAAATGTTTATTCAATTTAAGGAATTTTAAATTTAATTATTGATATAAAACTCAAACCTTTTACAAAATATAGAAAAATATTAAAACTCAAAATTTGACTTTAACCTTATCCTTGGTTTGTTTACGGCAAAGCGGAATTCAAAAAATTCACGGATTTTACTCAATCTTCAAATTTTGCATAATCAAAAGTCTTATATAAGACGATTTTTTAGTCTCTGACTGTGCGTCAGAATAGGTATGTAAAAATGAGAATGCCTTAAGTAGTGACATCTATAATCAGATATGATGTCTTTGAATTGCATTTAAGTCAATGGTGCTGTCCTCTATATTACAATACCAAATTGTAATCTCGGTGAATTATATTTTTTGTCGGTCATTCACAGCGATGGTTTTGTTTTGTTTTTATATTTATGTTAAATATATGTAATGTTTTGTTTTTCAGAAATAAATTCTAAATGAGACATTTGGGTATTAATTTTACGTTTCTACAATAATAATGATTAGGTAAGTCAATTGCAATTTTATTACCAACATTATTTGAAATTAATTTGATTCCTGGTTATCTTTTATTTTAGGCTTCCAACCAAATACACGATTAAATTAATCAGAAGTATTTACTAATTGCTGATTCTTAAAGCTGTGTTCATGCTACATTTTTTGTGAAAAAATGTACACCACGAAGTTAGCTCTTATAAGGCCCACACGGTCAATATTAGTGTCATTACCGTAATGTCACTACCTACGTCATTACTCCCTTCAATAATTTGTAGCATTACACGATCATTCCTATCCATCAGTATTATCATCATTACTGAGTATTTGTCAGTTGTCAGTTCTAGAAAATAAAGTGAAGAAGTAATAAATTAAAGTGAAATTAAATTAAAAGTACACAATGGAGTCTCAGAAAAAAGCTTGTATTGCAATAATTTTGGCTTTACTCCCAGACAGTCTTAACGCAGTAACGCACAAACGCAATAGCGGAAAAGTTAAAGTACTTGAAAATATACGCAAATTGACAAAGTCGGCGGACCTAGCACATTAGACCAAGTACTAAAATTAAAATATTTTCAATAAGCACGCAAGAACGGTTTGAAGTGTCAGTTGTGATGTAAATAAAAAATTAAAAAATGAAACATATTTCTACCGCTAAATTAAAAAAAAAATAAGGTGATGTTACTTACGTGTCAAATGGCATATATATGGCTAATTCGTAATAAAAAACGAAACAGGCGATTTTATGCTAAACCGAAAACTTATATCGGGCTAAAAGAGGTTTTTACGAAGTAGGTTTTATGGCCATCAAATGGAACAAAGAACAATTTGCGAAGCACTTGAGAATGACAGTTCCTGTATTTGATGAATTATTGTCTCTATACTCTATAAATCTACAGGCACGACTGTTAACCTTAACGTAAATTATCAAATTTGTTTAGGTCAGAAATGAGTTTTTTTATATGTTTCAATTTATTATTAAGGCATCTCTCTCAAGGTGTAAGCTTCCAATTTCTGGGAGATAGTTTTAAAGTTGGAAGGTCGACCACGTGAGAGATAGTTGGAAAATTTTGGGGCCAACATTTGTTAAAAAACCTGATCATCGCGATTATAAGAATATTGCAAAACATTTTTTGGAAAATTGGAACTTACCCAACTGTATCGGAGTAATAGACGGTAAACACCCAATAATGGATCACAATTCTATAATTATAAGACTTTTATCAGTATTATCTTGCTAGCAGCGTGTTATGCGGAGTATAATTTCACGATGGCTGATGTAGTTGCTTATAGAAGCCAGAGCGACAGAGGTTTAATTTTTTTAAATGTATATAAATAGTTTTGTATTATAATTTAAACAATTTCACTTAATACAGCGATATTGGCAGAATTGCTTTGGAAAAGAACTATTGAATAATGAACTACAACTCCTTCCTAATTCAGAATTGCCAGGAACTACCACAACATTTCCACATTTTTTAGTTGGGGATCCATCTTTTCCTTTATCCACGACAAAATAGGACATTAGATAAAAAAATTATAATTATAGAATTTCAAGAGGCAGAGTAGTCATCGAAAATGCCTTTGGAATCTTAACGGCAAAATGGCGAGTTCTAAGAACCACTGTATGTTGTACTCCGGAAAATGCAGAAAAGGTAATCGGATATCATTCGAAAATATAATGGATTATTGATTTATTTTTTCCTTGTAGATTCTATTGGCGACAATAACGTTGCATAATTTTTTAAGAAAGACCCAGTGTATCGATAATCCATACTTTGACGCAAATGTCGTCCCGATCCGGAAGGTAATAATATTTTACCAGGGACATGGCACAATGAGCTGGCTTCAAATTCAACTTTGAAAAGGCTAAGCTCAAATAATGCATCCAGGCATGCATTTCAGCTAAGAGATTCTTTGAAAATTTTTTTGTTGAAGGAAGGTGCCATTGATCCGCAAAATAAAATTCATTAAATCTTCAAGTTCATTCATTTCCGCATTTGCGACCTCAGCATCATTATTATTTTTTGGTTTGTTTTTTCGAGAAGAATCTTGTTGACGAAGCATCCGGCCTAAATAAATTAGAAATTGCATCATCTTTATACTGCGACGAATAATTTTCGGTTGCGAAATCTAACCCGTCATCAATTTCAATTAGATCTGCATCCACACTACTTTCATCTACGATATGAAACACAACTGAAGTAGATGTCTCGGTTGTATTATTTACGGTAAGAAATGTCAAAACACTAAATATTTGTATAGGAAATCACGAGCTTGACTACTAAATTAAAAATAAAAAATTAAAATAAACCTAAAATTAGAAAAATTCTGCACTGGGAGAAAGATTATAGAGTCGCCTTTGACTTTCACGTCAGTGGACGTGTTTTTTTGCTGAATTTTTTTTTTTTTTTTTTTGTTCGCTTAATTAAAATTTACGTAAACGCTCGAGCCATACAAGTATCATCCCGAAAACGAACAGAAACGTTGATGTCAGATGAAGATGTTGTTCTAAGCCTATTTTCTCACGATTTTGATGAAGTTTATGGGTCAAGAGGAAAGATCTAGCGAAACCAAAACAAACTGATGAGAAAGAAAAACTGATGCCTTTACTGTTTCAAGCAATGACTCAAGTTATGGTGCGATTTGGAGATGCTACTGGGTGAAATTGTTTTTTTTTTTGGTACATCTTATTATGAATGAGCTGATGCTCAAAATATGGTGTACCGAAAACGATATAAATTAAATGTGCACAATAAATAAATAAATAAATAAAGATTAAATATAAATCTACAAAATTTGTAAGTGTACATGGTAAATTAAGTAGGTATATCTCATCAAAAATGGTGATTAATTGCTGTGTACCGCAATGTGAATCGAAACAAATAACGGGTTCTAATGTGAAATTTCGTAAATTCCCATCGAATATCCAAATATCCAACTTGTGACGAGATGGCTATCCATCCAACTTGTGACGAGGGCTCAAAAGTGGGAAAAAACTTAGCAAATACTCAAAAGTTTGCAGCTTGCATTTCAAAGAAGAGGATTATAAGCCAACCATATATGAAGGTAAGTTGACATTTCTTTGAATCGTTTCACCAAATGTAATATTTTATATCAATTTTAGGCTATACAAAACGATTTTTAAAACGTAATGCTATTCCTAGTGAACACCTGCCAAAAACGAGTCATAGGGTGAAAGCGGGAAAGAATGTTCAATAAAAAAAAGAAAGAAATATTCGACTTGATAATGATTCGGACAGTTCTCATGTACAAGATGCTGGTGTTGTACAAGATGATGATGCGCAGGATGCTGACGTGTTGCAAGATACAAACGCTGTAGAGACTATTAAAGAAACTTTTTAGAAATAGCTACAAATCAACAGATTACTATACCAGAAATTGAATCTGAAGTCTCCACCCATTCGCCAATAGTGAATCTAGCTTAAAGACGTTTCCGAAATAAAACCACTCAGACTTCTCAATTTGTACCGATAGCGCTTTACTATAATCGCTTGTCGGATGAACAATTTAAAATGTATACTGGGCTACCGTACAATAGATTTGAAATTTTATTTTCATTTCTTGCCCAGACTTTGCCGTCTTCTTTTGATAAGTACTTATCAAAACAAGACCAATTAATATTGTGTCTCATCAAATACAGACAAAATATTATTTTCTCTATTATCGGTACATGTACGGTCTATCCTTATTAACCACTAGGCAAATATTTGTTCACTGGACACATATTATGAATGCCGCATTCACAGCCGTTAAGTGGTGGTCGATAAGGTTTAAGAAGCAATATGCCTATACAGTCATTTTAGATTGCTCTGAAATTACTACACAACATTCCAGATTAAATCCCGAGCACAATCAATATTTGTTCTCGCATTATAAAAATAAAAACACTTTGAAATACTTGCTTGGAGTTGATGCAAAAGGTACAGTAATTTTCTGTTCTCAGGTCTTCTGTGGTTCGATCAGTGATCGCTCTATAGTGGTAGAAAGCGGGATTATTGGTAAACTTAGCGAAGGCGACATAGTGTTAGCTGATCGAGGCTTCGACATAAGTGACATGTTAGAAGTAAAAGGTGTTGCTATTAATATTCCTCCGTTTCTTCGTAATCAGCAGCAACTAACTCCAAATGAAGTCATAGAAACTCGAAAAATTGCAAACCGGAGAATACTCGTAGAGAGAGTAATTGGATTAGCAAAATAAATAAAATTTTAGCTCAAATAATACCGTCATATTTGTGGCCTTACGCTGATGAGATTGTTTTTGTTGGCAACTTGCTAAACAATTTTAAAAAAAATATTATAGACTAGAATTTAAATTAAGAATAAATACAAAATTATATTTTGAAACATGAATATTTAATAAATAAAATAAAATTATAATTTTTAAATAATATACATGTATTTTTAATAAATAAAATTGAATAAGTAACAAAATAAAATATAAGTTTTCTTTTAATAATATAAACTTAAAAAGAACTCTACATTTTAATTTTTTATTTATAAAACAATTGCAGCTTCTTTATTTTAAAAATTTAAAATAAAATATAAATTGGTGATATTTGTGTTGTCAACGTCGTTATCAATAGGCGTATGATTCCTCTATTCATTATTGTTCGGTTGATCCATTTCACTTCGCTCGTTGTATAGTGTCCGATTTAATTTTTTGGTTTTCCAAATATTTAATCTGAAATATAACAAATTTGGCATTTATTTAAATCAACTGATTTATTTTAAACTATGATTTAGGTGAATATTACCTTTCAATTAAAACGACTTTATTCCCATAAGTTTTAGCACCCATAGCTTTTAGTTCTTCCTTGATCTCCAAAATTGTATAGGATTTTGAATCTAGTTTTTAAAAATAATTACATCCATATTTAAAGATTGGTTTAAAAGAAATTGATTGCTTATTATTTAATTTAAATGAATTACTTACTTTTTCTTACTTTATTTCACCTCTTTCCAAACTAATATTTTAATTTTTGACGTTTCAATCCGTAAACAACCATGAACACCTTCCTTTTAGTTCGTTTTTAATTATCGTGTATTATAAGCGTATTCCATTGGCGTTAGCAAACTACTCACAAGTACTTGTATCTACTCACAACTACTCATGCTCAAGTGATGGTGTAGTAGTTAGAAGCAGTTACGCATATAATTAACGAAAGAGGGATTTTAGTTTAAAAAATTCTAATAGATGGCTCTATACCAATTTTGGTTGTGTGAAACGTCATTTGTTAACCCTAATCCAACCAAGGTATGCTTTTTTGGCTCGTTTGATAAATGCATCGATTTTCAAAATTATGTGTTAATACAACGTACTTGACATCTAATCATTCTCTGAAAAAATTTTCGTAAATTATTTGATTATAATTTGAATTTACTGACATAACAAAAATATGTTGGTTCGATTAGGATTAAAAACAAAAAAAATTTGTTTATGTTTGTGATACGACGCGCAATTGTTAAATCGTAAAAATATTTTAATTATTTTGTTGTTTAATGTTTTATTACTTATTATTATTAATAGATCAACGTATTTTTTATTAAAATCTAGCAGTTTTATTTAAATTGAGGTTATGTTTTACTACTGTCACAAAAATTTGCGTTCCATTGAACATCTACTCATACCCAAGTATTTTTATAACCGAAAATTTTTGTATTTTTCTGACATTTCGCTGATTTCATCTCCGATTCTTTTCCGAATTAATGTCCGTTATATATTGTAAGATTTACTATGAAAGTCTGCCAAAAATATCGGAAAATGCTGACAAAAAAGTTAAGTTATGGTACGACAAATTTGTGGGCGGGGCTTACAATATAAATTTTGGCGGCAAAATTTCACTTTTGAATTTAAATCTAGCTTTAATTAAAAATATATTTTTTTAAAAAAAATTTTTCAAGAATACTTTTTATTTTTATTACATGTATAAATTACAATATTACATTTATTATATATATAAATTTCAACTCCACCCGAGTAAATACATTTTTCTATCTTCATTTACTGCGTGCATCGCATGTTCAACTTCCTGACGTGTTTCACGTTGGAAAGCTGCAGTAATTTTAAACTTAGTCCTTTTATTTGAATAGTCAATAATTTCGGTTGAATCTTCTAATTTCTGTAAAGAAAAAAAAGCGTTACAATATTATATTGTATTCAAGGTACAAGACCTAGTAAAACAAAAAAACCAACCTCTGTCCCACACAGCAACAATTTTGATTCAATTAAACTTTGAATATGCTTTTGTAACGTTTCATTATTTGACTGTAGCGTTTCTTGTATATCCTTACGTGATCACATCACATGTCTCAAACAACAATAGGATAGCTATTTGAAAAGTTTGCATCGTAATGATATAAGGTTTCTTGAGGTATGAGACTTTGAGTTCACCATGACAAAAATGGTGTAGCCACATAAGTTTTCGACAACTAAAATTTATATGATAAAATTTCTCAAACATTCCAATGGATTTTTCCAATTCCTGAGGTATCGCAAATGTAATTGGTACCATTGTCGAACGAAGTAGTGGCCAGGCGCCTGCTTGTAACACTTTTATTGATAAATTTATTCCTATTTCATAAGTATTATCTTTTAAGTAATTATTAAATTTATTATTTAAATCAGCCGATACCGAAATATCGGTACACTCAACACACTCACCTTTTCGCTAACATTTTACTGTAAAATTTTCAGCCGATTTCATTTTTTTTAATAAACAATCCAGTATTTTGCTACCAGCGATCTTCGATTTACGTATAACGCAATCGTAATGGCGCCTACAGAAAACAAAAATACGATTCTACTCCAACGCTACATGTATCGAAATTTGGAAACCAAATTTCATCATTTTCCGAGATTTTCGTCTGAAAACTGGACAAAAATTGATAACCGGTTCAAGTTTTCAGTTTTGTTATACTTGGGTAAGTACTTGGCAGTAGCAAATTGTTTCCAATGGAACACAGTGTATGTCTTATCTCCGCTTCAAGTTACACGATTAATATTAATGTCAATATCAGACTACTACTAATATTGACCAAATAATGGGCCTTTATAGAAGAACAAAAAAGTTGACCAGAGCTACCAATAAACCGAAACAAAAATTAATTTTAATTAAAAATTGTAATATTTTGCTAACTTCGTGGTGTAAATTTTTTCACCAGAATTCGACCATGTACAATGTACAAAAGAAAATTTAAATTTGCTGTATGTGACTCCTACCTAACTTTCAAATGGATCATACGGAAATCCTAAAAATTGTTATGGATTCATCTGAAAAATTTGAAATTTGATGTCTGTTGGACCGTTACTTAACTTTTGAATGAATCACATGAAAATTCTGAAAATTGTTTTGGAGCATTGTTAAAGGATGTTGTGTAAGCCTCTGGTTGACAAATTTTCGGTTGAATTATTCGTTTAGCTTTAGTGAAAATAAAAAAAATCCGGCTTTTAAAGAAAAATATTATTTGATTCGGAAATGTTTTTGGGATCTGCTAAGGGCTAGCACCCTTTCTTATATCCAGCGGAGATTTGAATAACTATTCTTTTTATAAATTATTTTAGCATAAATTCAAACCAGTTTTTTAGCCAACACAAGTAAGGGAAGGATTGTGCATCGCTTCCGTTACCATCTTCGCTATCCCTGTTAAATTATATAGGAAAATGACTTGGTGAAAATAAAACACAAAATTTAATGATAAGCTATGCAGTATGCAGAATATATTGTCGGAACCTAGTTCAAAAAATGCTGAACTCTTTATAGTAGAAATAGATCTCTGTTCAGTTTTTTTATCCAGTTTTGGATTTTACCTTCTTATCATAATCGTTCCTTGTGACAATTGTGAGAAGAAATAGTGAAATATTTAACCAGCGAGTCATGCTCATCTAGTTTATCAAAATCCCAACACTGTTTAATTAAATTCATTAAATCCAACGGTAATAGTTTCATTTTTTTTCATGAACTGAGTAACATACGGCCATATGTTATTTTCTATAAATCAACAAATTATTTTGTTGTTCCAATCAAAATTGTTCTGTTGTCATTCTTATATTTAATAATTTATAAATTCATCAGTATAAATTACCGTTAATTATTAATTCGTAATTTTCTAAATTTTTTGTTTTTATATAAAATTTAAAAATTTCACATTTGTTTTTTTTTTTTTTTTGTGGGGTCTAATAAAATTGTTAATGCCAAACCGAGCCAAGAATCAAGAAAAACCCAAACCATGTAAATCAGCCAAACAAAATCGGAGGTCATCGATAAAATCAAGCAAGACGAAAATTAATCAAAGCTTGGTGGAAAAAATATCTGAATTGTGTCGCAAGGCTTGTGAACCCACAAATTCCTGGGTTGCGAAAAAAGTTCCATCCGATGAAAGCCTGTGGTGATATATTCCTAAATAAATCCTATCCAAAAATTATTTGTTCAGATTCGTATTGTCAACAAGTGAGTAAACAAATAGAAGCAATCATAGAGTTCAATAAAATATGGAACGCTTACATTCTCCCCTAAACGCAGTGTTCATAAAAACATAGCTTTTTTACCCAACAAACATTTTGTTTGAAAATAAAATGTCAGTTGAAAATAGATATTCGAAATATGCGGTTCATTACTATATGTACTAAAAGTAAATATAAATATAGTATGAACGATATGCATATTTAAAGGTTATAACGTTCTTTTAAAAAATACATTAAATACATATAATAAATAATAAAGATTTATTTAAATAAATAAAATTTATGGTGTTTTAATAATCAAATGAATAGATAATTAAATCCCCATAACTGGTGACCCCAAAGATCAAAAAACGCAACCAACCAAAGAACAAGCAGAACAACTGCATAATAACCAGCAATCAGCAAAACCGTATTAACCAGCAATACAGCACAACAATCAGCAAAGCCGTTAACCAGCAATACAGCATAACAACCAGCGAAGCCGTTAACCAGCAATACAGCACAATAATCAGCAAAGCCGTTAACCAGCAATACAGCACAACAATCAGCAAAGCCGTTAACCAGCAATACAGCATAACAACCAGCGAAGCCGTTAACCAGCAATACAGCACAATAATCAGCAAAGCCGTTAACCAGCAATACAGCACAACAATCAGCAAAGCCGTTAACCAGCAATACAGCATAATAACCAGCAAAGCCGTTAACCAGCAATTCAGCATAATAGCCAGCAAAGCCGTTTTAAACAACAATACCGTTTAGCTATATCGGCCAGCCAAAACATCGCTATAAATCAACAACTAAACTGCTAATAACAGCGAGTTTAAATCAACCATTTTCCAGACACCAAACATCTGAATATTGCATTGACGACATAGCTCCCACCAGTGGTAAGCGGTCAACCGAAATATTCAGTGTAGTTAATACATAAACAGTTCTGGCCCCCACCCGTGGTAAGCTAAAAGAGTTTTTGTTGTTTAGCCGTGCAAGGTCGCACAAGGAAGACATCATCACTAACCAAAAAGCGTACACGACGAAAGGAGGAGAACCGTGAGTATTCCAAATTTTAAAGAACTACATGTTAAAAAATTAAAAAAAAAAAAAAAAACGAAAAATCAATATTATTTTGGTGTCGTTTATTTGTTGGTTTACTCATTTGTCGTCAGTTCACAATATTATTCTTACCTCGTTTGTTTCACTGTCCACAATTATCACCATTTTCTCACCTATTTAAAAAATTTTTGTTCGTGTTAAATTTATTTTTATTTTTAAAAAAATTATGGATCCCAATACTCCTCAAATAGATAACACACCAGACAGAACCATGACTAACGAAGAAATTTTGGCTTTAATAGACGCACTACGACAACAACTGACAATCGATGATAACAGTGCTGAGGAAGGTCCAAGCCCATCAACCAATTCTCCACCTCCAGTTATAACATCAATACCAGCTAATGTGACAAATATCGCACATGTAGCGTTTAGACCTCCACAACACCTATACAGTCAAAATCCGGTCATTTGGTTTTCGATATTAGAGCAGTCATTCCTGTTAGCAAACATTACCACGGAACAGACAAAATACGCACACGCACTCGCAGCTTTAGACGCACGACATCACGACACTTTTGGAAATATAATACTACGGGACAAAAAGACTACTCCTTACACTGCGTTCAAGGAGGAAGTTGTACGAGTGTTAGGAGAGACGGAACGGACGAAATTAAATAATGTTTTACACGGACTTACTCTCGGAGACCAGAAACCATCCATGCTACTCAATAAATTCAGACTGAACGCGGGAACAGTTTTCGATGACAACGCAATACGACAACTATGGATGAAACGACTTCCAGCACAAATACAGATGATACTGACTCCATTTGAAAATGACGTTTCACTAGCAATATTAGCCACTCGAGCAGACAATATTTTGGAGACGATGACAAACTCATTAAACATCAACAGCATATCAGATTCTACAACAGAAAATACAGAACTGAAATATTATAAAGCAGAGACGGACAGCAAAATTGATAAACTAACAGGAATGATTGCAGAATTATGTAGCAATTCTCGTGCACGTCCAAATTCTCGGTCAAAATTTCGAAGTCCGTCACGATCACCAATTCGAAAACTGAATCCAAAATTTAAAATTTGTTATTTTCATTTTAAATTCGGTGAAAACGCAAAACAATGTGTGATGGGGTGCGAACATTTTGAGGAACACTCAAAAAATGTTGACAAAAATTTTCGCTAGACCATCACGAATTAACGGCAAGTGTTGATGGTCAACTAGCGAGCCGTTTAGTAATTTTTGATAGAAACACGAGACTAAAATTTTTAGTGGACACCGGAGCAGATGTTTCAGTCATTCCAGAAAATCTGTATCAAACAACACTTATATCAAATTCTACAAAAAAATTATTCGCGGCAAACGGCACTCCGGTAAAATCTTTCGGCACTAAAATTTTAAAATTAGACTTCGGACTTCGACGAGAATTCCGTTGGGAGTTTATCATCGCTGAAGTTTCATTGCCAATGATAGGGGCGGATTTTTTAAAACAAACAGGCCTTTTAGTAGACATCCAGGGACAGAGGATAATTGATCCGTTAACCTCCCTGTTTGTCAGAGGTGTCTTATCACAAGAACCAAATCCGACCCTATCTTTTATTAACAAAACGAACCAAAATTCTAAAATCGACATTTTGATCGGGAAATTTCCGGGTTTAGTGAACAGTGGTCTAGCTACTAAATTAATTAAACACAAAATTACTCACCGTTTGGAAACTAATGGACCCCCTGTATCTTGTAAAACACGACGTTTGGCACCCGACAAACTGCAAATTGCAAAAGTTGAGTTCGAACACATGATGGCACAAGGAATATGCAGACCAAGTAGCAGTGCCTGGTCCAGTCCACTTCATTTAGTCAAGAAGAAGAATGGAACATGGAGACCATGTGGTGATTATAGGTCGTTGAATAATATAACCATCCCAGATCGTTACCCCATTCCGCACCTTCAAGATTTTTCGTATCAACTTGAAGGTTGCACCATTTTTTCGACACTAGACCTTGTCCAGGCGTACCACCAAATTCTCATCGAACCAACGGACATACCCAAAACAGCAATATCTACACCTTTCGGCCTTTTTGAATTCACAAAAATGACATTCGGACTACGGAATGCAGCACAGACATTTCAAAGACTAATGCATTCCATACTTTTAGGCCTTAACTTCTGTTTTGTATATTTAGACGACGTATTAATTGCATCCAAATCACTTGACGAACATTTAGAACACCTCGAAATTGTTTTTCAAAAATTTTCAGACAACGGACTTATAATTAATACGGACAAATGCGTTTTCGCACAGACAGAAATTGTATTTTTAGGACACACGGTCACTGGACAAGGTATACTTCCAAATCAAGACCGCATCCAAATTATCAAAAACTATAAACGCCCAGAAACTGTTGATGGTATCAAACGTTTTTTGGGCACGATAAATTTTTACAGACGTTTCATTCCCGGCGCCGCGGCAGACCAAATTCTTCTAAACGATTTACTCAAAGGTTATAAAAAAAACAGCAAACAACTAATTGAGTGGTCAACACCACTAATTCAAGCTTTTGAAAATTGCAAATCAAAATTATGCGAAGCAACGTTGCTGAATCACCCAGCGATTTTAGCTCCACTCGCGATCATGGTCGACGCTTCAGATACGGCAATTGGGGCAGTTGTACAGCAGTACATCTCCGATACTTGGCAACCACTCGGTTTCTTCTCAGTACGACTTAACGAAACGCAAAAACGGTACAGTGCTTATGACAGAGAGTTGCTTGCAGCTTACTCTGGCATTAAGCACTTCAAATTCTTATTGGAAGGTCGTGAGTTCACATTGTTCACCGACCACAAACCATTAATCTACGCATTCAAACAAAACCCTGAAAAAGCATCTCCTCGTCAATTCAGACATCTAGATTTCATCGGCCAATTCACTACCGATATTCAACACGTCTCCGGCATAAATAATGTCGTTGCAGATACCCTCTCCCGCATCAATCAAATTTCTATTCCTGAAAGCATTGATTATGCAGCAATCGCAGATGCTCAAACCAATGATATCGAACTACGAGAGATTTTAAATAATAATACAAACACATCTCTTAAACTAGTGCAAATTCCTCTAACGTTCAACGCAACTAAATCCATATGTTGCGACGTATCAACCGGTGTACCAAGACCCTTCATTCCGCCAGCATTTCGGAAAATTGTTTTTGAATCTTTACATAATTTATCTCATCCGGGCGTAAAAGCTTCCATCAAATTATTGACTTCAAATGTTGTTTGGCCCTCCATTTCCAAAGATTCAAAAACGATGGCTCAAAATTGTATACCATGTCAAAAATCGAAAATTTCAAGGCACATCCAATCACCTCTCGGCTCTTACAATCTCGCTTCTCAACGATTCACAGAAATTCACTTGGATATCATTGGTCCACTTCCAATCTCCGGAAACAACCGATATTGCGTGACGTTAATTGATCGTTACTCGCGTTGGGCTGAGGCGGTACCAGTGCCGGACATGACTGCTGTCACTGTCGCATTTGCCGTATATTCAACTTGGATAGCTCGATTCGGCGTGCCAGAATTCATCGTTACAGATCAGGGGGCTCAATTCGAATCACATTTATTTTCGGAATTATCTACACTTTTAGGCTTCCAACATCGACGTACAACTAGCTACAATCCAAAATGTAATGGCATGATTGAAAGATGGCATCGCACCATCAAATCAGCCATTATGTGTCACAACAGACCAGATTGGGCTAACATTTTACCGACAATTCTACTGGGACTTCGTACCACTTACAGCGAAGAACTAAAAACTACACCAGCAGAACTAGTTTATGGATCCACTGTTCGAATTCCTGGACAATTTTTTGATCAATCTTCCGATACCAAAATTTCACAAAACGATTTCGTTCAAAATTTGAAAAATCATTTCAAAGAAATACGACCAACACCAGCATCTCGGCATTCTACGAACAAAATTTTCATTTCAAAAGACTTGCCTTCCTCATCTCATGTTTTCTTACGGACGGACGCATTACGGAAATCACTTGAACCGCCGTACACAGGACCCTACAGAGTTATAGAGAAAACAGATAAAACTTTTACACTTGAAATTAAAGGCAAACCGGTCAAAGTATCAATCGACAGACTAAAACCGTGTCATTTGGAAAACACTCAAGACGTACAAACACCAACTACTAAAACCAATAGACCAAATTTCGACCAACAATTAATAGTTTCAGAGAACGGTAAAACTACATCAACAAAAAAAGTTACTTTCGATTTACAACAAAAACCACCTACAGAACCGACTCAAACAAGATCAAGACGAATTATCAGAACACCGTCACGATACAAACAATAATACCACAAGACTTCACACAATCACAAAATTCAATTATTTCAGACGAACGATACTTACTCACTTATACGTAAATTCATACAGAATCTACTGGAAGGGGAGTATTGTGGTGATATATTCCTAAATAAATCCTATCCAAAAATTATTTGTTCAGATTCGTATTGTCAACAAGTGAGTAAACAAATAGAAGCAATCATAGAGTTCAATAAAATATGGAACGCTTACATTCTCCCCTAAACGCAGTGTTCATAAAAACATAGCTTTTTTACCCAACAAACATTTTGTTTGAAAATAAAATGTCAGTTGAAAATAGATATTCGAAATATGCGGTTCATTACTATATGTACTAAAAGTAAATATAAATATAGTATGAACGATATGCATATTTAAAGGTTATAACGTTCTTTTAAAAAATACATTAAATACATATAATAAATAATAAAGATTTATTTAAATAAATAAAATTTATGGTGTTTTAATAATCAAATGAATAGATAATTAAATCCCCATAAGCCTTCCCGTCGCAACCCCTTCCATTGAAACAACCACACCAGAATCGAATGGTAAAGACGTGCCGAACAGAATATCAAATGTGGTTAAATGTGCCGCCGAAGGGGAAGTAACACGAAATCCTTTTTTTAATTATCTGCGTCAATTTCGCAAGACTCGTTGTGGAGAGCCAATGACAGTAATCGCTGTCGAGGGTGGTAAATCTTGGAAGGAAATGAGCGATCAGGATAAATGGCCCTACATTGTGGAGGCGTATCATGCGCGTAAACGGCGGCGCTCATCATCGCACGCCAATATTGCAAAAAGCAAACGGAAAAATTCTAAGTTACCAAAAAAATACCTACACGAACATGTTGCCGTTGTGGTGGTACTGGTGTTGTAGCGGATTTACCAAAAAAATCACGTTCCCGTGTAAGAAAATCTCGAAAGTAAGACAAAATTCTTAATTTATTCAAGAAGACGAGTTTATTCAATAATGAAATAAAAAAAAAAGTTTCGGTTTAGCATACTATATGTCAACTAGTGCAATTAGAATTTTCCCAAAAGTTTGAAACCTTATTAAAATAAAAGACAATTTTTTTCAAACAAACTGGTATATTACTCCTGTCAAATTAAACAATAATTTGTTGAGTTGTCATAAACAGCTGCTCGTTCCCGAATGGCATCCCCATCGTACGAACAAAACGATATAACTTGAAAGGTGTGTCTCTTTTTAAAATGGGAGGACCGACTATAACTGCTTTCGAAGTCGAATACTATCGTTCGCTTTTAGTAGGCAAAGGAAGAAAAAGCAACACAGTCTATTATATACAGCTCCTATTACAGGCGTTTGAAGAATTTAAGTTTTTGCTATTATTCACTGTCCCGGATATAACCATAAAATCTTTGAAGTTCTCTCTGTGCCATCTCTTACACTTTGCAACTTAGGCGTATTTGATTCAGTCATCATGACGTATAAGCTTAAAGGATGTTGCAAACAACCAACTCAAATAATTTTTGGATTATATGATGTCGCTGAAATGCCTCTATAACATATAATGTTGTCTCTTTCACCCTATTTGAGGATTGGTGGAATCTGGAGACACTTCGGATACTAACGACATGTTAAAGAGACGCCGCATACACTAAAATGTTTGCATGTTTCTTTGAAATAGACGATGGTATGTTATTCGGCTCACAACCAGCCCCAAAGTCTGTCAGTGCAGACATAATAATTTTCCTCAGTAATTCTAGTAGGAAACTACTTATTTACATTATTGTCTACTGTACTACTCTATATACAGATTGAAAAAAAGAACAAAACATGTCAGCTATTTTCTTGCTACCTCTCAATTGGTCGTTTAGATTAAAGTATTTCCAAATGTTTGTTTAGGGTTGGTTTGAATTTTATCTTCGCACCAATTTTTCAGAAGTGTATTTTAACTTAAACACTTTTATTATCATTAACATAATTCACTTAAAACACTTTCACACTTATTGTGTTGATTCGTAAATAATTGCTGATATTGGAGTTCAACTTTATTTCACCATAGAAATTCCAAATTCCAAAACTAATCTAGAATATAATCACCATTATTATTTATAACTTGTTGCCATCATCGCATAGAATATTATATGTGTCGCCGCGAAGAAGGATTGGGCATGCTGGATTACCTGTTCGTCGTTTGTCAACGTTTTTCTGCTAAGGAAATTTTGAAGCGACCGAAAAAGGCGGTAGTCGGCTGAAGCAATGTCTGATGAGTGGGGTATGGTGGGTGAGGTAAAGTGGAACATCCCAGTGTTTGTCGTTGATTACACACATCGTGAACATTTACTTCTGCTATAACTATTTCATTGTGATTCAACAGTTGAAAGTGAATAATACCGTGGCGATCCCCGCATACAAACAATAAAATTTTCCTACCGTGAACCCTAGCTTTACGATAAGGTGACGGGGAGTATCCCTGTCCAGCCACTGTCTTTTCCAGACAACTTTTCATATGGTATCCACTTTTCATCCCCAGTAACAATATTGGCCAAGAAAGGCTGATTTCTTTGTCGTGAGAGTGAGCGTCTTTCGCTAATTTCTTAAGGTGGCGCCACACAGTTGATTGAGATGTATTGAGCTTCTCTGATAATTCTCGCGTTTTTCCATTCTCGAATTCTTCTTTTTCTCGAATTTTCCATTCTACTACTTACATATATTTTACAATTGATTTTTTCGGCTTTTTTATAGACAAATACATTAATTGTTCATGGTAATCCCAGTATTTTCGATTTGGTAAATCAGAAAAATAAAGAGGCCAATCCCTCATAGTCATAATATAGCTACTGAAAAAAAGTAGAAATATCTTTCCCCCCTCTCCGTAATTTTAGCCTAAGGCCCAAAGTGTTATACCCGTTCTTTATGTTGGTAGTTTAGTTTCGTACTGAGAAGTTGGTCTACTCATCAGGTAGCTACGACCAAACTACAAAAAATTCCACTCTAGCCACTTACATTAAGTATCTGGCCAGAACGTACTGACATAGCGAATTATTATTCACTACATCAAATATCAAAACCGCATGGAGAAACCCTATTTATTAAGAATTTAATTTGTCTGTCTGTAATCAATTGATATTTTCGACTTTTTTATAGACAATTACATTAATTGTTCATGGCAATCCCAATATTTCGATTTGGTAAATCAGAAAAATAAAGAATTTTGCAGTTTCTAGAACAATTTTTTTTTTTTTTTTTTTTTTTTTATTTATATTTTCCGAAAAACATACATTTTTATTTTGGAAAACATCAAAATTGAAATAAAGTTTATACAATAATATTTTTTTTTCCTTAACCTATATACAACATAATTATTAAAGTTAAACAAACAAAGTAGATAAAAATACACTTAGATATTAAATATTATCTAGGCATCAACTAATATAACTATAGTACATATGTACATACAAACAAAATAATATCAATCATCAATCAAGCAATGAACAAAGATAATTCATATTCACGAACAAATTCAGTAAAAAAACGACTTTTCATGCTCGTTTTAAAGGCGCCAAGTGGCATACACTTACACACAGGTTCAAGTTGGTTGAACAGTTTTAACCCGCGGTAAAATACACTATCTTGTGATAGTTTGTACAAATAATTTGGTAAGCGGTAATGCGCAGCATCCCGATTGGAACGTTCCGTTATCTTATAATTTGTAGTTAATACGTTATTACATTTTATCATGCGATGTTTTATTTTATATACCAAGAGAATAAATTCATAATCTATCATTTGAGATATCGGCAGTAGTTTATTGTTATAAAGTGAAATTGTTGGTGTTCTCATGTTAAGGCAATTAATCGCTTTAAGGGCTTGATTCTGGTAAATCTGCAGCTCATTCACTTTTGTTTTGCCTGCAGATCCCCAAATTTGAATTAGGTATAATAAATTTGAATGAATGTACGAAAAATAACAATTTAGTGAAACTGCATGGGGAACAAATTTCCCAATTCGTCGGAAGACTGCTATGTAGGGAGCTATTTTCTGTTTTATAGAGTTTACCTGGTGTGTCCATTTTAAATTGAAACTAAGATGCAAGCCGAGATAACAGATGCTCTCTACCCTATTGATTTTGTCCGAATCTAGAATAATTTCCTCAAGGTCAGTAAATAGTGGTTGCCTAAGAAAAAATATTATAAATTTAGTTTTTGATTTATTAAGACGAAGTTTATTTCTGGTAAAGTAATCACTTAAGATTTTCATATCAGTTGCCATTTGTAGTTCTAAGTTATATCTGTCATTAGCACCATAAATAATTGCCGCATCGTCCGCGAACAATTGAATTTTGCCAGAGAGGTTCAAAGCGAAAATATCATTTATATAGATAGTGAAAAGCAAGGGCCCTAAAATGGAACCTTGTGGTACACCAGACTTTAATAGCAGCTCTTCAGATTTATCGTTTCCTATTTGAACGTAATGTTTCCGATTATACAAATAATCTTGTAATAGTAATAGAGCGTGTTCACTGACTCCAATACTACTTAATTTATGTATTAAAAGTATATGATCTATACAATCAAAGGCTTTAGCCAAATCAATGAAAATGCATGAAGTACACTTTTTAGCTTCTAGATTATTGTATATAATTTCCATAAAATTCAAAATGGCAGAAAGAGTACTGGAATTTTTCTGAAAACCAAACTGATTAGGGTGAATTAACTGGTTTTCCATCAGATAGCACTCCAGTCTTTGATGGACAATTTTTTCAAAAATTTTAGAAAATGTAGGAAGGACGGAGATTGGTCTATAGTTGTTAATATCCAACTTAGACCCAGATTTGAATATTGGAGTTATACGTGCTATTTTTAGTTCATCAGGCAATTTGCTGAATAAAAAAGTATCGTTTACAAAGCTGCACAATATAGGAGTTATTGTAGAGTTAACCCTCTTAATGAGTTTTGTTGATATAGAATCCCAGCCAGGTGAACAAGATGATTCCAAGCTAGAAATGATTAGCTTAATTTCTTCTGGTGTTGTGGGTTCAAAGTTACAAAATTTATTAGTTACTACATTACAGTAAGGTAGAGTTTTGTAGTTAATATTGAAACCAGGTGACATACCAATATTATTGAAATATTCATTGAATCGGTTTGCAACTTCAATTCGGCTTGTGACTAATTTATCGTTAATAATTAAATTAATGGGGTCTTGCGCTATAGTAGTACGATTATTTAAAATTTCATTAATAACAGACCACATTTTTTTAGGTGCTCGTAAACTGTCTTCTAATAAATTTGTGTAGTATTTTGATTTCAGGTTAATTACCATTTCATAAGATTGTTGTTTTAGACTATTAAATACGTTTTTGAAATACAAATTGTTGGGATACCGTTTCTTAAGCTTCTGGAATTTAATTCGCGATTTAATAATTTGTTTAAGATCCTTGGTAAACCATGGCTTATTGTAATCTTGCAAATTTATCACGCGTTCCCTGTTAGTGCTATTTTCTATAATTGTGTTTACTAGTAAGTGATAAAAATTTAGAAATGTAGTGCAACCCAGGTCAGCATTTACAATATATTGAAAAATGGCTTGTTCGTTAGACAGTTTTACTTGTTTGGTAATAGTCATTCGTTTATTAGGGGCCATACAGCGGATTAATAGGTATTCATGATCACTAAGATCGGTCGGAGAAACGAGTAAACAAAACTGATATGGCACGGAAGACAAAACATGATCGATAATGCTACTGTTAGTATTAGAAAATCGTGTAGAGTATTTCTTGTCAATTTTATTAATAATTTTATATGAGAATATTTGCAGCATAGTCTTGTAGTTAACCACATCCGTTTCATGTTCGTTTAAAATATTTAGATTGAAATCACCAACCACAACACTGTGTTTGTACTGCTCCAAAAGAGAAGCAAAATAGTTTAAAAACAAATTAAAATCAGTGTGTGGCGGTTTATATACGGTTATTAAATTAAATTTTAACTTACGAGAGTGGAGGATGAGGAACTCATTCTCCATATACAGTTCACTGCGTTTAAGCTCAAAATCAAGATCAACATGTATGAAAACAGTAATACCACCGCCCCCTCTATGTTCACGAGTTAGATGAAATGATTTGTAATTATGAAGATTAAAAAAATGAATATCCCGGTTGAAAAGAAAGGTCTCAGTTAAGACTATTACATCAATTTTCAACTTTAATGAATATAGAAATTCTTCCACTCTTTCAAGCTTGTTCATTAAGCGATTGATGTTTAAATATAAGATGTTGATACCTAAAATTACATTTAAATTAGTGTTATAAATAAATTGATTTAAATCTAAAAAATATTTATCTTTTTTGGTGTTTATTTCTGCAGACGTCATAAATAAATGATGTCGAGCAACTATGCTGTTAATTTTGTGATATCATCTTTTGTTTTGATTAACACTGGTTGATTGCCCTCTTTCAAGCGTGCAAATATTTTTCCACCGCGAAACCAGACGTGAGTTAATTTCTTTCCCTTTTTCAACTGGTTCAACATTTTTATTAGCTGTACGTTGTTTTTTGTCATCCGCTCATTAATAAAAATTTGTTTATTATGATGTTGATTTGGATACAGTTGAGCCAAATATAGCGGTCCGTTATTACGTAGCTTTGTCAAAAAATTCGATTTAATGACAGTATTTTTAAACGTGACGATCATATGCAAAAATTGTATAGGTTCCGTATTACTTTTACGATTTGCAACTTTTATTATTTTTTGATATGATTGAGTGATGTTGTTTGTATCGAACTGGAATATTTTGTTTAGGTTAACCACTACATCCTCAACATTGAAATCCAATGATGGAAACCCGCTTATGACAATATCATTGAGAAGTTGTTGTTGCTTCAACGATTCCACTTCATTTTCTAGAGATTGAATCTGGATATTGCATTTTACAACTTTGTCGTCAAGTTGATTTATATTTTTTTGAACACTTGATAACTCGTTGCCAATACTATTAACAGTTTCACTCAATGTGTCAAATTTCTTCGATAAAATTGTTTCCGACGTATTAATTCTATCAAATGTGACCTTGATAGCAGTAAGAAGATCTTTCATAGACGGATTTTCCGCTTGAAATATTTCTCCTAACTTAGAAAAGCTACGCGTCACAGGCACTTTAGGCAAATTAATTGTGTTTGGCGACTCAGTCATTTTTAAAGATTATGCCAACTAACAAATCAGTTCAAAAACTTTATGATTGTAGATATAGCACTTTTAATAAAAATCCACCGTTATGAATGTATTTATTTTAAATTATAGTTTTAAGTTATTTTTTTTTTAAATACATACAATATCACTCTAATTATTATCTATTGTCACTTAATTCGTAGATTTAATTATTGTTTTAATTTTAATTGCAATATTGCAGAGAAAAGGCACTAAAATTTTTTATTTAGTTGTTCACACACAAAAAAAAAAAAATATCAAATTCACTGATATAACTGATTATCTATGATTCAATTTAAAGTTTTATTTTCTTTTACGTATAATTTTGAACTATTCTGGCAATGGGCAATTGAATTGTTTAATATTTGATCACAATAATAAAATATTTTAATTAAAAAAAAACGTTGCTCTACATCAACACGACTAAGTTACTCGGCGGCCATATTGGGAATTTCTTAAGGGAATTATTTAAGTAAAAGGGAAAGTTTAATGCTGTGTGCCTCAGAAGACTTTTCAAACTAAACTTTTGTAAGACCTAGTAATTCATGCAATATTTAAATAGATGTCACTAGGTTAGAAGTATTCAATTGTGCCTTATCGCCAATTAAACTTTTCAATGTCTCGTTTAAATAAATGACGTCTAATACAAAATAAACCGAGTCGTTTATTAAAAGTATGTACATAATTCAAAATAAGATATATACTATATATATATATATATATATATATATATATATATATATATATATATATATATATATATATATATATATATATATATATATATATATATAAATATATATATAAATATATATATATATATATATATATATATATATATATATATATATATATATATATATATATATATATATATATATATATATATATATACATATATATATATATATATATATATATATATATATATATATATATATATATAAGGGTATTCAAATTTGAGGTATCTTTTTAAATTTTATTGAAAATAAAGTACATTGGTTCCTGTTAATAAGGAAAAAGAATGTCGTTCAAGTGACCTCCTCTGCTAGCTTAGAATTTTGAATAACTTTTCGCATAATGATAGTTCAATTAGTGATATTTGCTCGATGATGTTGTCTTTGAGGTGTTGAACAGTTTGAGGATTATCCGTATAAACTTTACTATTCAAGAAACCTCATAAGAAGAAGTTCAATGACGTTAAATTGCATGATCTTGGTGACCAATTCACGTATCTTCTTCGAGAAATTATTCGATTATTAAACTTCTCTTTCAAAAGATCGATTGATTCCGTTGCTGTGTGGTATGTTGCACCATCCTGTTGAAACCACATATTCTGCACATCAATATCTTCCAATTGACTCCACAAAAGTTGTTGGTTTGAGGCTTCTATTGGTTTGAGGATTCTATTTACATATTTTGTTTATCTGAAACTTCAAAATATTTGCATATAGTGTTGTCTACACTACCCCTCTCTGTTTCACTTTACTAGTTTTGCAGCACTTTACTATAGTTGAAAAAAAGTGAGTATCATACAACCATTAGGTGACGGTGGATTTAAATGTTCATTATAGATCCGGCAGCTAAGATCGGAATGGAAGGAGGATTCTCAAATCGTCAAATAGCGAAAAAATTGGTAGAGGGAAAACCGTTATTGGATCCTTTATCAATAATATTAAAAATTATGGTAAAAATAGAGAAGGACGCATTGCGGACGCTACAACGACCACGGATAAACGGGCGATCATTCGATCAGCTTCAAATTCATGCTTATCAGCGTAAAAAAATAAGGCAAAATCCGTAGTCAAAGCTAGCTTAGCAACGTTCCGACGTGTGATTAACAATGCTACGCATCTTAAATTGAAAAAACTCCACAAGAAACCTCCTTTGAATGCATCACGCGAAGCAAACCGATTGGAATTTGCCAAGAACCACATGTCGTGGAAGCAAGAATGGAACCGGGTTCCTTTTTCGGACTCATGGAAATGTAACTGATGCCCGTCAGAACCATCCAAATTAATTTTTTTTTTTTTCGTTTATGTTAGTAATTTATTCTTATTTAATTGGTTTTTGATATTCAATTACATTTACATACTTATGCTGTGTGCCTCAGCAGACTTTTCAAACTAAACTTTTCAAATTTTGCTTGCGCTATTTCCTCATAGATGCTTGGTGAAAAGGCAGCTTACGAGGTTACTTTTCGATGACTTTTCAATTTGTATACAGTTTAAAATACATAGTCAGTAAAGCCCGGTACACATTGAGAACGAGTAACGAGAACGATATTCCCTTTTTTACCAAATTATGTAACATAATTATTAAAATAGTTAAAACTGTATGATTTTAAAAGTTAAAATATCGTGCATTTACTAAAAATAGAATTTAAAATTTTAACAGTTTTAATACAAAATTGAAATTGAAATTTTGTATTAGAACTGTTAAAATTTTAAATTTTATTTTTAGTAAATGCACGATATTTTAACTATTGTTAATTAAAATCATACAGTTTTAATAATTTTAATAATTTTCTTACATAATTCAGTTTATAAGCAATCCGTTTCTCATCGGTCAGCTCAATATGCATTTTTATGTTTGGACTTGGCATTCTCTTCTCTGGATTTTAGTTTACTACCAATAATCGAATTCTATCCGCCATTTCACGATCATTAATATGGTTTAAGTTCAGCGGAAGTTCTCCATGCTCAATCACCATTGAAACGTTTCCCGGAATGAATTTTCTCTATCCAAATCTCTACCCAATAAAAAGTCAACTGGCAGTATTCCATCAGGAACTATGTGAATTGTGGTCTTATATACTTTATCCTCTATTTTTAGCTTTGCATTAAACCTATACCTACGGTTGACACATCTCTGGACCCCGCACCATGGAATATTGTGCACTCCTCGCTAAATTGGCAAATGCCCGTTCCAATTAATTTTTTATGTGACATTAACTAATGTCGCTTCCGGTAGCAACTAGTGCACAAAGTTCCTTTCCATTGAACATTACATTTTTGACAGCTTTAGATGAACAATCATCCTGATTCTCAATGGCTGCACAAGATTTATTTGGCTACGCAATCTTTTCCTAGATACCGTCCTAGATGATTTCTTCTGAATCTATGTGACTTTTTGTTCTCAATTGGCTTTGTTTTTACGCTTTCGATTGGTGCTTTTATCTTAATTTTTTGTTTGATTTCTCCATAAATTACGAGTTTACTTTTGAAATCATTCATAGAGGTTGATCCATATAAAACCGCCTTATTATGTTCATAATCGGTTATTCCACTTATACAGTAATCGATTATCGAAGCATCTTCCAAGTTGCCGGTTTGACCTAGTTCACGCATAGCGATTAAATAATTTTTAAGAGATTCATCTTTCTTTTTCTTTCTCTCTGCTATGCGCCACAGCAGAATTCACTTGCTTTTTGAACTCGTTGAATAAATGTGTGATTAGTTCTTCCCAGATATCAGTAACCGCCAAACGTAAACTGTTTTTTGCTGTTCTAGTTAACAGTCTTTTTGAATAAATACCTTTCTGTTCAGCATTCCATTTCATACATACAGCAGCATCTTCGACATCCTGAATCTATTTCTCGACGGGATAATCATCCTCCCCGCTAAACTTCGAAAGCGATTCTTCGACATCTCTAAAACTTAAGCAATCTCCAGCAGTAGCATCATCGTGCTGCTTTTTGGTTCGTTCAATAGCACTGTATTATTTGAATTCATCGACTCAACATTCGCGACTCTTCTAAACATTTCCATCATCTTACGCATAAAAGCGTCCTCAATTTCAGGTGAATTATGAAGATTATTTTTTTTTTTCGGCCCATCTCAGTTAAAATTTGTTAATAATTTGTTATATAATAGCAAACCTCACTTTCAGCCCCAAAATTAAAACAACTTTACTTCATCTGAACACAATAAATTATAAGAACCGTTCTAGTTTTATCTTTTATCTTCACTAAATTAAAACTCTATCCAACAACACTTATTTTTAAATTTCACGTAAACATCCTTGGTACACAATACGGTACTTTATATTTCTCGACTCACAAATTCGGTGTTATTCCACGGCATATCACCACAAATCTTGGTATATGGAAAATCCCTCACGGATATAAAAATTCGCCAACTATATTAACTTCACGATAAAGTTTTATACACGTTAATCACCACAAACTTAAATGTTTAATCGGTCGGTTTTCCCTGTTTGGAATACAACGTCTTAAACGCACCTAAACTAAACCTAAACGCACAAAACTACACATTGGAAAACACACATCAAGAAAACTCAATAGGTTAAGGAATTTCCTTAATACTCGTATATGTATGTTGCTCAAAACTACCCGCTGATCGATCCCGGTTGAGCCCCAAAGTATAGTGTTTAATTAGTTTTTAAGAAAATAGCACGAGTTGTTTACTACTCGAAACACCAAAATCAATTGCTTTAATCTGATTGTATGGTTCATAATCGATTTACATAACAGGAATAATATAGTATATAAAGCAATTATACAATTTAAATATAACATAAAATACGATACAGGCTGCATCCTAATCGAGTTCAACAAATTCGGATACCTTAAATCCTACATATATGTATATGTAAATCTTATTTTGGATTACATACTTTTAATAAATGATTCGGTTTTTTTTTATTAGACGTCATCTATTTAAACGAGACATTGAAAAGTTTAGTTGGCTGTAAGGCACAATTGAATACTTTTAACCTAGTGGCATCTATTTAAATATTGCATGAATTACTGGGTCTTACAAAAGTTTAGTTTGAAAAGTCTTCTGAGGCACACAGCATAAAGTGCTTTACCCATTGAAAAACGAAAAGAAAAATCGGATTTAGTTTTTTCGAAATAATTCCAAAATTATTGCTTTGTTTTCGCTAAAAACTTTTCGTTTTTGACCGAATGTACCATACAATACTATTTTCAATTAAAATATTTCGAAAAAATTTGAATTAGCTGAGAAAGTGAAAGTTTAATTTTTTTCGTCCGAAAAAAATTATTTAGAACCGAAAAAATTAAATTTTCACTTTCTCAGCCAATTAAAAATGTTTTTGAATTTTTTAAATTGAAAATGGTATTGTATGGTATACTCGATCAAAAACGAGAAGCTTTTAGAGAAAATAAAGCAATAATTTTGGAATTATATCGAAAAAACTAAATCCGATTTTTCTTTTCGTTTTTCAATGGGTAAAGCACTTTACTATGTATTTTAAACTGTTTGTCATACAAATTGAAAAGTCATCGAAAAGTAACCTCGTAAACTGCTTTTTCAGCAAGCATCTATGAGGAAATAGCGAAAGCTTCAAAATTTGAAAAGTTTAGTTTGAAAAGTCTTCTGAGGCACACAGTATTAAAATAGTACAATAGATAAAAGTGATAATTTAGTAACGTGAGTGAATAGTGTAAATGCGTTTTTAGGCGAGTTAAGCTGTTCCACAATTGTATTTTAATTGTGGAATTTTGCGTTTAAAATCAATTAGTTGATTTATAACTTTTAATTGGAAGTTTTATGCAAAAACCACTCATCAATTGACAGGGCGAAACTGAGTAGCTTATTAATTTTTAATAAGTCATTAATATTTTGTTTTTCAAAATTTGTTGTTAAAATTATTTAATAAATCAATATTTATTTATTTAAATTCATAATCATAATTAAAAGAAATTTTTGAGTTACGAAAAATGGCAAGCATAAAGGAATATATGTTGGTTCTGTGCAGTACATCATTAGCTTGCTTATGGACACAAGAGCCGAATAAATCAAAATATGACAGTTTTCTATTGAAACAAGAACTAGGTACGGCACCTTATCATCAAGTGCCGAAACTGTCAACTCTAGCTAAATTAGCTATGGAGGCCAAAAATTGTAAATGCTAGATGAATTCGAGAAACACTTTTTTTATCTACAATATCAAAATCAATATGAAAAACATTTTACAAATAAATTAAATAAATTCTTGGAACATTGAAATTTTGCAATTTCTCCAAAAAATATTGTTTATAACAATTTAATCTTTCTTTATTTTTATGAAGTTTCAACGAATTTGCTAAGTATTCTTTGAAGTTGTATTGGTTTTTTATATCGTTTGGGTGAATAATAATATCGCGTTTAACAAATCAATAAGATATACCAAATCATTAAATAAATAGAGATTAATTATAACTTCAAATATTAATGAAATGCATTCATCCTTAAAATGGTATCTTGGTTGGCCGGATAAATTCCAAAGTGGATACATCAGATCATAGCACACCAGGCAAATGTTTTTTTTTTATTATTTAGTATTTAGTGACAGTTACCTATCATTTAAACATCATCAAAATTCGGTATTTTTCAATTTTCTAAATTGTAAAAATTAAAATCAAAATTATTTGTACGTATTGAAGCTATATTTAAAAGAAAACCAAAATGTCGAACAAAATAGCACGAGAAGAAGGCAAAAGCTGCCAGAACGACCAAGACAAAACTAAAAAAGCGGAACATTTCTTGGAAAAAATTTGTGGTTATTGTCGTCGTTCACAACGTAAACCTTCTTCAAGTGAAAAACGAAAAACCACCACTACTCCTTGTCCAAGTGAAAAACGAAAGAGCTCCGCCGGAAAAAAAACACCAGAGCCAATTCAAAACCCCAACCTTTCAGAGCGATGTACAGGAAAATCCAATGTTGGTAGCACAGAAAAAGCCATTGAAAGCGGTACGCCATCACCAAAATGTGCCGCCGAAGGGGTTATGACAAGAAATCCTTTTTTAAATTATTTACGCTATTTTCGTAAAACACACTGTGGCATGACAATGAAACAAATTGCTATAGACGGCGGAAAGTCTTGGAATGAAATGCCCGATCAAGAAAAGTGGCCCTACATTGTAGAGGCATATCGTGCCCGTAAAAGGCGGCATTCTTCGTCACAAGTTAGTATAAGGAAGCGAAAGCGAAGAAGTTCTAGAGCATCAAAAAGACGAAAATCATGCGGCGGAAATACATCATATATAAATTAAATGTTCAAAAATAGTCAATTATATTTCCAAAAAAAACGGTATAAAATATGTAAACATTATGTGTAATGTAACTGAAATTATTTAATTTGAATGATTGGAGAAAAGGTCACACGTACAATAAAGAAGTTAATGTCGATTGTCAATAAAATTTATCACTCAAACTTAACACTGAAGCATTAAATCTTATCCACCGAAGAAAATTTGGTTTGAATAGGAAGCAAATGTACATATTTTACCCATGAAAAGTTAATCTGAAAAAATCAATCTGTTTCACAAAACTTACCGCAACAAGTCATATTTTGTCATCGTAACTATTCTGAGGAGTTTTACAAACAATGATCAAATTTAATGGTGATTATGTATTTTGCGGCCACCATTCAACATGACCGGGTTTATTATTCCACTCAATAATGGTAATGGTGTTTGACTTCTTTATCAAATTCAATCGGAATTTAAAACAGCGCCCCAATTGGACTATTATTATTATTATTATTAGAAGCAGGATGAGGGGATATGTAAGTAGCTCCTTTCATTTCATCTTTCAACGATCTTTTGGGCTCCTTCTTTTAACTTATAAGATCTCCGTTACTTTACAGAATTTCAGGATTCTGTTAGAACTCCACAAACGATTCTTAGGTACTTCTTAATTGTTCTAGAGTTTCAGAACTTCTCGACTGCTGTGTTGTTTCATTTCTTTATCCCCATCTTCGTACCGCACCTACTAAATCCACAAGGTTAGAAAGATCCAAAAACAGTTGCACCTAACGTTGCTTGCATCTTTGCTTTCTCGTTACCAACAATTGCCCTAAGTCACGGAAAAATAAACAAAAGTTTCTTTGTTCTTTTCAGCCACTTCATTTAAGGCGACTTGACCGCAGCCTCAAAAATGACGCCGCCTATTGGACGTGGGAGGTGTCGGTTGCATCTCTGATTAACATGCTCCTATAACTTCTTTCGTTTTTCCTTAATCCGACAAACTTTTTTGTACATCATTCCAAAGGACAGATTATACCCATACCAGGTGAAATGATTTAATGGACCTGAGTCATCAGTCAAGAATCCCTTTTTAAGTGCTGTTCTTTTCAGTTTGGGAATTTCTTCGGACTTTGTGATTTCTACAGAAGCACATCCAGGCAATCGAGTCATCAGAAAAATGTTCAGTGTTTTCCTGAATGCTTTAGATATTGCTCCAATAAACTGTTGCTTAGAGGTATACTAATTTGTCTGGCGCTCCTTCCGTTAGAGCTTTCGGTACTCTGGCAAGTCAACCTCAGATACTCTTTTGAATTCTATTGGGGTGGTAGCTCTCCTATTCGCCAGTTATATTTATTTATTTATTTATTATTATTATTTAAAATTGAAATTTGTGTAGTTTTATTTAACTTATTAAATTTTTACGTTTTGTACTTATTTATTACAAATTTATTATAAAGTTATAATAAATTTGTAATAAATATGTACAAAAGATGGCTTGTGGACAAAAATCCAGTGACATGCATTGCTTCATTTCCAAAATTTGAAATTTCATGAAAAACAAAAAAATCAAGTGACGACACAAAATAAGTGCGACAGACGTCTGATGTTTCAAATAGCCAATGTCTAGCATAGGATAAGAATTGTTTAGAAAGAAGTTGTCTTCTAATTGTGTTCGGGAGAAGCATTAAAAAATGTCGGAGCGGTGACCGTTATATAGCGGCGGAAATGCTCATTATTGAATTTGGTAACACTATAAAGAAGGCGATGATTAGGGTGAAAGTTATACCGAGCATCACCTCTCATTACATATTGATCACTACGCTTAAAAAATACTCTTAAAACCTTATAAACATACAAATGCTGTAATGGCAAAATATTGGTCGAACCATTCGCTGAATCCATTTTCTGTTGAACGTACAATGGGTTTAAAGTAGTTGAATAACAACCACCCCGACATGATAAACCATATTCTAATTTAGCCATTAGCAATACATGAAATGTAATTTTCAACACAGAAACAGGGCATATATCATGGAGGATGAAATGTAACTTTTTAACTTGGATACATGAGTTTTCCAGTTAAGGTTAGTGTCCAAATTAATTCCAAAAGATACTTAAAAGAGTTGACTAGCTCAATATTCAAACAATCCGTATGACACCTAACGGAAGTACATTTAGAGGCCCTATGATATATTAGCTGGGAATGGTTAGGAGCAGCCGTGATGCCAAATGTTTTTGAACCATATAAACTTGGTTTTTTCACTTAGTATCATTTAATTCTTATCAAAAAATCAGAGCATTAACCATAGAAATCCCATCATTGGCAGACACAACAGTATAAGCTAAAACTAAATCATCAGCAAATATAGTACTGTGGCCATTCAAATTAAGATTAAAAATAGAATTTGTATAAATTAGAAACAGCAAAGGGCTTAGCACTGATCCTTGCGGCACCCTAACATTCACAG
This sequence comes from Tipula vernalis, assembly GCA_958295665.1. Taxonomy (NCBI): domain Eukaryota; kingdom Metazoa; phylum Arthropoda; class Insecta; order Diptera; family Tipulidae; genus Tipula; species Tipula vernalis. The sequence goes on along the minus strand of OY282560.1, from coordinate 161,856,424 downwards.
TTACAAGATTACTAAAAGTATCATTAATTTTGGCTCTCACCGCACTATCATCTAGGTATCAAGCAAACCACTAGTTTGACCTACCTCTAAACCCAACATCATACAGAATAAATAATAAAAGCTTGTTGATATGCTGATAATGTGAAAAAATAAAACGAGGTAAAAATTACAATAAAAAATCAGCGAGAAAATTGAAAATTTATAAAAGCTTGTGATCTATCCAGCACAGACCTTACCATTGTTTAGCCGATTTAGTCCTCAAAACTTGACGGAACCCATGTTGATAAACGCTTAATGTTTTACAGTAATCTAAGAATATGGTAACTCGGCTTTTAACTGCTTTTTCCAGAGCTCTGAGAATAGCTGGGTGGGTGAAGCACAATATGTCGACAGTTTCACTTGTCCCTATTTTCACAACTTTAAAAAATCGAAATAATAGTAGCATATTTGAGCCACTTAGGTACAACTCACCTGTTCAAAGGTAAGACTGAAAATATGAGCAAAAGAGAGACTCCAATCTATATCTGTAATGAATTCCACCTTGGAGGTCTCCCAAAGTTTTCCAGTTCCCGGTTCTGTTAATGCACCTTTTTATTTGTATTATTCTTGACAAGTTTATTTCGATTTAACGAAACTATACCTTTATAAGGATTACCATGCACATTCACACTGTGTTACATCGTCATTGTTCTTTCCAAATACTACTAATCCAATTCAATCTCGTTCGCCTTTTTATATACACAAACCAAACTTCTAGAAAGCTCATGACTTTTCCAGTGAAAATTCCATTTTAGTAAAGTTAAACATTGAACTATTAATTTAACTTATTCTATTACACACAAGGTGTCACCGTCACAATATTGTCACGGTGACACCTAGCGTGTAATAGAATAAGTAAAAATTAATAGCTCAATGTTAAACTGTACTAAAATGGAATTTTCCATGATAAAATTGTTCTACACTATTCTAACTAGAAAAAGGCGAACGAAGTCGAATTGGATTAGTAAAATATAAAAAGGCGAACGAAGTCGAATTGAATTAGTAATATTTGGTAAGCGATAGAGTAAAGATTAAAAAGGAATTAAAAAATGAATTAAAAAAGTGTTTTTGTGGATATAAAAATTATAAGTGAACAGTAAAATTTAAGAATAATTTATATAAAGTGATTTTGTGAATTTTTATTGATAAACTGTGTTGTAATAAATTTTGTGAAATAAATAAATTCGTTGGAGATAAATTAAATTGATTTTGTATTATTCACAATCCAGTGATACAAACCTTATTTGACAAGGCAAAAACGTAACATTGGTGACAGCGGTGGGATTGTGAATAAAAATAAAAAGAAAATGATTCTCAACGAATTAAAAGTTCCAGAATTAAAAAGAGAACTAGAGAAACGGAGTTTTGCTACTGATGGTAGTAAAGCAGCTTTACAAGCGCGACTACGTGATGCCATGGAGAAAGAAGGATTAGACGCGGATCAACATGATTTTGGAGATAAAGTAACGGATGCGGCAACCGTAGAGCAGAAAGAAGGAGATAATAATGGAAGTTTCGATTTGTCGCAGTTAATCGCTTCTATGAACCAGATGATGGGACAGATGAGTGTAATGAGGCAACAAAATGAACGACAGATGAAACAAAAAAATCATTCTAACCAGGAAATTAAACACGAAATGAAACAACAAATAAAGAAAATTGAACAACCAATCCAGGAAATTGCTGATGGGCAAAATAGAATGGACGAGAAACTTATCGAGTTATACACCTCCCTACGTGACGAAGTAGATAGATTGCATACTGAAATTCAACATGCTAAAACGGAATTTAAAATGGAGATTCAAGGTGTAGAACATAAATTACAAGCTGAATTTCAAACGGAGCTTCAACGTCTCGAGAAAGAACTGACTGACGTCAAGGCAAGTGGAACATCGACGCAAGTGGTACAGACCGTTTAATCAGTTAGGTTAAAACCACCAAACTTCGACGGTACAACATCTTTCGGAATTTTCAAATTTCAATTTGAAACGGCAGCCAATCAAACCCGTTGGAATGATGAACATCTTGTCGCAGCGTTAATAGTGGCCCTTAAAGGTGAAGCTGCGGAGGCCTTACAAACAATTCCGGAAAAACATCGCAACAGTTATCTCGAAATTATGAAGGCGCTGGATAGGAAGTACGGCAGTGATCACAAGCGGAAAATCTATCGCATGGAATTGAAAAGCCGCTACCAAAAGGGAGGAGAATCGCTACAGGAATTTTCATCGGCAATCGAGCGATTAGTACATCTAGCACATACCAGCACGTCGGCCGATTATATGGAAAGGCTTAAAATTGACGCATTCATTGACGGCATTCGAGATCCAGAGACACGCAAGGCGGTGATGTTGTCACCTAAAGCAACGTTCGCGGAAACCGTTGCGTTTGCGTTAACGATCGAGGCTGTGGAGAACTTCACCAGACTGTCATTATTTAGGCACCAAATGAATTCAGACACGAACGGCAGCATGGAGCGAATGGTACCGACAGTCGGAAGAGGCAGCCTTAGGTGTTCGAAATGTGACAAGTTGGGTCACATCTCAATGGACTGTCGGAGTGTTATACAGAGAAAGATGAGATCGCCACCTTTTATGCGGACAAACGCGAATGGTCGGGACAAAGGTCTAGAAGCAGCGAGCGAAGATGTTGGGTATGTAACAGGATTGGCCACATCTCGCGAGATTGTTTGGAAGCAAGAGGAAAGCGGCACGGATCACCATCTTCTGTGGAAAAAGCATGAAGAGGAGAGTAGGAATCGGATGAGCGGATGGCAACAGTCGGTAAAGTGGAAAGGTTAGAAGTCAGTTTGAAGGAACCGAAGCTGGCTTCGCCGTCTGGTTGCCCCATAACATTCATCCCTGTTACGAGTGAAGCACGAGGCGGAAGCAGCGTCACAGTTAGGGCCGGTGTTGATGGAAGGAGATATATTATTACGCTGGAAACCGGAGCAACCCACACAATTGTTCGGAAAGATTTGATCGCAGGAGCAGTGCAGCTGGTTGATGGGTTAAAATTAAGAATGGCAAATGGAGAGAGTGCAATGATAAAAGGGAAAAAGATCGTGAGCATAAGGATCGGCGAAACTCTTTCCCCACATGAAGTTCTGGTCTCAGACATTGTGGACGAGGTTATTTTGGGAACGGACTTCATGAGGATGAATGGCTTTGTGTTGGATTTTGGACGAGGAATATTGAGTAGCGATAACATCGAGCTCAAACTTAAATTTAACGGTACAATCAGTCATTGCGAGGAGCTGCCATCGAAATCTGACACAATTGTTGCGGAAACCAAAGAACACCAGGTTAAGCAGACATTGGATAAGAAGGGCCGAGTTGTGCGAAGTGGAGCGCGAGTGTCGGGCGACTGGATGAGAACTCGATATGCCATACGGGCAAATAGCCAAGGATTACACGAAAGGCAATTGGTGTGGCTTCACAACTCGCAACAAAAGAAGGGGGATTTATCGGCGAAACTGCAACCTGTATGGACGGCACCCTACAGGACTAGGAAAGGGCAAGGAGGTAAATCGAATGTGGTATTTTTAGACAGGTTTGGCCCTGTACAGAGGACGTGATTTACGCTTAGTTGAGGGGTAGTGTGACGGTGACACCTAGCGTGTAATAGAATAAGTTAAATAATGTTTACTTTACTAAAATGGAATTTTCCATGATAAGTTTCTACGCTATTCTAACTGGAAAAGTCATGAACTTTCGGGAGGTTTGGTTTGTGTATATAAAAAGGCGAACAAGATCGAGTTGGATTATTCGAATTTGGAACGCAATAGTGTAAACTTGTAAGATTATTATTAATATTTGGTAAGCGATAGTGTAAACATTAAAATGAATTAAAAAGTGATTTAAAACGTGTTGTAGTGTAAAATAAAAAGTAAAAGCGATCAGTAAAATTTGAGAATAATTTATACAAAGTGATTTTGTGAATTTTTATTGATAAACTGTGTTGTAATAAATTATGTGAAATAAATAAATTCGTTGGTGATAAATTAAATTGATTTTGTATTATTCACAATCCAGTGATACAAACCTTGATTGACAAGGCAAAAACGTAACAGTATTTATTAGTCACGATTAACACGGTTTTGAGTAACACGGTAATTTGGCGAAACGTAATTACCGTGTTAATCGAGAGACAGGGGTAGTTAAAATGGATTTTTTACCGTTTTATTCGTACATTTACCGATATATGAGAAATTAAAAAAATACTTTACCTATGTTTAACCACATGACTTGTCACCTAACATTATATCAGACATTATTACCAATTCCAACCAGTAGACATAGTATCCTCAAAATTTAGCTTACTTGTTACTTGTAACAATAACCATTAGTATTACCAATAACAAGCACTAAACGTGTTACGTGTCGCAACTGACAGGCATGTTATCAATGACAACCACATGATTGGTCACTGCGATAACAAAAATCAATTAACAATCAATTTTTCAATTTTATTTTATTTGTTGATTCGCAAATTTGAGTTTTAAAACTTTTAAATTACAGTTACATATTTGGTACAAATTTAGACAAAATAACCTAATCCGAAGGAACTAAAATTGAAATAAAAAATTAACCTAATTTAAAAAATAACATAAAATTAAATAGATAAAGTAATAAATTATTTTATCCCATAATGCTCTTCAGATCTCCGGCGAAAGACCCCAATTGATTCCGATGTCTTTACATTAGTTGGTAAAGAGTTCCGCAAACTGATTCCAGCACTAAATTGTAGAGTCACTAAATTGTTAAAATTGTTATTAAGTCACAACCCAATAAATCATCACGGTATTCAGAAACATGATCATACTTCTTCAAACCATGAGCATATCCAACAGGAATTGAAGGATAGATTCAATTTAAAATACAATGATTTCGAAATGCCAAACTTTAAAAAAAATACGCTTAAGTTTCCGTGAAGAATAGCTGAAAATATACCATAATTGTCTTAAAGAAAAATTAAGCTGCCAGTCCAAGTGAATGCCCAAATATTTCACATTTTTAGAGAAAGGTACAGCTTGATTGTTTGACGCTAAAATACATTGGGTCTTTGTAGTATTTAATAGCAGTTGATAATGAACACTCCAGTTGCACATATCAATTAATATTCGCAATTAAATTATTCACATTCCTTAATTTACCAGTTTTATATATTACCAGATCATTTGCGTACAAATAATATTGCGATTTCACTAGAATTGTTGGTAGATCATTAATATATAGTGAAAATAAGATTGGGCCTAATTCTGATCATTGCGATTCACCAATCACCAGTAAAAACCGCCAACCGAGATGATATAATCAATGATAGAACCTAATTAACTTAGATGCAGTGTAATCAAAATTAAGCAACTTTTTTAAATTCTTGAATAATAATAATGCATGATGTATGCAATCAAACGTCTTACTAAAATCAAACATGACGAGAATCGAAACATTCTTAATATCTAGATTTCTCTTTAGATCGTTTAAATCGTAATTAGCAGTAGTACTAAGTATTAGTATTAGTATTAGTATTAGTACTAAGAAAAGGACTGTAGCGGATTGAAATTTACACAACAGATTATATTTTTCTAAATATGTAGTTCATAAGTTATTTTTTAATGCATGTCCAAAAACTTTGGACAAAACTGATAATATACTGATCGGTCTATAATCAGATATTGTTGAAGGTTGCAAAACTTTGCATATAATTTTAGATGTCTTCCACACAGTAGGATATTCAGAAGTTATTAAAATCGTTTAAAAAAACAGTGAATAATGTACTTGCTGACCAAAAAAAAGATTAGTTTGAGAAATTTTGGCGAAATCAAACCTAAACCCATTGCATTTGATTTAATGGAGTTCAATGCTTTCATAAGCTCAACTGCATCAATATTTTTGAAAGAAATTCATAAATGTCGGACAAGTCTTTAAGAACACCTCGCCTCATTTACATGGGGTTGTCTTTTCACCGACTTTTCGGTTTGTTACTAGTGTACTTGTTTTTGGTGTGTCTTTTGTGTATTAGTCAAGACACGTTTCTGGGTACTTGCAAGCTTCTGGGTAGACGCCTAGGAGGAAACTTGTCAACACACAAAAAGTGGAATACTTTAAACTTATTTTTGACTTATGTTGAATTAAGCGATTACACCATAAGAAAGTTGTATTTAGATTTTCCGGAGAAATGGAGGAAAATATTCTAAAACCGTAATTTATTTCTGAAACTTTAGACAATTGTCAAGTTATTTTCGTGTATAACCCAAAAGCGTCTTGTTCTGTACGAGTTACGGAGTAGACCTAAAAAAAGTGGATAAGTTAAGTCGTAATAAGTGGTTCCGGGTACTGCGTAATTTCGTAAAAGGCCCATAATTTCGTGCACAGAGCGAAGGTATTGCCTTTTTTACGATTTATAAAAAACACGTTGTTAAAACAGATTCAGGATCTGCTCGATATTATTGAGCGATCCATAATTTATCGTGCACTAACGATATGAATCTACGCCATTTTACAACGTGAACACACTTTTAACAAAAATAACTTTAATAAATATAAAAATTACTATTAAATATTACCAATAACTATAAAATACAACAATTAATACTTTTTGTGAAATAACATAACGTATCCAGTGCCCCAGGACTTCCATCGAGAAGTTTCTGTGGGTTTTTTCTGGAAAAATATAACTCACAGGTCTTATGGATTGAAAGATCTGACCTGAGCAAATTTAAAAACAAACAAACTCAAAATCGACAAAAATACAGTCAACTAGTTTCTCACAAAAAAAAACAAAAAAAACACAGATACATATGTGCGATCGCGTAGATATTTAGACAGTTTTCATATCACCGATGTTTCGTTCATCCATTTGAACGGACATATCGGACTCCTGCAAGAGTCGATATCCGATATATACGGCAATACACGGTGTAATCTGTCTAAGTAGGAAATTCACGGTTTCGTAAAATTGGAAAACTAACTTGTAGAGGTATCCAATTTCTAAAGGTTTCATACGAAAATACATTCTTTAAGTTCCAGGTATTGATAACCAAATAAAAATGCAAAAATAAATATTTTGTAAAAATTTAATTATTATTGCAAAATATTGTTGGTGCTAGAGAAAAGCGGTCAGCAAGTTTGACTCAACAAGTTTGACTGTATAATATTTGCCCATTTTCGTACCGTGTGGAGACGCCTAATTAATAGATTTTGTGTTTCATTTTGTTGTTTTGCGATTGAAGATTTATTTTATCCCAATAATTACAATTAATTTATTTTATTAAATTACTTTCTTATATGAATGTTTATAAATTATTGAAAAAATTCAACAATAAGAATTTCTTATTAATTTTTGAATTTGGTCCAATTTGTTTGAATAATTATTTAAAATACCTAATACCTAGTAAAATATTTGTTACCTAAATTTAAGTAATATAAAAGTATTAAGCCAAAAAATAATTTTTGATTTATTAATAACATTTCATAAAATTTTTTGATTTTTTTTTTTTTTGTAATATTTGCCTTGATCTGTAAGAAACTTGAAATGATTGAATTAATGCTAATTTTTGAATTTTCTGCGATAATGTAAACCATAACCGTATAAAATGTATTTACTCGTGTATAGATAAGAGTAAAATTATTTATTTTATACTTAAATTATTGTTATAAGGTTTAATTTTTAAAGTCTGAATTATTTATTAACTTTTTAAAATTTTGTTATTAAAAGTAGGACTTTTCAAAATCGTAGAAACTAGTGACGAAATATTCTTTTCAACACCAGTTTGTGTTTGTGCTTGATTTATATAGGTTTTGCACTTGAACATTAGCCTTTTACAAAACAAAATCATCCTTTTCAAAATTCACCCTAAAATATACCCTATAATTCAACCTACCAAAGAAATCACTCTAAAATTCTCTGGAAAACCCTCTCTAAAACTAACGCTGAACTTCACTCTAAAATTCACCCTGTGTCAAGAATTTAGAAAGCGAAAAGTCTTAGAAGCTTAAATAAGGATTTCATGAAATTTAAGATTTCTGGAGTTTGCAATATTTATTATTGCGGATTTGCGAAGGCAAATATGGAAAATGGGAATTTAAAGATCTAAATCTTTAAAGTTAGTATTAATTTAGAAATTCGTCAAATTTAAGAATGCTGATATTTAGAGAATGTTTACAACATTTTTGAAATGTAGAATTTTTATTAGGAATTAGACATTTAGAGTGCCAGGCAAGTTTAGGTTCTCTCCCGCTTACCAGTACAAACAATTAGGTTTTTAGTGGTTCATCACCGAATTTCGAAATAATCTCAAAAATATTGGTCATAAAGAATCTCAAAAGTCTAAATAAGAATTATCAGAGAGTTAAAGGACTTCAATCCGATGTTTTTAATTTTAATGTGATATTTTCATAAATGATGAATTTGATTTGGATAAAGGCGAATTTGCTTTGGAAAAGGATGAATATGTTTTGAATAAAGATGAATTTGAATTGTGAATTGGTGAATCTGATTTGTAAACGGTTGAATTTGGAGTGCAAAACCTATAAAAAAAAATAAAATTTATCTGAAAAATTCAATAATTTACTATTTTTTTATCAAACTTAGAAAAAATCTTTTATGCAACACGTTAGTAAATGTCATTTTGTGTAACTTGTTTCGTTTTGCCAAGTCAGGTGAATACGAGTAAACAAAAGAACAGCCATTCTCATTAACGAACCATTCATGCCACCACCTTGAAAATTGGTTTATCTGATCTACCCATCCAGAGATGGCACTTTAGGGAGCATGGAAGCAAAACTTGGTCACATACATCAAGGAGATTATTATTAAATAGCTCAGATCCGACTTTGTGTTGAACTTTGCGATTTCCAATTTGAAACTTTTTTTTTTTTTCTATTTTATTCTTCAATAATTATAAGCATAATAGAAATCAAACTAAAATATTTTTTAAGAATTGAAATTAAAAAAATCATTTTTTTTTTTTGTTTTTAATTAATTAGAAAATTTAATTTGAACTTGAATTGTTAGCCAAGCATGAATTAAATTTTTTTTCGCTTACATTATGAAATTAATAATTACTATAAACTATAAAATATAGTATTTATAACCTTTTACGATTATGTTTTATTGTATTCGTTTAAAAATTAATTTAAATATTAATTTAAATAATTATTTAATCCTTGAGGTTTCCCTTTATTTTATTACAATTTCGTTTGTATATAAAACAAAAAATAATAATTTGTAAAATCATCAGTAACATTAATGTATCTTTACATTTAGATTATCATTAATTATAAAACAATTTTTATTTCCCCATTACAACGCACCACGGGTGTTGAAAGGTGACGTAGATATACTCGTACATATGCCTTCATAAGTATTCATAACGTTAACTTTAAATAAAAATGTTAACATGTGTATATCGATGTAAAGTGTTGAATATTTTCATTATCTGGACTTTTATTGGATATGTCAATTATCGTAGTAGACACTCAATAGGAGTTGGATTGTAGGAGCAGAATGGATCAGATGAGTGGGGCGATCAATGTATGTAAACAATTCACGTGTAACGAATGTAACAAAATGTTAACTCCAATTCGCATAAACATAGAGAGCTCAGTTTAAAAACTAGAATTTCCTAGTTAATTCAGGTTTATACTAAAACATTTTTATGTACATTTATATATGTAATCTTACAAAAGTAATTTTATTAAAATGCATAAAAAAAATCAATGCCAAGAGAAACTAAATTATTTAATTGTTGATTTGTCGTTTGCGCGCGCAAACAATGTGTCGTGTGTAGCAGCGTAGCAGAGTACAAAAACTTTACATCAATCTAATACTACATTGACCTCAAAAGAAATAAAATGAAATAAACAAATTCATGAAAATGGTGTTGCAGTTAGTTAATTTATAGGCATAGACAGAATCATCTAATTAATTTTTATTTTTTTTATAGTAATGAACTTGTTGTTGTTCATTAAATAATATTCCATTTAGCTATTATACTGCTTTGTTGGGTAATACATTTGTGCTCTAAGAAAAGCAGTCAGAATGCGTTGCATAACTTGCCCCCTATTTGACTAATTATCTCCTCTATTCTTAGTTCATGAGGAATGCGCCACCGTTAAGCGAATTCAACCAGCCCCTTATTTGTTAACTTACATATAATTACAAATATTCTGGTTTATAAACAAAATCATTCTTTGTGGTTATTTAATACCAAAAAGTTCAATAGGCTTGCGAAGTATGGTGTAGGTATATGAAAATTGCCCGATTTTTGTGGATTTACACGCATGGTTTTAGGTCTGATGTATCAGAATAAGTGATTTCAAAATCCGCCTATCCGTCTGGCTATGTCTGTCTGTTATCACTTTATCATCCAAAAATTTTGATGAATCGTCCTGAAATTAGTCGTGCGATTGCTCAAAACAAGAGGATATCACTGCAGATCAGATAGATTGCAGATTATGGTTGTCCAAGAATCGGGTTTGTGACATCGATTACATTGATATTATTTAAAATTGGTTTATCAGTTTAGCATTTCAACTCATCGAACAATTTGAACATGTGGCTTCCCGGTGTTTGGATACTCGTTAACAAAATTTGCGTTGAAAAACGAGGTAAAATCAGTATTAGCACCACTATTAACACCGTTGCAATCAACATCAAATTGCTTGTCACCTTCAATCACAATATCATCAGCCAACACAATTTCATCTCCAGGTGTGTGACCTAATTCTTCCCGATGTAATATGGTTTGACGTGGATGGTGTTTTTCATCTTCTTCGATGGACGTAAAGGCAACCGCATTCATTCATTTCTATGCCAGTACTTCAACTGTGGATAGCGATTTCTCGCAGGAGCATCAGGAAGAAAATGTTCAAACAATCCTGAACTCCGACACGGAAGATTAAATTTTCTTCTATATTAAAAGTGTTATAGCGAACGATTAAAATGCACAGTAACACTTCTGATTGATACTGGCGCTAACATAAACATAATTAAATAATAGTGCAAAACAATAGTAAGAAACCATTTAGACACACGCAAAATTGATAAAAAGCCCAAAATCAGTTTTCTAGGTAATAATCTACCAGTACGAATATTAAGTTCTGAATCAATGACGAAGATGAACGCCAAAATTGGTTATAAATCAAATTCAATTTTATTAAACAATCACACTTATAAGTGTGACAGATATTAATTACCTGGAGGAGAATTTTTATAATCAGATGGTCACCATAGATACCGCATAGAAAAGCGTTTCGAAAAGTAGTATTGTTGAGACAGAATGAGAAGCTGGCACCAACCACAGTTCACAATTATTAAGCATAAAAGTATCACAAAAGGCGAAAACCCTGTATTTACTAAAATATACAGATAACCACATTATTTTAAAAAAGATGATGAGAAGCAGGTACAGGAAATGTTGAATAGCGGAATAATCCGTAATTCAAAATGTACCTACTCTTCTCCAATCTGGGTGGTCCCAAAAACAACGGATGCTTCGGGAAAATGGAAAATTAGAATCGTGATATATGTATACTATCGTAAGCTAAACGAGAAAATGGTAGACGACAAATTTTTAATCTCTCAGATCGAGGAAATATTGGACAGTGTGGGGTAATCGGTATATTTTTCAACGCTGGATTTAAAATCTGGCTTTTACTAGATTCCAATGAACGAAAAATCCAGGAAAAAAATGCATTTTCAAAGGCAAGCATGATTTCGAATTCTTCAGAATGTCTTTCGGCTTAAAAAAACCGCCCCACCACGTTCCAGCGCACCATTAACAACGTGTTGCAGGATTTTTTAGGAAACATTTGTCATGTTTAACTGGATGGCATCATTATTGTTGGACTCAATTTGGAAAACTATACTCAAAATATTAGTAAGGTACTCAAAAGACTTTCAAATTTAGTTCTTAAAAACCAATTAGATAAATGTGAATTCCTAAAAAGGGAAACTATATATGTTCCTTAACCAAATTATATTGAATCTGGAAGAATGTCAGAATATCACCTCGCTAAAGATAATGACATCGAAACGGTCCATTTTGGGGCACATCTGACGACTATTTAATACACTTTTCAGACCGTCCTATAAAGTATTATAGGAATCAATTAATTGTCAAGGTCTCAAACCTAGACATGACAATTTTGGAAGATGCACTTCCGAACTTTAAAAGAAATTATGCAACAATATTCGCCAAATAAACCCTGTGCGAAATAATAGACATAAACGATGGAACACATTAGGAACAGCGTGAAAATGTTAATGTGTTCCAACTTTTTGTTAAGTAGACATTTTCCTATTAGAGGAATTAATTAAGAAACAATTTGTAAGTCTAGTTTTAGCTTAAACTCTGTGAAAGTAAGATGATGAAAGTAAGTATTGTTCTCGAAACCTATAACTAATGTATTCTGAAAATTGTAAGAGAATTTAATCTAATCTAGTTTCGAACTGATGAGTTTTTGATTATGAAAAAAATTCAAGATTATCTCATATCGTTTTCGATTGACCAAAAAACTAAAAAACTAAACTCGGTGTGTAGTAGACAACGATCGAGATTAGTTTTAATTTGCATGAGATTAATTTTTTTGTCAATCGAACACGACATTACATAGATGTAAATATCGAGGTGTAGATTTGGGAACTTCTGGAATATCAGGAAACTTTTCCAAAGCGATCTCTGAAATTTAAAAGAAAATTATTGGTGCTCGTTACGAGAATTTTTTCAATGCAATATATAAAAATTAAATTATATAAAATAATTAACCAATTTTACATAATTAATTAAAAACTTAAAGGTTTATTTGTGCAATATAATTCTTAAATTTACTTCGTTATCTCTTGTCGGCCGCCTTAACTTAAATAATAAAATATCAGTAAAAAATATTAATTTTAACTATCGTCAAACTCCGTATATTTTAGTGTATCGGTCAAAATTTTAAGTAGTTGATTTGACAGAACAAAATGCATAAAAAATTAAAAATTTGGTTCCCATATTTACCATGGTTAAAAATTTAATTTGTTATCTCATTTGACAAACGCTCTCAATCGAAAAGTTATATTGTTTTATACTATAGCCACCGGCAACTTTTTCAGTGAATTTCGAGAACATGGACACGGGGGTGGGATGTTGTAATAATTTTGTTTTGATGGGGTGGGATGTTGTAATAATTTTGTTTTTGTAATAATTTTGACAGGAGTGAAATAATTCTATCTTTCATAATTTGGACGTATCCGATTTCTGTGCAAAATAAGTGCAAAATAAGTTCATTTGCTGTCCGAATACTGAAATAATTTTGACATAATAAAATTGACATTTGGAAATACAACAAACGACAAATTGTACGTAGAGAGTTATTTAAAAGTATATATAAAAATTATTGAGGCAGAATTTGATCCAAATATGGTATTATTTCTATTAATTTCGGGTTACATGTGTTTAATAAGAAGAGCACGGAACTTTGCGCGGCCTTTAATAATGGATCTCCTAAACTACCAGGTATGCAGTATGTAGGTATGTAGAATGATACAGTTAAACTTACAGGTATGTATGTTAGGTATTGCTTTTTAGTATTTATAAATATCAACAAAATTCATTCTTTGCAGCGACCAGATCGTCTAACACTTTCATCGCTATTAGCAAACTATTGCCCAATAAGAACCATGGTTGGGGACCGGAAATGGAACTATGGCTGTTGATGCCGGAATCCACTGTATGGTGGGTGTGTTGTTCCATATTTGAGGTTAAATCTGACTCCATTAGATATAAAAAACGTGCTGTGATGAAAGTGTGTGTACCGTTGTTTAGGGGGCTATCAAACAACCGTATGAACTGCTATGCTATATATATATATATATATATATATATATATATATATATATATATATATATATATATATATATATATATATATATATATATATATATATATATATATATACTGGAGGGTTATATTGATGCACAGATTGAACGTTTTATACGGGAACACGTTTTCCGCTGTTTGATTAACACAAAAAATCACAAGCACTGTATGCAATTGTATTACCAAACTTTATTATTTTTTTAGTTTAATGGTTTTAATTTAATACAAAATTTTATTTACAGAAATTTAATGTAAGTTTACATATGTTATGTAATTAATTTAATGAGAAAAATGACTGCCGAAAATGGCGTCGGTTTGCTTTATTTGTCTTCTTTTCGAGAGCTAGAGAAGAATTAATTTTTGTTTTTAGAAAAATGAATAAAATCGTTTTTGACAGAAAAAAGAAAAATGTACTAAAACAAATATTACCAGATGAAATAGTTTTCTGACCGAGCAAACGGCGCAGTGGTTAAAGCTGCGGCGGTTGAATCGGGAGGTACCGGGTTCGAATCCCTATAGGGGCGGGATGCAAAAGGGATTTTGCATCATCTGATTACGATCGGTGATGAAGATGAACACATCTATGACCCCCTATTGAGAGTGCAGAATCCATGGGCCGACCCACCTTCATGAAGCAATGCAATGTGCAGGTGCTTTTCAAAGACGGATCTGTAGCCGCCCGTCCTCGATTTGGCTACTCCAGGCGTAAAGTAGGACGGTAAAAAATAAATCAAAAGAAACAAACAAACAAACAAACAATAGTTTTCTGTATTGTTGACATTGACATTTTAACCTATAAGCAACGAATTTAGAATTCGGTATGCTACAAGACTCCCTCCCCAGCGAAGGCGTAGCCTGAGCGAGACATCGAGTCCAAAAGACGCGCCGGCGTCTTTAACTGACGACCGCTGGCAGAGCGGAGAGGCAACTTTTCGATTTTTTCGGGCTCGCTAAACGTTACATGTTTTTTCGCCGACTTAGTTTTTAACTGGGTGTCCATCTGTGACTCACGAATGTTTTTTCGGCGCAATGTCGAGATGCTGGTGTTGGTTTTAATTCGGAGAAGTGTCCCTTTAATTGTCTCACAAAATCACTTTGTGGAACCGTATTTGAGTTATCCAGGAATTGTCGTGGTAACCGGATTGTTGTCCCGTAAACCAGCTTCGCACATGAAGCTTACACTAGCTCCGCACATGACCGTCGGAAGTATGTTGGTCCAGTCGGCTCGCTCGTGACACATAATGGCAGCCTTGAGAGTGCAGTGCCATCTCTCAACCATGCCGTTACGAGACTTGGTGTGCCTTGAAACTTTCGACCCTTGGCAGTGAACACATTGTTGAGTGAGAGGTGACTTGGTGTGCCTTGAAACTTTCGACTTTTGGCAGTGAACACATTGTTGAGTGAAAACTTTCGAATCCTTTCGTAACGAGGGCCAGATAACATTTTTACTTAAAATATTGGTTGTGGCTTGTATTCCGGGGTGCGAAAGGTAGTGAAATGATTCGAAAATTTGTTTTCGGAAGTTTAACGGAATGGATGGACGAGGTATGCCAGTCGAAATATCGCAATAAATGTGTTTATTGGAATTAAACGTTATTGGGACTTGCTTAGTGACATGTTGTTACTATGCAAGAGTTCTCGCAATTCTGCATCGTTGGTTTGTGCTTCCGCGATTTTTGTATAGTCAATGCTTTCAGGAAAAGAAAATTGATCTATACGAGATAAAGTATCTGCAATGACGTTGTTAACGCCGGAGATGTGTTGGATATCGGTTGTGAATTGGCCTATTAAGTCCAGGTGCCGAAATTGACGCGGAGATGCTTTATCCGGATTCTGATAAAATGCGTAGACAAGGTATTAACGACGTGTTTTCGCGAAGATCGTCTGTCCAGACCCCAACCGATTCGTGACGTTATGTTTGATAGCAGGGCTGCTTAATAAGCGACTAGTTATCTCTTGGAATTGTTTAAGCAGATCGTGAACCTTTGTAGGGACTGTTGTCTGGTTAATATATGACAAACCTTGCGTTGCCATACGTGTAATTAGACCTGTAACGGACAGTGAAGTCATCGGATCAATGATCTTCCGTTTGCTAATGTCCACAACTATTCCCGTATGTTTTAAAAAGTCTGCGCCGAGTATTGGCGTCGAAATGTCTGCGATAACAAATTTCCAACGAAATTCGCGACGTAAACCAATGTTTATTTTTAACAATTTGATACCATACGCTAACACCGGTATGCCATTGGCAGCGCATAGATTTAACGTAGATGTCGCTTTCGCTGGTTTAAAATGTTTAACTGGAACTATTGATAAATCCGCGCCAGTATCGATTAGAAACTTAAGTTTGTTTGTAGAATCAAATATAATAAGGCGAGTGGAAGTGGCGTCATCATTGACTGTCGCCAATGTTTGATGACACTTTAAAAATGTTGTTTTGAAAGGGTTGAGTCTTGGGTATTACCATTAATGTTTTCAGACTGAAATGTAC
This sequence comes from Tipula vernalis, assembly GCA_958295665.1. Taxonomy (NCBI): domain Eukaryota; kingdom Metazoa; phylum Arthropoda; class Insecta; order Diptera; family Tipulidae; genus Tipula; species Tipula vernalis. The sequence goes on along the minus strand of OY282560.1, from coordinate 161,840,029 downwards.
ATCCGTCGATGCATTTTTGAGCCTTATCACCAAACTTGTAATGATAATAGTAAGTTTTATATTTGCTGTTAAGCCGGCGTCTAGAGCTAGACCGACTGCGTGTACCGTGCTGGCTAGGACACGCCTGTGAACGTGATCGTGCATCAGATATCTCATTAATGCTAGTCCCAATCAACTGTTTGACTTCACCGATAATGCTGTTACGAAAAAATTCCAACAAACGTGTTTGTGAACGGCACTTGTTGAGAAATTCCATCGATTGTGTTAACTCACGAATACGACATGTTTCGTTAACCGCATCGGCTCGTTCAGCCAATGTGCTTACCATTTGGACCTGTTGCGGTAGACGCGACATCGATAGTTGTTGAATAGTTTTCTCGGCGAAATCACTACCAGCGTTAAGTTTAAATTCACTTAGTAGTTGTGACGGTTTCTTATCGCCTAGCGAAAGACCATGTAAAATATTGTTAATTTTTGCGTTTTTCGAATCGCCAAGGACACGAATTACTTCGTCGCGAAAAGTAGTGTAAGGTTTGTCGAGCTTGAGATCAGCGAACGTATTGTGCAGTCGCGGGTCGAGTACGCTAACCGCATGTGAAATTTTGTACCCTCAGTTGTGATATTTGCGATTTGAAAAAGTTGTTCAAGAATATTAAACCACACTGATGGGTTTTGTGGAAAGAGGGGTTGTGTAGGCTTGAAAGCTACACGATTAATATTTGCGTCAGCCGACTGTTTTAATTGTGTAATTAGGCTAGTACGTGCGTCGTTGTCGTGTAATTTGGGATCGTCCGTTTATGTCAAACGCGCAGTTTCGAGCATTTCGCGTAGTTGCTCTCTGAGATCCGCTAGATTTGGACTCGCTGAAACGCCCAGACAAGACTCCGCTAGTGGAGGTGTGTTTTTTCCGGACATTGTATTTAGCGTACGAATGTTTAGTATAATTGTGTGTATAAACTATAATTTCGTAAAAATATTAAAAAACGGCAAGAATTGACGTAGAGAATTTAATATACAAGAGCGTAGTAGTACTATTAGTTTAAAAAATATACATAAAAATAAAAACCCGAAAGTTGCTTTTAAAATTTATGCCGAATATATAAAATGTCAATGAACGTATGAAATATAGAAGACTACTTACGATTTTAAGATAAAAGTAGCCGTCCGCCAAAAATGAATTGATCCTGCTGCACGTCCAATTCGAAACTCGTGTGTAGTTGAAATTGTTGCGTGAATGTATATCACCCCGTGCTGGACTACGTCGCTGATATGTTGTTCAATTATTGACGATATTACGTGGTTGATATGTTATTGTAATTACTTCGCGTCCTGTATTTATTGTATAGGAACGTCGGGATTATCACTTTAGGGCTGTTGATGCCGGAATCCACTGTATGGTGGGTGTGTTGTGTATGAAGCGAGTGCGCTTAACGGTGTATTAACATGCTTTATGGAACGTGGTATTGTTCCATAGGTTAAGATCCACATCTGTCTATTCTTATCTGTGCTAAAAGGATAAAATTGTTCAATCTCCCTTGTGTTATATATATTCTAAAAAAGTTACCAAAAATAATACAACAACAAAAAATTTAGTAACTTTTTAGAATATAACACAAGAGAGATAGAAAAATTTTATCTTTTTAGTGTAGACTGCGTGTCGAAAAGCCTGGGTCGAACGTTTTTGTGTGAACTTTGACAGATGTCCACATTTGGAAAATGGATGTGGAATTCGAAAATAGGCCCCTGGAGGCCTATTCTCGAATTTCACATCCATTTTCCACATGTGGACATCTGTCAAAATTCATAAAACTTGAATTTTTTCGGTACTAAGGGAATATTTCCGAATGGGTATAAGTATGTGAAAAAATTCCCCATATAGGAAAATGTCCATGCCGCATATGTTTTATATATGAATTACAATTTTCGAACGTTTTTGTGTGAACTTTTACAGATGTCCACATGTGGAAAATGGATGTGGAATTCGAGAATAGGCCCCCTGGGGGCCTATTCTCGAATTCCACATCCTTTTTCCACATGTGGACATCTGTCAAAACTCATAAAAATTGAATTTTTTCGATACTAAGGGAATATTCCCGAATGGGTTTAAGCATGTGGAAAAATTCCCCATATAGGAAAATGTCAATGCCGTATGTGTTTTATATATGAATTACAATTTTCGAACGTTTTTTTGTGAACTTTGACAGATGTCCACATGTGGAAAATGGATGTGAAATTCGAGAATAGGCCCCCTGTGGCCCTATTCTGGTAATTCCCGGGGAATAGAAATTTTAAATTTTGTTGCAGTATTATTCCCTTTTCCCCAAAGTGTATTCTGGTGTTCGGGAAAGATTTTTTATTGGGAAAAAATTATTCCCCATTACAGCAGTTTTGACGTTTGTTTTTCCACACCGATTTTATGAATGAATTGATGGGGAATAGATTTTTAACGAAAATGTTTGTTTATATGTAGTTGTTATTAATAATTAATAATATTAATACTGTTAATAATTTTAAAGATAGTATTATAATAAATAAGAGTTATTATAATAATTTTGATACAACTAAATGTATTTCCCCTGTATATTTATTCCCCAATTGACAGAATGCACTTTAAGAAAATGGGGAATAAAATGTTGGAAATATGTATCTGGGAATATCTGCTGTAGAAAAAAATTATTCCCCGTTCCCCGGGAATTACCAGAATAGGGCCACTGGTGTGAAAAAAAAACGAATTTGCTGTATTTCCATGAGAAAAATTTAATTCGAATTATTTTTTCTCACGAAAACAAGTCGCGAATTATTTTTTCGAATTGAAATAAAACAACAAAGAGAAAGAACAATTTGGCATCTGGTGTCAGGTGGTATAACTAAAATTAGGAATGAATTAAATAATTCAAACTTTTTATTTGAATTATTTAATTCGTGTCACGAGCAATTGTTGTTGTAAAATTCTCATGGAAATACCACTATTATAGATTTATTAGTTCAGTTTTTTTGATTTACATATGTAGCTCAGTTTTTGGTCTCGAAGAATTCGATATAAAAAAATAAACGCCGAATCGCTTTTTTTGCCTAGAGGCATTATGCGATTAACCCCCACAAACAATTTTTTAATATACCACTGAATATAATTTAAGAAACACCCTCCCAATTTTTAATCACCACTTACGATTGGGTATGCAGCTGTCAGTTTTATAAACAAAACATCTGTGAGTTTTATTTACGTATTATACAAATAAAACAGTAATTGTTTCTAATTTTGTAAAAAAAATTATGCAATCCTCTGATTTATTAAAAACTTGTCGTTCATGTTTAAGAACATATCCGAAACTTCGCAATCTTTTCGACGGATACACAGAAAACGGTTTGAAATTATCCAGGTGTTATGAAATTTGTGCAAACCTCGAAATAAACGAAGACGATGAACTTCCAAAAATGATCTGTGTCATGTGTGAAGCCAATTTGATAGCGGCTTTCTACTTCCGAAGGCAATGTGTTGAAGCGGTTAATTTATTTTTTAAAAACTGTAAAACGGAAGTAAGAAAAGCTACGCCACCGACGTCGCCATCACCCCATAAATGTCCCTTTGTTATCAAACAAGAAGTAAAAGAAAAGCGTGAAATTGAAAATGAAACAAAATTAGGCATGCATTTTGAAACTGAAACAGGGGAAACGGTAGACTCCAGTATTAATAACATGGCTGTTGATACAATCAACCAAGAAGAATGCTGTCCTGATCCATTTCGAGAAACTCCAGACAGTGTCCTATTAGGTGAATCTTCGCCCGAACCATTGCAGCAAAACCTTCCTCATATTCCAAAAGAATCGCGTTATTTTCAATGTCCAAAGTGTCAAAAGGCATTCATTTCTGATCGCCATTTAGAAATTCATCTTAAATCACATAAAAAAGATCTATACGAGTGCGAAATATGTAATCGAAAGTGCTCTAGTAAATCTGTACTGAAAGTTCATCTAAAGAAACATCGAGCTCCATTAGTAAATGAAGCAGAGATTAAAAAAGAAGCAATGAAAGATGTATTTGTTGTAGAATATTTGTATGGGTTTAGGCCGGAATAAATCTTAATTACTAACCAAAATGTTTTTTTGCATTTTCTACGGTTTTATTTTGTTTTAAAAACGATAATTTGGGTAATATTGTCTCAGCCGAGTCAACTGCAAGATGATATGACCCCGTGCCGTTTATGTGTTTATTAGTGGAATCTAGTTGCACGACGCCGAAATTATTGTTTGATTGATAGTATGGAGGGGCAAAAAATTACCAAAAAAAATGAGATAATTTGTATATTTTTTGCCCCTCCATACCATCAATCGTATATGGGGAATTTTTTCACCTGCTTATACCCATTCGGAAATATTCCCTTAGTACCAACAAAAATTCAATTTTGTATGAATTATGACAGATGTCCACATGTGGAAAATGGATGTAAAATTCGAGAATAGGGTTCCTGGGGTGACGTTATTACTACCACTTTTTTCGGTTCGATGCATTTTCGATAGAATAACTGTATTCCTTTGTTAAAAATATAAAATTTTAAAACAATTTACGTGTAAGATACTCTGTCGAAAATGCATCGAAGCGAAAAAAATGATGGTTATAACATGTCAGCCCTGGGCCTAGATTCTAATCAAATGACAAATGACAATTTTTTGTGACTTTGTACTAAAATTTTAACTGCTATAAAATGACAATATAGTTGTGAGTTCTAAAATGCGATTCTGATGAAGTGACTTTTTCAAAATGTCACAAGAAAAAAAATGACAAATTAAACAAAATTGTCATTGATTTGGTTTTCCGTGACAAAAGTCAGCTGCATTTTTAAATAAAATATGTGTGAGTATATTTTGTTAATTTTTAATAATTCTTGTTATAAATTTTAATTGTTTATATTTTAATTAAAATAAAACAATATTTTATCTATTTTTATATATACATAATAAAACAATATTTTATCTATTTTTATATATACATATATAAAAATAGATAAAATATTGTTTTATTTTAATTAAAATATAAACAATTAAAATTTATAACAAGAATTATTAAAAATTAACAAAATATACTCACACATATTTTATTTAAAAATGCAGCTGACTTTTGTCACGGAAAACCAAATTAATGACAATTTTGTACATGTACATAATTACATACAAAATAAACCTTAAAATATAACTGCGGTAAACTAGAAATGCAACTGCTGTAAACTGCTGTTAATGTCATAACTCATTTCATCAGAATCGCAAATTTTCCGTGACAATATTTTGTACTAATAACAAAATCACGAAAAATTGTCATTTCATCAGAATCTACCCCCTGAAGTCTTTTGGCTCCTGCCTTCACGTTCTTCTGTTGCTAAATTAAGTCAACTCAACTTCTTCCATAATATTTTAAATGAAAACAATTCCCACATATGTATAATGGAAGTGAATTTTCTTCTGTATGTGTTACAGAATCCATCTCTCTTTTTCTTTTCCTCGATGAAATTAGTTCATTGAGTAAAAGTGCATAAAAACAGTGCTTCGTGTATCGAAGAAAAATTTTAAAAATTTTTTTTTTTTTGGTTTAAAGTGTTTTATTAGATATTTACAACAGTAAAATAAATTTAACAATTGCATCAAGTGAAAAGAAATGATTTTAAATTTATTGCAGAAAAAGTGATTTTTTTTTCTTTCTGCCGGTGATTTGTGTGAAAATCTTAAAATTTTATTAAAAATGGCTGACGGCGTGGATATTGATTTATATGCAGATGATTTAGAACAAGATTTTGCTCAAGTTAATGTACGTAATTTTAAGCGTATTAATCAATCGAAAAAATATAATATGAGTTTTTTACAATTGGAAATTTATAAATAAATCTATGATTTGGTGTTTTTAATTTTTGTTAGGATGATTTTGGCGGTGATGGGGTTGATTTATATGATGATGTAATTGCGGAGCCGGCTTCAGATGGGCCTCGTGGTGTCGACGGGCCTGCTGGCGATTCTTCAATTGATCGAAATGATTCAGCCGATACAAACGGGACTTATCATCATGTCGGTAATAATTTGGCTCCTGCTCATATTGGAAGACGTCATCAGTTATATGTAGGTAATTTAACATGGTGGACTACCGATCAAGACATAACGGACGCAGTACGTGATGTTGGCGTTATGGACTTCCAAGAAGTCAAATTTTTCGAAAATAGATCAAATGGGCAGTCCAAAGGATTCTGTGTAATATCTTTGGGCTCCGAATCCAGTATGAGAATGGTATTAGAAAGATTGCCCAAAAAAGAGTTGCACGGTCAGTTGCCGGTTGTTACGTTGCCAACTAAACAAGCACTTAATCAATTTGAAAGTCAACAGAAAACTAGGCCAGTGCCACCAACTCAAAACGGTCCTAGACCTCCACCACCGAATATGGGAGGGCCACCACAGCATCAGGGTCCGCCACCAGGTCATCAACCAAGAATGATGAATCCCAACATGCCTAACCATATGAGACCAATGCATCCCAATATGGGTGGTCAACCACAGCATATGCCTGGTGGGCCACAAGGACCAGGACAGGGCCCACCAAGAATGCAAGGTCCACCTATGCATCAAGGTGGGCCACCACTACAACAGCAGGGCCCGCCAAGATTTCAAAATCAAGGTCAGTGGAATGGTCCTCCACGTCCCAATGGACCACCAAGACCAGGAATGCCACCGGGTCAACCGTCAGGACCACCACAAAGGCCGCAAATGGTAAAACCTCCAATTTTCACAAGATTTCGAAAACTAAACTGTAATTTACAGTTTCAGGGACCACCAGGTGGTATGCCTAGAGGACCAAGACCGGATTGGAATCGCCCACCAATGCATCCGCAAGGATTTCCACAAGCTCCACCATGTCCACCACAGGCTCCACCACATCTTCAAGGCCCACCCAGAGGACCACCACCACCACAAATGGGTGGACCACCTGGACCAAATCATGGACCACCTCAAGGACCAGCACCACACGTAAATCCAGCGTTCTTTAATCAAGGAAATTCTCATCCAAATCCTCCAATGGGACCGCATGGAGGAGGACCACAACAAAACATTTCACCTCATGGACCTCCGCCACACTTCAATCAGCAAGGAGCTCCTAGAGTTCCATGGCCCGGTGTACCAGGCAAACCTACCGGCCAAAATTTCCCAGAACAGGGACTAACACCACAATTGAGCGAGGTTGAGTTTGAAGAGATTATGACAAGAAATCGTACAGTAAGCAGTTCAGCAATAGCCAGGTAAAATTTGCGGAGTTCTCTTTATTATTTAGAAGAATTGAATAAAATAATTTGGTCTTGACATTTAGAGCGGTATCAGATGCTGCAGCCGGAGAATATGCTAGTGCTATAGAAACTCTAGTAACAGCAATTTCCCTTATTAAGCAATCAAAGGTAGCACATGATGAACGCTGTAAAATTCTAATAAGTTCGCTACAAGACACTCTGCACGGCATCGAAAGTAAAAGTTATAGCCGGCGTGAAAGATCTAGATCGAGAGAACGATCACATCGACGACCTAGACGTGAGCGTTCATCGTCAAGGTACAGAGAAAGATCACGAGAGCGTGATCGTGAAAGATCAGACAGAGATCGTGAACGTGATAGAGATAGGTAGATATGAACACTTTAAGATTTTAATTAATATCAAATTTTTTCTATTTCTCATTTTATTATCAAAAGTCGTTACTACAGTGAAAATTATCGTGAAAGTGGGCGAGATGGTGGTGGAGGTGGTGGTGGTGGTGGTCGAGATCGATCGCGAAGTCGTGAACGAGATCGTGGTGCAGCTGCGGAACATTATCGGGATGAAAGGTAATTCGTATAAAAAATATTAATAAGAATTGTTATTATTTTCTTTCTCAACGTTTCAACGTAGCAGTAGTCGCTCACGCCCCCGAAAATCGCCAGAACCTGCAGCAGAACCACCAGCCGAACCATCCAAACGCGGTTACTATGATGATCGATATAGGTCATCTGATCGCGAAAGAGATCGTGACCGTGATCGTGAACGTCGCGAAGAACATCGATCACGACATTAAATTCATTTTTAATTTTTTTTTTTTTTAATTAATTTTTAATTTCATTTTAATTTTAAGCGTAATATTTGAAATCATTTTAAGTATAAAGCAGATTCGTGTTTCTTTTAAAATATCCAGTAGTTTTATTATGACAAAATGGATATTCGATAATTTTTATTTTTGTCTGTGGTCTGCTGTTACAAGAGTTAGATAAAATTAATTTAAAAAAATATATATATAATATTATATTGTAATTTTAATTGTTAAAAATTTGGTGGAAAATATCTAAACGACTGAACGCTTCAGCGATTTATTATGAAGACGAGGCGGCAGGCGATAGACGCAACCAATACAAACAGGCGGTCTCTACAGTGGCCAGAAAGAAGATTGTATTTAAAATTAAAAATATAAAAGTAAACAGAAAAAAATCGATAAAAAATCATTTTTATTTGTATTTTATTATTAATATTTGTTTATTATATTTATTTATTTTTATTATTTTTTTTTTCTAATATGTAAATATTCTTATTTATTTTTTAATTATTTTGAACAAATTTTGTTTACATATCCCATTTTTTTTTAACTTGTATACACACATTTTATTTGACTTGAATTCCTTAATTAGAAGAATTAAAAATCAGATGGCTGTGATTTGATTTTAATTATTAAATTAAATACATAATTGAAAATTTAAACAAAAATTCCTTTAATAAATAAATGGATTTTTTATAAAAAAATCATTTATTTTAACTTAAATAATGTAGCTTTTTATATAATGAGTAAAAAATATTTAATTTTATAACTCGATATTACTTTAGATACAATAATTTTAACAAAAAAATGATAATGTTACTAATGTTTGTATGTATGAACGATACGAAATCGCAGTAGCAATCAAATTCCTGTTTAAAAAATTTCTTCTACTCCATATAAAATGGATATGGATAAACAAATTGAGAAAATCTTTAAACAGGCATCTAATTGTTACGGCGATTTAATATCGGTCATACATACGGGCGGCGTAAGGCAATTACACTCCAAAGCATAAATACCCCAACAATTTGGGGTGTACCAACCTGGTTGCACCAGAACAGAAATGAAAAATGTCCAAAAACTAAATTAAATAAAGCCCCAATATTATTATTACATTTAAAGCCCCAGTATTTTTGAAATTCGATCAAAAAAAATCACCGGTGATTTTCTAGTGAAATACGTTATTTTAGTCGAAAATTTAAATTGTTTCATACCAAAGTGACCGGCGACTTTTTTCGGTGAATTTGAAGAATATGAGCCGGGGTATGCATTTATGCACGACGAAAAAAATAATACGAAATGATCGAAACATGTATTTTCATTCTAATTTTAAAATTATAATGGAAATTCCACTTTCCGAATGTTTTAAAATTGAATTAGAAATTTCCATTTTGCAGAATATTTTAAAAATTATATCTTTCTTCCCAGAATTTCTGCATTTCCATTAAAATTTGAATTAAAACTCCATTTTCCAGAATATTTTAAAATAAAATCGTTTTCCAGAAATTACGAAAAATGAAGATTTAAGTGCTTTTCATATCGGCTGCGTTGACTTTGGACTTTAAAAAATTTATTGTTTATTTTTAATAATTATCACTTAAAAGTAATTTATTTTATAACAGTTTCAAAATATTTCTATTAAACGTGACACTGTTAATCCAAGAAAACTAAATTACAAAACATAAAAGTAAATTTTTGTAGTTCAAAGTCAACGCAGCCGATATGAAAAATACTTAAATTTGGAAAGAAATATTCTGGAAAATTGGAGATTTAAGCGGAAATCTCTAGTTTCCCTATTATTTTGAAATAGAATCTTCCTGTTACAGAATTGTTTTTAACTAAAATGAGGCATTTTTTCATTTAAATTTTTTGGGGTCTTCGTATTTTCGGTTACTATTGTAAAAATGAAATTAAAACCCTATTTCAAAAATACCCTAAAACTTAAGCGAAAAACTGTTTCAAATTTTTGGGCATCTTTTCATGATTTTAAAATATCGCAATCCTATACAAATTTTTGGGGCATCTTTTCATAGTGGTGTAATTGCCATCCGCCACATGGGCGTATTCAAATCTATTTAAATTCGTGTATACATTTCTGTATATACTTACATAATACCTAATTTTGAATTTAGACCTTCACAAACAGAACCATTTTTTTTACATATTTATGTTTTACAAAACAAGACTGAAATTTTAAACTTAAGTTAAATTTAATTTTCCATTTTTTAAAATTCTAAAAATTTATAAAACAAAAAACTAATAATTTATAAGAATTCAACCAGAATTATTGTTAATGATTTGATGTGACAAACGCATTTAATATTTTTGTACTTTCAACATTTCGTTTTTTATAATAAGAGCGACCTAAGAGTATTTAAAAAAAATGAAGTACATCTTTAAAAAAAAGTAATGTTATATATTTTTAAATTACACGCCATAAAATTACTCGACGCCACATTATCGCTGGTTATCTAGCACGATTTCGGTTTGTGTAAGTATTTTGTTGTAGTTGTAGGTGAATTGCTATGACTGGCTAGTAAAATAACACTTCGAAAGATCGTAAGCAATGTCGTTAGTATAAATAATTTATCGTTACGCTGTGTTTTTCTTTATCGCATTCGAGTTTAGAATGGGCAGGTATAAAAGTTTACAAATTTGTAACATAATTCGGGGTTTGCAGCATTGGTAATTGATGAAATGCTTTATTCGTAATCAATTTTTATCCGCCATGCTTATATATTTTTTCGCAGATTGGTTACATTGGAAACAATTCTACTGTTTGCAGAATTTCAATGTGCTCGATAAACCTCGGTTTAGTTATTCAATCGTGGTTTAATATTTAACCTTTGTTCGGCACGCTGGGATCATATGCACCCACGCTCATATATCATAAATTTTAAATAGCTAAAGGTAAAAAAAAGAAACTGAGAAAATTTTTTGACGATATAATTAGTATACTAATTAAAAAGCCTAAAAAATATTTAATAGTTAACGTTTTTTGTTCATGGGGTGCATATAATTCCTGTGTGCCCAGTACGTCATTCCACAGAAGTGTGTCGAATAAGGATTAGATAAAATTGAAAAACCCACGGAAATATTATGAAATGGTACAATTTATCGTTTTTCGAAAAAATTAGGGTAACTTTCGACCTTATCGAAATATTCGCACTATTCATTTCGTTTGATACTTCGTAACGGTTTAATAAAATACTATTTGCGGTAAATCACCTAGAGATTTCATTCGATTATTTTCGGCAAAATTCAAATCTGCAGTATTATCGAAATTTTCAAATTAAAAAATTCATAATAGTGGCTAATATGAAATTTATCGAAAAATCCGATTCAATTGGGATATTCCTATTATGAAATCAATCGAATGGTAAAATATAAGGAAAGAAATTAGTCATTTTGTGATTGGCAATTCATTGAAAAAAATCGCCGTTAATATAAAGCAATTTAAATATTAGACTGAAATGACGTATTTCACTTAAAAATCATGGGTGAATTTAAAGAATACGAGCCCGAGCCAGTATTCTTGAAATTCATCAAAACAAAGTCGCCGATGAATTTAGCATAAATCATTTTCGATCGAAATGAAGTATTTTTTTTTTCTAGAAAGTCACCGGTATACATAAGTTATTCTTTATTTGATATGTTGTAACGTTATATGTAATTATTTAAACTCTTCACAAAACCGACATTTAAAACAGTCAAATTCAATTTTTGGCTAAGTGGCTTCACATATCAATATGAAAAATATTAGCGAATTTTTCAAATCGATAAATTCCACCTTATTGGAAAATATTATTAAAATTGATTTAATTTCATTTAAAAACCCCCAATTTTATGTTTTGCCGGCCGTCAAGCAAAAATCCGTCCGCCAAAATATAAAATTGGGGTTTTTTGAATGAAGCAGTTAAACCAATTTTAATATAATTTTCTACGAATAAGGTGAAACATAGATTCGAACTATTTTTAATAATTTCGAATTAGAAAATCAAACAATTTTGGCGAAAATTGGATTTGACGGTTGGCCGCTTGTGCATGGGGCAATATCTTTACTCTACTAACATTTTATATGTTTTCTACTGATGTCTTTTCCCTTACATTAGTGGCATCTTTAATTAGATCATATTACTACATCTTTCTGCTTAAGCATATTTTAAATATTCATTTAACCTAAAATGTACATTGTAAATAGGAATACATTATTAAGAACTTAATAATTAGAAATATTCATAATCATTCAAATAAGAAGGCCTTTTAAGTTGTCCTCCGCATCTGAATATTACTGATGTGGCAATGGGCGGTATACAATTCGATTCGAACGTATTCGACTTTTCGAAATATTGGAATCATATTTGATTTAAATAAGAAACGAACGAATCTGATTCAATTCAAATGAGAATCTAATTTTTCGAAGACTCGAATACGTTCGAATCGAATTCACAAATAGCCTCTCAGAATAACTATGCTCACCTCATTTTTTACGTTTTTTTTATCATTAAATGCTTTATTTTGTTCCAGTTGCCAATTGTCTTAACGGACTACTTAGCTAGATTTGCAATATTTGGAATAAATTTACTGACAGGTAATCTTTCCTAAAAATCGTTGAAGCTTTTGCTTATTTTTTGGTGTTTCCACATACTTAATTATTTAAATTTTTTCATCATCTACTTTAAAGACCATCTTTAGTTAAATTGTCTCCCAAATATTTTATCTCTTGAACACCAATCACACTTTTAGCTTTATTAAACCTTATATTAAATTTTCGCGCAATTTCAAAAACTTTTTAAGTTTACGTTTATGCTCTTCTAAATTGGAACTCCAAATAATAATATCATCAGTACGTAAAATATTTTGATGAAAAATTTTCAGCAGGCTCGTAGTCTATTTCGTAAAAAATGTCCCCTTCCAAATAAAATTCTTTTGTTTTGCATATAAAATATTTTTAAATTGCTGAAAATTTTTCATCAGAATATTTACGTAAACTCGCAGTCAATGAAAATTTCAACTACCTCTGCTCCTTAAAATATCTTTTTCATTACTTTTTGGAACACTTCCGGTGTAGAACACAATCCATATGGAAGTCAATTAAAACAAAATCTTCCAAAGGCGTTATTGAAAATTGTGTATTTTTTAGAGTCTTCAGACAATCTTACTTGCCAAAAACCCCTATTTGCATCCAATACAGAAAAATATTTTGGCTTACGCATCTTCGCCGCAATTTCCTGAAATGTCGGAAGCTGAAAATGTTCTTTCATAATACTCTCTTTGAAATGTCGTGGATAAAGACAAATCCTGAAAATTCTTTTTTTTTTACAATAACCAACGAACTAACAAACTCAGTGGTGTAGAAACTTTGCAAACATTTTTGCCTCTGTTATACTATGCTTCTAACGGGGTGTGGTTTTACGTAAGAGTTGTCTGTCGGCTCATCGCTCTCTATTATACTCTCATTAATCATCTTATTCAATTCTATCTCGAGAGGCTCCAATAATTGCATTGCAACTTTTGTACATGGTTGGATTACTCCAACACAATTTTTTTAATCTTATTTGATACTCATAATCTTTTATTAACCCCCCCCCCCCTACATATACATATCCAAAAGATTATCTAAAATTTCTAAAAATTCATTTTCAATATTATCTATTCTACAAATTAAATTTAATCCATTAATTGATCTTAATCCTAAAATAGAAGATGAGTTACAATTCACAACTTGAAATTTTAACAAAGGAATTCTATTTTTAAACAAACATTACACGCTGCCTTACTGCTACCTCAATCCTAGAGCCACTACAATTTGTCAGTAAAGCTCTTGAATGCTGAATCAAATGTTCATTTAATCCAAGATCTCTATAAGTATAGATTGAAATAACATTACACTGTGTGCACCTGTTTCAATTTTTAATTTTCTCTTTGTCTTTCATACAAGTTATTTGGTTCCGAGGCGTTAATATTCCCTAAAGAATATTTCCGGGTTTTCCGCGTCCTACACAGCACTGACTTTACGAACATTATTTTTTGTATAGTTTGTGTTTTTACAAACATGCGAAAAATAGTTTTTCCCATAACACTTGTTGCATGTTCTTCCATATGCTGGACATTTTCCTTTCGCATGTACATTTCCGCAATGTCCATAAACTCTTTCTTGATATTCTGGTTTAACCTTTCTTTTCTTTTTCTGTGTAATTATACCAATATTCGCAATACTTGAATTTATTAATTTTAATTGTAACGAAGCCAATTCAGTGCAGTTTTACATATCGAAATAGTTTTTGGTTAAATTTAGATCGTCCTGTTTAAGTAAAAATTCCATCAATATTTTGTACTGCTCTATTAATTAAACTATCTTTTAAATTTCTAAAATTACAATTTTTTCTCACCATCCATTTGTGTCCGTTCAAAAAATAAATGTCGGTCAATAATTTCACTTCTTGGAATACAATATTTATCAAATGCTTCAATAATTTTACCCGGTTTTTTTTCATCTTCAGACTATTTCAAAGGGATCCGTTCAACATGGCATATTTCAAAATGGAATATGAAAATATAAGGTACACTATGGCATATTTCATAACGACATATGGTACATTACGGTATAGGGTACACTTCTTAACAAGAAACTAACAGTCTCTAATGTTTTAGTTATCGTGTATTTCTGCAAAACAGTTTTAATTAAACACGCGACTTTTTTTAATCTCAATGTACCGGTAACTTTAAGAAAAAAAAGTAAAAATAATATTTTTTGAAATAATGCCGTTATATTTTGGCATTTGTTTTTTTTTTTTTTTACGTCAAATGCTAATTTTCGGAAATCATATCAAGAGACCGTGTTCTTCGAATGAACCGGCCAAGTGTCACCAGCCAAGTCCAAATCTGCAAAAAGAGTGTGTGCAGTGTGGGCAATGAGCATTCTACATGAATTCGTAAATATTTTACATGCAGCGGTAACAGTGTTATGATACTGGCTAATTTTTCGCAATGTTCAAGTGATTAAAAAGAAAAATAGGGCAGGCGAAATAGGCCAAACAAATATTATTCTAAATGAACCTGCGAAAGTTTTTTTTATTCCCATTGTTTTATAATAAATTAATTACTTTAAAAAAAAATGCAAATATTTCTTTTCATTAAGATAAAAATTGTGTTATAAAATATGTTAAGAGCTTTAGGGTTAAACAAAGAAATTTTGAGACTTAGTAAACGTAAAAAAACAATAGAAATAAAATAATAAACATTCCTAATAAAATTTCAAAAAGTTTCATTTAATTTTTGTAACTTAAATAAAACAAACTCATCTATAGTAACGTTGGACGCTATTTAAGTTAGTTGTGCTTTTTAAATGGCAATTATAGGCAAACCAATTTAGTTTGTATGGTTCGCGAAAACAATCCAATCAGAGCTTGTAAATTTTACACCGATCTCTTATTGAAAAGCAGTCCATTTGATTAATTTTAGCAAGCATTCATAGTTTCTACCATTCACAAAACAAAATGTAAGAACGTTTTTTATAGGTACACTTTTCAAAGAACGCATTTACAACGTAATAAGGTGTATTCTCAAAAGCGAATCGATCTTCTGTATTCAATCGGATTTTACGTACCCGCGTTTGGTGTAATTCAAATGGATTCATTCTGATAATATAGGTTTGGAAATTACAAAAAATATTAAACGTTTTAAATTTAAAATTTGTGAAATGATACATGCCGTAGTGTACCGTATGCCCTAGTGTACCATATGCCGTAATGTACCATATGCCGTTTTGAAATATGCCATAGTGTATCATATGCCGTAGTGTACCATATGCCGTTTTGAAATATGACATGTCGTTTTGAAAAATGCCGTTTTGTCATATTCCTTAAAGAAATATGCCGTATCGACCGGGACCCAATTCCAAAGTATCAAAAATGTCCAATGCTTTTTCGCCTAAAGAATGTAATAATAACACAGCGACTTGAATTCCTTTTGTTTTTTGATCACATCCCGAAGCAATTACATAAACAGTCCAATTTCTTTTCCAATTGCATATTCCAATTAACCTGTACATATCCTTCAAATAACAAAGCACGTGGTGCCAAAATATTTTCCATTATTGTATTGATTTTAATATTTGTTAAGTTATTCTTATATCCTTGATTTGATATTACTCTACTAACATTTTATATATTTTCTACGATGTCTTTTTCCTTACATTAGTGACATGAACCATAAAAGTACAGAATACCATATTTCCTCGGTTTAAATACGCATTTTTCACTATTTAACCCTTTCGAAAAATCAGAAGGGATATTTGTGAATTCGATTCGAACGTATTCGAATCTTCAAAGTATTGGATTCTTGTTTGAATTGAACAGATTCGTTCGTTTCTTATTTAAATCAAGTAAGATCTTGATCTTTCCTTGATTACATTTTAAATACTAACCTTCATATATGTAACATAGGCAATAAGCCGACCTTTATAACCAGTAATAGACAGGAGGTATTGGATATTACTTTGGTCTTAAGCGTTTTGACGATTAGTCTATTAAACTGGAGAATGTCGGAGGACCACTCCTTTTCTGATCATTGTTATCTTCAATTTGAAATGGACTTGACTTCTCCAAAAAGTCCAATCTACAGAAACAGGAGGAAAACCAACTGGGATACCTTTCGAACTATTCTGGGTAATTCACTACCAGTTCCGGGGCCAAAACCTCCAAAAACTGCGCAAGAGCTCGATGGCTCGGTGGACGAGTTGTCCAGCGCTTTTAATGAAGCGATACTGGGCTCTAGTCCCCTTAGCAGGCCTAGGGGTAAATCTCGGCCACCCTGGTGGTCCAAGGATATTCAACAAACACGTCGAAAATGCAAAAGACTCTTCAAAACAGCAAGGAAAACTAAAGCTGCTGTAGACTGGGACTCCTATATGGAAGTCCTCAAAATTTGCAAATATCAATTGAGAAGTACCAAGAACAGCTCTTGGAGACTATACTGTGGCAAAATTCAGGAGTCTTCGGAGATGTCTAGGCTACGCAAAGTACTAGCAACTGGTCCTTCCATCCCAAGTTATCTTCAACGGCCGGATGGGATATGGACCACTAATAGTACGGAATCGCTGGAACTTCTGATGGAGACTCATTTTCCTGGTTGTTCCGAATCTGTACCTAGCACATCAGCAGGTAAAAGGGCTAATAGCCTCATAGGCCAATATCGCCAAATTATTAGCAGAAAAAAGATCCTGTGGGCGATAAACAGTTTAAACCATATGTCGCCTGGACTCGATCTAACGGATCTAACAATTTCCTGGTTAGAGGTAATTTTCAAAGACAGCCTAGAACTATGTCACATTCCTAGTAAATGGATAGAAGTGAAGGTTATTTTCATATCTAAGGCGGGAAAACGTTCACACTGCAATCCCAAAGACCTTAGACCGATTAGCTTGTCTTCCTTCCTTTTTAAGACACTGGAAAGACAAATAGAAGCTCATATTAGTGGCACGATTATGTCGGAAAAGCTGTCTAAATCTCAACATGCCTATTGCAAGTGGAGATTTGTAGAGACTGCTCTTCATTCTCTTGTATATTTCATTGAAACATCTTTCGAATATAGAGACTACGCAATGGTAACCTTCTTGGATACTGAGGGGGCCTTTAACAATGTGCTTCCAGGGGCTATAACTCGAAAACTTTCAGATCTGGGAGTGGATGAATCACTCAAGGACTGGATAGATCAAATGCTAAGAGGCAGGATCATAAATGCTAGTTTTGGGGAATCCTCCGTCAGAAGATTTGCAAGCAGAGGTACACCATAAGGTGGCGTATAGTCCCCCCTACTTTGGAACTTGGTCATAAATGACCTGTTGCTGAGACTGGGGGACGGTGGCTTCAAGGTGGTTGCCTATGCGGATGATGTTGCTGTTGGGGTCCGTGGTAAATATCCCGGCATCCTTAGTGAGCTTATGCAAAATGCCCTAGGGATTCTTTCATTATGGTCCAATGGCCGTGGGTTGAATGTGAACCCACACAAAACCGAATTTGTTCTCTTCTCCATGAAATATAAAGTTCCTCATATCGATCCTTCCGCTTGACTTTTACAGTTGAAGCGAAGTTTCTGGGTCTCGTTTTGGATAGAAAATTAAATTGGAAACCTAATATTCTGGAAAGGGTAAAGAAAGCTGCGGTAGCGCTATATTCTTGCAAAAATGCCATTGGGAAAGGATGATGGCTGGGGCCCCGCATCCTACATTGGCTTTATACCGCAGTAGCCAGATCCATACTCTTGTATGGAGTAATAGTCTGGTGGCCTGCTCTGGACAAAACTGTCAACCAAAAGCTGTTAACAAGAATTCAGAGAACAATCTCTCTGTGGATCAGTGGTGCACTGAGGAGCACATCCACTCAGACACTGGAGACTCTGCTATTTTTGACTCCTCTAGATATCTTGAGGAAACAATTGGCAGCTGGTACTGCTATACGGGTGAAATCCATCTTAATGTGAACCTGCAACAATACAGGGCACTCATCTATTTTGTGCAACAAACAAATTCCCAAGACCACCGACTATACTGTCCCGTCACTATCTTTTGACACAAAGTTCCGGACTAGGATCCCATCCAGGGAGGACTGGATGATGGGTGCAGTTTTGGAACCAGGAGTTATAAACTTCTTCAGTGATGGTTCAAATGGTCCCGAGACGGGAAAGTCGGGGCTGGAGTGTTCTGCGAGGAACTTCTGTTAAATTTGGAACAACAGCCACCGAATTCACCTGATTTGGCTCCCTGTGACTTCTTTCTGTTCAATCGAGTTAAAAAACCATTATGGGGAACGCGTTTCAGCAACCGAGAGGAAATAATGGAAAAATCGCCAACACACACAGAGTAGATGTACTCTTTACTACGTAACTTTTGCAAATGTCAAGCTATGACGCTAAGATTTAGAGGGAATATCAACAACAGATGTACCAACTTAACAAAAGAACAGAACTCAAATCGGAACGATGGGAGCGCCACACGGTGGTTATTCCGAGAACTTGTTGATCAAGGTAGTAACTCGGCAGGTCTGGTCAAAGTTGGACTTGGCGATATCCAAACAGCTGACCTCACTTCGGCGAAGTCAGATCGGTGTGGTTGTTGGAGTGATTACGGGGCACTATCTCATAGGGAGGCATGTGAGTAGACTTGGTGTCTTCTCACATGACTACTGTCGTAGTTGCGAGGATCAAGATGAGTAAGAGACAGTACTTCATCTTCTTTGCACCAGCCCTCGTCTGGTACGAAACAGACTAAAGTTTCTAGAGGCACCCCTCTTCAAAGACCTGACGGACCTTTGTAGGATGGACGTCAGGAGTATCCAGCGCTTTGTTAACAGCTCAAAATGGTTCCAATGAGTTGGAGGAAACAATTATTCGTGGTATGGCTACGGACCATTTTTGTGTCTATGCCTGGTCCTAGTGGACCGCCACCCAAACCTAACCTAACCTAACCTAAGAATCTTATATATCGAAGAGTCGTGATACATACTATCTGGGCTCATTGTTCTCCCTCCTAGATGTTGCAGTCTTTGGCGTAAAACGGCTGGGCATTGGCACAGTATTCTGTTCTGCTGATTCCGCTTCCAGGTCGCGGAAGCGGCATCCGTCTGTCGTACTAAGGCCCATTTTCTTAAGATGGTATCTTAAGGGTATGTGACCTGTGAGGAAGCCAGTTGGCACCCTTAACTCAGGATTCCTAAGTTCAAGAAACTTCTTTACCTTGACTGGCGAACCTGTTATAAATCTCTTCGCCTGTCGCAAAACTGGAATTCTGCACCAGTAGGAGGACTTTTGCACATCCTCCCAGCTTTTTATCCCTTAGTGATGCCGCAGAAGGGCTCTGGTCCAATCAATAGAGAGGCAGAACCCTCGCGGGCGAGGTCGATTCCAGTATGATCTGGTACCCACATAACTGCTACCCTATTTGAGCCTGCCAGATGTTTAATATGACATGATTTTTAATATGTTCAATCCCATACCAGCCTTGATTCAACGGTAAAAGTCCTAAGAGTCTTTAAGGATATTTGGCTGTATATTACAATATATACCTTTGCATTATTTAGGCCTTTTGCTATGAATATCCTACGTCTGCTTAAAAGTCGGTAGCATCGGTATCCAAGGAGATTGCCACCCCCGCCCATCTTCGGTTTTTGATCCATCTATAAACCATACCATTGAACCTAGCTCAAAGGACGGTCCCCCTGTACTCCACATATCCCGGCTAGGTAACCTAACACAGAGTGGTTTGTGGAAGTCCAGTTTAGTTGGCATATAGTCGGAAGGTATTCCTATGATAGGGTCTATCAGATGACCCACTATATTGCCTGGTTTGATATTTCCTTCTATCTGCATCTTCAGGTGCAGGTGCAACGGAGTCAGTCCTAGAAATGCCTCCATTGCACCGGTTGGACAAATGCTCATTGAGCCCTTAACATCGATGCAGGCTATACGCTGAATCTATTGGTTCGTGCTGTTTCTGCTTAGTTTTAGGCCACCAGTTTTAGGGCAGAAAGCCTTGGTGGCTCTATTTTGAAATTTCAATAAATGTTGTTTGCTATCTAATTTTTGATCTAAGATAACTTTCTATAACCCTATATAAACCACTTATAACTTCGGCAGCTGCGCTTCGAGATGTCAGCAAGCTGTTGCAATATCTTCAAATGATTTGTTTATAAACAGTTTTGTATTAGGGTGGAACCTTCGGTTACGTGTCAATGCTCCCTAATGACATGCTCTGCTTTTGAGCTTGCATCTACTGACAACTTTAAACCGTAAATTGACGTTGTAATAACGAAGGAAGGCGGCCAAATTTTTTATAAATTTGAATAAATAAGTTGCCATTCCCGATTAGCTCTGAACTTTCTTGACTTTTGTGGTTCCCTTAGAACCTCGATGGCCTTGATTTTTTCTGAATCTTGTTCTTAACCTTTAGAGGAAAAAATGTGTCTCAAAAACGTTATTTTAGTTTTATCAAATTCATATTTTCTTAATTCTTACATTTAACGCCACTCCTTTATTATGCAAAGTTGATATGATCCTCTTG
Organism: Tipula vernalis; assembly: GCA_958295665.1. Classification (NCBI taxonomy): domain Eukaryota; kingdom Metazoa; phylum Arthropoda; class Insecta; order Diptera; family Tipulidae; genus Tipula; species Tipula vernalis. Next base: position 161,818,890 of record OY282560.1, on the reverse strand, counting down.
GTTATTTCGCGTAATTTTGTTTTGGTTTCTGCATGAATCAAAATATCATCCATTGCTATTTCAACATTGCTATTCAAATCTACCGGGATTCAGTTGCATTTGTTAGATATTTTGACGATTTCTCTGAGATTAATTTGGCAAAAAAACTTCGAGCTTAGTAAAAATTTTATATTTTGACAGTTTTGCAGCAACTTCTTCAACAGTTTTTAGGGGATAGTGCCGTTTATTAATGTTCTTGTTGAGTTCAGTATGGTATATGCAAATACGAATGTGCCACTTTTGTTCTACCACGACAAGCGGACTGACGGCTGACGATGGATCATAAATGGGTTCTATGACGCCTATTTGAACCATTATATTTTTTCATCTTCTGTTTGTCTTTGCTTATTTCTTGTACTCGAATTATAAGGCCCAATGTTTCACAAGTTTATACTCCTAATATTGGTATGAAATTTTCATTAATAACCTTGAAATTTATTATGGCTTTTTCTTAGTTTTTAACATTTCGCATTCAACTAATACTTGTTGTTATGTTATTATTCGTTTGGTATTGGTCTTCTTTAATTGGGTTTACATTGGTTTTAAACTAGTTAGTCCCCTATTTGTAATGTTTCACTCAATTTTTTAACCCGTGGCGAGCTGGTGGATTCATCATCAGCATTTAATTTTAATTGACTAATTCCATATTCGTAGTCAGAATTTTCTTCATTTATACTTTCAGAAGATTCGTCTGAATCATTTTTCAATTTAATTACTTTTCTATTTCTTTCCTTATTTTTCGATTTAGGCTTTTTTCTTTCCTGAAGTAAAATTAATGCTTTCCATTATTCTAATGCCCATCCTACCTAAAACGGCTATTTGCTACTTGTATATCAATCAGCAGCATCTTTACCTACTTTTGTAGTTTTAGTATAACTTTCAAACGTAAGCCATTCTTTCCACTCTGAGTTCAAATCTCCGTCTCGGTACACATATTCACGTAGAGATTTCGGCGGTTTAACTGAATTCATTGTTAATTGTATTTCAATATTTTTTGGAACTTTCAATAAATTCTTTCGAGCCACCTCGCACAATTAATGTCTATAGATTTAATTATTTATGTTTTTTTAATTTAACTTTATTTTTATTGATTATTAATTTATTGGGAGTGTGCATTAATGTTAAGGGTTATTTTTTTGGTAAAAATACAGCTTTATTGTGACAAAATGGTTACAAATTGATCATTCAAAATATTGTCCTCGCAAGCCACTATTTTTCCCATCTTTCTAGTAATATGTGGATTTCACGTCGATAGAACGGCATATCTGTAGAGGCTATTCACGAATCGGCAGTTTTATTGGTATCCGCATAAGATTGGAAGCGTTGCTCAGGCAAGCCATGATTTATCGATCGAAATGGAATCGAAAGGATCAATAGTAGGACATTCCACTTAAGAGTTTCAAACGTTTCCTTGACCGATTGCGCAAAATGAGGCCTACCGTTGTTGTACTGGAAAATCACTTTATCGTGACTTTTCACGTAATCTGGCTATTTTACCTTCGATGCTCGACTCTATTGCATCAATTGATGAAAGTGGCGTTCCACAGTGATAGGTTCGCTGGATTGCAGCAGGTCATACATAACGCACTACGCCCAACTAATCCCACCAAACACAGAGCACGAGCTTGGTGCCATGAATATTCGTCTTTATCGTAGATGTAATGGTTCGCCTGTATCCATTTTTATTCACCCGTCCCGATGCGATGCAAAAAACTTTTTTCAACTCATACTGCAACATCACCCAATTTCGACGGTGGTGAATCATTCCGATGGCATTTAAATGACTATAAATCGTTGATCGATCAATGTATGTAATGATTCAGTACATTTTTCTTCCGTTTGACTCGGGTCTTCATCGAGTAAAGCTTCCACTTCCTCATTTTCAAACTTTTTCAGCTGGCCTGGACTTCCTTATCTTCCGTTTTTTTTATATAGCGTCGAAACCAGTACTCACATGTTGAAATCGGTGGAGCATAATCACCATAACCTTCCAAAAGCATACGAAGATTTTCAGCAGCACTTTTCTTCGAAAGAAAGCAAAAGAGCAAAGCTTCCCGTTAATTGCGTTTTATGGCACAAAATTCGACATCATTGACACTTCGACAAAATAACACATTCTGAAAACTAAAGCCACGTCATGATGCCCTTGCAAGCCTTCGCCATCGCTTGAATCGAAGCAAGTTAGCCAAATTCATTAATTTAAAATTTAAATTTCATTCTAGGTTGTGTTGTGGTTAAATTAGAAAAACATACAAAAATTTAAATTTTAGCTCAAAATTGTTTATCTTTAATCTTGGTGGCCACCTCTCGTTATTATTTAGTTCTGCTCCACTCATACTAAGCCCAGTTAAAATATTTAGTTTCGGAGTTTTTACAACTGCATCTACTTTTTTATAGTTCCGGATCCCCGCAATAAAGGGATCTTGTTTTGTAAAATGAAAGTTTAGAAATTTTCAGAAAGCCTATGCTGAAATCAATGGCCACACACATAAACCATATACATATCACGCATAAATAATAGGCAAACTTTAAGATTCATTTTAATTCCTCAAATCGGTTGAACGAATTGGTAGAACATTTTCTTAAATTGGCGAGGCATGGATGTGAAATAGCAGGATACGTAACATTGATCGACCGCATGGAACATTCATCAGCGCTGTCCCGTGCATTGTGGGACCTCTAAAATCCTTAAACAACATATATAAATGGCCAAAATGCTTAACAGTAAATTCACTACATATTGCCATAAAATTTTTGGGGGCTACGAATCAATCAATTGGGTCTACCTCTAATATGGATTATCATCACAGGCCTATGTTGGCTGTACTGTAGCATGTTAAATAAATTTTTTGAAAAATCAACTACCTATAGTTTATTTCAATTCTCAAACCAACAAGACGTAACCCTATGCCCCAACTTAACGGATTAATCATACTTGAACCTACCGTCTTTTTTTAGTTGGTAAGAATAAGGTGATTTTCTGTTTTAAGTTTTAAGGTGCTATTTTCGGAGAATACATTTATTCAGTGGCTAAACCCCAAACCATGCTAAACTGCCAGAAGTTCTTTGAATTACAGCTATCAGGAAATAAAGCCTGTAACTTAATCAAATTTTGACCTAACTAAGATCCTAAAAGAATTATTAGTGCCTATTGCCATTCCAGTACACCAAATACAAGTGAAAAAATAAAGTAGCAACAATTACAGTCCCTCAAAATGAAATCACAAATATTCACAGAAAAAATTACTTAACATATTTATTCTTTAACAAAATTACTTCGTGTATTCACAGTAGTATCAGGACGATAGGTTTGTGCCTGAACTTGACGTGTTCCTATAAAATTATCTGATAATTCAATGCTTTTTATGTCGCCACACACCAATACGCTCTGCTTCTCTAAAATGGCCTTTGCAATAGTAACGTTCGTCAGCGCCAATGCATTTACTAATTCCAGATCATCGTCTGATGCAGCCGTTATTAAATATAATGTCCCCATTTCATTATCGACGTGACGCACTAAGCCCACTCCAATGCAATCAGCAGTTGTGTCTGTTGACATGTCATTGTTTTTGTTGCACAAATATACGAATGTCATGTCCAGAACTGCTTTAAGCAGACTGGCGGTGCATCCAAATTTATTTAAACTGTATGAAGTGAAAATATGAAGATCGTTTAAGTTGATTCTGAAAAATGGATAAACAATAATAAAATGAACTTCATGTAAATAAATATTATTTACTCACTTCTTCACTTCTACATCGGTCAACCATTTAGCATCACTTACTTCCAAAATATCACCCAAATGTGCTAAAATCATCATTAGTCGCTTATCCTTAGCCGACAATAAACCCTTTACATTCCGCTCATACATCTTTGAATAAGCCTCTAACGGTATCAAATTATGGTTACACTCTGCTGTATTATCTTTGAACTCCTGAGTAAACATATTGAACTGAAACTGGTTCGTGAATTGGGGGGTGAATAGTTGATTAAAGTTATCGGCATTCCGCGTTGAATTTATCTGTATCACATCGGTTGGCTTTATTGTTTTTATGTATGCAGCTATAATTTCATCGCCTAGCCCCTTATTATATCCCATTGTGTTGATGACCCAAGGCATTGCCGACAGCTCCTCATTTGACGTACAATACTGAATGAGTGTATTACAGGCATGAATATATTTGATCTGCTCTGAGGTAACTGAAATATCGCCAAACAGTAACACTTTTTTTGGTATTACTTTATACAAACATCCCGGCCCTAAGATAGGAAAATCGATTACGGTCGCACTAATCGTTTGCGGAATATAAAGTTCCGGTTGACCAATATCAAAATCAATAAATAACATTTTCTCCATTCGATTTATATTCGAATTTATCAAATATTTAATGAGCGATGATTTTCCAACACTTTTCCCTCCAATCACCATCAACCTCGAATTTGGATGAACTGGAATTTTAGACCAAGCCGCCTCCGTTTCCATTTTTCGATATCCCGAATAATTTAGGCTGTCGGAGAATATAAAATTAGTTCTGAGCCTTATTTCAGATAAATGGAATGGTTTTGTGGTATGGTGCTCCTGTATCACGGGAAATATTTCATCACGCATAAACAATCGAATAGAATCGACACGCTTCGATCCGTAATACTCCAACAACATAATGGCGCCTCCACTGGAATTTGATAATTCCTCGGCAATTTCTTTGATAATATCCTGGCCGAAATATTCCTCTAGGGCTTTTACATTCAATTTTCCCAATTTTCCAGAATCGGCTGGCCTCAAGTATAGAAGGCTGTCACAATTAGGCGAGTAGAATTCAATCGGTTTATTCAGATTGAATTCATATCCAAATGATGTGGCCGAGCCATGAATAAGGGTGACATTAAAGTGTCCATGAAAATAAACCACTTCTTTTAAATGCAACAGAACTAAATGAGGTGATACAGGCGAATTATAAAATTTGGATTTCCTACCAAACTGATGTTCCTCCTCGCCTGATCCATTTATTGTACTGGTATCCATGGAAACATCTTCCATTTGGTAAGAGCAAATCATGCTTATAAAATCATCGCCGCTATTGTCACTATTCAATTCCTCATTTTCGGAATCCTGCAAAATATCGTTGACCACCGATGAATAAATGTCAGCGATAGGATTTTTTAGTGCTGCCTCTTTGATTGGGCTCAATGGTACTAAATCCGGGCAGCTCTCATTATCTGATGTGACTTGTATTTCCTTATTGGTTATTTCAAAAATTTGAGCACCTTCATCACTATTGAATGAAATGTTATTGTCGCAATCATACATTTTAGCATCACCTCGACTAATAAACAAATCATCGTTGATTCCCGGAACATAATCCTCATCATCTTCTGAATTGTACGTCGCTTCATCAGACATGCATTCATCAGAGAATCCATCATCTTCGCTCTCCGAATACTCAGAATCGGTTGACTCGTATTCTGTGCCACTCTCTTCACTGTCAAATTCCACTTCTTCTGCCGAATACTCAATGTACTCATTATTAACCAGCCCTTCGTACTGATCGTCAGATGAAGTATTCCATGACGGATCATATTCCGATTCTGAGGTCATTTCATCATCTCCGTTTTTTGTAGGATCATATTCAGAATCTGAGGTTATTTCATCATCTCCGTTTTCGGCAGCAAAATAAGGAACCATTTCGCTGCTGGATTGTTCCTCTAATAATCGCTTAGGTTTTTTCTTCAATTTGACTAAATTTGTTTGAGTATCTTCACTCGAATCATCACTATTTTCGTAGGTTTGAGATGAACCGCTAGCCAACAGCATAGATCTCAGTGGTTTAAGTGTTTTTGAGGAGCAAATATCACTCTTTTTTTCAGGCTCATGTTGTTGAACATCATCGTTACCAAAAAACTGATCGAGGTATGAATCACGATCACTATCAGATGATTCATTATCAGTAAAATTTGATGTTTCACTCATATCCTCAACGGTCCAACCGTTTTCGTACGTTTTTCGTTTTGGTTTTGGAATTACCGCTGTTCTTGCTTTTTGTTTTTGTATTTCATTGGTTACATCAGTTTTTTTCGATTTTTTGGTTTGAGTTGGTGCAATTGGTATGGTACAAGATGTTCCATTTGTTTTTCGTTTTTCTTGTGTAATTAAAATTGAACTTGCTGGTTGTTTAGCCATTCCATTACTGACATCAGCTTTTTTCGACTTCTTGGTTAGAATTGGAGCAGCTGGTTTGGCATAAGATGATTCATACGTTTTTTGGCTTGGTTTTGGAATTACCACTAAACTTGCTTGTTCTTTAGGTATTCGATTGCTCCCATCAGTTTTTTTCGACTTCTTGGTTAGAATTGGAGCAACTGGTTCGACATAAGATGATTCATACATTTTTTGGCTTGGTTTTGGAATTACCACTAAACTTGCTTGTTCTTTAGGTATTCGATTGCTCCCATCAGTTTTTTTCGACTTCTTGGTTAGAATTGGAGCAACTGGTTCGACATAAGATGATTCATACGTTTTTTGGCTTGGTTTTGGAACTACCACTAAGCTTGCTTGTTCTTTAGGTATTCGATTGCCAGTGTATGTCTTTGCCGATTTCTTCGTTTGAGGTGGTAAGGGAAAAGTTGTTTTCTTGGAAGCATTTCCAGGCTTATCGTTTTGTCGTATAGCCTTACTTGATTGTAATGGAACCGGCGAAACTTTTGAGGTTAATTTCCTGGTCGCTTTTCCTGGATTTTTAACGACACCCGTTCCTTCTGTATTTTGTTTTCCCTCTCGTTGTGCCTTACTTTGTCTGAATAATTTACTGAATGACATATTAATATTGTTCTGTAACGGTTTACCTGATTTATTATTGCAGGCATTATCACCATGTGGGAGCTTTTTTCTAGAAGCAACCAAATTGATACTACAAGGATTAACTGTTAAATCTAAATCAGAAGAAACCACATTTAATTTAACGTGGTTTAATAACTTTTTCGGATTTTTATTTTTTGTTTTGCTGATTTTGCAATGCGTTGCCACATTTTCCATAATGGAATTAAGTTTAGATTTACTCCTATTCTTCATTTGTTTGATTTTTACCATATTTAATGTCTTATAATTTAACACTTTTACAATAAATATTAAATAACTATTAACTTTAGGAGTGAATTTTAATTATTGTTAATTTAATTGCCTCATACACGTTCCTTTTTTTAGGCTTAATAATTTCTAAATTTGAAAATAATGTGATTGAAATTTATCAATTGTCAAATAAATTTTTGCCCACACAATTTATGCGTTTATAGGGCACGGTGAGTATCTCAAAGACCTTAAAATACAATAGACTAGAAATAAACAAACGTCATAACCCAAACACATTGACAGAGCGAACACCGGAGCTAAATTATAATATGTATCAGTCGAAACTCGATTTTCCGGGATCCGATTATCCGTAAACCTCAATTATCCGTGATTTTTTTTTACACAGTCGATTTTTTTGAGTCACTTCTTTATCCAGATTTTCAATTGATTAACCGGAATTTTTCATTTTTATTTTTTTCGTTAAATTTTGGCAATATGTAGTTTTATTTCTGTGTTAAGCATATATCTACATATGTATATTGTGTATTTTTTTATAAAACTGAAAAATTCGATCAACGATCTTTGATTATCCGGGAAACGTTCGGTCCCGAGCATCCCGGATAATCGAGTTTCGACTGTACATGTATTTCCATAAGAGCGAATACATAGAGCGGCGTCAAACTAGCAAAGTTTGTATTTTTGAGGCGATGAATGACATTTATATTTATTGTTGTTGTTTTTAAATTAAATGCGTGGAAACGTCTAATTTTAGCTGAATTTTATATCTAAATGGGCATATGAGAAAGACAATTGTAAAAAAAAATCTAAATTTGAACTAAAATTTGTTCGTAGTAAGTCATTAAACAAATAGTTTTTTATGAAAATGTTTTGTTGTAGAAACCCAAACATTTGATTTTTCAGATAATACCGCAAACACATAAGCGGCGCTCTACGCTTGGGGCCCTATTCTCGAATTCCACATCTATTTTCCACATGTGAACATCTGTCAAAATTCATAAAAATTGAATTTTTCGGTACTAAAGGAATATTTCCGAGTGGGTATAAGCAGGTGGGAAAAATTTCCCATATAGGAAAATGTCCATGCCGCATGTGTTTTATGTATGAATTACAATTTTCGAACGTTTTGTGTGAACTTTGACAGTTGTCCACACGTGGAAAATGGATGTGGAATTCGAGAATAGGCCCGATGGTCACAAAAATATAAAACATGGCGTCGGGTGAGGAAAACAAACAATAAATTTGACGGGTAGAAATTATTTGCGTTTTGATATTTTAAAGAAATTGTGCAAAAATTGTGCATATCGTCATACGTATATGTATTTTAATGATTCTTTTTTGAATGCTACATTTTTAAGTATATATTTAAAAATATATCAACAAAACTGTATTTTTTTTTGTGGAACAAAAAATATTTGTAAAAATGTTTCTGACTACAAATTAGAAAACTTTTATTCGAAACTCGTAGCCATGTTTTTGGTTCCAGCCGGGAAATACCAGGTATACAATCAAGTTATGCCTTCTTGGCAGCAAATGATTGTATGATATGTATATGAAAGTCGTTGCAATTTCGTGTCTGCACTAGCAACTGTTCGAATTTTAATGGTATAACTCTGAATACGTTTATGCTCAGAGTCGAGTCATATTTTAGTTAACTTTGGATCATCTTGTAGTTATCTTTTTAGCGTTTATACTGCAGAGTCAAATCGTAGTCGAGTCGAAACTAGGTTGAAACCGAGTCAGAAACGTCAAAAAAAAAATCATTTACTATCGTATGTTTATATGTTTTTCTTGTATTATTTTCTGAATTTTATAAAAATAAAATGACAAAGTTTTATTGCCACACAAAAATCGAAGATTCGCACACGAATTAAGAAATTAAAATGGTGTCTTTTTATTACTATTTTTTTGTTGTTTTTATTTTTCGACTCGACTTCGTTTATAGTGAATACGTTTATGCTCAGAGTCGAGTCATCTTTTAGTTAACTTTGGATCATCTTGTAGTTATCTTTTTTAGCGTTTATACTGCAGAGTCAAATCGTAGTCGAGTCGAAACTAGGTTGAAACCGAGTCAGAAACGCCAAAAAAAATAATTTACTATCGTAATGTTTATATGTTTTTCTTATATTATTTTCTGAATTTTATAAAAATAAAATAACAAAGTTTTATTGCCACACAAAAATCGAAGATTCGCACACGAATTAAGAAATCGAAATGATGTCTTTTTATTACTATTTTTTTGTTGTTTTTATTTTTCGACTCGACTCCGTTTATAGTGAAGGTTTTTAGAGTTAACTCGACTCGACCCTAGAAATTTTTTAGGTCGAGTCGAGTTAACTACAAGATGACTCGACTCCGTTTATAGTAAAAGTTAACCTAGGTTCAAACCAGGTTGAACCCTAAGCATAAACGTACTCAGTGAAGGTTTTTAGAGTTAACTCGACTCGACCCTAGAAATTTTTTAGGTCGAGTCGAGTTAACTACAAGATGACTCGACTCCGTTTATAGTAAAAGTTAACCTAGGTTCAAACCAGGTTGAACCCTAAGCATAAACGTACTCAATATGTTAATGGCAGGTGGAGAGTAGATGTTAAGTACTTTTCGTACCAGGCGCCTCGATTTTGAGCTTCAAAAATAAAAATTCTTGATTTCATTTTTGAACTAAGTAAATTAGTTATTTAAATAAGTTATTATGAACAAGCTGACCTCATTACAGAGACTAGCATGTCTCGGAATTACAGGTGCTATGCGCACCTGCCCTACGGCGGCAATGGAAGCTCTCATCGGGCTCACTCCACTTCATATCCACGTCAAAAAATCAGCTGCTACCTGTGCAGCTAGATTGAAGCTCGCGAATCAATACAGTCATGATGACCATATGGGTCACCTGGACATTTTGAATGAACTTCCAGACCTGAATATGTTCTTTAGTGTCCCGGACGTTATGCCGAAAGAACTCTGCTTTGGCAGGAATTTCGTGGTAACAATCCCCGATAGAACAGACTGGGATACTGGGTTACCGCAGATGGAACCTAACAGCCTAGTCTGGTACACTGATGGATCAAAAATGGATAGTGGAGTCGGCATTGGTGTCTTTGGACCCAATCACAAAATATCGAAATCACTGGGTACTTACCCCAGTGTTTTTCTAGCCGAAATTCACGCCATCGAAATCTGCGCCTCTATTATTATGACCAAAGGTCTTAAAGGCGCATCCATCCACATTTTGTCTGACAGCCAAGCAGCACTGAAAGCATTGGCTTCTAACTGCTTGGTTTCCAAGTCGGTTCAAAGTTGTTATAAACTGCTACAATCTCTCTCTTGTCAAAACAAAGTAAGGTTGTGGTGGGTGCCTGGTCACATGGGCATCACTGGAAATGAGATAGCCGACGAACTTGCACGGGCAGGCTCGTCGACTACACTCATTGGCCCTGAGCCTTTTTGTGGTATCCCGTGGGCTTCTGCAACCTACACAATCAGTAAATGGGAAAAAATACAGTGCTTGACTTATTGGAACTGTATTCCCGGCCTTAGACAAGCCAAATCTTTGATCAGACCATTTCACCACAAAAATTTGGCGATGAATTTCAGCAAAGGAAATATTAGGAAACTTGTGAGTTTTCTCTCAGGTCACTGTAACCTGAGATATCATTTGAACAAAATGAACCTGTCCACAGAGACGGAGTGCCGACTCTGTTTGGAAGAGACAGAAACCGCAGAACACATACTATGTGAGTGTGTTGCTCTGTGCACACGGAGGTGGATTCATTTTGAAGAGAGGTATCTGACCCCGGAGAAATGTAAATTGGCCTCTATAAATAGCATTCTCGCCTTTATTAGAGAGGTGGAGAAGCTCCTGGAGTAACAGTACCCAACAGCACAAAAGATCTTTTAGGTCGTAGTGCTAGCCGCTTTTGGGCAGGGACGAAAAAAAAAAAAAAAAAAAAAAAAAAAAAAGTAAATTAGTTTTATTTGATTGGCAACGTTTAATTTTATAAAAATAAATTCAATTTGTCGAAAAATAATTTATTTTTAAGTGATAATTTAAAAAAAAAATCAAAATATATTGCAATGAAGTTATCTATAAAGCCAATGCAATGCGTTCCACACTCGACTGCAACATTTCAAGGCGGCCGCATGCCAAAAGACTTCAAGTTTTTTGACACGCAGTCTACACTAAAAAGATAAAATTTTTCCGTCTCTCTTGTGGTATATTCTAAAAAAGTTACCAAAAATAATATAACAACTCAAACATTTAGTAACTTTTTAGAATATAAATAACACAAAAGAGATGGAAAAATTGTATCTTATTAGTGTAGACTGCGTGTTAAAAAAACTGAAGTCTTTTGGCATGCGCCCGCCTCTCATACCAGACGCCTTGCCTCAAAATTGTTAGTTACCACGAATGCGAAGCTGAGACCTTTTCATATCGGCGCTGTTGGCTTTGAACATCCGGTTGCTATCAAATATTTTATTTAGGTTTATTTCACACGTGAATTGCAAGAACTGAGTTATTCTTAATTTGTAACGTACATATGATCTAGATTTTTCGGTAAATATAAAACAATTGTGCCAAAAATGTTATTTGTAGGTTATGTTCACAAAGCACTTAACTTTGTACTACTTTAAAATGTTGCAGTCGAGTGTGGAATGCATTGTCTTGGCTTTATAGATAACTTCATTGCAATATATTTTGATTTTTTTAAAATTAGTACTTAAAAATAAATTATTTTTCAACAAATTTAATTTATTTCTATAAAATTAAACGTTGTCAGTCAAATAAAACTAAATTGCATAATTAAAAAATGAAATAAAGAATTTTTATTTTTAAAGCTCAAAGCCGAGGCGCTTGGTATGAAAAGTACTTTAAAGTAGTCCAAAGCGAAGTGCTTTGTCAACATAGCCTACAAATCACATTTTTGGCACAATTGTATTATATTGACCGAAAAATCTAGCTCATATGCACGTTACAAATTTAGAATATCTCAGTTCTTGCAATAATTCACGTTTGAAATAGACCTAAATAATATATTTGATAGCAACCGGATGTTCAAAGCCAACGCCACCGGTACGAAAGGGTCTCAGCTTCGCATTTGTGGTAACTAAAAATTTTGAGGCGAGGCTTCTGGTATGAAAAGTACTTTAAGGTAGGCGTATGCCAAAAGACGTCGAGTGTGAGTTTACGACCATTTTCTGATGAACAATTTTCAGCAGATCAATATATTTTATATGGAAAACAAAAGAATTATGTTCGGAAGGGGAAATTTGTTTACGAAATAGACTACGTCGATTGGTTACCTGTTGAAAATTTTTCATCAGAAAATGGTCATAATGCCGAGTTTACGACCATTTTCTGAAGAAAAATTTTCAACAGGCAACCAATCGACGTAGTCTATTTTGTAAACAAATTTCCCCTTCCGAACATAATTCTTTTGTTTTCCATTTAAAATATATTGAGTGCGAGTTTACGACCATTTTCTGAAGAAAAATTTTCAGCAGGCAACCAATCGACGTAGTCTATTTTGTAAACAAATTTCCCCTTCCTTACATAATTCTTTTGTTTTCCATTTAAAACATATTGAATCTGCTGAAAATTTTTCTTCAGAAAATGGTCGTAAACTCGCACTCAATCTGCTGAAAATTTTTCGTCAGCAAATAGTCGTAAACTCGCACTCAATCCACCAGCAGCAAATTTTTAAGACGGAGCTAGTTGAACATTAATCTCAACTCGACCCGATTCTTGGCAAATGTCATGTGAACGCAGTGAAAATATTCCAAGTTCCAAATGAAATCCACATTCCGGAAATCGATATGACAATTTATCAACTTGTTCTTTTTTGTACAATTTGTCAAAGAGTGAACACGCATTTGGACGATTAAGTAAGAAAAAATGATTATAATATTTTGTATTATCAAATTTTTAGTGAAACTAATATTAAAGAATTTTTGTATTTGTTCAATAATTAAATTCCATGTTTTTTGTTGAATGATGATTGAAATAATAAGGGATTTTTCTAATTTGTGTTTTAGGTTAAAAGTCGTCCATACAAAATGGTTAACGGTAGAACTCCATCGGTCTTTTCGAAGACGTACGTAACACCACGTCGCCCCTATGAAAAGGCACGTTTAGATCAAGAATTGAAAATCATTGGTGAATATGGTTTAAGAAATAAACGCGAGGTATGGCGCGTTAAATATACCTTGGCTAAAATTCGTAAAGCTGCTCGTGAATTGCTCACTTTAGATGAAAAAGACGACAAGAGATTGTTCCAAGGTAATATAATGTACATTAATGTAATTTTGCTTGGTTTGACCCCGTTTTTTGCGTTTGATGACAAAAACTAATCTACTAACTGACACCTCTTGTCAGAATTGCCAGTGTTGATAAAGATTAATATGTTTGAAATTAACTGAATGCTCCTTGTATCCTAATAATTATTGTATTATACTAAACAAAAAATTTAATCAATCGCTTATCTTATCGTTGCAGGTAACGCACTTTTACGTCGTTTAGTACGCGTTGGTGTATTGGATGAATCTCGTATGAAACTCGATTACGTTTTGGGTTTGAAAATTGAAGATTTTTTGCAACGTCGTCTCCAAACACAAGTATTTAAATTGGGTCTTGCAAAATCAATTCATCATGCTCGTGTTCTCATCCGTCAAAGACATATCCGGTAAATTAAAGAATTTTGTATTAAATTTAAATATGTTTGAAAAGGATATATTCTCAAAGCCACAAGCACTAAAACCTGCTTAACGTTTTGATTGATTTCCAATAAATTTATAAGAATCTTAAAGACCACTTAAATGTATTGTATTGAACATTCATTTAACGCCTTTAGTTATAAAGACAGGAAATCCCTGTCGTAAGTATTATTTAAATTGGTAGAATCTCTGGTTCATTTGTCACTAAGTACAACAAATTTTATTGAACTTTTTTTTTTATTATACAGAGTTCGCAAACAAGTTGTCAACATTCCATCATTCGTTGTAAGACTTGATTCACAAAAATACATTGATTTCTCATTGAAATCGCCTTTGGGAGGTGGACGTCCAGGTCGTGTTAAGAGGAAGAACCTTAAAAAGGGACAAAGTGGTGCAGGAGCAGCCGAAGAAGAAGAGGAAGATTAAACTAATGCCCTGTTGGTTTTAAATGCTATATTTTCATTTGAAGCTTATAAATAAATGTATTTCCACTGATTTTTTGTATTTTCTGTTTTACTGTCTCAAAATCGCGATTAATTTGAGTGGAAGTCTAATTTTGTTTATGATCTGGAGCTCGGCTAGTATTGGTTTGCACATTAATGTTTGTAGCTTTGTGAAAGGAATATGACGCCGCCCAAACCGGTTAGAAGCTCCACTGAAAATTGTGGTGAGGCAATAGAATGAAATGCCTGCTAATCCTTCGAACCTCAACGTTTTTGGTATGAACTAATAACAAGGAATGATTGCCGGGCCGCTATTCTTGAAATTCGATCAAAAAAAGTCGCCTGTAATATTCTAGTGAAATACGTTATGTCAGTCGAAAATTTAAATTATTTCATACCAAAGTCACCGGCAACTTTTTTCGGTGAATTTCAAGAATACGGGCCCTGGAGGTTCACGGAATTAGGGTCTCAATAAAATTGTGGCGTGTTAGTTGAAAACAAATTTAAGAGGTGGCACTAACAAAATGAAAAAGAAAAATCGCCATCAACTTCACTTTATTCAACAGCATGTTGATCTGTCAAAATTTTTAAGGTTAACGAAATAACGTATTTCGTATTTACGAAAAGTAAATAAAAGTAGAATATTTTCAAAAATAATAATTAAGATGAGTGATAAAGATTCTGATGTAAGCGACAGTGAAATTTTGGCATTTGGAAGTCTAATAAAAACTGAGAAATTTAAAAGTGCTGATTCAAAAGGAGAACTTAGCAGTAAAGAGTCTTCAGACAACAGTGAGGAGGATTCACCAACCAAAAGTAAAAAATTTAAGTACGATGGCTGCGACGATAGTGATGACGAAAAAGCATGGAAAGTATCAGAAAAAGAACAGCAATTATCTAACTTATTGTTTGGAGATCGAGACACATTAATAAAAAATCTAGGCGATGTAAGCACCAAACAAACTGAAAATGACAATGAAGGGATTGAGAGCAAGGTTCGCCATCCAGTGTGGCATGATTCCGACGACGATAGTATAACCGATAAGTTTAATACGAAGAAAGAGCATCTCGAGAAGAAATTCGATAAAATTATGGGTAAGCCAATATGGGCGGACTTAAATCGTAAGGACGAACCATATTCCGATGACGAGATCAATCAAACTGTAGGGCATTTAAAAACTGTTGGATCCCAAAAAGTTCTGCGCAAAGGTGTGCTGCAGATCAAATATTTAAAAGATCTAAACCGTGCTTCTTATCGTGAGGGACCTAGGGTGAATGCAATTGAATTTCACCCATCGTCAATGATTGCGCTTGTAGCAGGATATAATGGTGTTGCGTCGCTATTTTCAATCGATGGTCAAAAAAATGACAAACTGCATTCGATGTTGTTCAAAAATTTTCGTTTACACACCGCCAAATTTAATCGGCAGGGTGAAGAAATAATTTTTGGCGGGATTGAAAACCATATTTACACTTTCGATTTATTAACAGCAACCACGGATCGTATATTTTTGCCAAAGAACTTTAAGTCAACATTACGACAATTTACTCTATCATCATGTGAAAAATATATTGCCGCTGGAGAAAAACTGGGGCATATACATATCTTGCATCCCAGAACGAAAGAATTATTAGCATCATACAAACAAGAATATGAAACGTCGGCAATTGCATTCTCCCCCGATTCAACGAAAATATTCTCCCATAGTGACAATAATGAGATAACAGTTTATGATATTCGTGCGAACAAAATATCTCACAAATTGTACGATGATGGTTGTTTGAACGGGTCTTCTATTGATATAAGCCCAAATTCACAGTTCTTTGTATCCGGCAATAAACAGGGTGTTGCTAACATTTATAAATATCAAGATATTTTGAAATCCAGAACTCCCGAACCATTGAAACGGATATTCAATTTAACAACAGGGATAACTTGTACAAAGTTTCATCCATCTTCAGAAATTCTAGCGATCTGTTCGAACGAAGTGCAAAACGCTGTGAAATTAATACATTTTCCAACGATGACAACGTTCATGAATTTCCCCGATCATGAATCGCGCTTGGGTAATCCAAATCTAGTTAATTTCTCTAAGGGTGGAAAGTATTTTGCGGTGGGGAATTTGCAGAAGAAGGTTTCATTATTTTCATTGAAACATTTTGTTAATTATTGATGAAAATAAAATGATAATTTTATAATGTAGCATTCAAAATGTTTTATTCAGACTTTACCTAGCTTCCGTTTCATTCCGTATCCCTTCATTTAGCGTTTCTTCTAGCCCTATTATGGTTCTCACCTCACCGAAAAATTTCCTACAAATCTAGTCACATTTGCATAGTATTTCTCGGTGAGGTCTGAGGTGAGAACCATAATAAGGAATCAATATTCAAAGCTCAACCACCATGGACCATTTAGCAGCATCTCTGAATCATAAATATAATTTTGTTGTTTAGTTCATAAACCGTCATGTAGATATTATTAAGATCGGTAAAAATAATTTATCCAAAGTTGACATTTAAACGTCAAATTTTGTGTCATTCATAATCTCTTAAAATTTTTATTGAATTGTTCCTACAATTAGTTGAAATTCAATGAAATGCCTTGCGAAAATTGTAACACACAATTTACAGTTTTTAAACGAAAAAAATCATGTACAGAATGCAGGTAGGTGTCAACTATTGTGAACTGAAATCTAAATGAATGATTCGAGTACAGCTTCTTTTGGTGATTGCCCACTTCTTCTAATTGCAGGCGATTGTATTGCGGTAATTGTCTTATAAAAAGGAAAGAAAATTGTATTTTATGTCAGCGATGTGTTATATTTAGGCGTCGACCCGTATCGAAAATCGAATTACTAAAATTGAAACCAAAAGATTTAATATTCTTCTTACAATCAAAGCATATATCAACCACTGGATGTGTTGGTGAGTTAGATCGCAATGAGGCCCGCATTAGCTAAGTTAAAAAATTAACCATTATTTGTTTTCAGAAAAAGAAGAATTAGTCAATTTAGTAATAGCTCATGTTAATTCAACTGATAGCAATTTAAACAGTCCGATATATTCCAGTTCAAACTCAAGTACGTATAGTTTCTCGCATAATCCGGCTAATAATTGTACGAACCCGACGAGCCAACAGGATCCATTCGATACGATAAAACTAACATGCCAAAATATATTTTCGTCGTTTACCGAGAAAATAAACGAACTAAACAATAGTGCGACTAATAATCGAAACCACATTGGTCGAACAACTTCGGGCTCACCATCTGCAGGTACATCATCTTCGGGTGTGTCACATTTAGAGGCTCAGCTTCCTAATAAAAATACCAACAGTATTTCAACCGTGTCGACTAAATCAGAGGATGCTAACCACGTCGAACGGTTCAATTCGATAGATAATCAGCAGCCAGGCCCAAGTGGGCAGAATAATAGTGGTACGAGCAATCGGCTCGGCTTTAATCCAAATGATTTATCCAGTTCAACATCCTCGTTTGAAGATTTAGGCGCGGCGCTCTCTATTGAAACGGGTGGTAATGATGATGGCAGTGGAAGGGATCGTGGAGGTAGTTTTGCTGGGGGAAACACCTCAAACAGTAGTGATATAACAGATAATTGGCAATTTATACAAAAGTCTAGTCGGATAATTAATTCAACCATAAATCTTCCAACCACTTCAAATAGTGATGAAAAAAGTGATACATTATTAACGTTAAGTAAAAAAAATAAGCTGCATCGCCGCCATTCAGATTCAGAGGTGAATTTAAGTAATCACGGGATTGATAATTGCCTAAGGCAAAATCATAAACGGCTTAAAAAAGGTTGTTGTCAATGTTCGCAAACGAGAAGCGATTTAAAAGAAATTATTCGTAATTTTCGACAGCAGATTAATGGAAGTCAAATGAATACGTTAAGCGATCACGATAAAGCAGTCAGGATGAATCAATTTATCCAATCGATTGAAAATCATTGTTCGTTTAATAATCAACCCGATTTAGAATTTATTGAACTGCAAAATCCCGCCACCTGTCCGATATTATCTAGTAGTCAAAATAATCAAGTTGCCATACCAATAAGTCCATCCAGTCCGCTAAATAATATGACTAATGATAATGATGATGAAGGTATATATATTTACCCGACAATACATTTCATGTATGATGAACATTCCAACAATAAAAAATTTCAAGGCGCCAAACCCAGTTATCGTATGAAATTGACTGATATTACATCGAAATCGGAATTAAAGGATTTATCTGTAAAACAGCTCAAAGAGATTTTGATGTTGAATCGAGTTGATTTTAAGGGATGTTGCGAAAAAACTGAACTCCTCGAACGGGTCTATCGTTTGTGGCGAGATCACAAATCAACACCGTCTGTCGAAAAATTATCGACCGACGATTTATGTAAAATATGTATGGATGCTCCGATTGAATGCGTTATTTTAGAATGTGGTCATATGGTGACATGCACAAACTGTGGTAAAGTTCTAAACGAATGTCCGATATGTCGGCAATATATTGTAAGGGTAGTGAGGTTTTTTAGAGCCTAGAAGACCATTTACTAATTTGTATTATTCAATTACCAAAATACTTAAGTAACCTTAGTTGTGTGAAATGTAAAATAATTAATTAACTAGACGTTACACGAAGTATCAACTCCACAATTTTTATTAATTATTGTACGTTTAATATTTTATTGATCGGATCGTTTATTAAAATGATGTAAAATAATAATAATTATAAAAATGATTTAAAATAAATTCAATTTACAGAATTATTAAAATTGTTTATTATAAAACTTCATTATAAATGCTTATTGAATTTTGTTGGTAATTTGATTTTTGTAAATAGATTGATGATAATAATGCATTACTAAAAATAAAAATGATTTTTTAGTACGTAAAATGTGTGAGATCTGCTTGTTAGGCGCGATGCGCCGAATCGCGTGCCACAACATTCCCTAATAGAGGTTGTAGAAAAACTGTTGTGATCTGTACGTTTAAATAATTCTTCACGTGATCTTTATTTACTTCACTCCAATCCATTAGCCACCCAAATAAACAATGATAATCTAGTAGACAGATTATTTAACCTTGAACTTTTAACACTGAACTCTACTTTTGATACCTCCGGACACCGCCGCGGGCGACACCACACTATACCCCAGATAATGCTGACTGATGCCGAAATCATCAAAGCGTCAGGACATTATCCCGGCAGCGGCTCGTGCCGTTCGGCGGAGTGTTGGCTAGTGCAAGTCATCTTGAATGGCTTCATAGATTTCTTCAGCTTCGATTGGTTCATCCAGACCCGCAAGCTGTTCTTGTGGCATAATCGTCAGGCTCGACGACTTCTTGTAAAGGTGTTAGCTCGAATAAGTACATCAACAAGTTCTCATCAACTGACTTGGCATAACGGCACTTGAGCTGATTGGTGTGTGCTCGAACGGCGATTGGTTTGCCGTTCGAATATTACAACGTAGTTAACAGTGTCTTTCCAATAGATCACTGCAAGTACTTATGGTAGGTTATGGTTCATATCTTTGCTAGATTTTAGCAGAAAGTATCGTAATATATAAGAGAATTTATGTTTTCATTTACTTTATGATTCTAGTAAAAGAATCTAGAATGTTAATAGATATGGTTCATCTATTTGCTAGATTCTAGAATCTAGCAAAGATATGAACCATAAGTGCTTATAAGTACTTCGGTGGTCGATTGGAAAGCCACTAATAGCTATTTAGTAACAGCGCGCATTCACAATGAAAATACTTTTTACTTTTGACATACAGGTCTATATGTACAAACGAACAAACATTTGTAGGGTAAATGACAGATGGTAACCCAGAGCTGGTTGTCATGCGAGTCCCTCCGTTTTCCTTTCTGACAGCAATAATATGTGCTGCTGAGTCGGCACATTCAATCAGCTGAATCACTCGCACTCCTAAGAATTATGCAACCTTTGCAACTCGTCTTGTATTGCTTGTGAAGCTGTGTAAGGTACTAGACACTAATGGCAGAAGTTCGGCTTCGCCTCCGGTTTTAGTTTAAGTGATACTTTCATCTTGTTCGCTTCAACCTCTTTTACCATATATCGTCTCTTTTACCAATCACTGCCAACAACATTCAAATCTGAGTTTACAACGTAGACCTCTCCGATGACTTGGCAGTCGTACAACTTCAGCTTTGCTTGGAAACTACCTTTCTTATCCAGAGGATCACCAGATGAGCTGATAGCTTGTTCTTCGCAATGTGCCAAGGCAGGCATCTCCAAATCTTCCCAGTTCATTCGTTAGATAATTGTCCAGTTTGACCCTATGTCGAGCTACAATTTAACTCTACGGTTATTGATTGAAAGCAGGACTGCGACCCTCGCTGGATTACAAAACTCCGTGTACACTTGCCGTCCTCTCGAAGTGCTTGTTTCGCTTTAACGCGAGCTGCTGACTGGTAGTTCGGAATCAGGAAATTTTTCTTCAACGGTCCTTCTGTCTGGAAGGATGAATGCCCTAGGTTCTGCTGTTTTCTCTGGTTCCATTGGGGCTTCCTATGGGTTTTCAGCACTATATACTTGATTGTATCACGACAAACGACCATGCCTTGTCATTTATGAGGTTGCTGAGACAGTCAGCGATGTTCATAAGCTCCTGTAAGTTCAACTTTTACGCCGTGTATGGTCCTGTGGTTGCCTCCATTTCTGTGTATTTGGCATCTAGCTTTGATAGCAGCTTTTCTAGTGTGATCGAGTCCTGCTGTCAGTCGAGGCCCTTTACGAACAGCAGTACCTTCAAATCCTCCGACGAACACGCTGCGATGATTTTTTCACACAACTAGTTGACGCGAGCAGCATTTACGTTTTGTAGTCTTCACACTCACTTTTTGCGATGAAAAAGCGATTCCTTGCACTCAAAATCTATTGTAATGCATTGTATACTGCTTTATTGTTATGTCGCCTCTTGTAGCGTTGTTCAAATCAATTAATTTTTTACTCGCGGGAGTCCTATTTTCTCATCGCCACCTGTTGTGAACTGTATATTTAAATAATTTTTCTATAATCGGGCAACGTTATTTAGAATAATGTGACCATTATTTATTTCACTCCGATCCATTAGCTATCCAAGTAAAAAATGATAATCTATGTCCACTGTTTTAACCCTAAACTCTACTTTTTAATGTCTCCGGATACCGCCGCTGGCGTCACTACAAAAACCAACGTTTTTTTTTATTAGTATTTTGAGAACTTTAACTTACATATAACCAACACCCGATGTCGGTTTGATTTTGCCAGCTCGGTAGCTTTATCTAGAGATTATCACTAATTTCATGCGAAAACGAAACATGTACATACATTCGATTATCGTATCGACCGCCTTGAAATCTCATCCTTGGTCACATTCACTTTAAAGGACCGTGCAGACTTGGGACATATGGTCACCACTTTAGCCCATTTTCTTGGAGAGAAACGAGTTCTAGCCGATACTTTTTCATGCTTCTGGTAAGGTCCTCCTCTAACGTCCCAGGCTTTCGTAAGGACTGAGGACTGTAAGTCCTCATTCAGGATATGTCGTACTCCATCTTTAAAACTGTTCACGTATCAAAACTCCTTTGACTATGTCGTAAACTGTGTCAGAATAGTATATGTATACTATACAAGCCCAAATGTCATCAAAATCGCGGAATTTCACTACAATTTTTCGTTTTTCATCTCGTAACATTCCGTAATTTTTAACGGTAATTCGGCAAACAATTTTACCATAATATACAAATTAAGACAAATTTGTAATTAACTTTCCTTAACAGCATGTCAGCACATCATTAAAGAAATAATAATGACTGGGATGAGCTATTTCAATCCAGAATAAAATAAAAACAATTAACCGAGTCCAACAGTTAAACAATACATTGACTCGAAATTTTAGTTAATTCATTCTGGATAACGGCCATGAGGAAGACTTAGCTATAATTACGGCTAAGATTCGGCAATGTTTTTGGCTTGAGCAACACCAATAACCACAAAGAAGCTATCGCTCTATCAGTGCCGACACTTACATTGAAAACAACGGTAGGTAATAGATTGAAAGGGAGTCGGCGAAAAAATTCTATGGGAGAGAGATAACAAACTCAAAAAAAATTTGCAACAACTGACATCAACCAAGGTGGTTTGGCGTCTATTGGAGGGGGGGATCAAAGTTGAGTAGATTAATCTACCAGCTCCGTAACCTTCCAGTAGGGTGCGCATCACGTGAGCTGTTCTGGTCTTGTCATTAGGCAGCTGCGTGATGGGTACAATTGTGTAAGGGGTAACCTGTTCACAATTCGCAAGTGTACGTACTGCCTCCTCGTGGCAACCACTGGTAACTAAGGCCACTTGGCACATTTTTGGCCATTTGGCACAGGCTAAAGTACGGCGCTAAAGGAGAAAACCTTGACAAAAAACCCTAATCTAAGGTGGAACAGCATATGCCGAAAGATGAATGGCTGATAGGTTAATCAGCCCAAAATATGCGGACTCTGGATACCAGGCACCCTCCAGTTTTATTTAGCCTTCCTGTAGTAAAGCTGGGTGACCTACAGGTGATTTGCAATTCCCAGCAACTCGTAAGAGTAAAATCAAACGGAATACAGGGCAGGAGTAGGAATATATGGGAGTGGGACAACCCTCTCGAGGTCCTTGAGCTCCAATGCCACCGTCTTTCTAGCGGAACTACATGCTGTAGTAAACATCTAGGAGGGAGAGCAATGGGCCCGGATAGTATGTATCACGTACCGGGAGGCAGTATTTTCAGGTTCATTAAGAACCTGAATATTGACTGGACGGATAATTAAGCTGGGGCCAGCACAATAGATCTTTTAGGTTGCAGTGCGAAGTGGCTGATCGCCCGCATGGCCCCCCCAATAATAATAATAATAATAATAATACATCAACCAAGTAGTAAGCAAAGAACGGCAACGGAGAAATTGACAACACCACAAATCTACTACGAGACCTTAGAAGAAGCATAATTGAAAGCACCCCAAGTAACAATTGTCTCGGCAAATTGTTCATGATGTTGGAAGTGTGAACAACACTGCCAACCATAACCGTTTTTATTGCACATGTACATATACTATATAACTAATTATTACAAACTTCTCGTGTTTGTTTTTAGCTGTGCGACGAACTTTTCTAACCTTAAATAAAAAAATCCTATTGTTGGTTGATAAAATATACTAAGTATAACATCGATAATGGTTTGAGAGGGATAAGTAAAAATCTACTTTTTAAGATTCAGTATTGTCACGAAATGTTGGATTATTGAGTAAGTCAATAAAAATTACGCCCGATAGCTGTGCAAATAGGGAAGAATACCTACGACAGTAAAATTGTTACAGCAGCTTATAAATTGAGAGAAATCGGAATTACTGTTAGCGAAGAAAGCGTTGGCACGTTGTTGCTAGCAGGGTTACCAGAACAGTATGAAACGATCATGGGAATCGAGAGCTCAGGTGTGGAAATTATAGGCAACTCAATCAAAATAAAATTGCTTCAGGAAGTACAAACGAACGTAAATTCTCAGCGTGCTTTTTATAAACATACTATAAAGACTTTTAGCAAAATTTCTTCGCAAAAATGAAATACTTCTCAAAAATAAAAAGGGAAAGAAAGGACCTCGTTACAATAAAAATGGCCTCTTAGCAAAGAATTGCAAAAACCAAAATAAAAATAATGATAAATATAAATTCTAAACTATCCCCCGCTGGTTTATGTTCAGGGCAGAAGCAGTCTCAATCGCTGTTTATTTCACAAATATGTCACCGAAAAAACGAAATAGTGCACAAACTCCTCACGAACTATGATCGGGTAAAGAACCAGATATGAGTCATCTTAACATTTTTCGTTGTAAAGTAATGGTTCATAAACATTCTACAAGAAAAACATTACATCTAGTTAAAAATAGAGATGTGAATCTCTCACAAGAGAATAATCCTGACACAGCACAACCAAATGATTCATTTATAAACAGAGCAACAAATAATTTCGATACTAGAACCAGTTGTGTTATTGAACATGGATTTACAATTTTCTGATCTTTAATCAGTAGGTGAATGTGATACTGAAAACCGTTTGGAATAATATCTTGATGGAGAAGATGATGATCATGAACCAGAAAATACTCATCCAAGTCATGGGCACAGCAAATTCAAATTCATCAGAAGTTTACAGGTCAGAAGAAGCACTAAATCGATATTATGGTGAACAATGGAGGAAGGCTACGCATGAAGATGATGCGCTAATTTTAAATAACATATGGTGAATTGGACCTAGTTATTACCTGTTTTGTTTCTCCGATTATAATTAAATTATACACACAATGCTTTTTAATTATATCGTTAATTTATTTAATCCATTTTAGGTTAATTCTGTTATCGAAGCACCTCCGTTAACCACTGACGTTTTGTTCCTCTTCTACTTCACTCTATCAGAAATACCCTAAGAACAATGTACTTCGATTACACAACATCCCTCTTTTCACATATATATATTATATATAGGTATAAACAATGTTCTTATACTAACTTACATTACAAAATCTTTAAACCTTTGAGGCAATACGCACTGCCGACGTAAATGAAGCCTAGAATCAGAATTAGTATTTTCTTCATTAATACCCTCATTATCCGCCCTTTCATTGACGTCGCCAAATACGCTTACATTATTTCTTTCAATCTCGTTTCTGTCGTTATTTAATTCGGTATAAGAAGTTGGTATTTGGATCCCGTAATCGTCTTCACCTCTATTCTGTAAATAAGGAGCCGGTATCATATGAAATCTATTTCGACGGTATATTCCACCACTTGCTTTAATTAAATACGAATTAGGATACTGCAATTTCCTTACCACTCTTCCATATCGTCTCAAATCGGTTATCCAAACACCATCTCCTTCATTTAGTTCCGATAATTTCTTAGTATTATGTCTTCTATTATAATTTTGTACTTGCTTATCCTTAAGGATTTCCTCATTCTTTAACACATTTTTAGGATAACTAGGAACCAGTAACTTCGGGAGTACTGGCAAATGAGACTTAATTTTTCGACCCAACATCAATTCAGCCGGTGAATAACCATTTGAAAGAGGTGTCGTCCTATAACTCAACATTGCCTTGTAAAATTCTGATTCCGAACTCGAATTCTTTTTTATAATACTCTTAGCTACTTTAACCGCTGCCTCCACAGCACCGTTGGACTGACTGTAGTACGGACTACTTGTAACATGGACGAAATTATACTCCTGAGCAAACCTTCGAAATTTAGCTTGAAACTGAGGGCCATTATCCGTTCGCAAAACATTACATATACCAAACCTTGAAAATATTATGTGCATACATCTAATTATGCACTCTTCATTCATAGAATTTAATTGCGAAATTTCAAAGTATCTCGAAAAATAGTCCGTAAATATGAAATACCATTTACCGTTAATCTTAAATAGGTCCACTGCAGTTTTTTCCATTGGACGCGTTGGGATTAATTCTCTTTCGAACGGCTCTCTATAATTCTCTCTCTCCTCAACACACTGCGGACAGTTACGAATATATGTCTCTAGTTGTGAACTTAAACCCAACCACCATACCGACATTTGTGCACGACGTCTGCTTTTGACTATTCCCTGATACCCTAAATGAATAAATTCGATCACTTCCCTCTGCAATGCAGGTGGTATAATAATTCTTTGCCCTTTCAATAATACCCCGTCAATCACATTAAAATCATTTCTATGCTGATAGTACAGCCACATAAACTCCGACAATCTATTTCTCCCTGGCCATCCTTCATCACAATAACGCTTCAAATTTTTCCAAACCTCGTCTAATTCTCGATACTTTCTAATCTTTTTCATATAACTATCTTTAATAGGCAAATTTTCGCTAACAAAATTAACAAATGCTTCCACTTCAATGCCCATTTCATCATACAATTCTTTTGTGCTACTATCTGGACTACGAGATAAAGCATCCGCAACCACTAATTGTTTGCCTGGTACATAAACCACCTCATAGTCATACCGCATTAATCTAATTCGGAAACGTTGTAGTCTAGGAGTGAGACTATCCAAATCCTTTGATTGAAGAATCTGGATCAATGGCTTATGGTCTGTTTCAAGCATCACCTTCGAACCAAGTATATATTCTGCAAACTTTTCAGCAGCCCAAGTCAAACCTAAAGCCTCTTTTTCAATCTGTGCATAACGACGTTCAGCATCCGTTAAAGTTCGCGATGCATATGCTACAATTTCTCTTACTTCCTCCGAATTCTCTTGTAATAAACAACCCCCAATACCATAGGATGAAGCATCCGCACTAACTACTATCTTCTTTGATGTATCAAAATACGCAAGGGTTGGTGATTCTGATAAAATTTCTTTAATTTTCAAAAATGCCTGTTGTTGATTTATTGCCCATACAAATTCCATACCATTTCTCAACAACGAATTCAAAGGTTCAAGCAGAGTTGATCGATTTCTAATGAATCGATTTACAAAATTCAACATGCCCAAAAACCTGAGGAGCTCTGTTTTGTTCTTAGGTGCGGAATATTCCATTATCGCTCCAATACGATCTGGATCCACCGATATACCCGCTGCCGACAAGCAATGCCCTAGGTATTTGATGTTTTGAACACCAAACTCACATTTTTGCTTATTAATCGTTATGCCCTCTTGCTTTAATTTGTATAACACCTGTCTCAAAATTCCATCGTGTTCCTCAATCGAATTAGCGTAAATGAGGATGTCATCCACATGGAACACCACGTTTGGGATTCCTGCTATTACCTGGGAAAATTGCGTAACAAAATATTCTGATGCGCACGATACTCCAAAAGGAAGCCTTTTGAAAACAAAACGGCCGAAAGGACAAATAAAGCAAGTAAGCAACTGGCTTGTCTTATCTAATTTAATTTGGTAAAATCCTTTATTAATATCAATTTTGGAAAACCACTGAGCGCCCTGCAATTTATTCAGAACCGATTCAACCTTAAATATAGGAAAATATGGACGTTGGACATATTTATTCAATTTCGTGTAATCACAACACAGTCTTATTTCTTGTCCTTTGGGAACAATTACAATAGGTGAAACCCACTCTGTTATTTCCTGAATTGGTTCAATCACTTCTAATTCTACTAATCGTTTGAGCTCCGTTTCCAATTTTCCCAATAACGAAATTGGCACCGTGCGTGGTACAGATTGTACAAACGGAATTGCGTTCGGCTGTAATTTTATTGACACCGTTCCTTTGAACTCCCCAATGGGTTTAAAAAGCTCAGGAAATTCTGTATACACTTGAACCGAACTGTTAATTGAACGTACATTTAAAAACTGCTTACACTTTAATGCATTTAACTCCATAATAGCCCTACGCCCCAAAATTGACACCTGCAAACCCTCGACAATATATGCAAAACATTTAAATTCTACATTTTCTAGATTCAAAGTTAAAAAAATCCTACCTTTGACACTCAGCGCCTTACCATCAGGACCCTTTAAAACCAACTTAGCAGGTTCTATTTTATACCTCAACACCTCTGGCACCATGCTACCCGCAATACATACACAGTCAGATCCGGTATCGATCAAAAATCTGTGGAGACATCCGAATTCCACAATCAAAATGTCTAATCTCTAGCTACTATCGTCACTACCCTTAGTATTATAAATAATAATATTTCCTATTGTAAATTCCGTTGATTGAAGTTCCGCTTCTTCGATACTTTCGGTTTCGATCATATTTGCCCTCTTCTGACCCACATTTGATTTAAATCCTGAAACAGCTGGTTGTGCTGTTTTCATCACCTTTTTATTTGCGTTAAAGCACGCTACTGCATAATGCCCCCTCTTGCCACAGGATAAACAATTTACCCTAAACGCAGGACATTTTACCCTCTCATGCGGCGTCTTAAAGCAAAACATACATTTTTGCTGATTTCTATGTGCGCTCGAAAAAAAATTCCCATGTTTTGAATTTTCTGTCACTGCCCTTATCGATTTTTCTTTATCTTCAAATATTACTTGTGTTTGTTGTTTCTGTAGTTCAGCCGTTCGCGTAATTTCAATTGCTTCTTTCAAAGTGAGGTTAGTTTTTAACTGCATGACCTCACTAACACGTCGATCGTTCACCCCGACTACAATTCTATCACGAATTAACTCTTCTTTTAAGATGTTGTATTCACATCCTTACGCTATGGAATGCAACTCCCCGATGAACTCCTCTACAGTTTCGCCTTGGTACTGTATTCTTGTATTAAATTTATATCGCTCAAATATTATATTTTTCGTAGGTTTAAAATAAGCGTCAAATTTCTCAAATGCTTTTTCCAATGTAACAGGTTGTTCACTAAACTGCAATGCTATTTCTTCACTTTTTGATCCCATTACATAGAACAATATATCGATTTTTTCTTTATCATCTTTCTTTGTTACACCACTTACTGTCATATATCTTTGGAACCGTTTTTTCCATGCCGGCCATGCCTCAAATTTGTCAAATGTAAAATTATCTGGCGCCTGAATATTTTGCATTTTTTTTTTTTTTTTTTTTCTTTTAATTTGTAATTTCCACGATTACTGTTATATGGAGCGATATCTTATTATTTTAGTTTAGTTTACCGCTGCCACCATGTTTTGTTTCTCCGATTATAATTAAATTATACACACAATGCTTTTTAATTATATCGTTAATTTATTTAATCCATTTTAGGTTAATTGTGTTATCGAAGCACCTCCGTTAACCACTGACGTCTTGTTCCTATTCTACTTCACTCTATCAGAAATACCCTAAGAACAATGTACTTCGATTACACAACATTACCAACCACTATGAAACATTTAATGGCCAGGTATACTTATCCATAATTAGTTTTCAGCAGCTGGCTAAACTGGAACTATACTTCCCGTCGGAAATCCTTTTTTGTCTTTGATCTCGATGTATGTCCCAACATTTATTTGATTTATTGAGGACTTTCTAGGGTCCTGTGTGTGGCCGTTGAAGTTAATATGTGTGAACAATTTTCCAAATTTTTACTCACAATAATGCTGCCTTGACTATGATTGGAGGTGTTGTTAAGGCTAATCTGAGTATTGATGGTGGTATTTGTGTCCAGTCATTACTGTTATAGCACACGATGTGGTGGCGTTTAATAATCGATGCCACATTTCTAAAATGCTGTTGCATTTTGGGTTACAGCTGGTTGTCATCTTGTGTACAAATTCTAATGTTTTGATAATTCTGCAAATAAATGGGATTCGAATTGTGCGCCTTGACCAGTCACGATGCAATTGGGAACACCAAATCGAGAGATCCACACTGAATATACATACCGGTAAAGGTTCAAGCCAACGGGTGTAGTGATCAATAAGTGTTAGGCAATAACGATTGTTGTCGGAAATGGGAAGTGGACCTATAATGTCTAAATGTACTACCTTGATCAACAAGTTTTTGGAATAACCACTGTGTGGCGCTCCCATCGTTCCGATTTGAGTTCTGTTTTTTTGTTAAGTTGGTACATCTGTTGTTGATATTCCCTCTAAATCTTAGCGTCATAGCTTGACATTTGCAAAAGTTACGTAGTCAAGAGTACATCTATCTCTGTGGGTGTTGGCGATTATTTACAATTTTAGACATGATTTGCGAGACTGAATCCGATCCCACATTCATCAAAAGGATCATTACTGGAGACGAGACGTGGGTTTATGAGTACGACACGCAATCCAGACATCAGGCAAGTGAATGGCGTTCACCAAAAAAAAAACCACGTCGTTTTCAGTCAAAAAAGAAGGCAATGCTCACGGTTTTCATGGATTACAACGGTGTAGTGCATCATGAATTTTTGCCAGAAGGCCAGACCGTAAACAAAGAGTATTATTTGGGCGTTATGAGACGTTTGCGTGAAGCAATTCGCCGAAAGAGACCAGAATTGTGGGCAGAAAACTCGTGGATTTTGCACCAGATAACGCACCGTCGCACAGTGCCATCATTATTCGTAATTTTTTGACGAAAAATGCAACAAATACCATCCAACAGCCACCGAATTCAATAGATTTGGCTCCCTGTGACTTCTTTCTGTTCAATCGAGTTAAAAAACCATTACGAGGAACGCGTTTCAGCAGCCGAGAGGAAATAATGGAAAAATCGCCAACACACACAGAGTAGATGTACTCTTGACTACGTAACTTTTGCAAATGTCAAGCTATGACGCTAAGATTTAGAGGGAATATCAACAACAGAGCGCCACACGGTGGTTATTGCGAGAACTTGTTGATCAAGGTAGTATATCCGAAAATCGAAAAGAATTTAAATCGACATGCCTTTTGCATCCTTTTTCATTGATGGTCAGATTACATTTTCGGCTGGTATTTTGACTGAAGCTCTGACGCCAAGTTGTGGTAAATTGTGAAAAGAATTAAAAATGGTTTGCGTGAACTGTTTTGAAATAAAAGGTCTGGCTTTACCACTTGATAAATCACAATACATTATTTTAGCTGAATTGAAGGTGAGAGGAATTTTTTTTATGTAATTAGATTTTATCAGGTCCCCCAACTTTTGATCGCTCGTCTGCGCATCTGCAATCACACCGTAATCAATTGTTTCTGGAACGGAAATTAACTCAACTCTGGATAGTGTATCGGCCATCACGTTGTTGTTTTCCGATAAGTGTTGGATGTCCGTTGCAAAGTGTTCAAGCTTTGTCAGCTTTTTGTTTAAATGCGAAATTAACAGTTTGTGATTTGCGAAAAGAGTCCTTCAAGTAAATGTCGAAAATGTTTAACGCCCTAATATGCTGCCCCAGTACGCACTGTACTATTTCTGTGTGTCGGTCAGTAGTATTGAGAAAAGCCCGAGTGGCTGCCAGCTATCTTGTATTTGTTGTTGCACCACTGTACCATTATTGCGAGGCGAGCTGTTTTTGATGAATGAGCTGAAACGTGGTTTGGCTTAATTTTAACTTGCAATTGTTAAATGCCAAAATTGCTCCATCCTTCCACGTGATGTTAAATTTTGACCTTTTCTTCTATTCGTTTAGAAACATGTTTAGTTGTATTTGATCGGTTGCTGCGTGAATGATAAAACGACGATAAAATTTAACACTCACAAAAAATCTTTTGAATTGTCTTACTGATTGTGGTCATTCACACTGCTTTATCGCCTCCACTCCAGATTAATAATAAGGCTTGCCCTTACTAATTTTTCGAAAATAATTTTTAAATGTACCAAACGGTTACTAAAAGAATTTGAAACTATGATTTTGTCATCTATGTAGACAAAACAGAAATTTAAATTTGACAATACTGCATTCGTTAATCTATGAAAGGATTGAGCAGCATTTCATAAGCCGAATATCATTTTAGTGAATTCAAACAAGCCAGTAGGGTTTATCGGGATTTGATGGTACGCTCGTACTAGATCTAGTGATATATAATTGCGTTATTTCCGAACAAAATAGTTTTCCACCAACTATTGCTTTGAATACAAAAAACAAAAGTTTACTGGTATTTATACTCGAAATTAATTGATTTTTTCGGGATTTTCTAAATTATTCAAGAATATTTGCGATTCGACAAAAGATATTTGGTTTTGCGTTGGAGGCTTACTTACTCAATACAGCTTGATGTTGAATGCGTCTTAGGGATATCCGAATCACAGACCAAAGTAGAAGACCACATAATTCGATAGTATTCACGGGTATTAAAGGTGGATACCAAAGATGCTGTTATAATTTTCTTTATTTAGGGTAAGCTAGAAAAAATTGCGTTTGTCGACTTAAGAACACAAGAGTTATTTGTAATTGCCAAGAAGGTGATCTTCATAAACCGTTTATTTAAAGATAATCGAAGAAGTACCTAGAACTTGATAATGTGTAATAAGAAGACGTAAGGCCAGTATGTCACTCTCAAACCCGTTTTGATTGCCCTAAAAGATAGTGTAGGACTGAATCAGTGGTAAGAGGTTCTAGCATCGCTATTTTCGATGTTCGATAAAGTTGAACAGCTCTTTTCAGTTTTCAAGAATAAAATTGTACACTGTTTCAATTTTTAATTTAAGAGGCTTTGCCATCTCATCCTTGTAGAATAAATGTATCTTAGACAATAAACTTTGGACCGCTAATTGCTTGACAATTTCATATATTTTGTTGTTATAATACGAATCGCGAGCGATGCTAGTGGTCAAATGGAGTCACGCAGTCAAATTGGCACACATATTACTAAAGATGATTGACTGAAAGTGATCTAACTGAAACTCTGGGTTGGTGGTTACAAGGGATTTTCTTATTTAATCTGAATTGACAGTTTAAAAGTCTAAAACTACATTTAAATTAAGCATTTCCAGCAATTCTATTTGCAGTTGCCCAACTTGTGACTACCTCTACCACATGATTACATACAACTTTTAGCACCTTCTCTCTTAACGGTTTCCGCGATTGCTTTATGAATATGCCGCATGATTTTGTTACACTTTACACTCCATACTTTTATGTATGATAATTTCTTATTCCACCTTTATTTTACTATAAAATTGCCGAAATTCTTCTCCCGCCTCTTGTACTGCCTCATAGAACAATCTTCTCTGCCATAGACATTTCCGCGTGTAGGTACCGCAAAATCATCGTGTATGTTAAATTTGCATTGATTCATGTTGCACAATTCTACACGGATTGCGCCAAAAACCACGTCAATTAATCGTACAATATACCCAAAAATATTGACCACCAGCAGGATGAATATTCTTTGTACCGATACTTACAATATTATGTATTTACTTCGAATGAATAAAACTAATCAAGTGTCTCGACACTTGACCGCATAAGAGACGTGACTTTTACGGTAATAAAGTTTAGTTATCATGTATATACAATATTAGACCTTGAGATTTTTGGGGTCCTCTAGGATTCCGAAAAATTGCGTTTCTGAGAAGTGTTTGTGTCTTCTTTTCGTCCCACATGATTTAACCAATCGAACTAAAACTGTATATTTAAGTTTTTTGATAAACTGAGAGGTTTCAGTGAAATTTAGTGAACCGGAAGTGACAGCTTCCGTGGACTACAAAATTTATTTTGTAAATTATCTCAAGAACATAAATCTATTCACATGAATCGCGATTTTACTCGTACGAGTAAAAATGATTGACTACTTTCTCCTAAATTACAATATAAAATATATACTGGTTACTTAAAAAATAGGTAATAAGCCATTTCGAATGTAATGTCATGGACAACTTTTTTGGCAAACGCACTTTTCCTAATAAAAATTGCAAAAAAGTGTTTATTCGCGCGAATTTTACAATATGGCCGCGATTTAAATATTTTTTGTAGTTTTTATTAGGAAATGTGTGTTTGCTAAAAAGATTGTCAATGACATTATATTCGGAATTGTTTATTAAATACAAGTGACTAGTATTTATTTTATGTCGTGATTTAAGAGAAATCAGTGAACCATTTTTAGTCGTACGAGTAAAATCGCGATTCATGTGAATAGACCATAGGAACTTTTTTTATATAAGTTTTTGAAATATTTCACCGTTCGTAAAAGAAACACATGTATTAGTCACACCTCAATTTTTTATTCAACGGCGAACGCCATCTCTGTGTTAATAGTGAAGTATACCATATTTGACGGTTCCTACGGGAATTTCCGAATTTTTATAGGAATAAACCATTTCTTCCGGGAGTTCGATCCCCACAGTTCTGTTCGATAAAATTAATGTGATGGGAATCGTAATATCGAGTGTCATTCTCACGGCAATGGAACGGTTCAATCCGTTCCACGTGTAATAACGACACCACGAGTGTAAAGCTTATATTTAAAAGATCCAATGACTGATACTGGGTTTCCATCGTCATAGTATAATACCATAACAGTATTATACTATAATACTATGACAATGGAAACCCGAAGTTGATAGTATAACAGTTTATTATTGCAGTGTTTTTTTATTCTCTCCCGATAGCTGCTATCGAGAGCCGTCATTTTTCTACGCCTAAATTTAAATTTGACGCGCTATTTATTGATAAACTATACTTATTTAACATCAAACTCTCATTTTTAATTCAATTGTTTAGCAAAAACTTCATATAAAAAATATTTGGCTGTACCTATTTATACGGAGCGCTATCGGGAGCCATTTTTTATATGACGGCTCTCGATAGCAGCTATCTGGAGCGAATAAAAAAACGCAGCTAATATTTCATTATACTACCTAGCTATCAAAAATATAATAGGTAGCAAATTGTAATTTTAACAGTGCACACATGGCAGTGTATAGGCTTGTTTGAATTCTTTTTGAAATTAATTTGTTTTAGGCTGCGGTTCTAGTGTGTTTTTTATATTACTTCAAGTAATATTTATCAGGTAATTATCAATATGCATAAAATATGGGTTTTAATAATTTTTCGCTATCAAAATAATGAATTGCGTCCAAGTTCCCAGACAAAAATATAAAACGATTTTAACTTCACACCAAATGATGGAAACACGATAGGGAAAAATAGTATAATAGTATTATACTATTGACGATGGAAACGTGGTATGAAAAATAACAGCTTTTAAAAGAGTAACTAGAAATGGAGCGTCGGCATTTCGGCAACAATTTCTAAGACTAAACAAAGTCAACTGTGCAAGATTAAGGGTGAAAATATATGGCAGATTTTGGATTCGGGTAATGGACGGCGATTTTTCTGGACGTTCTCTCGTAAGATAGAGTAGAACTTTCTGTATAACAGGGAATTTAGTATACTATCTTAAGATGGAATCAACACAGACCAGGAAAGGCCAGACTTGCTTGCTCTCAGACTTCGTTAAACCTGCTAGCTCAACAATGTGTATTAAATTCAGGCCTAGAATAGTTGCTAAAGTTGTTGGAGACATTGTTGCCAACAAATCAACTTGTCCAAACGGTATTCCCCATGTGTTCTCTAAAACCGTTGCAAATCTTTGGCTAAAACCTTATCTGTGCTGTTCTACCGATCCACGAGCCTTGGCATTTTCCCTTCTATCTGGAAAACAGTCAATTTTCCAGTATCTCTTGGATTGAGAACTTTTCGTTCTGTCGCAAAATCCAAGTGGTGTTGGATGGTGCGACATCCGTCTCTAATGTAAATACTTGTGTCCTCTGATGATAACTTACTTCAACCACTAAACAATGAAATGCAACCACTATAGATCTCTTCGGCGCAATATTTAACGACACACAAAGGGTACCCGTTTCCTACGAACGCGAATTAGTTGTCGCATATTCGGACATCGACCAATTTAATTTCCTATTTGGCAGGATAGGGATATTTTGAAGTAGTCTTTATTTGTAAGCTAATTTACTATGTAAATCAACGTTTTTCAGGGGCGATGATTGATTATGTGCGCGAATGCGCTTTCACGCATTGAACCAATTTCAACGCAGAAATTCCTTAATTATAAACAATTATCAGAGGAGAGAACTCGACATTAACAAGTATCTAATATTAATTAAACTATTTATTTATTCTTTTATTTAATGAACATGTTTTAAACTCGATTCACCTGGATATGAAACTTACACGAAGGCATAGTTTGTATTTCAGCTGTGACAGTACTTGCAATACCTAAGTTAGATAGACTTCCACGTACCAGGCCGCATGTGAAAGCGGCGTATTTTGGTGCAAATTCCAAATACTGGGAGCTAGCCGATATTCGGGTGAGAAACCGAAAACTATTATCTTGTAGTACATAAACTCCTTGGTGATTTGTACGCAAATTGTCGATTTGTTTTTTGTAAATTGCGGTCCAAAAATCGGTGCATATAAATTTCATTGTTTCTAGTTCGTCTTTAAAACGTGGCCAATCTTTGGTGAGACGCTCGATTATCCGAAAACCGGTCGAATAGCCTATATATTCCAATGCTGATAAATCGTTTTCCTAAGCAGGATGGTAATTTAAATAATATTTTAGAATATATTCCAATAAGAAAATAAAAATTTTGGACAAACATTTTTTTCGCCCAATAAATATTCAACTATTTCGGAATGTAAATAATCAAATAATGCATCATCCGCCATTTATATTGTTTTTTAAACTATTTGTTTTAAATTAAAACCACCTTTTTTAAATATTTAACCTTTATTGCCTATTTTACACGGATAAAATCCATTTGCAGAATTTTCACATACAAAACAATTTTTTTGACGTTTCGATTGTTTTGACAGTTCGATAAAGAAATTTCCGAATCAGAGTGAAGGTGGTAACAAGAATCATTGTACAGTTGGCTCACAAAATATTGAACAGGCTTTATTTTTTACTCTATAATTTTAAGGGGCGGGATTTTCTCGAAATTGCGACAAAACACGATTTATGTGTAACTTTATGAGTTCTCGTAATTGCGACTTGTTGTTATTTACTCGTACATCTTTTTAAGTACAACTCGTAACGATTATAAAGATTATATTTAAAGAAAAGAAAGAAGATTCTTTTTAAGGGTTTGGTCGCAATTTCAAGAAACTCGAAACTCGTAAAGCTTACATAATCGCACCCAACATATTTTAAATGCTCGATAACTTCTTGTTTTGAGGGAACAGAGGGTTTTATTTAAATAATATGGGCCTATGTTTTAAAAGAAGGGCCGTTTACTATTGAAACTAAATATTCCAAATTACCAAAATACATTACTAAAGGTTTTTTTTCGTTGCTTTTGATCTAGTCTTAAAGGCTTATTAAAATCTATTGATAAAGAAAAATGATCATTCGTTTAAAAAATTATTTACATTACGGGTATTTATTACCTATTCAATTTAAGTGCCTATATTCCAATTATATCAAAGGTCATATCCAGCGCATGTAGTAGATCTAACTAAAAAAATGAGACCACAAATTTCATGCGATGGACTGGAGTGAGATTAATAATTCTTATCTCTATTTGAAAAAAACATCTGTTTAAGTGGATAGATCATATTAATTTAATTTTTTTTATTATTAATCCACAAATTTAAAACAAACAAAATGTAGGGAAAAATTATAATTTTGATAATTATACATACGAAAAATGCCAAAACACTCATCGTGTTGGAACCAATTTTGTAGCTAGTATAGAAGAGACCTACTAACATCGAGATAAGGAACTATTGCAGCATTTGCTGATGATCATCATCTTGAAAAGGCAACCAGCAAACTACAGATAATCGCTGATGAGGTTTGTAACTGAACATAACGAGGTCATATACAGGTCTATGAAACGAAATCCGTTCACATCAACTTCACTAATCGAAAGTTTAGCTGGATCCCAATAGAAATTAATTTAAAACTGGTTCCTTATGTCAATACAGCCAAGTATTTAGGTATGCATTTTGACGCTAGTGATTTTGACGCTACCTAGTTCCTAGTTCTATCCAGAAAGCTAGAATGCCAACAAAAGATTTAAATGCTGAAGTTGGAGTGAGATATCCATCTTGCGAATAAATGTTGTTGAAATTGTGTATCAAGTTTCATCACTTAAAGAAAGGTAGGATGCGATCTGCGATATCCGGTTCATAAATAGACGTAATTGATAGGCCAATCAGAATATGACCAGGTGCGAAATCTTGCAAGGTGGCTATTTGTTAAACTCTTCAAAGGTTAGTGAAGCGTACCCATAATTGGATGCAGAAGGTACTTTGTGGATTTAACCCCAGCTTCATAAATTCCATCAAAATAACGTGGATCAAAATACCAAATAATTTTGTCTTCCCCGCAAAATTTCCCAACATCTTGAGATTGGCTGTTGGATATCCCCCAATAGTTGGGTGAATAATGCTCTCGTTCAATGAAGCGTTTCATGGCTTCGTTAAATGCCGATGTCGTAAGTTCCGTCACCAGCTTCAAATGCACGAATTAGGTGGCAAAGCACACAAAGACACACAAATACGCTTTGGTGGGCGTTTTCCTCGTAGCTTGTAGTAGATATAAAATGGCCCGCCGTAATCATAGACTTTGGTGAAGGAAGCAGCATGGATATTCTGCTAAATGAGTTCTGCGCCATGAATTGAACCTTGCTCTTCGGATGAACTCAGTAAGGAAGGTGTAAGGTTTTTATATGAGAACGATTGTTGATTTCTTTGCCATTTTTCAGTTGCTAGCAAACGCTTCTCCTTGAATAAGCTTCACGTTAGTAGATTTAGTGCGCGTTTTCTTTCTGAAAGTAATAATTAGTTGAGGGAGGAAACATTTATTCTACTTTATAGTTTTCGAATTGTCCGTAAAACGTAAACTAAAACTGATTACATTGATCGGAGATCAATAGTTATGCCTGTATTTTATTAAAGTTTGGTAAATTCCGAATTGATTGTGGAATTTTACATTCCTTAATTCAGTTCTCACAAATCCAAGTTTTCAACGGTTTAAATTTGGAAAACATCTTTGAAGATAAATAGTGTGTATCACATGGGAAACGTCTGAATGAATGATCAATTTTGTTTTCGGTTATAGCGGCGTTAAACCTATTTTGACGGGAATAGTACAAATTTTTTGTCTCTCGGAAGAAGCGATTATCCCTGTAGCTTCCTCTCTGTATCCGCGCTTAAGTATGAAGCGTCAGTGCTGAAAAGCGCGCTTGGAGTTACACAGATGGAATATACTTTATATGATTTGTATTGTGGTTTCACGAGGTCAGTTTTTTACGGTAGGTATTTATTTCTGTTCTGCTCCGTGACCAATTAATCACTAAAATAATTAATAAAATGTGATTTGATTGATTTAGAAGCTTGAAAACAATAACCTAGGGTAAAAAGCCGACTTTATGAATCCACCATTAATTATTGAACGTCGCATCTGTAACTCACTCTGCCAAGATATAACAAAAATATTATTCTTAAAGTATATGGTTCCTGAATGATAGTAATTCAAGAAGTGAGTTTTTTGAGTCAGAAAAGTTTTTAAAAACTTAAATAAGTGACGTTACATTTTATAAAACCATCCTCCATTTGAACTTCAGAATACTGATCGTATTGAATAAAGCTAGAAAGATTGTTAAATTTCATCAATTGATATCTAAAGTTTTGCCACTTTGAATATAAATTATGGAAAAAAAACGCTATCGCAATTTATTTTTAGCTTCCACATATTCTGTATGAAGCAGGGTTTGCCCAGCATTATATAGGGCGTAAATTGTATTTCAGGAGATCAGAAATGTGCGCTACTTCGAATAGAAAGATGCCAGATTATAGCGTATGTGATAAGAATGAGTGATCTTTCTGATTGACACTCGTTTCAGCAGGATCATGTAGGTAGTAGAGAGTGGTATTGCTGCTTGCATTTGAAGCAGATAAATCGAGATGTATTTGTTGCTAGCTCGTAGGCCAATCTCCAAGACAGAAAGGAGGAAGCTGTAGTTTGGCTAGAATAAGTAAAACTGAATGGCATAACAGAATAACAGAAAAACATTTTTCCAGGTGCGTTCAGGTCCGATAAGTTTGCTTAGGTTCTTGAACTTCTCTATTCCTAAACAATTCTAATACTTTTTAAAGGATAAGAGTGAATGTGTCATATCCCATGTGACGTCAAAATTAACAACTGTAACAAAATAATTAGCAAAATTAAAACTATTTGCTCAATATATGGTATAACACTAACCCTTTGTCTTTAAAAAAAATCTGTTCGAATATCTTAAGGAATTCTGTATCAATCTCCAATATGCATTTCTCTATGCTAACACACGAACGACATACTCGCTTCTAACAAATATCTGCGCAAGTTCATATTTCCCCCTTAGCATAAAAACAAACAGTTTTTGGCAACTCATAAAGGAAAATACAAAACAAAAAAATATTTTCATTTTCACTTTCAAGTCGTGTTATTTTTGCTTTTCAAACTTTTCGTTTTTTTCTATATTAAAAATTATGTTTAGTTAAAGTTTATTAATTTAGATATTGAGTTAAATTTCGTTGCAAATATTACAATCTAATAATCGGGTTAAAAATATTTTTGTGTACAAAACAATTTTGCTCTAAAACATGTGCGAAGGATTGTTTTTGCCTAATGGAGTAGACTTTTAGTTTTGTTGTTTTGCCTCGCGCTTACATCATATGAGATTATGAATGAAAAGTGTTTTATTTTTGTTGTATATACGACGGGCGGACATAAACAGCTGTTTTGTATTTAGTGTAAATACCCCGAGGATAAATATTGTGGTACGGCGGAAATTTCTGAATTTTAATTTGGAGCCAATTTGTGTAAAGTGATTTTATAAAATTTCCAAAATCTACTATTTTTGGTACACAAAATTTCAGTTACCATAGTAACACGTGAACTGTAAAGTACATTCATCCCTTGTATATTTTTTTTAATTTTTGTGCGGAGGGTACATATTTACAACAAACAAAATATTCCTCATTTTGAAGAGGGATGCAATTTATCCACCACACTATACACAGTGTTTAATGTATTGTTGTTGTACTGTTATAGTGCAATTTTATAAATGACAACAACAACAACCACATTTATGGAGGGAAATTTTATAATTTCATTATCGTGATCATTAATGAAATTTAATAAAATCGTCAATAATTCTACTATAGGTAGATGATGGCGGAATATTTGTGATTCATATTCAGTTGAGCTTTTCGAAAATCATGTGGCCTAGTAGTAATCTGGAACGATCCAGTACCAGATTAGATACGAATAGTCAACACGAAACATTTGCGGAAGGTGAACATAATATATCAACAATTGCGGGGTCATTGGCTTCGATTACATTATCACAGGTAATTTTTATACAACAATTCGCCTGAATGGTAGCTTAATATTATACGTTTGGATTTTATTTTATTTTATTACAGTGTATCGATGAGCCGGTTTATGACACAGACCATACTGATTTAAATTCAGATTTTGATGAGGCGGAATTACGGCGTGAATTATTGAATGATGTAAATATTAATTAAATGTTTTTTTTGTAGATACATAATTAAATTAAATTTGTGGGTTAATTTTTTAATTTTAGAAATGGCGAACGGTTTTTGATGCTGTAAGTATAAAACATAAGCATCGGTGGTTCAGTGGTAGAATGCTCGCCTGCCACGCGGGCGGCCCGGGTTCGATTCCCGGCCGATGCAAATTTTTATTTGATTTTTTTTCTTTTTAATTTTAGATTGATCCAGAAGGTTTTGGTGAAATACCTGCTGATGATTTTATCGAAGCATTAAAATTGTCAGATTTACAAACTCAAGTGCCTTTAAATAAAAGAGAAATACTCTACGAACTTGCTGTAAAAGTGAAAGAACCGGGAGGACCAGGAATTATATCGTTTCAGGATTTTGTTAATGTGGTGAGTGAAAAAATCAATGATTAATATAATTTGTCCTAAGGTGTTCGTTGATTTTGTTTGTTGAAACAAGAACGTTAATTTTGGGGTTTAGGTTAGATTTTTCATCTTCCTTTCGTATATATGTATTTATATCCTGTATGTATATTTTCAGCTTCAAATAACAAATTATGGTCAACTCGTTACTTGATTCTATCTGTTCAACATTACATTAAAATTTAGGAACACATTCGTTGTTTCGTTCTTGTTTTATGTCTTCAACTTTTAGATGCGTGAAGGCTGCCGTCCATACACTCTATTAATTGGTAGCCCAGCTATCTTACTTAACACATCCAAAAGTAGGAAGTGGATTAAAGCAAAAGCTAATATAGAGGGGTGGTTAAGAGGCTTACTTGCCGCTCGTTTGTTTTCCACTGAAATTTTGTTTACTCGGCATATTCTGGTAAAAATTGGATTTGCACATTTTCTGAATTTTACTGTTGTTGCAAGTGTCCGGAGCCTATAAGTTTTATTCAATTTTGTATTTCAATTCAACTATTAACCCAGTTTGCCGAAAATAAAAATGTCTTGGATTAGTGCTATTTGGGTTTCCCGATTTGTATTGTAATCCAGTATATCGAAACTGTTCGATTATAAATTTAAAAATCTGTTTTGTTTAATTTAATTATTGCTTTTGTGATTTTGACAGCTGAGTAATGCTAGATATTTCAGCTAATAGAACTATAAATTGACTAATTTTTTCATTAGAAAGCGCCAAAGAAAAGTGTGAGAAGTTACCTCAGAATAAAGTAAAAATATACATCAGGCAAAACTATTGCCATCAAATCGCAGATTTTTGAAAATAATCGCAAAAGCTGATATGATCCAATAAAATATTTTTAAATAAGAGATTAGAATTAGATTGTCTGTAAATGTCTCTTATGATTTCGTTTCGACATTGATGTCCCCATATTGGGCTTAACATTTGAACGGGGGTCACGCGTCATCACATTATCACATTAGCGCATAAGTTCAATGAGATTTTGGCAAAGGTTCGACGCTCTCGGAGTGTCTTCGACATTTTTATACATTATGACTCTATAGCGGAAATCTCAACGTACGGCTGGTCTTCAAGGGTTTACCACAGCAACAGGCATCTTGTTAAGTCCAAATCATAAGAAAAATTTCCTGGCACTCATTATTCCTAAGTATGTATTAAACTATAATCTAAATATCTAATGCAAATCCTTTATTCGCAAATATTTTATTCGATTATTCAGTTTTGCGATTATTTTCAAAAAATCAGATTTAGAATGGAAATAGCCTGACAACCAAATCCATAAACAGCCGTAAAATGGATAACGATATATAATAGTAATAATAGCTTGTTAATATTCTTTGCCTATATCCGAAATGACTACCTGAGCATGTATTTTACAAACCAAAATGCAATTTGGAGACACAACCAAAGAAAAATTTACAATGATAATGGTCAGTCAAAGACAAAACGGATTAGTCGCACAACAATCGCTTTTAAACATACATATATCGCATTG
The DNA here is from genome assembly GCA_958295665.1 of Tipula vernalis. Lineage (NCBI taxonomy): Eukaryota > Metazoa > Arthropoda > Insecta > Diptera > Tipulidae > Tipula > Tipula vernalis. Next base: position 161,775,790 of record OY282560.1, on the reverse strand, counting down.
TCCTGCAATAAAGAAACACAATTAAGATTTTATGTATTAGATTAGCATTAGAGCACAAAGAAACCACATATAGCTAATAACCGAACGTAATTTGTATTTGTTAAATTTAGTGCAATACAAAAAGAATTCTTAATATAATTATGTGCCCAAATGTCCCAAATCTACATTGAACAAAACCCAAAAAAAAAAAAAAAAACATGCCAAATTGTTCAATCAAAATCGGCCGTAAGTTATATAAATAGTAACGACAAATTTAATCGCCACAGTATAATAGAAGCGATTATTTCGCTCAAATGGGTAAAAAATAATTTATTTTGGTATTGTTTGTGTCTATATAATAATCAAATTTAATTCGATTTAATGTTTAATGCTTCTCTAAACCGATTGTCATAATCGTGGAACAGAGGACAGTAACAATACAGAAACAAGTTTCGTTTTTATTCTTCTAAATAAGAAAATAAAAAATTACAATATTATAAGAAATTATTTGCTTTGAAGCCAAAAGAGTCAAAGCGGTTTAAGGTACATTCAAGAAGGGTTTTTTGAAGCACTTCTAAAGAGATGAACTTTGAGGATGCTTACCCTTTACCAAAGGAAGAATGAAACTTTCGAAAGTTATTCCACAAAAATTAAATCTAATGCTCAACTATGAACAAATTTTTGTGCAACACATCAATAAATGTAAAAATTGGTTCAAATTTTGTTGTTGTTTTCAATAAGCGAATTTGAATTCGCTATTTTGGATTTTATTTTTTTCCAAGGAAACAGCCAAGATAGATTTAATTAATTTTGAAATAAACCCAACAATATTGTTATTGTAAATTTGTCAAGGAAATATGCTTATGCTGTGTGCCTCAGAAGGCTTTTCAAACTAAACTTTCCAAATTTTGAAGCTTTCGCTATTTCCTCATAGATGCTTAGTGAAAAGACAGTTTACGAGGTTACTTTTCGACGATTTTTCAATTTGTATGACATACAGTTTAAAATACGTAGTAAGTAAATGTAATTGAAATCAAAAACAAATTAAATAAAACTAAATTACTAAAATATATAAAATAAACAAAAAAAAATGGCAAAGAGACCACTCGCGCGGACGAAAAAAAAATTAATTTGGATGGTTCTGACGGGCATCAGTTTCATTTCCATGAGTCCGAAAATGTAACCCGGTTCCATTCTTGCTTCCATGACATGTGGTTTTTGGCAGATTCCAATCGGTTTGCTTTGCGTGATGCATTCAAAGGAAGTTTCGAAAGCTGATCGAATAATCGTCCGTTTATGCGTGGGCGTTGTTGCCTCTGTAATGCGTCCTTCTCTATTTTTACCATAATTTTTAATATTATTGATAAAGGATCTAATAATAATGAACAATTAAATCCACCGTCACCTAATATGTAGAAAAAAATCCATGAAGTGGGAATGTTTGTTTGTGATATAATTGACTATTCCGTAGGCCCCTTTCGTCATATACGGAACCAGGAGGTATGCACAACAAATATTAATAAATTTACCAGAATTATCGCATACTTCCCATTAAAATAATAATGTAATCAAGTTTACGATTTATATATTGACAGATCGTCGATTAGACTGTTTGCCAATAAGACTATATGAACCTAAACTTGGCAATTTTATTACCTGTGATGCAAGCTTCACAAACATATCAAGAATTTTGTGAACAAATGTTCTCACAGTACATCAATATATCAATTGAAACTTATACTATTGACCCTATAGCTCGCTCTACTGGTCAGTCAATATAGAAACATAGAAACACAGAATTTTATTGAAAATTTGAAACATTTAAAAGTTTTATGTTGGGCGAATATACAGCATATTTTATTAAGTAAATGAACAGACAGTCTTAAGTGTTTGCGGATATAAGCATTATCATTAGCAAATATATGCTTGTAAATTTAAGTTTTGTTATAGTTTCGTGTTATGTACAAATAACATAAAAATGTTACTGTAACATAACGTCACAAATTATATATATATAAAGGGTTTTCAAATTCGAGGTCTCTTTTTAAATATTCCGCCATTTTATTTTTTGTATTAGACATGTACCACATGTTATTTGGCAAATGACAAGTACAAATAGGGTTGCCAGTTGGACTTCTTTGGGGAGTACGGTGCTTCTTTTCTGGTTCCAATTTTTCTGTGTTCTTGTTTTCTGTAATTTGTATAGAAGTATACAACTTTTTTACAACTTACAGAAAGTAGATACATTGCAGGGTCAGAGCCAGAGCGGAAGCACTGTACTCCCTAAAGAAGTACAACTGGCAACCCTAAGTACAAACATTTCGGTTAGTTAAAATGGATCGCTACGCAAGTGAACAACGTGCTTTCATTATTAAAACTTATTTTAAATATGGTGAAAGTTATTCAGAAGTTGAAAGAAAATTTCCACAAACCGTGCTATTAAAGCTATTATTATTGATAATTTTGAAGAAACTGGTTCAGTTCAAGATCAGAGAAGCAGAATTTATTATCGTAGTGGTCGTTCAAGTCATGCGATTTAACTCCATTGAACTTCTTCTTATACGACTCGGTTTATTTTTTATTAGACGTCATTTATTTAAACGAGACATTGAAAAGTTTAGTTGGCTATAAGGCACAATTGAATACTTTTAACCTAGTGACATCTATTTAAATATTCCATGAATTACTGGGTCTTACAAAAGTTTAGTTTGAAAAGTCTTCTGAGGCACACAACTTTAATATAAACTTTGATCTAATCGAGTTCACTTGGTATCATGAAATGCGGCTAATATTTGCTTTCCAAATATATATAAAGCGGTTCCTTGAGAATTGAATTTTAATTGTTTTGGATTTAATTGTCTCCCCAAGGAATCAGCCAAGTTAGATCTAATTTCGTTTTTAAAAATAGCTAACCATTCAAATTACATTTTATACGAAAAAATATCTAGGTGTCGCCACTGTTCCAGATATTTAAAATACAAAAGTTTATCATAATTAGAATCGACTAAGCCCGAACCAACACACATAATTGAAAGTTCTGAACAGAATTTCAATTTCAAATTTCTAATCTTTTCTCAGGAAATTAAATTTCTTCCAATATTCTTTCTAAAATTTTAAGAATTCTAATAAATCAATTCGCGACTAGTCTATGAGTGCAATAAAGAAATTCAGTTTTTTCCCTGTAAAATTATCGCGCAAAGCAAAAATATTTTTGCTTTATTTCATTATCTAATTTTAGAGTCAAACAATTGTCAATCAGCATAGTTTTTTGCCCTACTTATATGTAATTCATTATTCTTTCTTTACTTGTCACAATTCTAGTAAAACCACGAACATTTAAGCAACTAACATTTTTCGTTTTATTTTCATGTATTATACTACCATTTGGAAAAACGTTTATTCGATGTTTAAATAGAGAAAAAAAACAATTACATTTGAGCATGGAAGCGAGCATGTAGGTAGTTGTAGCAATGTTTAGAGTAGACAATGAAGCTTTCTTTTGTGCTATTGGTTTAAAATAACAAGAAATCGAAAAAGATTTTTAAATTTGTTTTAAATTTTCGTCAGAACTTACACGTCTTATTTGCTGTAAATTTAAAAAGCAGGCATTTTTAATTCAAACCTTGTGAAATAAGCTCTAAAACGATGCAACTCAATATAAAACAGTAAATCAACCCTACTTAATAAACCGTCAAGTCAATTTTGCGCAATCACTCAACTGAATTTCTTGTAAACTTCCACTAATGAGAAGATATTTCTCAATTTCGTTTAGTATTGTAGATATTCTTGGAAAAAAAATAAAAAATCATTAAGAATGTTAAATGAGCGGTAATATGAGGCAGGCTTGATAATTAATTGATTAGAGTATACGATCGATTGCTAAGCAAGGTTTCTGGTAAGACGCCGGGTCCTGATAGACTTTTGTTGGTATTAAAGAATCGACCCGGTTCCAGACACCTAAGTAGTCGCTAGTTAGTTTGTTTTTATTAGTAGTATATACGATAAAATAGTTAGCACAAGACAACACAATTTCTAAATTATATGCCCAATTAATTATCGCTAAATACTACTTTAAAAACCAAACTAAAAAATTATTAAAAACTCTGAAACAATTTATAAATTATCATCTCAGTACATACAATAAATTGAATTTTTTATCTACAATTCCATATTCACTTGCTACTTCATTTTCTTGTATTTATTTCTGGAAATCTACCTAATTAAGTTTTAATTTAGACAAAATAAAACAATTATGGTGTCCAAATGGTGGCCCGCGGAACAAATGCGCTCCGAGATGAATTTTTGTGGCCCGTGCTTCTTAAAACAAATTTAGTTCAATTCGGCCCACCAAAGCATTATTGATGAAATATATTTCGTATTGTTTATAAATTAATAATGTAGGTACGAGTACATATTACAAATATCAAGCAATAGCAAAGCATATATTTATGTGAAAAAGAATTCTTGATATGAAATGTAGTAAATCGAAATATCGAAATTCAATCCGTGACAGCAAATTAGAAGAAATAATCTAAATTTGTACAACAAACATTAAAATCGATATTGAACAATTTTTATCAGGACAGCTTCATTTAGCGAAATAAACTGTCTACACACCTTCATATAATCGATTCTACCTTCATAGTAATTGCACGCACGTGTAACATAAGACTGATAATACCGAATATCGAATCCGCCACGTCGAACACCCAAAGGGACACGAAAGATGACAATATTGTGAAAAAAATCAACCCTACAAAAAAGCAAAATTACTTATTAAATTTTTACCAATTCCAACCAAACCGTTGACAAATGGCACCTCTCGCTACATTCAACATCAAACCATTTATATTTAAACCCAAAAACTTCTCAAAACATCGTCATGTTTCGCGTCCCTTCAAAAATTCCGACAAAACAATCAGTCGTGCACGTGCTCTTACTAGATCTACTTGAAAAGGTTTGATTGAAAATCTCGAATAGTTTCGAAAATGTGAAATACTTAGAACAATATCTATTATATTATATCTGTGGCCACAAGGAATAACGGTACAATTCGAGTTATTCCATTTTACGTTTTATTTTAAATTTGAAATCTCCATAATCGATTTCATATCATATGAATTTTTTGTAATATTCTGGCAACTACAAATAACGGTAATAAGCATTTACAAAAACCAGAATTTATAAAACTCATACGATTTTGAGTAACTCTTAATTTTAAAAAACGTTTTCCTGAAAAATGCGAATTTATGAGTTAAGCCGTACTGCCTTTTGACCACAGATTTAGACATAACTCAATGGCAAATAAGTCTCGAATAAGCTTAAACAGCTCGAAAAATCTCATAAAATATCGAAAACCTCGATTTATCACTAATTCTGTGACATGATGCAACTCAAAGCATTACAAATTTCAGGTATTATCGAGAAACTCGATCAAAATCGAATAATCTCGAATAATTCTAGAATAATTTCGATAGATGGTCAAAAAAAATCGAATAACAGAAAACACCTTTCTCGAAAAAGTGAATTTCGAATAACATCTACGCCAAGTGTATTGGAAACAAATAAGTAAAAAGTGACCCTGGAATACTTACACCTACCAAAAAGAAAGATTTTGCATAATTAAATTTGTGATGCGGTGTGAATAGGATGGTTTTATAAAGTATAAAGTGTTTAAGAATTCTTCAGGAGAATTAAAGTTAGATTTATTGGCCTTAGTTTATAATGCGGTTTTTGTTTGAAAAAATTTCGACTTAATTTTTTTAAGTCGTGTTGGTGAAGGTAAGATTCGCCAGATGTTAAATTGTCGTTATTAAGTGGACGCAAATTCCAAAAATAATTCTCGTTCGACACGTAAAGTGAAAGGTAAGGGCAAAAATGTTTTGGCTGGCGCAATGTCGCTTATGATTAATTGTGACCGGTGTGAAGTTTTTGGACACTTTTTTTTTTGGGACAATAATTTAAGCGAGTGTACTGTGAAGTTTTTGGACAAAATTCAGATTTTAGAAAAATTAAGTTTTTGGACATATATTTATGCGGGTACATCTTTTAACAGTGTATTTAACAAAAATAAAGTTATTCAAATAAAATAAACCTCAAATAATTTCTAACATTCATTTCTAATTTTCTTTTCAACAAATCAACGAATTAAGCGCCATTTTGAAATCTTCATATGAGCCGCAGAAAATCTCTGAGATTCATGCTATTTGGTATAATAGAGAACTTATTCCAAACGAAATTCATCGATTTGTTAATTTTCTAAATTTTTTTGCGAGAGCCCTACGGCTCATATCAAAATGGCACTAAGTAATTTCAATTCCGCAATGTATGCCCTTTACAACCTGTATAGTCAGTATATGAGCGAATCTCTGAGATTCGTCCTATTTGGTATAATAGAGAACAACGTCCTTATTTCAAATAAAATTCGTCGATTTGTTAATTTTCTAAATTTTTTTGCAAGAGCCCTACGGCTAGTGATGTAAAATTACCGTTATTTTTTTAATTTGGTAACATTACCGATTTTTATTCTATATTTTGATTCCCCTTTCTACCAAGAAAGAGTTTTAAAATTTTGACACATGGACAAAAGAGGGACAGCTACTTGATCTGCATCTAAACATATTTAAATATTTCAGTTCAGTGTAAAACAGTAATCAGTGAATAATACATTTTCTATAATTATGAATTAGCATTTTAGCAATCAATTAAACCATTATGTAAGTCATCGCCGCCGGCGCGTTTATCATTCTCAGCATCAACCTCATCCATAATCGAAGTATTTATAGTTTCCTCTAGGTTACCTTCTTCTTCTTCTTCAAATGCATATACATCTGCATCAATTACTAACTGATCGGTATTTGATTCCGCAGGAAAAGTTTCATCTTCATTATCCAAAGTTCCGGTGTCCGATTTTGATAGGTTGAAGTTGTGCAAAATATATGTTAGTTTTCCCGCACGCTCTACATTCAATCGATTGCGTTTTTGGCTGTGAATAAAACCGTAGGTACTAAGCATCCTTTCCGTAGCAGCTGTCGATGCGGGCATGTTCAATATATCAACCGCCAACGCACCGAAAGGTGATGTAGAACATACCCCGGCCCACCAAATCTCACCAGAAATCCGCTCACTTGCAACTACTACTACTTCACTTCGCACATTGTAATGTGCCAACGACTCAATTATTTTGGTGCCTTCATTATATTTTGGGTGGAATTCTGTGATATTAAAAATAAACTCAGTTGCTTCAAGTTTTTGTGATTCTGAAAGATTATTTCCTCGACTAGCTGGCTCAAGCAAATTTGCCGCATAATGAAGCGGTCGCAAGCATTTTTTGGCCCGTAAAGCGAGAATGCTGATAAGTTCTTCATAATTGGCGCATTTATTTTGTTCAAAAGATTGGTTTGTATTAACAAAACAGTACATGACTTTGGATAAAACTGGTTTCTTGTCGTTTTCAAAAAAAGATGTCCATTTAGCAATCGGAGAAAGCAAACAATGAACAGTTTCGACTTTTTTCCAAAACGTTTCGCTTAGGATGGAGGATATTGTAGAAGCCTTCATAACTGACTGCACTTCGTCTTCGATAGCCAGCGCCTTCAAGGCATATCTTGTTTCAATCAAACTTGACAGAGAGATTACAAAAGAGTTCTATCGCGTTTGTACAGGCAGCTTAAGTGCAATATACTGTGATTTGCGGTCGCGTTGTATGCGCTCGAAGGTAGCATGCAAAATATGTGAGTTTTTTATTTCCGGAACCATCCGTATGACTGAAGATTTCAATCTGTTGATAGACTGAATCTTGAAGATATCGACAATGAGCAGGTTGAGTCCATGGCAGATGTACCCATACTCAGTAATATGAGAATAGTTTTTATTAACCATTTTTCGGGCCGCTTTTATATTTGCTCCATTATCACTAATAATCCCAATAAAATTATAAACCCCAACGTCTTTCAACACCGCTTCAATTTCCTCGAAAAGAAACTTAGCCGTATGACGATTCTCCGTGTGGGTAGATTTGTAGAAAACGGGCTTGGGTGTATTGATGACATAATTTGTTATGGAGTCCCTGCGTATGTTTGACCAAGCATCCGTCTGCAACGTCAGTATAGAGGCGCCGGCAATTTGCGCTAAAACTCGCTCTTCGACGCGATGGTACTCAAGGCTTAACAATGGATTAGAAAGTTGGTATCGTGAAGGAACTTCATATGACGGTCGCAATTTCTTGAATAAATCGATCCAAGCCGAATTTTTAGTTAAGCTTAGTGGAGCACCAGAAACGAATAGTGCTCGAACTAATGAAAATGATGTAGTAGATTATTATACTATGCAGCAAAAGACGGTGTAGTAGATTAATATTGTACATAAAGAAGTATAATCCAGTGGTGTCACAACTCTTATTGCAATTAGATTAGTTGAGTTGCTTCGAAAGGATGTTTTTAATTTATGTTACCGATATTACCACGGTAACAACACTTTGGGTAATATTACCCAAAATTACCTATTTAACCGGTAATATTACCCATGAGAATATTACCATTTACATCACTACCTACGGCTCATATCAAAATGGCACTAAGTGATTTCAATTTTCCGCAATGTATGCCCTTTACAACCTATATAGCCACTATATGAGCCATTCTCTGAGATTCATGCTATTTGGTATAATAGAGAACAACTTCCTTATTCCAAACGAAATTCGTCGATTTGTTAATTTTCAAAATTTTTTTGCAAGAGCCCTACGGATCAAAATATCAAAGTGGCGCTATGTTCTTTGATTTGTTGAAAAGAATATTGGAAATGAATGTTAGAAATTATTTGAAGCTTGTTTTATTTGAATAACTTTATTTTTGTTAAATACAGTGTTAAAAGAAGTATGTACACTCGCATAAACATTTGTCCAAAAACTAATTTTTTATTTTGTCCAAAAAATGCACAATGTATACTCGCATACATTTTTGTCCAAAAAAGTGTCCAAAAACTTCACACCGGATTAATTGTGTATGTACTATATTCTTGGGTAGTAAATACCTTCTTTACCTTCTGAAATGCTTTGTGCAAAATTTAAATAATATTGGGATTTTTTAACAATCGCATCAGTTGAATATATTCCCATAACGATGTTAAGCACCCTTTTCGTGATGATGAGTGACGCTCGACGAAGATAGACGTGTTTTGTCTTTCTTCGTGAATTTTAATCTACATATTTCATTTATTTATATGTTGATGAACGATTGCAATTTTGTGAACATCTTTTGTGATCATACCATATTTTATGCTTTTTGTTAAAAAAAAGTGTTTTTAGTTTTTGTGTACAAAATAGTGATACAAGATCAATAGTGATTTATAGAATAAAATACTGTACTGTAAATTAATTCATTTACAGTGGTTTTATGTTTTGTGGTGCAGTGTGTGTTATTAATAATTAATTTAATCCAATTAAATCAATTATTAATAATCAATTAATAAAATTGTGTTAGTTTAGTGTTTTTTGAAGTGAAACAAAATACAGTTGACATTTGACATATGAGACAGGATTCTCGTATTAAAATTTACATACCGGTATCGCTCTGGTTCGTTATCAGGTAATCCCACGCCATATGCGCTTGTATGTGAGTGTAAATAATTATTATATTGATTTTGTAGTATAATGAAATTCTACGGTAAATACTAGTTATTGAGTATTTTATATCATTGTACTACATATATACCATCTCGTATATAATGATGTCGGATGTATTTTTTGCGATTGATGTGTGTGTGTATAAATATTTATTATTGTATTGCTAAATAATTCCCGTTGGTTTTGTCTGGATACTTAAACAAACACATTTAAATGCGGTCCTATTTGTATGCATAGTTTTTCGTTTACTGTGTAACGGCATCGAGCGCAATTGTTTTGTTATTGTTTTCGGCATGGACTGAAAACAATTTTATTAGATGAAATGCTTTAGACGTGTCCGATTTCTGTGCGAAATAATTTTTTTGTGATAAATTAATGTTAAACTGTACGCAACCAAATTATTACAGCACCGGTGTGTTATAATTTTGACATGTCCGTAATAATTCTTGTTTCTGTGCCGGTGAAGTAAACAAAATAAGTTTTACGAGTATTTAATTTAATTTAAATAATATAATAAATTCCAGCATTTTCTAGTGTCCAGCATTTTGTGAACAATATCACAAACTGTGGATCTTGATATGTTCATTGCTGCACCTACAATTTTATAACTAGTCCCACTTATCAGCCACAGCAAAAATATCATTAGTTCCATTTCCGGTCCCCAACCATGGTTTTTATTGGACAAGAATTTGCTAATAGCGATGAAAGTGTTAGACGATATCCTTAAATACATTCTCGTCACAGGATCATTATAACTAGGTATTGAATTAACAATACTGTTTGTTGAGGGAATTGAGTACATTATTGGTCGCTGCAAGAAAGAATTTTGTTAATATTTATAAATACTAGAGAGCAATACCTAACATACATACCTGTAAGTTTAAATGAATCATACCTGGGAGTTTAGGAGATCCATTATTAAAGGTCGCGTAAAGTTCCATGTTCTTCTCATTAAACACATGTAACCCGAACTTAATAGAAATAATACCATATTTGGATCAAATTCTGCTTCTATCATTTTATATATACACCTTTAAATAACTCTCTATGTACAATTTATCGTTTGTTGTATTTCCAAAAGTCAATTTTATTATGTCAAAATTATTTCAATATTCGGACAGCAAATGAACTTATTTCAAGTATGGAAGAGAAAATTATTTCACTATTGTCAAATTTATCACAAAAAAATTATTTCGCACAGAAATCGGACACGTCCTTTGCATCGGACCATAAGACGCACCCGCTTCCTGTTACTGTCATATCGTGATTTGGTTTTGTCATCCATTTGTTCCACTGCTTCCGCATCAAATCTTTAAAAGGCTTATTAATTGACACATCAAGAGACTGTAATTGGCTTGTAAGGCCTCCAGGAATGATCGCTATTTCTGTGTTCATTTTTTTTTAAAAGGTTTTTTGTTGAATCTATTGTATGCGCTCTGAATTGATCCGACACTAACAACGCGTGGCTTTTGGACAACGCAACTTTACGATTAGCCCATATCCTTTGTAGCCATAATTTAATGCCTATTTCATCCATCCAACCTTTATCTTGAACGTGGATTACAATTCCACGTGGGATTTCATCTTTCGGTAAAGTTTTTCTTTTAAAGATTAACATAGCAGGTGTAGGCTTGCCACCTTTTGAAGATCCCAGAGGAGGACAGTAAACAATTTTTATTTTATCATTTCGAATTTATTTTATTATATAGGAATTTTCTTATAAATAAATTTGTTGACATTGTCTAATTATAAACGAAAATTAAAAATAAATAATTCTTAAACGATTAGAACAAAATTATAGGAACTAATAAAATAATAGGTACCTACTCTTCATGAGTATGACTAGAAAAAAAAATGGAGGTGTGGCCAACACACGACTTTCTTTTACGAAAAGAGAATTTTGAGAAATTTTATTTTTTTTTATAACTTTTTTTTTTTAAAATTTTTTTTTTAATCTTTATTTTTTATTTTTATTTGTTTTTAATTTTTGGAAACATTTTGTATTAAGTAGTTTTTTATAAACCTTATACTTTTTAAGATATTTGCAAAATAAATTTTCTGGACCAAGGGAGTGGCCACTTCCGGTTAGCCGATTTGGAGTAAAATTCACTGGGACCTCCCAATTTATCAAAAAAGCTTAAATCTGAAGTTTCAGTTCGATTGGTTAAACCATCTGGGCTGTAGAGAGGACACAGACAGACTGACAGACGGACAGACTGACAGACTGACAGACTGACAGACTGACAGACTGACAGACTGACAGACTGACAGACTGACAGACTGACAGACTGACAGACTGACAGACTGACAGACTGACAGACAGACAGACAGACAGACACCATTTCGAAACACACTTTTTCGGACTCAGGGGACCTCAAAACAAATAAATCTCTAAAAATCTCAAGGTCCAAAATTTTCATGATTACTATACTTTATTTTACTAGAGTAAAAGAAAGTAAAAATTCAATATTTACTCGTTTTCTTGAGCATACAATTATTTACTTAAAAAAAAAAATTAAATATAAAATTAATAACTTGACTTTTCAATTCTTAAAAGTATATTTATTATTGCTTTGTGCTAATTTAATTAGCTGATCGTTATGCTTTGCACTTTCATGAAATTCAGCGCACGTTGCTCGTTGGTTAAAATATATTATTAGCTCGTTTTTTATAAGTTTAGTTAAACATTTTCCCCTGCCTTCACCACATTTCGAGTTCATTACGGAAAAAACTCGTTCGGTAAAGGCACTGCTAGCCGGAATGCTAAACAAATACGACATAATTTGAAGCATATTAGGAACATTTGGAAAACATTCAAAAATTTTCAAATATTTTTCATTCGGATTTGAAAACTTCTGAAGACATAACGTATTTTTATTTTTTTCGACTAAGCATACCTCTTCAAATAATTCATCAATATTAAGGCCAGGTAATATTTTTTCAAATTAAGTTCCTCAATAACATCTGTTATATCCTCGAATTAAAAAAACCCTGAATTTAAAGATAACTTGGCGATTTTAGAGAGCCAAGAAGTTTCAGAAAAATTGAAATGTTCATCAATGTACACTAAAGTAATTTTAATAAAATCAACGAAATCGTTTTCAATTATAGATCTTTTGGTCAAATTTTCAATTTTTGAAAGTAATTGACGAACTTCGTAACCAAAAATTTTTTTTTCAATTCTGTCCTGAAGTTTATTTTTAAAATCAACAAAAATATCTTGTAATTCGATGGCTGTGCAAGTATTAGATTCTAATCTTTTAGTTGTTTCGGATAAACTTTGAGAATATGCGATAAAAACAGCATGTAGATTTGAATTTTCGGGCATATTTTGCCATTTTTTATGTCCAATACTTGACTCATCTCTTTTGGCAATTCTTCACTTAGAAAATATGCAGATACAGCTGGCCATGTAATTACAAGTCTATCTGCAGGTAATAAAGACAACCATCTCGTCGATGCGTGACGAAGAATTTCTTTAAACTCAATTTCCGAGTAATTACAAAATTCAATCAATTTTTGCCTACGTTTAGCGGCGTTCGAGAAATGAGAATATACTTTTAGAATAATATTTTCAACATCTACGTCTAAATTACATAAGGATCTTTTTAAAGCATTATATAAAATATGAGCGTAACAAATGCCTTTCAAAATGTTTTCATTTGATTTTTTTAAATTAGTAAATAACGAATTATTTTTTCCAAAATTTGAGTTCGTGTTATCAGCGCTTAAACAGACAACGTTATTTACATTTAGTTTTAAATTATCTAACACGTTTTCCACCATTTGACACACGCCTACGGCAGTTTCATTCGAACTTTCAACGAAATCTATAATTCTATTTTGAATCCCAAGCGTTTTATCAAAAAACTGAATGCAAACTGGGAAAAATTTCCGATTTTTTCGGTTAGATGCATCAGTTTGAACTCCGAAATATACGTCACTTGATATTAAATATGATATCAAATTATTTAGTACAAAAGGACCAAGAACATTTTCTACGATCATTGTGGCTTTTGTACGACCGCAACAAATTTTTTTGGCAATTTTTGAATCGGGAATACTTTTTTTAAGTAGTTTTAAATTGTAATCCAACGAATTGTAAGACAAATTATGTTTTACATTATGAAATATATGGACAATTTCTGAAATACAGACATCGTTCTCTTGCGAGGATTTTTTTTTGACAAAGAACTAATCTAATATTTGACTAGTTGTAGCCGCTGATGCATTGTTCCATTTTGGTGCATCCGAAGCGCTGAATAACCTTTATATTCTACTGAGAAATCCACTCGACAAACTGTACACTGTGCTTTTGAAGATGAATTGGCGGCTTTTTTCAGCCAGAAATACTCCTTTAACCACCTATCGTTGAAAATGCAAAGTCGTTTTTTTTAGCCTTTGGCGGAGTTTTATCATTTTCAGGTATTTCTTCCAAATCAGACATTATGAATTCATTCTGTAATGTAAATGACAAATTTTAGCAAAACACCTCTCAAAATATATTAAATGCATAAACTGCTGGATAAAAACTATTTTTCCACAAAAAACAATTACATATATTTTTAATTTGATTTAATAAATTACTGACCTTTCTGTATTTAAGCACAAACAACTATACTTTTAAAACAATTTATATGAATATGAAACGCTTAATTTGACAGTTTTGATAGGGCCACCAATTAAACATTTATTTTTTTGCTGAATAGAAACACTACTACACTCTAAAATTATTTTTTGATAGCGTTGGAAAAATTCAAATAAATAAATTTATGAAACGAAATAATTAAATATAAAGTACAGATAAATTTTATATTACGTTTTTTGTTATGTTTTCGTTAATAAAAAATTAAATTATTTATTGTTTATACATTTTTTTGGGAACACAATTTATTTTTCTTTAGGAGGACATTTTCGCCTTCGAGGAGGACGGAGGAATTTTTTTAAGAAAGGAGGACTGTCCTCCTCAAAGGAGGACGGGTGGCAAGCCTAATCAGGTGGTACCTTGCTGCCATCCGCACAACATGCTAAAACTACAGTATAGTGAGTTTTTTCATGACCTGTTGTTTTTATTGTTACTGATCTGGTACCTTTTTAATCCATAGTACGATTTGAAGGAACATCAAATGTTAGAGGCACTTAAAAAAGCGTAAAAGCGTTTACGCTTTTGAAAATAACTCGAATAGGGTTCGAAAGCTAAAGCTTTAATTAATTAAAAGAGAAATAAAAAGAGCCCTAAACCAAATAAAAATTGTTTAATTTATAAATATTAATTGGCTCATAAAAATAAAACACTAATTTATATACGATACATGCTACTTCACTAACTAATTTATATGTTTCCGTGGGGATCCCCGATTCATTTTCATGGTTGCTAAAATTTACGGAAGTCCCCGATTCAATTTCATGGTTGTCAAAAATTACGGGAATCCCCAATTTATTTTAGTGGGATTTCCCTATCGGACTATAAGACGCATTTCGTTCCATAAGACGCACCCTGATTTTAGGTCAAATTTTCAGAGTAAAAAGGTGCATCTTATGGTCCGAAAAATACGTATAATTCATAACACTTCTCTTTGGGGCAAGGTTAATAAAGTTTCAGATTCCTAAAACAAATGAAATCTGAATTTAAATGTATGTATCTGCTTCTAATGAAGATTTCGATGAACAAATTATGGGTTAAAATTTTAATTAAGTTTTTCAGCCAAATCATAAATTTTATGTTTTCATATTGGTACTAATAGGATTATACTGGTTGTTGTGTTGTGATTTTTACTTCACAATGGTAGAAAAAAGCGAACCAAAGTGACAAAGTGTGGTGACTAAATATTATTCTCTAAATAGAACTTCTGAAATAAGGGCCATCCTACCTAGTGCTCTTATGAGGATTGGGGCCCAATTTCTGCTTTCCGTTGTTATTTCTAAAGCTTACTGGAACTTATCAAAATTTCAAATATGGCTGAAAGTCAAACGAGCGATAATTTAAAAAAAGTATTTTCAACTTGTATGTAGATAGTCGGGCGAACAGATCTAACCTTTCATTTTTTGGCCTTCATTTTTCCATACCATGGTAATTGGCTTTTAGTGTTTACTTTGTATCGCATTTCAT
The DNA here is from genome assembly GCA_958295665.1 of Tipula vernalis. Classification (NCBI taxonomy): domain Eukaryota; kingdom Metazoa; phylum Arthropoda; class Insecta; order Diptera; family Tipulidae; genus Tipula; species Tipula vernalis. The sequence goes on along the minus strand of OY282560.1, from coordinate 161,760,080 downwards.
AAAATCGATTTACTAAGGTCAAAAGACAAACGACCGGTGGGGTTAAAATTCACCAATGTATAAGTAAATAGTCGGGCGGACAGACCGGCGAAACCACCGCAATTGTCATTTAGAATTTACATCTTACCGCATTTTGTAAAATGCTCTAGTAAGTATATAGATAGTCGGGCAGGTAGGCCTAATTATTATTTTACTGGCCAACAGTTGCCCAAACCACCTCAATTGGGATTTATGATGTGTGCCTCAGGTCGATTTATTTGGCTACATTTTCTACTTTACTTAATAATTAGTTGTGCCTGATTTTTTATTTAGTAAATTGCGACTTTTCGAATGTCAATACAATATCATCGAATGTTATTGATATTTGGATAAAAGAACCCGACATACTCCATGAAATTTCTATTATCTTTTCCGTTTTGCAATGCGACTTTGCTTGGAACCAACAAACAGCATAGTGAAAATTTGGAAATATCAGATTTGAACCTCCAGAGGGGTGGAATGATCCACGGATGCTATATTTTAGAATTTTTCGATATTACTTTTCCATAAAAGGTTGGTAATTTACATAAGCTCTACTACTATTGGCGACCGGGACGGAAAATGTTTGATCTATGTTTTTAAAGACTGTGGTACAACGAATTTTAACATACTATATACCGTTTGGTTGGTTCAGGCCTCAATGTATGTATAAATCCAAATCGATGATACCAGATTATTGACAAAGTTTGGATCAGCAATGGTTTGTAAAACTCGTAATATTATTATTATTAGTGCCAAAAATGAGAGACTCGCTTAACTGGGTGATGTGAATAAAAGAAGGTGAAACCGTTAATTCAATGTTTTTAAGAATTTTACTAAGTATAGCAAGTAAATATCTTCAAGTTTTATTTGCTGGGCAACACAATGGGCGATAACTGATCAATGTCCTCAGTATTACTTGTGGAATAAGGAAACATTTAAGGTCAAAGTAATGCTTGTCTTGCCTATAAAATGAAAAAAAAAAAAAAAATCGATTTAAATCGTACAAGAAATTTTTAAACATTTAAAAAATTTAATAGAAATTTTTTGAAAGAATTGAAGTGGAGGACTTTTTCTTACTAAGACATCTTTATTCACTTACTTTGCCATTTCATCGCAAGGAAAGGTTGGTGCTTCAACAAATTTGTTAAATTACAAAAATTGCCTATCAAAATCAGTGTTCACTCGATTCATCACATTCTCGACCAACTGATTTTACTCTATATGATAGAGTGAAAAGAACTTTGCCCCAGAAGAGAACGTAAAAGCAGGAGAAGTGTATTAGAGAAGAACAAAAATTGTCAATTATGCGACGCTCTCAAGAATCAAATGTTTCCTAGATAATTTGAAAAGCAATGATAAATGCTGACAGGTTAGCAATAATTAAAGCGTGCGATTCTTTACTTCCATAAGTGCCTGTATAAATATGGTACGGTCCTTCAGCCCAGGTGGCACACTAACTACCCGTTTAATGATTTTTTTTTCTCTTTTACATTTATTTATCTTTTCCTAGCGGGAATTTTGTTGAGTAGATTGTGCGTTTAAAATTTAAAATTTTAATTAAGTTTATGAGCCAAATCATAATTTTGTGCTGATTGTTTTGACATATATGGTACTAACAAGAATATACTAATGTAGATTTATCCCCAAACTATTTAATTTAATTTAGTATGCACAACTTAAAACTGTTCTTATTTAATGTGCTCCAGGATTAATTTACACTATTTTGCAGTGGAATTTTAAGTAGAATAGCCATAAGCCAGTTAATTTCTGGAGTCACTAGATAGTTAAGCTATAAATTTGGAAATGGAATTTTTTGTGGTTTAAGAGCTTCTCTAAAAAAAATGATAAGTATTTAGTATTTGGGACTAGACACTAGATTTGGGATTGATGTGATGATAGGGGTGGGTTGGCTTCGGTATTTTTTGTTTCCAAGCGGATGGATTTTCTTGGTTTCTGTGTATGGAAATTGAGAAGCTGAAAAGAGATTGAAGATTTCTTCATGCGTGGGATAGTTTCCCTGATTCGTGGAAAAGAGATTTTCTCAAGTTGGATTAAAGTGGTTTTGTGTAATATGAGATGGCTTCAAAACAATTTAATGTTACAAAATTCATTCCGCTAGTTATATTGCTTTAAATATAAAGTCTTAACTTTTGGTGGTCGTTATCCTTGTTTACTACTGTTTATTTTATTGTAGCAGTAAAGAGGTAACCAGCGAATCAGTAAGAATCCTTAAAGAATTTGACGAAATTATTTCCTTACAGAATATTTGACTTATTGGCCACTGAATCCGTAAAAACTGACAAATACAGTATTAAAATTCTAATGTGAGTAGCAAAATTTATTATTTTTAAGAAATGTATGCTTTCGCTCTCTTAAATGACGGCGGAACTGAACGAAAAGTTCTTAAAGATTCGCTGGTCAGTAGCATACACTTTCTGTAGATCGCGTTCTTACTTAAAGTTGTTACTGACTCGCTGGTTCCCCCATTAAAAGAAATATGGCGGTTTCCAGTTATAGATTTAAATTTAAATTTTAATTTTAAAGTGATGGGTTTGTTTAGCTGGAACGGTTATACGTATTATGTGGTTATACTATATGTATTAATTCTAATTACATTAGATTGGTTAATTAAAAATAATTAATTTATTTAAGGATTTTAGTTATTATTGTAACCTTATAATTTTTTTCAATTTGAGGAGTTTAGTTAGAAATTGTTTTGGCCTGTGCTAACTTATTTTACTATACTTATTACTAACAAATTTTACTGATTAGTCTAAACTGTTGTATTTTTGGAATTAAAATTATATGGTTTAGTTTTAAGAGATTTTAAATTTAAATTTTCAAATCTTAGAATTTATTTAAAAATGAAGTAATTTTATTAAATTTTTGTGTTGGGACTTAATTTAAAATTAAATTGATAATATGAAACGGATTGGATATATTGGAATTTTCAGATGAGAAACTGAGCGCGGCTTCATTCATTTGTTTTTTTTAGTATAAATTATTTTAAATATTTATTATTGGATTTTAAGTTTCAGAATGGTGAAGTCGATCGCTGCTTTTTAGTTTTCATTTAGTTATGATTTATTATATCCTTTGAGATATTAGTACTTAATATGTTCCAGATTAATTTAAACTAATTTGAAGCAGGGTTTCGAACCCGCAAAATTTTGGGTTCGGGTTCGGGTTCAGGTTCAAAGCAAGAAAATAATTGGGTTCGGGTTCAGGTTCGGGTTCGGGTTAGTAAAAAAATAAAACTTCACAGATATTTAGAAAAAATCTATATATAGTCACCTCAGTATTTAAGTGTTACAAACGCATTATGATCATTTGGAAGTTAGGTTTGCCATTATCTAATGTGATGGTCCTAACTGCAAATTGACTAAAATTCATTTGTGTTACTCAAATACTGGACTGACAGAAGTGGTATAATAACTACGTTGGAAACTGATTTGACGATACAGTCTACATTTTTACGTAAAATGGCAGTACTCACTCCAAAATTACAAAAATGCGTTTGTATCACTTAAATACTGAGATGACGTTATTTATTTCATTAAAAACATTTCGTTTAGTTTGACGAATAGGATATATCTTAATGATTCTTCTTGAAGGTGTACCCTTTGTGGTGCTAAAATAAACTTTAAAGCCGTAAATGTCCATTCCACACTGACTTTCGTTGCAGGAATCGCTAACACAACTTTCGCAGCTTCGCATAAAGGTGAAATTTAAATTTGATGGTTTTCCCACTATTCCATAATATTTTTCTCCTTGTGGACCCGTGAAAAGGATTCATAAACAGTAAACTTCTGTTATACGTTTAGTTCAAAGTTAGTCCAGCTGTCTAAATTGTTGGATTATGATAAATAATATACAGTGGAATTCAGTTAACACGAAAACGGATAACACGAAATATCGGATAACAAGAACATTCTTTTGTTCCCAGTTCCACTGTTTCTTCATATTATTTTCGCTCTACACGAAATTCTGAAAACACGAAATATTTGGTTGTTCCCCTCGATTTTGTGTTATCCTTTATATAATATGCAATTTTTTCTACTGTATATAATAAGCGATTTTTTTTTGTCATCCCGGAACCCGGTTGAATCGAACCCGCAGAATGTTGGGTTCGGGTTCAGGTTCAGGTTCGAAAAAATTACTAAAAATCTTTGAACCGGAGCGGGTTCGAGGTTCGGGTTCGGGTTCGGTTCGAAACCCTGTTGAAGTGTTATTTGAACAGGATGGATTAATGAGCAATTAATTATTTAATTTTGATTTTGGTGATAGTTCTGGATTTAGCTAATTAATTTGTCATAATATCACAGAATATATATAAACAGAACGGAATCTTTGTTCACAAACTTAGGATTAAAGCTCAATAGAAGATATTGTTCTGTTTATATATATTCTGTGATAACATGTTACAAATAATGATATACTAATGTTGATATATATCCAGATTATTTAATTTAATCTAATAAAGAAGTAAGGATAAATTAAAGCTGTTATTATTTTTATTTATAATGAGCCAATTCTTTATATTTAAACAAATTTTTTTTTTTGGTATAGGGCTCTTTATTTTTGCAGATTTAAGCTTGAGCTTTCAATCCCAATTCGGGATCATTAACAAAAGCATTTTTGTATATAAAAATTCGACATAAAACAATCAAACATTTGTTACTAAAAACCGATTTTTCATGGAAAAGCAAAGCCTAGACAATTTTTTCGAAAACAATTTTTTTTCTTGGCTAAAGCGATTTCATGTAAAAATGTTGTACAATTAAATAAAAATAAAATGAGTATGAGACAAAAAACTTATATAAATACATCATACGAGTTGCAAATATAAGCATAATCTTCCACAATATTAATCGAATTTGTACTTGATTTAATTGATCTGTTCCTAAAATTGGTTTGTTTATGAAGAATTTTGACGTTATCTAAATTGATTGAATGATTTGAATTTTTCAGATGCCGTGTAAGTGCGCTAATATTTGAATTTAGATCTTTGTTGGTGTCATATCTGTGTTGATAAATTCTTTTTTCCAAAAATTGTTTTGTCTGTCCAGTAAACGTAGCGTTGCAACTATAACAAACTTGGTAAACCACATTCGATTGTTTTTTTAAAGGTACCTTTTTTTTAATTTTGGATAAAATGTTTCCATTTAGACTTGTGGCTGCACATCCCACAATTTTGAAATTATAATTTTGGAACAGACATTTTATTTTTTCTTAAAGGTTTTTTATATATGGAATGGACAAAAAGTTTGTGATTTCATTTTCTGGTCTAGATATCGTATTTCTATGAAAATTTCGTGTTTTCCAAATTACATTTTTTATTAATTTTTCGGGATATTTGTTAAGCACTAATGTATCTTTTAGAATTTTTAAATTTTGTTTGTGAAATTTAGTATCGGAAAGCTTTATAATTTTTTGGGTTAAAATTTGTATAGTGTTAATTTTATAAATGATGGGGAGCCAAGAATGAGAATTTATATCTCTGCCTGACCAGGTATCTTTATGATACCAATTACAAGAAATTTTACTATTTGGTTCGTGAATTAACAAAATGTCCAAAAAGCAATTTTGTTATCCACTTCTTTTTCTAAAGTAAATTTTATTCTATTATTTGCTGAATTAAACGCTTCTAAAAAATAATCAATTTTATCTAGCGGTACCACAGTGATTATGTCGTCCACATATCTAAAGTAGAATAAAGGTTAAAAGTCTAAAGAGTTTAACGGAATTTTCTAAATTTTCCATTACTAAATGTGCTAATATGGGACTTATCGGAAAACCCATAGAGAAGCCAAAAGTTTGTTTATAAATTTTATTAATAAATGAAAATTCCGAATTGTTTAAAACGATATCTAAAGCAGTAAAAAATTGAATTTTTGTTAATTTAGATTTATAATTTTTCTTTATATTTCTCCAATTTTGACTGATAATATTTCGTACAATTTGGCTATCAACGATTTAACATCTAAAGAAATTAGCATGGAATTTGGCGGGATCGTAACGTTATTAATTTTGTTTTTGAAATCTTCAGAATTTAGAATAAATGAATTTGTTTTTCCTAAACTTGGTTTAATAATATTGCCTAAAAATGGCTATGGGCTATTTATCGAACTTATAATTGGTCTGTATGGTACATTGGGTTTATGCATTTTTGGTAACCCTTATAATTTTGGAATCACTGCTGTATAATTTGTAAGTTTCTTCTTTGTCACCAAATCGATATTGCCAAATTCCTCCCATTCTTTTACTACTGAATTAATTTTTGTCTGTATCGGCGTAGAATTGTCTTTATAAATTTGTACGTACGTCGAGGTGGCATGGAGTAAGTCATAAATTTCTTCCGTGTAGTGCGTCCGTAATGTCAAAACCGTTACGTTTCCTTTGTCTGCTTTTGTCACTAAAATGTCCGGATTGTCTTTCAAAAACGTCTTCGTTTGTTTTACGTATGTCATAATTCTCTTTTCTTTTGGTGTCAAATTTTAAATGTTTGTGCTGTTTTAGTAATTTGTCAAAATATTTATAAAATTGTTTCGAATATGAATACGATTAAAAAGAAACTCATTTTGAAAATAATTTTCATTATGCTTTTGATAATGATCCCGAATTGGGATTGAAAGCTCAAGCTTAAATCTGCAAAAATAAAGAGCCCTATACCAAAAAAATAATTTCTTTAAAAGCTGTTATTATTTAATTTTAAATTATTTTACAGTTGGTGTGGGAAATTGTGGGAATTGGAAACAGTAGGAATGTTTAGTTTAAAATATTATAAAAAAAAGGGATTTAGTATTTAAATTCATAATTTAGAATTAACATTTTATGCTGGCACCAGCTCAGGAGATAGCGAGAATGGTGGGGTAGCAGGTGTAATTCTTGTTATATAACCTATTTAGGTTAACTTATCCGTAGTACATAAATATTAATTTAGAATTTATTTCCGAGATTTAAATTTATACATACTTAAATAATTGTGCATATAAATGCAGATTTCAAATTTAGGAAATTCTTGAAGAAGCTGAAACAACATTCCAGGAATCTGAGCAGTAAATAAACTTGAAATTGTGTTGTCTTGTGAAAATAATTTACTAAAAATATATTACTAACAAATTTAAATATTATCAACTACCTAGGTGTCTGGAACCGGGTTGATTCTTTGTTACTAATTTACTTTTCCTTTCCCTCGGTTTCATTGTGTGTAAAAGGGTGTACAGTGTATTATGCACTCACAATTTATAATATTTTTATAAAGAATAAACAACACACCAATACGATTTATTTCAATTTTATTTTATTTCACGTCTTCTACTTTACACCATTCAATTCATACTCTCCGGAAGTCTCTTCCTTCTCCTTCTACCTCTATATATCACTCCGTTACTCAAATATATATTACTTTTACATACTACTTAATTATAACTATCTTCATGGTATTTAAAACATAGTTCATGTGATCATGTAATTCACATGTAACACTTAATGTTTTATGTCATACATGACATCTCCCCTTTTAAGATTAATTTAACTGAACAAAAAAATTTCAAAACTTAATAACTAAAATACATCAATCACTTATTTAAAAATTTAATGCTTCTTATTCAATTAAATCATTTATTTGATTTTACTTTATTCTAAATTTAATTATAATAATAATCTTTAAACTTAATTGGTGGATTGCATACTCTGCTAGATTTGCGTGGAATACTTTCATACAGATTCGACTCATCACGATTTGAATTATCACAATTTCTTTTTCCTTCGACATTACTTAACAATTCGGCATTATTATTCTGATTTTCTTCCACATAACTCTCTGGTATGCAACCTCCGGTACAATCATAAAATTTTTTTAGTATTGTTTTTCTTAATTGGTTAACGTGTGCTTTCCTAATTAAATTATTTACTAAAATTTTATATACGACTTCACTTTCCCTTTCTAAGATTTTAGCTTTACACCATTTAATACATCTTTGATCTCTATTATTAATTAAATACAACGACTAAAACAATTACTCCCGGTTTAAATTCTTCTAATTTCTTATTTTGTATTTAATTAATAATAGAGATTAAAGATATATTAAATGGTGTAAAGCTAAAATCTTAGAAAGGGAAAGTGAAGTCGTATATACAATTTTTCCATTGAGAAAACTACTGCTAAAGCTTCTCGGTGAAGAATCGGGTATTTTTTTCTGTTTTCGATAAAGTACGAGATATGAAAAAAACTGGTTTTTCTTTACCGTCAACAATATGGCACAAAGTTCCACTTATACCACTGTCAAAAGCATCACTTACAACTACTATTGGTTTGCTTGCATCAAAATGTTCTAATATGGTACTATTAACTAATGATTTTTGCATTCTTCGAATACTTTTTGACAATCTTCGTTCCAATTCCACTGACAATCTTTACGTAACAATTTGTACAATACACTACATTTTTCATTCAATCGCGGCAAAAATTTTGAGTAGTAATTAAGTAAACCTACGAATGATTTTAGTTCGGACACGTTTCTAGGAGACGGAGCATTTACTATCACTTGTAACTTCTGTTTACAAGGACCTATACCCCTGGCTGAAATTTCATGATCTAAATATCGCAAACATTCTACAAAGAAATTGCATTTATCCCAATTTGCCTTTACATTATATGCTTTTAATTGCTTCAAAACTAATATTAACCTTTCATATAATTCATTTAACGTTTTAGCTCCTATAAAAATATCGTCAAAATATGAAAACGTGCCTGGGATATCTTTGAGTATTTGATCGATAACTGATTGAAATATAGATGCTGCCGGTTTTAATCCAAATGGTAATCGTTTATATTTAAATAAACTTCGTCTTTGAGATTTTTCTGATAGTTTTAATTGGGTATATGCCCCTTGCAAATCTATTGAAACACAGTACCTATTTCCTCCTAAACTTGCTAGAACATCCTCAATAACTGGAAATGGATAATGTTGTGAACATATATATATATATATATCTATTTACCGTGACTGAACAATCAATACAAATTCTTAAATCTTTGTTTGGTTTTGGTACAATTACTATTGGTGAGGCCCATTCAGATGTTGAAACTGGTTCGATAATATCCTCCTCTTTCACCACATTAATTCTTGTTGAACTTTTTCACGCATGTTAAACGGTAGGGTATAAGCTTTGTGGAAATGGGAGTTATTTCATCTTGTAATTGCACATTTACTTCAAAATTCCTAATTGGTTCTTTTAGATCGCCGTCAAAAATTGATTTAAACTCGCTTTTTATTTGAGGTACTAATTTCATACGAAAACATTCCTTGTTTCACACACACTTATTTGGTTTACATGAAAAGAACTTCGCCACCCTGGTTAAATAATATCTAACCAGTCGCGTCCGCATATAGGATGAATATTCTTTTGTGTATTTATAACGACTAAATCTAATTCGAAACAACTTTGCTTATGCCTTTTCTCAACTTGAACTCTAATTTGACCAACTAACGCGTTTTTTTTATTTTCAATTAAACCATAATTTTCCACTGCACATGTTATATTATTTGCATTAAAACTTGAAACATTATCATCGTGCATTGATAAATTACCAAAATTTATATTGTCCGAATTAAAATCTGTACTGGGATAAATTGAATTGCTATTACTAATTCGGTTTCTATGATCGCTTCCACTATTATTTTTGTAATCATTGTCCCTACTGTTTCTATAATTGTTGCCACTACTGTTTCTATAATTGTTATTTCTTTTATTTCTATAATTGTTACCATTATTACTTCTATAATTGTTATACCATATCTAGGTGTACAATTAAACTTATCTTTATTCTGGTACGATGGTCCCGGCTGTTGTTATTTAGCTGTACACTGTTTTGCTATGTGACCCCAGTCTCCACAATTGAAACATCTCATACTTTGTCTCAATGCACTACGTTGTCTGCTTCGATTTCGACTGTTACTTTGATAACTAACATGCCGTTGGTTTTGGTTCCCTTGACTTGTGAGAGCGCTCCGCTGATGGTAGTTTACCTTATTAACATTATGATTGTTCCCCGTGCTTTTGTCTAGAACAATTAAATCATTTTGTACCAGCTCCATTGCTAACCTTTGTGCTAGTTGCTTAAACGTTGAACTGCTATCCATTGCCATCAACTCAGTTTTTATTTTTCGTTGGTTTATTCCTGCTATAAATTGTGTACGTAATGCTCTGTCTTTGTATGTACCGAACTCGCAATCTTCGGCCAATGACAACAGTTCCACTGCGAACTCGTTCACGGATTCATCACGTTTTTGAAGACGTTTTCCAAACACTATTGGATTGGTACACGTTTTTGTTTGCGGTGCAAACAACGTCTTGCACTTTTCCACAATCTCCTCATATTTATATTCTTTTGGCTTTTTTGGTTTACAAGCCTTTGTTAATTTTATGCTAGCTTCAGGTCCGATTAAATTATTTAATAATAAAATTTTAACTTTTTCATCGTCCACGTTGTTCTGCTCGAAATAATTTTCCACTCTATCCAAATAATACGTAAAGTTTTCGCCTGGCATATATGCTTCTAAAACGCCTATAAAATTTTGACTATTTTCTTTCGCCATCTTTATCCTCGTCGCCAATATTATGCACTCACAATTTATAATATTTTTATAAAGAATAAACAACACACCAATACGACTTATTTCAATTTTATTTTATTTCACGTCTTCTACTTTACACCATTCAATTCGTACTCTCTGGAAGTTTATTCTCCTTCTCCTTCTACCTCTACATATCACTCCGTTACTTAAATATATATATTACTTTTACATACTACTTAATTATAACTATCTTCATGGTATATAAAACATAGTTCATGTGATCATGTAATTCACATGTAACACTTAATGTTTTATGTCATACATGACACATTGGACCTTGCCTTAGGCTTGGTTGACCTTCCATTTGTCTGATTAGGTTGGTTTTGATCGAGCTCAGATGTAAATACCAATAGTAAAAACCATCCTCGAGGACCAACCTTTGAAAACATTTTGATACTTCATCATTCATTTCTCAGAAACTATACAAAATCTTTCACAATATTTTTATTTTGCGAGAAGCAAAGAGAACGTGCTGCTTGTGTACCTCTCTCTATATATATATAGGTGTCGTCGAAACGTCCTCATTTAATCAAATAGAAGCCGCCACCGGCCACTACCTCTACATTCAAGCGTTTTCCCTAATGTGTGTATTACACATGCAAAACACAAAACCGTGAATGTCTGGGTCAGACACTTTTATTGCTTTAAAATAGTTCTTAGTTTTCTTTAGCCCTGGAATGATAAAATCCAAAATCAGTTGCAGTTTTTTATGAATGAAAAAAAAATCAATTCCAATAAACCGTATACTAAAAATTCCACGAATCAAACGTGATCCAATTTGTCGAACCATAATAAGAAATTAAAATATTTCCATGTTTTACTTCTTCGGTTTTCTGTTTATATTTCAACTTTTCATTGAACAGTAATAACTTTATTTTATTGTTATAGTTTTTTTATATTGTTGTATTTATTTACAAAGAGTAATATCTAAATATGGTTAAACAGCACATAAATTGAACGAAGTTGGTTTACGGCATTTTCATTCAATTTACACTATACAAAAAAAAAAAAACAAAAAAATTCACGACAACATCAAAGAACCTTATGATTATAAAACTTATATACAAAACACTGAGACCGATCGATTATGCGGTATAGTAAATAAGGTAGTACAGTACATCAGATCTTGCATGAAAAAGTCACGTAAAAGGATTTTTCTACTTTTCTTATTTTTTGTATGGTCTTAATCGACTGGGTATTATTTTCACACAAAAACATGCACCCAGAATATACATACATTTTGACAATTGACGACTTCATGCAGTTTTATTGTTCTACCCAAAACACAACAAAATAAAAGAAAAAGTCATAAATCGACAGCTAAATGGTAAAAGCACGTCCATATACGTAAACATAAGAACAAGAAATGCTTTTATTTAACCAAAAAACAAAAAAAAAAAAAAATCGAGTAATAAAATTATAAAAATAAAAGGACGTGAGAAGGATAAAGGTTTGTGCGTATTAGAGTGTGTGTGTTATATGGGAAGATTTCAAAATGATGATATAGAATTATAGAAATCATAATCGTGATTGAAATTTAGAAACTACAACTCACCAAAACAACGAAATTTCTCTTTATCACTAATCTAAGAATTAAAATACTATAAAAGGGATCGTAAATAAGACAAAAAAATCTAGTGTGAACAGGATTACGGTATGGTGCTCGTAAAAATTATTAATCTATTCGTCCAAAAAATGGTAGATGTACAAAACCCATAAAATTATGAAAATGATAATAAAAATCACAACAAAAATTAGTAAAGTAGCAGTGTCCTGTTGCCGTTTGTTTGTATAAATTGGACTTATCAAATTACTAGGATCTAAGATCTGTATTTTTTTTTATTTTTATTACTGATGCTGTGTGAATGAAATTTATTTATTACTAGTCCAAACAGGTGGTGATTTTTATTGCTTGGAGGCGCTTACCAGAATACAATGGGGATAGACAAAATATGTCGCCGGTTTTTTAATTTAACTATATCTGCTTATCGTTCTAGTCAACGATTTTGTGTTAAATTTTTGTTTTATGTGGTATTAACGGAGTACCCGGTATTTTCCGAGTAAATACATATTACTACCTATTTTAATTTATTTAGGTTACTGTTTTTGCTCAACCCTTGGGTAAGCGAGAGCTTTAAATATTAGACGAATATGGAAAACTGCTTGTGTTCCTTCTTTTTAATTTTTAATTTACGTGAAGTTAATATTTCCGAAAATTGTAAGAGAATTTAATCCAGTTTCGAACTGATGAGCTTCTGATTACGAAAAAGTCAATCTTCTCATCAGGCCGCGGCCACTGAACTGATTGTACCACATATACAGAATGTTTTTGTGCAGGTTGTATTAGCAAATTATACTAATACATCCCAATTCTCCTACACATTTTTTTCTTCGTCACATTCACACAGCGCTATTCATCTCCAGCGATCAGTCCTGTTTGGTTTTGTAACAGGAATTGTAATAACATTTGCACATAATTATTATTAAAAACATCCATAGGAAAATAACTGTAAATTTTTCTTGTTTTGTAGGGCTGTGGAATGATCTCGGTGCTCCCTTTTTCCGCCTGAATTTTCAGTCCACACATAAAATACCCCTACTGCTCTTTTTTATCGACGAAAGCTGTAAAACTTGAGTTGCCTAGAATAAAAAGCCTCCTGAATAGGCAATTTTGGCAATGGTTGTATTTGCTGCAAATCAAAAACGTAGTCAGTTCGTAGAAAGTATGAGCCCTTAGCGTGAATACGTTTTTCTATCATCAAATTCTTCTCTTCAGTAGATTTTTTTTAAATTTCCCTCGAAGAAGGGTACAGTGTGTATATACATCCGAAGCTGGAGTTTGAATTTATTTTTATAAATAATTTGAAACATTGTACGTTTTACAGCCAGGGTTTTACCAACAGATCAATTAAACTTTTACAATATTAAAACCCGCGTGCTAATAAAGTGTCTTGGATGTGTTTCTCGCATAGTGGCTCTTACATTCTCTTAATTTCTTTATGAATTCCCTCACACTACCCTTTTTCTCTGAACTTTTCCGTTTAAATTAATTGATGTTCCAGCCTTGGTGTCCATACTTCACTTGCCTTATTAGAACTAATGGAGAAAATGGCCAGAAGAAAAAGAGACAAAGGCAAAAATAACGTTTTAACTGCGATTGACTCGATTACTTAGTATAAAGAGTTAAACCCTCGGAATAAATCAATACGGCAATTTATTCAGCATGAATAACAAATGAAATTTGATTTCACGTACAAAGTTATATCTATCCAAATCCTAAATTTAATGACGAAAGGTATCGAATGGATACTATAGTATCCAAAACGCTTCATTTTTTTCTGATTAACCAATCGGAAAATGTTGTGAATGCCATTATTGTTAATATATTTTGTCTATAAATAGCCGAAAGAATCTTATTGATTTAATACACAGACAAACTTCTCTTTCTCTTAATTATATGTGTGGACATAAAACACACAGAAATGGGGGTTTTCCTTGAGTTTTTTGATTTAGTGAATATAATTCGCTAAATCAGTACGTTCTTACTTGACACTATCTGTGTTAAGTAGGAATTGAATTTTTGTAGTTTGGTCTCAGCTTCCTGATGAGTTGACTAACTTTTTCAGTATGAAACCAAACTGCCAACACAATGATCTCAAGGAAAGTTCTCATTTTTTGTTCGGAGTTATACAATTTGTATAACTCTTCGGCTAAAGGACGGGGGGATTGAAATTTTTCCTTTTTTTGGTAGATATATTATAAATGATTGGCCTCTTCATTTTTTTCTGACTAACCGATCGGAAAATGTTGTGAATGTCATTACTGTTAATATATTTTGCCTGCAAAAAGCCGAAAGAATCTTATTGATTTAATGCACAGGCAAACTTCTCTTTCTCTTAAAGTTTTATTATTAAAAGCATTTGATTAGGTTCATTTACATTTTAAAGACAAGAGCTTTAATAAATACCTAAAAAGCGTCGCAAGAACCTCTAGCTCGTAACGAAAGGCTTTATAAGGGCTGAGAGGCTTTTTCTTTTAGAAGAGTTTTTTTCGGGATGGTTTTCGAGCTAACTTCACATACATTATATATTCTATTTATTCTAAAGTCTAGATTTCTTTACGCATGTGCGTCGCATTTATGAACCAGCTGGATCTGATTAATTAAATTGCTACATTGATTGTCCTGATATACCGGAAAAAAGGCTTTTTGTTTTGTATAAAATCAAACTCTTTGATGATTATTTGTAAACGATTCATCATCAACACTGAGACAATTTGAAGTGGCCTCCATTCCTGGCTGTAGCACCCATTCTTGAATTAATATCCTTTAGGTGAAATTTACTTATAATGAATCCTACTGATAAATACCACCGCCTTAGTTCTACCGCTGTGGGGGTCTTGGTTATCAGGAACATTTAGATCAGTTTTTTCATCTTTGGTAATAACGGTTTCCATTATTAATGCTCCGTCAATATTATTTGTTTTACATACTGGAACTACGTTATTATTATTGATATTACGATTGGTGCCGCTTGCTGGTTGTTTCTGAGGTATGGTTATTTCAGGTTCAATGTTAAGTTTCTGTAAATTATGGCAAAAGTCAATTTTAGGTTTTTCTAAATTTTTGATTGGAACACAATTTGATAAAAAAAGCACGAGAAATTGCTCATTCCGCTTTCATCTTCAATCATCAAAACTTCTTATTTAAAATTTCTGATTGATCAAGCGGCTGAAGGCAACCGATCTACTTACCACAATGGTATAGTGTAGTATAGAATAATGTGTAATATTATTTGGTTACCCCAACTAGCATTCAAAACCAAAAATAAATGTAAAACTGTTTTTCTAGAAAATCAATTAACCTGGTTAATAGTCGCCGATAAAAATTTCGAAGGGAACTAAAATTCCGAGATATTCTATATTTATTCTTGTGTAAATAAATTACTAAATACTGAACGCTCCCTGTTTATGTATTTTGTCTAAAAATACGTTTTCGATAAAAATCCTTAAAATTCCCCTTCAAGTAATTGCCACCAATATACTACGAGTATATGGTAATCGACTATTTTTAGAGTTAATTTTGTAATACGTACACCATTTGTACTCAAATCGATGGACATACAGCCACAGCGTAGTTTAATAAATACATTTTGGGTTCAGTTAATTTCATTTTTATCTCCGGTATACACTAACTAACATCTGTGCTGGATTTCAATTATAAATGTTCTACAACATAAAAACGTTAAATTTATGTTATTTTGTCTTAAGTCTATAGATATACTCGTACGTTGTGGTATATGGTATATTGTGTCAAACTCCTTTCATTTATGTACATTTTTAATGTGATTGGATTTTTTGTGTGCATCTAATAATAAAACGTAGGTCAGTTTTATGGCCTGTGAGTGTGCAGCATTTACCATGTAGTTAAGATATTATGTTAATACTCTCATTTAAATGAAAATATGTTTTCTATTAACAAAAAAAAAAAAAAAAAAAAAATTCCGAAATTTAATATGTTACGGTTTTTACGGTATAATAGATTTTGTAATTCTTTAATTTTTTTTTTTTTTAATCTTTATTATTGTAAAAATATTTAGTATTTTATTCCAAAATAATTTAAACCGATTATTTAAACAGAGAGATTAAATTTTTTTATCTTATTGTGATCCTTTTTTTGGTAATTTACTTGTCGGGGCTCTGTGTGTTTACAAAATTATTAAATGAACTTTATAGTAAATAAAATAAAAATGTCAAATCTGTGGGAATTTGAATGGAATTTAAGGACAACACAATATACATACCTATATCATACGTGATACGACAATGGGACACGATGCTAAATTATCCAGAAATTATATATTAGCATTTTTATTATGTGCCAGGGAATATTGCGAAGGACAATAAAGTAAGGGACTTTTTATTGCTAACACACTGTAAATCTCCTTCTAGGAATTAATTTTATTTTGCAATTTGCATAAATTTTCATTTTGATGTTTCATACCAGCAAAACTACAGTATGCTGTTTTGGAAGGAAAGATTTTATTTTCTTTCAAAATATTTATTCAAGTTCGGTGATTTCATTGAATAGGAGACGTTAATCTCTAATCCAAAGCTGAAGGGTATGGTTAGAATCTCGAATAAAAATGAATCAATCATTTTGTGACTTTTCTTGACTTGGCTCTATAGTTAATGACCCTCGTTGGTGCTTTAGCGTTGTAACGGAGGTGAACACCGGTGAAAGAAAGGAGAAGGTATTAAAAACCTTCGCCTACTTTCGACAATAAAAAAGACCTCTTCGTTGGTACCGGAAAGAACTAACATTACGAACAAACGAAGTAAGTTATTGCTTAATTATGTTACAAACTGTAATTTAGGAATAGCTAATAAAGGGAAATTTCTAACCTTCGTTAATGCAATTAGGTCGAAGGTGATTTTAAGTTTTAATAGATCTGAGGATTCTAAAAATTATTTTTAAAAGAAATTCTGTGATATGGTGATGGAACAAATTGGGATGGAACTTAGCTGTTTCTCAACCGATTTTTCAATGAAGTACTGGAATATGGCCAAGTAGAACTCAACTTTACTATTCCTTAACCGATTATGAGGAAATTCAACATGTGCGTTGGAAATGGGATTATAAAATGATTTTTGGATGAATTTCTCATCATTTTCGACATCAACTCTCCTTAATCTCGAAATTGTACGTTGGAATCTTCTACCGAATGATAAAGTACGATGATAAGACTCACTTGTGGAGAATTAAACCTACTTAAAATTGTGTTCCAGGTTACAACCATTAAAGCAGTGTCGAATTCGCTAATTTTCTTTAATAGTTGGTACTGGCTTCATGTTTTGCCAATTGATTTTGTGTTGCTTTAGATGGCATATTGAAAAGAGTTTCTTGATTTCATTATAATACAAACATAAGGTTTTTTGTGGTACCTGCTCTGCAACACCATGCCGTATTTAAAACAAGAATTAACGGTTAATCCAAATAATATTCGACTGTACCAATTACATTGGTACTTGTACCACTCTACTTAACAATAATCATTAATATTAACTAAATTTCAACAACCGCCTTAAAGTTAAATATTATTTTAATTTAAAGTTTTAACAGCAGAAAAAATGTAATACATTATACGATGCTTTTGGAAGGACATATACAAAAATGGATAGGCCGTTTAAGTATCACCTCGACCATTTAACCCACGTTACCCAAGGTAGTGTACTTATGCGTCTAGCAAATAAATATAACCGCATACGAATACTATATTACATGAAAGCCCCGGTTTAAGAGACTTACTAGGGAATGGGCTATCTCTTATTTCCGACTGTTCCTTATATCCTAATGTAGAAAATGTGAATCGTACAGAAGTTTACCCATATATAGCATTTTCAAATCGAATTTATTTGTTTATTTATCAACTATGTAAAAATACAAATTCACAATATACACGCCACAACAAATAAAAAATACACAATTTATAATCTTTAACAACTCTAACTATAAAAAATTAAAAACAATAAAATAATAAAAAAGAGTTACTAATTCAAAGCAATATTATGTTGGCCTCATTCGTTTCCCAAACAACCTCCTTGATATATTGAAATTAAAACAGTCATAATTATTATTGAACGCATTAAAAAGCTTTATGAGTGGTGCAGAATTATTGAAATTATTAGTACTGAACGGAATGCGTAATAAACCCGGGCGATATCTTAAGGCTGGCTGGGGAGCATCAATACAAAACTTCTTAAGTAGCTCAGAGCAATCGATTTTACAGCACAAAATACCTCGAGCAAACATGGCAGATGCAGTGTTGCGTCTGGTTTCTAAAGTTTGTAAATTTAATAACGCGAGACGAGGTAAGGTGAACGACGTAATACATAAATCAAAAATTGTTTTTGAATACTTTCGATTCTCTCAGAATGCGTGTGATAGTACCGATCCCAAATCAGTACCTGGCATAAGTAACATAGAGAGATTTCAATGTTAGAGGGTCACAAAATTCCCTCTCATTACGCCCAATGAAACCCAATAAGGAATACCCTATGCTTATAATGTAGTCCACATGCTTATTAAATGTAAGGTTATGCACGAAAAAATAACGCCAAGATCACGAATATCAGAAATTCTACTAATTTGTGCATCCATTAAAAAAAATCTCAACTTATTCTGAGCGGACTAATCACAAAAGACATCAAGTTCGCCTTGCAAATGCGCAGTGTCAATTAAATAATTAATTGTCGTCAGCATACAATAGACATTTATAAAACCTGAAACACTATGAACATACCCCGAATGAAGCCGTTTTGACGCGCACTTATACGTTTATTAATATGAATCTCAATTTTAGATTTTACTAACGATTCAAAAAGTTTAGGTATAACTGAGAGAATTGAGATACCTCTGTAGCATATAATATTACTCCTTCTGCCAGATTTAAATATAGGAAGGTTCCAGTTCAATCATAAATTCTGTATAATTGGTAAACGCGTCAAATATTTCACGAGGACCGGAGAATGAAACATTATTGCATGACATAATCCTCGGAGAGCCACGTGATTTTCTTTTTTGATTAATAAATGCAAAAAACCGTTTAGGATTAATCAAAAGTTCACCTTCGATCTGTAAAACATATATTTTGTAAAGAAAATCGTTGAGGTACTTAAACTCTTTGCATAAACCACGATATCTAACTTTGTCGTTAACATCCCCAGAATGCTTATAATTATCAAATGCTCTAGACTTACGATTTGCGAGGTTTTTTAAGCGGCGATTGAATCACGGCTCTCTGTATGTCGAACCCACAAAAACCTTTGGAACAAATAATTCAAAAACACTCTTCATAATACAATAAACCTTTGAAACAGCAACCGAAATGCCCAATAAGTGAAATAAAGCTGTCCAATCAACATTATCAAAAAAGTGGTTAAGCGATACTAAATCCTAATCCGAAAAACTAAGTGCAAAATACGCCCAAACTGGTTAAAATTAGTACTGACTTAGCGCGTTCCAAAATTCGCCAAACTTTCTAACACATAGCTAGAAGTGATATCAGCGGATGATCCCACAAACTCATCAATAAATGCTTGAACATCATTGGCAATAAATTCAATAAATCCTTGGTAAACGTCAGAAGTATCATCTCCCATTATAAAGAGCCAAAAAGAAGCACATTTGACCTTAACAATACTAGACTCAACATTGTCGCAACTGAGGCTGATTTCACCAAATTCCAGGTCGTTATTAACGGCGACGATCACACTATCACCAGTTATTTGAATCGCGACCACGACGAAAAACAGTGTAGCATGAAGGAAATATTCCTCCGATTTGAAATCAGCACTCAACCAGGTTTCCGTAAAAACAACGATGTCGTAGTTATAATACAAAAGAGATGAGTAAATTGAATGAGATTTATTGAGACGAAGATTTATTTAAGACTAATGTTGCTGGGTTTATTTGGTGGGCATAATATTTTGGAGTTTAGGTTGATAGAAATCGTTACTATTAACATTGGTGGATGACGTTATTATTCCACAACCGCCAGCCAGAAGTTTTTTGGACGAGGCACAAACTCTCTGACTAATGCGCCGGCATGCCATATAAGTAGTTGAAGGATTTTGCTAAAATTGACTGGATCAACGCCGATTTTCAATGAAATGAAGTTGAGACGACTGACGTCACGTCCAACTTACATAAGCATGCAACACTCAATCTCATCCTCAGAGATTTTCAGTTTACCACTTAGAAATTCCCGTAAAGCAGCCGGTTTGTTTCGGTGTCCGGAACAGGTTTGATAGAATCAGCGGTATTCTTGCAAGAGCCAACAATAAATTCAGCTTGCGGCCGTTGAATTCGAGCACTCACAGGTTCAACAGTGACAGGTGTATCAATGTCAGAATGCTCCAGGATGATTGACAAACTGAATAATAATTGAAGCCGATTATGAGTTGTTGGATTGATCCATCCCGGTCAAATCAAAATCGGGACAAAATTCTTATTTTTCTCTCACATCAAAATTTCTAATTATGAAAAAAATGGTGAGGCAGCACATTGCTGGCTACATGTCAGTTAGATGGGGGATCTTTTTGCCATTCAAGTGTTCCGACTAAAAAAAAAAAAGCGACTTGATCTTGAAATTTGACCTCAAGGTTAAATATAGGCCTTCCCTGGGAGTTTTTTTTTTTTTTTTTTTTTTTTTGTTAACTATGCAATCTTTTTCTGGGGCTCAAGGCACTCCCAACTCTTTCGCAGTTAATTTTACCGTCCTACTTTACGCAGTAGTAGCCAAATCGAGGACGTACGGCTATAGACCCGCTTTGTATAAACCACCTGCACATTGCATTGCTTCATGCCAACCTACAGTGCTGACATGAAAGGTGGGTCGGCCCATGTATTCTGCAATTTCAACAGGGGGTCATAGATGTGTTCATCGTCATCACCGATCGTAATTAGATGATGAAAAATCCTTTTTGCATCCCGCCCCTATCGGAATTCGAACCTGGTACCTCCCGATCCAACCGCCGCAGCTTTAACCACTGCGCCGTTTGCTCGGTTCCCTGGGAGTTATTTGAGTGGTTCTTTTAAAATGTTCACCTCGTATAAAGTATAATCTGAAGTAATCGATAAATTTACATAAAAATTTTAAACATAGATTTTGTTGATATACATAAAAATAGAGCTTTTAATAGAGATCACAATACTTTATCTTTGGGAGTGTATCCTTGGTTGATCACGTTTATGTTTGCGGTATTTCGTTCTAGTTGTCCTATGGTTCACGGGTTCGTCTGCACATATCAACATTAAAAAAAAACAAATCCCACTAAAGAATGATTGCGTGGTTTCACTTAGAATTGTGTGAAATATTTACCTTGGCTTATCAAATTGGGTTTTATATTAATGCCGTAATGCTACCAGAATTAATTCAATTTACTCTCTCTCTCTCTCTCTGGCTTTCACATCCCATGAAGGAATTTTGCCGCCCGCACTAAGGTCCTCCATCCGTCTCGATCCATCGCTCTCGTCCTCCAGTTTCGACATCCTAATACATGTAGATCTTGTTCGACGTCGTCACGCCAGCGCATTCGAGGTCTTCCTCTACGATGAACACCGGCTGGTTGTTGATGGAACACTTTCGGTCATTCGTTGTTGTGGAGACCGTGTAACGTGGCCGAGCCATCTAACTCGATTGGATTTGATGAATCCGATAATATCGCAGCCTCCAAGAAGTTGCCTTATCTCGTGGTTAATACGAACCCGATATTTGTTGTCCGCGACTTTAATTGGACTAAAGATTGAGCGAATGACCTTCCTTTCGAAGGTAGATAACAATCTACAATCGTTAGAGGTCATGGTCCAGCTCTCGCTTCCGAAAGCCAGCACAGGTCTTATGAGTGCTTTATAAAGTGCGAGCTTGCACGACTGCGACAGATGTTTAGATCGCAATTATTTCGATTGGGGTAGAAAACTCGTTGTCCGGCAGCGATTCGGGCTTTTATATCTACCTGCATATCATTCGACGATGTTATAACTGACCCGAGGTATTTAAAATTTTCGACGCTATCAAAGTTATGGTCGCCAATTCCGAGATTTACCATGGAGATGTTCCTGGGTGTTGATAACAATTTTGTTTTGCTGCTGTTCACCTCCAAACCAAGTCTTCTTGCGCAGCGATCGAGCTGTATGAAACTGACCTTGATATCGCTATATATTTGGCCTGATTTATTAAATATATAGCGCGAAGTTTCAATGTTACTTTTTCTCACTACGTATTCAAGTGCCAAATTGAACAGCACAGGCGCGAGTGCATCTCCCTGTCGAACACCAGATGTTATTTCAAAGGAGTCTGACACAGCTCCCTCAATTACGATTCTACATACAGAGGTTGTTAATTTACACAGAGAAGCGAGTTTCTCTGGAATTCCTAGGCATATGAGCGCGGCCCACAGGTTTTCGCGGTTTATAATGCCATATGCCTGTACTCCCAAAATTTTTCCAAGATCATCCTCATGGTAAAACATTGGTCAGTGGTCGATCGGTTGGGACGAAAACCACATTGACAGTCGCCAATGATGTTTTCGGCGAAAGGAATAAGTCTGGCAAGTACAACATTACCCAAAACTTTGTAAGCAGTGCTCAATAGGGCGGTACCACGATAGTTTCCACATTTAAGACGGTCTCCTTTTTTGTGCAGCGGACATATGAGTGCAGTCTTCCAATTCTCCGGCAGCTCTTCTTGGTCTCAAATAGAGACAATGAGATCGTATAGATTTGTTGCAAAAGTAGCGCCTCCGAGCTTAATCAATTCTGCGGGGATTCCGTCGAGACCGGGTGCCTTTCCATATTTTAATCTACTAATAGCTGCATCTACTTCCACTACTGTGGGATATTCTTCGACAAAGACCTCTTCACCTGGAGGAACTATTGCTCTAATGGGGGTCACTTCGTCATTACGATTTAGCAGATTTTGAAAGTAGGTTTGCCATACAGAGAGAACATCAGTCACGTTTATTCTCAGCTCTCCATTTCCGCCTTTGATGGCTGTACTTCTTGGGTGGAAGTTTTTAGCTAGATTTCTGGCGTTAGCAAAACAGTCCCTAGAGTTTCCTATTTCCGCTTGGAAGCTGATGTTTTCTATGCAAGATCTCATATGATCGCGCTTCTTTTGTCGAAGGTATTTAGTCGTAGCTTTCCTAGCGCGGAGGTATTCTGCTAGAGTGCTTCTAGTGTTGCGAGCCAACCATTTCTTACGAAGCTTTCGTTTATTTTCGACGATCCTTCGGCATTGATCATCGAACCAATCATTGCGGGACCTCGGAGGCCTTCTTCCGATGGAACTTTGTGCCGCAGTGGTTATGGGTGACTGTAAAGCGTCCCGCTGCTCCTGGATGTTAGGAGGAGCTTCTTCATTGTTATTGGGCCGGTCTAAATAATTAGTGACAGCTGATTGGTAACTCTGCAGTGACGCTTGGTCTTTTAAAGCATCAATATTCCACCGAACGGTCTTTTGTGCTTGTCTGTTGAACGTAGATGACAGTTTGCACTTATACTTAAATATTACAAGCACATGATCGCTGTCCATGTCTGCACCTCTGTTAGATCTGACGTCGGATATGCTGGTGGAGTGTCTCTTAGACACCATGACGTGATCGATTTGGTTTTCCGTTCTTCCATCATTCGATCTCCACGTTACTTTGTGGATTCTCTTGTGTGGGAAAACGTACTTGATACAACTAAGTTGTACGTTATTGCCAGGTCGGTGACGCGTTGGCCGTTGTTGTTACTAGTT
Organism: Tipula vernalis; assembly: GCA_958295665.1. Lineage (NCBI taxonomy): Eukaryota > Metazoa > Arthropoda > Insecta > Diptera > Tipulidae > Tipula > Tipula vernalis. Next base: position 161,736,118 of record OY282560.1, on the reverse strand, counting down.
AGGTGCAGGCTGTTAGGACCGATGTATGATGTATTTTCTGCACTCCTACCGATTTTTGCATTAAAGTCGTCCACGATGATTTTAATGTCGTGGTGCGGTATGTTATTGATGACTTCCTCCAGCTCGACAAAGAAGAGATCTTTGATGTCTTCAGATTTATCTTCGTTGGGTGCATGTACATTAACGATCGTGATGTTAAATTTCTTGGTGCGGATCCTGACCGTGCATACCAGTATGTTGATAGGGTGGAAGTCGATGATATGATGCTTCGCGCGCTGATGGATAAAGAAGCCAACTCCAAATTCTCCTCCATTCTGATGGCTGCTGTAATGAAGAGTGTAACCATTGATGGTGTCATGGATCGCACTCCCAGACCATCTAAACTCTTGTAGTGCAAGCACGTCTAATGTGTAATTCTTTGCTTGATTCGAAAGGATCTGGAGATCTCCAGGTCTCAAGAGGCTAAGCACGTTCCATGTTCCCATTTTTAAAGCGCTGTCATGTATACAATTTCCGAGGTCGATTTTGTGATGAATCCGATATGGTAATCCGAGTCCTTTGATTAGGGTTCATAACTTTAATTGTTTTTATGAGAGCAAGTTGTTGGCCTGCTGCTCAACCCGCTTGTTACGTGTGTGGGCCATATACTGGTGAGAATCTTAAGGCATCCAGTCCTACCTTGAACACATTTATATAGCGAGCCGCTTGATACAAGACAGACGCCCGCTTCAGACGCACCTAATCTGGAGAACAGACGCTGATTTGATTTGATATTGGTTTTGAGGCGCCAATGACTCGCCCTGACATGTAGTGTCCATGATTATAAACAGGATTTCCCCTGCTCGTCTCCACTACACCGCCTGATTCATTTAGCGTGACCCAGGGAGCACCGCAAGGAGATATGAATCTAGGACTTCGCCCCCCCCCCCCAATTCAATTTACTGATTTTTATAATTAATTTAATATTGACACAAGCACTGTGTCACTTCAACAATCTTAGGAAACGGAAAACTGGATCAATCGATTTTGGTCGGTAAACGGTGTTTGATGTACATTTTTTATTGACCAGCCTAAACACCGTTTCCGTAACACAATATACATCTGTTAACAAAATGCGCTGCGAATACAGTACATAATCTAATAAGGGAATTCAATACTAATTACGCGAAGCGGTGTGACGGTATGAACATTAGCATTTTTCTTTTAACAATCGAATTGTTACACATGGCCGATGGAAATGATATTCTAAAATGATTTTTAGATTAAATTCTGCTATTTGGCGAATTAATAAATAAGGCATGAATTCGGTAAAGAAACATCCTAGTAAGCCTTAATTCAAAACTTCATTTAAACAAAATTTTAGAATCCTATTTCTGTCTTACATGAAGAATTTCATCATAATTAATTAAGAAATAGGCAAGTTCCTTCCTAATTAGTCATTTCTAGAACTTCTTGTAAAAATCATCTTAGAATCGCATTTCTGTCGTACATGCCGAATTTTAACATAAACGGTTGAGAAACGGCCAAATCCTTCCAAATCGGCCATATTCCAGAACTTCATCTAAAGTGGATGTTGAATTTCGTCATAATCGGTTAAGAAATCACCAAGTTCCTTTCTAATTGATCATTTTCCAGAACATCACGTAAAAATCATTTTAAAATCGTATTTTTAACGTACCTACTTGCCGAATTTTATCATAATCGGTTAAGAAACGACCAAGTTTCTTCCTTATTGGCCATTTTTCAGAACGTCTTCTAAATATCATTTTAGAATCTCATTTTCATCGTACAAATCGAGTTTCATCATAAACGGTTAATAAATAATTAAGTTCATTCCTCAGTAGTCATATTCCAGAACTTCATTTAAAACTCATTTTAGAGATCTATTTCCATCGTACATGCTGAATTTCATTGTACGAGTACTCGGTCATAGGAAAGTTCCTGCATTTAAATTATGTTACATTTTTGGTTCAAAAAGTCAATAAGTCTTTCTGTTTTGGGTTTGGTGATCGTACTGACATTAATTGAGTATAAGCAGCAAAGTACAGTTCTGTGAGTGAATGGTCACGGCAAACTAGCTGAACAAATAAAATGGCATCGCTTTGTCACTGATCAGTTTGAAATAAATTTAATAGAGCGGTTCTATTAGTGCGTTCTATGTCGACCGTAAAATCATATCAACTGGAATGACGGTAGCGCGAAACCCTCCTTAACCAAACTAAATCTAAAAAAAACGCGTAAAATCAACTTGTGTCATATGATTTTAATACATAGGACATCCATTTTTTTTTTTGAAAAAAATTCGGCCTTTATATATAGGTATTGAGCAAAGCCATTTTAACAGCCTCTATAAGATTATATTCCATTTCATTTTTTTGAGTCACTTATACGTTATACTACACATGCATAATTTGTGTTCCTTTTGCTCGTATGTGATTTTCATTTTCAAAAATATTAAAAATATTTGCTGCTGCGGCAATATACAAGGTGACGAAAAAGTATGGAAGCCCCTAGAAATCTCGCGGAGTTTGGTAAAAAAAAAAATTATCAAGGTTAAATCTTAGGTAACTTTCAACAAGGAATTTAATGTTGAGCATGGATGTGTCTTTGAACAAAGGCATCTTCAAGGTCATTTTGAGGTCTAGGTCATTTTTTTAAATGGGAATCTCCATTTTTGGTGCCAGAGTAGCAAAGAGCGGGAAAATGTACGTCCGATTATGTATTGTCCTTGACCTCCCAAGGTGGAAGGCACTTATGTTCTGTAACGGCGTAAAAGTAAAATAATAATTTCGCCCTAAATTGCAGCTACAACTGCCGGGATCATGCCGGTTGCAGGAATTGCCTAAATTCCAGGTAAATTTTTTTCCAAAAATTGGGTCATAAATCTATTTAAAATGAAAAAAAAAAGAAAATATATATATATATATATATATATATATGTATATATATATATATATATATATATATATATATATATATATATATATATATATATATATATATATATATATATATATATATATATATATATATATATATATATATATATATATATATATATATATATATATATATATATATATATATATATATATATATATATATATATATATATATATATATATATATATATATATATATATATATATATATATATATATATATATATATATATATATATATATATATATATATATATATATATATATATATATATATATATATATATATATATATATATATATATATATATATATATATATATATATATATATATATATATATATATATATATATATATATATATATATATATATATATATATATATATATATATATATATATATATATATATATATATATATATATATATATATATATATATATATATATATATATATATATATATATATATATATATATATATATATATATATATATATATATATATATATATATATATATATATATATATATATATATATATATATATATATATGTATATGTCATTCTATGTCAACTGGACTCCCCTCTCTGTCCAAAATTGTATTTGTCGTATAAAAGTTAAAAAAAAAAACAAAGTGAAGCCAAGAGTGAAGCTTAAGAAAAGTACTTTTTTATCGTCTGGCCTTTTACAAAAATTCAAAATGGCGGATCAATATGGCGGCTTCAAGTAACGGACATTACACTGAGCGAGCAATTTCATTTAGTTGAAAAACACTCAGGGTGTCGCAAATTTTTTAAATGAGCCTAATTCAATGTATTTTTTATCGCTGAACACGAATATAACCTCATTTTAGGCTAAAAGCTCCGCAATTTATTCCTTACCTCCAAAAATTTCTCACAAAATCAGTTTGAGGTAGATTGCGATCGCGATCGATTTATTTTTGAACCAACAAAAACACTTGCAGAAACTCTAATTGAAGTTTAATAGAGTAAAATCATTAAAATTCAATCGTTAGATGTCGCCTTAATGTACGTATCTCTATTTGGCAAGTATGAATGTAGAACCCTCGCAAGACAATAATAACTAATAATTTCTACGCAGTTTTTCAAAAATTTATGCAATGCAATGATTCATTCTGCGGGATATTAATTGCTACATTGGTCAATTTATTGATTTAGAGTCTGAAGAGATTTCTTCACAATGCAAGAATCCAGAAATAATTATATTTATCCTAAAATTATAGTTAGCCGTCTATTTAGGACAAACAAACCGAAAAACGACACGCACATAATTAGACCAAATGTTGCACAAATAATTTTACAACCGCACTGAGTAAATAATAAGGCGGGTGGATGGATTGTTAAAAAGGAACGACCTATAATTTCTGTACCTTCTTTAACTTTTGGTTGTTTAAATAAACAACATCCATTAGAACCTTAATCAAATATGTTTATATATAAAAAAAAAAAAAAAAAAATCTGTGTTCTCTTCACCTTTTCGAGACAACTTATTCACCTAATCTTATATATAAAATGGCAACAACAAAATAAATTACCTTTATTATTCTTGAAGGGCGGTAAAAATACAAACTACAAACGAATTAAGGATGATAACGAAAAAATACCAAAAAAAAAAAAAAATCGTTTTGTCTTTATGTCAAGACAGACTTCCCAGAGTGTTTATGTTAAAAAGTAAACAAGAGTTGAAGAAATGTCAATTTTCACCGATTGCTAAAAATGTGTCCGTAACATTATTAATTGCTATACATTTTTGGACAATTCTTCTTCTTTATCCAATCCGGTATTTCGTCAAAATTGTTTACTAGACCACCACACAGTTTAGAATTTTTCATAGATGTGATTGTATACCAAAAATACCAATCACCCTCCTGTTTTGGACAAAAGTCATCATACCTGCATTATGCACTTTTTATTTTTATTTATCACAGTTGTCAACCTACCTTACACATACACCACACACACAATATCTTTTTAACACAGGAGACGACGTTCTTTGTTACACCTAGGGAGTCGAATTTATTTATAACTTTTCGATAACAATCCGTTTCGGTAAATTTTATTTGAACTCTTGATTTAAATGTTACACAAACAGATCGCCAATGGTGTCAATATATTGTGTATAGGGCTGCATATCTTTGACAAACATTTTTTTTTTTATCAATTAGGTACATAGCAATGAAATGAAAAGAAAACATTGGTGTAGGTCTTAATTTGTCCTTTTATACGTGTAGCACTAAATGGTTAAAAGAACACCGACAAAAATTGATTATATGTATGCTGTGAATAGGCCCACCAGTGATAACAAGGTGGAAAATGTTTAGTTAAAATATTTTGAAAATATGTAACAATAAATTAGACCCGATTATATATGTATAATCGTCGTTCATTTATTTGCTTTTGTTTGGAAGGCAAAATGCCAACCCTAAGTGATTGTAACAATTTAGACAACTTAGACTAAACTAAAGTCAAAATTTTTACAAAAATACCATGAAAGCCTAACTCCAGTGAAGCTAAGCACCGCTCAACGTAATATAAACCACGAATTGTTTCAGAAAATCTCCGAAAATCTTGAACTTTTTACCAATCATGAGTAATACGGAAATACTGTGGAATTTGTAATAATCTCGATCAACAGATACTCTCGAAACTTTTCTAATCATATTTATTACCAGTACCATAACTACAAATTTCGGGGCCCCTTCCCGGCAAATTTTTTCTTGGGCCCCTAAACATTTGCTTTACGTCGTTCTTTAATTAAACATTTTTTTCTTTTTATTATCCAGTCTTGCATTGGCTAAAATTATCCGACTTCGAGAGTTTGATTCAAGAAATTGCTTTAAACAAGTAAAAATTGTAATCTTTGCAAGTTTATATTTCATGTGCGAATTTATTAGTTGCTAAAATATAGGCTGTGTTATACTGTTCGGAAAAACTCAACTGATGCAGTCGAATGAACACTACTTCCTTTTAGAGCTTGGTTTGGCTCAACTCTTCTCTAAGAAAGGGGGCGCTTCTAATAAGGGAAACAACAAATATCGTCGTTTATTCTTGAGTTTGACTGAATAACGTACTGCCATCTGTATCACCATCAACATCGCTGGCTTCACTATCTTCATAAGGTGACCAGGACTTCATATTATCGACATGCGAGGCTATTAGTTTAGGACCACGGTGCGTTCCAACTCGTTCCACAACATAACGATCATTATAGCCAACTACATAGTATAACCTTATTAAATATTGCAAGGTTTTCTTGTTGAACTGATTTTTCTGTGCTTGATTTTCAATGGCATCTTTCTCATCTATAACTTCCGTGGTTATTTCTTCTTGAATTATTTCCGCTGGCGCAGATTTTCAAGGATCTTCATCTTCAGTTTTCAGGACATTTAATGGGCAGTTTAGTAATCGCCCATATTATGACTCGACCTATCCTTTCAACTTGCCCATTTATTCGTGGAACTCTAGTCGTAATTAGTGTGTGATGATTGCCCTGTTTTATACGGAATACTTGGAAACTATTCGAGGAGAACGCTGTTCCATGATCGGAGATTGTTGTGCCAGGATTTCCGAAATTCATCCTGTACTGTTCCATTTTCTCAAGAACTTCGGCAGTTATCTTTGATTTAATAGGAAAAAGACAATTAATACTCGAAAAACTATTTAAAATAGAGAATTTTTTTTTATAATGCTTATCTTGCTTTTATATTGCTAGTGCTTACCAATGGCTTCAAGTGGGGATGTGTATGGTTGGCAATGGTCCATCTGCTATGTTATATCCTCTCAGATAAAATTCGCTTTATGCAGTTATTTCTGCATGATTCACCAACTGCACGAATTTTGGGGTAGTAAAAGTCTCGTTGAAAGACTTCTTTCGTTTTTGGCCATTTCATTTGGTTTCCACGCCTTAGCTCTCGTAAGACCTCTAGAGATTTCGTAACCGAGATAGTCAATGTTACTATAGAGGTAAGAATATTTCAGCCTTTTGATCCGTAGACTGTATAATTCAGCCAGCCTTAAAACTTCATTATCTGAAGATCTTCCCATTTTTTAAATCTACCATCGTAAAGTTTGTAAAATCGTAAAGTTGGTCGATACGATCCTTTATTATCGTAATGAATTATCCCTTTTATTAACCGGTACTGTTGAACTTGCGAACTCTGAATTGATTGATTTAATGATATCATTTTCAGCCATTCACTTATTTGTGTTTCAATTTTAATTTTTTCTCCTGGTGAGGCGCCTTAGCGGTTGGTACACTGGTGTTTCGTTTCTTAATATAATTTTCATTATGACCAAAGTTTCGATAGCGGGTATTTATTTGGGATCACCAATGTTTAGACCATCGTCAGTGTTTATGTTTCTTAACACTTCTTACTCTTTCTTGATTCCAATGAAAATTTTCAGTTAAAACATTTTTACCGACAATTATCTTTGTGTAATATATTAGCTGTGACTACCTGAACCAATTACTCTCCATTTATCTTTCCTCAATTATATTACCTCACTCCCATTACCTATCAGAGCTTGCACCGAATGTTCTTCGCCAATTCTGATAGCTTTGCAGCAACCCACAGAGAATTCTCTTTATTCACTTGCGCATTCAGTGTTTTTAATCTTTTTTTGACATTTCGCCAAAATGTGACCAAACTCGTTACAATGGGATCATTTTAATCCATCAGCGCTTCGCTTGCAGTGCCTCAATATCCGCAATTATATAATTTTGTCTTTCTTGTCGATTGTGGGCAGCAGCGTAACTAGGTACTCGCAGCAGCCGCAGCCGCGGGGGGCGCCCTTGGTTAGTCGGGCTCACGAGATTTATCAAGCGTTCGAATATTAGTTCAAAGTTAGGATCTGAGCTACCAAGATTAAGCTTAAAATAGACCATCCTTTCAAATTTGCAAAACGGAACATTTTTAGGGAATTTTTCAGAAAATGCGGTGGTATAGTTATTAGAGAAAGAAGAAATCGTTCCTGTTGCTATTAAATATTGTATTTTCTTAAGACAGGCCCAACAATTTCTACTCGGTCGCTGACGGTGAATGTTAGAGTAAGTAATTATACGTAATCTGAAACCATAGAAATAAAAATGGCTTAAGGTTGTGACAGATATTTAGATTTAGAAGAAAATTTGGTAAACTCGATGAAAATCAAAGCTTTCGACATCAAGCTTTCGAGAATCTTAGCGCATATTCGATATTATTTGAGGGTCCATTATTATTGCATATCGTTTTGTTCGGCTTAGCCTTAATTTGCTTAATAGCATTTTCCGTAGTAGTATTCGATAGTAGTAAATAATTCGATATTTAAACGAATTTTCGCAATTTTTCGAAATTTTCGTGGGTTTTCAAGATTTTTACAGACTTTCCGAAATTATTCGTATTATTGAAATTGTTCGAGATCAACCGAAATTCACATTATATAGGGATTATTCGAATTTTTCTGGGTTAATCGAGATTGTTCCGCTGCTTCTAGATTTCTTAAGTTTTTCGATATTTCTATAGGATTATTCGAGATTTTTGAAGATTTTCGAATTTTGTATGGCAATGTTCTGCACGAAGCTTTAAGTTGTGGGAACTTGCAGACTTACACATATAAATCTGAATCGTGATGATGTTTAGTTGATTTCTCGAGATTTAGATTTTTCTTAAATTTCCTGGGTTATTCGAAATTATTCAAGAATGTTCAGGTTATTTACATTTTAATAGCGGAGATTTTACATACTAACGAATAATTCGATAACTTGAGAACTTTGAAAGACCACTACTACTTTGAAAATCCGACATTTTTAAGATTATTTCGAAATTCATGATGTTTTTCAAATTATACTCGAAATTTGTGATGCTTTGTCGATGTTTTAGCATTGAGTTGAACGCAAGGCTCAACAATAAGAAGAAATAAGCTTTTAACTCAAAGCTTTACTTATTCATAGGTACTACAAGAACCATTTTTAGGGGCCCAAGAAAAATTTTGTGGGGGTCCCGAAATTTGTAGTTACACCACTGATTGTGGGATTGCCAAAAGCGTTTACTTATGGGGTCCTTTTTCATCTTGAACGTTGAAGACATTTCACATTCTACGATAGGATCCGCATTGTTTGATCAAACATCATCAGTTCCATCAATTGTGAATTGAATAGTAGTTGGTATATCAACCCGCCTCCGAGCTGCTAATTCTCTCAACTCCAGAAAATATTCATGTAACCTTTCCGTTGTCACAGCGCTATTTTCAGTACGATTAAATTCGCTAAGTTAGCCGTATACCGGTTCTTAAAGAAGTTTTAGCGATATCTTTTAAGCATTGTCGACCGTAAATAAGTTTTTGGAGCGAATTCCATTTTAATAGTGTTTTGGTGGTCTCGAAATCTTCCAAACAATTTTCGACCGAATACGAGCCAGTCTCGTCAAAATCCGGTACATAACCGCCCAAATCACGGAGCATAAAGTTTATTGCCTCGGTTCACCCCATCTCAACGCCTTACTCGACAATCCCTAAGCCAACAATGCCTGGAAATTGAATGTGTCTATCAATCCTAACTCAACCTCTAAATCGACCCTAAACTCAATCCGCAACTTAACCCTAAACTTATCAGAGTTTCGTTCGGAGAAACTACCACCTTGATCAAAAAGTTCCCGGAATAACCACCGTGTGGCGCTCCCATCGTTCCGATTTGAGTTCTGTTTTTTTTGTTAAGTTGGTACATCGGTTGTTGATATTCCCTCCAAATCTTAGCGTCATAGCTTGACATTTGCAAAAGTTACGTAGTCAAGAGTACATCTATCTCTGTGTGTGTTGGCGATTATTTACAATTTTAGAAATGGATTTAAATTTGCAACAACGAACTTGTATTAAATTTTGCGTAAAAACGGATTGAATGGTGCGCGAACGTTGGAAATGCTGGAAAAGTGTTTCGGCAACGATTCTCTAAAGAAAGCGGTCGTTTACCAGTGGCACGAGCGGTTTAAAAGTGGTCGTGAGTCAATCGAAGATGATGAACGCAGTGGCAGACCATCGACATCGAAAACCGGCGAAAACATTGATAAAGTAAAAGAAATGTTGGTCAATAACCGCAAATTAACCATCAGAGAGATAGCGGAGGACTTGAACATTGCCTATTGATCCGTCCAAGATATTTTGGTTAATGATTTGGGTTTCCGTCGTGTAGCAGCAAAGTTGGTGCCAAAAGGCCTCAATTTCATGCAAAAAAGAGACCGTGTTGACATCGCAAAAGACATGATTTGCGAGGCTGAATCCGATCCCACATTCATCAAAAGGATCATTACTGGAGACGAGACGTAGGTTTATGAGTACGACACGCAATCCAGACATCAGGCAAGTGAATGGCGCTCACCAAAAAAAAACCACGTCGTTTTCAGTCAAAAAAGAAGGCAATGCTCACGGTTTTCATGGATTACAACGGTGTAGTGCATCATGAATTTTTGCCAGAAGGCCAGACGGTAAACAAAGAGTATTATTTGGGCAATATGAGACGTTTGCGTGAAGCAATTCGCCGAAAGAGACCAGAATTGTGGGCAGAAAACTCGTGGATTTTGCACCAGATAACGCACCGTCGCACAGTGCCATCATTATTCGTAATTTTTTGACGAAAAATGCAACAAATACCATCCAACAGCCACCGAATTCACCTGATTTGGCTCTCTGTGACTTCTTTCTGTTCAAACAAGTTAAAAAACCATTACGGGGAACGCGTTTCAGCAGCCGAGAGGAAATAATGGAAAAATTGCAGGAAGCACTGATGGACATACCGAAAACCGAATACAAAAAATGTTTCGAGGATTGGATCAAGCGCTGGCATAAGTGTGTTGTAGTCGATGGGGATTACTTTGAAGGGGACAATATAGATTTAGATTAATAAACTTGTATTTTTAATTTTCTGAATAAATTCCGGGAACTTTTTGATCAAGGTGGTATGTCAAAAATGATAAAATCACACTGACAATTTCCTTGTATAGTATAATACTTTACCGTAGGAACAGGGAATATTTTTTAATAAACCAAGCAGAATCTTTGACATTTGCCTCCGACTCTTTGCCTTCTCAAGATTCTGAAATTTTTTGGCCTGTTGCTCGTGATTCAAAAGCAGTTTTTTTTGTTGCGTCAGACCAAATGTTGAAATCTGGTGGCCGATTTTGTATTCGTAGAAGTACTCACAGAGTTTTCTTGTTAACCATTCCAGATTGAGTTGGTGCATTTTGGCTATTGAATCAACGATGTTCTTTTCTAGTACCGACGAACATAGTTTTTCTGTGTTTTTTAACTGGAGTTAAGTGAAAATTACTGAATCTATGTTGTTTTATGCTGTCGATGACCAAATCCTACCGAGCTCTTTTTCATTGTCAAAAATGCGATAGAAAAAGTACTGCCTAACAAGTTAAGGAGAATTGTTTTATCAGCAAGCTTGTAAGATGGTGCAAAAGTTTTCATTTGTTCTTCAATACCGTTAATTTTGAAATCAAAATTTTCTTTACAGCAATAACAACAACTAACTTGATAATGAGAATGTTTGATAATTATTGAAATAGAATTGCAATACACCGAAAAATTTTATTTTTTTGTACGCTCTTATTAGATAGCTATTATCATTTAGTTATTTGCCAACTATCAACGGGACACTTAGAACTTTGCCCTTTCTTAATCAATTAAAATGAAATCTGGCTTGTGCGAAGCGAATGAAATTCATAAATGATTTTTGTATGAAGTTCTGGAATGTGACTGCATTCTTATGGAACATGGCCATTGTTAAACCGATTATGCTGAATTTCGACTTGTGCAATGGAAATCAGATTTTAATATGATTTTTAGATGTCATTCTGGACTAAGGCCAATTTTAAATTAGAATATCATTTCAGTTGCACAAGCCAAATTTCATAATAACCGGTTAAGAAATGGTCAAGTTCCATCCTAATTGGCAATATTCCAAAACTTAATTTAAAAACATTTCAGAAACCCATTTCCATCGTACGTGTCGAGTTTTATCATACGTCGTTAAGAAATATCAGAGTTATTTAGTCCTAATTGGCCATATTCCAGAATTTCGTCTAAAAATCGTTTTGCTATCTTGTTATTGAACTTAAAATAACAAATATTTAATTTGAATTAAAAGCAATTGAATTTGATGTGAGAAAACTTTAATTTGTTATGGAGTTGATTTAAATATGAAAAATATTGAATTTGGTTTAAAAGTTAATGTATTTCAACCTAAATTTAAGCAGAATTCATTCATCATTTTACTGACGAACAATTCAATGGCTTCATCAATTGCAAGTTTCAACTTAAAGATGTTAATGCAATTAGAATGATACCTAAAGTTAAAAATGGTGGCCATAGAATAAATCATTTCAAATGAAATGAACTTCAAATATCTTATTGGATAAATAGGAATTATTTACCAACTTTATCTGTCATGATTTGCATTACTATGCAAGCCAAATTAGATACATGTATGTACGTCTACTAAATGATTTTTTGACAAAAAATGGGATGAAACTAAGTAACTACTACACTAAATCTATCAACGCAGTTACAAAAGTTCGCGAAATTGAAGGTAAACTTGTTTACCCTGTTAAAGTTAGCCGATAGTTTCCAGTCGAAAGTAAAAAGTCGATAATGCAGATTATGTTATTAACATTCCAGCAGAAAATAAACAATTTATACATCCTACAATTTGTAGGAAACATGGATTGCAATAAAAACTATTGTAAATAGTCTAACGTGGAAAATTTTGTTTAACCTAGTCGTGGAAAATATCGGAAAATCAGAAGGATTCACAAAATTGGAAAAAAATCAGCCTCTAGAGTGTACATCTGAAGTTGAATCGTTTTTATGTGATTTGTCAATAGCTATCGCAGGAAAAAATTCAGTTCAAGTTTCCCATGGGAAATATCAGAAATTTCAAAAAGTTTCCAGCCGAAAGTAAAAAATGGATGAATAACTTCAGCCTCTAGAGTTTTATGTCTGGAGATGGATTGCATTGATGTGACTTGTCAATAACTATCGCAGAAAAAAATTCAGTTTAATTTTCCCGTGGGAAATCTCGGAAAATTCGATTTTCCAAAAATCATTAGAAAATTTGTATAAAATCAGCTTTTTGAGTGTTATGTCTGGAGATGGATTGCATTGATGTGGCTTGTCAATAGCTGACGCAGGAAAAAAATTCAGTTCAATTTTCCTGTTTGGAAAATCAAATTTTCCGAGATTTCCCACGGGAAACTTGAACTAAATTTTTTTCCTGCGATAGTTATTGACAAAAAACATCAATGCAATTCGTCTCCAGACATAACACTCTAGAGGCTGGTTTTATACAAATTTTCTAATTATTTTTGGAAAATCGAATTTTCCGAGATTTCCCACGGGAAACTTGAACAGAATTTTTTCATTCGATAGCTATTGACAAATCACATAAAAACGATTCAACTTCAGATATACATTCTAGAGGCTGATTTTATTCCAATTTTGTGGATTCTTCTGATTTTCCATTATTTTCCACGACTAGGTTAAACAAAGTTTTCCACGTAAGACTATTTACAAAACATTTTATTTAAATCCATGTATCCTATTTACTTTCGGCTGATAACTACAAAATTTTTTATTTCCGGCTGGAATGTTAATAACATAATCTGCACTATCGACCTTTTTAGTTTCGACTGGGATTTCACAATCTGCATTACCATTCCTTTACTTCCGACTGAACAAACATAATCTGCATTATCCACTTCTCCCTTTCGGCTGGTAACTTTCGGCTAACTTTAACAGTATAACTTGTTTGTGTTGTTTCTCAACAAGATGCACCCAATAGTACAGATTTAACCCTTTACGGTCGAATGTCGCTGTACCAACGACGTTACATTTCTATTCACTAGGCCGCAAAGGCGACAAAAAATAATTTCGTTATTTATACCGTCATTAGGTATTTTTTTTCAATGTGGCAATACTTTATTATTGCTATTGTATCATACACTGTATAAACCGTTACTTTTTTGTTCGATGAATTGCAATAATTAACAACATCGGTAAATATAGTGTAGCGAGCGGTTCACTTGAAAATGTTCTCGCCCGTAAAGGTCAATTTATGTGTTGGAGATACTTTGAAGGCATATTTGCCGCATATTACAAACTGCTCTTGCCCCAATATCAAATTCTTCGGTCGCATCTTCTTTATTTTATGCTAATACAAAACTACTACAACAAATACATTCATCTGATGGCCATTGCACCTACTTTAATATATCTTCATATATGGCAACCAGAATAATAAAAACCCTACGGAGTTATTAATCATCAGGTTGGATTTGCTGGTGAAAACCTAGGAAAATTTTGTGTGTCCACACTTTCACTTCTGACATCACATATAGATACGTTTTCTGCTCGATGGGCACATTTAAATACCGTTTTTATTAAAGACAACATCAAGCGGCCTACCCTTATTTCCTTTCAAAGTGTTTCATTCTGCGGAAAATCTACATGGATCATAATAGGAGAAGACTAATTTCAGCAAAATTGTATTAAACTACAAAACGATTGCTTCCTATCTAATTAACGGAACCCAAAATTATGGCACGGTATGAAATGAAATTTCATATATTGACAGATTACATCATGTTAATATGCACTCTTATGATGGTAATAAATTTGTAACGAATTACGAAAGCACTAAGGAATATTATCCAGATATCAGCACTAAACACTCTTTAGAGGTATCAATGGAATTCCTCAAATTACTACCAAATGTCGCAATACTAACAATTCTAGAGATAATACCTCTAGAGTATAGTCCTCGTGTGAGGCACACGGGCTCATTTAATTATTTCGCGCCCGCTGATTTGCTACACTCGGTAGTGAAGAAAGGGCTCCATTTAATTCAATTAAATCGAAACCATCGGAAAAGTTAAGATGTAAACCAATAAGAGGGATGTGCTCAACCTATTATCAGAATGCTGGCAAAATGACTTTAGGCATTCAAATTTTACCAGTTTGTTCTACAAGCAAACTACCTGATTCTTGTAATCAGCGAAAGTAAGTTAAATCCCAATTTAATTCTAAACTAGTGAGTGCTTCAGTAACATCAGTTCCACCAAGAGATGAACAGATTTGTGTGAAGAATAAAATTAACAAATGATAGATATTTAGATACCCAGCGTCTATGCTATTTCATTCAAACAGTGATTATTATGCGGTGTGCGTCGATTCGATTAAAGAAATAATCCGATTTAGTTCTTGTACTTGGTTGGTAACTTTAATCTTTTAAACATCAACCGGAATTTTCACTGTGAATTTAACTGCATTCTTCCAAGGAATATAAAGTTAGGCGTAAAATTTTTATTCGCTGATAATTTAAAACAAATTAACCCCATTGGTAATAATTTGGAGAGGTTTAGGGTCCTTTCTTCAAGTCCAATCCATTTGTCTTAAATGAAATCAACCAAAAATCTTTCGATTTTGCATTTGAAATTACTATCAAAAACCACTAAAATCAAATACAATTTTAAGAAGACAAATCACACTGGTCTGTATGCTTATTTAGAAGCAGCGAATTTTATGAGATCTTACTCCAAGGCTTTGAACTGCATGCCCCTTTTGCAATTTTAAAGTAGTTTATGTGGCATTGCGTTAAAAATTTGGCTTGAACAAATATTTTGGAACTAGCGGATACCCGGCGTGCGCTGCAACGCCTTTTTGTAACAAATGGTATTGATATTGATATATACATATATAGATAGCGGATACCCGGCATGTGCTACTAGGCGAAAAAAAGAAATACATTTTGTTTATTTGTTAACTTTTTTATCTTAATTCTAGCGCGGATAAACAATATTTTGAGTTTTTTCGGTAGGTGTGTAAACATAAAAATTTTTCGGCGTTCCAACTCTGGAGCAAGCAACATATAATTCGCCGTGCGAAAAACAGGAATTTTCTAAGTTCAAACCAGCAACACTTAGCGATTGGCCTTGAGCCTTGTTGATGATTATGGCAAAAAGCGGACGCACTGGAAACTGTAATCGCTTGAAATCGAAGGGCAAATCGGTTGAAATCATTGGAGTTCGTCGTATCAGCACATGGCTGATATGGCACTTTCAAACATGCATTTAGTTTATCGGCTGGTGTTGATCTTGGAATCACTGGCAAAGTTTGTCGAAAATCACCAGCAAGAAGCAATAGAGCTCCACCCATTGGTCGGTCATTTTCTCCGAAATCTTTGAGAGTACGGTCAAGAGCTTCAAGAGATTTTTTGTGCGCCATAGTGCATTCATCCCATACAATAAGTGAGGTTGTTTTTAATACTGCAGCCATGCCAGAATTTTTACCGATGTTACATTTTAGTGCTTCGGTATAGTTTACATTTAATGGAAGCTTAAGAGCTGAATTTACGCCCACCATCGAGTAACGTTGATGCGATCCCAGACGATGCTACAGCTAGTGCAATTTCATTTTTCAATCTAATTTCAGCGAGTATCAAATTGAGCAAGAATGTTTTTCCAGTGCCTCCAGGTGCGTCAAGGAAAATAATTCCACCACTTTCGTTTGCTACGTATTGCATAACTTTTTCTAAAACTATTTTTTAATCAGCAGTCAACAGTTGTTTCAAAGCATCGACAAAATAGCGCAATTCATCAGAATTATATTGTCGTTTACGTACCAAATCTATGTCGTGAACATTGTTTCGATCACGTGTCGGTGCTGGTAGTCCAAGCTGGCAAAGGATTTTGTTGTTGATTGAAATACATCTATCATGAAGTAGTACGAGTGCTTCATTGAAAATGTCATCCGAAAACTAGATTTCCACATTCGGATTCGTTCAACGTGCTTGTCTTACTGTATATCGTCACTCATACTTTCTTTATTCTTTTCCCAAAACTTTTTTGGATCAGAAGGCGGACAAGTTGTTAAAATAACTGCAAATAGCGTGCGAATTTGTGGCGGAAGGCATGTGAGAGCTGCTTCTGCCAATGTCGTGTCCCAATGCTGATTGTTTTGAAGTAAGCCGAGTCGATAACATGCTTCTCTGTACGTTTCACATATTTCTTCATTAACCGTTTTCAAGGCTTGGAATGATGTTGGACCTTTGACTGTGTGAAGCAACATTCTCAAATAGTAACATTCAGCGTTATTTGGATGTACAGTATATACTCGACTCAATGCATCAGATGCACGAACATCAGCATAGTCTAGAACAACAGTGCCTCGCTTTCTCCTGTAAAACATTTTGCTTGTTGTGTTCCAAGTGTAATATGTTGGAATTGCATGATACAGCAATGTTTTTGCAAAATTATCAGCTTGACACAATTGAAAAAAGCCGTAAGTGTTGTATTTTGTGGCTGTGCTGCTCGTTCTTCGGCATTTTCTTCAGTAAAATAAACACGTTGACCGTTTTCTAAATGAACAGCAAGATGTTGAACAGTTGGATATTATTCGTGAACCCATCTGAAATTGAGTGTTTTCATCGATTCGATTTGAAAGCCCGAACACTGTCATGTCACTGCCTTTGTTAACATATTTGCATATGTACTTAATGGATTTTACGGAGTTGCGGTATTCCACATTGATACGAGCTTGAAATGTTTTTGACAGTATTAGACTGTATGGAACAATCCGTATTACTTTAATGGTGGTGATGAATCCTCCATGTTCTGGCTTTCGTTGTCTGTATTTCGGATATCTATCCTCACCAGTTTGAGTTTCATCATTCAAATCGCGTGCGGATATCTTTTCGTGCATTTGCCTTCTTTCATGCAAGGCGAACTCATATTCAATATTCCGCATGGGCCGTGAATCATGTTCTTGCAGACAACGTCAAAAAGATCGCGGTAGCAAATTTTTGATTTCCGTTTAAGCTGAATTGCACGTAAATGTGATGAAAAGATCTGGTCGCCCGTATCTTCGAACATACGTCAAAGCATCTTGAGCATACTCATGCATATGTCTTGGGCTTCCAGTATACGAAGCAAGAAGTATGCGCATTTGACCAATGTTGGCAGCGTTTCCATCATTTGCAATTGCATCGCACAAATGAATATAATCTTCGACACGCAATTTCTTTTGGTTCAAACGAATGTACAGAAGCCGCTCGTTTTCAATTTTGGCGTACATGTCAACAATGAACTGATGAAAGAGTTTACGGCATTTCAAAATGTGATTGGATTGTTGAGCTCTTACCGTAATGCGATATGCATAATAATCCATAGATGAAACCTGTAATACGAACAGTTTTGTTTAATAAATTTTTCCCCATATAAAGAGACAAACTCATTTATGTATTTTGGACGATATTTACTTCACCTACACCTTTTTTTCTTGTTGCTGCACCAGTGACAGGGTTTATCTGCATGACGTTGAAATGGTATCCATCTTCACCTTGCCAAAATAGTATTGGTTATTGGAGAGCATCATACGATCGGTGTGTTTCAGAGACGCGTTGCAAATTTGTATTTCGTCTTTGAATTATGATGTCTCGCCGATTGAATTCCGTTCTAGCCATGACGACTGCCACTTCGTTTATCGTTAGAGCATTAAAGAGTCGTTCATCCTCACCGGATGGTGTTTTATCGGCTCTTATAATGACTTTGTAATCATCTGAAGGCATTTGATCCAAGGCGACTTTGAATAGTTTAACCAAATGATTATGCTGGTGAAATAAACGTTGCAAATTTGAAATATTTTCACGTCGTATTCCGTTGATAACAGCGCAATGTTGATCAACTTCTTCTTCTTCATCTCCTATGAAATAAATTTGCAAAGAATTTGGAATCTTGATTTGGTGTTGGAAGAAGCGAACCGATTTGGTGGTAAACTTGTCCTTACACTTTGAATGTTGGCGTAAAACCTGGAGAAATATTTTATTATTGATGTATTTTTTGATGTAAAAACGAAAAAAACCGACAAACCGGTATTGCTAACAATGTTTGTAGGTCCGAATGAAGTCATTTGAAAGCTTGAATTGTATTTCCGAATGTTTTCCAAAAAATGTTTGGACAACGCTGTATTGCCAGAAACGTAGCTTATAAGTGGTTCAGGTGGCTCAACCAGCGGTGACAACTTGACTTTACCATTCGAACAGCACATGCCGGGTGATTCCTTTTGAAATTTCAGTGCGTGGCAGTACAAACAAAGAGTGCTCATCGGCCCAATCAGAACATTCGTTGAGTTTCACAGCTCTTGCTGTAGTAGCTCTGATTCGAACTTGTTCTAGACGTGCTTCATGTTGCTCGGTTGTTTCTACTGCTTTTGTCTTGACTGCCACTCTTTTAACCTATTTGACTCTAATCGCATTTCACGTTGTTCGGGTGTTTCGGTTGCTCTTGACTGTTGATCTCTCAGCCGGTGTGACTCCAAACGCACTTCACGTTGTTCGGGCGTTTCGGCTGCTCTTTCGGCTCTTTTTCGTTTTGTATTTGCTGTATTTCTTCCAATTACAGCTCTTTTCGGTGGCATTTTTGATAACTAATATTTTTTATTTTTTATATGTGGATAGATAATTTTTGCAAGCAATTGCAAACAATACTCGAAATCACTACCGAATTTCAGGAAAGCAAATATTTTTTTACTACTTGTGAGGTTTTTATCGACGCGATAACCACAAATGAGAAAACTTTCTGATGAGAATGACAGATCATTGTTTTTAGTGTTGACAGATTATGCGCCAACTAAGGTTTTTAATTCATTTGCGAGTAACAAATTCATTTGAGGTTGAAAATTTTTGTATTGGAAAAGTCGAAAATCGACTTCATGAATGGACCGATTGTGCCTAATGCATTGTTTTGGTGGTCTAAAACCATCTTCACATTATTGCCTTTCAAATGAAACTGGTTTGGGACACATCGGTTGGATGCTTACAAAGTCTATAACGGACGAAGGTAGAAACATTTTTAGATTACATTTCATAAACGAAAACCTAACTAGTGAAATTGGAATATATAATAGATTTCTAGAAGCTTAATTGAATTTGTTGATTGTACGACCAGTTATTATATAGAAAGATAAATCCATAATTATCCATGCATGAGGCAATTTTATCGATATATGTACATACGTACAACTGTACAAAATCGTATGCTGCATCTGATTTTACATTTCCTGCACCTTTAAAAAAATCATTAAATAATTACTATTAAGAAATTATTGATAGTTTTGATAGACCGATGACCGATGAAAAGAAAATTTTCCATAACCGGGCAGGTGTTAAAATAATATTTGCAATTTTTAAACATACTGACAGATACAAAACGACCTCTGGCAAATAATCTGTACACATTTTATATTCAATTATCTAGAAAACCGAATAATTGTGTAGGTACTGTTTGGGTATCATCAATACATTTCAAATCATAATTTGTCTAAACCAAACCAAAAAAAAAAAATGTTTTGTTCAAAACCGTATATGTACATACACAGATATAGAGACATGTCCATTATGATCAAAAATATTTATTATCCGTTTAACATACAAATAAATATACACAAATTCAATAATTTTTAACAGATTCTTTCATGGACATTAAGTCTCTATTGAAAATCATCGAACAATACACAAATCTGTGGGTCCAAAATATTTTTTACTGCATTACGAAGACAAATCCCATTTAACATGGTTTAAAAATGTTTAAATATTTTATTGATGACATAAATCATTCAATCAGTCAGTCAGTATCCCAGATGAGAATCACACCCTCTTTAAACATAAACAAAATTAAAATAAATAAATTATGTGTCACTGCGGTAATTAATATTAATTATAATTAATATAAACAATAATATTTCTGGTTTACCCATTGAGGCGTGCTAGAGACGAGACTATTTATATTTATAGATAGTGGAATGTGACATAATTTTTAATTTTTAATCTGCATTTATCAAGTGATTTAATCAGATTAAACTTAATAAAGATTAATACATTTTTGTGGTTCGATGTCTGGGACAATAACTTGTAATATCAATTTTATTGATTTTCTTGTGTGATTTATTAGGTTCCCACAATAGATTATTTCACAGACATAATCTTATGTTGGATAGTACATAATGTAGATGTTATTGTGAGATTAAAATTTAGAAATGATGATTTAAATGAGAATTTATAAAATAATAAATGTTTTTTATGGTGAGTTGGACCATATTTTAATATAAAATATTCATCAGGTTCGTGAAATTTGGTCACGAAATTTCTCTGTTAAGGACAATGCGGAAGGATTATCTCAAAAAGCTTTGCTCGTGCAACTAAAAAACTTCTTTAGGTATACATGTTGAAAAAATGCAGGTTTATATTTATGACCTTGATATGACCTTGTAAATAATTTATTCAGGTTTCACTGTAAATTATGTGCCTTTCACATCAGGCAAACTGGAGGCAACAAATAATATAATGATTTTCCCTTCTGCGGAATATTATCTGAATGAAGGAGTCCACTTGAAGCAATTATCCTGAGAAATATAGGAAATAACTACTGATTTATATGAACAAGGTGAAATTATTAAGAGTTCTCAATTTCAGTTTTGATCTGATGATACGTTACGTCTTTATTCAAAGGTTGTTCGCACTAGGGTTTCTCAAACGGGATCCTGGTCTCAAAGTAAGAGCGGGAAATCCCGAGATTTCCCGGTTTTCAATTTATTTAGTGTTAGTAGTTTCTAGCTCAAATCCTTATAGGAAACTTAGTAATTATCAAACGGAATTCTGGAATCTCGTTTTCTGTATCAAAAGTGTGACCGGGAAGTCCAGGAATTTCCCGGTTTTCGATTTGTTTATTTTATAATATATCCTGTAAAACTTTGGTTTAAGAGACTAATTGGGAGTTGGCTTGTCTCTTATTTCCGACTATTCCTCAGATACAAATGCTGAATTTCATCTCATAATCGGTAAAGAAATCACCATTTTTCTTTCTTATTGGCCATTTTTCAGAATTTTATGCAAAATCATTCTAGCATCCCATTTGAGTCGTGCATGCCGAATTCCATCATAATCGGTTAAGAAATGGCTAAGTCCTTTCTTAATTGTTAAATCCTATTCACCAATTAGGCTCTTAAATGGAGGTTTTACTGTAATATATTATTTCTATGCCAATATATAGTTAAACGAATATATAACGGTCACAATTTTGAAGCAAAAACTGGATCCCGTTTTGAGAAACTCTAGTTAATATGGAAGAGCGACTAATTAACGTTTTTCTGGTTTGTTTCATTATCATTTGCTCATTATTTTACTACAACATTGCTCGACGAACAAATTATTTTCTTTGTTATCTACATATTGTTACGGTGACACCTAGGATGTGACAGAATAGCTCAATGTTTTACTGTACTAAAATGGAATTTTCCATGATAAAACTGTTCTAAATGTTTCTAGACTATTCTTACTGGAAAAGTCATGAAATTCCCAGAAGTTTGGTTTACGTCGGCGAACGACGTCGAATTGGATTATTAGTATTTGGTAAGCGATAGTGTGGAGATTAAAAAGGAATTAACAAGTGATTTAAAAAATGTTTTAGTGCGAGATAAAAACTAAAAGTGATCATTAAAATTGTGCGAATATTAAAATAAAGTGATTTTGTGAATTATCGTTAGTAAATTGTGTTGTAATAATTTTTGTGTGAAATAAATAAATTCATTGGTAATAAATTGAATTATATTGTTTTATTCACAATCCAGTGATTCGAACCTAGGTTGACAAGTCAAAAACTTAACAATTGGTGACAGCGGAGGGACTGTAAATCATAAAACAAAGAAAATGATTCTCTACGAATTAAAAGCTCCAGAATTAAAGAGGGAACTTGATAAACGGGGTTTGTCCACGGATGGTAGTTAAGGGGCTGTACAAGCGCGACTACGTGACGCCATGGAGAAAGAAGAGTTAAATGCTGACCATCGTGATTTTGACGTGGAAGTAACGGATGCGGTGACCGTAGAGAAGACAGAAGGTGAAACCAAAACATTGGTCGAAACAACACAATTAATCTGGAAGTTTCGATTTATCGCAGTTAATGGCTGCTATGAAGCAGATGATGGAGCAACAAGCAGTGCAGTCAAACCAAGAAATTAAAAACGAAATGAAACAACAAAATGAGCGACAGTTAGAGACTATAAACCAGTCAAACCAGGAAATAAAACACCAGATGGAACAACAAAATCAGTCTAACCAAGAAATTAAACACGAAATGAATCAACTGTTGGGCGAAATTCGGTAGTCAAACCAAATGTCAAAGGGATGGTGGTATATGCGTTTTGATTAAGAAAAATATTGAATGTTCAATTGCTTTTGAGAAAGATGAAGATAAGAGTAATTACCTAGTTCTGAAATTAATTAGTGTATATAGAAGCCCAGGATCGCAAATTGACAAATTTCTAAACGAGTTTGAAGGGATTATGGAAATGTTTCCGAGAGCAATGGTGTTAGGGGACTTTAGCTTAAATATTTTGGAATCAACAAACTCTAAAGTGGGTTAATATTTGGATATTTTACCTTCAAATGGTTTCTTACTAGTAAATAAAATGGATCCCAAATATGCCACTAGGATATGTAATACAACTTCAACCGTAATCGGCCATGTTTTAATAGATCAAATTGGGATAATACGTAGCTTTTCATTGGAGGATGTATCATTTTCAGACCACAGCAATTCAGATCAAAATAAGCTTACACGTCGACAAAAATTAACAAGTTCACAATTTAAAAATTCTTAAATATAATTTAGCTGAAATTAGTCACTTGTGGGAACATAGACAAGTGTCGTAGTCCGGACGAACTCGTCTACGATCTTGAGAGAATGGTTAAAGTATATACACAAAACAAGCCAATTACTTGACGATCACGCTCCAAACAACCTTGGATGACTCAAGATTTGTACCAAGATATTAGGATGAGAGAGAAATTGTTTAGGCTTAAAATCAAGTATCCAGATTGCAAGCATCTGAGTGAAAGGTTTAATTATCTGAAAACCACTATTGTAACCAGAACTCGAAAAGCTAAACGAGAGTATTTTTCATCTAAATTAAGCGGTTGTAATGGAAACGCTAAAGAATTTTAGAGCCTGGTAAAGCTAGCGATATGTAATAAGAAACGTGAACTGGTAACCAAAAGAGTTCCCTTAATATATAGATGGTTTGATAGTTGATGAACCTGTGGCAGTGGCAAATGAGATGAATTCGTGTTTCATACATGCGTGTGATTTTCCCTGGCCACCTGTTAATTTAGTTATTCCAGAACAGAATGTGGATGTTGAATTGAATCTGGGTAATGTGAGCGAAGACGAGGTAACTCATATCATTAAACATCTGAAGACGGCAGCAGCTTCTGGACGGGATCAAGTAAGTTCCTTCAATTTTTCCAAGAAAAGTTGAAGAGAGCATTAACCCACTTGATCAATAATTCAATCGTACAAGGATATTTTCCAGATAAACTGAAAATGGCAAGGGTTGTACCAGTGTACAAAGACGGGGATGTATTGTTGCCGACTAATTATAGACCTATTTCTATTTTAAATTCCATATCCAAAGAATACGAAAAAAAAGTGAAAGTTCGCCTTACACATTTTCTAAATACTCATAACATTATTGCTAAAGAACAGTATGGTTTTACTATAGCATCTAGTACTCAAGCGGCATGTCTCGAACTAACACATTTTATTTCGGAGAATATTGATAAAAAACAGATTGTAGCTTGTCTTTTTCTAGACCTAAGAAAGGCGTTTGACTCGGTAGATCACGACATATTGCTCCTCAAGCTTCAGGCTTTGAAGCTTAAGCCGTTGCAGTTGTCTTCGTTCCGGTCTTCCAGATAGAAAGTTATTCGTTGCATATCACAAAAGGTGTACCACAAGGTTCTTTTTAACATCTACATACATTAATGATATCTGTAAACTAAATTTCAAGGGACCAATTCAATTATATGCTGACGATGCGGTTCTCAAGTATAGTAACACAAATCTAGGAAATCTTTTTCATGAATTGCAAACGGATCTGAACTTGCTAAACTTGTGACTCAACGAAAACAGACTTCTCTATGAATGCAATATCTTTTATGATGGTGTTGCAATACAACGTGTTGAGGTTTTCAAATATTTGGGTTTAATTTTGGATACCAAACTAAAATGGAATCACCATATTGAGATGATCAAATCCAAGATTCGTCCGTAAAAATTTTCGATCAAAAAACTTAAACAAATTTTGCCCAGAGCTTCTCTGTTACTTATCTATAATTCATTCATCTTAACTCAATTAACATACTTTAACCCCGTATGGGGTAGTTGAGCTGGATTCCAGCGAGAAGAACTAGAGGTACTGCAAAAAAATCACTAAAATACATATACCACCTGCCACTAAGGCATCCAACAAGCGAACTTTTCCAAAAAATACCACAACTAAGATTCACGAAGATAGTAGAATACGAACTCATAATAATAATATTTAAAATTCTTAAAGGGTTAGTTAAGTTTAATCGACCTCTTTTTCACACCTCTGATATGCATTCATATGGGAAAATACGGCGATCGCATTTCCATCTCGACTTCTTCAATACGAATTCAAGAGAGAATAATATTCTATATAAAGGACTTAAAGCGTGTAACGCATTGCCTAGAGAAATAAAAGGAATTGAGAACATTAACTTAATTAAGAAATGTCTTAGAAACTACCAAGGTCAAAAGAAAATGGACGAGAAAATTCTAGAACCGTCTACAAATGTACATGGCGAAATAGAGAAACCGCCAACCTAAGTTCAACTTGTCAAAACGAAGGTTCAACAGGTTGAGGAAAAATTACAAGCGGAGGTTCAACGTCTTGAGAAAAAATTAACTGATATCAAGGCAAGTGGATCAACGACACAAGTGGTCCGAACCGTTCATTCGATTAAGTTAAAGCCACCAACATTCAACGGAACAACATCTTTCGGCATTTTAAAATTTCAATTTGAAACGTCAACCAATCAAAACCGTTGGAATGATGAACTTCTTGTTCCAGCTCTTATAGTGACCCTTAAAGACGACGCAGCGGAGGTTTCACAAACCATTCCAGTAAAAGATCACAACAGCTATCTTGAAATTATGAAGGCGCTGGATCGTAAGTACGGCAGTGACCACAAGCGTGAAATCTATCCCATGAAACTTAAAAGCCGGTACCAAAAACGAGGAGAATCGCTTCAGGAATTTTCATCAGCAATCGAGCGACTAGTGCATCTAGCACATACCAGTACGTCGACCGATTATATGGAAAGGCTAACAATTGACGTATTTATTGACGGCATTCGAGATCCAAAGACACGCAAGGCAGTGATGTTGTCACCTAAAGCAACCTTGACAAATGTTGACAAATGAAACTGCACAAGCCATTATCAAATTGCCAATGAAAATACGCCGAGTGGAAATCGATACCAGCATAAACACCGAGCGGTCAGTACCAATATACCGAGACGGAAGCAGCAAAATCAGATATTGGGCATGTGATAAAATCGGTCACATCTCTCAGGACTGCTGGGAAATAAGAAGATAATGGGGAAGATCACCATTTGCCACCGATTGCCCCATAACTTCCATCCGCGTTTTGAAAGTAGCAAGAGGCGGTGATAGCTTAACAATCAAAGGCGATATTGATGGCATGGACTTCATCATCTCCCTGAATATGGGAGCAAATCGCACGATTGTCCGTAAAGATCTGATCTTTGGAGGTATACAACCAGCTAATGGATTGAAGTTACAAACGACAACTGGAGACAGTTCAATAATAAAAGGTAAAAAGTTCGGAAGAACTCTTTTTCAACACGAAGTGCTGATTGCAGATATTGTGGATGAAGTCATTATGGGGATGGCAAATGGCTTCGTGGTGGATCTTGGACGAGAAGTTTTAATTTACGATAACATCGAGTTGCCACTTCAATCTAGCAGTGCAGTTGCAACTACCAGGCGAATTATTATTGATCATCGGGAGAAGCTGCCACTGAACTCAAAGACGATCGTCTGGGAAATATTGGAGGGAGGTTCTGGGTTACCCAGGTTGTAGGTTTTGGAAGCTAACGAAGAGGAGAATGAAGCCAAAGAACCTAGTTAAACCAAACAACGATTATAGAGTTCCGGATCTGTCGGATAAGCGAAAACGATCAAGAAAGGAACAGTCACCGGCAAATGTAATGAGGTGTCGACGATAGTAAAATGTGAATAGAAAAGCCCGATTGAAAAAACCGACATACAAGGGCAGAAAGAAATGGTAGAACGACTCATACAGAAATGGACCGAAGATCTTACCGAGGCACAGAAAAATTCTGCACATCAACTATTCAAACGGTACATGTTCATATTCTGCAGTACATCGGATAATAATGGAAGGACTGCAATGATAAAGCACAGAGTTGATACAGGAGCGGAGATGCCGATTCGTCAATCGCCCAGGGGGTTGCCATTAGCAAAACAAGAAGAAATCAATCGAATGGTAACAGATATGCAGGCAGCAGGAGTAATCGAACCATCTAACAGCCCATGGAGCTCACCGGTAGTATTGGTCGAAAAGAAGGACGGTAGACACGTTATCGGGTGCTCGAATATTTTCCACATTAGATCTAGAAAGCGGCTATTGGCAGGTGAAAGTCCATGACGAAGATCGCGAGAAAACAGTGTTCAGAACGAGCTTTGACAATTTAATGTTATGCCGTTCGGATTATGTAATGCCCCTGCGACTTTTGAACAATTAATGGAGCGCTTGTTAAAGGGATTACATTGGAAGACGTGCCTAATATATCTGGACGACATCATCGTCATGGGCAATTTTTTCGATGAGTATCTAAGGAACTTGGCAGAAGTTTTGAATCGGATTCGAATGGAAGGATGACCAGGAAGAAGCATTCGTGGAGCTTACGGTGGCTGTTGCAATTCAAGAATCCAGAGAGACAGGTAGCACGCTGGATCGAACGTCTTCAAAGCTACGATTTCCAAATGAAACATCGGATGGGAAGTACGTACGGAAATGCCGACGCATTTTCAAGACGGCCATGTCCAGTAGAATGTAAAACTTGTGGTCACGTTGAAGCAAAGGAATGCATCGTCGATATTAGGCTTACGCAAGTGCTGCCTGATGAGGAGTAGACCGTCGAAATGATCAGCAAAGACCAATTGGATGATACGGACTTATCAGTTGGAAGGAAAAGGAACACCGGCGACTTGGAGTGAGATCGCGGATAACACTCCCATTTCCAAGGCTTATTGGGCTCAATGGGATAGCCTCCGTCTTGAGAATGGGTGTTTAAAACGATTGCGGGAAAGCACGGATGGCAAAGTGAAGTAATTGTTGCTGGTGATACCAAAATGCCGGATTGCGGAAATCCTGAAGGAGTATCTTGGGGGAGCAAGTGGGGCCCACCTAGGAATTAATAAAACACTGGATAAGATACGTCAACGATGCTACTGGGCAGGATGTAGACAGTCTGTGATAGAGTGGTGCCAGAAATGTGACCAATGTGCGGCGGTGAAGGAACCGGCACGTAAAAGTTGTTACGTACCTCTAACACCGACCAACACGATATATTGGATAGACTGCAGTCAGGCTATGGGTAGGTTCTTGTCGCTGTTAGTTTTAAGGTACCACAAACTTTTCGTGTTGAGAGAGAAAAAAAAAACCAAAAATAACCCATCAGACAAAAAACTGAAATTCATCGCTCTGTGATCATTCCCGTCGACACACCACCATTATTAAATAAAAACACTTAATCACTTCATATTAAAAAAACAATAAACCAAATTTTATTCAAGAAAACAAACATAATTTTTTTGAGATATGTAATAAAATGATAACAATTAATAGGGAATTCTTTTAAGTTTAATTTAATGTGTATAGGTAGGTGTCACATACATATGTAACCGAAAATCATTTGCTGTTCAAGCGATCAAAATAAGTTTCTTTTTTTTATTGAGTGAACAAAAAAAAAATTATATAACCCTACATAGAAATTTGTAGAATTTCGGTCCAAAAAAAAACATAAATAGACATAAAAAAACTCACCCATAAAACTGCCGTCGAGTACTCTCCGGTTGCTCTATGCGTAGCTGAAATAAATATGATTAACCCTATCCTGTAATCTTGATTTTTTTTTTCTTGTTCACTAAATAATTTTAGAATTCACTGAATTTTTTTTTTTTTTGTATATGTATGTCTAATTGACCTCTACATATGCACTAATACTTAGCTTATAAATTAAATTTAATTCAGAAAAATTATTGCAAAAAAAACACTATTCGAATATTAATTATATGTACACAAAAAAAAAATACAAAAAAAATGTTTTGTTTTGTGGTTGAAAGAACTTAACGGTTTTCTTGGCCCCGTATTGGCCTTTCTTCAGATCCGCTACACTAGCAAAATAACACTCTGGGCATATGGGTTTTAGTTGTACCCTTCAACTCAACAAAAGTTTTAAATAAGGCGTTTCGAGAAGATTATTTTATAGCGCGTTATGCTGATTCACAGAGTATTTCTATTTTAATTTTAATTTATTTCAACGCGAACGCACCCTTCAACGCTCACGTGAGGCCCGCTATTTAAGAAATGAAGGAAAGAAAATAACACGTTTAGCTCATTATAAATTTTCCTATGAGCAATAAAAAAACTTACCCGCTATTCTGTGTTAGCAGTACGTATTTATTTGTAGAGGAAAACGGAAATTTTTTCTTGGTATCACGGATTTTATTTTTTTATTTTTTTCAACACCTAAATTTGAAGGCTTTAACACTTGAGAAACAACTCGGTCTTAATAAATGGCCTGTTCTATGGCCAAAAGGTTCCTCCGTGTTTAATAATTTTTATATTGCCTTTTTTTTCTTGCTCACTAACTGACTTTCCCAAAAATACTTTAAATTAATTTTTATATTATTGAAAATTCTTTTATTTTTGTTTAAGTAGCCGCGATGGCCTCACATACCGAAATGAAATAGAAATTATTATTATTATTATTTTTTTATTTTTTTGGTTTTTTTATTGTTACTCACAAATACTTCAGAATAATTAACATCATACGATAGTATGACGTCATAAACTCTTCGCTACTTTAGAAATATGCGTAGCAGGGAATTCCTATATAAATAACATCAAAACGAATTAATCTACCTATATATGTATGTACAACTGTTCTGATTTTTGTATTGTCCATGAAGGGGAATCCAATTTTATTACTTTCATCGGATTCTGATTCATCAACAGATTTATTGTTTTTTTTTTAAAATACAAAGTTAATCAACAGAAGGTATCAAAATATTTATTATCTTTATTATATTATTATTAGGTTGTAGCGTAAGTATTGTGTTTTTTTTTCTTTGAATTAATCTCACAGTGGATAGCTGTAACAGGGCAGATTCTCTGGGTCTGTGCTATGAACATGGCAAAGGGAAGCTGAAAACGCTATCTACAGATTTAATATCCACATAGTACGCAAGTATGTATGGTAGCTGGTAGTTTTATGTATGTGTTTTGAAGACGGAATCAAAGCCGAATATCTTTTCCATGAAATATGCCTAAAACCTTATTTGCATCATCTTTTATTTCGTAATTTACGGTTCCAATTTTTCTTGCCACTTTTCCCCTAACGAACTGAGGTGCGAATTTGGCACAAAACTTTTTTGTGGCATCGCTTTGTGGATGAGTCCGCACATAGACCGTTTGTCCAACATGATAATCAACATGACGCGTTCGCAAATTGTATCGTTTTGAGCTTTTTTCATATGCCAGTGCGATATTTAATTTGACTTGATCATGCAGAAGAGCTAGTCGGGATGGTAAGGGCATAATAATTTCACCTTCTTCAATCCCTCCGAGTTGTTTCAAAAGCTGGTAGTCTTCGCCATGGTTAATTTTATGATACCCGAAAAGTAAGAAATGTGGTGAATTCTTTACTGTCTCATGTACTCCATTTCGTAACGCAGAAGCAATTTCAGGCAGATATCTGTCCCATGTTGTATGTTTTTCCTGGATGTATGATCGGATGGCAGATAAAATTGATCGGTTGACTCTTTCTGAGGCATTGGATTGCGGCGAATAGAGAGCAGTTTTGGAATCTACTACTCCAAATTGCCTCAAAAGGTCTTTATACTCAGCACTTTTAAATTGGGTGCCATTATCCGAATGGATTGTCTGAGGTACTCCATAAACACAAAATAATTCATTTTTTAAAAATTCCACAATCTGCTGAGCGGTTCCCTTACTGATTGGTTTTAAAAGCACAAACTTAGTGAGGTGATCTAACGCAATCAGAATCATTGTTTTCCCGTGACTAGAACGGGGATATGGTCCAAGCAAATCCACATATACACGTTGCCATGGCCTTTCAATAGGATAGGCATTTCCCATCGGTGGTCTCAAGCATTTATTTGTTGCCTTTGTAGTTTTACATGTTAAACATTTTGAGATGTAGTCCCTTACCTGCTTTACCATGGACGGCCAGAAATAATATCTCCGCAATTTTTCCAATGTTTTAGCCATCCCTCCGTGAGATGACATTGGATTATCGTGTTCCATTTGGATCAATTCATTTCTCAAACCTGTTGGTATCCAAAGCTTCCACAGAGAGAGATCTGAAAGCTCTGCATTTTTTCTTGGCTCCAATCTAATAAATATACAGTTTTCCCTAACAGCAAAAGCTGGGTACTTATCTGGTTCGTTTCTTATGTTATCTCTTAAAGTTAGATAGTCATCGTCGAAATCACCTGGATTAATTTTTATTTTTTCAAAGACTTTAGGAACACTGGATTGAAGTTCTCTTATTTCGTCACAATATATTCTGGATAACATGTCGGGCACAACATTATCTTTTCCTCGTTGATGTTCGATTTCGAAGCGAAAACCCTGTAACTTGAGACTCCACCTTGCCAATCTTCCACTCAAGTCACGTTGGCCCATCAACCATTTTAAGCTGGCATGGTCAGTTATTAATGTAAAGTCATGTCCCTCAACGTATGCGCGGAATTTTTTTATAGCAACGATAGCTGCCAGACATTCTAGTTCCGTGACGGAATAATTCTTCTGTGCGCTATTCAACTTTTGAGACATAAAAGAAATTGGTCTCTCATTTCCTTCTGTATCTTTCTGAAACAGAACCGCTCCCAATCCTTCCGTGCATGCATCACATCTTATAAAAAATCTTAACGAATAGTCAGGGTTTATAAGGACCGGTGCTGAAGTGAGCAACTTCTTAAGTTTCTCGAAACTCTGCTGGGCTGCCTCTGTCCATTGAAATTTGCCCTTTTTTAGACAATCGGTTATGGGTGAAGTCACACTGGCAAAGTTTTCGATAAACCGCCGGTACCACCCAGCCATCCCGAGCAATCGTCGAATCTGTCTGGTACTTGTAGGTGCTGCTAGACTGACAATTGAGTCGATTTTTTCAGGATCGGTCCTAAGGCCTTCTTCTCCTACTAGGTATCCCAAGTATCGAATTTCCTTCATCACGAACTTACTCTTTTCGATGTTGATTGTCAGTCCAGCGGCCCGTAGTAAAGTCGCAACCCTCTCCAGCAGCTCAAGGTGAACCTTCAATGTACCGCTAATGATCAGCAGATCATCCAAATATACGAAGATTCGATCATGAAGTTCGTGGGGTATCACTCTATGCATCAAGCGGCACATTGACTGGGCTGCATTA
The DNA here is from genome assembly GCA_958295665.1 of Tipula vernalis. Taxonomy (NCBI): domain Eukaryota; kingdom Metazoa; phylum Arthropoda; class Insecta; order Diptera; family Tipulidae; genus Tipula; species Tipula vernalis. The sequence continues at coordinate 161,703,543 of OY282560.1, read as the reverse complement.
CACAACCCAAACGGCATCACCTTGAACTGGTAGAGAGGTCGTCCCGGTACCGTAAAAGCAGTCTTGTCTCTGGCAGATTCCGCAAGCGGTATCTGCCAGAAAGCGTCCTTCAAGTCAAGTGCTGTTATGTATTTGGTCTCTGAAAGTCGTCCTAACAGTCCGTCGATTAGTGGCAGTGGATAGGCGTCCTTCTCTGTCAGAAAGTTGAGTTTGCGTGCATCCAGGCACAACCGAGATTTTCCGTTAGCTTTAGGGACGATGGTGACTGGTGAGCTCCACGAACTCTTGCTAACCTCGATAACACCCAAACTCAACATCCGGTCTATTTCCTTGTAAAGTTCGGTCTGTTTAGCAGGGGAGACTGAGTAGTACCGCTGCTTCACTGGCTTACTTCCCTTTATCAGCTCGATCTCATGCTCATGTAAGTTGGTCTTCCCAAGCCCTTCCTTCGCAGATGATGGAAAAAGATTTATAATTCTGGTCAGGTTTTGCTGATCCTGTTCTTGAAGAGAATGTGAATTGTCTGATTTTTTTATATCGTCACACAGAATTTCACTAACCGAAATTTTAGGCATTAGGTTGAACTTCGTCCAAAAATCAACGCCCAAATACAATGATGATTGTAGTGAAGGAACAACAAAAAATCTTATATGTTCTGTTTTATCGCCGAATGTGACTGGTAGCCATATGAAACCCTCTATTTTATTAGACGTACCATCAGCGGTTTTAATATGGGACTTCAATTTCTGAATCTGCAAATTTTCTGAACTTAAAAACGTGAGTGAATCCTTACCGAGTACACTCACTGACGCACCGCTATCTAAGAGACCAATCATTTTTCTAGACTTAATCAAAACTTCGGCATGTGGACGTGGATCATTCCTTGTACATTTTATTAGTGTAGCAATACAATTTCGAAATAAAATTCGTTTTTTCCGGAAGTATCTGATTGAACGATTCGTTTTACGACGTTTTATGTTTGACGGAGGGTTCGAACTGTCCTTAACATTTAGTAATAATTTATTTACGGTGATGATTGTGTCTGATGTAGGAGAATCTATTTTGAGGGTCGAGAATTGTCGATATCCTTGGATTCGATCATCTGATTGTGGTTTGTTCCGAAGCGCGAACCCCTCGCCAAATTCGCACTCGGCGGCAAGTTTCCCTGTTGACGTTGTAAGCAATTCTGACAATTGAGTTTGCGTACGTTTGCGGCTCCACATCCAAAACAAAAAATGTTAAGAAAGGCCTCCTGACAATCCTGGTACCGATGACCTATGTCGCGGCAATTCCAACAAACACAATGGTTATCATTTCCAAATTCATTATCCTGTTTGCGGTTGTCTCGCCTTTGAAATGCTTCTAAAATTGGTTCGTCAGAATTCTCAGATTTGTGTGTGTTACCGAAGTTGCTAGGCGATTGATTAACATTTAAGTTTTGGAATTCCATACTCAATTCGTTCATGAGTGGTCGTCGTCTCACTTGTATATCACCAAAACGTCTTGGATCATATCCCGATTGTTCCCATAGTTTTTCATAGTTTGTGCATAAAAGACGTAGCTCTTCGACTGTGCGCATTGATCCGTGATAAGGAAGCGTAACGTTCTTCAATGCAGGGTACATATTTTGGCACAACCTATAAACGATCTGCGGTTCCGTTAAACGTGTTTGCAGGCGTGCGTTCATCTTCTGGATGCTCAATGAGAAATCGGAAAACGACTCCCTGTTCCCTTGGTGTCTTCTCAGGATTTGTTCTTTAATCTCCTCCTCATAATTTGAGCTGCTAAAATATGAGAGCATCGCACTTTTCATCCTTGTCCAATCAGCATTCGCATGATCCGCCTTATACACCCAAAACCAATCTTCGGCTTTCTTTGAAAGAAATAGGTGTAAGACTTTGGTTAAATTGTTTCGAGGAAAATCGTCAGCATAAGCCATTTGCTCCAGCCGAAATATAAAATCGTGTACATTAACTGAGTCCCCACCGTCAAATGAGAGATTCCACTTTTGTTTCAATTTATAGGAATCGTCTACTCGAAACGATGTCGCTTGACGGAAATTATCGGTTGCTGGAACGTGAATATGACGACCCAAGTAAGCTTCGGGAAATGGAAATGCTGGGCGATTGTTACCAAACTCGTTTTGTATCTGTGGCTCATTAAAAGATTGATTATTACTAACAGGAAGGTTTCGATACTGTTGACGCGCTTGAGAAAAAAAATCTGCTACCGAACTTTTGCGAGGATTTGCCTCACTAAAGGACATATTATGTTCATTTTCAATGTTTTTGTTGGAAGTAGGAGAAGCGGTTGCTTCTTTACGCGACTCGTTGTTATCTATCAGAGTGTCTAATTTATCCGAAAACGAACTGCTCTTTAAATTTGGGGGTGAATAATCTGTTTCACCTGCTGCATCTGAAACCTTTGCCGCTCCACTGACCAAGTCACTCCATAATTTGTTGCACCAATTGGTTGCTCGTCTCCAGTTGCTCAAGACGGATAAGAGCAATGGGGTTTCGCCTAGAGTACTAACCAGTCTCTCGGTTCTACACTTATAATGAATAGTCTTGGCATAGGCTGTAGTCAAAAATGCAATTGTTGGTGTTGCTCCCTGTTCCAACGTAATTTTGTGTAATTCGTTATATTTCACTCTACATTCCTCTAGTTCTCGTTCTGGATATTGCGCATGTGTGTTTTTAGGCATCATTGATTTATCCGACGCTTCCGCTACCATTCTCTCTATTAACATTTGGTGCGCATCTACCGCTTTGCTGTTCAAACCCCTGACAAAATATTCGATTTCCAGCTCGTGGATAGATAGATTTTGCACAATTTTAGCAGGTTCCATTTTAGAAAATTTAAATAAATAACTTTGACGGATAAAAAAAAAATTGTACTCAGGTTAGGTTGTGGATATATATGACAAATATTAAATTATAGGCAAAACTTAGATTAAAGGACTAAGTTGTGACCACAAAAAAAAATTAAAAAAAAATTAAAATATATGATAAAGATCAAAAAAAAAAAAAATACAAAAAAAATCCGAACAACCGATCCAAAAAAAAACTTATATAATCTAACAAATAAATAAATGCACTTCACCAACTTAAGTTCTCTTGAATATGTATTAATAATATGAGATTAACAAAAAAACTCGATATGTAAACTATAAAAAAAAAATAATCAATAATAAAGTGTAAACTTATATTGATAGAATATTTATTTCAGAAACAAATGTAAATTCAATCATGAATAATGGTGATGTGTGAAGAAATGATCATCGACTAATAGTGAAATGAAATCTTATTGAACGAATGTTTTATCCACAATACAAAAACAACAAAAAAAAATATTGCATATCTAAAAAAAAAAATCATGAAATTGTAAATCAGCCCTTAGTGAGAAATCCTGAATCACCGGAAATTCAACCACCAGGTTTTGAGACACTTATATTCACGTCTAATCTTCCATTTAATATGCCTATTGACGGATTAGAAAAGGATGGTTGGAAAATTGATAGGAATGTGGTAAGAAAATTTCTGTGGAGAACTCAGCAGTCAAATATCACCAGGAACGCACGAAATCATCATGTTTCAACCGTTGATTATTCAACTCTGTATCGATCCACTATTTCATAGGAAAATCAGGAAAGGGTTTTGAAAAGAGGAAAAAAAAATTTACCCTTATTCACAAGATCAACGTCAGGAACCCATAAAATCATTATGTATCTACTAACGTTGATCCAGGAAGAAAAGCAAAGTTCATTCTTCAAAGTTGGACAGTAATTCAGCATTAGAATAATTTAATTTACACTTTTGTTAAACGGAAAAAAAAAAAAAAATGTTGTTTTAATGATGAATGAATCTAAGTTATTGACAACAAACCGCTTTGAAAATATATAATTAAAGTAAATATTCGCTAAAAAAAAAAAATTTTAAATAAACAAAAATAGTTAACCAAAAAAAAAAATAAACTATAATGAAAGAAAGAAAAAACTGTTAAACTGATAAGCGGTTATTCCAGTTGTCATTGATGAGCGGAGAAGCCACTTGGATGACTTTTTAGGTCTACCATCTGAGAAAATACAAATACTGAAGAAAACTTATCCGACTATTGTTTGCTCATGCATCGTGGAATTACAAACTCTGAAAATTTAAATCGACAAACACAAAAAAAAAAAATTCACGAAGAAAAACATTGTTTTCAAACTTTACATTTTTTTTCCTTTGTGACCTTGAAGTCGTCTGATTTAACGGTTAAACAACACGGAATATTCCTGATCATCAGGTCCCTGTTTCGGCGCCATTTTGTTACGTACCTCTAACACCGACCAACACGATATATTGGATAGACTGCAGTCAGGCTATGGGTAGGTTCTTGTCGCTGTTAGTTTTAAGGTACCACAAACTTTTCGTGTTGAGAGAGAAAAAAAAAACCAAAAATAACCCATCAGACAAAAAACTGAAATTCATCGCTCTGTGATCATTCCCGTCGACACACCACCATTATTAAATAAAAACACTTAATCACTTCATATTAAAAAAACAATAAACCAAATTTTATTCAAGAAAACAAACATAATTTTTTTGAGATATGTAATAAAATGATAACAATTAATAGGGAATTCTTTTAAGTTTAATTTAATGTGTATAGGTAGGTGTCACATACATATGTAACCGAAAATCATTTGCTGTTCAAGCGATCAAAATAAGTTTCTTTTTTTTATTGAGTGAACAAAAAAAAAATTATATAACCCTACATAGAAATTTGTAGAATTTCGGTCCAAAAAAAAACATAAATAGACATAAAAAAACTCACCCATAAAACTGCCGTCGAGTACTCTCCGGTTGCTCTATGCGTAGCTGAAATAAATATGATTAACCCTATCCTGTAATCTTGATTTTTTTTTTCTTGTTCACTAAATAATTTTAGAATTCACTGAATTTTTTTTTTTTTTGTATATGTATGTCTAATTGACCTCTACATATGCACTAATACTTAGCTTATAAATTAAATTTAATTCAGAAAAATTATTGCAAAAAAAACACTATTCGAATATTAATTATATGTACACAAAAAAAAAATACAAAAAAAATGTTTTGTTTTGTGGTTGAAAGAACTTAACGGTTTTCTTGGCCCCGTATTGGCCTTTCTTCAGATCCGCTACACTAGCAAAATAACACTCTGGGCATATGGGTTTTAGTTGTACCCTTCAACTCAACAAAAGTTTTAAATAAGGCGTTTCGAGAAGATTATTTTATAGCGCGTTATGCTGATTCACAGAGTATTTCTATTTTAATTTTAATTTATTTCAACGCGAACGCACCCTTCAACGCTCACGTGAGGCCCGCTATTTAAGAAATGAAGGAAAGAAAATAACACGTTTAGCTCATTATAAATTTTCCTATGAGCAATAAAAAAACTTACCCGCTATTCTGTGTTAGCAGTACGTATTTATTTGTAGAGGAAAACGGAAATTTTTTCTTGGTATCACGGATTTTATTTTTTTATTTTTTTCAACACCTAAATTTGAAGGCTTTAACACTTGAGAAACAACTCGGTCTTAATAAATGGCCTGTTCTATGGCCAAAAGGTTCCTCCGTGTTTAATAATTTTTATATTGCCTTTTTTTTCTTGCTCACTAACTGACTTTCCCAAAAATACTTTAAATTAATTTTTATATTATTGAAAATTCTTTTATTTTTGTTTAAGTAGCCGCGATGGCCTCACATACCGAAATGAAATAGAAATTATTATTATTATTATTTTTTTATTTTTTTGGTTTTTTTATTGTTACTCACAAATACTTCAGAATAATTAACATCATACGATAGTATGACGTCATAAACTCTTCGCTACTTTAGAAATATGCGTAGCAGGGAATTCCTATATAAATAACATCAAAACGAATTAATCTACCTATATATGTATGTACAACTGTTCTGATTTTTGTATTGTCCATGAAGGGGAATCCAATTTTATTACTTTCATCGGATTCTGATTCATCAACAGATTTATTGTTTTTTTTTTAAAATACAAAGTTAATCAACAGAAGGTATCAAAATATTTATTATCTTTATTATATTATTATTAGGTTGTAGCGTAAGTATTGTGTTTTTTTTTCTTTGAATTAATCTCACAGTGGATAGCTGTAACAAAGTCGTGGAACCTAGACAGGACTACGTAGACCGGATGAAAGAACAACTTAATGAGATTCATCAATTTGTACGGGGTAAAATACGGATGTTAAGTAACCAGATGAAAGGTCGATATAACATACGAGCAAATAACCAATGCTTCCAGGAAGGGCAATTAGTATGACTTCACAATCCGCAACGGAAAAAGGGATTATCACCGAAGCTGCAATCAGCATGGGAAGGACCTTACACTGTCATCCCAAGAATGAACGACGTGGTTTATCCGATACGGAAGGGGCATCGAAGTAAGCCAAAGGTGGTGCATTTAGAGAGGCTGGCCCTTACAGAGGAGGTGATTTGGCTCCTGTTCGGAACGAACAGGCTTAGGTGAGGAGTAGTGTTAAGGTTACACCTAAGATATAATGTTTTACTGTACTAAAATGGAATTTTCCATGATAAAACTGTTCTAAATGTTTCTAGACTTTTCTTACTGGAAAAGTCATGAAATTCTAGAAGTTTGGTTCGTGTATATAAAAAGGCGAACGAAGTCGAATTCGATGATTAGTTTTTGGTAAGCGAAAGTATAAGGATTTAAAAGGTGAATTAAAAGAGATTTAAAAAGTGTTTTAATGCGAAATAAAAAGTAAAAGCGATCAGTAAAATTGTGTGAAAATTATAAAAAGTGATTTTGTGAATTATTATCATTAGTAAATTGTGTTGTAATAATTCTTGTGTGAAATAAATAAATTCGTTGGTGATAAATTGAATTGATTTTGTTTTATTCAAAATCCAGTGAAATGAACCTTGATTCACAAGGCGAAAACGTAACAGTATAAACAAAATATATAATTGCCTACTAACATTTTCTCAAACACGTTAAATTCGATCACATGATTTCAAAATTTCGACCCAAGCGATATGATAAGATTGCAATTCGGTGTGAAATTGATTTTTAAAAACACAATAAATTCGATTCATTTCTACTGGTAAAATACAAATTCTGGCGATTGCTATTCTATATTTGACATTTGTAGTATTCGTGGTTACTACACGAGTATGCACTTCTTTACCAAGGTGTATTTTCGTAGCCATTTTCCTCTTCAAAGAAGGAGTGCCATCTTCTTATAGCAAGGCTAATGTGCCAATTTTAAAGTTGTTAACTGGATATAACCATTTTCGACGTGTTTGCAATTTTGATAAGTATTCATACGACCAACGTGACCAAAATTGGCGAAGTATGCGTTGTATGCGTTGAAATTTCACAATTTATTAAAAACTAGGAAGAATCTGGTATTGTATTCATTATATCCCCATATAAGCTGAGATTAACGATGTTCTGTACGATTTCTTATTTGTCTGGCCGTATGAAGTTCTCAATCAATTCCCACATTATAATCGCACCATTAATATTCATAATTAATAAAATCAACATCTTCTTCTTGATCCAGCCGAGTGTGACTTATATACATACTCGTATATTTAAAACATTTGCCACGTAAATTTTTTTTAAATTAATTTCATAGTCTACAGATTTCATGTAATAACTTTTTTAACCCCCCTAAGGCCAAAATTTAAAAACATTTTTTTTTTCTTTTTTTGCTAATTCATGTTTATTTATATTTTCAGGTAAGTGTTGTGTAGCAATTCCAAGTGTACGACATTTAATTAAAGTAAGTTTTTATAAACATATTTACTTAACTAAATACAAATCAACCATTAAGCTAACTATTATACTGAATACCTAGATACAGCATGCAATGTACCGCATATGTTTATGATGGTTTAAAACAAACAAATAAACACAAAAAAGAAATGTGTTTAAACATAAATTTTTTTGCTTATGTTGTTAGCGCAAACTACATACAAACCATATTTAGTTTTTTAGCCAAGAATATAAAACCAGAAACATATGCCAAAATTATACAAAACCGTGTTTGACTAGGAATAAAAACTAGGAACTATACATATAAAAATAGATAAACCACGAACCATTAGAATATGTACTATTATACATAAAAAAGAAATTCAAATATTTAATTTTGTAAAATATTAAAAAAAAAATTCAAACAAAACAGTTTTGTTGGTTTAAAGTTTGTTGAATTTTGATTTAAAACTAATTTTTTCTGACATTCTTTTGTTTGGTTTTACAATTTGTAGCAGAAACACATAAAATTTATTACAATTAAAAAGTTTGATAACATTTGGTTTCACAACGGATTTGTTGCTGCTGCAAAGCCATCGAAAAAACTTCTCAATGAAAGCTTCTCTCTGGCTCTTCTTCTTTTTGTGCCTTATTAAAATAATTTCTGAGAATTTTTAAAATATTCAAATTCTTTAGAAGTTCGGAATTCTGTAAATTGTAGATAAACATTCGATGCTTTTAACCAGGGTTTCGAACCCGCAAAATTTTGGGTTCGGGTTCGGGTTCAGGTTCAAAGCAAGAAAATAATTAGGTTCGGGTTCAGGTTCGGGTTAATAAAAAATAAAACTTCACTGGTATATAAAAAAAATCTATTTATCGTCACCTCAGCATTTAAGTGTTACAAACGCATTCTGATCATTTTGTTGTTAGGTTTACCATTATATAATGTGACGGTCCTAACTTCAATTCATTTGTGTTAGTTAAATACTGGTCTGACGAAGTGGTATAATAACTACGTTGGAAACTGATTTGACGATCCAGTCTACATTTTTACGTAAAATGGCAGTCCTAACTCCAAAATTACAAAAAGGCGCTTATATCACTTAAATACTGAGATGACGATATTTATTTGTTTCATGTTTAGTTTGACGAATATGATATCTCTTAATGATTCTTCTTGAAGGTGTACCCGTTGTGGTGCTAAAATAAACTTTAAAGCTGAAAATGCCCATTCCACACTGACTTGCGTTGTAGGAATCGTTAACACAACTTTTGCAGATTCGTATAAAAGTGTAATTTTAATTTTATGATTTTCCCACTATTCCATAATATTTTTCTCCTTGTGGACCCGCGAAAAGGGGATTCATAAACAATAAATGTTTCTATGGGTAAGCTGGCTTGTATTTTATCAAAATAATTCGCCTTCGCTTATCCAAAATTTCTCCCTTTTGCAATAAAATCCAGTCAACTTTTTTTGTTACAAATTTATTTATTAAATTAATAATTTTGATATTGCTCGCTTGCTCGCTTTTATTGAATTATTTCTTTTTACATCAAAATTAGGGCTGGTTTTTTACAGCCAATATTTTAATATAACTTTAATACGACATCTATTATAAAAATTAATAAATGTCACTAAGTTACAAAGGCATCTTTCGTCTACTAGTTCAATTAATATAAATTATGTTCTACAAAAGTAAATGAAAACAATTAAACTAATCTATATATAGTGGAAGTGATCTTGTCAATTAAATTTGATATGGAAATCTAATATAGTTTCTACGCTCTTTCCTGTTTTATATAAGTTTCATCTAAACTGGTATTTCCAAATTCCCCTTTACAAACGTGAGCAGCTTCGTCAATGACCTTTTAATTATAGCTTGTTATTTTTTTAAACTTTCCATTGTAATGGAGTGTTACCGTATAAATGACGTTACCGATTATGTTGACTCTAGCGGAATCGGAAATATTGTCAAAACATAACGGGTTCCAATCTAACTTAGATTTTATTTCATTACCAGAACATTCACAAAGCGGGTTCGAGGTTCGGGTTCGGATTCGGTTCGAAACCCTGCTTTAAACTATATACACTCAATTATTGGCCCTTTTACAAAATGTAATAATTCTATAGCTGTAACTTTACAGAAATTGCTTACAGACAAAAAGTTACGATGTACTAAAAATTGGCGTGCACGAACGAACGGTAAAGATTTTGCCACTATAAATAAATGCATAGTGGATTCTCCGCTACTAAAAAGAAAACTGACTGTTTTATTGACCTAAGATGACCTTACAAAAAAAAAATGCTTTTCAAATTCGATTCCGCGGTGTCATGAAATATTAAAGTTGATCATCAACATTTAGGGGTTTTATTGCAAAATATTATTACCATACATTTTTTTTGTTAAGCTCTCGAAAACTATAACCCGAAAGATTGCTAAGCCGCCGAGTTAAGGGCTTTTAAAAGCAACATATGTATGTAGCTTTACATCAACAAATTTGTCACTGCAAACTTTTAACCGGACGAGGCTTCTCAGACCATAGTAAATTATAATCGGATAATCAAGTCAGTTAGCATATCATGAACCAGCGGTCTGGCGCCATCGTAGTAGCCGGCCAGGCTTCAGTGAGGGCTGCTCGGCGACAAAAGTAGAAAAAGGACGAAAGGGCCAGACTTGGTTAATGCTTGAATAGACCGCTTATATTTAGGGGCTCATACAAAGAAATTTGTCCGGGATAGGCAATTAAAATAACAACTAGAACTAGAGTGATATTAAACCGACACGTTGAGGGAGACGCTAATACACTCCTGAAGCGTGACCAGCACACATACTAAGACCAACACAGTTTCCTGAGTAAGCCTCAATAAGTGCACCAGTTATCCCTCAAGAGTTTAGCTTATCCAAGAGATTATTTTAACCCTCTTCCTGCTGCCGTATAGGATGATGGTATCAAGGACTCAGCTGAGAGAATACCTATCCTTCGAGCGTGACTACTTTTTCTAACGTCCTGCCTGGTGGCACAGCCACCTGCTGCTGGAGCTGGACGCAGAATCACCACAGTAGCGCCGACTACGAGAAACCAATAGCTAAATTTGGTTAAATGATAATCCAAAAGTACACCAATGCCTTAAGGCCTGTTAATCGACTTCCGCGGAAATACATTTTATTAAAACATCACATGATCAAGATCTTGTTCTCAACGTCGTCTTCAAGAGGACTTCAATGCTCACTCATGTTCAGTTTCTCACCGTTCTCTTTGATTTGTTTACTCCATCCTAGGAGAGTTCTTCCATCTTTGTAATTGTCCACTTATAACGAAAGGTTGGAGAGATGTTTATTCACCCCTGGCATACAGCGAACCAGCTAGCCGTTTAGCACATACCGGGGCTCACCTGATCATTAATAGCGATATGATTGTTCCCATTTTTCTTTTTTCCGCTTTCTTTTTTTTCTAGTACACTTACCGTGCCCTACTCGCACACGCTCCGTTGAGTCCGGTATATGTACCCCGGAACTCAACCACGTGTGTCTTGGTTTTGAGGCACTTCGTCCACTTATGACTTTTTCTTTTCTTTTTTTTTCTTCTGATGGTTCCCTGTGAACTCAATTTTCTGAGCTACACAAACCTGCAGCTGCGGATCTCTTCAGAAAATGAGAACAATTTTCCTTGCTTATTTTTTTCTGTTGATGCAAGCATCCAATTTACACAGTTTATTTTCACTCGTGATGATTTTAATACTAACATCCTTTATGTTTTCTTTAATTATACTCCAATGACTTGCCCTTGGCACTCACTAACTAATAACACTTATACACCATACTCATTCGGGACTTCTCCGACCTTTTCCCTTCAATGGATTTTCTCGACTCCCCATTAATTTTTTTTGCTTCCTTGAGTGCGAGTTTACGACCATTTTCTGATGAAAAATTTTCAGTAGATTCAATATACCGGGTGATTTTTTTAATCTGATACACCCAAATATCTCAGAAAATAAGTACTCTACGAAAAAAATGGTTAAGATGAAAATTTAATTATTCCGTCGGGGAAATATATTAGTGTTAAAATTAGTACCCTCCCCTTGGCCTTGTAGGTGGAGCGGGGGGTAACTTTGAAACTAAAATATGAACCCCTACTTTTTATTGCAGATTCGGGTTCTACGGATAAAAATACGTAGGATTTGACTGAAACATTTTTTTCGATTCATGATAGATGGCGCTGTAATTGATATTTAATTTTTTTTTTCGACTTCTCCTACTGAGAACCTACGCAAACGATTCTGCAATACGTCTGCAATAAAAATACCACGGTTTCATTGTAAATACTCGAAGTTAGTCTTAAACAATTTGTATTTCATAAATTTTCAATTACTGAAAATGGCTTCTCATTATCGTAACCCTATCGCCATAGTGACGAATATCGTCAATTACAGCGCCATCTATCATGAATCGAAAAAAATATTTCAGTCAAATCCTACGTATTTTTAGCCGTAGAATCCGAATCTGCAATAAAAAATAGGAGTTCATATTTTAGTTTCAAAGCTACCCCCGCCCCACCTACAAGGAGGAGGGTGAGGGGTACACTACATTTTAACACTAATGTATTTCTCGCACGGAATAATTAAATTTTCATCTCTATGATTTTTTTCGTAGAGTGCTTATTTTCCGAGATATTTGAGAGTGTCAGGTTAAAAAAATCACCCGGTATTTTATATGGAAAACAAAAGAATTATGTTCGGAAGGGGAAATTTGTTTACAAAATAGACTACGCCGATTGGTTGCCTGTTGAAAATTTTTCATCAAAAAATGGTCGTAAACTCGCACTGACTTTCTGTTTTTCAGCCTACTCGTCTATTTCCATTTCGTTCGTTTTAACCACTTCCTTTGATTAGCTTAATATAGACAACAGTAAGGCACAGTGACGCTACTGTTGCTCACTCGACTTATCCTCCCGTTATCCTAAGCCCAACCGGAACGACACCCACAAGGGTCGTTACAAACTTACAGACATAATTTACAAGCTGCTGAAGTATAATCCTAATTTTCTGCAAACCTGTATGGATACCGAATATTGGATTTCTTTCTTCATGCTTGTCCTTCTTGTTTCCTTAATCCTTGTTTATCTCTTCCTTCAAAACAAGCTTCCTTCTTTCAAATCAACTGCAAGAGAAACGGTGACCGAGTGTGTTTAGGTTCCTTTCAACGTCAGCCATCGGTCGAGTAGACGGTCTCCAGCGAAGTCCTAATTTCGTTTGTGCCGACTCCAAGGTCTGTTTGATGGTCTGGGTTTGCAAACGAACAATGTGAAATAAAGTTTATGTGTGTCTGCCTTCTCGATTAACTATTTGGTCTTTGTTCAGTGAATTCCAACGGTATGAGCATCGCTCCAGAATGCCAAATTCTTTAGGGAAAGCTTGTAGCTAGAGGCAGCTGCGGTTTGTTAGCTGAAGAATGGCTTACTCCAATGATAGATTCAAGAAAGTTTAAGCTATTGTACAATATCCCCTTGCCGTACTCCAGATGTTATATCGAAGGCGTCCGAAATTTTTCTTTCTATTAACACCTTCCATTTTGAGCTATATATACATTAAAAGAGGTGGGATCTCCTTTTTTCTGAAGTGGACAGATAAAAACCTCATTCCATTCTTCTGGGATGTCTTCTGTAGACCAAATTTTTGATATGAGTTCCTGTTGCAGGTGCATCTTCACCCCGGGGCGTTCCGCACTTCTACATATAATGGAATTTGTTTTGTGGTCATTTCGACGTTTTTATCGCGTTGAAGCAAGAGATGTTGCTCGGAAGGTGGTGGCTGTTTATTTAGAAGCAGGGAGAAAAAATTAAGCCATACTTTTATGACGGTTTTAGTGTCCATCTTTAATTCCCCAACTTGTATTCTACATAAAATCCGATTCGTCGCTAATAGCGATGCTACTTGGATGGCACTCTATATTTTATCAATCTCTCAGGCTGGAATTTAGGATGTTAAGTGACTGTTGTTCGTGTCAATTTTCGTCTGCATATCCGATTGGAGATTTTTCCGGAGTCATGTAGGCGGTGTAAGATCTTGTCTTGTTATTCGTTTGAATTCCACATGACTTTGTGAATACACTTATGTGAGAAGTATGCCAATACATTTACATTTACAAGAAGTTTGGGTCGATGGTTCTGCGCTATGTACTGCTAGCCCTACCAACTTGATCTTTATGTTGCGAAATTTTGCTTAAGACGGTTTCGAGGTATTTGTTGAAGGCGTTTTTGATTTGATCAAACTTCTGCTCAGTGGGGGCGTGTACGTTCAAAATCGTGATGTTCATGAAACCGAAGAGTACAAATCCGATTGTCGTCAGACGTGAAGTCAGTTACGAATTGATGACATCGATTGCTAATCAAGAAGTCCGTAGCGACTGTAATTGCCGATTAGCTTTGTTTTCTTTACTTAGATGCTTAATCGAAGAGTTTGTAACGATCTGTCTTTGGCGTTACCGCAGGTGGCCCAGCGCTTATTTACATCTACGACCGCTCAAGGCCGTGACTCAATATTTATTTTCTGAAAACAAAAAGACGTTCACAAGTGCCATCATGGTCTAATTAAAAATTAATAAAATCCTTGATAGGATGACCTACGTCCTCCCAATTTTTCGTACATTGCGCGTCGACACTTTGCTAGCGCGGCTGTTACGATTAATTTTTTTTTCTGCCCAGCTTTCTCTTAAATAATTAAGCATCACTGTTTGTTGCAATGACGTCTAATTTTTTTTGGCTACCCCTTATCCTATATTTTTTGTCATCCTATATTTTGCAACCGTGTTTTACAGTGGCGGCATACTTTACGGTTATATTTTCTATAACACTTTCATTATTGACCTGACCAACTTTCTTGTTTCCTTTTCTAAAAACTTTTGTTGCTGATTAGCATTTTGTTCTAATATATAAAATATTATTGATTGGGTGGTGATCCAACAAAGTTTTTTTGTTAATTATTTTACGTTCACGCACTGTGTATTTCTAAGTATTTTAGTCGCATCTAGTGTTCGCTCTGAACGTAATGCATTTGTCTCATAAAATATTTACCCTGGGCCTTAAATCATAAAATTTACCCGAAATTGTTTCCATCGTTAGCTCAAACAAACTTCAAAAATATGAGGTAAATATTTTTACGTCAAGACTTCTACAAATTTTCGATCGTGTTCAAATAATTTCTTCAAATGAATCTATTAGAGAAACGACCACAAAACTCTCTGGTTTTATATATATTGAAGTATACTTGAAATTTCTTTCAAAATTATTAACGATAGTCAATCTCAGCATGACACGTTTACGGAATTGAATACAATCAACATTGACCCATCAGATATCCTGATTCAGTTGGCAACTTTATCGTCTATTACCACTTCGAAAGAATCTTCATTTTAACTGATCCTGCTAAAATATCGACACTGGGAAACGGCTCAGATCAATAATATACCTCAGAGTAATTTAATATTGTCTGTGAACCTTCATGAAAATCAACAAGTAAACAATACTCTAATATAAAGGGACAGAAGTTCCACAAGTATCTGTTACTTCGCGAAATGTACAGTTCGATATTCCACAGACAGTGCTTAATCAGTAAGGCAATCATTTTTTTCGAAAATTTTCAAATTTGCAACCTACAAACATCAATAGATTTAGACAACCTACCGCGAACCTAACCCTTATAATTTTCAACCTCTGCTTCATATAGTTACAGTCAATGAAGTCAATTCATCCCAAATGTTAGTGCTACCTATTTCCCAAATATGGTTCCGTCTGCTACTACGAACTGAAGCACGTGCTAAAATGGATAAATGGAAACTTACTTTCAACGGTACTGACATGTCAGTCGAACAATTTATTTTTCAAGTTGAGCATTTGGCTAAAACCAATAACATTCCGGCAATCCAATTAGTGAGTGGTATTGACATTTTTATAAAAGGCATTGTTTGGGATCATTATTGGAACATTCCTCAAATGAATCAAAGATGTTCATGGTTTGATTTTAAAGGATCTATTTTCCATCGATTCAAAATTCGTAGATATGAAATGGAAATTCTACAAAAATAGATCAAAAGAATACCGAAAATTGTATCGAATTCTATTATGCCATTCACGAACTAGCCCAACCTCTTTTTCTCTGAATGGGAAATGGTTAAAATAATTAAGGAAAATATGCGAAGATCACTTAAGCTACAGTTGGCCGGACGATTTATTAATTCATCAGAAATAGTTAGCATTTGTACGAATATTGAAGTCGTTTAATGTTACGCAACGAAATGAAGTAGAAGAGATTCAGGGCAACATTTCACCGCAACCTAAAAACACACTAATCCAATCAAAATTCAACGTTAGAATATCCAATGTTAAATTCAGTTTCTTCTAGATTAGCTTTGCAACGGCATAATCAGCGACCTATTAAATTTTTTCGTAACCGGCGAAAACTTCTGAAATAAATCGCAGAATCCATCTTTAGCTATACAGCATCTAACGAGCTTTTGAATAATCGACCCTAACCTACTATTCTCATTATAATATTTCTGTTAAGGGCCCCCTTGATAGTGGAGCGGACGTTAGTGTGTTATAATCTGGATTTCAAAATGTGTTAGAAAAGTTAAAACTCATAATACATCCAATGACTGCGTTTTTCCAAACTTATATTTAGGTTACAACTTCTGAAAAGCCTTTAATTTTCGACCTGCTGTAAAACGTGAAGGTCTTTCTCCAGATTTGGGTCTAAAACATACCTTTCTGAAGAGCAGCACACTCGCTTGCAATAAATTATTGATTGTATTCCGAATTCCTCCTGGGTAGGTCTGGGTAGGACTTTCAATTTATGCTGAGGTTCATCGGTTGCTTGCTCCGAACTTTATTGAAGAGAGTTCCATATTTGTTGGTAACAAGTGCTACATTTGATGAACATCTTTCGTCGGGATTTGACCATCAATATTGATAAAAGTCAGTTTTTGCTTCGTGAGATTGAATACCTTGGAATTGTAGTTAGTGAAGGAGGTCTGCAAGGCCAAAAACAGTGTGTCAAGTGAGACGACTTTTGCGAACAACGCTGAATAGGCAAGTCCCGTAACAGATCTTCTGAATAAGGGTAAAAAGTTTGCCTGGACCGATTGTGCTCAGAATTATTTTAATGATTGGAAGGATCCGTTAGTGTCTGCTCCTGCAGCACTTGTTACGCTCGATTTTTCTCAACACTTTTTTTATCTATTGTGATGCTAGCCCAACTGTTATTGGTGCGGTTTAATTTCAGAAGGATAGTGAAGGTGTAGACCGATCCACAGCAAATATGTCGCAGAAATTAACTGACGCAACTATAGTGTCACCGAACAGGAATATTTGGTGTCCTTTTTAGTGATAATGTCCTTCACTGTCATTACTGACCATACCGTTTCAGTTTTCTCATGTCAGTACGTGATTTATCTGGTAGATGAGCCCGTCGAGATTTTTCCTACGTTGAATACGGAAGTATACGAAAAGTACCATGGTAGCTGCAATTTGAGCATTTTTGAGGGTAAATTGAGGGTATTGAATGAATATAACAATTCTTCTTGGAAATTGATACTTTTATTACGGTACGATTTAATTGAATCAGCTCACTCTTCCCCAATTGGTGGACATCCGGATTTTACTAAAATTGCTGAGTTAACAAGAGGCATTTCTTTGGCCATCTTTAAATCGTGATGTAACAGATTTCGTCGACAATTGGACTGATTGCAAATGCAACAAATCAATTAATTATATGGCTAGACCTCCATTACCGTCACTTTCAATCACTTCGACAGGGGATTTACCTAGATTTTTTGGGCCCTTATCCACGCACCAGGGCAGGTTAGCACTAAAATATTCTCCACAGATTAATGCCAGTGACATAGTGAACCGGACTTTTTTTGGCTTCAAACAGAAGATCAGAGATCATGCGACATACATTTTGACAGTGTACCCTTTCATTACATAATGCTGTACACGACTCAACCGGGTTATCTAGCCAGTTTATTCTGTTTGGTCGCCAGCCCTTGTAGCATGGCTCAATGTATAAATTGTTAGCTCTAACGTAGTTGATGCTGGTAACCAAATATTTACGGAACATAAACCAGAACTATTAAATAAAATATATGAACAAGTCCAGCAAAATTTCATCACTACTATAATCTGAGGAGCCGAAATCCAAATATTACCGTCGGTCAAGAGTTATTTGTTAGAAACTTTGCTCAAAGTAGAGCATTAAACCACTTTTCAGCGAAAGTACTCGGATTGGTTAGGAAAGTTGCTTGTGACGTTGGTGATCAGGAAGTAAACTCCTTAGGAATCTTCCATATGAAAGATATTAAAATATAATATCCTAATTCACAAATTCATTCCTTAATTATTAATCCCAATTTCCCCACGAGTGTAACGGACTGTCTTTGGCGTTGCCAGTTTGCCCAGTGCTGACTTATATCTACATATGATCGCTCAAGGCCGTACTCAATAATTATTTTCTGAAAACAAGTCTGATTAAAAATAATTCACAGAATTTGTTACAAGTTGATAGAGGCTCGTTCCATGTTCCAAATGTAAAATCGTTGTCCATGTGTAGTGGCTGAGGTAGTTGTTGTGAATCTAAAAATATCCGTGGCCCATGTTGAGGTTTTGTAACATTAATGCTTTACAAATTGGGCTGATAATCCCTTGTAGGATTACAACATCTATTACATTTTAGCCTTCTCTTTTTACAGGAGAGGAGGATATTATTGCCTAAATCAACTCGTCATTCACGCATTGAGTGTGTTTAGACTATCCGTTGATACAAAAAACACATGACCAAATTTCCTATTATTAACATTTTTGGGGTTAAGTCTTTATATTTAGCCCAAAACGTTTGCGTGTTCAGTAAAAACATGTCATTTCTTTGCTAAAACCATCGAGTACGGCATATTACGCAAACAATTTTGATTTTAGCAAAACCGCCGTATTTACTGAATTGTTAAATTATTACATATCCTAAATCATAAATTTTGAAACTTTGCTCTAGGTGAAAACTCCCTGAACCGTCACATTGCAGATCACTGCGACGATAATTAGAATGAATAAAATGTAATAGCTAGACGACAGCAACCAACAAATGCACTTGCAGCAGTAGAAACACGCATATGGTGCACAATCAATTCCAATTTTCTCTATTTTGTTCTAATACCATATATCAGTGTTTGTCCGTTACGTATCACAAAACGAAAACGAAACTCAATTTCACTTTTAAGGTTGTCTCTTCTAATAAATGAAAGTGACCATTGAAATTATCTCTGTTAAATTCTAATTCATTAACCTTTTGATTGACAGAAGGTTAAAAAAATGTTTTTTTAAAAACCAATTTTGAAAATTTAAATAATTTTATGTACTCCTTACATACATATGTATATGCTTGTACAAAAAACGGATCCCTCTTCCTTTCATCAAAAAAAAAAATTTCATCGATCCTAATAAACATTTATAAATTAGTATCGACAACTGTGTCAATGTCAGTCGCATATGACATGCGCGTCTCAAAAAATTCAAAAAAATTTTCTTTTCTTATTTCTAATGAATATTACATCGTTTCGAATAAGACAAATCATCGCCGTAAAGTCGTAAAGTAATTACTTTATTTACATGTATATATGGTTTTGTTTGTTTTTGTAACGATTTGTGTTTTGTTGCGGGTTCCAAAATAAAAGAACATCGCGCGCCGTGTCTACACCAGAAAAAAAAAAATCGAAAAAAAGGTTAAACTTTTTATGTTGTTTTTGATCTAATTTTACGGTTGCCCATAAAAATGTTAATTTTTTTGAGATATACAAACACACCAAAAAATCTTTAATCAAATTAAAATGTGTTACTTGCGCGCTCCCGTTTCTCAATGGAATCTCTTAGTGTGTACATATTAAATACACAACCAATATATGGTTTAATTGCATCTTGTATGTTACCTACATAGATATATTGTATATATCAAATCGATTTTTTTTATTGTTTTATGTTTACTTAACTCTCTGGATTTAATCATTTTATTCGATTTTTTTTGTGCTTGTATTTTTAAGAAAAATAAACGAGATTACGAGATGAAACGGAAATTAAACTATATAAACACTAATTAAAATAAAAAAAAAAAATTAAGGTTAACAATTTTATTTATTTATTTATGTTATTTATTTATATTCAGACTCCAAAAAAGGGTTAAATACATTTGACATGCGCTTATATGTATCTCTACTGGTAAGAGTCATTAGTCATCTGATTAATTAATTATAGCTATATGCGATTTCTGTGTTGAGATTGAATTAATTTTAATTATCGATCGTGTTTTGTTTTTTAAACAAAGAAAAAAACTCGTAATTACACATTTTGGTGGTTTATTTATTTATGGTTTTTAAATACTAAATTGAAATCATTAAAAAAATGTTAACGACCGGTAATTATATTTGGTGTTTTAATTAAAATCCTCGAAATAAAATATTGCAGCTTCAGCTGGGATAAAATGCAAGAGTTTTTTTTTGTTTTAATTACAAACATTGGTTTTTAACACACCCTCATTACAAGGCAATGAATTTTCAGTTTTACTTCCAAAATCGTAAAAATTAGGTTTCTATCTACGTTTTCAGTGCCCAAAGCGTCTAATTCCTTCATTTTTAGTTCTTGATCGTACTTCTACCTTAGCAACGTGCGATCAAGTTATTTCCCTTTATAATTTTTACGATTGAAAGTATTGATTTATTTTTTTTTTTTGATTTATTTATTTCTTTACAAAAAATTTATAAGGTAAACCAATCCCACTTATACAATCCCCTTTGAGCTAAAGCTCATTCGTAGCAGTTTATGCAAGATGAGGTGAGAATTAACATAAAAATCAAATCTTTGAGGTCGATGGATTTTGGATTTTTTATCTAACAGATGGATGTATGGCATTGTCGTTATTTAAACGTTACAACGCTTCATTCCACGACTTTTAAATCGCTACAAACGGTACGATAGGGACCCACGGTTGGTGCATATTGAGAAAAAATGTTGGTACAATGCAGTTGTACTTCAATTATTAACATAATAATAAAAAATCAAAATTGCAAATAAATATTTTAAGAAAAATAAAAAATAAATGACTATCTGACATGAAAGTCAAAGGACGATTCCTAAGGGAGGTTTTATAGTCCAAATTAACGATGTTTCAAAGCATATTAATTTTCTTTAGACAAATAATTTTATCCACTTTTGATATATAATAGCCCGATAACTATGCTGATTTCAAATAAAGAAAATGTAAAATAACCCATTGTTATTGTATAACCCACGCTGCTAGGGGCAACGTGAGTTATATTTGGTATAACAAAATGTTGAGTAGTCATTGGAAAATTATTCGTAGCCAAATTGAATGAAAAACTATATTCCAAGAATTAGTTAAATTAAAGTACACCATGACAATTTAAAGAACGGTCACTATGATAAAATGTATTTCAAAATTCAATGCTCCACTGTGAAAACATAAAATGGAACTATTTCTTATTAATTTACGAAATTTATTTAAAAAAAAAGTGGATAAAACGTTGTATGCCACTCGTGAGCAAAGAGATATTATCCACTCGGGATAATGTCCCACTCGGCTATCGCCTCGTGGGACAAACTTATCCCTCATGGATAATATCTCGTTTTGCTCACTAGTACCATAAATAACTATTATTAAGTGCGCAAACTGGTTATGTAGGAGAAGCAAAACCCGAGTTTCATGACTAGTAAAAATTATTTTTACTTAGTAAACCGCGCGTACTCACGAGAGTTCTGCCTCTCCATTCATTAAACCAGAGCCTATAGGACAGCGGTAAAATGCTGGGAGGATGTGGAAAAGTTCTCTTGTGCGAGGTGGTTTGAAGGTTCACATGACACTAATAACAAAAATAATAATCTTTACTTAGTAAATAATGTTTACTCTTTATTTTCCATGTATAAGGCAAGCCTTATTGAATACCGAATAGTTTTACATTATTTCGAGTTACCACTGATAACGTACACCAAAGTACTTTACAATACGTACCCACGTGAATACACTGAAATGTGACATGGTGAGGTATAATAGGTTTCCGAGGATTCCCTTAGTTACCCAATATTAAATATTTACAATGTTTTAAATAAACTACCTTAAACTATAAACCAATAATTATAATTTTTATTATTATTGTAAACTGCACGTACCATAAGGCCACAACCCCTATTTTTATTGGTGAACATAATCACTTTGCATGTCTTAAACAATATGAGTTTCTCCTCACAATTCGTCCGTCATCCAACTCGATCCAATATGACCGCGGGGTATCATGCCTCTTATTAATGTTAGCTTTAATCCATTGATTACCATTTCGAAACCAAATATCTTTACCTTCCCGAAAATTTTCCCGAATAATTTTATTTTGTTTATAATAAGATCGTATTCTTTGTGACTTTAATTTAAATTTATTAATCAAATTAGGTAAAGAGTGTGGAACAAAGGAAATTTTTTTTCCTGGAATTAACGTTCTAGTTTTCCTACCCATTATCAATTCACTTGGGGCTTACCCCAATTGAGAAATCGGGGTGTTTCTATATTCAAGAAGAGCCAACCATAATTCCTGATTCGATTCCTTACATTTTTTTAACATATTTTTGGCAGTTTGCACAGCCCTTTCAGCCATTCCGTTTGCTTTCAGGTAATATGGGCTTGTGGTAGTAATTTTTATGTCTAACTGTTTTCCAAAATTTTGAAAAATGTACGAATTATAAGGCATGTTATCAGCGACAATCTCTTTAGATATTTCATGTACAGCGAATATTTCTTTTAATTTGATTATGATCTCGGCAGCTGTTTTATTTTTGATCACTATTAGATCTAAATATTTGGAGAAATAATCTACAGCTATTAGAAAACTTGAACCAACGCACTCACACAGATCCATTCCTATTTTACTAAATGGAAGTTGGGGAATGTCGTGAGGAATCATTTGATCCCTTTGGTTTGCCTTTCTAAATTTTTGACACACTTCACAAGATGCGACTTTATTTGCAATACATTCATTGATTCCTGGCCAAAATATTGGTGTTCTGGCTAACGCTTTTATTTTTTCTATTCCCAAATGAGCTCGATGTAATTCGTATAATAACCCCTTTCTTAAAGACGTTGGAACCATTACCTTTTCTTGGTAAAATATCAGTCCATCTTCTAAAATTAATTCGTTTTTAAATTTCCAGTATACTTTTAAAATTCATCAGTTAATTTTCTTTTTTCGTTCGGCCAACCCTCACTTAGAATTGTTTTAAGCTTTTCTAATATTGCATCGTTTTGGGTTTCCTCTTTATATAATCTTTTTTTTCGTCACTAATATTTATTGTACGTATCACCTCGCTCAAATCCTCGATTTCAGTACTAGGTTCATTTTCACTAAAATATCTTGACAGCGAATCGGCAATATAAAGAAATTTTACTGCCACAAACTTTAAGCTAATATCATAATTTAGCAAGCGTAGTTTCATACGCTGTAATTTTGCCGACGGTATTTTATGGATCTCTTTAGCCATAATACCTAATAATGGTTTATGATCTGTTATCAATGTTATCTTTCTTCTGTAAATCCAGTTATGAAATTTTTTACAAGAAAAACAAATAGCGAGCATTTCTTTCTCTATTTGTGAATAATTAATTTCTTTCTGTTAAACTTCGAGAAGCAAACGAAATCGGCTTTCCTTCTTGCATTAAACAGCACCCTATTCCATATTTGCTGCTGTCAGCTTTTACGGTAATCTCTTTATCTGAATCAAATGATTTTAAAATAGGTGCATTAATAATGAGCTTTTTAATATTCTCCAGACATTCTGAATATGTCGGCAACCATCGAAAAATAACATTTTTTTTCAATAATTCCCGAAGCGGATTAGAAATATCTGAAAGATTTGGAACAAAACTTCTGACGAAGATTTGGAACAAAACAACCCAGCCCTTTAAAACTGTCCGCATATTTAGCTACAAACGAATTTTTTTCATTTATACTCAAACTATCCAAGCGTTCAATTAATTTTAGATCTTTACATGCTTTTAATCCAAGAATTGGTATTGCATTAGAATCTATTATTAGAAATGTTTGAATTGACATTTCATTCCGAACAAAACACACTACGTAGTTCGCACTCACCCATAACTTTCAAAGGCGTACCGCCGTAGGCTTCCAACTTTACAAAAACTTTTCTTTAGACCCACACTCTTAGGTTAGGTTAGGTTAAGTTAAGTTTTTTGAAATATAAATAAGATGAAATATTGGCTTGTACACCAGTATCAAGCTTAAAATTAACAAAATTATTTTGAATTCGGACTTTTTCAAACAAAGCGGTTACATTTTTCTCATTATTATCAATTGAATCGATATATAACTGTTCACCGAGATTTACTGTTGATTCTTTGATATTCTTTAAATAACACGCGGATGCAAAGTGATTACGCTTACCACAATTTAAGCATTCCTTTCTGTATGCTGGACATTTTCCAAAATTATGTGCCTGCGAGCAAAATTTACACTGAAACAATCGGTTTCACGAAATTTCATTTCTATTCTATTGATGATCATTTCTAAAAGTATTTACAAAATATTGTTTATTGTAATTTAATTTATTTCTGTTATGATATGAATTATTACGTAACTTCAGATTGATGTTATCCAAGGTTGCATCTTCAATGATATTCTCTCGATCTTGCTGATTAATTATACTCACCGAGGATGTTGATGGTTGTTGCATCTCACTAAATTGAATTTTAGAAGTCTCTGTTGCTCGCTCCATTTTTTATAGCTTTATCCACTGAAAGCTCTTCTGTTTCTAAGTACCGCTTTTGCAATTGTTTATCCGATATTCCAAAAACAAGTTGATCTTGTATCCTCCGTTGTTCGTCCTTGAAACCACATGTCTTCACCAATTTTTTTAAATCCAGTAGAAAAGTGTCAAACGGTTCACCTTCCTGTTGTATTCTCTTTCTGAATACAAAACTTTCATAATCTTCGTTTTTTCTTGGCTGACAGAATTGTTGAAAGGCGCTTACAACCTTTTCGAATTTGCTTCTGTCTGCTTCTTCTAAATTGAAGGTATTAAAAACTTCGATCCTTCTAGTCCTATGGCGTTAAGAAATATGGCCACTTGAACTTCTCCTTTTTTTTTTTAGCTGCTTCGATTGCGATGGAAAAAATATCGAAATTCTGCTTCCAAACTCTCCAACTTTCTGACAAATTGCTACTCTCAAAACTCAATTTGTCTACTATTTTTATAAACTCCATCTTGTTATGTGATCTTTCCACGTAAATTATTTGTTTATTTGTTTTTCGGCGGTCTTCCTCGCGGTGCTTTTAATTGTTTTAATTCATTCCCCACTGGAGCAAATATTTTTTTTTTCGATTCCCATGCGATATCACTTCAAAATACACTTTAACATTCAACAATTCACTCACATTTTTTTGCATCACCGGCTGCGCCATATTATATTCTTTTATTTATTTTTTAATGATACAATATGAATTTCCTATTGGTACATATTTAATGCATTGCTTATTCATTATTTTACAGAACCAAAATGAAATATTTATCTGAAATGTCAAAATAAACTTCACGTTTCGCTTTCCTTATGCCGGGTGACCTCTACTGTCAATTCCCCAAATTACCAAATTTATACTCTTTCCTATGGTTAGGTGAATTCATAATAGTTTGTAGAGAATCAAACCCAGCGACGCAAAACAATGCGTTTTGTAAATAGAGAAAAAAGGTGAACATACATTTAGTTACTTGGCTAATAGTCTACGAGTAACGACGTTTACTCCTTGTGCCGCGAAAAATACCATATTGTATTATATTCTATGCTGTGTCTTACAGCTTTATGGTACAACTAAGTTAACAATAATAATTACTGTATTCTATCTAAAATAACTTCTTTGATGTTGTGAATTTATTTATACAAAACCGTGAATGGCGTTGGTCTGTTAATAGGCAATAGTCCTTGGTAAGCGATAACCGTCCCCTCGAACGTCCATATGGAGTACGGAACCCAGGTTAGTGGCCGATCATTGGATTAGCATTCATTATCATTGGATCATTGGAAAACCTACAATCATTTATAGACTCCACCACAACGGAACACCCACAGGGGCCTATAATATGGGTATCCTTAAATTGCTAATAGTTCTCTGTCGTAGGCGCTATATCTCTGCTGTGCCGGGGATAATTTTGCCGAAAAAAATTGTAGGGGTTTCCACGCCGCGTCGATTTCTTGACCCTGTTGTTGTATGACCGCTCCCACCGCGGTGTCGGGGGCGTCGATCATCATCGACAGTTTCGCTATTGCTGAAGGGTGGACGAACAGAGTCGCTTCGCTTAGCTGCTTCTTTGCTAAATTGAACGCGTCCTCAGCTGCTCCTGTCCACTCGATAACTCTTGTGTCGTTTTTTTTGACTGCCTCTGAGGTATTCGTTCAATATTGCTTGGTTTCGACTTGCATTGGGTATGAACATTCTGGAGAAATTTATTATTCCCAAAAAGCGACGCAGGTGGTTTACCGTTTGTGGTAGCGGAATTTTGATGATTTCTTCGATGCGCTCTGGGATCGGTTTTATCCCTTCCCTCGAAACCTCGTGTCCTAAAAATTTAATTTTGTTTTTCGCGAAATAGCATTTTTCTATGTTAATTATCAAACCGTTTTTGCTTAGCCGCGAGAAATTTTCTTCCAAATGCTCCAAATGTTCTTCCATAGAGTGTGATGCGATGAGCACGTCATCCAGGTAGCTGAAACAGTAATCTAGCCCCTGTAGAATGGAATGCATGAGCCTCTGGAAGGTATTTCCGGCGTTTGGTAACCCGAATATTATGCGGACGAATTTGTACAAACCGAATATCGCTTTCCTCTATAGGGATTTGATAGTAAGCTCTTACCAAGTCTATTGTTGAGAAAACTGTTGTACCCTCCAATTGTTGGACGAAATCCGTGATATGCGGAATGGGGTACCGATCTGGTACTGTCGCATTATTTAGTGCCCGGTAGTCTCCGCACGGTCTTCACTCTCCGTTTTTCCTCGGCACCAGTTGTAACGGGCTGGCTCATGGGCTGTCTGATCGTCTGCAGATGCCCTGGCCTACCATATACTGGAACTCTTTCCGTGCTATTTCCAGTTTTTCGACACTCAATCGACGCAGCCTGGCGAATACCGGAGGGCCTTTTGTCACTATGTGGTGGGTGACTTGATGTTTAGGTCGTGGCCGTGTCTGGTTTTCGTTCATTTTTGTTGTAAACCTCTCCAATAATTTTGCTATTCTTGTGTCCATTCCTGTGTTTGCTATCACTCGTACGGTAGGTGCTGCTTCTGTGGTTCTCGTTGCCACTGAGAAGAGCGTAGTGATAGGGTCGATTAGCCGACCATGTCGTATGTCCACGATAAGACCCGTTTTCTTTAAAAAATCGGATCTGATTATTGGCGTCGTGACTTCGGCTATGATGAATGACCACTGGAACTGTCGGCGTATACCCAAGTCCTAGGTGATCCTGCGGTTTCCGTAGGTTTTTAATTTTGTGCCGTTTGCTGCATATAAATACAATTCCGTGTGCTGGATGGTTGACTGTTGTTGGGATACGGGTATGACGGATACATCCGCCCCCGTGTCGATGAGATAACTTGGGTTTGTGGTTGCGTCGTAGATTTTGAGGCGACTGCTTTGACCTTGATTGGAGCACGTCGCCGAGTGCATCGGTGCTCCTAGTTTTTCGACTTATATTCTTCCCAATTCCGAGCTGCCTCTTGGAACCGATGGTGGTAGTAGCATAATCGCGGTGCGCTGCTGCTATCCTCCTCCTTTGGTCCTAGTATCAGCTTTCGTACGGATCCTCTGTGTCCTGACTGACTTCGTGATCGTCTTTGGCTCTGGCTTCGCCTCTGTTGATTCATGTCCATTTGGTCCAATCTTTCATGATCGCGTTAATCTAGTTGGCGAAGTTGTTGTTAAGATTAGTCGCGTTCTCAGATGTGACGGCTAGTACATGAGATTGCGTCATCGTCTCCAATATCCGATTCGCTAACTCTGCTAATTTCGCGGCGGACAAAGCTTCGGCGGTTGGGGCGAGTATTTCCTGAGCCCGTGGTGGCAACCTTTTTAGCCATAGTGTCTTAATTAATTCGTCGCTGACGGCAGATCCAACTCAATGTCCCGCAGAAGGCGGTGAATCTGGGTCTGTCGCGATTCTTCCCAATCTGTCAAAGATCGCTTTTTTAAGATCCGAGTACGGTGTTTGGGACAACAGTCCCACGATTATGTCGCTGACTTCACTGCTTACGCGTTCATTTGGGGCGCAAAGTAGATGGTGATACTTGGTGATTTCTCTCGTTACCCGGCTCAGCTCGAATTGAGCTTCGACCATGTGGAACCACAATCGAGGATCCTGAGATGTTAGTGTCACTGTACACAGCGAGACCGCTTCCATCAAGGGTGCGGCGGACATTGTGGATTGTAGCGACGCTGCAGTGACATGTGGTTCTGTCCATTCTGGTGCTGGGCGATTAGCTTCGGCTAATACCCTTCGAACTGCTGCTTGTATTAGCAATTCCATTTCTTGCGCCGTGTCGCTGCCTAAAGCTTGCATTGCGGTAGAGCCTTGCGATGTTGTTTCGCTAACCATGTTCGCGGCACCTGATGAGAGCCCCCCATTGAAAAATTCAGTTTCGCAAATTTTAACAAACATAACGAAACAAAGTGATTGGAACATAAAAATTTTGAAGTTGCTTCTATTATAGGCATGAACACCTTAAATTTTTTCAAACAGTTTCCAGCTTATGCTTACACATTGGCATTGTTTGAGCATTTACAATAAAATGTATAGCATGAGGTGAAATAATGGTAAAAATTAATAATAATAACAACGTTAATAAAAAAAATTAAAAAGCTACGTATTGCCCATCAATCAAGCCACTCTAAAAATTTTGACTTAAATAATCCTGCCGATCCTAACCTTTTAATTTCCAATGGAATTGAATTCCAAAGGAAAACATCCCTAACATAAAATAATTTGTTTAACTAATAATTTTTGGCCAGAATTAGCGGAAGTTAGAGAAATGAAACCAACTAAACAGTAATTTCCTATATAGATAACAAGGCTCCTTAGTTTTGAGAAGTTTAAAAATAAAAAGAAAAATGCGAAATTTGTAAAAACTACATCCTAAAACAAGGCTAGAAGTAGGCAGAAATATGATCGAAATTCCTAATACCAAAAATAAACCTAGTACATATATGTACAAGGATTGAATCATTACTTTATTAATTTTTTTGTTGAATGTTAATTAATTCATGTTCAACGAAACCGACTAACAGACAGAATTCTATTTATTTAATTATATGATTTTAATATGTTCCGAAGATTGTACGAGTATTCAATCCAGTTTCGAACTGATGAGCTTATGATTATGAAAAAGAAAAATTGTAAGAGAATTCATCCGTATTAGTACGATTCGCTAGTACTTAGCGCATAGCACATTCTGTATAATATACAGAATGTGCTGTGCTATATATTATATAGAATGTAAATTGTGGTATAATCAGTCCAGTCGCCGCGGCCTGATGTGAAGATTGTTTTTTTTCATAATCATAAGCTCATCAGTTCGAAACTGGATTGAATCCTCTTTCAATCTTCGGAACATATTAAAATCATATGATTGAATCATCTGTGGACAACATTTATATTCATTTAAATACCTAACTGTTAATGCCATTTGGTTTGAAAGCCTCACTAGAACAATTCTTGCATCTGCCTAGGCCTAAATTACAAATATTACGCCAGAAAACCTTGGGAGGAAGAGAAGTATCTAACTTGTCCTAGAAAAATTACGTTTAGCAATCCGAATTAACCCTATAGAGTTTGTAGGATTACGAGCCTGCTTATAATCTAAATGAGACTAACTATTAGGGTACCTAATAATATTTACTAACTCTAATACTTATGGCATTCGAAATTTCTTGAGACAACCAAGGCAGAGATTTTGCTTTGAAAGTAACCTTTTTAAGCGGAACGCAACTATCAAACACCAAACTAATATACGAGTTGAAAAATTTATTGCAGCTAGTTGCAGAACTAAGGTAAAAAAACATCCTCCCAAGGAACTGAGTTACAAACTAAGTAAAGGCGGGAATTATCTTTACTACTTGTCATCTGATGTTGGTCGTAATCGGCCGATCTGATCGGTTGTACCGCTACCACACAAATGCAATGCAATGTGATTGCAAGGGTTGAATGGATTGATTGGGTCAATAAATTTATCGTCTAAAGTACATAACATGTAACTCTCACTCTATTACGGGTAATATATATATTTTACGTGAGTCGGCCTCGGTGTTACAATAAATAGGGCTGTGCTTTGCAACGGAGGGTCCCGGTTGGGTGGTGCCAAGAAGAATCCAGAAATTTGTCAGGGTGCGTTGTTGTATATATGAATATTACTGGCTTTTCCTTCAAAGGACATTAAGTCCACTGGTAGAAATAACAATCGTAATTGAAACAAATGCTTCTTTCAGGATGTGTTTGCACTTGGGGGAGTTTTATATTCTGCCTCATTTATTGGAAGTGTCGGTTAAATCATAAGCATTTGCACATTTCGCTGAAAGCTATATTTTGTTCTTGTCAGCTGGTTTCTACATTCTTATTCAGAATTCTGTTGCGATATTTGGTTGTTCGCCCCGAAACGAACAATATTTGCTGATGTTACAGTTTTACATTTGTTGTGATCAGTCTTCAATCTAACTTAGCATTTTTCAATATAAGCTCATAATCTGGTATACTATAAAATAATTCGCAAACCCAATTATAAGCTCTTCGGCACTTAATTGAAAATACCCTAAGAAAAATTGGCTGCTATAAAAAATAATAAAAATTGCATAATAAAACACAGAGGCGGCTGGTTCATGAAATCATTGCGTGCATTGCATGCGTAAAGAAATTCAGATTTTACATGAATTCAACACCAAACAAACTTCAAATAAGCTTAAAACACCATAAACTATCGAAAATATCGATATAACACCAATTCTGTAAAATCACGAACATAATTATAGCGCTTTGCAAATTTGGGGTAATATACTAATATCAAGAAACTCGCTTGGGATAATCTTGATATTCTTAAATAATTTCCAATCTTCTCGGAAATCTCGAAATAACTTAGAATCTTAGAATAAACTTGAAAAACTTGAATCAGGGTCTGTCTGATTTAAACCAATTGAT
Source organism: Tipula vernalis (assembly GCA_958295665.1). Taxonomy (NCBI): domain Eukaryota; kingdom Metazoa; phylum Arthropoda; class Insecta; order Diptera; family Tipulidae; genus Tipula; species Tipula vernalis. Next base: position 161,672,483 of record OY282560.1, on the reverse strand, counting down.
TTAAATGAAATGATTTAATCAGATTTAATTAAATCATGCGATTATTAATTTTAATGGAATAAAACAAAAGTTTTTCTTCACAGGATTTATTTGTGGTTTTGTTAGATTGGCATGCTTTATCTCCGTCATTTCAATAAATGGAGAACGATTATAATTACATAGGTGTAATTTTTTATATTGATGTAAAAAAATTACAAACTTCCTCTCTCCAAGAAAATTCGACAGTCCAAGAATCCTAGTCCAAGAATTCGAGATTTTAGTTTTCGCAACAAAATAGATTTTTAAAAGGAATTTAAAATATTTCAAAAATTTTTGTAAACTTTCCTCCGACCCGGCAAAGGCCGTAGGAATAAATATCATACAAAATTGGCAAACAACTGGGAAATAAAAAAGAAGTAATTTCGAAAAAAATTATGGGTTTACCATTCTTTTTGGAATTAAAATCAGATTTTGATGTTTGGGGGTTAATATATTATGTGGAGGTGTGCACCTCCTATTTTGGGTACGATCACACAAGGGAATCTTGGGATTCCCATACTATCCATTTTAAAACTTACGTGGAACATGACGTCACACCTCTTAGATTAAACTTAAAGGTATCTGGGAATTTATACATTTTCGTACGAAAATTTGAAAGTGGTTGGGGTCCGGAGTCAAGGGGCTGCCATACCAAATTTTGAGAAGTCACTTGAAAATCCCTAATTGCCTAATGCTAGTAGGAGTTTAAAAATATTTTTTTTTTGGCGACAATAATTTATATTTCTATATAAATTTCAAAGTGATCGGGCCTTTGGGTAAGTGAGCTCCCATACAATTATTTTTAATGATATAAAAATGTCTAAAATTTAGCCATTGAAAGCAAAACAAAATTGTATATTTTACACACAATAGTTTGGTGTCACAGATCTTAAAGTGACAAATTTTTGGTGCATAAGATCTATAGAGTTTAAATCTTGGTCTTGTACGAAATTTCTACTTTTTGATACGGGCTTTAAAGGAAACAGTTCAGGAGTACAAAAATTCAACAGGTAATTATTGGTTTGCAATCTATATGGTATAACGGAAATTTTGTATAAGAAAGTCACAAACAAATCAATTTTAACATACAAATTCAAATGTTAGTCGCACACATAATCATGCATCCTTTTGACGCCACCTTGATGATTAGCTCTTTCTTAAATCTCAAGGGCACATTCTTTCACAAATCACAATTTGGTCATTGTACAGAATGAACAGCGGACAAAATTAATCATCTCACGAAATAATTATATAAGTGACTATCTAAATAGCACACGTCAGGGTTAAACCAGCAGTAAAATAATTGTATAAAATGTTAACGTTTTAAATTAAATTGAACCATTTTTTGTGATGTTGCGCTAAACAAAAAAAAAAATTCGTGCCTTGGTGCAGTTTCACTTGACTAGCCGTCATTAAGTTGAAAATCTCTAATCAACACAGATCACAGAATGGTCAACAAAATTAAATAATTTTTGTTTTTCTTTTTCGCTTAGTAAAACGATTAAAGGTTGAGCTTGATCGCAAAGATGCGCAAAACGAACCACCACACAAATAAACATCGAGCGATAATTATTGTGGATAGGATAAATGGGTGCACTTTATCATACGAATTAGGTTGATTGATCATAAAAAAAAAAAAAATTAAGTTCTTTGTGCGATTTTTGTTTAACTCCTTGATTCGTCTTAATTTCGATCGATTTCTTCTATATTTTTGAGATGTTGTGTATACACACGTAAAGCATGTTCAAAAATAAACGGTGGATTATATACAAGATGTGCATGAATTGGGTTAGCGACCGAATAAATTGCACTGGCGAATTATTGTGTGCGCGGTTGATTTAATAATAATTAGACTTGGCGATTTAATTTTATTTTATGTTTTATTTATGGCCAGACATGCAAAAATGTTGGGTTGTTCTCCGCATATTTATCATAAATTATTGTTGCATTCTAAATAAATGCGCGCAATTTATTTAAAATTTCTTTGTTCCGTACCGCGCCCGTACACCTATATAAGCCTTGAACAAAACGCCATCTCGCATAAACAAATCATTTTCTAGATCATAATCATTATTTTGTATGTACATCATATCGTCATCGTAAGGACATAAAAGACAATTGTTTAACCAATTTCTCTATAAGTAAACTGATTTGTATCGCACAGGTAATGTCTATGTACGCACAAGAATAGCCGAATCGGATGTAAATTTAACTTTTTATTGATAAAACGTGAAAATTTTATTGTATACCTATGTAACCGGGCGATGTAATTCGTAGAAATTTGGTTTCAAAATACGGATATACACAGATGAATTTAGATTATTATCGCACGGGTCGCATGTATAAAATAAAAATAAAAAAATTACCTGGAAACGTTATTTACATATGTTTCTCAAGGTGTTGACTAGAATTCCTTAGTTACAAAAAAATACGTGCTAGAGAAATTACAATTAAGTAGCATTATATATACGACTAGTTCTCCAACTTCGCAGACAATAATCAAGCCTAATTCAGAGCGACCTGACCCCAGACAACACGGTTTGAAAACATGATTGTTGTAATTAGAAACCAAATTAAATTAAAAAAGTATAGAAATCACCAAACGCGTGCTAAATTTTATTAATAAACTCAAGCTGCATTTCAAGACACAGGTTTATGCTTTTTAACCAGACAAAGATGTTATTTAAAAAGAAAATTATTACACTCCAATTACACAAACAGTGTCATCTTGTAATAAAATATCCTTCTTAAATTTATATTTGGATACGACTAATAAACGCCGCATGTACCATATATAAAGTAAAAAGGTCGCTAGACCATTTGGTAGAACAAAATCAACAAATTCGATAATCTTATTTTTATCTGTATCAATCACCCCGAACAGAAGTTAACGAATTTTTTGTCATGTGCTCATATACTGTAACCAACTGCTACATTACGTTCCTGTATGGAATACAAAAGGGCACACGCCAATTTTTTTGTTTTGTTAAGTCTCATATATATAAGACGAAGCAGGAAAACGAAGAAGATCAACATAAACAACATTTAGTTCTTCGCACATAATGTATAACGTTGTTTTCCTGTTTTTCTTATGCAACATTTACGAATATCCTTTAATATATTCCTGGATGAAATTTGATCCTTTTCCAGTTTTAAACTGCATCTGTTTTATTGACCATTTTTCTTATACGAAATCAAAGAGAACGCAGGAAAGGTTTCGCCTTTCGATCCTTATTATTAATAACGATAAGTCTTTCAAATTTATATCCGCTACAGTTATCAAAACTCAAGAGACATATACAGACATTACTTTAAGTACCTTGTGTTTCTTCCTCAATATATTATATTTATATATCCATATGTATATGATCGATACATATATAAAGTACTCGAACCCTTTTCAATTAAAAATACAAAATATTTTATTATAAAGTATCGACGATTTATTTCGTACATATGTAATTTGATAGCACGACCTAACCAAATAAAAAAAAAAAAAATTGCAAGCTGGTATGCGTCCGTAATATTTATTTGGCGTACGTTGACTTAACGTTCAAAAAAAATTTGGTTCCATTCGATTTTGGCTGTCTTTTATACATAAGTATATGTATAACATGTATGTTTAAAGGGTGAACACATTGTTTTATGTATCAAATATTATTTACACGTATTAAATTTAAAACCAAACAAATCAATAGGTATATCTACTTGGAGATAGGTAGGTTAGGTAGACACACATAAAACTAAAAAAAAATGGCATATGACAAATATATCAAAATATAAAACATATTTCGGTTAAATTTTTTTAGTTTTGTTATACAGACATACATACATATGTATGTATATATATGAAAATCATTTAACAATGATGATCCTGCTGGATGAATTGAACAAAAAAAAAAAAAAAAAAATTGCTCATCATATTTCGATAGACAAACGTGTGGCAGCATAATTAATCATCAAAACATTTGGTTTCAAAAATAACACTTAAAAGTGTTACATAATTTTGTAAAAAAGGATCCCGAATTCCATTTTTTAACACCAATATTATAGAGAACTGCACCATCAGCTCCGCGTAACAATCGCGCAGACAAAACAGAAACCACAAATATAACACAACAATAACAAACAAACAAATTGTAAAAATATTAATTCCAACAGATGCCAATAATTTTTTTTTTTGTAACACCGAAAGTCTCTCAGACTGCATTAAAAAGATGATTAAAATCGCTGATTGAATTGCATCGGGTGTATGCAGTAGGAAAAAAAAAACATTTCAATCGGAAGGATACCTCGTGCTGCCAATCTATTTTATTATAGCACAATTTTTTTATTTCAAACCAACAAGTTTACTCTAATAAAGGACTGTGTAAATAGTGTAGGTATTCTGCAGGAAATAGTCTGCACGTAACGACTGTATTTTATCCTTAAGTTGGTCTTACGAGCTAGCCGTTTTTTAGTAATCATTTCACCAACACTTATACTAAGTGTTTTCTATTGGATTGAGATCGAAATTTCTAGCGGGTAATTCAAAGAGCAGTACCCATGCCAAAACTAGGAAAATAAATAGAGAGAAGCATTTGAAATTTTCCATTTATTATTTTATATAATAATTATTAATTTTTTCTACCAGTGATTTGAAGTTAAGCAGATCAACAATGACGTAAACGGCCATAATAGCCTATTGCTGACTGATATTCTGGAAATCTTGAATATTTATTCGATTTTGTTTAAAGCTGATGAAAAATCTTTACTTTGAAATTTTTCAATCTAACCAATAATAACAAACGCCTCCAAAACTCCGAACAACACGGTGAAAATTTGTAAATGTAATCAAAACGTTGAATAATTTGCAAGCTCTCAATGATTTCGAAATAATCTTAAAAGTTTCAAAGTATCTCGAGAAGTTAAAAACCCTTCAATCACAAGTTTGTATTTTGTACGAGTATAGCATCACAAACCAAATGAACTAAGTCCTACACAAACTAAATTTACTAAATTCTCCATTACTTTTGAATAACATATTATCAAAATATAATTTGTGAAAGACAATAATAACAGCTAAATAATTAAATACTCTTGCTTACTAATTTCGAAAATCTCGATAAACCTGACTGCTTCAGTTTTTCGAATTAAGTCTGTAACTCACGCGAATCAGTGTGACGCTAAATTTGAATAATTTTTAAATCATTCAAAGAATTCATCAAAACAATTAAAACCGAGATGCGACCCTAAAACCCTTTCATAACTAAAAGTCAGTTTATTAAATGAGGAATTTCTAATTTCCTTCTTCAATTTTTTTTAAATGTGGATGGTAGATGAAGGGAAGGTTCAGAACCTTGATAAACACTACTAGTTCAGGCATGTTTAACGTGTTGGCGTTAGGCCACTAGATTGTTCATGTATTCAACAATTTAAATTTTCTTAGGAATACGGCATCACACGTGAAGGGTAAATGTTTAATGTCTCCTTTTGCAGAATATGCAACGATCTGTTGGATAAGTTCCAATTTTGTCTAAATGGCCATGTCCTGTTAAATAGCAAGATCTCCTGGTAACTGGAGTTCTGAGCTAGTAACATTCTCTTAGATAAGGTCACATTGAAAGTGTGTGATCTTTCACCATGGAGAACGGTGTTGAAACGGGAGAGGCTATGTGTTGCGCATCACTGTTTCCTAAAAGACAGCAGTCATTTCCGTTCTCAATTAAATTTCTCAACAAAAAATCAATTTGTAACATTTATACAATTATATTCTTACGGAAAATCCATTACAATTAAAAAAAAACCGCTCTGCAATTCAATAGAGAAAACATAAAGTTTTGAAACCTCACGAGGGGATCAGAACTTCGATTTTTTCGATTCTGAGAATCAACTCAACTCCCAAACCAATCCTCAAAACAGAATAATTAAAAATAATTATTCAAATGATCACTTTAATCCAACACCAATTCAACTCCAACTCAGCCCCCATTCAACCCGCAAATTGAGACGCACTCAATCCTCAACTCAATCGCAGATTCAACGACAAACTCAATCCTGAAAACTTTTATTTTTTACATTGTACATTCTTTTACTTTTTACTTTTAATTTTTTACTTTTTAAATTTTACTTTATACTTTATACTTCTTTACAATTTTTATACTTTATACTTAATACTTTATACTTAATACTCTATACTTTTTACTTTATACTTTATATTTTATACTTTTTACTTTTTACTTTTTACTTTTTACTTTTTACTTTTTACTTTTTACTTTTTACTTTTTACTTTTTACTTTTTACTTTTTACTTTTTACTTTTTACTTTTTATTTTAACTTTTTACTTTTTACTTTTTACTTTTTACTTTTTATTTTTTACTTTTTACATTTTACTTTTTACTTTTTACTTTTTACTTTTTACTTTTTACTTTTTACTTTTTACTTTTTACTTTTTACTTTATACTTTTTACTTTTTACTTTTTACTTTTTACTTTTTACTTTTTACTTTTTACTTTTTACTTTTCACTTTTCACTTTTTACTTTTTACTTTTTACTTTTTACTTTTTACTTTTTACTTTTTACTTTTTACTTTTCACTTTTCACTTTTCACTTTTCACTTTTTACTTTTTACTTTTTACTTTTTACTTTTTACTTTTTACTTTTTACTTTTTACTTTTTACTTTTTACTTTTTACTTTTTACTTTTTACTTTTTACTTTTTACTTTTTACTTTTTACTTTTTACTTTTTACTTTTTACTTTTTACTTTTTACTTTTTACTTTTTACTTTTTACTTTTTACTTTTTACTTTTTACTTTTTACTTTTTACTTTTTACTTTTTACTTTTTACTTTTTACTTTTTACTTTTTACTTTTTACTTTTTACTTTTTACTTTTTACTTTTTACTTTTTACTTTTTACTTTTTACTTTTTACTTTTTACTTTTTACTTTTTACTTTTTACTTTTTACTTTTTACTTTTTACTTTTTACTTTTTACTTTTTACTTTTTACTTTTTACTTTTTACTTTTTACTTTTTACTTTTTACTTTTTACTTTTTACTTTTTACTTTTTACTTTTTACTTTTTACTTTTTACTTTTTACTTTTTACTTTTTACTTTTTACTTTTTACTTTTTACTTTTTACTTTTTACTTTTTACTTTTTACTTTTTACTTTTTACTTTTTACTTTTTACTTTTTACTTTTTACTTTTTACTTTTTACTTTTTACTTTTTACTTTTTACTTTTTACTTTTTACTTTTTACTTTTTACTTTTTACTTTTTACTTTTTACTTTTTACTTTTTACTTTTTACTTTTTACTTTTTACTTTTTACTTTTTACTTTTTACTTTTTACTTTTTACTTTTTACTTTTTACTTTTTACTTTTTACTTTTTACTTTTTACTTTTTACTTTTTACTTTTTACTTTTTACTTTTTACTTTTTACTTTTTACTTTTTACTTTTTACTTTTTACTTTTTACTTTTTACTTTTTACTTTTTACTTTTTACTTTTTACTTTTTACTTTTTACTTTTTACTTTTTACTTTTTACTTTTTACTTTTTACTTTTTACTTTTTACTTTTTACTTTTTACTTTTTACTTTTTACTTTTTACTTTTTACTTTTTACTTTTTACTTTTTACTTTTTACTTTTTACTTTTTACTTTTTACTTTTTACTTTTTACTTTTTACTTTTTACTTTTTACTTTTTACTTTTTACTTTTTACTTTTTACTTTTTACTTTTTACTTTTTACTTTTTACTTTTTACTTTTTACTTTTTACTTTTTACTTTTTACTTTTTACTTTTTACTTTTTACTTTTTACTTTTTACTTTTTACTTTTTACTTTTTACTTTTTACTTTTTACTTTTTACTTTTTACTTTTTACTTTTTACTTTTTACTTTTTACTTTTTACTTTTTACTTTTTACTTTTTACTTTTTACTTTTTACTTTTTACTTTTTACTTTTTACTTTTTACTTTTTACTTTTTACTTTTTACTTTAAGTAGGTGGTTGGATAGTGATTTAGTGAGCAATTCAGTAATTTTTTATATATTCTGATTTCAGGATTGAGTTGAACGTTGAGTAGTTGAGGCTTGAGTTGGGTTCTATTAGCGGGTTGAGTTGGGGTTGAGTTGGAGTTGAGTTGGAGTTGAGTAGGTGTTTGGTAAGGCTTTAGTGAGCAGTTTAGCTGAGGATTTATTTGTATGTTAAATTGACGATTGAATTAGAGTTTTTAAGACCATGTTGTTTTAGGAGTTGATGTGAGTGTGAGTTTGTTGTTGATTTAAGGGCTGGGTTACAGTTAAGATTAAGTGCGGTTTATAGACACAAGCAGTTTAGGGATTGGGTTGTGGGTGTAATTGATACTACAGTTGGGGTTCAGTTAAGGTTTAGTGAAGGGATCATACGAGGACCGTATTGATTTAGGGCTTGGATTGCACGTTAAGTTTGTGGTTGAGGTGATGGTTGAGTTGAGTAGCGCTTTGAGATTTGGTCTGAGGCAAGTTTAGTTGAAGTTGTGTTGCGGTTGAGTTAGCTTGCGTTGGAGTTGAATGAGAGTTTCGGTTAAAACATTAAATAGGGGTTGATTTGAAAGTTGATTTGGGGTTGAATTGGTGATTGAGTTGAGGGTTAGGTTGGCGGTAGATTTAATGACTGCGCTTAGGATTGCATTGCGATTGAATTGTAAGTTTAGTTGAAAGTTGAGCTAAAAATTGAGTTATGGTTCAGTTAGGGATTGATTTGCGAGTTGGGTTAATTTTCAGGATGGAAGTTCTGATCACCTTCAGAGGTTTGATCCATTTATTTTTTAATTTTACCTATTATTAACAATTGTAGTCGCACCTTACACAACACCGGTAAATATTGAAAAGATGACGGAAAAAGAATTTCGATCAAATTTATTGCAATATTTATTTATTTAGTTTCAAATAAATTTTTTAGACTATGTATCCTCTCCCGTAAACCGTTTAGTTCCTGAGACAGCCTGCACATTTCTTCAAGCTGCGTTGTTCCGTTTAATTTCTTATTTAAGTCGCAAACACGTTTACTACACTAATTCAATCCCTTGATGCATGCAAACATGTAGACAGAAAAAATATAAATAATTACACACAAATCCATTACAATTTATCTCACTCAAGTGGTTATTTACTTAAGGGGGTTTTTAACTCTTAAGTCGACACGAAGAATATACAACAAAGAGAAAACCTTCCATTAACATTTTGACATATTCTAATACCGTGTAATTGACTGGTGCTTAAAGAAAAATCAACAATTTTTTTTCGTCTTGTATTGTATGTCATCTACAATATTTCAAAAACAACAACAACACCAAAATTATATTTCCTTTTCTTAATCACAAAGATTTTGGTATCCACATAGATTCATATGTACATATATAGTATGTAAGTATGTAATATGTGTATTGGGTCACGCGCCAGGTGCCATATGTGTAAAATGAATTATACAAAAATAATTTTTAATGTATTTTAAAATAGAAAAAGATCCTTTTTCTCCGGTATGCTGTAGTTGTTCTGGTTCTAGCAAGTCGAAAAAATAAAAAGAAATTTTTCAAATTAAGCAGATCTAAACAGGAAGAAATAAGATATGTGTGATTTAGGTATATGTATGTACATATATACATCATACTCCCGTTAGATATAAATATTTTACAACAGGAGTGGTCTACGGTTTATTTATCGGTTTTCATAGTCTTGCATTTCTATCACGTAATTCCTGGATAAGTTTTACGATCCCTGGGTGCTGTGTGTGTTTTTAACTATTTGAAAAAAAAAAAAAAATACTACAACAACAAAAAAAGCACCAAGAGGGAATTTGGAAAGATTTATTTACTATAATTTTTCTTATTTTACTCATACGTACATCGAGATGCCGTGGAGAACGGGAGAACCAAAATTTATAATGAATCACTGAATCCGCTGTTTGTTATATATTATGTATTATGATTATATTTTAAATAGCAAAAACATTAAACATAATTAGGGGGTGAATAAAGAATGTATGTAAAATGTAGGGGCAAAAGGTCCCTGTTTAAAACTCGCGTGCTATACTCAAATGAAATCTTTTGTTTGGATACGGACGGAAGTATGTCTGTAATTTAATATAGTGCGGAAAATAAATAAAATTTGCAGGATTTTGATTTAATATGAATGAGAGGGTAACGAAATTTATTAGGTCAGTACACATTACAAATATATTATGGGGACGACCATATATACAGATGTAGGTTAAATCAATGACACCATACGGTTTTTTTTAACGAACCGGGAGTGCGACCACTTATAGTAAATTTATATACCTGTGTACACCTTTTCTCTATAGAGATTATTTATTAATATTAATCAAATTTTTGCTTCTTCATCAGGATAATTTAATACACACACAATATGTATGTATCTACAATATAAATTAACACAGTTGGTTAAGGTGAGGCGAATTTTTTTTTTGTTATAAATTTTGAATACTCCGCCATAAAATATCGCTAGTTTTTTTTTATTTATACACATTATAATTTGATTGGATCAAAACATTTAACAAAATTTGTTAATATGTATATCTATATCTATACAGAACATATGGCAAATGATTTTTTTATTGTGTGTTTTAGATAGATACATAGATAGGCCGTGTATAAGATGATGAACAATAAAAACAAAAAAAATTTGCTGTATTATGGAACGTGCCTTGAACGAAGGAACAAAAAGGTTTTTCCAATAAAAATTAGAACCTTATGTGATGGGAGATCAAGATATATTAGACAGATAAAAATTGATACTATTATGTATTTGTTTTTTATGTATCGCCAGCAGTTTCTAATTTTTAACAAATCTGAATTGTGTTGTGGAGAGCTCTTCGTAATTAATGATTTAACATTAGGAATGGTGATGCACGTAACGCGGAATACAAAATTAGACTAGAAATATTATCTTGTTTAGAGTTTGAATTTATGTTGGGCATATGGTGAAAGATATAAATTAACTAGACAACTAATTTTTCAAATCAATTTAGTAACTGTACCTGAAAATTCACAGCAATATGCTGTTTAATCAAATAATTTGCAAATAATGGTCCAAATATAAAACCATGTTCCATGGTTTTTCATCAGGGGTTTCTGAGAAGATGTTTTTGTATGCTTTGGTTGCCGAAGTGCCAAACCTATACGTTCAACGAAGAGAGAACGACTGATTTGAATTATATTAAATAATCGGTGAGAACGTAGCTGATTTAGACAATTAGAGGTCGATTAAAATTTCAGGGGCTGTATTTTTTCAAATCAAAAACCATATTCAAAGACAATAAGCTAGGTGTGTAAATATGAAAACGGAATTTTTTAGCATAAAGTACACGTTCATCGTATGATAATGGTTAAGAGTAGTTTATTCAAAGTGCCCATTATTAGTTATACATTTTTCCCATTTTTCTGGCAATGCGTGGATGCCATGCCAAAAAAAAACTGTTCTTCTTTTGAGGCCAATCAGTTATCGAGCCATTTTATTTTCGTGGGAAATGAAGTGCTCTTCAGCAAGCCCATGCCCATTGATGCAAAATAAGTGATAATCGGACGGAGCCAAGTCTGGTGAATAAGCCGCATATGCAAGTAATCCCTAATTAAGTACTACCAACGTTTCCTTGACTTGTGTTGCTTTGTGCATTATCATGAAGTAAAATAACTTTGTGTTCCATTTTATCATATTCTGGTAGCTCAAAATAAATCAAACTCTTCTGATTCCATCAAATACACAGCATTATCTTCTGATGGTTGTCCTGAATCAATCCAAGATTTTTTGCGCTTTGGATTTTCAAAATAAATTTCTCCGATGGAGAAATGACTTTCTTTTGTATCTGGCGAGCAACATTTCGCTAGTGGTTTTTCGATTTTCCTGTTGTTTTTCATTCAGTTTATGCGGAACCCATTTTCCCAGCTTTTGGATCTTTCCCATGGCTTTTAAACGTATGGAGACGGCTTCGTTTGAGCGTCATTCTCATGTAATGATGCTTGGAATTCACTGTTCTCAAACATTTTTGGTGGTCTTCCGTTTCTCACGTCAAAATCACCACTTTTGAATTTATTAAACTACTCGTAGCACTGTGATTTACCAAGAGCATGCTCACTGTAAGTTTCGACAAGCACTCGATGTGATTCTGCAGCAGTTTTCTTCAAATGATAACAAAAAAATCAATGATGTCCGCAAATCGTAATATGTAGGCACAAAACTCGACATTTTTAACACGTAAGAAACATGTGTTCTTGTATGAAACTTGTATGGTTATAAATTGGAAGCTGTTGACAGATGTCATAAGAAAACAATGGTACATTGACAGGTGGCGAGGTGGCGCCATTTATTGGTAAATTCCGGTGTCATATATACACACCTAGTAAACGCAGATGAAATTGCTGTTATTGTAAATGGACCTTGTTCAAAATATTAACTATTTTGAATTATAAAAATTATTGTATATAATTATGACTTCATGTCATGATTATTTCAATTGAATTATGTATACAGAAAATGTGTTTATATATATTCGAAAGAGAATGACAATAAATGACATAAATTTGAGTATTCTTTTTCTCTAGATGGTGAGCTCAACCTAATACAGTAGTAAATTGTAAGAGAATTCATCTGTATTAGTACGATTCGCTAGTACTTAAAGCACAGCACATTCTGTATATATAGAATGTAAATTGTGGTATAATCAGTCCAGTCGCCGCGGCCTGATGAGAAGATTGATTTTTTCATAATCATAAGCTCATCAGTTCGAAACTGAATTGAATTCTCTTACAATCTTCGCAACATATTAAAAATCATTTAATACAGTAGTTTATTGGATGTATTCGAGATACATCATTTTCCCCTACTTAATTTTACCGAAAACGCAGTGGTTTGTTTCGGGGTCGCTCTGAGCGGCGAATCGCTACCGGGGTGGTATCTATCCTGGTATTTCTGCTGTCTTCACTCGATGTTGATGGTTGTGGTTCTGTCGAGTTCTTCGCTGATATATTCGGCAAGAACGCGACTAATGGTAGTGTGTTTTGCTCTACCATTGTTGGTGATTGACTTGGACTTTCGCCTTCGTTAAATTCGTTCATAATTTCAGAATTTTCATCATTTCCTTGAGATCTTTTACGAATTTGATTTTGGCGACGCCTGTAAATTCCAGATGCTGTATTTATGATGAAAATTTTCTGGCCAATGATTTTTGAAATTTTACCCGACATCCACTTTTTTCCACGCCCGAAATTCTTGGCGTACACAGCTTGCCCTGGATAAAACTTTGACGTTGTTTTACAATGCTGGTGTTGTGGAATCGGTACTAAGGCAGATATTATGGTACGAGGCTGTCGTCCATGTAGAAGTTCTGCTGGCGATTTTCCACTGGATAGATCGGGTGTAGCCCTATATGTCTTTAGGTATTTTAAGAGTGCTCTTTGCTGATTATTCTCATCTGCCATGATTTTAGTGAAAGATGATTTAAATGTCCGGACAAATCTTTCTGCTTGCCCATTTGAGGCAGAATGAAATGGAGCTGACGTCAGATGCTTAATGGTATTTAGTTCACAAAATTTGCAAAATTCTTCTGACGTAAATTGTGGACCATTATCTGACACTATGGTTACTGGTAAACCCTCAATTGCAAAAATTGACTGAAGTGCCTGCACCGTGGTAGCTGCGGTGGTATCCTTTAACTGGATAGTGTAAAGAAACTTTGAAAATGCGTCCACGCAGATTAACCACATTCTACCGAAAAAGGGACCTGCGAAATCGATATGGATACGTTCCCATGGATGTTTCGCAGTAGACCAACTGGAGTATGTCTTCCTTGGATCAATTGCATTTGACTGGTACACTGCACAATTTGACACGACACGTTCTATTTCCTTGTCAATATTTGGAAACCAAACATGTCCTCCGAGCTACCTGTTTCATTCTAGTTGAACCCCAATGACCATCGTGTAGAAGTTGAAGTACTGTAAACTGGACTGCTTTTGGAATAACGACTCGGCTGTGTTCTGTTTGAAGTAGAATACAATTTGACTGCAATGATAAAGCAAACTTTCGATTAAAAAATGGGGTAATCGCGCTATCCGCCTTGGAAAGATCATTTGGTCATCCGTCTCGGATGAAACTTGAGACCTTTGACAACACAGGATCGTCAATTGTCGCCCTAGCGATCAACAACGAATTGACAGGTAATTCGTCTAAAGCCATTTGATTTATCTGGCCCACGTTCGTCAACTTTTTTTCGTACTCTTCAAACTCCTCGTTGGCATGTTTTTCCGTTGGTCGATATTTTATGTCATATCTGTAAACTTGGAGAGCGACAGCCCAACGTTGAAGCCTTTGCAGTATTGCGACTGGAAGTTTCTAATTTGAATGAAAAATCGTCGTCAACGGTTTGTGATCCATAAGCAATTCAAATTTTCTGCCTCATAAATATTGGTGAAATTTTGTCACACCATAAATAATGGAAAGTGCTTCCTTTTCCACTTGCCCGTATGCTTGCTGACTTTAAGTCAATGTTTTTGATGCAGACGCGATGGGATGCTCAGACCCATCTGGGAAACGGTGAGAAATTACGGCCCCGACGCCGTACTTGGATGCATCTGTAGCAAGAATGATTGGACGATCCTCACTGTATACACTAATCTGGACGCTTTTAGCAACTGTAACTTCAATGCTTGAAAAGCGGTTTCTTGTCGATTTGTCCATATGAATTTCACACCCTTATGACGGAGTTCATTAAGTGGGGCGGCAATCGAAGCGAAGTTTTGAATACATTTATTATAGTAATTTATCTTCCCTATAAATACCTCCACTTGTTTGACATCAGTAGGTCGTGGCATGTTCTTCAATGGTTCCAGCCTTTTTTCTGATGGTTTTATTCCTTGCGCATTAATAATATGGCCCACGTTTTATATGTTTTGTGCTGCGAATGTATACTTTTCTATTTTACAGAGCAGACCATACCTGTCAAGTTGACATAATAACTCCTCAAGATTCCTAAGATGCTCTTCGTTATTTGCGCCAGTGACGATTACGTCATCGAGATATACTGCGCACATTTAAATTCCGGCGGTGACTTCTTCCATAAAATGCTGAAAAATTCCAGGAGCACTGGCTACGCCGAAAGGTAATCGTTGGTATTGAAAAAGTCCAGAGGGTGTGTTAACTACTGTTAACTGCTTAGACTCCTCTGCTAATTCAATCTGAAGATACGCATCGGTTAGATCGATTTTAGTGAAGAATTGTCCGCCTTGGAGCTTATGATATAATTGTTCTATCCGTGGAATTGGATATCGATCGATTTCAATTTGTGGGTTGATGGTAACTTTAAAATTTCCACAAATCTTTGCTTTACCATTTGGTTTTTTAACAGCTACAATTGGGGCGGCCCATCGACTGAAATTAATTGATTTCAGGATGCCGCTAGACACTAGTCGTTGAATCTCCTCATCCACATCTTTTTTCTATGCGAACATGCATCATGTTTCAATGTAATCTCCGCCTGAAAAAAATTACATAATCCGAGAGTAGACGAAAACAGATTCGGGTAATTTGTACACTTCTTTGAAACACCTTCGACTAGGTCTTGCTGAGACGTATCAAGTACAGAACATACATTGGCTAGATTTCGTTTTGTTGACGTAACTAATTCGAAATTTAATAACGAAATTAAAACCAGTCTAAGCCTAAAATATTTGATACTTTGTCGCTGTCGACGACTAGAAGTGGCAGCATGCACTTCCTATCTTCCCACGTAACTTGCACCGTAACGCAGCCCTTGACCGGAACTCGAGTGTTACCGTAAGCCTTTAAGACCTTATTTGTCACCTCGTATGTTGGAGATCCCAATTGGTGGTACACCTTAAGGCCAACCATCGAACAAGTTGCACCTGTGTCGACTTGAAACAAAATCTGCTTATTGTTGACACCCACTTCTACCATAATTATTCCCGGATATTGACTTGTAGTTGGCATTTGAACGGCTTCTCCTGTTGTAATGGATTCCAGGAGATATACAGAGTTAAGGAACTGGATATCATTTAGTTCATTAACTGTTTCGTTCCTCGACGATTGCCGATTTCGAACACTATCACGTCCGCGACTTCTTCCTGACCGATTGTGAGTTAATGTAGGCTTCAGATTTATTAACTGGCTTACGCTGCCAATGTGGCCCTTTTTCCCGTATTTATCACAAATAGATGTGATGTGCCTACAATCACGACGTGCATGGCCTTCATGGCACCCAGGACACGATTTAAAACTGTCGGACGTATATTTGTTACTATTCCTATGTGATCGTCTATATCCTCGACTACGACCTCTTGTTTTATTTGTTGGTTGGATATGACCTTGTATGGGTGTTACGAAATTAACCACGGCTGCTTCGGGAGCACTAGCTTGACTTCCTTGGATTATTGCACAGGAGTGTTTTGAACACTCATATGCTTGTGCTATTTCGCTTACTTCGTCTAGACTAGGGTTGGATTTCAGCAATGCGGCGTTGTGCACCGACTCATGTGGTGTATGCTAGACAAGCATGTCTCTAATCTCCCACTCTGTATACGGTTCCTCGCACCCAGCTTTTGGACACACAAATGCACATTCTCGGGCTGCTCCTCTTAAATTTGCTATCCAATCTGCATATGATTGATTAGGCAACATGCGAATTTTGTTGAATTCACATCTGGACACGAGCATATATTTTTTTTTTTAAATGTTGTGTTAGAGCTTTTGTTAATTCTGAGAATGATTTTTTTCCAGGTCATCATTAAATAATTTTTGCATTAATTCGAGTGATGTGTCTCCCACACTCGCAAGAAAAGATGCACATTTTACCGTATCTTTCTCCATCCCGTTTGCTAAAATATGCTGCTCGATTTGCATGAGGTAAGTTGTCCCATTCATTTTTTCTTTCTCAAAAATATGAAACAGTGGTGCTGCTACTGACGGTGATCCTGTTACTTGTGCTTTGATCATTGCTTTAATTAGCGTTTCATTTTGCTTTTGCAAGCCCTCCATTAATAGTTTAAACTGAGTGGCATCCATCTTGTTTTTTATTGTGGGTACATAGACGCTCTTTTTTACTTAAGCGGTTTCGATACGACGCACTTCACTTTAACACAATTAATTCTTAATTATGTATTTGTTTAATTCACCATTCTCGTCGCCAAATGTTCAAAATATTAACTATTTTGAATTATAAAAATCAGGCCTCGATATCGGAATACGATTACGAATTGTAAGGTGTCGATGTCCAGAATATGTAATTTCAGCAGGACGGTGCCACTATGTCATACAGCAACAGAAACAATCAGTCTCTTGCACTAACCTTGGAAGAAGAGAATTATGAATATTATTAATTGTATTGAAGAAATTGAGCCGTAGTTATGCCAGAATGTCATTGAAAATTTTGGTAAAAGAATATAAGCTTGTGGTCCAGCAGCAGGAGGTCACTCACAAAACATTATTTTCCATTACTAAACCGGAACCTTTGTACTTATCAAATAGTTTATGTGTTTTATTAAAAATTTAAAAATTAATCTCAAATTGGAACATCTTTAAAAAGCCATTGTGCAGACAAATGAACCCTCTAACCGAAAATATTTAAACAAAACCGTCTTTCACGGTTGGCTACCGTTTGGCGAGTTCCAAGAGATCTGCGGTTTTTTTCTTTCACTAAGTTACTATTAATCTTACAATAAATAAACTAAATTCATAACAATCATTTAAAAAATTTAACCTAGAACTGTTATCGCTGGCAATTGTAGTTCAACGTCTCTCCGGCTCACTTCAGGTAGAGGCGGCGAGATTTCATTCCATCATCATTATAACTTTACTTCTGCGTGTTCCCATGTGGTCATCCAAATTTATATTAGTCATGGCAAATGTTGCTTGAGGTTATTATTGTGGTAATCTTCTTCCTCGCCTACTCGTTCTCAGCTCTTAAAAAGCTTACCTTATCTCAAAAGTACGACCCCCTTCGTAATATGTCAAAACACCTCTTGAAGTTCCACTTTTTTCACTTTGTTTTCAAAATTCTACAGTTCTCGGTCGATTCTAGAAAATATGTTGAAAGGTATTGGTAAAATATTCAAATGAGTGTTTGTGAGTTTATCAAGTTTAAGATTCACTACCCCATTTAATAAAATACCGTCATGCCAAACGGACTAAATATTTTTTCCGATTTGTCAATTATCAATCTATTTCTAAGATCAATATAGCAAAATTACCAGCTCGAAAATATATATTCGAACACACTATAAAGCAGGACTTCCCCCTAAAACCAGGAATAGTTAATTCGAATCGAAAATCAAAAAGAGAAAAAAAAAAAAACGTTATTGACGTGTCAACTTCGTAAATCTGTGTACGATTCGGCCCATGGGGGTGCAGGCATGTCGGTAAAGGCTCCTTAAGATTGATTCACCTCAAAGTTACTCGTTTAAGGAACTTTCTCCGCACATTGTTGAAATTATTTAGCACCTTATCTTCAAAATTACCCTTCTCCAGTTTTGTGCCAGATATCGTAAAATGACGTGTTCGAAAAGTGACACAATCGATACCACATCACCTCAAAAATTACAAATTTCTACAGCTATGAACACAGGGACAAAAATGTTCTTCTACAATAAAATCATTTGTCGCTTCTTCTGAAAAATTTATTTTTTTGGGTTATGCCACTCATAGACGATCAGTGCTACCATATTTAACTATAAACATTTTTCCAAGATATAGATTTTAGGCCTAACCTAATTATTGATCTAAATTCAGGATAATAATTAGTTTCAGTTAGAATCGTAAACAAATTATTGTTAAACATATTATTATGTGTACTCCAACATGAGCTTCGATATACGAGTTTAAAGTTTTATGAATCGCAAAGAATTTATTTATCTAGCCTAATAAATAATCAAAATTCGATTGAACGACAACTGTGTTAAGTTATCCTAAAGTTGGAATTCTGAGACAAAAACGCCGATATATAGTAAAATATTAAATCACAATACATTCATGGGAAGTAGACCACCCGGAACATCTTAGTATCTTTTTTAAACAATCTCCTATACATTTTTTTTTTTTTTTCAAAAGCATACCCCATTAACGAGGAACGGTTGCCTGAGTTTAAGGAATTCTTCATCGTCTATATATATCATCGCTCAATCCAAATTTTCTAAAACACTTTTAATTAATTAATTTTCATCGGATTGGAAATTTTTTTTTTTGTTTTGTAAAGTAAATATTTAAAAAGATGCGAGATAATTTAAATTTTTATGGTAATATGAATTAATTGTGTTTCTCATCTTTTTTTGAGTGTACATATATTGGTGTTGTGTAGTAAGAGGATTCAAAGTCAATAAAATATACTGGCTGTATAGGATTTGGCATGTGGCGTGACGATTAAATTAATATTTTTACTAATTTTTTATAGTTTCGTGGTAAATAATTGTATATTGTTTTACCGCATAAAAATTCGTGTGACTTTATTTAGCATTATAGTAACTCTAATTTTTTA
The DNA here is from genome assembly GCA_958295665.1 of Tipula vernalis. Taxonomy (NCBI): domain Eukaryota; kingdom Metazoa; phylum Arthropoda; class Insecta; order Diptera; family Tipulidae; genus Tipula; species Tipula vernalis. The sequence goes on along the minus strand of OY282560.1, from coordinate 161,652,948 downwards.
TTAATTATTGTATATTGTACTTATATACAATTTAGTGACACGAACAAATGCGCGAATTTATGTAGCAATAATAAAACAGGCGTCCCACTGACTGTGTGTTCTATTATACATATGTGTGTATGTATATATTATTACCGTGTCGATTTATTTAGCTAAAATGTATAATGTGTTAACATTTTAAAAAAATCTCCTCAGGTGGTTTTTTTGTAAATTTCTGTGGTTTGTATTTAAGTTTTGAATAGTGCGATAATTTTAAATTTAGTAATAAACCAGGTGACCACCATGTAGCTCTCGCGAAATTCAAATACATACCATACATATGTATGTAACATAATTATAATTTATTATTGTTGTGCGGTATTTCAAGAATTTTTGTTTTGTTTTGATTATTTAACAAACTAATTGGCCCTAACTTATTTTTTTGGAAAATTCATTAATAATTATATTCCATAAAATTAACATCAATCAATATAGATGTATAAATAAAATATTAATTACAATCAGAAAAACATTAATTAAAACAAACTAACGAACGATATTCTAAAATTACTTCGATTCATAGAATTTATTAGCGCACAAATTAACGTAAATTCCGTGGCTGATTGAACGTAACACAAAGCGAGAGAGAAAAGGCATCAAATCAGTATATTTACCTCTTAGATTATTATATTAAACCATTTCATTGTTGTTGTTGTTGTTGTTATTGTAGATTGATTCTTTTTTTTTGTTTTTGTTTTGTTGTTGTCTTATAATATGTGCGCGAGGTCTTCTTCTCTGCGCGCACAATGAATTATTTTGCATTTACAAACTCTATTTTGTATTATGGGGACCACCATCAATGCACATCTTCTTCATGAGATCGCACAGTCTCATCTTAATTTAGAATAAAGAAAGTTGAGGGAAACGGCAAACAAAATACAAAAAAAAAAACATTTAGATAAATCTTTCGCGAATTTTAAAAATACGCGAACGCGAATATTTTAATTTACCCATAATATACATTTAACAGAAAATACTCCTCAGATGTCTTATTATTTTATTTTGTTGAGATGTGTGCGAGGAGGCTGCGGAAAATTATTGTCAGTTTTTCTGTTGCAGCAGATAGATAGAACAGATTGAAATCAATTTGATTGAATTCAATTTTATTATTATTATTATTGTTGTTAAACTGCACAAAGATAAGAAGAATGTTGATTTCGTTTGTGTATTATACAAAAAAAAAAAAAAAAAATGTTTGTCTTTCAAGATATTTTATAATTTATGCCGTATTGTACAATTTGTGGTTGAGGATCGTAGTCAGATAAACATTTTTGCATTTGTATCAATATTTTTTTTTTTTTTGTTATCTCGGTAAGAGATTTATATCGATTGGTAGAATTTTAAAGACATGACAAAATTCACAGAATTTTGAAAATATGGAATTTAAAGATGAAATGATGCGGTCGTCTTATCAGATGACTTGCTTGCCTTTTGATTGCTGTATATTAACCAAATTTTGTTTTAATACTACCCGTATATCTATTTATTGTTTCAAAGTGAATTAAATTCAAACAAAATATTTTTACGAAAAAAAAAAACAGTTAGATGTATGTCGTTGAATGTTAGGACGACAAATTCACCTCGAAAATGGTTTTTTATAATCTTTTATTTGTATTTGTATTTTGTATTTCGTATTTTGTAATTTGTATTTTGTATTTTGTATTTTGTATTTTGTATTTTGTATTTTGTATTTTGTATTTTGTATTTTGTATTTTGTATTTTGTATTCTGTATTCTGTATTTTGAATTTTGTATTTTGTATTTTGTATTTTGTATTTCGTATTTTGTATTTTGTATTTTGTATTTTGTATTTTGTATTTTGTATTTTGTATTTTGTATTTTGTATTTTGTATTTTGTATTTTGTATTTTGTATTTTGTATTTTGTATTTTGTATTTTGTATTCTGTATTTTGTAATTTGTATTTTGTATTCTGTATTCTGTATTTTGTATTTTGTATTTTGTATTTTGTATTTTGTTTTTCGTATTTTGTATTTTGTATTTTGTACTTTTGTATTTTGTATTTTGTATTTTGTATTTTGTATTTTATATTTTGTAATTTGTATTTTGTATTTTGTATTTTGTATTTTCTATTCTGTATTTTGTATTTTGTATTTTGTATTCTGTATTTTGTATTTCGTATTCTGTATTTTGTATTTTGTATTTTGTATTCTGTATTCTGTATTTTGTAATTTATATTTGTATTGGTATTTGTATTTGTATTTGTATTTGTATTGGTATTGGTATTGGAATTCGTATTTGGATTTGCGTTTGGATTTTGATTTTGATTTGGATTTATATTTATATTTGTATTTGTATTTACATTGGTATTGTGTATTTGAATTTTTATTTGTATTAGTATTTCTATTTGTATTTGTATTGTTATTGGTATTGCAATTTGTAATTGGATTTGGATTTGGGTTTTTTATTTTGATTTTGATTTGTATTTGTATTTGTATTTTTGTTTGTATTTGTATTGGTATGTACAGTAAAACCTGTATAAGTTGACCACCCTAAAATTAAAGGTTTAGGGTCAACTTAGAGAGGTGGTCAACTTAAAAAAAATTGAATGAAAAATGATGTTTTCAATGAAGTTTTTATTAAAAATAAAATAAAAATCATAATATGTACATATAGTATCCATAACTTATTTCAATATTTTAAATGTAAATAGAATTCAACAAACTATGTACATATAAATATAACTTATAAAATAAACTACATAATTCATGTATGTATTAATAACACAGTTCAGTGAGGCGTTCAAATATTCCCGGCCGGAAGAGAAAATTATTTAAAATAAGCATTTATCTTCTTTTGCTTTAGGGATTGTAATTTTAGATCACAAAACATGCCCTCAAGTTTTGAAACTTGCTGTAACATTTCCACACTTCCAATTTTAAGCGAATATTTTTTTAATTTTGAAACGGCGTCCCTAGCTTCACTTTCAGTCACGTTTTCTGGTTCTTCCATGATTTCCTCATCTGATTCACTTGTCACAGCCAAAATTTCACCATTGTCACCTTGACGCCTTTCTCGTACCACCTCTTGAATTAGTTCTGTTCATTCGGGGTTGAACACGTATGAACATCGTTGTCGAATTGGATGTAATTTAAAAAAAAAACTCCGTTCAGGGCAATATCCAAACCAGCATCAAACAATTGGTCAGCTACTTTTTCGATTTCTAATTGCTGATCCATAAATCGGGCTTTTTTAAAACAATTTTTTATAGTTATGTCGGTAACTCTACCCCACGCTTCGCCTATCCATAAAACTGCATCGAGAACGTTGATATTTTTGGCCAACAAGCTTGCTTCATTGGTGTCGCTTTGTTGGATGACGTACCGTAAAACTTTATTACGATAATAGGATTTAAAATTTTTTATGATACCCTGATCTAAGGGCTGTAATTTGGAAGTAGAGTTAGGCGGCAAAAAGAAAAATTCTAAATTGGATAAATTGTCCAATTTTGATTGTGCTGGACAATTATAGATTGTTAATAAAATTTTTCTATGTTTTCTTCGCATTTGGGAGTTGATAATTTTGACCCAATCACTAAATAAGTCGGACGTCATCCATGCCGTCTTATTTGCCTTCCAAATAACCGGCAAATGTTCAGTATTAAGTCCTTTAAAAGCCCTTGGTTTGGCAGCTTTGCCAATTACGAGGGGCTTTAATTTCTCCCCGGCGCTACTACAATACAATAAAATTGTTAGGCGTTCTTTTGAATTTTTGCCGCTTTTACAAACATCACCTTTCTCAACTAGACTCCGGTCTGGCATCATTTTATAAAATAAAGCACATTCATTATATCAGCATTAAATATATCAGTCATATCGTAAATTTTTCATTGAATATTTCTACTACATGGCTTGTTACTTCATTTTCTTCTCCACAAAGAATTTTTTGGCTAATGTTGTTACAGGTTTTAAAACTGTCAAGCCATCCATTTGATGCTTGAAAATTTGTTATTCCAAATTCATCGGCAAATTTTTTTGCAGCCTCCTGGATTATTGGACCAGATATTCTGGCATTTATCGATCTCATTTTCCTAAACCATTTAAGTGTGGCTTCATTTATATGAGAAAATTCAGTTTTTCCGCTTTCTCTTTAGTTCATCATTTTCCGAATCATAACGATCAAAAAGTTCTGCTCTATTTTTAAAAATGTTTGCCACAGTGGTTTTACAAATCCCAAATTTGGCTGCTGCGCAACGTTGACTGTTTTCCTTAATTTCCAAAAATTTTAGAACTTCAATTTTTTCTTTAAGATTTAGTTCCTTTAACGGTTTTCTTTTAGCCATTTTAAAACTGTTTCTAGAATTACTGTAAATTAGATACATATTAAAAAATTACGATAAACATACGTTGATGTACGACCATACGTATTAAGAGTGACACTAAAATCAGTATGTACTTACTTTATTCTACTATAAACGACTAACAATTTCCCATCAAATCGACCAAGTCTCGAATGACCAGCGAAATATGTAACAAACACTAAAAAAATCACTTAAAAAAACTTATGTACTATTTAAAAACTTATTTGTAATTTTTTTTATGCAATGCACGTATGTAGCCCAACACATCATGAATGAAATAGGAATGCATATTACATTATCGAAACAATTTTTTTTTTGTTTTCAGAGAGAATTTGAGTTAATTGACGAAAATATGATTAAAGAGAAGAGAGGAAAATTCATTTCATACCAAACGTTATTTCCGAAGAATATTACCGATTTTTTTTTTTTTTTTTGGTCAACTTAGGCAGACTATGATAATCGAAACTGAAACTTTTTTCGTTGATTTACTGGTCAACATATAAGTTATAGAGGTGGTCAACTTGTGGAGGTATTTTTATACGAAAATGTTTCCAATATCTTATGATTTTGGAAAACAACAAAAGTTAAGGAGGTGGCCAACTTTCAGAGGCGGTCAACTTTGCAGGTTGTACTGTATATTTATATTTGTATGTATATTGATATTTGTATTTTTATTTGTATTTGTATTGGTATTTACATTGGTAATTGTATGTATATTTGTATTTGTATTTGCATTTGTATTTATATTTTATTTGTATTTGTATTTGTATTGGTATTTTCATTTGTATTTGTATTTGTATTTGTATGGGTATTGGTATTGGAATTTGTATTTGGATTTGAATTTGGGTTTGGGTTTGGATTTTGATTTTGATTTGGATTTGGATTTGGATTTGGATTTGGATTTGGATTTGGATTTGTATTTGTATTTGTATTTATATTTGGATTTGTATTGTTATTGGTATTGGTATGGGTATTGGTATTGGTATTGGTATTTGTATTTGTATTTGTATTTGTATTTATATACGATTTTTTTATTTTTATTAATATACGAGAAATACCTTTCGATAGGTCTAACAGTTATGCCTCCTCGGTTATAAATGTAGCTTACGACCCTGATTATTTCTTACTTTTAATAATGTTGTGGCCAATAGTACCATGTCATTATTTTCAGTTACTAGTGGTCCAATCGGTCTTTTTTGATATGCAGCTTCGTGTAATGGCGTTCGCCGCACTATTCTCATATTGTATATTTGCCACAGTAGTGCTGAAAAACATTTGCTGCGTAACTAGTGCAATGTTATTATCTGATTTCTTCCTGATATACTAAAAATCTTAAAAGATTGGCCATTTTTTAGCGTGTGACTTTTTTGACAATATACGCAAATGTAGTTGTTATTATGAAGCTGTGTCTTTGCGCTACTGGTAGTTCCTGTCGTATTTGATGAGGTGCTGGTGGTTGTGCGACGCGAACGGCGATAGTTCACTCCGAGAGAACTAGTACGCCATGGCGCCTGTTGATTTCAATGTATTTGATCGTGATGTACTCGCAGGATGACTAGTAAACGAATGTAAGTGCGTTTAGAAAATTGCTTCCCCTCGGATATTGTTTATTATTAACCGTTTATGTTACGGTCTTGAAGACTGTTGGTCAAGAGTAAGAAGATGTTAGAATTTCTAAAATCGGACCATCTTATGAATGTAAAGGTACGACCAAATTAGAAAATAGAGTTCAGAAATATACAAAATAAACTCGAGGGGCTAGTGAGAGCCAACGTGTTCCGCTTAAAAAAAATATTGTGTGTTGTGTCGAAGATATTTCTACAACCGAAACACATCTACGACGCTGCCCACAATATGAATTTTTAAAAGGAGCTTACCATAGTTTGTTGGATCGCTAATCTCTGTACTGTACTGAAGCACTTGAGGTTGCAACGGACAGTCGACAGGAGGATGGTGAGAAAAATTTCGGTTACAAGAGAGTTTATTCAATTTTCAGTGAATGAACATAAATATGGTACGCCACTAATTGCAACGATTGCGGAGGTTGCAAATTTCAGAAACTTTAGTTTTCGTCTTTTAAAGTTCGTCATAGATTTATTTGGTGCAATACTCCACAAATTTTGAGATACAAATCTGCAATTGTGCTCTAATTACTATCGTTGATTCCTGTAAGAATAGGTCTCCACAAATGTAATTGTTGTTCCAACTGGCATTTGTATCGTTTCGAGCTTCACTTTTCACGAAGTATGAAGTTCAGAGTTCTAATTATACCCTGATAGTTTTATTTTTAGCCGTAGTTCTAGCGGTCGACGAAGTTTTCCTTTCGTTTTCTTTTTTAGCAGTATAACTTTTCACTGTTTCCCTTAGAATCCACTTCTTCTAAATCTGAATCATAGGGGTTTTCCTCATCCGCTGTTACTCTTAATGGTGTTAGTGATTCATTTGATGATTCATGCCGCTTTTTCCAAATTTTATTTGTGTTCCTTTTCCTGGCTTTTAGATGCAGAGCACATTCTGCGGATTTCAATAACCGCAATGTGGTTTCTTGAAGTTTGTCCACAAATCTGTCCAGCTTTAAATGCAACTCTCCAATCAAATTGTTTTTGAGGAGGTTGAACCAAGTCTCAACAACCGCATTAGAGACTCGATTTATTAACTCAAATTTCCGTAAAAATATGGTACTCCATAATGGCAGAAACTTCATATATTTCCGAACGCAAAAATAAATAAATTCCGCGCAATACAAATTGTTAGGAACACCATAGTCGCATTGAGACACTTCAAAAATTACTTTGTTTAATATACTATTATATCTTAGGAAGAATGGTGTCTTCTAGATTTTTTTCACTTAAACTAAGATCACTCTGAACTTCCTAGGATTTTCTCAAGAAAATTGGGAAATTCATTTTTTCATAATATTTGTTATATTAATTGGGTGAGATCATATCAAACATCCTTGTCCTAAACACCCTAATCCCCTATTTTTTTCAAAACTGAAACTGGTTTCGGATAGCCCAGATCCTATGCCAACTTTGCATATAGGCCATTTTGGTGTCAGCTTCCTAGGATTTACCCAAGAAAATTGGAAAATCATTTTTTCATAATATTTGTTATATCTATTGGGTGAGATCGTATCAAACATGATTCTCCTAAACACCCAAATCGCCTATTTTTTCCAAAACTGAAACTGGTTTTGGATAGTCTCGATCCTATGCCAACTTTGCATATAGGTCACTTTGGTGTCAGCTTCCTAGGATTTACCCAAGGAAATTCGGAATTTCATTTATACATATTATTCGCTACATTAATTTATAAAGAAAATATAAAAGGTAACATCTTACTTCCATCGTATTCATGTATTACATATAATTCGTAAATAATTTTTATTATTCTTATTAAAGAAATTCGTTATAACGAGAGTTTCTGCTTTTACACTAATACATGTAAATAATAATTTTTATTGATGATTTTTAGGTCAAATTTAGGACAAACTTCACTTATGTATTTAGATTCGTGAAGTTTGTCCTAAAAAAAAAATCCTAATTATTTTTTTTTTTGTAGGACAGATTTAGGACAAAGTTCACGCGAATTTTATTAAGAGTGTTAAGGGCTGATTTTAAATAAAGAATTAATGGTGGAGTAAATTAGGTTTTTAAGTTAATTTTTATTAAAATTAAATTGAATTAAATTTAGTGAAATTAATTTTAATGTCATTATGTTAGTGTTGATGTTGGTATTGGTATTGATGTGGATGTTGGTATTGGTGTTGGTATTGTTGTTAATGTTCATACTGGTATTAATGTTAATGATAGTTTTTGGTATTAGTATTGATATTGGTTAGTTTAAATGGTTTTGGTTTAATTCTTGAAGAATCTGAAACAACTTTACAGGAATTTGAGCATTAGATGAACTTTAAATTGTATTGTCTTGTGTAAATATTTTACTAAAAATATATGTGAGCATTCTATACAAGCAACTTATCTGAACCAATATTTTCAAAAAAGTTTCTTATGTAGAAAATATTGCTTATATAGAAAAATGGAGTATAAATTTTAAGAAAAATCAGTTTTGTGATTATTAATAAACTAGCTGTTACCCGCGACTTTGTCCAAGTTGTAGCTCTAAAGTTACGCGACGATAAAAATAATCTTTCAAGTACATGTTCAGACTTGTTATCAAATACGTTATATCTGTAATTTTTTTATCTTCAATCGTATGTTCTTATATTGTCTAAAAAATGTTTTGATTTGGAAAAGTCTCCAATTAAAAGTTCTTTCAAGAGATCTGGAGCTGGAATTTAATTGGACTTTACCTGAGAAGAACAATAAAACCTTTTGACTCCCTTTTCCATTTTCCTGCTTGATAATATGCCCCTGTAACAAGTTATGACATCAATTTGTCCATACTTAATGAATTGTAACTGCAATCCCTTGTTTCTTTATGAACCCAAATCGAATTCATCAGTCATATGATCTTCTAAAAGTTGTGCCGTAAATGATCGGCATCTAATTGAGTATCATGCTGCAATTTCAGATTACGTTTGGTGAATCTCATTTGTTTTCTCGCGCGGCCTTAAGTTATCATAACGCTCTCGATCGTAGTTCGCGTGCTCTACTATTCTGAATCTATAAAGATTTCTTTAGCTGAATTCCTGCCTTCTATTGTTTGAAAAAGGATTTTCGAGTGATTAGATATTATTTTGGTATGATTTGCTGTGTTTTCATTATCTGTATATATTCTGTGGCAACAAAATGTTTATTGCTATATATTTGTACTAACAGTTTTAAATCTGACGATCTGAATTTATTGCTATTGTTGACCACGTGTTCGGCTATTGTAGATTCAATAACATTTTTATTTTGGGTTGCTTTCAGGTGTTCCTGAAAATCTTCTTGATGTTGTTCCCTGTCCTTGGTTCACTGTCACAGTTCTAACATTTATTTGATATAATCCTAGCTTTTGATTTTTTTCAATTTTATTCTTGTAGTTTTCAATGCGTGTTGTTACATTTGTGCTGCTTTTGTTATTGTGCTGTTTAAAGACGCTAATTATTGCTTTTTAACGGGCTGAAATTAGTCTTCACTGTACAAACCATAACAATATTTATCAATACTTGTACAGTATTGATTTCGTGTAATGCTTTGTCGTATGTGGATGTGTACGATATAGTTGTAATTAAATTAAAACAATGTAATTCTGTTGAAGCGTTTACACAATTTACATGTTGTATGTGGTGCGCGTTTATTTTACATGCCACTTAACTATTACATCTAATGTTTATATTCAAAACTAATTTTACCACCACAATTGTACGAGTAATTATCAAATTAATTTATTAAGAATTAATTGCAATTCGCAAAATTAGAAGTCCCGGAATTTAATTGTATAATTTATATATTTATTTATCACATTTTATATCAATACTGAACTGGGCGATGTGTCGCATAGGAGAGTGTCAACGAGAGTGAAGTGTGTACGTGTGTTAGATATATTTTTGACAGACGTTGAAATTTGGACAAATGTAAAAGGAGAAAATGTTGAAAGAGTAGACAAAGAGAAGTACACCTGAAATTTTATTTTCAACTTAAATTGTGGTGATGAACGAATTGTTGAGCGATTATATGAGTGAATCGCTACAGCTTTCTCGAACCAGGTTTTTCGTTTTCCGTAAAAACTATTTCTGATCACGTTTCGGATAATAAGTTATCACCAAACCAAATTTCATCAGAATCGTTTCAGTCGTTTTTCGTGATTGACGAACATAGAAACAGAAAAACAGACAAACATAAAAACAGACAAAAATTTCAAAAACTATTGTTTTGGGGTCAATATCGTGTACCTAAGCTGTTACCAATTCCTTTTATGAAAAAAAATTTTATGTACAGATTTTTGCTAGTTACTACTTTATTAATCTAGATAAGCAGTTTTATTAGTTAAAATAATATTAATTAAGTCGTTTAAAAACTGCTTTTTCACTGATTCGTCGCAAAAACAAGATCTCATTGCTTGTAAGGTTATTTTCCTCTGCTCATTCTACCGCGGCGTTGAAAAAATCTATCACTTTATTAATGCTGATCTTGATCTCTTCTTTCAAATGACCCTCTTTGGTCGCGATGTTCTCGTCATTTGCTATTTCATCTTCTATTTCAAAAAATACGCTTCTCTGGTTGCTACCAGTCGCCCATTTCATTATTTCGTTCTCAGTTAAATTATTTTCGATTACCAAATTGTATAGTCTAGCCAGGGGGATATCATCTACAATGGTTACCCGGTATATTAAATTCTATTGCGTCAATCGATGAAAACAGATGTTTAAATCTACTCATGACGACGGATCGTGGGAGTTCATTCCAGGCTTTAACTATCAAAAACGCCACGTCTTTTAAATTAATATTTTTAAGAGCTGAGACCATGTCATTATTGCCGTTTACACATAATGCCACGAGTGTTGACAGAAGGTGCTTTCGACACCGCTGCTTAAGGGATTTTATGACATTTTGGTCAAGTAGTTGCAACAAGGTTGTATTGTTCGGTGGGAAAAAATAACCTTGAAGTTTTCATCATCTGGAAAAATGTTTGTTGTCCCATGACTAATAAAATTGCTTTTACTGCTAAGCCTTTAGCTTCCAAGTGACGAGAAACTTCAGGGATGAACAAATCGTTGTACCACTCCTTAAAAAGCGCAGAGGTTGGTCAAGCATTTTTGTGGTGGTAAATTTACATTTTTAAAACACCGAGGATTTTTTGATTTTCCAATCATCATCAAATCGAGTTTATGCGTCCCTGTTACATTTACACAAGGCATAACGGTGACCCTTTCCTTCATTGTTTTCCGTCCAACAGCAGTTTTTTCGAAAACGGTAGCGTTTGTTTTCTTGTGCAAACCTTTATAAACAAGACCAGTTTCGTCAATATTGTAGATCTGTTCCGGTAAAAACCGGTTTTCGGCAATACATTTTTTTTGCAGCACTCTCAGCATTGCAGGAAAGTTTTTCACCAGAAACCGTAAAAATTCCTATGCCGTGGCATTTTTTGAATTTATCAAGAAAATTCTTCGTGTCCATTGATGACCTTTTTAAGTTTTCTTTATTGTTTTTTATCCTCGTTAAAGTCGACTTATGGATGTTGTAGCTTCTGCAGATCTCTGTTGGTGTCTTGCCATCTTAGAGTTCATTTAAAATTGATAATTTTGTTTTCAAAGAAATTGATACTCTGCCTTTCCTCTACATTTTTACGGAAGAATAAAAATTAAAATGAATAATAAAACCATGGTTGCTTTTAAAGAAATTTTGGAATCAAAAAGTTAAGGTTGCTGTGAAAGGTTGCTTATAAAGAATGCTCACGTACTAAACAATTTTCTATCAACTACTTAGGTGTCTGGAACCGGGTTGATTCTTTGTTGCTAACATACCTTTACTTTCCTTCGGTTTTGTTATGTGTTAAGGGTGTGCGGAGGGCCCGACGTCATTGGGAGTCTGGCTTAGGCTTGGTCGTACACCCTGATCAATCAATCAATCAATCAAATACAATCAAAATCATTTTCATTCATTCATTTCATAAGTAAAATAAAATTTTGAAAGTATCTAGTATTCTATGATTTTTATTGTTTTAGTTTTTTGAAGGGAAGGGGTGAAGGGTGTTATGAAGGGAATCTTTACGCATCTATAACTTTGGAATTCGACCACCTAGAGATCTTAGCCATACCTTGTTTTTCTTATTTGATGAAGGTCTATTAGTCTGTCTTTGTTTCATAAAAATCGGATGAGTATTTTTCGAAATACTATTAGTTAACAGATATCAACAGCGAGTATATAAGATATCTCTTTCTCGCTCTAGCGCTTTGCTTGAGTTGAGGTGCCTAAAATTGAGTTATATTTTGAACCGGATTTTGATTCTTTTTAAAGCCGATTTTAACAAATTGCCGACTTATGTAGTTCAGTTTGATTACAATTTTAAATGTTTCATCTCAAACCAATTTTGTTCGATAATTTTTTACGAATTGATGTCATTGCGTGGGGGCCGTAAATTTCAAACCTACACCAATCAGCATAAAATATTAATTATCCCTCGCTAGAATGCACATAATTCATTTATGAGAAGTTTGCTTACTTGAAACGAAAATGCAGGTGAATCGCAATCTAAATAATTTCAATTTGAATGTAATTTTTGATCCTTTAATCAAAAATATAACTTTTAATATTCGATCTAAATAATTTTGCCCCAAACAAGCGGCAGACGTTACTTTAGACATTAACGAAAAAAAAAAAAAAAAAAAATCTGACAAACAAAATTTCGGCGATAATCAATCAATTTTCTCATTTAAAAAAAAAAAAACGAAAAGCTAAACTCATGCATGCAATCAGCACTAATCTAATCAAATACAACAATAACATAACCAAAAATATTCTACAACCTCGTAAAATCGAATTTAATAGCTTTAAGGCATCTACAAACGCGTGTAAAACACAATCTTTGGAATCAATCACTTAAATAATAGTAAATTGATCATAATACGTTAGGTTGTTGTTGCTATTGTAGTGGCTTGGTTATTATAGTTTTGTCTGTGTGTTTAATTTTTACTTTCGATGAACACGAATGATAATTATTATGATAGAAATCAACAACGAAAAAATTTTCCTTTTTTACTTTGATCTTGATAAGACATGCATATTGTATATACATATATGCACAATGATGATACATAGTACATGACATATTTGACAGATGTCAAATACTATTAAAATGTATTTCTAAAAAAAAACTACTCTGTGTCTAAGATGAACAGTTGTTGTCATCATCATTAAAATTCTTCTGGGAGTATTCGATTATTATTGTTATTACTACTGTACATATTTTGTATATGGTAATACTAATTTTATTTTCTAACAAATCGAAATAACAACAACAATACTAATTTGTTTGATTTTTATCTTGAGATCTACTGTTGGCACACTTATAATGAAAATTAGTTGCTATTATATCGTTAAAAATGGGTATAACAATTTATTTATAGAATTTCGTATTTGTTGTTGCTTTTGGATATAAATACAAAGAAAATTCTTGCAACGTGTTGAGTCTCATATTTCCTTCCTTTGTTGTGCATTTTCATAAGAATCTGTATTGTTAATATTTGTGTTAAGATGTTTGCAATAAAATGTGGATTAAATAAGTTTTTTTTTTTTTTATTGGAATTTGTTTTATACCGAGTTAACACACAGTTGATGTTTGCTGCGTGATCCGTTTAATCTGACGATGAAAAATTGATTGCAAACGTGGTTGTTATTTGAGTTTTTGGAAAATCCCGTGTAGTTTTTTTTTTTTTGAAAGTGAAATGCATTGGGAGAATGTAAACGAAAATATTTTTGAAACAATTTTTATTTTCTTCCTGTCATATTTAACATACGGTGAACATAATGGTATTTACAAGCGGCTACGCATAGAATTAAATGCCAAGTTCAAGAACATCGAAAAATTTTTCCATTTGAATTGATAAAATACACATACGCCTTAATCAAATTGTTACTAAATCTCGGTACCCTCCAATTTAAGGAAAAATTGGAGAATCTTAACCGTGGGCCGTGGAGTTCCCGAATTTTAGTTGTGAATTTCAACAAGTTGCGAGGCCTGTAAACAGTTTGGCAATAATACTTATGTTCTTTGAGTAGCTTAAGCTATAAATAATAGAAACACCAAGTAGTATAAAATGAGATTGGTTCACATCTAAATTTTTACCATGGTGCTTTACTTTTTCAAGTATACTACAAGTAATATCAGCCTGAACGTTGTAAGAAAAAAAGGGACTGTTTTTTATCATTTGACTCTTTGCTGCCCTGCGAAAGCGCTGAAAGTAAATCCCAAGCAGACTAAAATTACCAAGGTGAACATAGGTACCATCGAATTTCAAGGAAATTGAGCCAACACCGTCTTATCGCCTTCCAGAAAGATCATGAGCTAAAAACTCGCGAATAAATTCAAAGATTCTGGACGATCGAGAAGTTTCCAAATTTTGTCGTCTGCCCCGAAGAGGGGTGATTGATTCAAAAGGTACTAACCAATTCTACAATTTCTAGTGAAACCTCTATAAGTCACCATAGTTGTTGGATAGTTTACTCAGTGTATATTGTTGAAGAAACAGCCAGCTGAATATCTAATTTCGATTCATTCTATCATTAGACCAGACCGTTCATCAGGAAAATTGCTTGAAGATTTACGAAAACAATTTGACCAAAACACTAAAACAGTCTTCACAAAAGATCTAAATCTTGGCAGCGCTGGTTGTCTTGAGCAAACTGCTTATGTTGTGCAATTATTATTATTATTGCTGTAGGCCCATGTGGGCGTACAGGCCAAGTCTCACTACGATCTAAAAGATCTTTTGTGCTTGGACTCTGCTTAAATAATTATCCAGTCGGTATTTCGGCTCTTAACGATCCTGAAAATACTTCTAGCCGGTACGTGAAACATACTATCTGGGCTTATTTTTCTCCCTCCTAGATGTAGCAGTCTTTGGCGGAAAATGGCTGGACATTGGCGTAGCATCGACATCTGTCCGTCGTACCCTGGCTAATGAAGGTGATATAAACCGTTTTGCTTGTCGTAGGCCTGGAATTCGGCGCTAATTGGATGACTTTTGCACATCCTCATAGCGTTTTATCACTGCCTTAAGCTGCTTCTTTGTGACGCCGCTAAAGTGCTCTGGTCGAATAAATGGAGAGGCAGAACCCTCGCGGGAAAGACCATCAGCAGCTTCATTTCCTTCGATTCCAGTATGACCCACGTAAGTCATAGCCGATTGGCTATCTGATACAATATTTATCTTTGCATTATTTAGGCCTTTAGCGCAAAGTTTTATAGCATGTACTTCTGCTTGAAAGATGGTAGCATTGGTGCCCAAGGACCTCGAGAGGGCAGTCCCACTCCCACATATTCCTCCCCTTCCCCCGTTTTCAATTTTAGATCTATCTGTAAACCATACCGTTAACCTTCACTCAAAGGACAGAGTTTGGTTGGCATTCAGTCGGAAGGCATTCATATAGTCTGTGTTTGAAATTCCTTAAGGATTTCCACATGACCCACCTGGGTCATTGCCTGGTTTGTAATGCCCTTCTGCCTGCATCTTCAGGGTCATAATTGCAGCTGCCTTTTTAACATGCAGGTGTAACGGGGTCAGTCCTAGAAGTGCCTCCATCGCAACAAAGGGACATGTACTCATTGAGCCCGTCACACCTATGCAGGCTATACACTAAACCTTATTTAATAACGTTTGCGCCGCCTTTTGCTTAGGGTTGTAGGCATGTTCTCTCTATAAGGTAACATTATATCTCTGAGGAATCACGACTATTTCCCGCTACTTCACATACGTTTTTCTAACGCTGGCAATTTGTTTTTTCAACCAAACAATCTGTTTAATTCTGGAAAAAGGAGCATAAACCATATATGTATTGCGGCTGTCGTGTTCGAGTTTATTGCATCACCGGCGGTCAATTGATCAACAGCAGTATAATTGTTGCATTACAATTTATAAATTCCAATGTAATGTTGACATCCAGGACTGTAACCTAAAATTAAAAGAGAACACAAAAAGAATCGTTTGATCGTATATGTAATTTCCATTTATACTTATCTGAATTAATTGTACATCAGACGTTTCTTCTGTTCCTATAATTTGTTAGCTGAAATTGTAAAAATAATAGTTAGTTTTATATAGAGTCATTTAACTTACCACCACCAATTTAATTTGTTTACTTATTGTTTTGACAGTTTCAATTTAGTATAAGCCGTGGAATATTATATTAGGTATGATGTTACACGTTCAAAACTTGTACTAAAATTGTATATTGTTCAAATAAGTTTATAATGTTGGTCAACAGATGACACTTTATATATTTTTGGGAATTTTTCCGTAAAATCGTTTCCCGCTGCTTCCTGCTCGTAACTAGAACTGCCTCGGTTTTATGTTCAGCTAACTGAAGTCCAACCTTCGATAACCACCGCTGGATAATGGCTATGGCTTCGTTGCATGTGTGTTCTGCCTCGTCCTTGAACTTCGCAACAACAACTATTGCGACATCATCTGCAAAGCCCACCACTTTCACTTCTTCGGGCATCCGTAGTCGAAAGATCCCATCATACATAATATTCCACAGTAAAGGTCCCAAAACTGAGCCTTGCGGAACTCCTCCCGTCACTGTGTATTCTCGTATACCTACTTCCGTGTTGTAATTCAACCATTGATGTAACTCCACCTCGCGGAGTTGAAAGCGTTTTGGATGTCCAAAGTAACAATGACGCAGTATTTCTTGCTACCTCCTTTCCATCTTTTACCCCGTATTGCATTGCTAGCGGTATTGACCACTAAATTTATGGCATCTATCGTTGAACGCGCTTTCCTGAAGCCATACTGGTGCTGCTCCAAATTTCCATCTCTCTCGACCGCTTCCTCGAGTCTATTACAGATGATCCTTCATTTAAACAAGAGCTTAATAGGTCCAGGAATTCTTCCGATTTAGCACGAACTGCTGATTTTAGTGCGATGTTGGGAATGTTGCCTGGGCCAGGAGCCTTATTATTTCCAACTTTCCTAAGAGCTGTCAGCAACTCTTCCATCATAATGGTTGGGACCTCTTCGGGTGCTATAGGTCGAACCACATTGGGCACCAAAACCATTTGCTCTGGAAACAATGTGAAAACGATCTCATGCATCATAATCGGGCATGTCGGAGGAGACCTAGACATTACTGTTCTATATGGCCTACCCCAGGGATCCTGTTCCACTTCCTTACAAAGATCTGTCCAGACTTGGCGCTTACTCTTCTTGATAGCCAGCTTTAGTTCAGATCGAGCCATGTTATACCGACGCAGAAGCATGGCAAATGTCTCTCTTCCCCTAGCGCGCTGCGATAGTCTTTTAGCTCGATGGCATTTACTGCGCAACTTGCATAATCCTCGCTCCACCAGAAGTTCGGCGGATGACAGTTGTCTACCACCCGTTTAGGCATTGTTGCGTTACAGGCCCTAGTCACGCAGTCCATATATTGGGTTGTTTTAGTATTAGCTACACCCTCCAGGTAAACCTCATCCATCATTGTTGTGAATATTTCCTCATCGAAATTCTTAACCTTCCACCCTACAATTTCAATCGATCTGATTGACGGTCGGCATGGATTTCGTTCGGCGTAGCTCCAGAAGTATCGCTTGGTGGTCGCTGTGCATGTAGATTTCGCTAACTTCCCACTTGATTCCAGTACTCATGAGATCACTACTAATGAAAGTTATGTCAATAAACGATCTCGCTTCATCTCTACAGAATGTAGGATAGTTCCCATTATTGCAAAGAACAATATCGAGAACAAATATTGCCTCAAGAAGAGCATTCCCTCGATTGTTTGTGCTTGTGCTGCCCCATTCTGTGGCCCATGCATTAAAATCACTGGCGATGATCACCGGCCTTCGATCCCTGGCATCGCCGACAAGCCGATCCAAAAAACTTGCGCTTGGAGGCGCATAGCAGCTATAGATATGAATGCCGTCTATTTTTACCCTAGTAACTCCTGCTTCTTGGCGTACTGGCTTTTCCTGGAAAGGCCGCCTGTTGGATGACCATATCGCAGCCTTGCCAGTTGAATCTGTCATCCAATTATTTCCTTCTATGTTTCTGTACTGTTCACATAGGATAGCGATATCCACTTGTAGTTCTCGCACAGACTGCAGTAAGAGATCTTGTGCGGCCTCACAATTGTTTAGATTTAGTTGCAAATTTTCATTATCTTCGAGCAACTAGTAGCGCTCTCCGGTACGCTGGACACTTAATGCTACCAGCCGTATGGTTTCTGTCTGTATTGCTGCCTCTATCCTGACACAGGAAATAGCTTGCATTGTTAGTGCAGTTCCTGGCAGTTCCTTAGAATGTGGCCCTCTCTACCGCATTTATAGCAAAGTTTGGAGAGATCGACGATGCTACGGCATACAGTCGACCTATGCCCATATCCCAGGCACTTAAAACAACGAAGTTGGCCAATTTTTCTACGAATTCGACAAACCACCCAATCAATACGTATCTTTCCTTCTTCGGACATCCTTGACGCCACTACCTTCGGGACGCCGATTACTGCTGTCTGGGTTCCTCCGTATGCTTTTCTCAATGACTTGATTATACTCACTGAGAGAATTTTACCTTCGTCAAAGTTGGCTACCATCGCCTTGAAGACTTCCTCCTTATTGGTGACCTCATCAATATCCTTAATCTCGATTAGAACCTCATCTGTTTCCTTGAGGGTTCTTACATCTGCTTCCGTATTTAGGTTTCCTTCCAGAAATGCTTGTAATTCGGCTGTATTTTCGCCTGCGGCTTTCCCCAGCTCAAGAAGCAAGGTAGCTTTCTCCGTCTTGCGAATGCGAGTTACTTTTTTTCCTAGCTCTTCTAGGTCAGGGTTGCTTTCTTATTTTTTAAGATTTCCGCATAGATCAGATTTCCTTTCATTGTGATCTCTAATGCATCCGGACGAGAGGCCTCGCCCATCTCTCTCGAGTTTTGCGTTTGACCAACGTCCAATATGTGGCTTCTCTATTGTCTTCGTTATTATTACCTTGCAATTGCAAGGGATTCTCATTCATCCTTTGCTGCTGGAGTATCGCCTCGCTTGTCCTTCCCTTCTTAGGTTCGTTGCCTCCAGAATTTGGTGTCCTCTTCCTTTTACTTTTCGGAGTGTCAAGGAACACTTCTTCTTTCAGAGAGTTCCCGGCCTTGGCAGCTTGCTCTTTCGTTTCCTCCAGTATAGGTGTTTCCTTGCATCTTGAATACCTCCCTCTCAAGTTGTAGCAAGTTCTCTAGAGTTGCCTCTGGATCCTAGCCTCTTTCGGAAAGTACTTGAAACTCCTTTTCTACATCCCTAAACGATTGTCTGATCATTCGTATCAACCTCTTGATTTCACCATGTACATTGTTTTGATCTTTGGCATACTCAAAAAGATCGTCGATATGCTTTTTCACGATGTCCACTTTCGAGATACTCCTCCGCACCTCGCTCGCTTCCTGATTTATTTCTTTAACCCTTGGGGCCACAAGATCCGATATTGACAATGCCATGTACCTCTGCATACCTGGGGGAGACATCTGGAACATACTGCTTTTCTTGAATGGGTTATTAATTCCCTTGTCCCCTGCTCTTCAATTCTTGTAGCTTTTAATGCTCCGGTAGCCAAGTTTCCCACTACGGGAGCACTGCGGTCGTTGGATAACGACGGCTGGGAGCCCGCTTGCCCACTCCCACTAGCCGCCGTTACTGGGACATCACCCCTTCACCGTAAACTTTTCCTCTATTTTCCTCCCCTTCCATATTTGGTTTATTTATCAGTGTTCCTTCCCATATCATGTTTTGGTGTGCCAGCCGCCCCTAACATGGGAAACAGACGCTGACCAATGAGCCGCCCACTATGGGTCAGACGCTCATGGATTTGGCGCCGCTTCAGACTCAGTCAGAGAGATGACGGGTGTCATCTGCACTGTGCAGGACCGCCCGACCACTCCCGTGGTCTTCGAAGAGGTGCTGAGCGACTTGATGCGGTACCCATAGGGATCAGCCTGGCCACTCCCAAGTGAGTGGCATTCAGGATTTGGCCCTATGAATCCGCAACCGGTCCCAGGTTTGTCTATGTGTGCCTGTAAGTTTGTGTGTGTGTGTGAAGGTTTATTTGGGTGTGTGTGTGTGTTTTTTTACCTGTAGGTGTGTGAAAATCTTCGAAATACACTGTCTGCCCGTGTAATTAGTAGTGCCGGATTTTTAGCGGTTTCATATTTCTTTGGGAGGTGGGGTTTCATTGGACCTTCTTTATTATGTTTATGTTATGAACCACTACTGGTTTTCCTCGCGCGCTCAAGGCACTGTAACTAACCCAAAGTTTCTGCTGCAAAGCTACAAATTCCAGTAATCATTTGACCCCACCATACGTAAGTTGATGTTCTCCGAAGTCGGGTAAAAGGAAAATACGTCTTCTGATTCTCTCCCTTACAGCTCGGCCACTCGGACATATCCTCGTGTCCGAACCAATACAGGTGTGTACGGAAATATCCATGCCCCATCAGCAGCTGGGTCAGATTTCAGATAGAAGTCAACTTCACCTTGTTGGCGGTTTAACCAAGTACATATCTATCATTGGTATGAGGTGAATTGTCCATCATCCCTTATCTCGTTCGTTCTAACGTTGTTGCCATTCAGATTACGATTCGCCCTAGCCGTTGTTTGGGATCCGTTAAGGAGTAGAAACAAGTTTCGCTTCCTTGCCAAAAGATCAATTTGTTGTCACATTCCCGCTACTATATATGCCGCATCATCTGGTACCGAACGAAATATACGAATCAATTTTAGCGCATACCGTCGGTATGCTGCATCCACATTTATCTTAAACCTGATCTTTGAATTATCCACATGGATGGCAATGGTTTCCCGCCTTTTCCTACTCGAGATTAATACCACCTCCGTCTAATGTTCGGCTAATATCAGTCCTATCTTAGATAACCACTGTTGGTTAAAGTCTATGACCTCGTTACAAATATTTTCTGCTTCGGCCTTAAATTTGGCTACCAACATAACCGCAACACCTCCAGCTTTTGCTTCCTCACTTAAGCGAAATCTAAGCTCACCATTATACAAAATATTCTGTAACAATGGACTGAGCAGCGAACAGTAAATATTTTATCTGAGTAGATAATTGATGAATAAGTTAGTGACCACTAATATGTTTAAAAATACAGAATTTTGTAAAATAGAATTTTTCATAGCAGAATTTTTCGAAAAACAAAAATTTCGAAAAAACAGAATTTTTTAAAACAGAATTACGTACCGATCCTATAAATAACATGCAATAACATTCGTGGGACGTAACACGCACCCTGCATTTCTCAACCAGCCGGGCAACACAAAAAGTAAACACAACATTAATTCAGGAACAAATAATCCTTTATATGAAAGGTTGCAAGATTTTTGCCGCCTTCATTTACTAACTCATTCGTTGTGTTTCCTAACTTATAGAGTATCGAACATTTAAGAGGTTTAGGTGTAATTTTTATTGAAAATCTAGCTACTTTGCACATAATTTCTTACAAATACAATCTGACTACTTTCTCAATTTCGTTTCTTACTTTGGAAGTTGAAAGTATGACGAGATGTTTTGTAAGCGTCTTCTATCGATTAGCATAAACCTTACCTTTCAAATAACCCCACAAAAAATAATCAAGTGGTGTTAAATCCGGGCTTCTTGATGGCCAAGGAACTTCACAATTTCTTGAAATTATGCGATCAGCAAGTTTTGTTGACAATAACGTTGCGATAACGTTCCACATTCACTGTAAGGGCATTTTCCTGTTCGTTTTCAAAGGAAAACGGCCCAATGATGCCACCAGCCCACAAACCACACCAAACAGTGACTCTTGGAGGATGAAGTTCTGCTTCATGAATAACACGAGGATTCTCTGCTCTCCAAATTCATCAATTTTGCTTATTGACATACCCATTAAGATGAAAATCAGCTTCATCGCTAAAGATGATTTTTGATGAAAAACCTTCATTTCATTCAAGCATCCAATTAATAAAACCATTACGATTTAAATGGTCTGCTGGTCTCAATTTTTGAGTTAGTTGAATTTTGTATGGATGCAAATGAAAATCAACATGCTTGGTTCATTACGAACACTTACACTAACAGCTGCCACTGCATCAGCTGTACGAACTGGATGAACATGTTGATACGATCTACGACCTTCCACTGAACCAGTATCTTGAAAACGATCAATAATTTTGCTAATTGCACGCTCAGTAGGACGTCCATGTCGACCAAAACTCTCACGTAATTTACGAAATGTTGTTGTTTTTGAACGATTATTTTCATAATAAATGTGGATAATCAAAATGCGTTGTTGTGTTGTTAGCGACTCCATGATGATAAATGGCATATTGTTGACTTTACATATGTCAAAGAATTTTTTTAGAACAGATAACAATAAGTACTAAAACTCATTGATTGGAAAAAGGACCAATAGATGACCCACCCTGCATCTGAGGTGAGAGCTTTTTGAAAAGTTTTAAGAAAAATACATTTACAATAATGATCCAAAAATTATAAAAATGTAAGCATTTCCATATTTGGATCTGGGATAATGATCCAGAAAATCGCCCATACAACCAATCTTTGCATGCTTAACTCGGTTATGGTGTGGTAATTACTGGCTTAATTTCCTTACGTTTATGGCAATCACTGACATAAATTTGTACATCATTTGCCATTTTAGGCCAATAAAAGTATCGTTGAATTTTCTCTGGCATTTTCGAGTAAAGGGTTTGGAGCTTGAACAAGAATATATGCTACCAATTTATTTTATTTAGTATAGATTAGAAGGATATGGACTCGATATTAATATTAAAGCCACTCATTTAGAACCAAGTCTTCCATAAAGAGTTTCGAAAGTTTATCCGGTAGGTCGTTCTGTAATCCACTACGATGCTGCAAAATAAAGTCGAATCCTTGTAGTTTCAGACTCCAATGCGGTAGCTCTTTCTGGCTCATAAGCCATTTAAGGCTTGTATGGTCAATGATGATGTGAAATATTAAATATAGGCTCGGAATTTCTTTATGCTAAGGACAGCCGTAAAATATTCTACTAGCTCGGTAATGGAATAATTTTGCTGTGCTGCGTTCAACTTCTCAGAGATATACGCGACGGGATGCTCCTCACCATCATCACGTTCCTACAACTACTCCCTTTAGTTATACTAGCATCGCAATAAATCACAAACGGTTTGGAAAATTTTGCCAATTTACCAAATGACAATTTGACACACTCAAGCGCTTGCTGGGCTTTCGCAGACCAAATGCATTTTGAGTTTTTTTGAGATTCGTAAGCACGATTCCTAAGAACGAGTTCTCGCCAATCCTAAGAAATGACTAAGTTTTACTATTTTTACCTTTTTCGGGTTTCATAAATGTTCATTAATTTCTATTCCCCTTTGTAGAAAACAGTATCCGTAAAATATCCCAGAATACGTTACTTTTGACTACCTGCTGTGTGGACTTCGGAAAGAAGATACTAGCCAAACCAGTAATTTATGCACCATTATTCATTAAATCATCCCACGTTAGTAAATGACGTGTCATCGAAATGGTCGGTAATGAAACTTGCCGAAATTAAAATATTTTCTGCTTTGCGTTACGAGATTTAGCTTTATCCAAAAGTTTGCTTCTGAATTTATTTGAAACAGCATAGGTAAAATTTTCAGGACTAAAATTCAATTTAGTATTTGAAATATCAAAATTGATTACGGCCGAAAAATTTAATTTTAGTTTTGCTTAGAATTGTTGGCCAAAATTGTTGTTCATATAGGGATGGTGTGACTGCCGCGTGTTTCGAGTGTTTTTCATTTCAGCTACTTGTTTAGTTATTTTATTTATTTGTCTATCTACATAAATTTTGTTTAGAGACCACCCCATACTTACACAATTTATTTTGAGAAGCAACTCATTCATAATGGATTGTG
Source organism: Tipula vernalis (assembly GCA_958295665.1). Taxonomy (NCBI): domain Eukaryota; kingdom Metazoa; phylum Arthropoda; class Insecta; order Diptera; family Tipulidae; genus Tipula; species Tipula vernalis. The sequence continues at coordinate 161,629,065 of OY282560.1, read as the reverse complement.
TAAGATGAAGTGGTTTATGTAATAATGTTAAAAATTACAAATAAGTCTGCAGCTTTACCGTTCATGATCACCCATCCACTCAAACTCCAGCCAGTTTTGACACTCTAGATTGTGACGCTTCGGAGCCCTCCGAATAAATCTATGTAGCTCTCGTTGTGTGTTCTTCGATTTAATGTCGTTCGTAAATACTGGCGAATGTAACTGGTAACTGAATGTCACAGCTTGTATGTAAGCGCAAACCAGATCATTCCATTTGTCTTACAAGAAGCATTTTTTCAGCCATTTCAAACCGCCAACGTGGTTCAATACATATATGCCAGTATACATTTTCTAAGCTTTAAATAGCTTCTATTCCTGTTTATAGTTGGAACTTAGAACCGTTGAGCTCCTCAAAATATCCATCAACCGCAGGCTTCACCTATTCATTATTCGCAAATCTTTCATCACCAAGCCATTATTTCAAGTTTGAAAGGAGTAAACAATTCGAGAGGGCTAAATCTGGCGAATAGGGTCACGCAGCCCATTTAACAAAGTGTGAACTGTTTTGATGAAATAGCATGATTTCATCACTCAATCGCTGCAATAAGTTTACATAATATTCGCCGTTGATTGTTTTCCCTTTTTGAAGATTATCAATGAAAATTATTCGACGCGTATCTCCAAAACATCACCTTGACATTATTTTGAGTGTTTCTTTCTCTCAGGTCTGAAGTAATAGACACATGTTTCATCCATGGCTGTGAATCGATGCAAAAACTCGGCATTATTGCTGTGAAACGGCAATTTGCGCCAAACGCTCGATTGAAACATCCTCACGACGCTGTCTTTGTTCCATTGTGAGGAAATGCAGCATCCACGTTATGCACAGCTTTCTCATGTCCAAATTTTCAGACAATATGCGATTTACCGCACTTTTCAAATGCCTACCATGTCTGCTGGCTTGCGCACTTTCAGTCGACGGTCATCCAATACAATTTTGTGGATTTTCTTCACAATTTCTGGCGTAGTCACCTCATTTGTTCGGCCACTGAGATGTTCGTTTTTGCGGCTCATACAGCAAATAGTAAAAACGCAGCTTCTTCAAACTTCAAACTTAAGCTTTATTAGGTTAACACTTTCGACCTCACTATTTCAGATACTTCTGGGACTATTCAGTAGCTTCATACAGCGTTATAGTTAGTACTCTACGATACAAACGACACTTTATTGATATAATTACCCAATAAATTTCACACGGCATAAAACCGCCAATTTAAAAAATTTATATACTTGTTAACTATCCGCCCTAAAATCAATTATTTGTTTATTAAAGAAACTTATGAATCGATAAATAAATTAATGATGTACCGATATGGTTTCATTGTATCGTTATTTGTATAACTTCCTAATTTTATTACTTATACGTTATACCTCACATATACGCCCGTTATTATGTCATCTAACTCACTATGTAATTTCGATGTCAATAAAATTTTAACACAAAATTGATAACCTTGGGGTGTGTAATTTCGTCAACTATATAAAATGTCGTATCGCGCGCGCACATTCACATTACGTACGTTATATAGGAAGTCGAATATATTATCAATAAATTTAATGTAATTTCTAATTATCGCACTAATGAGCTGACATTATTTTATGATTTTATGATGTTTTGCTAAAAAAAAAAAAAAAAAAAAAAACACAAAACTCACAAAAAATAAGCACACGACGAATAACTTTTCCATATCGCTAAACACACACCACAGAATGTAGCGGAAGTATTTAAAAATAAACCATGCTTTAATGTCATTGACATATAAAATCAAATAATCATCGTTAATCCATCGTCAAATTAATCATAATTTATATTAAGACATTATAAAAAAAATTTACAAAATACGCGGAAAATATTTTTTTCTTTTTTACCTCGCGTCTACATGAAAAACGCAACGCGGCCAAGAAGAAAACACAACAAGGTGTTGATTTGCAATTAAATGCTCTCATGTACATATTAAATACGTATATGTACTCGAAACCGTAAGTAGTTAGTTCACACGACTATACACTTAAGAAAAGAAAAACAAAAAAAAAAAAAAAAATTTAATCTTAAAATAATAAACACTCGTTTAATGAAAATTACGACAACGACGGTGATGATGAAGAAGAAGAAGAAGAGGAAAATACAATTTTTATTAACTTATGTATTATACAAATAAAAAAAAAATTATCCACCACACTTATATTTATTTATATGCTATATAGTTAAAAAGATGAACACTATTATCTTCAGTGCAATGAAAATAAACACAGAATTTAAAAGTGGGATTTAACTGCTGGCGTTCATCTAGATTCCACTAAATTAGCACCAGATGTTTTTCCTCGGCAGTCGGCACACATATTTTTTTTATTATTTCAGGGGGGATTATCTATCTAATAATATACGAAGGTGTATTTAGTCAAATATCTTTCCATTATTAAGACAAACATACCTAAAATTAATAAGGTACATATTATACATAACTATTACATATTTTTATTTCAATTTTATTAACATACATAAAATATTGTTATTAGTTAGTAAAACATAAATATTTAATGTTGGAAAATGGAGATTTTTTATTTTATATTTTCATGATTTTCTTTATTTGGATGTGTACTTGCTTTGCGTCTTACAATATCTGCCAACCAGAAGACAAATAATACTTACCTAACTGTACTTTTTGAAATGATTCATGTTATATTGTATGTAGTAACTATAGCAAAGAACTTATAAACTTACCTAGAAAAGTAGACTAGCACTTACCTCAAGTATTAGAGCTTAAACTGCTAGGTTCGATGCTAGAATGCTGGAATTTTTCTTTTTTTAAATTTTATTTTTATTGTTTAGTAGAAAATATGTTTAGTAAAAATCCTCATGATATGTCGCAGAAATGAGTTATTATTATTAAATTCTGAAAATTTGTAACGGACGAGAGTCTGGACAAGAACGAAGTCTTATCAGTAATCTCAATCGGTCAATAGGTTATGGGGCAGCGATCTGACGCGGTCATAGTAGCCGGCTAGGCTTCAGTCTGGATCGTGGGAGACAAATAGGATCCTCAAGAATTAGGATCAGGAGCCACACATACCTAACAGGAGATTGGGCCGGGACAGGCAAAAGGAAAGCGGTGGAAGCAAAATAACGGCCGTTACCCGGAGTTTGGGAGGGAGGGAGGGCGGTTTACTAACGTTTCGGCTAGTCTCCTGGACAAGCCTCAATGCATGTAACACCCACTCCCAGGACACTAGCTTCTCGAGAGATAAAGCTCTTATTCAGATGAGCACTCGGTAAATCACCAGGAGGGACCTTCAACCCTCCTCCTGATATGATGGTACCGCGGACTCCGCCTAGAGAATACCCATCTCCAAGCGTGGCTCTCTTTACTGAGTTTCAGCACACACCGCCATCTAGAGAAGATAATGTAGGCAGAACGCAGAGGCACCTATTATCGAGGGCTGACGGACTGAACTAGTATGAACGGCCTGGAGCGGAAGGCAATATACTTGCAGGTCATCGACATCCAGATACAAAAATTACAATCCTCTATTCCGATGACACGGATATAACATTTAGGTAAACCCCCCCGATCAACGATGGCACGAACCGTAAAATTATAAAACCCACGGTGCACTGAAAAACTTAAATTTACCACTGATACTCTAACACTGTTCACTATTCACTTGCGACCGAACAGACAATAACTAAACTGCTCAACTTAGAGAGTGGCTTTACAGCATCTTTATCGATTTCCCTGATCTCCGCGATAAATAAATAATGATATAATGATTTAAATATGGAAACACTCCAATTAATATTTTTTAAGATAAAAGCCATAAAGGAATAATTTATGGAAGAAGGCGACGTGCTTGCCACGGAAAGGTTATAAACGTGGTAACCAGTACACAAACAAAGAGAAATAAAATATAATACAATTTCTTGGTTACTTACATGTCGCAGTGATCCTTCCCAAAGCCCTTTGTGAATGGCTATTAATTTTTTTATTGGTTGGTCTGGTTATCCCGTTACTTTATTTACCAAGAGGGACAACTAATTATACAAAACAAAGGGAACAAAAATGTCAAACAGAAAGCATAAAAAGGATTTTTTTGTATATGGAACACTTTTTATCGATATAGTAAAACACAATTACGCGATCACAATTATTTTTAATATTTTTGCATCTCTCACACACCTAATCACAAAACATTACCGGTTGACAAAATAAATTATTTAAAGCAGTTTGATTCCGATTGTTCAGCTGATAAGCTCGATAAGACAAAAAAACATATAATCATTTTGTCTTTTATTAAAAATTAATATATATAAATCTAAATATTATATTCTTGATGTAGTTTTAATATTTGTATTTAAACTAAAAGTGCTGTGCCAATAAACCTATAATAACCATTTATAAAAATTTGTAATTTATTTGTGCAATAATACAATTTAAGAACTGGGCCCTATTGCACCAACTACTTATCACTTATTACTTATCAACTTATCATAAGTTAGTTTTTTTGATAATGATAAGTGATAAGTGTTTCACCAAAAATAACAAAATCTCACTCACTTATCAATTTGAAAACTTATCAAATTTTGATAATGATAAGTGATAAGCGTTGCACATCAGATTGTCTATAACTTATCAATTGACGAATTATCAAATTTTTATGATAAGTTGTAATGATCTATACAAAAATACTATAAATGTGATAGTGTTTGCAAAATAATATGCTTTCCGCACATTTAATATGTTAAACAATGGTTTTGTACCTATATAGCAAAACAATTAAAATATTGTTATTCTGTAATTTAATAACAACAACAATTTTGCATGTATATAATAATATATGAAGAGAAACCTTTCTCAATTGAGAGTTCTTATTTCAGTGTTTAGAATCAATTGTAAAACTTTTCTTTTATTGCTTTTAAAATAAATTCTCTTTTCTAACTGTACATAATGTTCAGCAGTACTTAAACGTAAACAATTTATTTTCATAACAAATGAATTAAGAGAATTCCTATAAACAAATAAATTGAATTTAACTACATTATACAAAAATTATAATCGACATACACAAACCAAAATGATTTTCCACTATCCGTCTCGTCCGCTTATGAGTACGATTAAATTTTTGCTCTATGGCATCATCATCATTTCTTCGCATTGGTGGGATAAGCCAATCATTAAGGGAAAGCACTGTCGCCCAAAATCACAGCAAAGGGGAACGGCCGAAAACAAGACTCAAAACTGCTAAATAGCCTTGTATATGACAATACTCTGGAGTCATGGAGACTATCTGGCCAATTTGAATTTACTGCATAAAAGCTGCGGTCTGGGCCACACACCATCATTGCATTCCGTGAATGTTTTCCATATGTCGATTCGGAAAGTGTTCTTCATTGACCGTATACGTGCTCAATTTGTTCGTGTGACAAACGAAAATGTTTTATCTTCTTCTTTCGTTTTCATCCTCGATTAATCTTTCGAACCGACGCATTTATTTATAAAAGTTATTTTTTCGTTTAATAAATTTCAGTTTTTGCTCACTAAAGTTGATATAATACCTATGTATATTTGATAGTTTTTTATTAATTTTAAAATATCGCAAAACAACTGTAACTTATAAGGACGTGTCCGATTTAGCGGTATAAATATTGAAATTAAAGTTATTATACACTTGAAAACAGACTGTTACATGTATTGTTATTATCATTTATAATCATTTGAATAATAAATAATTTTATTGAAAAATGTGTTTGTACTCTTTTAAAATTGAACAAAAGTTCTCATCTTACAATAACAGCAAAAAAAAAAAATCCACTATAATTTGTAGCTCTTATCAATTTTTTTGAGTAGTGAAATTTTTCTTATTGATATTTTGGATAAGTTATCATTAAAGTAGTCGATTATTGATAAGTTAAAACTTTTGGTGCAACAGAACTACGATAAAATTACCAAAAACCTCAAACTTATCGCTTATCAAAATATTACTTATCATTTATCATTTCGCAAATTGGTGCAACTTAATTTTGATAAGTGAGTGCTTATCACTTATTATAACTCAATTAAATACTTATCAAATTTCAATTTGGTACAACAGAAAATTATCAAAAGTTATGATAAGTTGATAAGTAATAAGTGATAAGTAGTTGGTGCAATAGGGCCCTGTTCTTTAATTTGATAGTGTGTACATTCAAATACAACTATATTGGTGACCCCGACGTGATAGTGTTAAAGAGTTTTTTCTCGAATTAGAATTCTCGAAGTTAACAATAAAACTATTGTGGCATTTTTTTTTTTACCTTATAAAATTCTACAAAGCACAAACCAATGAAATAATCAATTCAACAGTAAAAAATATTAATATTATAAACGACCTTTAAATATAAAAGGCCAGAGCTAACAACAGTGATAAAATTGCAGTTTGCCGTAAGCATTTACGCATATATACAGCTTTACGGCAAGGTCGTATCTACATCGGAAATAAAAATAAGACAAATTTTGTTTGGTGGATATCAATCTACATCACAACATCAATAAAACCAACATCGTTGTGATAAATTATCAAACACAGTTTTGGAGAAGAATCAGTGACCATCACAGTTTACGGAACATCGAGTTTAGCAATCGTTATTACGCTAAGTAACTGGTTCGAAGCAAATACCGAGAAATTTTCATCACTCGTCATCACATAAAACAGGCAGCGTCAGTAATAACGTTTTTAATTATTTATTATTTATTGTGTTTATTTATTATTATTATTTTTATTTTTTAAATTCAAATTTTGATTTTGTCCACGAATGTAAATCGAAGCTTATCATTCTGCAAAACCCCAATTAGTACAGCGTTACGTGTATACTTTTAATTTAATTCGCAGTGTTAAAATCCGTTAATTTTAAATTAATTCTCCTACTAATACATAGTTAGAAATTGTTGTGCTAAGTGAAATAAAATGCGTAACGAAGGTGAAGAGATTAAAATTGAACCTAAAAACGCACATGTAATTTCGCGCATTAGGATGCCAACATTTTGTCACTCAAGTCCGACGACTTGGTTTTCGTTGGTCGAATCCACTTTTGTTATCAATAATATAAAATCTGATGAACTAAAATATCATCATGTATTAACTACATTACCTGAATACATTTTAATGACAATTACAGACTTAATTAATCGACCACCACAGAATGAAAAATATAATAAAATTAAAGAAACCATTTTATCGCGACACACCAAAAGTGAACATAAATGAATTTCGACCTTGTTAGGCGGAGTAGCTATAGGTGATGACAGGCCGTTGCAGTATTTCAGGAAACTTGAAACAATCGCAGGTACAACACAAGCGATTACGAGACAGTTTATTAAACAAATTTGGCTTAACGGTTTACCAACAAATACAAAGTCAATTGTCATAGGTTCAGCACCAGATGATACAGACATTAATCAGATGTTAGTTATAGCAAACAAAATTCATGAAGTTTGCTTACCAACTACAGTATCGGCAATTAAAGTGAATACGGATAAATTCCTCGAAGTTAAAATTAATCAAATCGCAGCGAACAGATAAATCAACTATCTACTATTGTTAATAGGTCTTTAAGATTTAATCCGAATGTTCAAAACAGATTTCAAAATAGTTATCATCAAAATCGATCGAGATTTGTTGATCAACGATGTAGGCTTACTCGCAGTAACAGTCAGGTCACAAGATATCCTATGTGCTATTATCATCATAAATTCGGCCCTAAAGCTAGAAATTGTTTGAAGCCTTGCAACTTCGAACAACCCGCAGAGTGTACAAAAAACTGAACATACCATGTGTTGTGACGACAAACAAAGGTTTAGTATCTTGTCGTCGTTTATTTATTAAATGTAAATGTACAAAACATGTCTTTCTTTTAGATACAAGAGCTGATGTAACAGTTGTTCCAATGAGTAAATCCCAAAAACGACAGACGACTTCAGATTATTATCTTTCAGCGGCTAACGGAAAACCAACATAAATACTTACGGCACACAACTTTTACAAGTTGACGTTGGTCTTGGGCGCATTTTCACTCATCCTTTTGTGGTTACATCAATTAATCGTCCTATAATTGGAGCAGATTTTTTAGTAAAGTTTAATTTGCTTGTCGATGTAAAAAATAAAGCTTTAATTGATGGTAAAAATGGTTATCAAGTACATGGAATAGAAGCAAATGTGGATACTCCAACACCGAAGCGTTACAGTGTTGACAACAATTTTTTTCATTTGTTAACGGAATTTCCTGCACTTACAACCCAATATGATTTTTCAAAAGAAGTCAAACACAATGTGGTACATGTTATTCGCACAACTGGTCCATTACCAGCGAATCGTCCTCGACGTTTGAATAACGAAAAGCTTAAAATTGCAAAAGGGGAATTTGACTATATGCTTAAGCTTGGAATAATTCGACCGTCTTCTTTGAGTGTTTCCTCACCACTGCATCTCGTAAAGGAGAAGGAGAGTAATGATTGGAGGCCTTGTGGGGTTTATCGGCAACTAAACACATGCACGATCCCAGATCGATACCTAGTCCAACACATTCTCGATTTTAGCGCACATCTGCATGGATGTACGATATTTTCTAAAATTGATATTGTCCGGGCCTACCATCATATTCCAGTGGCTACTGAAGATGTTTACAAGACGGCGATTATCACACCTTTCGGCCTATACGAATCAGTACGCATGCCTTTCGGGCTTAGAAACGCAGCCCAAACCTTTCAACGGTTTATTAATGAGGTTATCAAAGGTTTCGAGTTTGCTTACGCTTATATAGATGATATCTTAATCGCAAGTCGTATTATTGAAGAACATAAGGAGCACTTACGCGCACTGTTTCACCGTTTTACAGATTTTGATTTAAAAGTTAAAACATCAAAATGCGAATTTGGTGTTAAGTCTTTAAGTTTTCTAGCTCATACAGTGAATTCAGATGGTATTAGCCCATCAGTGGATCGCGTGACAGCAATTTTATCATTAGAAACTCCAGGATCCATTAAACAAGCGCGAAAGTTTTTAGGAATGATGAACTTTTATCATCGTTTTATACCGCATATTGCTGAGAGAGATCCTAACACCGATTTTCGAACATTTAAAGAACAGTACCAAATTGAGAAACTCATCAAGAAATTTTAAATGGACAGTAGAATGCAACAAATCTTTCATTGAAGCTAGAAATGCATTGGCATCAGCGACACTCCTAGCTCATCCGATAGATAACGCTTTCTTAAACATTACCACAGACAGTTCAAAAATAGCTGTGGGCGCAGTTTTGCATCAATACAATCATATCAAGAAAGTATGGGAGCCATTAAGTTTTTTTTTTCAAAGAAACTGCAGCCGGCTGAAACCCGTTATTCTGATTTCGATCGCGAGCTGTTAGCAATCTTTCTATCGATAAAACGACTTAGAGCTATGGTAGAGGGAAGAATTAGAATTCGTGGCACAATTTTCTACGGTCATTCGCCACATATCAGGATGCAACAATTTTGTTGCCGATTACCTCTCAAGACCAATAACTGATTGTTTCGAAATATTACTTACTGGTTTGGACGTTGAACGCCTTATAAAGCTACAAGTAGAAGACAGGGAACTCCGCAACTTAATGGATCATCAAAATAATGCAAACTTTCAATTAAGACAGTGCGAATCAGAGGCAGGTTTAAAAGTGTGGTGTGAAATTTCTACAAACGTGAAGCGCCCATACATTCCATTAAAATTGAGGCGAGAGGTTTTTCACAATTTACACAATTTATCTCACAGTGGTATTCGTGCTACGCGCAAGTTGATCGCGTCAAAATTCTTTTGGCCAAAAATGAATACCGACTCAAGTACATGGGTAAAAACTTGGCTTCATTGCCAAAGATCAAAAGTAATCCGTCACACAAAGTCGCCTCTAGAGAAGATTGAAATGCCATCGTCAAGATTTGAACACATCCACATGGATATAGTAGGTCCCCTACCACCGTCGAATAGTAACGTTTATCTACTCACAGTTATTGACAGTTTCACGCGATGGCCGGAAGCTTACCCTATGACTAACAGCACGGCGGTTACGGTAGCAAAAACTTTTGTATCGCAATATGTCGCCCGTTTTGGATGCCCTCTTACAATAACCACTGATCGAGGAAACCAATTTGAAGCAACACTTTTCTTTGAGCTATGCAAATTGATAGGGTCACACCGTATCCGAACAACAAGCTACTATCCTTAAAGTAATAGCATGATTGAGAGGATGCATCAAAATTTAAAAGAATCACTAAAAGTCCGAGGCAACACTGCCAACTGGAGTGAGGAATTCCCATTTGTACTTTTAGGAATACGGACTGCTATTATAGAAGACATGAAGTGCTCTCCGGCTGACATGGTCTACGGTCAATGCCTTAAAGTACCCGGAGAAGTTTTTGTGAAACATTCAAATAACAACATATTAGATCCGACTAATTTTTTAGATAGACTGAGACAGAATATGAGACTTCTTAAATTGCATTCGCCTTGTGAAGCGAAAACAAAGTCATACTTGCCTAAGGACCTCAGTAGTTGTGATTATGTCTTCATTCGAACAGACAGAGTAAAGATAAGTTTAGAGAACCCTTATGAAGGACCATTTCAAATTATTCGGCGTTTCCGAAAACATTTTGTTATACATGTAAATGGTAAAAATCAGACTATTTCAGTCGACCGTTTAAAACCGGCACACATAGCCCAATCAATTGAAAATAAAAGAAGCGAAACTCGTGAAGGAAAACCAATTCGTCGGGTAACGTTCGAAAATTGATAATTTTTTTTATCGTTCAAAGCACAACATTCAATTTCATCATTCAACATCATCATAGTTTTTTTAATTTAGTATTCGTTACTAACATGAGATTAATGATAAAATTTTCGGATCCCTTCTTCCAGCAATTTGCATTAGAATCTCACTGGAAGGGGGGTTATGTGGTGACCAAAGTGTCCGAACACTTTTTATCAACACAGTAAAACACAATTACGCGATCACAATTATTTTTAATATTTTTGCATCTCTCACACACCTAATCACAAAACATTACCGGTTGACAAAATAAATTATTTAAAGCAGTTTGATTCCGATTGTTCTCGATAAGGCAAAAAACATGTAATCATTTTGTCTTTTATTAATAATTAATATACATAAATTTAAATATTATATTCTTGATGTAGTTTTAATATTTGTATTTAAACTAAAAGTGCTGTGCCAATAAACCTATAATAACCATTTATAAAAATTTGTAATTTATTTGTGCAATAATAAAATTTAAGAACTATTGTTTAATTTAATAGTGTGTACATTCAAATTAAACCCCGTACAACTATAAGATCACCACACGTTAAACATTTCGCTTTTTCAGGTATCTTAGATTTTTCGAAATATGATCAAATTGCTGATGTCTTCAACATTATTAAGAGTAGGACTGGAAGAAATTTGTTTGGTTTAAAAATGAACGAGAAAAATATAAAATAATTTTTTTTACCCTAAACGAAAAGTCCACAATTATGGTTTAGTTTTCTTGTAACAGGCAAATGCCACTTTCAGCTTTTCAATTATTATTAATAATAATGTATGAATGACACTCAGCAATTGATAATTTATAATTTTTAAATTATAAAACAGTCACGTAGTTACCTGTTGTCTCTTTCCTTTCCTAATTTGACTATTCTATAATTTTAGAGTTACCATATGAAATATTTTTAGTTGAATACTCGAACGAATTGTGGAATGGCGTTGGCGTGTTTTATTTTCGAAATTAAGCAACTTTATTTTACCGATTAATCTTTATCGATAAAAGTTAATAGTTTTGTCATATTGGTATAAGTTTAATTATGATAACTTTCTTCTGTTTTTATTTTGTGATATAGTAAACCGTAATCTTAATTCCACCTACACTCAGTTTCTCCAGCTAAGCATTAGGCAGTTAGGCACAACTTAACGCAACACAATTTATTTGCGTATTTTTGTTCGTCTATAGAACGAGTGTTTTGCCATACCAATGAACCGACCCTTATTGGAGATCGTGATATTTCTCGAGCCCTCTAAAAGGGATATGCAATGAGCTTTTTCAACAGCATTGGATAATTTGACACATTAATAGTCGCATCATCGGTCTATTCGAAAAGATAAATCAAACAACGATATAAATTTGATTATACAAACACAGCCAACTCATATTACAAAATAATTTAATGTCGATTAAACACTAAACTATACCCAACATTAATCATCTGTAAATCATTTTATCTAGTCGCGCACTACAGTATATTTATGTTTAAACAAACGATTAAATCATCTGCGGCACTTGCATCAATATGTACTTTAGTTAACACATGTTGATTTTTCCTGTATGATAATCTGCCACTAAAAAAATAGTTTAAATAGTGTGTATGTATCTATAGCTCGTGCCTCCACGCTTTATTACATTTTCCATTCACAGTGTGGCGATTATGTGTGTGCGTTCCTTTTGTCTTCAAAAGATGAAGCATGGATATTATTAGTCTTTGAATAAAAAACTAACAATAACTCTCGCATAACATCTTGTTCCGGTTGACAGTGAATGCATATAAATTTATTATTGTACGATTTAAACATAAATATTTCAATCAAATTTCAAATCGGTTAGCATAAACAATCGTGCACACACATCGTCGCGCCATATCTTATTATTTTAGTTCAGTCGAACGGAATTGCATTCAATTATATTAAAGACACAAATATTTGAACAAAAGGAAATAATTTTTTAAATAGCATGTTATATAAATATGTACATAATATTAAAAGCAAAATATAAATAAATAATAATATTCATAATCGAAATAGAGAGAGAGGGATGGGGTGGATTAAATTACAAGACATGTTTTAAAACGGAAATCCACTGAAGAATTTTTTTTTTAATGTACTTCTTCCATTTCTTCGTCTTAATCATCTTATTATAATTTTTTTTTTCATTCCACAACTACTTATGGTGTTCCTGTTTCTTCGTTTTCTTCTTTTCGATTTGATTGTACTCTTATACTTGAAAATTATGATTCAAGATTGTTATGTATCGTAATTATACATAAATAATCAAGAGGACGTAATACAATAATACCTTCTACGAGTACGTATGTACAGATTTAACAACAGGATCTCTAATAAAAATATTTAAGACGACAACGACACGCGCGATTTTATTGTTTGATCGGTATATATAAATTCATAAAGCACACAACAATTTAAATACGAGTAGTTGTTAGCAGGAAGTAAAACAAGAGGATAAAGATTTATGTACCATATAAATATATTATTATGTAGACATAAGTAAGTGGTGTGCCGATTGTTTGCTTATAAAATTAATAACAGCTGGATTTGTTTTTTTTTATACAAAAAAATTAATATTTGGGTATAGGGATGCTGTTTGATATAAATTCATTCATTCATTTATTCAGGATGTGTCAATGTACATGCTTTTTATTGCAAGGTGTTATACATATTTTTTTTGCAAAATTGCAATATAACCTTTTGTGCCAATGTTCGATGAGGGTACTTTGCAGTTTTGTTCTGTAAATATTTGTCAAATTGACAAAAATTTAAATTATTGAAGGTACGCAGATTATTTAATAGAAATATAGCATGGTCGGTAACAAAGATGCTCAATGCAACACGTTTACCACAACACAAATTTGCATGCAACGCTGGATGGATCAAGTGACCACAAAGTTTTGGAACTTCATTGGGATAAAAGCATACATTCAAGTTCTATGCTACTAGAACTATCTGCATATATGAAGCAAAGTCTTTAATATGAGAAGGTACGGTACTTGGACGTGATACAAATATTTTATTCTGGGTATCTTTAACAACGGGGGAGGGGGGGGGGGTATTCGGTACTTGGAAGTGAAGGAAACATTTTTTCCTGGGTATCTTTAACAAGGGGGAAGAGGGGAAGTACGGCACTTGATCGTTACAAAAATATTTTTTTCTGGGTATATTTAACAAATGTGGGGGGGGGGAGGGTACGGTACTTGAACGTGATAATTTTTTTTCTGGGTATTTTAATAACTTTTACATCACCATGGACACCCTGTGAGACCCATTAATATTTCTGCAATTGCCCATAAATATTGCTATTTATCTAACGATTCTAGCCATATTACTGAAATTGATGCTAAACGCTTATAAAGTAGATAGTATTGTTTAGAAATGCTTCTATGGCCCAATTCAAAATTTAAATTTTTCAATCACCATGGACACTCTGTGAGACCCATTAGATAGGGCTAAACACTTATGCGGCCCTTACACGCTAAGACTAGTTATTCAACTGAGTCGTAATAAAATCGTTCCGTGTGTGGAGAAGTCTGCAGACTTATTTGACAGTCTGAATTCGCAGTTGCAAAAAAACCAAAAAAAAATTTGATTTTTGGAGGCGGACTCAATAATCACACAAACTAGTCGCTGTGTGTGTGGAGCTGTTGCACAGACTTTTGTTAATATTGTTTTCGGAAGAAATATGGAGTGGAGTTTTTAACGTTTTAGATAGTGAACAATGTCGAAATTTCTTTGAATTGTACAAAAGTATACCAATTTTGTGGCAATCAACTAATGAAAATTACAAAACAAATACCTAAAGCGGAAGGCGTGGAATGAATTAATGACCCAGTACCACGAAATTGTACCTAATTTCGTCGCGAATTGAGGTCAGTGGACGAAAGTCTAAAGTCAGGATGTGCCCTCGACGATATCTATGAACCGTCGATTTGGTTTTTCAACGTGTTGCTTATTTTAAAGGACGAGATGACGTCTTCAACAGCTATAACTAGTTTAGATGTCGATGCACATAATGAAGACGAACTGAATACTTCGGTAAATCTGCTGCAGGTTGTAGTTTGCACTTTGGATATATTGAACTTTTTTATAACCCTAAATATAAATTGCATACATTCTAATTCCAGGAAACATCAAAACGAAAATATTCGCGTTAAAAAAAAAACAATGTATCCAAAGCACTTAGAATCCACAAATTCGCAGAATTTTTGCTGATTTACAAAAAATTTACGCGAAAAAGGCCATTGATGAAATATTAATTTTCGGACAATTGGAAAAATTGACACTAAATTGTGTTTCATCTTCGCCCCAATCTTCCAATTCAACAAGTACCATTCCGTCACGCAGCTCTACACCCATTTCCGGAGCGTCTTTTACAAGACCATCAACAACGGCTTCAACCTCAGGACAAAAAATTTCGTCCTTAACAAAAAACTGAATTACAAACAAGAAACGTTTATTTTTATTTTAAATAATTATTCCCAAATTTTAGAAATGGCTTCACAAAAATCTTTTCGGATTTTCTTTGCTTGGTGTGAACCATTTCGTGACATAATAGCTTCTTTTAGGGGCATGAGAGACTGGCTTGGTGTATTTTCTAAATTTGTGTATAGACGACCGCGGCGTTTTCTCAAGATATTGTGCAAGTAGCAGTACGCTAGTGTTACTGTTGCTGCTTTTTCGGGACACAGCTGCATAGGTATTAGAAATACCCGAAAACGTAATGCCATAATTCCAAATGTGTTTTCGACTTTGATTCGTGCTGAACTCAGACGTTGGTTAAAAGTAATTCATTTGTCGATAAATTTGCATGGGCATATGGTTTTAATAAGTCATCTCGCAAACCAAACTTTTTCCATCAGGGTATACAGGCTCTGGTAGAGGTAGGTTTTGTTGGCCTTTATTTAATTTATTATAAAATTTTGACTGTAGTAGCACTCCTCCGTCAGAAATTTTACCATTAGTGCCAACGTCTGCATACAGAAATTCACAGTTGGCGTTCACTACTGCAAGCAGCACAACACTGAAAGTCTTTTTATAATTGAAATAAAAAGAACCAGAAAGTGCTGGCTTTTTAATATGAATATGTTTGCCATCCAGAGCGCCTATGCAATGTGGGAAACCAGAAACACTCTCAAATGAAGTAGCCACTTCTTTCCAACCTTCACTTAATATCGGCATCTAGAAAGATATTCATGAGAAAATTGTCAAGCTACCTAGTAACTAATCAAACGTTATTTTCTCACCTTTATAAATTTATTTAAGGCACTTATTATCGCCTCACACATTTCGATGACAATTTTCCCAATAGATTGTGCCGAAACTGCCGTGGAAAACTTCAAGTCCCCAAAAGAATTACCCATTGGCAAAAAACGCAACGTAATTCCTAACCGAACTTCGGGCGAAATCGCATAACGCATTAACGTGTCTTGTTTTTCAATTTTTAGTTTGATGTTTGACAATAAAATATTAAATGTGTTTTCGTCCGTTCGCATAAAGTTCCTGTTCGCATAAAGGTTCTGTTTCTTTTAATTTTTTAAAAGTGGTTGATTGGAGAACTTTTTTTTTCACCTAGCCATTCTTTCTGCCAAATCCTTTTTGTTTGCGTTTGATTCCGCTTCCTTTCCTCGTCTTGTTGTAGACACTCATCAATAATTATTAATGCAAGTAATTTTTTTTTGTCCATTTTAATTTTGAACTAAATTACGCTTTATTTACTCTTTACTTTGTGAAAAGCGTCAACCAACGAAACAGAGGTTATGTCATCTGCCATAGAGTCGAATCTGTGAAATCAATTAGAGCGTATGTTTAAATAGTCCAACTGAGTTGTACGATTCAGTTGTACAACTAGTCTTAGCGTGTATGGGCCGCATTAGAAATTAGTTAGTATTGCTTAGGAATGCTTCTATGGCCCAATTTAAAATTTACATTTTTCACTCACCATAGACACCCTGTGAGACCCATTAGATATTTCTGAAATTGCCATACTTCTAAAGTTGATGCTAAACGCTTAGAAAGTAGTTAATATTGCTTCGGAATGCTTTTATGGCCCAGTTAAAAATTTTAATAATTTTTCAATCGACATGGACGCTCTGCCCTGTGAGGCCCATTCGATATTTTTGAAATTAACCACAAATATTCGTTTTGATTTAATGATCCTAGCCATACTACTGAAGTTGATGGTAAACGTTTAGAAAGTAGTTAGAATTGCTTAGGAATGCTTCTATGGCCCAATTTAAAATTTAAATTTTTCAATCACCATGGACACCCTGTGAGAGACATTAGATATTCCTGAAATTGCCCTACTACTGAAGTTGATGCTAAACGCTTAGAAAGTAGTTAGTATTGCTTAGGAATGCTTCTATGGCCCAGTTTAAAATATAAATTTTTCACTCACCATAGACACCCTGTGAGACCCATTAGATATTTCTGAAATTTCCATTCTACTGAAATTGATGCTAAACGCTTAGAAAGTAGTTAATATTGCTTAGGAATGCTTCTATGGTCCAATTAAAAATTTAAATTTTTCACTCACCATAGACACCCTGTGAGACCCATTAGATATTTCTGAAATTGACCACAAATATTCATTTTGATCTAATGATCCTAGCCATACTACTGAAGTTGATGTAAACGCTTAGAAAGTAGTTTGTATTGCTTAGGAATGCTTCTAAGGCCCAATTAAAAATATAACAATTTTTCAATTATCATGAACACCCTGTGAGACCCATTAGATATTCCTGAAATTGCCCTACTACTGAAGTTGATGCTAAACGCTTAGCAAGTAGCTCGTATTGCTTAGGAATGCTTCTATGGCCCAATTCAAAATTTAAATTTTTCAATCATCATGGACACCCTGTGATATCAATCAGATATTTCTGAAATTGCCATACAACTGAAGTTGATGCTAAACGCTTAGAAAGTAGTTAATATTACTGAGGAATGCTTCTGTGGCCCAGTTAAAAATTTTAATAATTTTTCAATCGACATGGACACCCTGTGAGACCCATTAGATATTTTTGAAATTGAACAAAAATATTTCTTTTGATCTAATGATCCTAGCCATACTACTGAATTGTTGCTAAACGCTTAGAAAGTAGTTAGTATTGCTTAGGAATGCTATGGGACCATGGACACCCTGTGAGACCCATTAGATATTTTTTCAATAGTAGTATCACCATACGAAAAAAACATTTAATCGATGAAGTTTCAGATGTTTTGTCGATCGGATTTAAATACATAGTACAAAACTTTGGTAACCGTCTAAATGTAGGCAGGGTTATTAAACATTCCCTGGGCTACTATATTTTCGAAATTTTTCGCTATTATGATTTTTTCTAGAATCACATATTATCGGAATTTTCGAAATTACTTGAGGGCTAGGAAATAAGGGTTGAACATTTTTGAATATTTTTTTGGGTTACTTGACTTTGGTTTGCAATAGGTATGTTAAAATTTTTATAACAAGACGAAATTTTCCAGAACTTTCAAGTCATTTCGGGCTTACCCGATTATTTGTGTCTTATTGAGATTTTGGAAGCCGGTTTTTAGTGGTATATGTTGCTTGGCTACTCCATGGTTCGATATATTTGAGCTTTAGAGTGGAGATGGGTGCTTGATGTTACATAATATGCAACTTTCAAAATTATTAGAATACTAATTTTGTGTTGCATAATGTTCCGTGGAGATTAGCGATTAGTGCTTGACGTTGAGTTGTATGTTGCTAAGTGTTATTCAGCCATTCCGAGAAGAGTATCGTTATATATGCCAAGCAGATTTACAAGGCCGTCGTAGAATGTGTTATTGATTTTATGAAATTCCCTAATCCAAAACCAAAAAAAAATTAGGTGACATTCTAAAGGATAATGACAAGTAAAAATAGAAAACTTTATATGTGGGATCAGATGCGATACAACATTTTTGCACGTAGGGAATGAATTCTCGATTTATAAATACAACATTAAAAATGCATCTTTGCTGGTGTTATTTACACGGTTTGTACGGATGTCGATTTATGAGCAAAATGTTCACAAAATATTCACACCAAAAGATATTATCTTACATTCACCTCACTTCACCCTCGCCATCTCTCCCGAAAATCATTCTGGATCGTTACAGTAAGAAATCTGGCAAGACAAGTTATTAATGTTTGTATTATCTGTTGTAGGCTAAATTTTCATCCTTCAAATCAGCTTATGGGCAATTGGCCTTCAGAAAGAGTTACTGCAACGAAACCGTTTATTCATAGACCGATAAAGCGTAAAAATTGAAAATTTATCTGCATGTTGGCGTCACTAACAAATTTGTCAGCAGAAGAGGGTTCCCAAGTACAATATCGTGTTATAACGGCACCAATTTGATTTGCGTTAAACGAAATTTCAATCAGATTCAACAATAGCTTCAGTATATGGTGCGTTCGACACTGGTATTTTGGAAGCAAAACATGATCGAATACTTCAACAACCTACTGTAGAAAACAAAGTGGAGAATTCACCATTAAATGTCATTCTGGAGACGATAATATATTCGTGACTATGGAAACCTGCAACTTCAACTTTGGGCAAACCTGTAGCCTCATTAAGTTAGTGAAAGCTAAGAAATCAAGTCCTTAACGAGGGAAATGTTAACGCCAGCGGCTGAGGAATGATGATTCTGAAATACAAATTTATAATAATTTTTCTAGTTAAAGCTCATAAACCTTGAATTTCATACAAAAGTTTATTTATCTTTGCATTATGAATGAAGTGTTGAGTTGGTATTTCAACCATATAATAAAGATACCTGAAAGGAAAGCACGATATTAAAACTTCCAATTATGGACTCAAGACCTGAAATATGATTTGCATATTTGCCATTTGACAAAGTAAGAGAAGTTAGCACGAAATTTTCATTCCGAAAACGTTTTATTCCAAAATGTGTGTGTTTCGGCTAAAATTTAAGGAAATTTTCATACTCAGCATTATACTTCTTTGGACGCAATTTACATTCATAGTGAATAAACAATAAGCGGTCAAATTTCAATTTCTAAATATCTTGCATCGATCTCAGATGTGTGCCCTGAAATTGCGTACAACAACGACTTTTAACTCAAATGCAATTTAAAATCCGAGCCTCATTAAGAAAACACTTTTTTAAGGGTGAAATTAACCACAGTTTTACGTAGTGATGGGCTAAATCGATTTTTTTGTAAAAAAGCATATGAGCATACCCTTACGTAATACTTACAATAAAACACGGCCAATTTCGAAATTTCTTGCGCCGATCTCAGAGATGTTTAATTATAAATTGACGTTGCGTTGTGGAGTGTTGAGAAATCGGATAGCATATGCCATTTCATTGGACATCTCTGAGATTGACGCAAGAAATTTAGAAATTGGCTTTGCTTCATTGTAAGTGTTACGTAAGACTGTGGCTAATTTCATCCTTAAAATCAGTGATTTCTTAATGGGGCTCGGGGTTTAAATTGTATTTGAGTTAAGAAGTCGGTTTTGTACGCAATTTGATGGGACTACCAATAAATATTTGGTTTACTGTCAAATCTTAATCAATTTCTTTACAATCATTTTTCGGGATAAATATCGTTCGGTTAAGAGTTTTGAATATTTTTTTACTGGATGTAATGAAAATTTCATTCAATTTTGCAAAAAGCCTTTTTGGATGAAAAATTCGTGCTAACTTCTCTTACGCCATTTGACAGCTGAATTGTATTGCGAAAACCAAATCGTTTAATGAGCTTTACCAGCTCATTCTACAAACGGTAACGAACTACCAAAAATGGAACTATTGTGAGTTGGTGTTATAGTATCCTCAGATATAACACCCAATAAAGGAATCTGATGAGCAATGCCTTTAAATGCGTTTAGTATTAAGTCAAAGAGTTCGCCAACTTGAGGTATGTTGTGTGGTCCCTATATATTGATCTCTATTTGGGTATCTGAAATCCTAGCAAAAATTCTAAAACTTGGTCAGTAGTTAAATTAGGCCTACATCTTGTAACCCAATAAAGGAATCTAATAAGCAATACCTATAAATCCGTTTAGTATTACGTCAAAGTTCGTCAACGGGAAATATGGTGTGGTTCCGGTCCGTATATGTTGATCTCTATATGGGTATCAGAAATCTAAGCCAAAATTTTAAAACTTGGTCAGTAGTTAAATTAGGCCTACTTCTTGTCACCCAATAAAGGAATCCGATGAGTAATACCAGAACCTTCTAGAGTATAGAGCCATAATCATAATGACGTATTTTTTAGAAGCTTTTTTAGTGGTATAACTTTACACTGATTTCCATAGGAATCCATAGTAAAAATAGTGTTTTTTAGCTTCAAGTTTTTCAATGAAAAAAGAAAAAATATTATAAAATGTTTATATAAAAGTTTTCTACATATCTTTAAGAACAATATACAAGAAGGCCATATTGGTATTAAATAAATATTAATTGCAGAAATATTAAAATTAAATTATTTCTAAAATATATTTTTTCGAACTTTCATTTTGAAAAATACATCAAAGATGGCTCTGACGAATTAAAATAATATTTGCTAAAATTATCTTTAGTTTTACTAGTGTACGGTAGATGTCTAAGATGTTTACAGAAAAATACGAAAAAAATTATTTAATCACAAAATTATCACACGTTCTGAATATTTTCTGAATTTGTTTTGGTTTTCTTACAATTTTTGAACTTGAAATTTCTCCAGCTGGTAATTTTTGGTATGATTCTACCAAATTTTTCCTGTCATTACTGCCATCTATGTAATGTATTTTGACTTAATGACCACACGATTTGTAGTAAGCTGTTATTTCAATTTGACCAGAATATTGTTGTTATGGATTTTTTTTTTTTAAATTTTAATTTAAATAAATCAATTATGACAAGAAAATGAAAACGATTTCAAACATTTATGATAAAAGCTTCCTTTTTAGACTATGGCTTTGGATAATCGAGGTTGCTTTGCTAAAATTCATTAAAATCACATTGCTAAATCGTATATGTAAAGTTGGCTCAAACTTAAGATTTTCTTTATTTAACTGAAACTAACCAAAATCCAATTTATTTGTATTCCAAATGATTGAATTTGCATGCCTTATATGTACCGGCTATTCCTTTAACGATTGCCGCATTCTCGTATTCTTTGAACCCTCCCGCCAATTGATCTTTTTAATCAACCCATCATTTCTTTTCAGTTTTAAGATTTTATCCGCGCGCATCTCCATCAATTTATATAATAACACAATTATATTTACAAACCAAACCAAACTAACATTTTTTTTTTTTTTTTTTGATATAATTGGTATTAAATTTGGGTGGTCGCGACCCCGTAAATCATAAAAATTAACAAACAAGCACAACACATACACCATAAAAAAACACAAACAAATAATTCCGAAATATTTCGACAGTTTTTTTTTTTTTATGGAACATTTCGAAGTTGTTGTACTGTTGTATGCTAAAAACCATATCATTAATTCTGGGGCTAATCATATATTTGTGATAATTTTTTTGTTATGTTTCTTTAATCTTATTGTAAATACACCACATCAACAAGATATTTATACAAAGGTGAAGGTGATTCTTTGTTTTACATTTATGTCTTGAGAAGAGACGCGGCTATAAAGAAGAAAACATCAAATACGTAATTTGCGAATGATGTTCAAAACAAAAAAAAATGTTTTTTGGTGTTTAAATAGCTTGCCGACATAGAGAGGCAGTTAGTCATCTCACAATCCATACATATACAATTATGATCCAAATCTCGTCGATTTACTATTAAGTCGAGAGTATTATGAATTACGTTTTTGTTTTTGTTTTTTTTTTTTTTTTTTTTAAAAGGACACAAATAAGGAAACATAATTTTTACCTTTTTCCTCCTTCAACAAAAACAAAAAATAAAAACGAAATTAAATAAATATTTTGAGAATCTCAAATTGTATCCCTGCGGTTTTAACAACATTTTTTTCGCTCTTCACTCTTCCGATCCAATTATGATGGACCACTTCAAACGATTTATACCGTGGTTTGTTTGGTGTATGTGTGTGTTTGTATGTTGAGATAATGGCTTGGGAATTATATTTCGCTTTTGATTTATATTTTATGCGGACACAATGTAGTTACCATTTTTATGGCTTTCTTTTGGTAAAAATAAATTTAAATGAAATCGAAATTGACTTGTCGATTTGAGTACTTTGGAATTATTATATATTATAATTACGCAATATTTTTTAACTTATGTTGAGCGGAAATGAAGCCAAGAAAAATGGAAATTCAAAATCTCTCGGTTAACTCGTAAGATAGAAAACATTGGAATAGGTCGAGCTCGCGGATTTTGAATGGTTCACAGCAACACCTTAGTTGGGGGTTAAGCAAGACAACAACACATAGTCGATATTAGAAATAGAATTCATTTCACCAGATTTTAGGCACATGATCGGTATTTTGTGCTGCGGGAGATACGCTTTGTGAGACTTTACTAATTCGGGTCGAAGAATTCAAAAAACGCCAGCTATCAAATATACAATCGATGTCACTTTGTTTCGACGAGCGTATGATTTATAATTCCTGTGCGAATGAAAAATGGGTTGAGGCTGAAATATTAGCCAACTAAGGCTATTTGCCAATAGTACGAAGCAGACGAACTGTGGCTTTGAGGTGAATGCGATTTTCGGGATTAGCAAATAATTTGGAAGTCATTCGCGATTCTATCTCTAGGATTCCCCTGTAATCCTCCTGGAAGCAATGGCGACCGAGGAAGGATGAAACTCGATTTACGTTTCTACTAATTGAATACGCTTTATAGTCGTAGATCGACTGGTCGAAACAATTAAATTTGTCTCAGAAATAGTATGCATTCCTCTACCTAGTCAATCTGCAGCACGATTTTTGTTATAAAATACTGACGGAATTTTTAACTTGAAAGCAGTCTTATTACTTAAGGAAATAAGTGTATGTCAAAGATCAAAGTAAAAAACTATGAGAAAGAAATTACTAAGGCTCCGAATTTTTTACTGCTGAAATTCCCTAACAATACAGTAAAATATTGAAAACCCATTAAAATAGCCTTTTTTGCACTTCTAGGTTAGGATATCCCAAAATCCTGACGTGAGAGCGAGTCCAATGCTGTGGTCAGAATCGGATTCAGCATCGAAAAACACGTCGGAAATGACTATCCTTGTTTCTGTCACTTTTTATTGTTGGCCTGTGAAGTTGTCTAGAACAAAATGCAGTGATATCTCTGGTCGACTAACATATTTAACGTTATGTATAAAGTTTATATGTAACATAATTGAGCTGTTTAAACGATTTGGTTTTCGCAATATAATTCAGCTGTCAAATGGCGTAAGAGAAGTTAGTATGAATTTTTCATCCCAAAAGGCTTTTTTCAAAATGTGTGCTTCATCTAAAAATTTTAGGAAATTTTCATTCCATCCAGTAAAAAAATATTCAAAACTCTTAACCAAACTGTATTTATCTCGAAAAATGATTGTAAAGAAATTGATTAAGATTTGACAGTAAACTAAATATTTATTGGTAGTCCCATCAATTTGCGTACAAAACCGACTTCTTAACTCAAACACAATTTAAAACCCGAGCCCCATTAAGAAATCACACATTTTAAGGATGAAATTAGCCACAGTCTTACGTAATACTTACAATGAAGCAAAGCCAATTTCGAAATTTCTTGCGGACCAATCTGAGATCGATGCAAGATATTTAGAAATTGAAATTGGACCGCTTAGTGTTTATTCAATATAAATATATATGGCGTCCAAAGGAACTATCGATAAATATTTAGTTTAGTATAATGCTGTCAAATCTTAATCAATTTCTTTACCCTTTGGTTAAGAGTTTCAAATATTTTTTTTTTCGATGGAATGAAAATTTCAAACAAATTTGACAAATTTTTTATTGACGCCAACGATACAAAATGATTGTCGGGACAGATGGGATAGCAATATAGGATCAGGATGGGAGTAAGTGTTCTACAAATGTAATTTTTATTACAGCTTGTAATATTGATTTTCAAACAAAGTCACTCTTAAATGATATTTAAACGTCTTTTGGTGGTGTGAATATTTAACCGTGTAAATAACACCACCAAAGATGCATTTCTAGTATTGTTTTTATAAATCGAGAATTCCACACATAAAAATTTCTATTTTTACTTGTCATTGCCCTTCAAAACCTCAAATGTTTGTGTAAATGTGTTTGGCATACTCTTCTCGGATTGCCTGAGTAACACTTAACAACATGCAACTCAACGTCAAGCACTAATCGCTAAACTCCACGAAATATTATGCAACACAAAATCAGTATTGTAATAATTTCGAAAGTTGCATATTATGTAACATCAAGCACCCATCTCCACTCTAAAGCTCAAATATATTGAACCATGGAGTAGCCAAGTAACATATACTACTAAAAACCGGCTTCCAAAAATCTCAATAAGACACAAATAATCGGGTAAGCCCGAAATGACTTGAAAGTTCTGGAAAATTTCGTCTTGTTATAAAAATTTTAACATACCTATTGCAAACCAAAGTCAAGTAACCCAAAAAAATATTCAAAAATGTTCAACCTTTATTTCCTAGCCCTCAAATAATTTCAAAAATTCCGATAATATGTGATTCTAGAAAAAAATCAAAATGGCGAAAAATTTCGAAAATTTAGTAGCCCAAGGAATGTTTAACTAACCCTGCCTACATTTAGACGGTTACCAAAGTTTTGTACTATGTACATATTTAAATGCGATGAAGAATACTAACTACTTTCTGAGCGTTTAGTATTAACTTCAGTAGTATGGCTAGGATTCTTATATCAATAGCAAAATTTGTGGTCAATTTCAGAAATATCTAATGACTCTTGTTGACACAGTGTGTCTATGGTGATTGAAAAATTTAAATTTTGAATTGGGCCATAGAAGCATTCCTAAGCAATACTAACTACTTTCTAAGCGTTTACCATCAACTTCAGTAGTATGGCTAGGATCATTAGATCAAAATGAATATTATTGATCAATTTCAGAAATATTTAATGGGTCTCTCAGGGCGTCCAATACTAACTAATTTCTAAGCATTTAGCATCAACTTCAGTAGTATGGCAATTTCTGAAATATTAATGGGTCTTACAGGTGTCCATGGTGATGGAAAAGTTATTAAAATACCTAGAAAAAAAAATTATCATGTTCAAGTACCGTACCACCCCTTTTGTTAAAGATACCCAGAAAAAAATAATTTTATCACGTCCAAATACCGTAACCCCCCCCCCCCTTGTTAAAGACACACAGAAAAATATATTTTTATTACGCCCAGGTGCCGCTCCCCACCCCTTGTTAAAGATACCCAGAAAAAATGTCATGTCCAAGTACAATATCCCCCCCCCCTCCTTATTGAAGATACCCAGAATAAAATATTTTAATTACTTCCAAGTACCGTACCCCCTCCCCCCTTTTTAAATTTACACAGAAAAAAATATTTTTATCACGGCCACGTACCGTACCCCCTTCCCTTATTAAAGATACTAAGAAAAAAAATTTGTATCACGCCCAAGTGCCCTACCCTCTTGTTAAAGACACACAGAAACAAATATTTTTATTACGCCCAGGTGCCGCTCCCCACCCTTTGTTAAAGATACCCCACCCCCCACCTTATTAAGGATACCCAGAACAAACTATTTGTATCCCCCCCCCCACTCTTGTTAAAGATGTTGCTTCGCATATGGAGGTGGTTCTACTACCATGGAACTTGAATGTATCCTACGGGGGTACGGTAGCCCTCTTGTTAAGGATACCCAGAATAAAATATTTTTATCATGTCCAAATACCGTAACCCTCCCTTGTTAAAGACACACAGAAAATAATATTTTTATTACATCCTCGTACTGCTCCCTCCACCCCTTGTTAAAGATACACAGAAACAATATTTTTATCATGTCCAAGTACCATATCCCGTCCCCTCCTTATTACAGATACCCAGAATAATATATTTTTACCGTACCCCCGCCCCCCTTGTTAAAGTTACACAGCAAAAAAAATATTTTTATCACGCCCACGTACCGGCCGTCAAAATTATCTTCACATTTATTGACATCAAAGCGCTCATATGTAAGTATACCGCTATCATTCGATACAGTCCGAGATTTTTTGCTTATAGTTTACGTCCACCAAATTGAGTATAGCGACAAGACTTCCAATTACACACTTCCTTGCTTCAAAGTAGTTTCTTGTTAAATTGTACTCTATTTTACTCTAAAGTCTTTGCAATATTTCTCCTGCCATGTTTTCGTATCAAATCATGTTCGTCGGTAAACGACTCAAGCAACTCTCTGTTAACTACTTCAGATTTATTTTAACCCATCTAATATGCATGTGAGTGTTTTCTTCTCTTGAATTAACCCCCTGAAAACTTTATTTATGTATCTCTGGAATGGAGATAGAGAGTTACAAAATCCATAAGGTATGCGTTGTATTAGCCTCTGTGCGTTACCATACCTAAATACCTTCGACTTTGTTCTTCCATTAATACATTGATAAATTCGTTCGTTAAATCTAGCGTCGTATATAGCTTTGAATATGACAAATTGTCAAATGGCTGCTTTAGGAATGACAATTGGTCAAAGCGATCTTTCACTACTTTCTTGTTCAATTCTCAGAAGTCTATGCACAATAATGGTTAACTTTCATCCCTTTTATTCACTAATAATGCTGGACTCGAATCATTTGAAACACTTGGTCGAATAATTCCTACATGGAACGGTTTTCGTGTCCGACTATAAACGGGTCGTTCATTTTTAGGAATGATTTCCATTTCCCCTTGCTATTTAAACGTCTTCTTTGGATTGTAACTATCGATGATATTTTCCACATTTTGCTTTATTTCACTTGATTTAATATGTGATGCAACTCGACAACTTCTCTTGGTTTCATTCCGTCCTCGCCCAACATGAAACATTGCAATAACTCTTCGTTCGGTACTTCGCTCTTGCCAAGATTTTCAATACAAATTGGATCCATTTTAAGTTTGAACGGACTGGTAGTTTCGATTCTTTGGTTTTGATCATTCCCTGTTGATTTTGTAATATTGAAACCCACGAGTGGTGATAAAAATCATTTCATCCAGGAAATACTCTCCTATTAACGTCTTCATCGGCATTAACGAACAGGTACTACGTACCTGTTACATAATATCTTAATATTCATTATCAATCATTACTTTCAGTATAAATGCTCTATAACTTTCAACTTGTATACAAGCGAACGATGTTAAAGTCTCCGCAGCTTGAGTTAACTTCGGCAAGCCGATGTAATTATATAAATCTTTTCGTATCGCCGAAATCTTACAGCCAGTATTGGTCAAAAATTGAACACTTCGATCTTTTGACGCAGTGGTGCTAGTTTCGAGACACGTGGCCATGCTCATAACATGAAAAACACTTATTCCCTTTGGCAATGTTTGGACATGTATTTGAGAGCGTGCTATACTTGATGGCGCTTCTATTTTAATGTCCTCAATTTTGAACTTTCGATCTTTAGTTCTGATGTTCATTCTTTCATATTGCAAAAGCCCATCTTTCAGATCAGAAACATCTTTTGCTCCAAATAACAAAAATTTACTTCATTCATCACCGCCAATTCCTTTTATTATTTTATTTATTACGGCGTTTTATACAACATTACCACGAATGGCTATTTAGCGGCCTCATACTTTACAGAAACGGTTTTGCCGTTTTTATTAACAACCGGTAATAGTAAATCACATCTTAGTTTTGGTCATATCTTCAAATTCAGCAATCTAAATATGTATTGACATTTTTGTTTCTCCATCAAAATGACTCATTGGTCCGTGAACATCTCTAAATATCATTGATCATCTCTAAATATCGATTTTTGTAGAATTTTCCATCTTAATGGTAGCTCGTTTTGCATCTGCTGATTTCCCTTGTACGATAACACAATTACATCAGTTTCAGTATCATCATGTTCATCATCAGGGTTTCCATTATTAGAGTGGATCTTATGCTTAGGGTTGTCATCACCCAATAAACTATCTTGTCGCGCTTTAGTCGATTTATTTTATCGCAAACATAGCGGCTTTTCAATATGTCGTAATGTAAGGGGATCCGTTAACTTAAAGATTATGCAGACGGCGGCCATCAATTGCACTATATCCCGGTTGAGTCCCAACCTAGTATGTCAGTGTCGCTGTCGTAAGGTAATATTACCGAAGTGCTATCCCTCTGCAGTTTTCTTTCTAACTAATTCGAGTTTTTCTCTATCGTGAGATTTTTTTCGGTCCTTTCATTTCTCATATAGGTAACTTAAGAAATCTTTTCACGATACTTTTATAACTCGAACTCTCTATAACGACCAATTCCCTTTTGTTTTTTCTTTTAAATTCCATTCCATATTTCGACCTTGAATTTTACCGTAAGGAAGGACCTATTACGTTCTTGTAAGCGATAGAACGACAGTTCTATATCGATGGTCTGTTCAAAATCAAGACACAGAGAGTTCGCTGAAAAAATTAAAAAAGTTGAGAGTACTTAGTTCAATAGGTCAAAAGAGTAATTTTCCTGTTTAGAGAGTACGGTTGGTAACACAAGGTGCAGTTGATGGAAAACATAAACATGCAATTAATTCTCCTGCGAAATCAGGATCAAACTTTTACTACTACAAGAGCACAATGTTGGGCCCTAACAATAAGCTTCTGCTTAATCAAGAGTTTCTTCACATCATCCAATACTTCTTTCCATATTTAAGTCTTAGTTCTACACTCTCCGTCCTCTCGATGTTTCCATTCCACACGTCAAGGAATGGAAACATCGATCGACATGGAAACAAAGTAGTTTAGCATCCAGAGAGATACTTAACTGTACTCACTTACAATATTATTTCTCGAATGAAGGTAACCGGAACATGTTCGTGCCGTCTGTTTATAAAGATTGATTTTGACCATTTATGTATTTGAGTAATAACCTGATTGTAGCTTCTGTGTTGACTCTTCGTTGCTTTCTCCACCAGCTAAGATCGCCGAGTCATCTACAAAAATCGCCACTATGTTGTTTTCTAATACAGGAAGATACACTTACAATAGGTATAAAACCGGCTGCAATATACTGCTACATGGTGCTCCGGTATTGATTTCCTTGAAAGGTATCATCGAAACTAAATCTTGCAGAATCTATCTTTCAAGTAAGATTCCAATATTTTAGCAAATTGCATTGGTAGAAGATTTCTTAACTTGTGGTTAAGTCCTTCATGCCACACTCTATCACATGCTTGTGTAATGTCTGCTTTCTCGATTCTGCTGGTTATTCTGTATACACTTAATTAATGGTTGAGTGTTGATTACGAAAACCGAACTGATGATTTTGGATCAAGTTTTTTCTCTCGATAACTGGCCATAGCGAAATTGGCCCATAAGACGAAGTTTCGTGTGGTGGTTTCCCAGGTTTTTGTAATCATAATTAGTTCTGCAATTTTTTACAAACTGGGTAAATATTTGACTTTAAATGCTGCGTTTATAAGATTGATGAGCTTTACCAGAGCTGTTATTAGCTGTTCTTTTAAGATTTATGCAGTAATAATATCATAAACAGGAGTTTCTTCGAATATATTTTAACTTTTATGTCAAGCATGATTTCTTTTGGTGTTGTTGGTAGGATTTGTTTATTTTCTTGCACAGCTTGCTCAGTTATTATTTCGGCTTCCATCATTTGGTCTTCATAGTGGCTCGAATATTTTTTCTAGGTGTTCAGCAAAGCTTCCAGCTTTATCTTGATTATTCCTAGCCCATTTAGGAGTTGTCTAATTTCCATAGGGTAGTTGTTTCGCATGATTTTCTTCTTAATTTCATGGGTATTTTTTCAAGCTGCTTGCTGTATATCGTTTACAAATTTGTGAACTTCTTTGTTTAATTGCTCCTCGGTTTTTAATGGAATTATTAAGTTAATATTTTCTTCTCAAGATAAACTAAAACATTCCCAATTAGTGTGATTATTTACTAGAAATGGGTTTATTAAAAGTATCAGTGAATGATCAGAATTTACGCCCTGGCTTTCATCTACTTGTACACAATTTACGAAAATGTTCTTTAATATGAAGAAATCAATCAGATATGGTACTTGGTTCTTATTAGTTGGCCAGTAGGTTGATTTTCCCGTTGATAGGGCTTCACAACTGCATTTCCTGATAACTTTTAAGAGTTCTGCACCTTTATTCGTTGTTAGCTTAAAGCCCCAGGAATACTTTTTGCATTCAAATCTCCAAGTACAAATCGTTCTCTCAGTTTACTGAGGGGCCCAAAGTAAACTTTTTCTTTAAACGAGTGCTTCGGTGGGCAGTAAAGCAATACAACATGGTTACATTAACTCTTTAAATACTAAATTTCGAGCGGTGTTTTCTTGATTTTCATTGCTCATCAGCCATTCTACCCAATTGTCCACGAGTAGCTCTCGATACTCTACGCTTAGGAGGAACTACCGCTTTTTATTGGAGATCGACACACTTTCTCACTCCTCGTGAATAATTATATAATATATCGAGCAAGGAACATTATGGAGTGTATATTCGGATATTCGTAAGACCTGTAGAAACACATTGAATACTCCCGATTTAATTGTTAAAGTTACCATTATAATCCATCCGGCGCCAACACGAGCTCGCCGCACATTGGGTGCCACCTGTACCAGCACATGGGGCACTATGTCACATGCCATAGAACGACCAACCGCTGACCGGCTTGTGCAAAACTAAACGAAACGAACACGAAAGACGCACGACACAAAATAAAATTAAATTAATCAGTCTGCTCTCGATCTGTACAGCGACAACATTTCGCTTTTTGTGTTGGTCGATAACCACATTTTGTGCATCCAAAAAATGGTGGTGAATAAAATCATTAATAATAAAATAATTTTATAAATATTAAAAAAATTAATTCAGATTAATTAAATTATTAAATCATAAATTGTGTAAATAAAAATTATTTCTGAATTATTATAATTGGTGACCCCGTCGTGATATGTATCGTTTCACAAAATCACCACATGGACCATTTCAGATTCCACCTCGTCCATTCGAATATATCCATTTAGATATTGTTGGTCCACTTCCTCCATCTCCTCATGACCTTGGCTCACATCGGATACGTACAACGGCTTACCATCCGCAAGCCAATGGCATGGTCGAACCCTTCCACCGGCAACCCAAAATCGTGCTAATGACCAGAAGTGATACAATTCATTGGAGCTCGGACATTCCAATCATTTTACTTGGCACCCGAGCAACAGTGAAAGAAGATTTAAAGTGCTCACCAGCGGAACTAGTTTACGGTCAAACCGTCAAACTACCCGGTGAGTTCTTTGTCGAAAATCCTTTTTCACCAATACTAACTTCCGACACAGTAATCGATCAACTGCGCCAAATCATGCAAAACCTTGTACCCAAATCAACTCGTTAGTCCAAACAAGACGACGGGACTATCTCGTCCCTTTGAAGGTCCAGTCAAAGTCATTCGTCGCCTTCGGAAACAATTCATCGAGTTGATTAATGGAAAGAACCAAACCATTTCAATCGACCGACTCAAACCGGCTTACAGCGTTCTGTGTTCAACTGAGCAAACATCAGTTTATCGTTCACATAAAAATATTTGTATTTCAGCCTTACAAACAATTTTTCTTTGGGCGGGGAGACTCACTTGCGGGGAAGTCCTGTTGCGGCCCCGCCACACCCGTAAGTTTTACGGCCACAGTCGAGACTCACTTTGGCTGTCGCTGTACAACATTCCATGTCACAGGGAGACAGCCGAGACTCACTTCGGCTGTTCCTCCTCCAAGTCCAGACAAATATCGATTTTCCCCGGTCACGGTCGCCCGAGACTGGTCTAAAAGCGGCTACTGCCAACACCTTCCATGGCTCACCCCAAAGCCTAAACGACGTCAGATTGCAGAATTTCGTCCTGATCTCAATGCATCACTCCGCGTCCACCAGTCCACGGCGCAGCACTCAGTGGGGACAGCCCTAGCTCTTAACTACCTGTTATGTCCTTCACCACTCTCCTACACTGCTGTCCACAAATCCAGAACGGTTTCAGTCAGTCGATTCAGTCCACAATATTCCATACCCATTTAGAGGGAAGGGAAATCACTTGCGGCGGAGTCCTGTGGCGGCTCACTCATTTTGCTCACATTCATTCATTTTTTCGTTCACTCTCCATCACACAATCAGTTATTCATCAGTATCAGCACCTATTCATTCAGGAACCATCCAGAAAACAACACTAAATGGTGGTAACTAAAAACAAATGATATGTAAAAGTAAGTAACACTTATGAATAATCTCGCTTGCTAGCACTCGCTCGTGAATTAAACAATTAAACTCCCTGGAAACTATCACTTTTCTTTACTTGTAGAACAATCTACTATTAATTCCAAAATTCTTACACTTGTGAATTTATTTTGCTTTTCCTACAATTTTTGAACTTGAAACTTCCTCAGGTGGTAACTTTTGGTTTGATTTTACGAAATGTCTACTGCCATCACTGCCATCTATGTAATGCGTATTGACTTGGTGACCACATGATTTATACTAAGGTTTTACTTCAATTTGACCAGAATGATATTGTTATGAAAATTTTGTAAATGTTGGTATAAATAAACCCCTTACTGCAAGGAAATGAAAACGATTGTCTTAACCGATATTCGTATATGTTGAAATTCAAACATTTATGAAAATATCTCCGAGATCATAATTAAGAATTTGTAACAATTTCATTTAAAAATTGTATGTTTCCGCTTCTTACATGATAGTATTTGATAAGTTTGAACCAATACGGTCTGAGCGTGTACCATTTCGAATTATTTTTGGAATATTGACAGATGCCTGTTGTTTTCGACAATGCCAATAAGTCTTTGATGAAATCTAAAAGGTAGGAGTAGTTTAATAGGTTTAATTAATTTATTTCCTAACAATGATGAAAAAGTTGGAAGTGAACACGTGCGATCGTTTCTTGCATTGCTGATGATCATGCCAATGATGAAAAAAAAACATTGGTCAAGTGACTTCAGAATTCGAATTGGTGTTGCTGGCGACACAGAGTATAACCGAGAGTGATGAATGTTTGATTAAATGCAACGATCTGTTCCTGTAAGGACCGAATATTTTTCTCCGAAATAATTGATCTGGTAGTGTCGCGGATTTTTTTGAGTCATCAATTTTTTGCTTTTTTTATCCGACTTCATCTCGATTGCAATTTTGCCATACATACTATTATTTATGTTGGTCGTTCGGAACAATTTGGCGTTTATTTTCCACCGGCTCTCATTATTTCTATATACATAATTGAATTACATAGTTTCAATATTTTGTTTTTCGATTTGAACACATTTTTTAATTATTTAAAATTAAGATAGGCCACAACAAAATTGTATCACATTGACATTTGTTTGAAATTTTTTTTGAACATCAACGTAGTAGAACATCTCGAAATGTCAAAATTATGATACGAGCGAAACGTTGCATTTCGTGTCTCCACTATAGCAACTGTTCTAGTTTTAATGGTATAACTCGATATTAGTGGCAGGTGGAGCGCAAAAGATTGCTCGTGTTTTTTGAAACATTATTTCAAGAAAAACACATAAATTAGCATGAAAGTTATTGGCAGTTCGCTATGTTTTATTTAAGAAGTTTAAATAATATCGAATTCATATTCAACATATTTTAAATTAAACTCTTTAATGTGTTACCACATTTTTTCTAAATTTTATATTTTCGAGTTCTCAATAAAGATTTCCAGTTCTCAAGAATATAAAAAGGTCGAGAATTACCTAACTCAACGTACAACGTGTGAATTATGTCAACGAGGCCTTATAACCTCGCTTTCATTTTTTCTTTCCAAGTTATAAAGTGCGCGCTTTTCAGGTCACCCAAGAACCTTCAATCACCTAATATTTGTACAAAACTTTAAACAATTAAAATCATAAATTATGAAATTGGCATAACAAACTGCTATAATCATACTTTCTCACAATATAGTATGCCTTTAGCATGGGATAAATCATAATCTCATTACAATCGCACAATTATTTAATATACCTTCATATCAAAATGATGATATAATGAAATTGATAAGACAAAAAATGTTCAAGTTCAAGAAGGGTATATACAGAAGAAAAATCAAAAATCTTCAAAATAAGACAAACGAATCACGAGATGAATGAAAATGTGTCTGTGTATATATATAGAGAGATAGCGCGGTATTTAAGTCTTATAATAATAACGATTTAAGTTCATTATTTTGGTACGTAAGAAATCTGTTTTGGTTTTTTCCATTGCGATTTTCTTTATTTTGAATGTAACATATCAACCTTATTGGACCACCTGTTATCCAGTTTTTGTTTTGTTTTGTTTTTAAGAAAACGGCAACAAATTTTATCGTCTGATCTCTGCGTTTACAGTTAGACAATGTATTTTAGTTACGTTCAAGTTTTGTATGTCTGTATATTGGGCGCATCAGGATTTTCAATGCCAAATTTAGGTGGCCCGAGAAAGTTTGTTTAACATTAGCCTAAATTGCAAAAAAAAAAGAAAATTTAAAATCTTAATAAAATTGTTTTGTTCTTCTAAATCTTTTTTTTTGTATTTTCTTCGCTCTTATAATTTTCTTACGTTTTGTCTGGTAAGTTTTACTAATATTTTTACGAGAGTATAATATTGATAAGACGATCAAAAAAAAAATTATGTGTTTTAAACAAGTTCGCTCATCACGAAGTCTAAAGACTACTTTATTGTTTTCTCAAATCTGTTCTTAAACAATTTTATTGTTACTCTTTTTAATGATTTTTATCGTTTCTACGTATGTACATATTTACGAGTCTCAGTACCATACATAAAAGAAATGTTTGAGAAATAATTATGAAACAACGAAAAAATAAAAATTATTTATTAGTCTTAAATTTAATCTTGATTTTATAAAGCTTTTTATCCGAAATGTTTTGTTGTTGCACTTTTTTTGTTTGTAAGTCAAATCAAACGGTAATTTGGAATCATTACAGTTATCTAATTTTGTATTATACTGCATTAGCATATAAACATACATTAACACTTCAAATTTAATTTTAATTATCTAGAAAGATACATCTCGATACGAGTAATTAATTTGTGTAATTAGAGTAATTATTTTAATTTAATTATTTGTTTTACTTATTAATTTATATCGGGATATGTATTTAAGTTGATTAGAAATTAAAATCCATTTATAAATTATAGAGGTTTGATAGAAACAGCTCTTGGTTTATCACACACGGCGAATTTTCAATTTGTGTATTGCGGGAAATATCTATGCGGAAAATAAATTTGAATGCGGTATGAAGCGCACCAGTCATAGAGTTCAATTCGAATTATTTAGACAATAATGGGTCTGAGGTGAGATTACATTCCATCTGCCTTTCTGTTAATTTATATCCAATTCCCAAATATTTGAACCATCGGGTCTAATGGCAACGGAGTGATCAACATTCAATGCTTCTGCCTTCTTCAAATTTTTTCGGTCTACATTCACGTTGTTGGTCTTTAACATCGAATAAACCTTCTTCAAATTGCCTAAACCACCTTTTACACATACTATCAGAAAAAGCCTGTTCACCGTAAACGTCTCAAAGTAAACGATGACTTTCAGCAGCTCTTTTATTTATAGTAAAAAAATAGAACAAAACTTCCCGCAAATGACAATTATTTGGCACAAAACTCTCCATTTTTAATCGCATAAAAAACTATGTTGTTTATATTTTAATAAAATGTCAAATACTATACGTTTTGAAGGTTATGAAGAGACTTTTTAAAAAACATATATTAGCAAGAACAATTACACCATCTATTAGAGAAATGAGAGATACTTTTATATATACCCAATAATATTATTCTGGTACTTGTTATTATTGTTTGTCTTTCATCTAATTTTCTGTGATTCTATGATCTTATTTCTTGATTGTTAGAATCACTATTTCAAGAGTTGTCGTTCATTTTTTGGATAACGAGTCTTAATTTGCTATACCATTCTCTTATTCTCTTAGGAATTGTGGTTTGGCTCTGATTTTTTCTTTGATTTGCTAAACTTTTATTTACTATATATATATATATATATATATATATATATATATATATATATATATATATATATATATATATATATATATATATATATATATTATTGATGTAAACGGTAATATTACCGGTAAAATAGGTAATTTCAGGTAATGTTACCCAAAGTGGTGTTACCGTGGTAATATCGGTAACATAAATTAAAAATGTTTTTTCCAAACAACTCAACTAGTCTAAATGCAAAAATCTTGTGACACCACTGCATTATACTTCCTTATGTACTATTAACATACTACACCAAATTTTTGCTGTAAAAATAATAATCTACACATTTTTCCTGTTTCATTGACATATTAATTTGGCAAATACGTATTAGAGCGGGAATCTGACCTTATATATGATCCATCGCTTTGTCTGAAAAAAAACGATGAAAAGCTCTAGTATGCTTGACAATATGAGACCAAAGTAGCACCAGATGGTCGATGAGCTATAATTCGAGCAATTTTGACAACATGAGACCAAAGTAGCACCAGATGGTCGATGAGCTATAATTCGAGCAATTTTCGTTTCTGATGCTCCATTATAGGCTCAACCATAATGTCGGCCTGTATTGATTTGTTCAAGAAATTGCGACCGTTCTATAAGCTTCCTTCGAGATGCCAACTTTCCAATCAATTGTTGGGCCTTGAGTACCATCGCGTAGAAGGGTCAGTCTTACCAAAAATTGCCGGCGCATCTGACGTTGCAGTTGCCGAACATACGCAAGGACTTCATAACAAATAACATAATCAATATAATACACCCAAAGTCTTTTTCTACTCACTAAGGAAAATCGACATTTGGCTTTTAAAGTTGCTTTTTTGAGAAAGTTAAAGCGGTGTTAAAAGACGTCGAGATTTATAAATTTATTGTACTCATTACTGATAATGGAACGAGCAATAAGGCGTCCCGAAAAACGGTTAACAAAAGCTATCCCTATATTACCGAGTATGGGTGCATCTGCCATGTACTTAACTTGCTCATTTTCGATATCTTCAAGATTTAGTCTATCAACAGTTTGAAATTTTCAGTTAGTCGAACGGAAGGTTTCGGAAATAAAAAAACTAGCACATTTTTCATGCTGCATTCGATCTACATTCATGCTACATCAGGTATGCCCTAAAGGCGCTGGCTATCGAAGACGAAGTAAAGTCAGTTATAAAGGCATCTACGATCTCCTATTCAAAATTGTTCACCGTGTACTACCTCCGATTGCTAAATGGCCATCTTCTTTTGAGAGTTTGCTGCTTTGTCTAAAGTGGTGTACTGTCTTGTTAATATAAAACAAACTTTAGAACAAAATAAATGAAATTTACTTGAACCAGCTATTCGAGGAAAGAGTCTTTCGGAATCACAGAAACTTGAAGCGATTGAATTTATTTTTAATGTTGCAGAACTTCACACAAAATATAAGGACAAAAAATAAAAGGGCCAAAAAAATATATGAGTCCTTTGCGCATTACAATGTTCGAAGTGAACTTTTTTCACGACCGTTTGTGGTTGCAAGTGAGCAGCTCTCTGATGAAATTTCGTCGGCGGTAGTGTATTCTACTTCATCTTTAAGTCCTTGGTGGTTGATATTTTGAGCATGCCTGCATCGAGAGCTGCAATGGAAAGCACATTCAGTACCTATGGTTTTATACACATAGCTTAACACGTGATCCGTAGACTTTTGATGGTGCAGGGAAACTAACGTACATTTTGCACAACTTAAACCTGTCGAGATCGAACGTAGGAAGTGTGGATAACGAAGATGAAGTTACTCCTGCTGAATCAAATACAAATTATTATTAATGGATGAAGCTGCATAATATTATTCGCTTGGAGAAAAGTAAGAATAATTCGGTTATGGATGATGTTGACGCTGAGGATGATAAATGCGTCGGCAGGGCTCGCTGAACCATATATTGATTAAAGAGTTTAATTGATCATATACTCATATTTACATAAAATTTATTATTTACCGTAGGCGTTGAAGGCGACCTTGCCATCCTTCGACGTCTACCGATGAACACTACATCAAGGATTTGGTGCTTAAAAAACGCCGATTGACAATTAGAAACCTTGTTTACATCACGAAAGTTTTGGACATAAAACTTTTGGTTTTTGCATCATCGTACATGACTAGTTCGCGACTACTCTTTCCCTGATTTAGCTCCGCTTGACTTCTGGCTATTCCTGAAACTCAAGAAACCGCTCCGGGGACATCGTTTTGAGACTTTAACGTTCAATAGACTTTAAGAACTGTTTCGAACACCGGAAAAAACGTTGGCATAAGTGTATTGTATCCGAAGGAGATTATTTTGAAGAGGACGAAATATAATTGAAAGAATAATAAGCCGTTTGTGTTTTATTAAAAATCTTACTACTTTTGTCCATACGTCAAAATTTTACTAGTGTTCGTTGGTACAAATTGGAATTAAAATATTGAATAAAAAGTGTGTTGCCTAGTTTACCCGTGTTACCGGTAACATTACCAAATTTAAAAATATCGGAAATTTTAAAACACCATATATATATATAAATATATATATATATATATATATATATATATATATATATATATATATATATACATATATATATATATATGTATATATATATATATATATATATATATATATATATATATATATATATATATATATATTTATATTTATGTATAGGTTTCACAATTTAACAAACATAAAAAAAAACTTATTCGTTAAATTTTTTATTAATTATTACTTTCCATAACAGAGTTTCACGTAAAACTAAAACTTAAAATCTAACTTTACAATTATTTTTCACACCGAAATGCTCTTAATCAAAGCTTACCTAAATATACAAGCCGTCAGGTTAAAATTCGAACTTAATATAAGAGGGATAGAAAGACAAAAAAAAATGAATTTTTCATACAAATCATATGAAAATATATGTTTTTTTAATATCGTTTTTCTTAAATGAAAAGTCTTACAACA
Source organism: Tipula vernalis (assembly GCA_958295665.1). Lineage (NCBI taxonomy): Eukaryota > Metazoa > Arthropoda > Insecta > Diptera > Tipulidae > Tipula > Tipula vernalis. The sequence continues at coordinate 161,589,104 of OY282560.1, read as the reverse complement.
ATGAATTTTGATTTCTACGTTATCAAGAAGAATGATTGGTAAATATACGATTTGAAGATCAATTAATAAAATCTTGGTTATAGATATGTAATTAATATTTTACTAAAACCCCTTTATTTACAAACACATCTTTACACCTCATGACGTCATACCTTTCGTTCATGTTTTTTTTGTAATAAGCCATTAGTGACACCTACTTATAAACTCGACTAATTAAATAATAAGTTTAAAAAATACAAAATGGCCGTGTAGTTTTCGTGTTTGAAATCAGATGGCGGTAATAAGAAATTGAAATAAATTCACATTTCAGAAAAACCAATTCAAAATAATATTTTAGCAAGTTAGGAGTATAATTTAGTAAATAAAAAGTTTAACGAGCATGCGGATCTATTTCATCCGAACATTATTGATTTGAAGTCGAAAAATTCGGACGATGCGTTTGTTTTTAACATTCAAAAATTGCAATAATGATTTGAATGATTTATAAAAATAAACTGTAATTCTTACCAATTAAGTACTTTTCAAATTGAGGTCGTAATCCAACACTTTCACAATAGATTTTGAAGTTTTGATTGGCTCTGATAAATTTTTTATTCTTTATAACCTAAAAAATATTAATAAAATTGTTGTTTTTTTTTTCAAATAATTAATATTAATGCACATAAATTTCGCACATAGAAACCACTCTGACATTTGATTGCTCTATTAAGCATAATAAGTCCGGGGAAAACAAAATAAAACGGATTATTAATTTTTATAACTCATTCGAACAGAAATAGTAACCGAAATATGTATTTTTTGTGGTAAACTACAGATGTCACTAATTACTCACTACACTTGACAGTGTACAAAATAGAAAAGCTAATTTTTTGACATATTCTCAACAAATGTCATACTTGTCATTGGAGAAAAAAGTAGGAAGTTGATTTTTTTTTTTTAATTATTTAAATTAATTTATTTATTTAATTACACATTCGTACTAACGTTTTTACTAAATTTAGTACACGACAAAGATGATTCCAAATTTAGGCGATTTAGTTCAAACGACCAACTCGTGCAAACTGTTAAAGAAACTTATGTATGACTGTATTTTGGAGCGGAAAATTTTAAAATTTTTGATCCCATTACCGCATCCGTATTTGATTTTATTTATCAAGTATCACAATCACCAGATAAAGTAACAGAGGAAATATTATATGAAATTTTACAAAAGATCGAGAAAAAATCGATTGAATGGTTTCCCATTTAACAGAATTATTGCACTTTCAAAATTTAAAAAAACCTTGTGTAGGCAACTTCATAATATCAAAAAAAAAATTTTTGTTTTTTACAAAACAAGATTTTACGTCATTGATTTCGTTTTTATAAGTTTATACTGTATTTTTCCAAATTTTTCACATAAACATACAAAGAAAAAGTAAATTTGTACAATTTTATTTTAATTATATTAATCAAATTACTAAATTTAAGTTATTGGTTTTAAAATATGTTATACTCAAAGGTTTGATTTAAATATAAACCTAAAAATATTTTCTGTTGCGAGTATTTTTCATTCATAAAATTTTAATCAAAAATGTTCAATTTTACATGGGTTCTTATGGGAAATCGTAAAATGTATCCCCCTTAAATTAAGCTTCTTTTAAAATTGGTCTGAACCTGACGGCTTGTATATTAAGGTAAGCTTTGTCTTAATCAACAAGAGTTGGAATTCACTTATTTCTACTTATTTCTACATAACTATACAACTCACGTTGTATGTAGTCATCAGTTTGACCATTCTCGCTAAGTAACCCTCCACCTTAAATGTGTAGCGTGTTACGAGTTGTTGTGAATAATCCGTTAATTCGTTTATTTGTATGACCGTAACTCCTCCAGGGGGTGAAGGAAGGGTGTCCATGTTCTTTATTTTTATGGCGGCTTTTGTTATCAGGTCCGAGTATGATGCTGCTGTCTCGGCTTTCTCAACTTCGGGGTTTGAGCTTTTTGACTTTTTGATTTTGATTGACATAGAATGTCTTTAAATGGTAATATAATGGAATAATACCAATATGTCTGTTGATGAGAGGGATACACCTCCAGATAATGTTCCAGTTCTGATGGTCAGGCTGTTTTAGATATACATTCCTAATTTGATTTTTGTTTTGGACGTTTTCTTGGTAGATTACTTCAATGTCAAGCATTTGGACTAACTGACGATTTGCCTGAATATTATGAAGCCCTTCACTTCTAATCTCGAAGGATTGGAATTTTTTGTTTTTGAAGGTTATGGTACAATTCCAGAAGGTCAAACGGAAGTTTCCCGTTAATACTCTGTCGGATTATTTATTAAAAGTTTGCCATCTGAGGTGAATTCCATGTTTGTGTCAGTTTGTGATTTGATACAATCGTCATTGAAAAATGTCTTTGTATGAAATTTTTGTACTTCGTACTTGTGAACAGTTCTTGATTGCGTTTGATGAGATGTTATGGATAGTCCTTTATAATTCTATTATTGATGATCAACGGTAATACCAGCATTGCAGTTGCATTCTCTTATAGTTTTGGTACCTGAAGCACATAAAGTAGAGTTTCTTCGTTTACTGATGTTTTTGGGATGACGAAATCGATAATTCATTTGGTAAGGCGATACTAATACCCTGGTTAACCATTTCGTTTTTTATTGGGATGATTTCATTCAGCGAAAGAATCTTGCTTGCTTGGCAGTGTTGATTATTGCATCTTGGATGTCTTTCAAAATGGCTTTAATGCTGTCTATGTTGACTATTTTGGTCAGCATTTCTATTTCCGTTAAGGCTACTCGATTGGCCATTGTATTATTTTTTAACTTTCTATTTACTATATCTGTAATTGTTTGAATTCTCCTGTCGATTTGCTTATTTACTTGGAATTGTTGGTTGTTTGCATCGATTAGCTGGTTAATTGAATTGTTAATTATACGCAGATCCACGGCATCTGGGTTTCCTGATACCCATTTCCATGCTGTTCCCACACACTTAAAAAATATTGCTTATGTAATGTAAATTGAATTATATATAGGTCCAGTGGAAGGCTGTATTACAAAATAATACAAAGCTTGCATTAAAAAGGATTTAATACAATTTGCATTAATTTGTAATACAGCAATCACATTAAATATAAGTGCAAAATTCCATTAGAATGTAAAGCAAGTTGTAAAAGAACCGTCAATCAACTGCATTAAAATTGATCAGAGATTGCATTAATAAAATATTTTAGAAGTATTACATGTAAAAGCAAGTTGCATTAAAAGTTGCTTAAGTTTAGCCCTTTTTTTCTGAGGGTTGGTCATTTGGTGTTTGTTTTTGGTGCTTTTAGGGTCGAAATCGCAGAGAGCAATTTACTTAAAAAACTAAACATTCATCTTTCGATTGGCGAGCTACTTAACTTTATAGTCTAGTCGTCTAGGTAATAAATTATAAATTAAGAACTGAAAAGCTTACCTTTAACATAATAGGCATTTTCGAATTCAGAAAACTCAACTTTTTTATTTGTCATTTAGTCAGTTTGATTTAGCGAATTTTATATCAGTAAAGGAAAACACGTGCATGAATTTATTATTCATATGTGCATTTGAGACCGCTTATTATAGTTAATTTTATGTTGGTATAATTTTTCAATTTGAGCAGGTTGCTTTAAAAAGTTTAATAGTTTTTAAATATTCCTTTAGAACTCCTTTATAATTCCGTTAAAATTCATTTTAATTCACAATTTAATAATAACTTGTATTACATGAGTCATAATGCAAGGCTTGCATTAAAAATTAAAGTTATTTTTTTAAGTGTGCAACGTGCCCCACCTTTTATGTCTGTTAATTTGGGTAGGTTTGATTTGACGGACATTCCCAATGTTTTCGATTTGTTATTTTCAATTAATATATTTGTCTATAAAAAGCCGAAAAAATCAATTGATTACAGACATACAATTGAAATTGTTAATATTATTCTAATGTCTCATTGTTGCTTTTTCTAAATTAACCTTTATTTGATTAAAAATAGCACTAGCTTGATCTTGTATTTCTTTCGGGTTCATTAGGCAGTTTTGTTTGAAAATGACTTCGTTCGGTGTAAAACTGGTTGAAGAATGTACCGAATTATTGTACACTGCTGGCGAAAGTTCGATTGCAATTGGAATACTAGAATTTGGGAATTGGTCTCGATTAGTATTAAACATTTCTATTATTGTTGAATGTGTCTTCTGAGGATGATACGTATTCCAATTTTATGTTTAGTTTGCTTAATTATTCTTTAAATTGCAACGACTTGGGGGTTTTCTCATGATCTGAGAAAATGACTTTGGGAATCCCGAACTGGGTGAAGTACTTCATTAAGAAATTGGTTGTCTCTAGAAGGTTGTTGGTTTCGATCGGAATCATCTAAAGATGTTTAGAGAATGCTTCTATTATAGACAAGAAATTTTCTCTGTTGACGTTAAAGATGTCAATATGCAATCGTTCTAATGGGCTTTGAGTGCTCGGTCTTGGGGAAATTTTGATACTGTATGGTTTCCGATCGTACTTATGTGCGTTACAAATACTGCATGCATTGATGTGTCTCTTAATTATATTGATCATTCCAGGGAAAAAGTAGGATTGTCTTAATTGACTTCCTACCTCTTTTGTTCCGCGGTGCGCTCGCTCGTGTTCTTTGATAACAATTGCATTCTGACGTCCTTCATTGGTTAGGTCTTTGATAATTTGTGTGGTGAAGACAAAATGACCTTTCACCGAAATATTCTGTAAAATATAGTTTGGTAAAGCTTTTCTGGTGCTAGGATTGCCGTCTGTTTCCCATTATGAAATTTCTTAAGGAAGTTAGTAATTTCTTCTTTTTGAAAAGGTTTCTTTGAAATTATGATTCTTTTAAACTTAGGAAATATATCCTCCAGAATTACCGTATCTAGATTTGAGGTCTTGAAAATTAGTTGGTTCCTATAGTAGTTTATAGGCCGGTCGGAAAAATGGATTTAGTGTAGTCATCGGACGTATCGGCAGAGTGGATAGTCTCTAAGTCATTATCCTCCGGAGCGGTTTCCAGTTTTTCTTCCAGATTCACTTGAATTGTTATGTCTCTTCCTTGAAATGTTATTTCTTATTTTCTGTTGGTATAAAGGTTAAGGGCTTATAGTACATTATCAGCGTAAACTTGTTACCGTACAGGTACGGTTGACATTTTTTTACGCCCCTTATTATAAAGCTGATGCTTCCTTTTCATTGGTCGCATAGTTTATTTCTGTAGAGTTTAGGGTTCGTGAAGCGAATTACGAAACTTAGCTGAAAGTGGTGTTTATTTTCAATCAAAAGAATTTCGTAATTTTCTCACGCCAAAACAAATGCAACTCGTTTTAACGGCTACCGATTCACCAAAGTGATAACATTGGTCATTTCATTGAAATTATTAATAATGAAACTCCTCTAGATTTGAATTTTATTACGGATCATAAACATAAAACAAACCAATAATCTCAGTAGAAAAAAAATATTTTGAAAATCGACGAAATATTGCTAATGTGTACCAAGTGGAACACTATATCATAGCGCAATTATTGCCAAATGAACGTTACGTTGTAGACGATTTCTCGCGATAGAGTTTCAGTAAGATACCGTAAAAACGTTTTTTTGCGTAAATGTAAAGTCAGTTTCTCATGGTGGTTTGGCGTCTATTCACAATTCGCAAGTGTACGTGCTGCCTACTCGTCGCAACCACTGATAACTAAGACCATTTGGCACATTTTTGGCCATTTGACACAGACTAAAGTGCGGCGCTAAAGGGGCAACCCTTGACAAAAAATCCAAATATAAGGTGGAATGGCATATGCCCCTCCAGTTTACAGGCGACTTTCCATTCTCAGCAACTCGTAATAGTAAAATCAAATGGAAGAAAGAGCAGGAGTAGGAATATACGGGAGTGATACAGCTCTCTCGAAGTCCTTGGATTCCAATGCTACCGTCTTTCTAGCAGAACTACATTCTGTAGTAAACATCTAGGAATTGAGCAATAAGCTCAGATAGTACGTATCACGTACCAGCTGGCAGTATTATCAGGTTCATTAAGAGACTGAATATTTACTGGACGGATATTCAAGCAGGATACGGATATTCAAGCAGGAATGCCCACATGGCCCTTCAATAATAATCAATAATAATAAGGTCAGTTTACTTTCCAAATACTAAATTCCAGAACCTAAATCAAAATTTTATTTTGAAATTCTGAAGTCTGAAGAATTCAGGCTTATTCCTTCATTCATTTTGTCTTTTGTTGCCAAGTCCTTAGAATTATTAATTTTGGTAATCCAAATTTCTAACACATCACATTTCCAAATACTGCCTAACCGTAAACACATTGAAAATTTCTAAACCACTGAGTAGATTCATATACGGAACAAATTCCTTATTCTCGCGTCTATTACAGGATATTCACCGCAGTCCTTGCTAATTAACATTTTATTTTATTTTTGATTCACACGCAACACCTGTCGACAGCCATCAGGATACGCATTTGCACTTACGTTTTTTTTTTGTACAATAAATCAAACCTATAAAATTTCAATTTATAGCTATGTATATACCCAAAACAATAATTCCCATAAAAATTATAAATTATCCATCGAACTAAAAAAAATAAAATAAAATAAAATTATTGTCAATCAAGTATAAAAAAATAAAACAGAAAAATTGTAGATTTTTTAACAATAAAACAACAACAAAAATCTACAAAATTTTAAATGATTTTGGCTAGTGAACCAGAAATTTTGTATTTTTTTTATGTGGGGTGTTTATCCACCTGAACAAAAATTGTAAACTGCTTCAAGTTATCGCGAGAGGTTTTTTATTTATTTTTATTTTTTTTTTGATGTGGTACGCGGAATCTAAAAGTATTCGGTTTGGGAATTTTATTTATGCCATTCCATATAATTATTTAACTGGAACGTATATGTATGCGGTAGAGAACGTTGTGCGGTGGTAAAGCGCGCATCAATATACCTACATTTTTTTCTTGAAGAAAACACAAATTGCGTGATACTATTACACACAAGAATTTTAATTGAATTTATTAAGTGCGATCTAGACTTGAGAGATATGGAGAGACCCGTAATCGTTACGCTAAATAAAAGAACAATGAACAACTTGATGACTGAAAATATTTATTTGTTGCGCTTCTTACACATATTCGTGTCTTTATACATTTTATTTAATCTTTTATGATTTTGGTTGCATTCGCAATAAAAAAAACCAATCCATTCAAGGTCATGTTACAGTTTAATTATCTTATAAAAACAAAATTCGTACGCTTTTCTCAAGTTATCGACTTAATCGAAGAGCAATCATTTTCTAAATTTAGTCGACGCCATAAATTTTTTGTGGTAGTTTTGTGCATCTAAGTTGAGGTAAGCATTTTTGCATGATTTTTAACCGTTTGGAAACTGAACATTTTATTATTTGTTCGTCAATAGCTTGTCAAGACTTTACAAAGGAGCTAAAATTGTATACAGCTGATGAAATAAAAATCTGCCAGGCCAATATAAATTTCAATCCTATAGGCAGCTGTTCGCAGTTCTTTGAATACCTGTTTAGGCAGTCGGTTCATTTTTCACAAATATCGGGTGAATACCCTCACCCAATTTTAATTAATTTATGATTTTTTGGATTAAATTATAGTATCTGAGTTTCGCCCAACTAATCAATATCTCATGTCTCGCCAATATGAAGAATGCCCCAAAATATTCATTAGCTTCAACAGATTTGAGGTCTTAACAACTTGGTATGGGAAATATTTCTATTATTTTCTCTAATGACGGAATGAATTTCGGAAAAGGACATAAAGGGCTATAGCATATTAAATTTACATATACATATATAAAATCTCTAGAACTAAATATTCCGATTGGAAACAATACGAGTGGAGCTAAACCTTGAGCTAAATAGGCAACGAGAATTAACGTAAAATCTAAATTTGTTGAGCTTCTGCTGCCGGCTAAACCTTGACATAAATGGTTTTTATCATCATTTTCAGTTTTTACTAAAAGTTCTGTGCATTTTCATTTTCCCACACCTATCGAAACATGGTACTATAAGGACAAAATTAATAAATTTTCAAATTTCTAACTTTTCTATATCTCATTTGAAATTTTAAATAGGTTAGTGATTCCGACCGCAATTTGGATCATTTTCCTACAGATGTTTGTTACACACATGTTATACATAATAATAGCGTACCTATCACTGAAAATGTATTACACAGTTTTTAATGAACAAATTGTGTTATTTTCTACCGTATCGATCTCTTATCTTCTTCAATGCTTCTATATGACAAGCGTCAGTGATGGCGTTCGCTTCTGATTAGTATGAATGGTTGAATAGACGAGACCATAGAATGACTGCCACTCTATATTGTCGCCTGTGAAACATGAAATACTGAGTTTTGGTAGTTTTACATCGGCATGTATACTCCCGCCGTGGACGTGTCGATAATAGCCGAGTTCTTCAATGTAGTCAAAAGCAACTATTTTGTTCTCCAGTTTTATATATTCAATACTATGGCGCGTTAAATTATTATGACGCGTATTAAAATGATTTTTTTCGCCTTTTTATAGACTTAAATATATTAGTGAAAATGGCATTCACAAGATTTTCGATTGGTTAATCAGATACAAAATCAAGAGGCCAATTATTCATAATATATCTACCCTAACAAAGTAGAAATATTAATCCCCCGTACTTTAACCACAAGAGTTATATACAAAGTGTAAAACCCTCAACAAAAAATGAGAACTTTCCTTGAGCTCATTGTGTTGGTAGTTTGGTTTCGTACTGAAAATGTTGGTCTACTCATCAGGTAGCTACGACCAAACTACAAAAATACAATTCCTACTTAACACTAAATCAATGGATGCAATTTTTCGACGAGTGTAACGTATAAAAATGCATCGTTCTGTCAAATTCAATTTAATAGTTGTAAGCTATTATAATTTCGTCAATAAAGCTTAGCTCTCTTTAACTTCAACAAAACTTAATATGTTTTTTATTATACTATAATTATTAATTTCTTTATTCACAACAATTATTTTAGAACTCTTTAATATGACATCCAAGCAAAAAACTTATATTCCTTTTTGAATAATAGTTATATATATATATATATATATATATATATATATATATATATATATATATATATATATTTATATATATATATATATATATATATATATATATATATATATGTATATACTCGTATAAAGAAAATATTTAGAACCCCACTTTCCGGAGTTTCGAAGCTCGATTTTTAAGCTTGTGATATAATATAAATTTAGTTTTTAATTTGTTATTATTTACCATTTTTTCTCCAGGGAAATACTTTTGAATATCGGTAGAAATTTGGTCAAAATATGTCGGTGAAACTGGGACTTCGATAATTTCGTCCACAATAGACGAAACAAGTAATTCTCTACTCTTCTCTGTCTAATTGTGGTGGTGTGTTCGAATTAAATATCCGTAATATTTTACTTCCTTTATTAGTTTACAAGAAATTGTCCCAAATTCTGAAATGAAAACAAGAATATGAAATAATAATTTTTATCTTTAATATTATTTTGCAAAATTAACAAAATCTAATGACGAAACCACATTACTAGCTCGAGAACAGCCAGACGGGGACTGAGTTCAGATCCAGCCGGATAAGGAGGAGTTTATTGAGGAGGCACTTGAACAACTAGTAGTTGGATACAAATTGGCCGTTGAATATCCCTTAAAATATAAATATTGTTGTAGCATTATTAAAAATAAAATTCAAACCAATTTTACATTTTATTCACGCGTACTTGCTTTAGCTCAGGAAACATCTGCTCTTGGTCATTATGTGATATTCCGTCAAGGTCGTTAGTCTTTACAAAACCACATCCTCTAATAAGCAAATTAAAAAAAAAAAAATTGTATTTCACAAATAATTGGAAAATTTTATTGAATTCAATTTTAAAGAAAACACAAAATATTTTCACAAGTGCCGCAATAGTTAATTGTTACAAAAATAAAAAATTATATTAATAAAAATTCACGTACAAAAATTAACATACTTACCACCACTCTTTTACCTATCGATACATTAATTACCTAAATAAAATTTTTTGAACACAATGAAATAAAAACACTTATATTTTCAAATGTTTCCAGAAATCCTTTTTTTCACTTTACACCCCAGTTTAAAAAATCTAAGTTTTTTTAAACACAAAAAATCACACTTTTAAAATGACAAAACTTTTTTACGTTCTTCACTGTTGAAGAGGTTCACGATAGATTCGTTTTTGGTATACATCTATTATATAATGGTAATGTATATACCATTATAACAATTTAACTATTCTTTTCTTGTATCAAGAAAGGCTTCGTCAGTTGATATACTTTGTTTTCTTGTTATGAGGAATAAGTTTTTCATATTATGAAATAATTTCTTGTATCAAAAATATTCTCTCAGATTGAAAAATTTTTATTCAAATGAAAAATGCGATTTTTAAATAAGATCGTTTGAGAGAAGAAAATGTTTTCTTGTCCTGAGAAACGTAAAATAATAGTTTTCTTGTTAAGAGAATTTATTAAGAAAAAGTTTCTTCATTTGAAGGTTTTCTCTCAGTTCAAGAGTATTATAGAAAAATTGGTTGTTTCGAAGAGAGAAGAAATTTTTCTTGTTGTACCACCTGATTGATTGATCTACTAATCTAAATTATTTCATATGGTACACATAGCATATGTATTTCGAAACGGCGTGTAATTTATACCATTCATTCAAAATTGAATAATTGTTTAATTTATTCAAAGTCGAATAAAGTTCAGAATCAAACTTTGTTCTTGTTTATAAATTTATAAGATAGGTATGATGAAAATTAAATACAATTATATTTACATATTAAGAAAATGTTGTATTTTTAAAATGAGAGATTTCAAGAAAATTGGACAATATAGTTTGAGAAAAGGGTCAAGTTCTTGTTGCAAGAAAAATTGGAAACAAAACAATCATATTTTTCTCCATTCGTTGATTTTGTTTTTCCAAGCAAGAAACTAAATCTCAGATTACAACTATGCAACAAATCTTAACTCAAGAAATTTTTTATCAGTGCAAGAAACACAAATCTTACATAAAGAAAAACTCGAAAGAAATAAGAAAATTAGCTTTTTAAACGAAGAAAAAGTTCATTTTCTTTAATTAAATATCCGTTTTCTTCGTGATCAAGCCTAGTTTTTTTTCCGTGTAATTTATGATTTTTGGGATTAAATCTCATGTCTCGCCAATATTAAAAAATGCCCCAAAATATTTCTTAGCTTCAACGAATTTGAGGTCTTAAAAACTTGGTATGCGAAATATTTCTATTATTTTCTCTAATGACGGAATGAATTTCGGAAAGGGGCATAAAGGGCTATAGCAAATTAAATTTACATACATAAATATGAAAAACTCTAGAACTATAAATATTTCGATTGGAAACACTACGAGTGAAGCTAAATAGACAACGAGAATACCACTTAACGTTTAATCTAAATTTGTTGAGCTTCTGGTGCCGGCTAAACCTTGATATAGATGGTTTTATCATCATTTTTCAGTTTTTACTAAAAGTTCTGGGCATCTTCCTTTTCCCCCACACCTATCGAAACATGGTACATACTATTAAGACAAAATTAATTTTTTTTTAATATATAATATACCGAGGTTTAGCATATTAAACTTTGCTTCGGACTGATATAATCAATTAATTAAAATATAATATTTCATTTTGACACAATGGTAATTATTCATAAATAATGAAGCATTTCCTTAATCCTAACTTAAATAAAATATATAAAATAACTGTAAATAATAATTTTTTAATTTTTTATTACAGAGGTACTCGTATTATTATTAATTGAGCTCTTGTATTAAATTGTTTTGAACAAATTGGAGTTTATTAATATATCTATTGGAGCGTTGGAATGCTAGGAGTAGATGAGTGTAATCTTGCAGTTCTATACCATTTTGGAACATTTAGTATCAGTTTAAGGAATTTGTTTTGGGAGATTTGTAATTTCTTTTTACGTGTATTTGCTGCATTCCGCCATAAAGGGGATACATACTAAAAGTTTCCATTCAAAAGAAAGCCTACTTTTTTTTGTTACATAAAAAAGTTTGGAAAACTCTATTTAAAACGTAATTTAAATGATTTTGAAATGTTACTTTTGGATCTAGGAGGATAACGAGATATTAGACCTGTTTATCCCAATTTATATTTTGACCGTTTAAGACAATATTGATAGACATAATAAATAGCCGTTTGCTCTGTATTAAGTTTTAGTCCCCATTCTTGGAAATATGATGCCAGTATATTTTCGTAACCATTTAATCGATCTCTTATGTTCTGAGAGAATAAGTCGGATGTATATATAGAAGTGGGACTAATTACTGACCCCTGTGGAACACCTGACAAAATGTTCGTTAAAGTGGATTTAGTGTTTAGAATCTGAACATAAAATTTACGGTTTTCAAATATGATTGGAGTAATTTTATGATGAATATCGGGAAGTTGTATTTATGTAATTTATGAAGAAGGCCATTTATCCAAACCAAATGAAATGTTTTTCAAGGTCAAGAAGAACCATTCCCGTAAATTTATTAAGGTTTCTTTGATTTTTGACATGTCGAATTATTCAATGTACCTGGTGAACGGAGGAATGTTGGTGTCGAAAACCGAATTGTTGAGGTATTCATTATCACCTTATTTAGTAAACTAACTATATTTTTTAAGTACGCTTCGCGTTTCCGTATCCATTGTCGACGCCTGATGTTTCGAAGCTTAATTAATAATAAGACTTCATCAGCTAATATTAGTTTCTAGCTGGATGATGAATTTTCTGTCGGAACTGTTAAACCAGGCATGATTAATGAAAGTTGTATTGTTATCAATAGCAATATCAATATGATTAATATTTGTAGTTTGACGCAAAGTAAGGGATTTGAGTTTATCATTGATAATAGTTCGGTACATATCCCAGTCAGCATTTTTAAAATCATAAGATTTAATTAGTGGATTGGTATGCGAGGTACGCATATAACCTGAGCACAATACAGACAAGTGATCATTGACAGTGACATTGCTTAGGGGAACCGCGGCACAAGATAACTAGTCTATTGTGCTGTTTTTTTGTTATTTTGATAATAGGTGAGTGATTCTGGGAAATGCAGAATACAATCTGATATACTATTCAGGAAGTCATATAGAATACGTCCTCCTTTATTTACTGCCCTGCAGTTCCAAAACGAATGTTGGTAATTAAAGTCCCCACCAATAATCTAGGACGAATTACTGTGAGTCAGTCGGTTAAGATCTTGTCTAAAATTACCGTGTTTAGAATTAGGGATGTAACAACATGTGACCTATAAACACCCGTGTGGCAGGACTACTTGTATTGATATATTTTCGATGCTTTACATTACGAAGCTTGCACGGAGAGAAATCAAAGAATAAATTATTCCTACTAGGAATCTATTATTCCAAAATTAAGTTCACAATTTTAACCAACTTAACTAAAAAATAATAAAACATATTTAGGAATAATATATTCTTAACAAAAAAAGTTAATATTATTTTTAATAAAGGCACAAAATATTCGTAATTTCTTTTAGTTATACATAAGATCTGCATAAAAATTATCCGTTACGTAAAAATATTGAAGTTTGTTCAGAATAGAATTTTGTTTTATTTCAGAACTTTTATAGTCGAGATTTTTAATGTCATATTCATATCCATCTCGAGTTCTGATAAGATTCTCATCTTCTACGAGATTTTGGTTTAAATTAGCTTTTATTTATTTTACATAATATACACGGGAAATTATGAGAAAAAAAAACCTGCATAAAACTGAACTGTAAAACTGAATCTACCGATACCTTAAATTCTGCAGAATTTGCTTCAACTACTATAATTATGGCAGGTTGAAATGCAATGTTTTTTTTTTTTTACACAGAAATCTTTTCGTTTATTTATTTCTGCTTGTAAATCCGAAATGTTTTCAACAAAAATTAAAAAGGAATTCCATCCGTCACTGATGCTGACTTTCCATAAAACTCCCTCGACTTTTTTCCTGGCAGTAGGTTTTGTTATTGTGTTAAATAATTGTAGGTACTGCAACCTATGGTATTCTAAAAATGAAAATAAAAGTTTTGTTTTCTTGATAATTTGCTTACTTAAATACAATTTTAATTATTTACTTGTTTCTTATTGAGTGCTAAACTGAGTGTTTAAATTGTAAAATATAAAAATACCTTTATTTGACGACAATTTTTTTAATATTTCTCTTCAGGTCCGTATTTAGTATTTTTTACAAATATATTTTCGAGCCGTTGCTCAATTGTTTCGAAATGAGTTAAGAATAGATTACTCTTTCCAGGAAATTTCATTTCGAAGTCGATTTCAATCTAAAATGAATTATCGTTTTAACATTTTTGATCGTATCTTTCAAACTTACAGCAAACATATTGAAAAAATAAAACTTAGTTATCTGGCAGCATCAGCGTGACGAGAAAGTGGCCATTTATCTAATATTTTGCCCAGGGAATCTGAGTTCTTTCCAATTTCTGTGGTCCTCGCAGCAAAGGTTCTTTTCCATTTATCTTCTACTGTAGCCCATAGTGAAGTGTGATAATACAGCCAGTCAATATAATCTTGAAAAAGTTCGATGTTGTTCTCTGACGATGTTTCAATTTCATCCAATTGTTCACCTGTTATAAATAATATTACAAATAAATGGTATGAGTTATAAATCCATGTTGAAAAAAATTTTTTTTTGAATTATTTAATGGTTTTAATTTATTCCTTATTTTACTAGTGCCCAGTTTCACAAAAAACTATCCAACCCTTAGTTAAATAATATTTCCTCTCTTTCATCTTTTATAAAATTACGTTTTGTTTCATAATACAAATTCTATGCAAGTTGATTATATTTTATTTTTACATAGAAATATTTAGCCATCAGCTAAATATTTAGCTCGACGAAATTGGGCAGTTAAATATTTAGCTCTCCAGTTAAAATGTTCATGTAAAAAAGGAAATAAAATTATAGTTTGCCACGAGTAATATAGTTTGCCACGAGTAAAAGGTTCCTTGTCCAAGTAATATTTCTAAATTAAAGTTTCAGTAATTTGGCTCGCTATTTTATCCAAAATTACTAAGGTCATGGAAGTGTTATTTTCCAAGTGGGCTTTTACTATAGCTGAAAAAATTCTCTTTTATGAGCAGTAAAATCGTATTTATTCTCAAAGTTTTCTAAGATTTTTTTTCCAATATTAGAGGTCAAAAGCATATCCATATTCTATAAATTCGAATTTATAAAAATTATTAATCAATTATTTAAATTAGTAGTTACGTACTTATCAAAACATAACTTCCGTGAGTATTAATAGAACTGGAACTAACGCTAGATCCAACATCCTGTCTAATATTAGTATCAATAATAATGCTCTGGCAACAGCATGTGGAAACATTTAAAGGCGGAAGATCCTAAAAACGCAAATATATAATAAAATATAATTTACGAAAATAAAATTTACTAAACGATTGTTTTAAATATACAAATGTATTTACATTCATTTTCCTATATTCGTTTAATAAAGCACGGAATTGTGCTGTAACACCAATCAATTTTCCAAATAAATCGGTTATATCTTTTTCAGCCAAATAATTTAAGCTATTTAAAGTTACCCCACCTTCTATTTAAAAAAAGGGAAAGAGAAAGTTTTTAAAAATATGAAAAAACATTATTTAAGGTGCTATTCCATGGGAAAATTCTACTGAATAGTAAAATACGCCAAAAAGAGAAAATAAAAATCAAACACCATATAATAGACAAAGACAAAGTGTGTTTTATTTTTATTTTTTTATAGCAACAGTTTTAAGGGGAAATTTGACAATAAATCAAAACATAACCAATAATTGCTAAAAAAAATTATGTATTTAGTATTATTCGATTTTTTATTCGTCTCTAAATCATCTAAAGAATTAAATAATTATTAATACTCATAACAGAATTTCATTTTTTCGAACAATTTCTATCACAGAATAAAAAATTAAAAAATATCTCCACCATAAAATCGTACTCCTATTAAAATTATTAGTGTGTGCGAGAATTATTTTCTATCATATACAAATTTTATGTACGTGTGTTAGTGACACTCCTATAAAAAGTTCTCGATTTGATACTTTTTAGAGGAGTGTCACAACTACAGACACAAATATTTTTTTACTGATTCGATTTTTTGTTTCATTCCGCCATCTAGCAAATATATATTTTTTTCTTGCTTTAATTTTACTGTTCAGTAAAATTTTCTCATGGAATAGCAACTTAATCCAATACTTTTTTAATTTTCTTATAAAAAGTATGCCTTTTCAAAGTCGTAGTAGGTTGCGCAACAACAAATTTTTCATAACTAGTTAAGGAAATAATAGTATATTATTCAACGAGCATATAATTATAGCTGTTATTCACGAAGATGAAGTTTACCGACACGAGCCGATAGGCGAGTGTCGTAAATCACCTGAGTGAATAACAGCCATTATATGCGAGTAGAATACGATACTTTGTCCACGACCGATAAAAAATTGTATTTTATTATCAAATCCTTTAAATAAACCTAAAATAATTTACTTCGACATTTTGAGGTCTCAATTTAATAATAATGAAAATGGCAAGGGAATACTAGATAACATTTCAAAAATGAAATTTGTACTTGGTAGTAGTGAATAATGGAAGAAGGGACTACTAGATAAACTAGCAGTGAATAATGGATATTATTATAATTGAAGAAACAAACGTATAATGAGTATATTATACGTTAGTCGTGGACAAAGAATATTTCACAACTAGCAAATACAACTATTGATGAAATATTTAGTTCAAGAACAGTTGTACCTACTTGATTTACAAAAAAATTTTATCGATTTAAAGTTTTTTTAAACAAAATTCAGTAATTTACTGTTAATTATCAAAATTAGAAAAAATCTATAGGAAATATCATTTTATGTATGTAACTTGTGTGATTTTGTGCAACTCGATTCGCTTGTTTCGCAAATGTCGCCCTCGGTTCACAAAAGAAGGCATTTCCTAACTGGTTGCATAAATATCTGGTATCTTTCAAAATAAAAAGATAACCTTCCATTTTTTAATGTAAAAGCAGGTTGTAGAATTCTTTATCATCAATTGAAAGTTCTTCTATAGACAATTTTTCTACTGGCAAGTTCTCCAAGTCAAGTGATCTAGAATTCTAATTATATTTAAGCATTAAATGAAGGAGGGTTAATCAACAGAATAGTATAAAAATCAAATGTAAAATATTACCAAATAGATTTAGTGAAGCATTAGCAACTGTATTAACATTCATTCTCTAACATCTATGAAAATACCATATTACTATGGCAACTTAAAAATAAAATAAAACATTAGCACAAAATACTTTACCATTTACACTTCAAGATCAGCTTTTCCAAAAGCCGAAATAAAATTTTATATTGTAAAAAGCTGATATTAAAGTATAAATATAATAATCACGTCGACTATATCACTCATTAAATTATAAAAATCAATGTATGCCTGGTTTTTCTAATAGTTAAAATATAGTAACTATGGTTACATCGATTATATAAGCCTTTGTATAATCGATTATATAAACATTTGTAAAATGTAGTAGCATAATTAAAATCGTGTAGGCTTAGCAAATTTGAAATTTGACAAAAGAAAAAACAACAATTCTGTTTATAAGAACCGTCTTCTTCCTTAAAGGAACCGTCTTCTCAACCGTCTAATGCAGCAACAAATATCTATAATAATTGTACATTTATTTATAATTATTAAAATTGTAACTTTTCTATTTAAATTTATTGTTTTCTTTATTCAAGATATAGTCTCCTGTATACCACACGACAATGGATAATTTTCTCTTATTTCGACGTATTGCCTTTGCAAAACACCACTCGACCTTCGGTCTCGTGGTGTTTCAGGCAATACGTCTCGTATAATCGAAAATTTTCGATCGTCTTGTGGTATAACATACGATTATACAACTCGCCGGATTAACCGCGTAGGGAATTTTACGTTTAACGTATTATTGAATACGTCGAATGGAAAGGAAACGAATGACGGTAGTACAGTCCAAAAATTTGATATTATTCAATCCGCGCGTGAATCGCACTCCATACAAAAATTATCATTACAAATACGCACCAAATTTACTGCGGATATGAAACATTTCGGTGTAGTTTTTTTGCCATGGAGAGTAATAAAATGTGAGTTTAAATGTTTTTGATTTGATTAAACTATCTTATAAACAAAATAGGTTTAAAAATAAAATTCTATAAAATCGGAAAATAATTTTTTACGGAAAACGCACAACGAACCGAGTTCAGTTTGAGAAAATGGTTCGAATTATGAAGACGCATCCGGATATTGCAAGGAACAATGTAAAATGAAATCTTGAGTCCGTTCAAAAGTTTTGGGAAAACATTCGCGATGAATTAAATTCGCTGGGACCACCGATGAAAGATATTCGGACTGGAAAAAGGTTAGGAGATTTGCTCAAGTCAAATAGATGTTTTAATTTTTCAGGTTTGGAGTGATTTTAAATGCTCCTTAAGACTGATTTACATTCAACGACAATCGACGTCTGCAAAAAAATTGAAACACAACATAGGAAAAAGGACAAAGACAAAAACAGAATAAATATTCATCTGCTTAAAAAAGTCAATTGAAACCCGAGAAACAAACCCAAGAAACCTCGTCTGCTTTTTTTTGCAGATGTCGAGTTTCATCTTTTTCTGTAAAATCGTCGATGCGTCAACAAATAACTATAATAAGGTTACATAAATAAGAAAACAAATCATGTGCATTGGTTTATGACATTTTTTGTTTAAATTTACTTTTTATGTGTAAAGAAAACGAATTTTTGATTTGACATCTGCATTTGCGAAATTTTTTGAATGTAAATCAGTCTTTAAGGAAGAAATTAGCACACAACAAACGTGAGATTCGAGGTACTGGTGGTGGGAATTATTCACAAATATCATTCAGCCCTTTGGAGGAAGAAGTGACTGAACTGGTATGCCTTAGAGATTGTGTAGAAGGTGTGGCAAAAGCCAATAAGTTCGGGGTACCTCGCGACTTTTTAATTCCGACGATGCCAATCAAAGTGCGACATCTGATAATAATGCCAGTCAAAGAGCGACATCTGTTAATAGTTTACAAACAGTAACAACTAATAATATAGAGGAATCGCTATTACCTGTGATCCATATTCGACGCTTCTTTTTTTGTAAGGTCGTATAAACGACGCAATCTTGTAGAAATATTCGGTAAAAAATGCCTGTAATAATTAACTAGTCCTAAAAATACTTTTAACTATGTTAAATCACTGGGAACTGGTGCATTTACTTAGTCCTTTAAGCTCGCTGCACGAGAAGGGTTATTTTTCAATAAATTTTAACTCGAGAAGGGAAATCTTGAAGGGAATTTTTTTTTTTATCAATACAGTTATTTCATTGGATGAAATCCAAATGTTGGGATAAAAATAATCTCAGTCTCAATCAAATCCAAATGTTGGGATAAAAATAATCTCAGAAATAATCTCGCCCATGCAGTCGGCTTTAAAGACGTTTTCGGAGTTCGGGTGAATTCCTTTATTTGGTATTTCATGATCCAAGTAGCTCCTACTCGCTAACTTTAACATTATGGTTATTTAGACGCTCCAGCACTAAATATACATTTTCTCTACATTCCTCGATATGTTTAGCGCCCCAATTTACTTTTCGAATTCCTAATAAAATTTGGTCCATAATTCCGTGAAATATAGCTGGCGCTGTCGAAATCCCAAATGGTAAACACTCGAATCGGAATAATCATAGATGAGTTTTTGAATTTTCTGATACTGCTAATTGCTGATAAGCCCCTTTTATATTTATTACTTTTATACTAAATTTATTACTCTTATTTATTAATTTTTTATTTTTAAACACTTTACAATTTGCCAATGAAGCGAGTATCTCATCTACCCGCGGAATTGGATAGTGTTTGCATTGTAAAAATTTATTTACGATACGTTGGAAATCACCGCAAATTCTTAATCGTCCATTGGATTTAGATACAACAACTTTTGGGATAGCCCACTCACTGTAACGAATCGAAGTAATTATCTCTAGATTGCTCAACTTTATCCCACAATTTATACGGTACCGAATATGCTTGTTCGGTTTTTTTTTTAAAACAAACTTTTGCTGCGTGTCCCACATTTTGACAGTATGCACAATTCCAATATTTTTCAGGATATTGATCTATTTCATTGTCGTAGCCACATCTCGTACACTTTGAAACGCATCTTCTATGAACTTGATTGTGGGAGCTTCTATTTAAACCGTGAACTGAATTATTTGTATCACTGTTAAGTATAATTTTTTGTTGTACCCTTGAACTTTCCCAATTGACTGAATGTTTTAGTCCCGGAATCCCGCTACAAAACGATCACGTAACGCCCGGTTTAAGTTATCTTTAAAATTGCAATTTTCCGATAAAGTTTTTAGCACTATAATATATTCATTTATCGTTTCATACGGTTATTGTTGCCTTCTATTAAATTTAAATGTTTCCGTAATTTCATTAGATTTTGGAGAGAAATGGTTTTTCAACTTATTTTCAATCTCCTCTAAAGTTTTATTGCTCTTCATTACGGTAAATAAGGAGTCTGGTTGTCGCGCTTCTTCGATTGCATTGGTTTTAAAAAACAATTTTACCCGGTCCTTGTATTCACCAAAATCATCCCCAGGTAAAAACGGTTCTAAATTTCCTATGGTTGCCATTGATTTTATCACTACGAATCACTTTAATATTTTCACTGTTATACGGGATTTTATTTCCAACTTTAACTGTTCATACATTAAACTATGACTGTAGCGGAAAGTAATTCACACGGTCACTTAATTTCTTAATTTTTCACTGTGTTTATTTTATTTATTAATCTTTTCAATTAACTTATTAACAATAATATTTTCTTGCTTGATTGATTTTACAATCATTAACTAATCATTTCAATATGATTTTTTATTTAGGTACGAATTTTATTTATCTATCAAAAACGCACGCACAATAATGTGTAAACGGTTTTCTCGATAATGTGTAAATGGTTTGCACATTATCTTATTTTTTAGAGAATTACGCAAAAACTAAATATTTGGTGTACTTTAGTCATCTACTTAACCATAGTTTACCCCAGGCAAATAAAGTTAAATTTTCTCGTCCCATAAAAATCGATAAGCACAAGTTCTTGGGGCAGCTTAATTTCAAAATGTCCTATGAAATGGGGAAGGGATAACAAATTAACAATAATTCCTAAATGAGTTGAAAAGCCAAGCGACCACGATTCAGCACAAACCCTACTATTTTACGTCATCAACCACTCTAATAAAACCCTCCAACAATCAAAATCTCCAGTTCCCATTCACATTAAATATTTTAATACAATATAATTTGATCAAAAAACAATTCCGACTGCGTTAAATTGTATTGTTCGGCATAGTTATGTACAAACTGAAAAAAAAAATACAAAAATTGAAAACCACAAGAAAAACCGTCAAACGAATTGGAATAACGCGCAAAACTGTACGAAGACAACAACAAAAAGCCTCAGGATTATAAATTTTTTTTTTAATTTTGTAAATTATGAAATAATTATATTTAACAAAATATAAGAACAATCATACAATTCACATAAGTAAGAAACCAATTTTCCAAATATCCATCCACACAAAACATCTGTCATTTTTTTATTTTATTTATTTATTTATTATTAACAAATAATTTGATATCAAAATATGTATGCTGTTCGCAGCAAGATAGAGGTCGTGGAATGGTAAAAAAAAAAAATAAAAACAGTCAGTTGTCGTCAAATTACTGTTAAAATTATTTCAATTGACTGAACATCGCGTTGATTGAATTTAAAAATAAAAAAAAAAATTTTTTTTTGTTTGTTCAACCACTGAATGGTTGATAAAATGTTATTCATCGTCATATAATACATAACATTATAAAATGCGGTAACATAGATCAATCATTAATATCATATTATGTAATATGTATAAACATCTCAATATACTTTACGTGTACAACGAATTTTCCATTTCAACAGGCAAAAGCAATTTGCTTGGGTTTACTTTGTAATTTTCTTTAAGATACACAAAATAAGTTGATAACCAAATAAACGAATAAATTTGTATAACAAAAACTTCTTTCGATTTATTTATTTACTTTCATGTTTATTTGACAATGGCAAATTTACAAATAGACCAAAATCAAATGTTGGCAAATATGTAACAAAAAAAAATTGTGATCCCTAAATTTCTTTTTGATGATTCCTTTTGTAGATTTCTTTCAGTACAACTCATATGTACATATAACATAAATTCGATAGACAGACATAAACCCTAAGTAGTTGAATCAATAATATTCCAGTAGATTAGCAAATTTTCAGGTTAATTAATTTATAGCGAATATCCTAGCATAATTGACGAGGAGCGCAAAAAGAGATTGATTGATATACTAATTATTATTGTATTGGTTATTTCTGTTATAGTGATGCCTGGATTTTAATACTCTTTTTGCAAACAAATTGTACCTGCCTACGATTAGCTTACCTGCGGGAACGAAAATATTTACAATTGAAGTATAAACAAACATTCAATGACCAAACAATAACCTGCTTAAAACAATCATATCCTCGTTGGATCTTGTTCCACAACTAAGCTTGGTAGCTTTTGAGAATACTTGTCGAGCAGTTTCTTATTTTAAAAAATAATGAATCCAGTGAGGCAAAAATAATGTTTTTCCATTGGCTATTCAACATCTTTGCAAAACTGCATTCCAACAAATTTGTAAGAAACCTAAAAAAACAATATCCAAAAAAAGAAAGAACCTATCTGACTAACCACCGTCACCATGGGTTACCAATGGCTTACGTACCATTGATGAATTTTTGTTTACTGAATAATCACTGTTTGATGGTGGTTACCTCCTTTTATAAACTTGTCCTGATTGATAGATGAAAGTTTTGTAGGGTTCTTACTCTTTTGAAACAAGGCTTTTAAATAATCCACAACGAATCCGACACGTGCCCAGACGGTTGTTACTAGCTGATTAACGAAATACTGCCTGGCAAATCGGGCTGTTGCTGTTATTACATTTTATTTAAAGATGAAGATTATTTCGTTTAAACATTATGTGTCAATTATCAGTATGTGGTCGAGAATTATTACAAGTAGATGAGCGCCAATGATGACCATCTAAAGTTATGAGTGCCACGACAGCTTACAAAACATTTTTGTTAATCAAATTTTGTCCAGATCAAAATGATCCGAAATATTTTATAAATAACATTGTAACAGTAGATACAGTAGATTAACAGTAGTTAAATAAAACAGTTAAACAACGCAGCTGAAAAAACGGTGAGCTTGCACCAAAACAGGTAAGGTTCTGACAAGAATCTTTTGGTAAGCTGAAGGAATTTTGGTGATGGACTATGTAATAATTGTGGCAATTATTATAAATTAAAAGACTTTCATTTAACAGTTAATCTCATGCGTAGTATATTTTATTCTTATTACCCTGATGCTGTTTGACGTACAACAAAACCTACTCGATATACATGGTTAAAATACATTATAGAACTAACAATGACATCTAGTGGCAACCAATATTATTACATTCTTTTTTCTTTTGAAAGAAATTGAAATTTAAAATTGACATGATATCTAAATAAGTACTAGTACTACTACTACGAGTATCTCTTACTAGCGGTCTGATATTCATCTGATGCTGCATTACTCTCATTCAACACTGGTCGGGCTGGCTCATCCACATCACAAATACTTGGTTCATTGCCATCATTAACATTCTTCTGTACGTTAAGCCCAAGTGGCGGTACAATTTTAATAGGTTTCAAATTATCCTGACCCGCAACATTACATCTCACATTTTCTTCAAACATTACTTCTCCCCCCATTCACTTCGTTATTGGCGATGAACCGTCGGTTGCGCCTAAAATAATTATCAAAATTATCCCTAACGATGTATGATCGACCATTCACATTACCAACAATTGAACCATAATTCCATTCTTTTCCATTTTTTTTTTGAAAAATCATGAGATCACCCACATTTAGTACTGGCAGTGCTTTTGTATTCCGGTCATAATAATACTTCTGTCTTTCTCTTTTCTCTTTAATTTTGTTTCGAACGATCCCCTCACTTAGGTTGTCTCGATATAACAATGAATCCGAAATCGGCATTCTCGTCTTGACCACCGGCCCAAAAAATAACTGGCCTGGTGTCAAATGCATACTTGCCACAAGAGTTGTGTTATATTCTAAAATTCGCAGCCGATAATTTTTCGTGTCTCTGTCTTCAACACTTCCATAATGTTTTTAGCAATCGCAACACCTTTCCCAGCTAATCCATTGCTTTGTGGATACCGAGGACTCGAGAACTTAATTATCATATTGTAATCATTTGCAAATTCCTCAAATTCCCGTGAGGTAAATGGTACATTATCCGATTGTTGGATATCCGATTCTATCAAACCCACTTTTCAATCTTCCAATGATATGACGCGCTGTTTTGTTGTTCAAATGTCCAACAATTAAATATCCCGAATATCGATAACAGACAAGAAGTCCTATCCAGCATACTCAAATAGATCCATCGATACTATATGAAACGGATACTTTGGTAGCTCTTCTTGAACTAGTTCTTATTTTTTGCTGCTACGCGTAAACTTTTCACAAATGGCACAAAATGCAACCATTTCCCTTATCTGTGCAAGAGTTTTTTCGACTCCCAAATGTGGTGCATGTAACCACTTGCTAAGTTTACGTTGTAATTCTTTTGGAATCACGAGTCGATGATCTCGAAAAAGTAAGCCATTCTCACAATGAACTTCATTCTTGAATTTGTGAAACATACGGCTCAGATCGTCCAGCAGATGATAATTCGGCCAAACGTTCTCATATCGACCAACTCGCAAAACAATTTCATCTCGTTCAATGGTTGAACGGTACAAATCATAATTTTGTTTCGATAAACACGCCGATTTAGTTACTGAATGAATGATTCCCGATAAATTCGTGTCTTCTTGACATTTCGATAGTTGGGCCCGTGACAGGCAGTCAGCCACAAGCATTTTTTTGCCCGGCTTGTAAACAACAATCATCTTTGGATATTTCAAAAGTGACACGAGCATATGCTGAAGCCGCATTGTCACATCATGAATATCCCGCCTGACCAATGTTTCCAAAGGTTTGTGATCACTTTCCACCGTAAATTCACGTCCATACAAAAAATAATGAAACCGCTGACATGCAAACACAATTGCCAACAACTCCTTTTCGATCTGAGCCCACTTTTGTTCACTTTTACTTAACGTCCGAGACGCATATGCTACTCGGTGTCCTCTCTGAACAATTACACAACCCAATCCATCTTTAGATGTATCCGTTTGCACAATGACTGGCAACTTTGGATCATACATCGCCAACACCGGTTCCGATGCTACGATATCAAGTAATTCCCTGAATTCCGGATCATGATTTTCCGTCCATTCAAATGTAACATCGTTTCGCGTGAGGCTACGTAAATGTGCCGATTGCTTTGACAAATTTGGAATGAAGTTAGCTAAATATTTAAGAATACCCAAAAATCTTGAAACGGCCGCTTTATCCCCCGGCTTCTTCATCTTTAAAATAGCGTCACGATACTTTAAATTCGCCTTAAACTTTCCTTCAAACAAGATATAACCCATAAATTTAACCTCACGCTTTCGATATTGAATTTTATCCGGGTTAAATTTAATATTGTATTTACGCGCCTTTTCCATGACCTTTTCCATTATCCGATCGTGTTCTTCTTCCATTTTCGCGCAAATACCCACATCATCAAAATAAATTATCACTCCCTCAATGTCTCCCAACATTTTAAACATTTCACGTTGAAATAATTCCGGTACAAAGTTAAGCCCAAATGGCACGTGATTCAATTTATATCTCCCAAACGGAGTCATGAATGTTGTTAAATCGGAGCTCACTACGTCCAATTCCATATGACAATAGCTACTCTTCAAGTCCAAAACTGAAAAAAACGCCTTTATCTGCCAAACCAGACGTCAAATCATCAATCGTTAGAATCAAAAAATGTTCACGCCTGATGCACTCATTGAGTGGTTTCGGATCCAAACAAATTCGCAGTTCACTTGAGTTAGGCTTTTCGACTATTTGTAAATTATTAACCCAGTCAGTCGGGTAATCAACAGGTGAAATGATTCCACCCTGTACCATTCTATCAAGCTGCGACCTCAATTTATCCCACAAAGAGTTTGGTGTCCGTTTCTTATATTGAAGAACCGGCTTTGAATGTTCCTTCATATTTATCGAAAACGTTCCCGGAAATTTACCCAAACCTTCAAAGACATCACGATTGTTACTCAAAAATTCCCCTTGTGTTTGTGACAAACACGCAACAGAACCTACATCAGTTCGTTTGACTAATCCAAATCTTTCACATGATTCGAGACCGAGTATCGGTTCACACACGTCATCGACAACAATAAAGTGAGAAGACCATTCCATTTTGGCTTTCTGATCGAAACATGTTAATTTGACCGTTCCAAAAACATTTAGTTTATTTCCATTATAATCATAAACCGAATAATTTCCATTCTTATTTTCCAATTTTGTTTTCAATGTTCTAAAAATATTTTTCGGAATGCAGTCCACATCAGATCCAGTGTCGAGTTTAAATTTAACTAATTGATCTCATACTTGATACTCCTTATACCATCGCTTCATATGTTTGGCAATATTACTTGAATTTATTACAGACATATACAGTTTTAACATTTTTTCCCGTTGCCATCATATACATTAAAAATGTACGTTTCCACATTGACCACCCCTTTTCCAAATTCGCGCAATCCAATTCCACTGGTAACCGTTCGTTCGACATTATTTTGTGTTAATGTTCGATTTTTCCAAAACTAATCCAAAATATTTACGATAAATATTTTACAAAGATGACTCGTTTCACCACAAATTCCAATATGGTCCGCTGTTTCACAACGTGACGTCACCGCTTCCTTTGCTCGATCTCGAACACAATCCGTTTTCCAAACAATTCACAAAAATTCACTAATTTTCAATAATCCGCTTATTAAACTTCGTTTCCAATTATATTTCCGATTTTCCTTCTGACACCATGTAATAATTGTGGCAATTATTAGAAATTAAAAGACTTTCATTTAACAGTTAATCTGATGCGTGTTTTATTTTATTCTTGTTGCCCTGATGCTGTTTGACGTACAACTAAAACTACTCGATATATACATGGTTAAAATACATTATAGAACTAACAATGACATCTAGTGGCAACCAATATTATTACAGACTATATGGTTCAAAACATCACATTGTTACTAAGCAGAGCTTTTGAGAGAACCGAAGAGTGCTAAAAAAATTCACCCACCATCTAGTGAGGCACACCAACAACCACACCCAGACAAAAACCCGCTTAAACACCCACACCCACAACCACACCGAAACTACACTCACAATCACATCCACAACAACATCCACAAAGACATCCACATCCACACCCATACCCATAACCACACCCACAGCCATACCCATACCCACACCCAAACCCACACCGACATCCTCACCATCACCATCACCATCACCCACACCCAAATCCACACCCACATCTAAACCCACATCCACCCACACCCAACTCGAATATTCTATCAAGCACCATTTTCGTAATTAGTTGAAATATCTGTCTCTTTTCTTAAGGTTATGTAATTTTGCCTGAAAAGCAAAAAAATTTACCGTATACAAAATTGAACTATGTTCAATTTTCTATTTTTCCAAAAATCGTACATGTACCACTTGCCTTTAGTGTTGATTATGATTGGGATTCTAGTAATTAGTAAGTAAAGATGGGGCCCAATAACGCTATCCTGCCGTACTCTTGCTAACATTTTCTGTAGGTCCGAGTATTCTTCTTCGTTTTATACACGAAAGTGGCTGGTACTTTAGTAGAATTTTAGAGTTTCATAATATTGTTTGGGAAGGTTTCGCTTTAGCTTGTACTCCAATCATTTATGCCAAACTCGATCAAATTCTTGTGCTATATCCTCAAAAACGGTGAACATATATTTTTCGTTTGTAGTGTATGTTCTATAATATTTGCGATTCTATCAGCTTGGTCTACAGTCGAGTGGTTTTCTCTGAAACCAAAGTTGTGGACAGGAATAAGATTTCTATCCATCAGGGCTTTATTCTTTTCAGAATCAGTTTTTCAAATATCTTCGATGTGGTTGGGAGTATGGGTATGGGTCTGAATGACGTTTTATAGTTACATTTTTTATTTGGCTGTAACTACGTATCTTATAGTCTAAACATGGCATTGATTAAATGCGGAAGCTTGCATATCGCTTTATTTGGTAGTCATATCCAGGTGCTTTTCTCATGTCTAGATTTTTAGTTTCCTCTTTTAGCCCATGTAGCGATACCACTTGTATTTCAAGTTCAGATCAGATGTGTCCATTGGGGGTTCACACTCTCATCAGCGTTTTGAATGGGTAAAGGTTAAAATATTTTTTTGTGGTGTCACGAAAACAGATCAGCTTTTTGTTTACTGCTTCAAGCCCGGAGTAGGGTATATGCAGGTGTCGTCAAAATTGTTGGTCTCTTAAGTAGTTTCGTTGCTTTCGACTGTGAGGACAAACAAGTACTGTTCTATTAAGAGATTTCAGTTTTTTACAAAGCTACTGTGGTAAGAACGGTTTTAATTTCTGTATTTACGATTCATGTTTGATTCATTTTAAATTTTTTGTATATGTATCTTTAAAAATTCAAAAATGCTTCTATCTGCGGGGACCGTCGTATCATTTGAAGGTGTATGACCAATTTTCACACTTAACATTAATCGCCTGGAAATGTAAAAAACAACGGTTATAATTTCATTGATGAATTGTGTTCCACCCACAATAGCTATGATAGACGGCAAAACATAATGAGTTTTAATGGGTGGGCAGTGGTATCCGGTGTAATTCTATAAAGCCGTCGTTTTTAAAGTTGTTATTATGTTAAATGACCTCATCTACACAACCTGTTGCGAATGAGCTTTGTGCTCAAAACAGATTGTGTAAGGGGTTTGAAAATGTAAAAAAAATGAAAAAAAATGTAAATTACATATGTATAAGTTAACTAATAATAAATAAAATATTTAGATTTATTTGCCAAGACTTTCGAGCTTTCCTTTTCCTTGCCACAACCTTTCTTACTTCAAGTTGATAATCTTTACTGCTGTTGGGAACTCACGTCCTCTTCGACGTGGTTATTATTGGTACTTGAATATCGATGTTTTGCTCAAACAGTTCACGAAAAAGGTTGCAATTAGTATTCTTATTGGAGAGTCTTGCAGGGATTTCTGTTTTAATTATTGATTAGTGAATCTCTCTGTCATAATAACAGGAGACCAATCCAAAGTAAGCTCTTCATTGTTTCCCATGCGAATAAAGTTATCAGATATTCCTTTTGTTCCATAAAATTATTTTTCCCGATTCCAATAGCTCCCTCCCTTTCGATTGATTCTGGAACCGCAGTAGATGTTTTTTTGCATTGAAGTCACTGTTATTAAACAGTCCTTCTTAATTTTCCCGTTTTAAGTTACGACGTGGTGGACAGTATAATGCTGTTATATTTACATCTTTGTTTTTTGTTTGAATATTGATAGTTGTGACCTGCATAGATTCAAATTTAAACTTTTTATATTATCTTTAATAAGAATAGCAGATCCGCCTCTTGCTCTGTCTCATGGCAAGGTCAAATCTGTAACCACGTATTTTGACATATAAGGACCTAGCTCCACATTACTGTTTTAAGCGTTTGTAAATTTAATATTTTATTTTCTAGTCGTTTTAGGTAGCGATGATGGTTGATGATGATCCATTCCGAGACATGTGTTAAAATTTGGCCATTGTTGTTGTATTTGTTTTTGCCTCGTTGAGTAGATTAATCTACCAGCTCCATAACCTTCCAGTAGAGTGCGCATCACGGTATTTGCGCATACAGTGTTCACAATTCGCAAGGGTACATGCTGCCTCCTCGTGGCAACCACAGGTAACTAAGGCAATTTGGCACATTTTTGGCCATTTGGCACAAAGGTAAAAGGTAATATAAGGTGGAACAGCATATATCGATAAATGAATTGCTGATAGGTTAAACAGTCAAAAGGACGTGGACTCTGGATACCAGGCACCTTCCAGTTTTATTTAGCCTTCCTGTAGTAAAGCTGAGTAGGGCGGGGCAGTGGTACGAATATACGGGAGAGGGGCAACCCTCTCGAAGTCCTTGGGTACCAATGCTACCGTCTTTCTAGAAGAATTACATGCTGTTGTAAACATTTAGGAGGGAGAGCCCAGATAGTACGTATCATGTGCCGGCCGGCAGTATTATCAGGTTCATTAAGAGCCTGAATATTTACTGGACGGATAATTAAGCAGGGTCCAAGCACAAAAGATTTTTTAGGTCGCAGTGCGAAGTGGCTGAACGTCCACATGACTCTTCAACAATAATAATAATAATCTGTCCATTAGTCGCAACTGGGTCTCTACGATTCAGGTCAGATTTTTTTGCACGATTCCTTATATTTTTTAGTTCTTTAAACGGTAATTTGCTGGATGTTGCCCCTTGCAACTAATGCATTTTGCTACCGAGTTCCCATCTAATGTGCCCGTCCTCGTAAGGTGGTTACCAGCGCATTTATACTAATAATTTATACTGAAGTTAGCCGAAAGTAACGAGTCGACAATGCGGAATCCTGTTAATGCCAGCCGAAAAATTAAGTTGTAAACAATCGATACTGAACTGAATTTTTTTTTCTGCGATAGCTATTAGCGAGACAGACATGACACGCTAGAAGCTGATTTACTTCGGCCTAGAAAAATCAAA
Organism: Tipula vernalis; assembly: GCA_958295665.1. Lineage (NCBI taxonomy): Eukaryota > Metazoa > Arthropoda > Insecta > Diptera > Tipulidae > Tipula > Tipula vernalis. The sequence continues at coordinate 161,558,042 of OY282560.1, read as the reverse complement.
ATATTGAAATACTGTCAAAAATGACGAAAAATTTGGTTGGTCCAAAAACACTTTTGTCGACGTTTGGAAAGTCCCTGAGTCTGAAAAAGCAAAAAAAAAAAATGTCCTGCCGTCTGGATCTCGACGAATGGCTTGGCCGATTTGGAATTTTTTCGCCAATCTGTTTTTATGGTCCAGGCGGAGATTTGAAAAGCTTTTGGAAGCTACACGGTCAAGAGGGTGAGGTACCTGCCATACGAATTGGCCCAAAACACCTAGTTATATAAATTTTTAGGAATTTTTTATATATGCTGGTTTAATTATTGAATTGGGCATTGAGTTTGAGGTTGATTTAAAGGTTCAGTTAGGGGTAAATTTGCGGGTTGAGTTGGTGTTGGGTTAGGAAATAGTGAGCAGTCGATACATTTTTTATACATGCTGGTTTGAGGATTGAGTTTGACATACAGTTTGCGGTTGAGTTGAAGTAGAAGTTGGGGTTGAATTAAGGTTCGATTAGGGTTTAGTGAGCAGTTCCGAAATATATATTTATGGGGGGCGAGTAGCAGGGACAGCAGAGACGCAACGATTTCAACAACAACGTCAAGCAACACTACCTACCGTTAGTACAAATTTGGGTGACCGCATGGGAACATGATGATGGAACGAAATCTCGCCCCCCTCACAACCGCCGATGGAAAAAATGGTGGAGGGAATAATAATAGTTGTTCTTTTCAGAAAAAAGAGTTTGCGGCACCAGGAAATTTGTGTTGTCATTGTGTCTTCTTACAGGTTGGAGCAGTAGATGAACTTTACTTACAGGTTGGAGCAGTAGATGAACTTTAAAATTGTATTGTCTTATGCTAAATAAATTACTAAAAAAAATATATTACTAACAAATTTACTAACTATACTTAGGTGTCTGGAACCGGGTTGAGTCTTTCTTGCTAACATTCCTTTCCCATCCCTCGATCTTGTTATATGTAAAAAGGTGTACGACGGCGGCCTGGCCAGGGGCGGATATCATCACACTATTAAACTTACGTGGTTATCGATGTGGCGCCTTTCTTTACGGAGTTTTGGGCTTCATGAAGAATGGTGTGTCGTGTTGTTGTAACATGGGTATAGTAGTGTGGTATTCGCATTTATAATACGGGAGACTTACTTAATGCTTGATCGTACATCGCAATCAATCAATTAATCAATCAAGTTCAGAAATCTATATTTATTAAAGTGAGTGTTTATATGTGTGTACAGTATACGTGTGTAGATATTTAAACAAATCCACACACTTTAACCGATTTAAACCAAACTTTACATAAATATTGTTTAAGACTTAAGAAAGGCCACTGTTAATATCTCAAACATCCATCTCCTTCATGAGAGATGATAGTCAGGTCCAAAGTTACTTCAGAGGAATTTCTAAAACTTCAAAAATTCAGTTGATTTTTAATGATAGTCTGATGGTATGATATTTAATGGTATGATGGTACGAAGTTATGATGGTATAATGGTATGATGGTTTGTATATAAGAATGATGTGATGGTGATTGTATTGGTGGTATGATGGTATGATGGTATGATGGTATGATGCTGATGATACGATGGTATGATAGTGTGATAGTGTGATAGTATGATGGTGTGATGGTATGACGGTAAAATGGTACGACGGTTGGATGGTATAATGATGTCATGGCCTAATACTATGATGGTATGGTGGATTCATGGTAAGATATGCATACATCATGATGTGATGGTTCGTCGTTACAGTTGCACATTGGTATGATTGTACGATGGTTTAATGGTATAGTGTCATGATAGTTTGATGGGAAATAAAAATAAAAATGAAATAATGGTATGGTGGAATGATTGTTTAAGGCTATGATGGTATAATAGTGAAAAAAGGTTTGAGTTAAAATTGAGTCGGATTTGAGTGAGAAGTTTGATTAGGGATTAATTTGGGGTTGAGTTTTGGGTTTAGTGGGAGGTTAGATTGAGTTGAGTTCATACACGCACACTGAGAGAAAAATTGGGTTGTAAAATCGTAAACGAAAATAGTTAATCTATTAATGTAAAATATTAAAAAAATCATTAATATTTGTTAACGAATTTATCGTGCAACGATTATGATTTAACAAACTTAATTATCAAACCCAAAATTCTACATATTTTAAATAGTTTCATGTATAAATCAAAATTGTTTACTTATGATTTTACAGTTTTTATAAATTAACTTATTTTCTATATAATTCAACAATCAGCACAATGAATTTAAATGCTTTTTTGGCTTGTAAAACCATAGAAGAAAATAGTTAATCTATTAATGTAGGATATTAAAAAAAATCATTAATATTTGTTAATGAATTTATCGTGCAAAGGATATGATTTAACAAACTTAATTTTGAAAAACAAAATTCTCCATATTTCAAATAGTTTCATGTATAAATCAAAATTGTTTACTTATGATTTTACAGTTTTTATAAATTAACTTATTTTCTATATAATTCAACGTTCAGTACAATGAATTTAAAGGGTTTTTTGGGTTGGAAAACCGTATAAACGTAAAAAGAAATAGAGAAAATTGTTAATCTTATATACTCATTAATCTAGTCGGAGAAATGAGCCATAAATTACACTACATAACTGATATTTTTTTTTTTAGAGATAACTTAATTATCAATAAGAAGTTTTGTAAAATCAATTCGGAATATTGCGTAAAAAAGAGGGTCGGTCCCTGTTCCGTTTACCATTTCTTTATTTGACTATGATATATGTATAATACCACCCATTGATACCACCAACAAAATAAAAACAAAAAATATTTTAACGATGGATGTCACACAAGGTTATATCAAAAAATCCGATAAATTATACAAAGTTGATATTGATATACCAATCGATTAAAAATGAATTTTCACTTTCCCTCTCGTATATGACATACAGATTGCCTTTGGATCTTTCAACATAACAACCTGATGTGTAAGCATGATCTCTGCAACTTAGAACTAATCACAAATGCTCTATATTATTCCAACTACCCATCGATATCAATTCATATACCCTCCCGCCCACACTGATTTTTATTTTATTTTAATAAATTAATCATTATGTCAGTCTATTTCGTATTAAAACGCTTTTTTGTAAACAAATAAACTTCAATAACAATCAGCTGCCTCTGATGGTTTTACATAATTTAAATAAAGAAGACGATACTTGTGCTATAAGTCCCAATTCATAAGCACGCTTTGTTGGTTTTTATAAAAATTTACTCAATAATCTCTTCCAATGTAATTAGCGCCCCAACCACGTTACATCATAAACTCCTGATTTGTTCAAACTCTCAATTTGGCCTTTGGTGGATGAAGTTAAAGCTCCTATATTGGATGTTGATTTTGGGATCATCTGATATTAACATGATTTCTATATAATTTTTTACTTACTCCTGCCGCTGAAGATGTTTTCACATCAAAAAACTAAACGAATCGTCGTTGACTGAACATACATATATGTTAGTATAAACAATCATTTTATCGGTTATAAGCAATTTAAGATTATTAAAGGAATACAGTGATGACCGAAAATTACCGAAAATTATATTGAGTCAATTTTTATATAAAACCAATAAATCGTGCTTATGAACTCGGACATGGGGCAATGGTTTTCTTTATTTAAAAACCATCAGAGATATGTTGATTGTTATTGAATTTTACTTGTTTACAAAAAAGCGTTTTAGTACGAAATTCATCAGTTATGTTTTCAAAAAAAGTTTTGCCGTGTTCATCAGCTGCACGTATAGGTGGCCCTCGATTTTTTATGCACATACAAAATGGTTCGGCGAAGTGACCAAACGAGAAAGAAGTCAAAATTTCATAAAATTTAGTTTGTTTGACGAATAAGGGTTGTTAATAGGGATGAAGGCGGTGAACTTTTGTAACTGTGACTAGAGATTCAGTTTTTGACAAATGTACAAATGTATTTTCTTTAATGAACACATCGCAATGTTAAGAAATTTTTGATTACATTTCAAGGATCTAATAAGTTCAAACTTATTTTTAAAAATTTTTATATTGTAAGTGTAAAAATTTTGTTGAAAAATTGTATTAATTTTTTCGGTATAATCTGTTACTTGTAGAAATGTATTGTAGCCTTAAATTGTGAATTGAAAATTAATGTTATGTTTAAGCAATTCCTATTCTTCAAGCTGTGACGTATTTAAATTGTTGAATCTATGATTAAGGTCCTTTCCGAAAGTTATACTTATTTATTTACTAATTTAAATAATTATGTTGGCAAAAAAAGTTTATGAATCTACGGTGCTCCTTCAAAAATTAACTTACAAAAGAAAGAAACATTGTAACATAATAATGTTTTATTTTTTAATTTTCTATGAATAAAAAGCAAAAAAAAAAAAAAAATTGAAAATTAACAAAAATTATTTACGTGTAACTTTGTTCTCAATTTAATACCCAATTCGCTTCAATATATTCGTCGATGATATACTAACCCAGCGAATTAAGTTAACCAAAACATAATTTAGAAGCGATCAGTGCGATATAATTCCTTTAAAATAATAATAAAGATGAGCAGTAAGTTAATTTTTGAAGTAGCCCCGAATCTACAAAAAAAATCATTTTGTTTTCATTTTAGATTGATTTGTGTAAGAAAGGTACAGAACTATACTTATTTTAAGTTACCTCGCTAACATATTTATTTAAATAAGTATGTCTAAAATAAATAAGTATAATTACTTTCGTAAAGGGCCTAAAAATGGTTTGTTAACATCATAATCCAATTTTCGAAAACATAAAATAATAGAATTGTTCTAGAATGTATTTCTCTTACATAATCAATATTGTTTATTAATGAATCTACAACTTTTTCCTTTTGATCTATAACGATTTTATACTCGTAACATGTCGTGTAATTGGTGGTTATTATTCGTCGTTCGTCGTTTTCAATTTGGCTTTGTATTGTCTATTGTATTGTGCTGTGCTGTGCATTTAAAAAAAAAAATTAAAAGAAATAAATCAGTTCGTTTGTGTTGCTCGCTCGATTGAGTCGTCAGTCGATTTACATTACATGTAAAAAATTGAATTTGTGAAAAATAGTTTTGTGTAAAAAAGTGAAAAATTAGTTTTGTAGTATGGCATCTAATGTCGTTTTCGATTAACACAAAAATCTAAACTCAAAAATGGCGAGTTTTGCTTTTTCATTGTGTTTAGTTTTTTTTTTATCAATCGAAAACGACATTAAAAATGTGAAATTGGGAAAGATTATTATGCGCTAATAATTATTTTACTGGATTACACATATAACCTCAAAAATTATGTTGGATTTGTGTAATCCAGTAAAATAATAATAGCTCTTATTATTATTTGGGGCTAAAGTTTACTGGATACGTCGAGAAAATCAGGTAAGACATATATTTTTTAATTCCCTAAACACATAAATGCCGTTCGAAGCGACGCTAAAATTAAAATATGTACGTACACGTAGTTTCGTATTAGCGAACACATACATATATCTAGTCTATGTGTTCGCTAATATGAAACCACATGTATTTTAATTTTAGCGGTGCTTCGAACGGCGTCTATGTGTATGGAGCATAAAGGTGGATTTATATTATCAGTTCCTACTCGTATCGTGTCAGACAAAAAAAACATTGTTACATGTACTAAAAAGTACATATTTATATTATCCATTCCATTTCGTTTCTACTCGTACCGACACAGACACATATTGTTGAAAAAAAAAATGTTTTGTCTGATATCACGACGTATATTTCTTAAGACGTATATTTTTTGAAAAGTGTATTCAAACTAGGTACGTACCTAAAAATGTGAAATTTTTTTTAAAGATTTTGTTGTTTTGATTGTATTTCAATAATTTTTCGATAGTGCATGCAATTTTTTTCGGGTAAATTTTGTAATTTTCCCGGGAAAATATTTCAATTTTTCTAAAAAAAAAAAATGTTTTTATAATTTTTATCAAACTACGTCATAATGTGCAAATTGAAAGAAGATTATTGTGCGCTATAATTATTTTGCTGGATTACACATATAACCTCAAAAATTATGTTGAATTTCTGTAATCCAGTAAAATAATAATAGCTCTTATTAGTTTTTGGGGCTAAAGTTTACTGGATACGTCGAGAAAATCACGACGTATATTTCTTAAGACGTATATTTTTTGAAAAGTGTATTCAATCTAGCTATGTACCTAAAAATGTGAATTTTTTTTTAAAGATTTTGTTGTTTTGATTGTATTTCAATAATTTTTCGATAGTGCATGCAATTTTTTTCGGGTATATTTTGTAATTTTCCCGGGAAAATATTTCAATTTTTCTAAAAAAAAAATGTTTTTATAATTTTTATCAAACTACGTCATAATGTGCAAATTGAAAGAAGATTATTGTGCGCTATAATTATTTTGCTGGATTACACATATAACCTCAAAAATTATGTTGAATTTCTGTAATCCAGTAAAATAATAATAGCTCTTATTAGTTTTTGGGGCTAAAGTTTACTGGATACGTCGAGAAAATCACGACGTATATTTCTTAAGACGTATATTTTTTGAAAAGTGTATTCAAACTAGGTACGTACCTAAAAATGTGAAATTTTTTTTAAAGATTTTGTTGTTTTGATTGTATTTCAATAATTTTTCGATAGTGCATGCAATTTTTTTCGGGTATATTTTGTAATTTTCCCGGGAAAATATTTCAATTTTTCTAAAAAAAAAATGTTTTTATAATTTTTATCAAACTACGTCATAATGTGCAAATTGAAAGAAGATTATTGTGCGCTATAATTATTTTGCTGGATTACACATATAACCTCAAAAATTATGTTGAATTTCTGTAATCCAGTAAAATAATAATAGCTCTTATTAGTTTTTGGGGCTAAAATTTACTGGAAAGGTCGAGAAAATCACGACGTATATTTCTTAAGACGTATATTTTTTGAAAAGTGAATTCAAACTAGGTACGTACCTAAAATGTGAAACTATTACTAGGCTTCTTTTCTTTCATTTAGAATTGTGGAGCTAGCCTCCTTACAGTAATATCATGAAGGAACCATATAATTTATTTCAGGAAATAAACAAAATAGTAATGTCAAATAGTAACGAGCTAACCGATTCGGTAGAAATTTCCATATTACCAACCCCTGAAGGACAACAACCATTAATTTACAATGGTGGCTTCGAAAGCCAAACTGATGAAGAGAGCTTAGATAACTTCCAGTTAAAATCATTATTGCACGAGTTTGATTTGGAAATATTAATGCCATATTTGATAGGTATGTGTTATAAATCGGATAGAGTTTTAGTGGATTTCATTTTGCTAAGCATAATTGAAATCAAAGCAACTTAAAAAAATTTATAACACGAATTGCTTAAATTAAATTTTGTTATGAACATATTATGTAGCTTCCGAAATTACGTACCGAAGTCTAAAATATTTATCGCAGGAAGATATTTCGAAAACAATAATGCCTCTGGGTTTACAGGCTGAATTTAGGGAAAAATTATTAATCTGGCGGAAGGCAAAGGTATTATAGAGGAAAGCATCTCGCGTAATTTGATTATTATTTACTATATTTTTTAACTATTACAGTATAATATGGAAGATGAAACACTATCGGCCACAACAAAAATTTTGGAATGGATGGAGAAATCTACCGATGATAAAATCAAAACTTCACAAGAACCCTCTACTTCAACTTCCTCTGCTTCTCTCACGTACAAATCTAAAGCCTCTTTAAAAGTAAGTGCCTATTATAAAAGGTTTATTTTCCTGAATTGCAGTTATAAATAAATCTGTGGTCATAAATCAGAATTTGACACTTAAAATTCGCATTTTTCAGGAAATAGTATATTGTGTAACGTGTAGGAAAAACGATATATTCCCGGACGAGTATGGAACTTGCTGGGACGAGGCGTCAGCCGAGTTCCAGCAACCATAAGAGTCCGGGAATTATAGTTTTCCCACGAGTTGCACATACGATTTTTTCTCTAATCGGCAGTATATCAGATTATCCATTTTATTCATTATATTCTTTAAAATACGCAACATTTTCCAATTTATATTTTCAATAGATTTCACTATCAAAGTTACCTTAGAATTATAACAATCGCGTAAATTATATCATGTATTTCTTAAAAACAGATGATAATCAGTACTAGAAAGTATTCTCTGCCTAGGCAAGGAATACTTTCCAGTACTGTTTTTAGTAAGTTGCCTAGCAACGATGTAGTGTCAAGGAATACTTCATTTTGCTGACAGATAACAAACCAGAAAACTGACGTATTTTATCCGATTTGAGAAAAACATATTTAAAATTAAAAGTCTTTTAAAATTGTTTGATGTTTTGAATTCTTGCTTTTATAAATGATTTTTACGGTTGTTTGAAATTACAGAAATATTAATAAAAATTTTTATGATTTGAAATCGAATCTGGAGATTTCGAATTTGATACATATAATACTTTAAAGAGGTTATCTCACCTTAAGCTTTAATGATTTGTGATCACAGACATATAAAGTTGAGTTAAAATCTTGTTTTCACAAACAGATCAATCTATGTATTCCGGTTTAATGAATATGTTTTACGGTCAAAGCAATAACAATGTTATTGTTTCATTGAACATACATATAATAATTTCTCGGTTAACCGGAAAAATCTCTCGATACTATACTCATTTTGCATCACCTACTATTGGTCAGATAAATATAAACTGAATAGTAAATTTTACATAGTTGGAAATTTATTTATAGGCTTAGGGCTACAGAAGTGCTTATCTACTTCAAAACAGAGTCCAATACTGGAACGATATTTTAATAAAAATTAATTCAATTTTACTAACTAGGATATACGAAGCGTTTTAGCAAACAACATTAACGGACAATTTATTACAACATTTTTTGAAGAAAATTCCTCTCTGCAAAATACACATCGTCAAGAAATTATTAACATTATTATAGAAGAAGTCAACAAGAATACTATTGATTTAAAACCGTGCGATTTTTTAAACATTTTAAACCAAATTATTGAAATATTTCCAACGGAAAGAGAAGTGCAGGTAAACGTATAATTCGGTATTTTGGAGTTTCAAAGTATTGATGCTTAAGCATTTAATTACGATCACCTAATTTTCAATATATCCGAATTTTAAACGAGTAAACGGATCATAGCTCAGTATTAAAAAGTATTACGGAGATTCTTAAATTTTTGTAACTTCAGGATTACTATTACATCCCAAGGCAAAACAAGAAAAATCCATCGGGTAAATTGTACGATAAATATATGAACATTAAGGCCAAAAGAAAAAAACTATCACAACCATCGTATATTTTAAATTCCGAAGTTGAAAGTATAAACGGAGAAGACGAAATCGACGAGACTATCTCAGAGGCATTGAAGACGTTTTTAAAAAGAGAAAATAACGATTGGGAAGATATTTGCAACAAATGGGAGAAAACTTTTAAATATCGACAACGTGATTTAAAATTAAAAGAGAAAGCAGAATTTTTATTGGATTGGCCGAAATTTAAACACTCAAAAGCACCTGAATTGGTAACAATTTCAAAGATGCTGTAGTATAACTCTAAGAATACTTAATTCAATTATTTTCAGATCGAGATTGATTTTAATTTGCTGTACCAAAATAAAAAACTGTGTTTATTCTCTAAATGGGATCGTTTTAAAACTAGATTAAAACAATATTATTCAGTGTCAATTAACAACCCTTCATGTCGGCAAATATTCAATAAAATTAATAGTGCTAGTAATATTGGCAAGTAATGTAATTTATCTAATAATATAATATTTTTGTAAAATAAATTTGCTCTATTAGATTCTGAAGATGTGATCATTACATTGCTGCTGAATTCAGTCATTCTCCCGACGGCACGCTTTAAGAATAAAATTACAAAAATTAATAAAAAAGCCTCTATTTTAGATGCACAGGAAAGCTTCGTACTTCATTTAATTACTATTAATAACTTGGAAAAAGAAATTGAAGATATCACAAATAAATACTACAATATTGGTATAACCCTGCAACCACTCATAATCGGAGTTGGCGGAAATATAACCAACATTACACAATTTTATGTTTATTTTGATAAAATTTTGTACCAATTCAATTCTTTCCTGGAGTGTTTAGATTCATGTTTCAAACTATTTCAAGTCTTAAATTTAAAATATCCCGCAGCTTGTATAGGAGTTTGGAATTTAATACAAAAATATTTCTACGAAATTGAAACAAAATTTGATATAAAAAGTCCAAGTCTGTCCGTGTTATTGAGATTTCTCAAAGATTGATCAAGGTAAAATTAACGATTATTTGAATATGGATTATAAATTGATTGTTCTGTTTTTTTCTTTTTTTTTCAGATTGTTGGTTTCTATAATTTCATGTGTTTGGTTCATTGTTTGGTACGAATTTTAATACGAATTAGTATTTTTCTGTTTTTTAGTTTTTTTATTTGCCGATTGTTTTTTAACATGTTTAAATATTTCATGTATTTGGAAGAGTTTGCTGCAACACTTACGCTCATCGATCATTTCAGTAGCTGTAACATGATTTCATCCAAGTCGTAGTTCTGACTTTCAAGTTAAATAGTTGCAATTATTTTTTATTCTTTGAAAATTTTATTTTTTATTAAAAATAATTATTTTAATTGTTGTATATTATACATAGTTTTATGCTCAAAATAGAGTGCACCACATATAATTAAAATTAATGTAAAATAAATAAAGTACCTGCAGAATCGACACAAATTTGTAACGCAAGTGTTTTAACAGAATTACTTTGTGATCGTCGTACTCCTGATCCAGATGCATCTTCAGACACAGAACAAAATATTAAAACAATAGTAAAAAAATCATTACTATTATCACTAGAATTATATGCCCAAAATCCAATGCCAAGAAACTTACGCTCGTCGATCATTTAAGAATTATAAATTTGCTTTCATCATTATACATTTACTTTCATCAAGAAACGAACTACAATGTAAATAACTAGATTGCAGTCAAAAATTTTGTGGTTTTTGGGATTTGCCTCGTCATTTGGAAACACACACAAATCAAATGAGCATTTTCATGTTAGAATAAAATGAAGTAGCTGTGAGACACCTGCAGAGTCGTATACATATTAAAACATTTATTTAGTTATTAATTCCTCAAAGATTTATCAAGGTAAAATTAACCATTATTTTAAATATGCATTAGAAATTAAGTGTTTTTTTTTTCTTTTTCTTTTTAGATTGTTGGTTTCTACATACTTTCATATGTTTGCTTCAAATGTTTGGCATACATTTTAATACGAATTAGAATTGTTCTTTTTTTTTATTTGCAGTTTGGAAGAGTTTGCTGCAACACGTAGATAGCACACACAAATCTGATGAGCATTTTCATGTTAGAATAAAATGAAGTAGCTGTGAATCACTTGCAGAGTTATTAATTTTTCAAAGATTTATCAAGGTAAAATTGACGATTATTTTGAAAACGAATTAGAAATTAATTGATTTATTTTTTATTTTCAGATTGTTTGGTTTCTATACTTTAACATTTCGACGCCAACTATTTTTTAAAATGTTTAAATGTTTTTTGTGTTTGGAAGGATTTTCTGCAACACGTACGCTCATCGATCATTTCAAAATTATACATTTGCTTTCATCAAGAAACGAACTACAATGTAAACAACTAGATTGCAACCAAAAATTTTGTGGCTTTAGAAATTTGCGCCGTCATTTGGAAAACACACACAAATTCGATGAACATTTTCATGCTGGTTTAAAATCAAGTAGCTGTGAAGTACCTGCAGAATCGACACAAATTTGTAACGTAAGTGTTCTAAAAGAATTACTTTGTGATCGTCGTACTCCTGATCCAGATGCATCTTCAGATACAGAACAAAATATTAAAATATTAGTAAAAAAATCATTACTATTATCACTAAAATTATATGCCCAAAATTCAATGGCAAGAAACTTAGTGGTTAAAATTCAAAATATGATTTCTGATCTGCTTTCTTCTATTGCAATTCAGCTGGAAAGATTAACTATTGATCATGTTCAACAAAATGACATTATGTTAATAATCCAATTCTGTAAAGATCCATTTAAAAATTTTCAAACGGAATATCTTTTTTTTAAAACTTTAAAACACTATAATTTGTATGAATATCCGAAAGGATGTATAGTTAACAGCGTCATATCTCAAAAGATTGTGAGTGGTAATCCTACATTAACTGAAAAAAAATGTAATATTTATATAATGCCGCTAACATTTCAATTTAAAACTTTATTTGAACTGCCTGGTATTTTAGAAGAAACGTTAAAAAATACGAAAAAGCATTTGACAGGAAATCTATTAGAAAATTTCGCATCTGGAAAATTGTTCAAATTAAAAGTGAAACTATGCAATTCGAAATATGTAATACCTTACATACTATATTTTGACGATTTCCAAATTAACAACCCTCTTGGAGGCCACACTCATTCTATATGTGCATGTTATTATAATTTTCCAACTATGCCGCAATACTTATTATCAAAACTCGAATTTATATTTAACGCAGCCTTTATAAGCACTAATGGGCTAAAAATTTGTGGTAACGAAATTGCATTTCATCATTTGGTAAAAGAATTAATACAATTAGAAAATGGGATAGAAATTAAAACCCAAAGCGGATATATTAAAGTTCATTTTGTCTTGGGTCTAATAGTGGGGGATAATTTAGGATTAAACACCATATTAGGCTTCGTACAATCTTTTAATGCCAAGCGATATTGCAGAATTTGTACTCGGTCCAAAAAAGATATGCAAGAAGATTCTTGTGAAGAACCTCTGTACTTTAGAAATAAAGACAACTATGTTAAGGATTTGTCAGCTAATAATTTTACTGAAACGGGTATAAAATCACTTTGTATTTTTAATGAAATAAGGTCATTTCATGTTACAGATAATTTATACTTTGATATAATGCATGACATTTTTGAGGGAGTGGCCGTTTATGATATATGTAATATTTTAAATGGTCTAATTTCTGAGAATTTAATTACAATAAGTATTCTAAATAACAGGAAAGATCTTTTCCAATATGGGGATACCGAAATTGGTAACTTATCACCTCCAATTAACGCTAATAAACTAAATTCTTGCAACCTTAAAATGACTGCTAGCGAAAGTCTTCATTTCATACATTTTCTTCCTCTTCTAATAGGAGATCTAATTCCTAGAAATAACTCACATTGGAAGTTATTGGTATTACTAGTTGAAATGGTTGATCTTCTTTTAAAACCATCATTCACGCTTGCAGAATTGAATCACTTGCAAGATGTAATTAGCAAACATCATATGCTTTATAAATCCTTATACGATACTACACTTAAACCAAAATACCATTTTTTGGTACATTATATTACTGCTATAAAAAATTGTGGTCCTCTTAAATATTTATGGTGTATGCGGTTTGAAGCGAAGCATAAAGCTGCAAAAATATATTTTAACTCTATCACCTCCAGAATGAATCCTGCATATTCACTATCTGTTAAAGCTGGTATTCAGTTTGCAAAATTCTTGCAAGATTATGAGAGTGGATTGAAATCATTATATGAATTTGCACCGATTGAAAAATTAGATTTGACAGCTCAATATTACTATCCAAAAATTAAAGAAAACGATATTAATAATTGCAAATCTGTTTCAATTAGTAATAACCTGGTTTATAAAGGAAATATTTACAAAAAATCATATTACCTAACATCTAAAATCGGAAATATTTTGCAGTTGTTTAGAATAATTAATTTCATCTGCGAAAATAAACAAATTTTTATATTATGCAAATTAATTGAAATAAAACAATTTGATGAACATTTTTAGTCCTACGAAGTAGGTAATCAAAAGGAGGAATACTATATAAAACATATAGATTTCTTTACGAGTCCTCCACTACATATATATCAAATTAATAATGGCAACACATATTGTAGAAATAATTTTTTGTAAGATTTTGTATCGATTTTTAGATGTTGTAAATATTGAAATATTTACACGTAAATGTTTTAAAGTTAGAATAAGAAATAATCAGATTGAATTGTCTTATTAAATGCATAAAACAAATTTTCATGTTTATATATTATTATTTTTGAATATGTATAATTTTATATTAAATTTTAATGAAACCGTGTCAACACATTATTGTAAACTAATTTTGTAAGGGATTTTGTCTAATTTTCCAAATTTGAATTTAAGAAGTAATTTAACCAATAATTACAATTAATTTTATAACTAATAATTCTAATTTATTAATTATACTGATTTTGAGCTTTTGAACATATTTTAGAGATTTTTTTTTGTAAGTTTTTGTATCGATTGCTAGATGTAAATATTTAAACATTAAAAGGTAAATATTTTAAAGTTAGAATAAGAAATAATAAGATTGAGTTGTCTTATTAAATGCATAATAATTAAAATTAAAATAAATTCACATTTTTCTATTATATTATTTTTGAATATGTATAATTTTACATTAAATTTTATTGAAGTCTTGCCAACAAATTATTGTAAACTAATTAAATAATGTTCTTTTTTCTAATTTTTAAAATTTAAATTTACGAAGCAAATTAACCAATAATTACAATTTAATTAACTAATAATTCTAGTTTATTAATTATACTAATTTTGAGCTTTTTACTACAATAATTAATTATCTATACATTTAATTAATATAAAATACATAATATAGAACATCTGAGGTTTTATGCCTATTGGAAGTCTGTATAGAAACTGATTATTGTTTTGAATATTTCCAAATGGCGTTCCTCACAATATAAAGAACAAAAACAGAATTCAAAATAAAATTTATTAAATAAAAGTAAATAACAAATAATTTGGTATAATTTTTAAAATTTGAAATTAAAATGCAGTTTAATATTATATACGGTTTTAAATTAATATTACTCATTTATTAATTATACTTATTAAATTATTTATTATTTTATAATGAAATGCTAATTCATGTTTATTTAAAATGTAACATTTTATATTTTTCACAGTTTTATTTAGTATAATTATATAGCATTATTGCATATGCATGTATTTTTAACTTTTGTAAAATATGATATATGAGGTTTTATGCCTATTGGAATTAATTGGAATTATAGACAATTTATAATGTTTGGAATATTTCCAAATGGCTTTCCTCATAATAAAGAAAAATTGATTTGAAAATAAAACTATAAAAGTAAATAACAAATAATTAAACTTTTTATTTTATCCAATTTAATAAAATCTAATTTCATTTATATATATATATATATATATATATATATATATATATATATATATATATATATATATATATGTATATATATATATATATATATATATATATATATATATATATATATATATATATACATATATGAATTGACATCGTTTCACCTATGAATTTACTTTAAAGTTTGCTAGATTAACAACGTTTCATCTACGGTTTTACTTAAAAGTTTATTGAACTGACCACGTTTCACCTATGATTTTACTTAAAAGTTTGTTGAATTAACAACGTTTTAGCAACGATTTTACTTAAAAGTTTGTTGAATTGACAACGTTTCACCAATGATTTTACTTTAAAGGTTGTTGAATTGACAACGTTCCACCTATGATTTTACTTAAAAGTTTGTTGAATTAACAACGTTTCACCTATGAATTTACTTACAAGATTGTTGAATTAACAACGTTTTCGCAACGATTTTACATACAAGTTTGTTGAATTGACATCGTTTCACCTATGAATTTACTTAAAAGTTTGATTGATTAACAACGTTTCACCTACGGTTTTACTTAAAAGTTTGTTGAATTGACAACGTTCCACCTATGATTTTACTTAAAAGTGTGTTGAATTAACAACGTTTCACCTATGAATTTACTTACAAGATTGTTGAATTAACAACGTTTCTTCTACGGTTTTACTTAACAGTTGCTTGAATTAACAACGCCTCGTCGATAATTTTACTAGAAAAAAAGTTCAGTTAAACATGTCTCATATATAAATTTACTATGTAGAAGTATAAATTAATACCGCTACACCTATAATTTAAATGTAAAAATTGTTGAGTTAATAGTGGTTCACTTATGATTAAAAAATAAATAAAAATTATTAACAACGTTACATCAATGATTTGACTTATAAGATTGTTGAATTAAAAATGCATCACTTACGATTTTACAAGCAAAAGAATAGAATTAACTACATTTCGCCGATGATTTGATAACTAATATTATTGAATTAACAACGTTTAATTTTAGTAAAATTAAAAGTTTTTGTACATGATTTAAAAGAAAACGTCAATAGTCACTTTTCATATTGAAAAATTATTGATTTCATATGTTTTTTTAACAATTTTACATTTTTTTTCTCTCAGTGCATGTATCTTTCGAATCGAGTTCATTTTGGGATTGTGTTGGCCAATAAGTGGGGCGTTGAGCATAGGTTTGAGATTTGGTTTGAGCTAAGTTGAGTTGAAGTTGAGTTAGAATTAAGTGAGCTTGCATTAGGGTTAGGTAAGTTGTTCGGTTGGAGAATTATTTAAGGGTTGATTTGGAGTTACGCTAAGTGATTTGGTGATTTAGTTGTGGGTTGTGTTGGCGGTTAATTCGATGGATGCGTTTAGGATTGTGTTGCGATTGAGATGGAGGTTGAGTTCTGGATTGCTTTGGAACTCAATCGAGACCAAACTTATGATCAGCTTATGAGGTTTAAGCGCTTTATATTTTATACAAAGTTTCTAACAATTTTTTGAAAATCGAATTTTCCCAGATTTTCCACAAGTAACTTGAACTGAATTTTCACCTGCGATACCTATTGACAAATCACATAAAAACGATTTATCTTTAGATATACGCTCTTGAGGCTGATTTTATTCCAATTTTTTGGATTCTTCTGATTTTCCGATATTTTCCACTATTAGTGGAACAAAGTTTTCCACCTACGATTACTGCTTACTTTCGGCTGAAAACCGCTAAATCATTTATTTTTGACTGGAATATTAATAACTTAATCCGCAATATCGATTTTTTACTTTCGGCTAACTTTTACAAGGTAGAGCATTTGACGCATCCTACATAGTGTCTGGCTCACGGGATTTCCCGGGATAAATTTACTGGGATTTTTGAAATAATTTATAATCCCGAATCCCGGGAAATCCATTTATTATTCCCGGGAATCATTTTTCTTCTTCACCACATTAAAAACAAAAACTATTTCTTTAAATTTTTTATTACTTTTAATTTAAATAACTAGAAGTAGTACTAGATTAAAAATTTGCATAAAACGCAGTCGATTCTATATACAAAAAAACTCAAACAAATCGCCGAGATGTAGAATTTTTTTTAATAAAATTGACAATGATCATGCAAAATGTTCGAAATGTGATAAATTAATCGGATGTAAAGGGTCGTCAATCAGTGGACTAAGTTGACATTTAGCTTCGCTCCACAACATAAACATTAATAAGCGAGAGTATACGAAGAAGCAACCATCAATTCTAGTTTACACAAAAAGACAAGACACTTGCCGAAATTGTCGCGAGACTAGCTAATGTTGATGGTTTATCTATAAATGCAATTTGCAACAGTCAATTTATTAGGGAAGCCCTATTTGCACGGCAGTTTAATTTACCTAAAACCAATAAACATATAATGAAATTAGTTGAAGATTTTTTTGAAACAGCTTAAAAAACCGCCGATACCTTAATGTTAATTTGCATTTCCTAAGAGGAGATTTTATTAATTTGGGATTAATTAAAATAAATGGTAGTTGTTCTGCTGACGTGGTTCTTAATATAGTACAAGCCAAGCTTGCAGAATTCAGTTTATCTCCAAATGATATCGTAGCATCAACAACAGATGGCGCATCCGTTATGATCAAATTTGGGCGCTTGTCGCCATATCATCACCAACAGTGTTATAATCATGCAATCCACCTGGCTGTGCTTGACGTTATTTATAAAAAGACGAGAGTACTGAAATCGAGCTGACTAGTGACAGTAGTGACTATGAGAATTATAATTCTGATGTTTCAAATTCGGATAGATTGTCAACATATGATGATACAATTTTACATGTTCTTATTCTGCAATCTGATATTAAAGCTTCTCTACAAAGTGTTCGAAAAGTAGTCAAATTATTTAAATTTTCCCCAGTAAAGAATGCAATTCTCCAAAACTATGTTAAAATTCAACATGGTTATGAATTAAACTTAATTCTTGATCTCAAAGTAAGATGGAACAGTATAGTGACGGTGTTAGAACAATTTATCACAATATATGATTGTATTTCTAAAGCTTTATAAGACCTAAACTGTTCCAATTTCTTTAATAATGAGTATGTATGAGTATTATTATTAATTTTATATAAATTGTTAGAAAGAAACGCTTCAAATATTTCTAAGGAAATATTACAATCGTTAAAAATACGTATAAATGATAGAAAAATCATTAATTAAATATCTGCAGAAGTTCCATTTTCTAACCAAAGCAAAAGAAAACGATTTCCCGATTTCATCAAAGGCTGCAATAAAAATATTAGGAGAACAACTAATGGTCCGATTATTTAGTAACAGTGGTACAGTACAAGGTGGAAGTGAAGTTCAAATAGAAGAGCGAGGGTTTCAGATCGATGGTGACATTGTTGTTTCCAACGATACAATTTCAACCACAGATATGGGAGCATTGGATAGTCAATTGGCTGCAGCTCTAAGGGATGCCGAAATAATTATTGTACCCACTGTACGAAATTATAATCAAATATTTAAAAAAGAAATGTTTGTTTTTGAAGGAACTGGAAAGTTGACACCCAATTTGCAAAAATTATTTGATGCCCTAAAAAGTATTCAGCCAACTTCTACCGAAAGCGAGCGAGTATTTTGTAGCCCATCAAATTTTTGTACGAAGAAGAATGCCAAATTGAATTGAAAATAAATGTTAAAATAAAAAATTTGTACTTTTCTTTAGAACAAAACTGATACTAATGCAAATATTAATATAAAATCCCGGGTCCCGAGAAATCCCGGGAAATTTATTTTTTGCAATCGCGAATCCTGGGATCGATAAAACTGTCGGGGAAGCCAGACTCTAATCCTACAATACGCCCACATTATCTTTGAGAATGGTTGAAGCCCAGACATTTTTTGCACTGAACTATCAACAGTGACTTTTTCTTTCTGATTCAATTCTGACTATTATATTTTGAATTGATCGATTTTCAGTTTACTGCCTCATGCTTTCGATTTCAAACAAGTTATCGAACCGCCATTGAATTTCGATTAAAGTAAGTTTGCCTTAAAATAGTCAAAATATTGATAATTGCGGTCCAACGAAGCTATGCACTTATTCACTGGGTATCTCTCTAAAAAGCCTAACAATCAAAATTTATTATTAATGTCTATATAATAGAAAAAAATAAGCCTTGGGTATCTCCTATCTTAATTAATAATAAATAATAATAAACTTGTTAAAATACTTTGTAAGCATTCAATTAATAAAAAATTACATTTTAGGACCCAGAGTTTGTAAACTAAAATCCATTCCGAAATTAAGATATCAGAACCCAAAAAGGACATAAAATCTCCATATCATTTAATTAATAATTTATGAGTGCGCAACCTAAATTTTTAATGCAAAGCCGCACAAAACACTTGTTAAGCTGGGAATATAGTGAACTCACACAAGGAAAAGCAAATTGAAATATATTACAACACACGAGGAATAAAACAAGATGTTGTACTCTCGACCCTGTTGCTCCTCGGGACAGGAAAAGACATTAATCAACGCCTTTAAAAGCCAGATCCACATTCTACATATTTTCCACAGAAGAGTATAACGGAAATACAAGTGTCTATGACAAATGCTTCTGGCCACCAACGACAACAAACGAGGATATTCACAGGAAGACAACCTAAATAAGGAAACGAAAATGGGGGTGGATTAGTCCCACACTGAGGAAAGTATCAATTCAAATAAGCTCAAGGGGCTGAGGAAAGTTTGAATAACCTGGAAGCGAACATCTCGGCAAATTATCGCCGAAAATAAAAGCAATAGTCGCCAATTGAGTAATACTGTTCAAACTAGTAGACGCTCTACACTCCTAAATTGGGCATAAGGATAACAATAATTTTTAGTCAAATGCCGAATTTCAAAAAAATGTTCACCCTATATGCATTTGGTATTTCAAATAAATTAAAATCTCAAACTACTACTCGCTTATACAACCTAACATTTTACAATAATTATAATTTATACAAAAAAATCACTACAAATATTATTTCCAATGCATTTCGATTTATTAACAAAAAAATAAAAATTATTTATGAAATTAAACACGATTTAATATATAGAAGAATTTCACATGTTCGCGTGTAGCTTTTTTAAAAATACAACACAACACAAAAAAATTTCGAAACAGATAAGATAACAACAAAAAAAAACATATTTTCTGTGATGTATACACCACCACGTAACTACATATACAAGCTGAAGTAATCGCCAATAAGAAGACCAACAAAAATATTGCAATTTGTGGTTTAATAAACTATAACATACTATTATAGGCCGTCTGCGCGCAGCCAGCACACTGCTGCACACACAATAATAATGATTTGGAAAACGTTCATCGAATTTGTGAGATTTACAAACAGCAAAAAAAAATTTTTTATTTTTTTTTTAAATAAATTCCATCATCAAAAAATATAATAACTCTCGAAATGTTTTTTTTTCTGCTGTAATACACAAAGCACAGCAACAAAACAATCAGAAAGAATCCGTCAGTCAAAATCCAGTAAAAAAAAATTTTTTTTAATTGCTGCATTTTGATATTTGCTGTTGTATATATTATGTTGAGTGCGCGGGATTATGCATACAGAACGGAATTGGAATTATGCGATTCCTTCAGCTCAAAGTAGCAGCGCGCTAAAACCCATTAATTTGTGTTTTTGTTGTTGTTGTTATTGTATAGTTGTGCATTTGGTTACATCTTTCGCGCAGAACTAAAGTAAAAATTAATTTGTTCCAATTTCTTTTTATTTTTATAAAGTTGTTAAAGAAATGCAAAATTCCTTGGCCTTTTAACACTCTTGTACAATTTATGTATCGATAAAATGTATACCTACATACATACATACACTAAAAAAATATGTAAATTAGGCGGCATTTTCACCTTTACGTGAAGTTAAAAATTTGAATGGAAATTCCATGTACGAAAAAAAATAATTTCGATAATTTCCCAAAAAGAAAATACAAAAAATTTTTTTTTTGTTTTTTTTTTTTATTTGTTAATTAAATTTTGGCATGCAATCGAATGAATTTGTATCGGGCGCATAAATTGTCCGCATACAAATTTGGTACGAAAAAATTAAAAAAAAAAATCAATAAATTTTTATTGCGCTCTCTGGAATTTTAACAAAATTTAAAATTTCACCCAAAACAATAATCGAAATTAATTTAATTAAAATCATGATTATGTTTTTGCGGCAATAAATTTTTGGGGAAGATTTTTTTTTTCATGTAGAATAATTCGTGTATTGTAAACATGGCAAAAAATTAACAAGAAATAATTTTGGCCCTCCAGAAATGAGTTTATTGGTTAGAATATTCGCATTTTCCCCAAGTGAAAACTTAGTTCTTAGTAAAACAGCTGGTTTTGTTGTGCAGCCAATCGACTTCTTGTATTATAGGAAAATATTGTGCAAGATAGTGCTTAATATTATTGAACAGGTAGCAATGTTACTAAAACTTACTTCAGATACCAAAGAGAAATCCTGTAGTGTGTAATATGTCACAAACCAATGTGAAATAAAAGTTTGAAACAGAGAAATTCATCTATATATGAACTACATGGAGTTGTTACGTGTAAACAAGTAAGTTTATAACCGCAGATTTCCCTCGGAGAAATTTTTTTTTTGGAGAATTAGTCGAATTATCACGGCTCGTCTGAACGCGGCTCAACCCAAAAGTGCTTGTGCACTTCTGTTTTTGTTATGGCATCATGTTCCCTAAGGTCTAATGAATAAGATAAAAGTTTTTTTGAAATCATCCACCGACCAGTTTACATTTTCACGCTAAAATTCGAAAATTGGAACCAAAAAAACGGTTTTTTGGTCTGAAAAAGTGAAATATCTTATTTTGTATGCCCTTCTCGAGGATTCCAGCATACAAAGATCGAAAGAGGAAAGAGGAACTTCCTTCTCAGGAAGAGAATGCAGAAAAGTACAGGTCAAAAGGTTGCTAATTTGCAAATTATTTCTCTCTTTGTCGACAGATGTCTTCTAAACACATACATACGTGGGGATATAATGAATTTTTTCAAACAATTCAAAACTCATGAAAGTCGAGAAGAACAAAAACCTTTATTTCAGTAACATTAATTCAAGTTTGATTCAATTAAATATATGTGGTAACTATTTTATTCAATTACAGCTCTCATTAATTTATCATTATAATCTGGGTGGTTTTCAGAAAATTGATATTTGTTCCACATTGTCTTGAAATCAGAATGCACTGTCTCCAAGGCCTGTTCACTGTAAAACCCCAACTCTCTTCTATGGCCTTCACAAAAATCTTCTATATGATAAAATACTGCATGTACTTTTGGTGTGACTGATATCCCTAGGGCCAAATAGCTAGTCTTGAATTGAGCGATAGATTCTTTGTAACAATCATTTAATTCGATTCTAAAACAATTGTTAACTACACGATCAAAATCCTTCAGTGTTTCCACGTAGTTCAAACAACCAATGGAGCAAAACGATCGGAGACTATCCACTTTTTTCAATAATATTCTACATGAATTATCATTGAGTTTGGTACCTCCTTGAGTAAATTCTCGTTGAACATTGCATAGGTTGGTCCATTCTGTTGTTTCAGTAACTAATTCATATTGCATATGGCTGACTATTTTATTAACCACACCAAGCATTAGATGTAGTTCTGGAGGAGGA
The DNA here is from genome assembly GCA_958295665.1 of Tipula vernalis. NCBI lineage: Eukaryota > Metazoa > Arthropoda > Insecta > Diptera > Tipulidae > Tipula > Tipula vernalis. The sequence goes on along the minus strand of OY282560.1, from coordinate 161,535,063 downwards.
ATAATGTTAAGAATATTTTTATCGTCATCAGCTGAAAAAACTGGAGGATTGATACAGCTTTTGAAATTTTTCGCATTTTTCATTATCGATTCGCCAGCGTTTCTCCAAGCTTCAAAATATGAGGTTGAGTTTCCCACAGTTCACCGAGGTCCGACGTGCTCCAAATTTGTGCTTTCACAAAGTCACCATGTGCAAGGGTATACGTCGATGAATGAGACATAATCCCTGTCAGAATATTGGCTAATTTTAGATCAGTCGCTATCGTACCAGAAAAATCCTCAATTTTCAATATTTTTCATATTGCTGACACGTTTTCATAATTCTCTTGAGCCGATTTCACATAGCAACAGACAGACACACCTTCAAAAAACCACCGCCACCGTCAATTCCAAATTTTAAGTGCTGATTTCTAATATCCCACTGTTTCTCGACATGAGAAAGAAAATCTTCAAGAGTATGGCAGTAAACTATGGGACATTGGATTAGTGTGTTCATTTGAGCTTTGATGGTTACAAAATCTATTGTCTTAGCACAAAAGAAACTTTTTATCTCGCCATTCTTCTGGTCCAGGCTTTTTTTCAATCCTGGCTCAATTATCGCCCGCTTTTTCGTAGCAACTCTCAAAGCGGTCGCTATATCAAGAGTAGACTTTGTATTAAGATTAAATTTTGTTTTGATTTTCAAGAAATCGGCTGTGGATATATTCGAAGCTGGTTCCTCTTCATTTTTCTCGTGGAGATTTATGAATAATTTCATGGAGTTTCCTCCACGTGCCTGAATAAGGGAGAGCGTCGAATCTTTTTTGTTTACTTTGTCATCAATGTCATGTTGTTGAATTGCAATTTTACTGATTAATGTTGACGCCCTTGTTCCATTACTTTCTCCCCCATTGTATTTATATAATTGCATACTTTATCAACTTGGGCAGTTTTGGTGCATTTATGAAGTGTTCCTCGTTTGGAATCGATAAAACATTTGGAACAACGTTTGATGCATTTCCCGTCAGCCGATTTTTTTTTGTTATGAAGTTGCATGGATATCACATTACTTCGAGCAATCTGTCACAAATAGCACTGACAGGGATTTTGAGTCCTAGATCTCGTAGTTATACTTACACTCAAAAACTTAGAATATTCACGTAGCTCGACAGTCTTGGAGGGAACGATTCCTGGATCGGCACTGGGAAGTTGTCGGTAGACGTTCCGTTTGCATCCGACACAAAGAACATTCGGCAGTCTTTCTTCACACAAGATATTGTCCACACGATGTTTCAGTAATTTTTCTAGATTCGATTGCAGCGAGGCTTCTATCTTGAACATGACATTATTCTTTTTTAAGCACAACAAACAAATTTTACTCCGGTTCTCTTCGTGTGAAAGTGCGCGGGCAACTTTTGGAGGTTTAAAAATTTTCGACATTATGGAAAACTGAAATGAACTGATCGAGGAAGAAAAATTTTCCGCTTTTCTTGTAACCTGCCTACTGCATTCTCTTCCTGAGACTTTTCATAAAACATAAGATATTTCACTTTTTCAGACCAAAAAATCATTTTTTTGGTTCCAATTTTCGAATTTTGGCGCGAAAATGAAAACTGGTCGGTAGATGATTTCAAAAAAACTTTTATCTTATTTGTTAGACCTTAGGGAACATGATGCCATAAAAAAAACAGAAGTGCAAGCACTTTTGGGTTGAGCCGCGTTCAGACGAGCCGTGATTACTCTGCGGATGATAATACGAATTTTTTAATGTTTAACGTAATACCTATTCGGAATTTCAAAAACGTATCAATTATCATCAGTATTAATTGGTTGCTCCGCCTTGATCTAAGATATCTCATGTAGTTAACCGTGATGATTTCTCATGGCCTACTTGCTACTCTCGCATCTCTTATCGGAACTCCTGTTACTTCATTGAAATGTTTTCACGCATCTGATAGGCAATGTTGTTCCGCATAGTCTACTTGAAGTAATTAATAAATTGTGACTAGAACAGAGACCACAACATTTACCTTGTATAGATAACATACATATTTCCAAATATAATTTGGTTTTACCGCTGTTCTACGAGAATGGGATGGTCAGAACAATCTTGCTTATTGCAACACTCGTTTATTGCGACTATATTCGATAGTTACATCATAGGAAGTTTAACTCCAAAAAAATTAGAAAACTAAGAATTTAATAAGAAAGAAATGTACATGTTGGATGAATCCAGCGCAGAGAGCTCTCACAAACTTATTTATTTTTAGTGAGACCTCCCTGTGGTTAAAAATATTTATTGATTGATTGATTTAGTGTGTACGGCCAAGCCTAAGTAAGTTACCCGGATACGCCGGGCTCACAGTACACCCTTTTAAAAAAATCGAGGGAAAGGAAAGGTATATTAGTAACAAAGAATCAACCCGGTTCCATACACCCAAGTAGTTGATAGTTAGTAAATTTGTTAATAATAAATATAGTAAAATAAGTTAGCACAAGACAACATAATTTCCAACATAATTTCTGTTTCTCAGTTCTAAACAAATAATTTGGATTATAAATTAAAATTTAAAATTAATAATGAAACACTACCTTCCTACTATTAACCTGATAAAATATTTAAAATAATCGATTTGCCATTTTTTCCAAAATTCTTGCATTCTAGCTTGCACATTTTGCCATCCCGATAGTCGATTGCCGGCGATGTGTTCCAATGAAGGCTCTAGAATAACATTAATAGGCTCGCCAATCAGAAAATGAGCTGGAGTTACCGCACCTAGGTCCTCAATGTCATCAGTTACTGGACAAAGTGGTCTGGAGTTTAGAATCCCTTCAATTTGCACTAGTATAGAGTTTCCATTTCGTATGCCGTCATACTTGTATTTCGAGTGACCCTGTTGAGATGGTGTTTTATTGATGAGTTTGGTTGTTTTATTGTGGACCACTAGGCGGATTAAGAGTGAATTTTATTTCATTCTGGGAAAAAAAATTAGAAATTAATTGGTTTTTGTAATTGTCTTCATACAACGTGTGTAATTCTCCTAATAGCCTTGGCGCTCCCACAAAATTCGTGGCATTATCTGAAATAATTTCTACAGGTCGTGAAATGAACCGCAGCAGAGCTGCAATAAATGTTTCGGCTGTCATATCGTGGCACAGTTCGATATGGATGATATGAATACGACCTCTTCCGACCCTGGACTTGAGGGAAAGAAGACCAGCATAGTCTACACCGGAATGTAAAAACGGACGACTTGGAGTAATTCTCGAGACAGGTAGATTGCCCGTTAATTTCTGCGCAGTAGCTGACCTTTGCCTACGACAGTCTACGCAATTGTTGATTTGGCTTCGAACTGCGTTTCGACAATTTAGTATCCAATATTTCTGGCGTAGTATGCTCATTTGTAGTGTTGACTCTGGGTGTAAATACCGACTCTTAACAGACCGTCTTCATCGACAAATAGATACGAAATAATTTTACTATTAGTGCCAATTTTTTTGGTTTGCTTTATTGAATTAATTTCGTTTTCAAATTCTTCTCACTGAGTCCACTTCACACACAATTTTTCAGCTTTCTTGAGGAGTTCTACAGTATCCAGGTGTCAATTCATCACGCTGAACTTTAAAATCCTTGCCAAGATACGCTTAATTTTTGAATGCGACGCCACTCTCTTAAATAATTCTTCTAACGTATGGTTATATGGTGATTCGGTGTTAGTTCTTAATGCAATAGCTCTTCCTTCTAACGTGGTGTGTTGCGATTTTTTTTGGGTTGGCCATTTATTCGTAGGATTGAGTAACCAAAAAGGTCCCGTTTGCCATAGAAGGCAATCCAGTAACTGCTTAGGAGTCACACCTCTCGAAGCAATGTCAGCTGGATTTTCTTTCGAAGAAACATGATTCCACCTATCTTTTGGTAGATTTTCCAATATCTATGAGGTCCTATTCCCGATAAAGCATTTCCACCGCCTCGGAACATCGGATAGCCATGATAACACGATTTCAGAGCCGAGCCATGCATAACATTCTGGGTTATTCATGTCTAACGCCTTTTTAGTATATTGGTCCAAACGTGGCAATGCCACTTGTTTCAGCGGTGCAATCTTGGTTTTTGAAATAACAATGGTTGTACTGTTTGTCCATTTTCGTTGCTTGTACGGAGATATACGACCGCTGCATATGCATGCTCTGACGCGTCACAAAATCCGTGAATTTGTACCTCGACTTTCCTCAATTCCAATAAAGATGATTGGTTCACCTTCCATTGCTGCTCTGTGTCTTTCCAGGTCAGGAAGTGGATCATTCCAGTGTAATTTTCTGAGCCATATTATCTGTAGACTTATTTTAAATATTATTATAGCGTGTGAAACCCAGCCCAACAGATCAAAGATTCGTGCTAATTGAGACAACATTTGGCTCTTAGAGGACACTATTTGGTGGTCGATCTTTTTTTTTGTAAGAAAATGTATCTTTTTTTGGATTCCACTGTAGTCCTAACGTTTTTACGGTTGTGGAGTCATTACGTAATTTAAGCCCACCTTTGACCAGCATATTTGAAACTTCTTGCATGGCCAATATTGCTTCGTCTGTTGAGTTTGCACCTGATAAACAATCGTCCAAGTAAAAATCACGTTTCGCTATAATGGAACCTACTGGAAAATGTGGTTTTTGATTCTCGGCTATTTGATGCGCAGTGTTCGGACTGCCAGAAAGGGAGGGCAAGATGTTCCATACGTGACTGTCGTTAATCGGAATGATTTTATGGGTTCAGAAGCTGCCTTTCTCCACAGAACTCTTTAATAATCGTGGTCGCACTTATTGACCTTATTGACCCTGGCGATACATTTTCTCAACATCTGACGAAAAAGCTATTGCATGCTTCCGAAACATCATCAAAATGGAAACCAAATCCTTTTGAATTGTAGGACCAACTAACAACTTATCATTTAATGAGATTCCGGTTGACGATTTGCACGAACCATCGAATACCACTCACAATTCCGTTGTAGTACTGTCACTCTTCACCACAGCATGATGTGGTAGATAAAAACTTTGGGACTTCATTAGGATTTATCTCCTCCATGTGTCCTAAACTCAAGTATTCTTGCATGAATTTGGCGTACTGCTCTTGGAGGTCTGTTTTTTTTTTTAAATTTACGCTCCATAGACAATAATCGGGTGACTGCTACCGATTTCGAGTGCCCCAACTCTCCAGATTCGCTATTGAATGGTCGTCTGACAATGTACCTTCCATCGGAGCTCCGTTCGTGGCTGCCCAAAAAATGGCTTTCACAAATCATTTCAGATCCAGATATATCTGAAACCGTTGGAACTTCTTCCAACTTCCAGAAATTTTCAAGCGATTTGGATAATTCATCTGGTTGCATCTGTACTGAGAAGGATTTTGACTCAACATTTTCGTCGCTTACCGCTGCAGATATAACCCATCCAAATTTGGTTGATTGCGCCGATGAGCTGATTTCTAAATTTGAGTTTATTTGGCTCCAAAACTTCGAAAAATATATGTCCGCTCCCAACAAAATATCAATTTTGCTAGGGATGTGATACGCTGGATCGGCTAACAGGAGTTTTTGTTCACTAAGCTCTTCTACACAACAAACATCTATTTTCGACGCTGGCATTGTAGAAGTTAGTTTCATTAGGATGAGTTACCAAACCTCTTGCCAATCCTGCTTGGCTATCACCGTTCGAGATTTAATCTTTCGCATAAACTTTCCCTGATGAACGAAGACTGCGATCAAGAATCTAACAGTGCTCGAGCTATGTGCTTGTTTCCTGCCGAATCATGAACATATAATAATGCTGTCGGTAATAAAGCGAGATTCGATTTACGTGTATCAAATGTGGTTAGGCTTGAACTCGTTTGAAAAGTTAAATCGGCATTCATTGATTGTGAATTTGCTCTCAATGCTTGAGTTTGAAGCGTTGATGTGCTTGGTAGTGGCTTTTCTGATATTTTAGTTGCTGTGTCTAAGTGTATTAACGTATTATGTTTGGCACTACACGTATGTCATGAATCATCTACTGGACAGTTACTGGCAACGTGTCCTTCTCTAAGGCAGTTAAAGCACACTCCAAAACAATTCACCATAGTTCGTCTCTTCTCGATCGTCACTCTTTTAAACGAAATGCACCTTCTTAAGTTGTGTTGTCGCTTGCAACATGGACATTTTTCAACATCTGGCGAAACATGCATTGTTTTTAGCACTACCCCAGAACCTTCACTTCCCTTTTTTCTGGCTTCACACAAAGAACTCTCTTTGGTAAAACAGCGATCATTCAAAAATTCTATGAATTGGTCTAAGGTGTCATTTGCCCATGCTATGCGTGGGTTTTTGTCGACTTTGTTTAATAATAAGCGTAGAAGCCACGGATCTTGATGTTCGGCTGCATCATCTAAAGCTTTGATCCCTCTGATTATTTCGTCTGAAGTAACACTTATCTGACGCAATGACTGTGGTGAACTATTCATGGCGGATGGCTGTTTAATGAATCGATCAATAAGAGAATTTAAAATTGTTCTGGGCTTGTTATACCGTTTTGCAAGTTTCTCCTAAGTTTCGGTGTAGTTGGTGTCAATTAGCAGAAAATTCTATGCAATGGTGGACCTCTTAGCAACCCCTTCAAAATTTGAAATTTATGCACTTTAGAAATATTGTCTAAATTATGCACCGATGACGTGTAAAAGTCATAAAATGAAGGCCAAGCTTCATATTCTCCGCAAAATTTGTCAATTTGTACATGCGGAAATTTCATATTTTCAGATGATTGAATTGTGGACCGTTCATTAATAGCTTGTGTGCGATCAGCAAGACTCTCGAGAAATACATGTTGGTCTAACAGCAGATCGAGCGAATTTGTTGTGGTTGGCTGTGTGGGGACCTTCGCCTGGAGTTTATTCAACATCTCAACATCATTTTTCCCATAAATTAGGAACTGTATATGGTGCGTTTTTTTAATCGAAGCTGCTATCGAGAGCAGTCATATAAAAATGGCTCCCGATAGTGACTCCAAATAAATAGATATAACTAATTATTTTATATCAATAAATAGCACGGTTAATTTAAATTTAGGCATAGAAAATTGACTGCTCCGCGTAGCATCTTTCGGGCGGAAATGAAAAACTCACTGAAAGATAAAAACAACAATAAAAATACTATTTTATTTGTCTACGTATTGGCGTAGATGCACGAATCTGCGGACAGGTTTCGCAAGTTTTTCCGTATTTTTGGATCTCTTGCGCCATTCGTGGCCAATAATATTTATTTCGTATTCGGTGTAATGCTTTAAAATATCCTAAATGAGCGGCCATTGGTTAATCGTGACTTCCTTAAAGTACTACAGTCTGCATTGACTTTGGAATGTATTCAGGCCATTCACTGCCAAAATCTCCCCCCCCCGTCATTTTTCTTCTGACAATTCACGTATTATTCACACTTTATTTCCGGAGATCTTGAACCGATACCCAAACATTTTCGGTGGCTTGAAGCTTACTACTGGCTCATATAGGCAAGGTTTGAAAAATTACATTACACTGAGTAATTAAAATACTTTTACGAATTGCAGCAAACCTAGTAATTAAAATACAAATTACAATTACTTTACATTTGTAAAATGATAAATTTGATTTGACAAAGATTAGGTTTTATACTGATGGGTATAAATTAAATGATGGGTAAAATCTGGAACCAGATTTTAATAAGCCTTGTAGAAATTTAAGTAAGGAAATATAAAGGGCTGAAACCTCATAAGGTGATTAGAACTTCGGTCTTCATTAATTCAATTCAAAAATCATTTTAAAATCCAATTTCCAACCCACATGTCAAATTTCATCATATTCGGTTGAGAAAGAGGCCAGTTCCATCATACTTGGCCATATTTCAGAACTTTATCCAAAAATCATTTTAGAATCACATTTTCAATGCACAATTGGTTGAGAAATAAATGGGGAAATTGAGTAGGCCTGTTATTTTACCTGGCTCGACTCGTAAACCAAACTCATCTAAGATATATCCTAGGTACTTGATTTGCTTTAGGCAAAATTTTATTTATTCCAAACTAGTACTAAGATTGCGGCAAGCGACGATATTGAAATAAAGCTCGACTGGGTGCTATAAAAGCAGTCTTTGTTCGTGAGTTCTCATTCAATTCCATCTGCTAGAAGACATCTTACAGTTCAATAGTCGACATATATTTAGTTCTTATCTTATTTTTCCGGATGGTTGGTGTACGCACACCACTGGATGGGCTTATTCTGTCGGTTTAGCTGCTTCTATCACTATTAATTTTAAGGAGTCATCCAGTTATTTATCTAGCTCCTTCTGATTGTAAGACGATATATTTTTGGCTCTAGATTTGATGCCCTTTTGCATCTCCGGTATTAATGCTGTGTTGAATAATCTTCGAGCACTCCAAACTTTCAGCCGTATACATGAGAAATTGACTCAATACCTTGTCCAATTGCCGTTTCGGTTTATCATTCAACTGATGTGTTAAACAGGTCTTCATCCTTGGAAGCCACAGAGAGGCGAATGTTCAACGCCTCCAAAAAGTCCGTCCCCAAGATATCACCGATTTCGATGTATAACGTGCCACTAACGATTGTACGACTCTCTCTTACGTCCACAGTTTGTACTGACATGTAATTAGAATTTCCAAGGATCTCCAACTCGAGGTAAGGATGATTATCTCCTTCAGCATTGATTAGACGCAAACTTTTCTATAGCTTTTTTCTGAACCACGTCTTGTCTAATTTAGAAATACCACTCTGTAAATCAACTACAGTTCTAGGATACGGAAAGAAAATCTTTCCTGAAAAGTTTAAAAAAGGTGTTTCTACGTTTTACGTTTTTAAAAACGTTCTGAGGAATTCCCACACCTGCTAGATCTAAGATCCTTTTCTCTTCATTAACATTTGCATATTCCATAGATCTGGACAATTACAGGTCCCGAACTCTATCTTTAGAGGTAGAGCACAATTACAGATTATTGGATTTTTTGACTCTGAATTTGATGATTTATAGTAAGGTGATATGAAAAATCAAATTGTTTATGAAATGTGTGAAAATAATCAAGCAATATAAATTTGCGGTGGTACAACAATTACAGGTCCCGGGCGTTGCTGAAAAAAACACAGATCAATTTTGAAAATTTTCTCATTTAGATTTGTTGACGATATTGGTTGAAAAATGTTATGGTTATTGAAAAATCATCATCTTTTTCTGGCAAATCTTGTTGTCCGGGAAAATATTCCATTTTCACCAATTGGAATTTACAATGATTTATTTCAACCGAAGTTAGGTCTCACTAAAAACAAGGAGGTCTCACACATTTCACATGCTAAAAAAATCTATTTTTTTGTGAGAGCTCAATGTGCTGAAAAGAAATATTTACGTTTGAGGCCGAAGGCTAAATTCCAACATTTCAATTTTTTGGTAATTCTAAAGATTCTTAGAGTAAAATTTCCTTTCATGCAACTTATGTAGTGGTCTTTATAAATTTATTGTAATGAAAATCACACTTGTAATAAATCAAAACTTTACTTATTTCGTTGCTGGGCATATATTACCGACGCATTGTCTACATTATAGTCATTCTCTAAATTTTTTAGATTGTCTACATACATTTTCTACACGAGCAGACAATTCGTTAATTACTTAAAGCTTTATATTGTTTCGACCGTCTTCTTTGAAAAGCTTGCACTCATTCTCTACTGCTATATAACTATAATATTTGATGTAATACAACAACTTACTTTTTCCTGTACTCCTCAGATTAAACCCTTTATAAACCTGTCACCAGCCAAACTCAATTACATCTCCTATCTCCAGAAGCTACAAAATGTAATGTGATTTTTCTCCTATTTCAACCAAGAGTGGCAAAGCCACTTAACTATAAACGGTATATTTTAAATCATTATAAACAATTCCCGTATAAGACAACACATTAATTTCATCTAAACATCAACCAAGCAAACGTCTGTCCTCACATTGGGTGCGGACTGTAATGTATGTTTCAAGACTGCTAGTCTCTTCCGAAAAATCAAACGATATTGAAACTATTGTTCCAGTGAGACCTAGGGTGTAATAGAATAACTTAAATTAATACCTCAATGTTTTACTGTACTAAAATGGAATTCTCCATGATAAAACTGTTCTAAATGTTTCTAGACTATTCTTACTGGAAAAGTCATATGAAATTTCTAGAAGTTTGGTTTGTGTATATAAAAAGGTGAACGAGATCGAATTGGAATGATTAGTATTTGGTAAGCGATATTGTGATTTAAAAAGTGTTTTAGTGCGATATAAAAGTTATAAGTGATCGGTAAAATTGTGCAAAAATTATAAAAAGTGAATTTTATGAATTAGTAAATTCTTGTGTTCAATAAATAAATTCGTTGGTAATAAATTGAATTGCTTTTGTTTTTATTCACAATCCAGTGATACGAACCTTGATTGATAAGGGAAAACGTAACAATATCTTCAATTTCATGAATTACCTTCGATATCTCAAAAAAAAAAAAAAAAAAAAAAAAAAAAAAATTCACCTTCCCCCCCAAATTCATTTTTTTAAATAATTATAACAAATTTTTGAAAGGTTATTTTAATTCGTTGTATACCTTAGAGGATGTGGGCTGCCGTACCCAAACCCTGCTTTGGCGATTTATTAAAATTTCAGTATTAATACAAATTAAAATAGAGAACTCCACAACGCCTCTTAGGACTGGTCCAATGCTAAGCGGCTTTGGGGGTCCTCGGGGACTTGGGGCGGCAGCCCCCATCATCTAAGGTATAAAATCCATCCGTTTGTTGTCAAATTGTAGTTGATCGTATTTAACAATAATCTAATGGGTTCTTCTGGCTAATTAAATTTGTGTTTTTTGAGATTTTTATGGGATTTTTTGTTGTTGAAATTTCAAGGTGATCTCCAATTTTATTAAACATTCGGCTTTTCGACATTCGGCCTTTCAGCAAATTGGGCCTTTCGTCATTCGGTTTTTCGATATTCGGCATTTCTACAATCGGCCTTTCGAGCCTTTTGGCTTTTCGAGCCTTTCGGCCTTTCGGCATTTGACCTTTCAAGTTTTTCACATTTAAAACATCTCAAATTAAGCCGGTTAAGTAGAGCTTCCTCAAGTTAATGAAATTGGTGGTTGAGTTAGCTTGTGTGTTAGCTTTTTAATATATGTTTGATTAATTCCCACTTAGGCTCTGAAGACATTCCCTTCACAACAGTTGGCCCAACCTTAATTTGCTGTTAAGCATTTGCTGTTTTGTCCAGTAAAGGGTTAGATTTAATTTTTTAAGTTTTTCTTCGCTGTACTTCCAAGTTGTTGTTTGCAGTTTCGCCCTCCGATTGGAGAGTGGGCATATTCAACCACCTTCTGGGCTCTGGCAGCTAGTCCGGTTGAGACGGTTTTTGTACCGCATTATCGGGTGATGGCATCATTATGTGAGGAATAAGCTAGTGGGCTTTAGATTTTTTAATTGCCTTCTAGTTTTGCACTCTTTCTGTCTTGTGCAGTTAGTTCATTTGTTGGCCAACTTTGTGATAATTTTTTAATATGTATTTGTTATTCCCTCTGGTTGCTGTGGAGCTGTTGTCACTCCTTCCCTTGCCCCTACTGTCTGTGCTATTGACTCTAATTTAGGCTCTGTTTTTGGCACCAAATTCTCTTCTGAGGCCTTCCTTTTGTGTACCACTCTATAAATACAATCTAAGTTCCATATAAAACATACAAATTTTAAATTCAAAAACATTAAAAAATATGTCGTAAATACATAAAATTTCAACAACAAAAAATATGATTAATAGAAAATTAGGCAAAAGTATCACGTCCCAAGTCAATTTTGATCAATTTCGCTTTTTTTTTTTGTTAATTATTTTATGAGATCTTGTATTGTCTTACAATTTAAAAAAAAAAACTTCTTATCGATTGGTTCGCCGGTCTTCTTCTTCTTCTTCCTAACAATCATAATATATAATACAGTTTACAGTCAATTTTTGTCGTCTTTTTATGTTTACTTTGCGTTTTTTTTTATTGTTTTTTTTTATAAGATCGTTAGAAGAACAATCAAAATTATTTATACATATTTCGAATCGCGTATATATAAATAAGCGCACCAGCAGCAACAAGCAGATGAGGAAGATGAACACAAACAAAAAAAAAATTGTTCGAAAATCTTTGCAACGGTAAAAATTTTGACTGGCGGCATTTTTATTATTATTCTTTATTTATATTTTGATACCTTACTTACTTCTCTCTACATCGATCGTATTATCCTTCTTATGTTTTGTCTTTGCACATGTGTGGCTGTGTAAATGTGGACGACAGGTTAAAACAAAAAAAAACTAAACCAACGAAAATTCTCAAGACTTTCTAAAATTTATACAGAAGAAGAAGAAGATGATGATGATGACAAGAGTACATTAAACTGATCAAAATTTATATGTCCTCTATTTCGCGAGTCCTTGAAAATTTACCGTAAGCCCAAAAACTTTCTGTGTTTGTTGTGTAATGCACATAAGATAAGACGGAATAGAATGAAATGCATGAGAGAGACTTAAAATTTTGTAATATTGCTGACCTATTGTGTTCGTATGTTTGTCTGTTTGTTTGTATTTAGCTGTTGATTGGTGGTGGTTTCACTAAAAGTTCTTTTAAAATTTATTAGACGCCTTATTTGACAGACTAATTTGATTTTTATGGCGTGCGCGGTAATTAACTTGTTTTATATGTTTTTGTCAATATCTTTGTGGAGTCATAATTATTATGTTGTGTTTTGTTGTCTATATATCTACAGTTTTTGCACAACAAAATAAATAAACCAAACCTTTTAATTTTCTTGGAAGATTTATGCGAATTTGTTTTGGATTATCGCAACAAAAAAAAAAAAACAACAACACAGTATTCATTCAAATTTGGGTGACATCCGATTTATATCATGTGATAATGTCAGTAAATTTTGTCGAATGCCTAATGATAGTAATTCAGTTTAATCCGTGGAAATCTGATCCATTAAAAAAATGGGACATTTTTAATTATTTCAGTTAAGTAGTGGACGAAATGATATTTAGACTTTGGAATTCTGGGAAATTCTGAATTTTTGTAAATTTTCATTAGTTTAAAAGTTAGGGGTTTTAGGAATTTTGGAAGAAGTACGGAATCAGATTGATGAACCATAAGTGTCCCATCAACCACAAGACATGGAGCTGTAGACTCCGGCTATAACGTAGTAGCCTTTTTTTTGTGATGCTATTAAAATTACAGGAATCAAGGTACAATCATAACTTCCTAACGATATCATGCCAGGTCTACATTTTTGCAATACATGCAATTCCAAGCCAAAAAGTGTTGAAATCCAAGCCAAAAAGTGTTGAGCTTCTTTCATATTGTGTCCGATTGTAGGACCATGAACCATTGGGGAGAAGTGCAAAATTGTAAGGGACTCATTGCAGTAACGAGGCAGTTGGGCCAAATAAGTGAATGGGCGACAATAAAGGAGATAGAGCTGAGGTACTTGGAGCTAATCAAGGCAATGCGATCGACAGTACGACGAAGGGGTGGCAGATGGACAATAGGAGAAGAGGAAGTATCCGAAGCGAAGCTGAAGAAGCTACGAAAATACAACAACTAACATTTCACACATTGTTTAAATTAGGAAATAACGTCGCTGCTGTAATATAAGGAAGACAGAAGATGATCCATTCTTACCATCTTTTACAAGCAAATAAATCTGGATCAGGCTGATAATTGCAAAGAACACTGCCACAGGACCAGCACAAATAAACTACAAAACAATAAAGCGGAAAGACCCTGGTGGGCTCCTTTAGAAGACCAATCATACTAAGCAACAACGTCGCAAAAATGTTTGTCACCAACTAAGCAGTTGTAAAATTCAGTCCATAATAGAAAAGAGCATCGGAGCAGGAAAATATACTGCATGTCCTGTCTGGACTTATCAAATGCATTTGGCTCAGTTCTGGACAATCAAAATTTCAACAACCTAAAGTAACTGGGGGGAATACTTCATACAACCCTACTGGAAGAAATTTACAGGGATGACAAGACTAAAATTGAACTAGGGGCGGCCACTACAAGAAATATTCCACTAAGATTATCAGTCAAATAAGGGTGCTCTCTAAGTTCATTTATATTCAACAAGGTAATCAAACCAATGGTTAGATCAATTTTGAGCTCTGAGGCAGTGTTTAACCGATAAGCCGTAATATTCTTGCATATGTGAATGATCTTGTACTGTTATCGGACTCACAAATTGACCTACAAAAACTACTAAATAATATCCCACCTGTGGCAGAATGGTCTGGATTAAAATTCAATTAACTGGCCCTTGGCACAAAACTCAACACCACAGAATGGCCACGGAACAATGCGGAGGGAACATTCTAAAATAGCCAAACTTGCACTGAACATTCTAAAAGAAGTAGTCCAAAAGAGAATTAAAAGAAAATCGACCACAAGGAGAGTTTCGTAATGGTGGAGGTGATATTGCTTCAATTTGGTCGTGAGCTACAATATTCTGGAACAAAATGGGACGTTAGCAACAATAGACGCCTTATGAACGTGTGAACGATAAGCAGCAAAGAAACTAATAAGAAGCTACTTTCTAAAAGAACTTCACAATTCAGAAAAACTTCAGCATCGTCATTATCAAAGTCGGTATCATATAGAAACCAGCTTGAGCACAACCGTAAGTAACGTGTAGAGTCAAAAACGATGTTTTGTATGCAACAGTGCCAACCATGAGGTTTATCATTGCCAAAACTTCAACATGTTGAAACCGATGGTTCATTCCAAAAGAACGAAGATTTCACTGCTAAAATTAAATCGCTTCAATCGTCGTCTAATCCAAGCCCTGTAATTTTAGCTACTGCTACATTAAATGCTTGTAATATTGATGGTGATATAGTTAAATGTCGCCTTTTACTAGATTTTATAAGCGCTCCAGCAAATATTTTCCGTCTAAAAAGGTTACGAACAGACTTTGCGGTCAATGGCTTAAACGACATCAAAACTCGAGTTAGGAACAAAGTTTTCATTTAAATCGAATCACGGGCTAGTAATTATATGATGGAATTGAAGATGTTCATTGTCGATATTGGGTTATGGAATCTTCCATATAATATCATTATGGCTTATCCAGAATTCCATTGTTTCGGGCTGGTCGACGGTCTGATTGGTGCAGATGTATTTTCCGCCTGATTAGGCTCCATATCACTTCAAACTTGAAAATAATTCACACAATTTTCATGTATCGTGTATTCGCATATGTTCATCGTTTGGTCGACATATGCCTTAAGCGCAAGATCATGACAAACAAAATGTGTTCTGAAAGGACTCAACCCATTCATTGCTGATCTTCAAATCATTAGAGCTGGTGGACGACTGAGGGAACAGACTTGTCATATGATGTTTAGTATCCTATATTGTTGCCAAAGAACCATCCATTTGTTTTTTCGCTCTTTGAGCACGTTTATTTAAGGAACCTTCATGTTGCACAAGCTCTGTTTGGTGCAGTTCGACATCTTCCCATACATTATCAACAGATAATGGAAAATGTACCACTTCACCGCATAAAGCCTGCCCGGCCCTACGTCAATACCGGAGTCGACTTCTGTGGTCCCATGATGGTTCACTACAAACATCGAGGTCATCGCCCTACCAAGGCATATATCGCCATTTTTATTTGTCTCGCTACAAAGGCCGGCCATTTAGAGCTTGCGAGCGACTTAACATCAAATGGCTTTATCGCCGCTTTGAAGAGGTTTGTTGGTCGTCGTGGTCTTTGTCACCCTTTATTTTGCGACATGGCACAAAATTTGGTGGGGTCCTCGAAAAGTTGAAGAAGTGCGCAAGATGTTTTTAGATCAAGGAACTATTGATTATATTATTCGCATATACTCTACAGTCATTATTCGGTTTGTGCACATACCGCCCCGCTCACCACACTTCGGTGGTTTGTAGGAGGCAGCGATAAAGTCAGCCAAACATCTATTGAATCGCATTCTCGATAATTCCACACCTACGGATGAGGAATTAACTACCATTTTGTCTCAAGTGTAAGCAGTCCTAAATCCGAGGCGTTCGGCTCCAATGTCAGCTGAACCCTCTGATTTGCGAGTTCTAATAGCTGGACATGTGCTGATTGGCGAGCCACTCATCACACCGATTGAGATTGACCTATCGATGTTAAACATTAATCGCCTTGCACGTTATTAGCGAATCCGTCGTATGCAGCAGTACTTGTGACTAAGTGACTTTTTATTTGTCTCGAAAAATATTTATTTATTAATCAATATCTATTTTATCCCCTTCAAAGTAATCCCCCTCAGATGTAATACACTTGTGCCAGCGCTTTTCCAATCCTCGAAGCATTTCTGATATGCGCTTTTTGGTATGGTCTTGAGCTCTTCTAGCGATGCGGTCTTTATCTCCTCAATCGTGGCAAAGCTCCTTCTATTCATTGGTCTTTACAATTTTGGGAACAGAGAAAGTCGTAGGTTGTCAAGTCCGGTGAATACAGTGGCTGGTTTTTGGCAAAAAAAGTCAAGAATAAGTAATGACGTGTGAGCTGGCGCATTATCGTAGTCAATATCCATGACTGGTTGTTCCACAATTCCGTGATTCGACGAGTTTTCATCGGTTGTTGACGTTCTGTGAAGGGCTTGTAACACTTATAGAAATTTTTTTTGCTCAAAGTAGATTCGCCACACTTAGCTTTTCACACAAAATTTAATACAGATTCTTCGATTCAGTTTTTTCGATAGCAGAAAATCGCAAAGCAGACTAAAACACGTCTAACCTTGATATTTGTCAAAAACAAACTAAAAATGCAAAATGGCTGATAATATTGAAATATGTTGGCGACATGTGTACCAACATAATAAAAAAAAAAACGAAAATCAAATGTACGTAGTCCGCGAAATTTGAAGTCACCTTTTTTTAACAAACCACGTTTGTCCGCGTATGTACTACAAAAACGTTCTAAATGGAAATAATCATCATAAATAAAATTGGGGAGAATGGTGTTGGTGTTAGCATACAATGTACCACCACAAAAATGGATTTACGGTCGTATTGTCGAGTTATACCCAGGGAAAGATGGCAATTTCAGAGTAGACACGGTGAAGACCAACTCTGGATTACTCAAAATATGATGAGGATAATTTGAAATGAAAGCACGATATCCTTTCAACGGGGGTAATATGTTGACGCACAACATGTCATCAACAACATTTTATGATACGCCCTGTAAATTGAAAATAAAATCCTCTGCCGCATGATAATTACTGTTAAGTTTGATATACATTTTTTCGTTCGATGTCGAAAGGTCGAATGTCGAAAGGCCGAAGGTCGAAAGGCCAAATGTAGAAATTCCGAATGTCGTTTGGCCGAATGTGTCGAAAGGTCGAATGTCTAATGGCCAATTGGGTCGAAAGGCCGAATTTCTAAAGGCAGTCGAAAGGCCGAATGTTATAATGGCGAATGGGTCGAATGGTCGAACATGTGGAAAGGCCGATTGGGCCGAAAGGACCAATTTTTATTAAATGTTTCTTCACTTAATTGATTGAAATCAATATTTAAAACCATTGAATTTATTTGGGTTGGCTACCTTATCTACAAAAAAAATACAGAAATTGAAAATCTCGAACAAAAAATCTAGAAAAACAAAAATCCCGAAAAACAAAAATGCAGAAAACTAAAATCCAGAAACACAATTATCAAAGTACGGCCCAAATTAAATTTGAAATTCGTAAAATGGCCTTAAAATTTGAGTTTTTCCGTAAAGTCCTTAATATTTATGGTAATAAAAATTGCTTCAACCTTTCAGACACAGATCAAAGGAATTATATTACTCATATCGGATTGTTGTACCACAAATGTTTCAAATTATTTTGTGGTTGGCTTAATTCGTTGTGTTAGTATAGTATCGACGAATCTATTGGAGCGAATTGCGGATTTAATTCTTCGTTAATGCTTCGTCAACCACGATGTACCACAAATGTTTCAAGTGACGACAAAAGTCTGAAAATGCCCATAAAATTGATTTTTTATTTATTTTGAACAACATATTTTTTCTGGATTTTTAATTTTCAATTATTCTGGATCTTAAAATTCGGTCTTCCGAAAATCGGTCTTTCGACACATTCGGCTTTTCGACACATTTGCCTTTCGACATTCGGCCTTTCGGCGTTCAACCTTTGCGCGTTCGGCCTTTCGCCATTTCGACATTCGGCCTTTCGGCGTCCGGCCTTTCGACATTCGGCCTTTCAACTTTCGGCCTCTCGACATTCGGCCTCTCGACATTCGGCCTTTCGGGCCTATTCCCATTTTCTGTATTATGTTACATGCAATTTTTGTACCATATGGTTGGCGAGAGTTCGTCGAAGAGGATAGACGTGTTTTTTTCTATCCTCTTCAAAAATTTAATTTTATTTTCTCTTTATCTTTGTTTCTTATGTAGTGATATGTATATACTTTATATTCATATGTATATACATTTTAATTTTAAATTTAATTCTAATTAAATTCGAGTTCAGTGTAATAATAATCAAAGTGTAGTGAAAAAAATTAAAGTGTAATTTTGGAAAATGCAAGCCACCGGGATGCATTTGTCAGGCAATGTTTTTATTTTTGTAGATAGAAAAATTAAAAGTGCATGATTTGGTGTTTTGTGAGATTGTACATAAAATCAAATTTCAATTTTTAATTACTAAAGTCTAATATTTGGATAGTATAGAAATAGATTTTAACTTAAATAGAAATACGGCGTAGTAAATTTTATATTAGATTTTATTTTTACGCACACTTATTTGTTTTCTTATGTTTGATTTTGGGTACAATCGACACTAATACATACTTTAATTATTTTATATAACAGGGCCAACAATATGTTTATGTACCTGTCTCGTTCGCTCTTCGCACGGATTCTGTGAAGGTAATATGTTTTGTTGGTTTTTGTATTATAATGTACAAACAACAACAAAAAGGAGAATCTTTTTCGTTGGTTTTGATATAGTCGTCACAAATACTTTCCTGTATCTTGATACATAGATCAGGTATGTTTGTTCGTGATATAAGGTCTCCTGCAACGCACATGAAAGATGGTAGAAAATATTTACCGTCAATGTGTGTTGGTGGTTTTAGTATATAAGATTTTGTTACTTGTATGCTGGTTTTGTTTATCTCTTTATGTTTCCCGGTATTCATGAAACAATTATTGAAATCATATATTATATGAGCACAATGAGATTTTGTATATTCGACTCAAATAGCATAATTAGGTTTGAGTCGAATTGGAATTGGGAGCTGTCTTATGCATTTCATTTGGAATGGTTTATTTAGGTGGGATAATTAATTTTTGCAGGTTTTACGAACTACATCATAGTTGAGTTAAGTTGGGTATGTTACTGTGGGTTCATGAGGCGGGTCCCTCTTTATAGGTTTTCGGGGGATTTCCGTGGCGTTGGGTTGGCGAAATTTCGGTTTATGTACAATTTTTGGGACGAAGTAATTCGTTAAGCGAGGTGTGGGTATAAATCGGGGTTTCGTTAGTCGGAGTTTTCGCGAATTTTCCGGGGATTTGTGGGGGGGATTTCGTGGATCGAGGGATGGGTGTATGGTGTTATTGAAATCATGAGTTTTGAGAGCATAATGAGATTTTGTGTATTCGACTCAAACAGGATTCTTATACTTTGTATGGTCGAATGGGTTTGAGTTGAATTAGAGTTGGGAGCTGTCTTGTGCATTTCATTTGGAATAGTTTATTTGGGTAAGATTAATAATTTCTTTTTGCAGATATTGCAGGCTGCATCAAGTTGATTTTGGATTGATTTTTGTTTAATTAATATTATAAATTATAAACTAACTAAGTGTATGAATGGAATGCGAATTTGGAAGTGTTGGTTTGGGTTGAGTTGGGATTTGATTTTTAACACAGGGTTATGTGTTCATTTATGTGAACAAAGTGGAATTATGTTAAAATATTTTGGAAGGCTAAATGTTTTTGAGTTTAATTGTTGACTTAATAATTTTATTGAAGTTTGGATGGCGGGTTTCACACACAATCGTCTTAATTACTTATATGGCACATCGACAAATTTTTAAGAAAGGAATGTTTCATTTTCATTGCATAGATTTATTATTTTATTTACTTTGCATGCTTGATTTGGCAGGAAAATAGGTGCGTGATCTGAGTTAAAATTTTGGATATATTTATGTGTATAATAGGTGAATGATCCTAATTGGATTTTTATTTAGGTAGTCTAATATTTTATAAATTTTATTTTTGAGTTGCGAAAATGACTAAGGTGAAGGAAATCATTTGAGTATGTACACTATCAGATATAAATATATGGACGACGTCCGGAATTAATCACCGGAGCTGATTTTGGGGTATAGCTGATTTTGCTACTCGTGCAAATTTCCGCTCAGTCGGCTTAGTTAAAAGTCGTGGGCGTCCGCGACGAAGCTTATTTTTGTTGATCCTGTTTCAATTAATTTCTTTTTTATGAAACTGATGCTACCGTAACGTTTATGTTTTATTCTGGTAATTAATTTTCGGTGACTAAATATCGTTTCCCACATTTAACATTGATAATTCGATGCATTGGAAAAACTATATTGATTCTCTTCGTATTTATCTGGAATCAGTGATTAGGAAATATGTATATTACGTCAAGTGTGTGCAGTAGCCGTTTTAAGTTATTCTGTGGAATCGAAGTTGTTATTTGTCACTCATTATAATACAAAACCATAAATGCTCCGCATTAATGTCAATCAATCAAATGTCACTACAACATACAGTTACAATTTGAGAAATGTTCAATTTATTAACCTTCATTTATCCTTAGAACCACTGGATTGTGAACAAAACAATTCACTTCAGTTTATCACACAAACTAATTTATTTATACAGCACAAGACAATTATTCAGAATAATTCACAAAATCACTTATTACACTTTTACACTATACCCACTATGTAACTATCACTAATACATTGTTTATCGTACTAGCTCTAGCGTTCAACTTACTAAACTTCCCATTTGCCTTTTTGTATACTCAAACCAAAGTTCTAGAATAACCATGATATTTCCAGTACAATGTAGAACAGTTTACAGTTTAACATAGAAAATATTCATTTTAGTACAACTAACTATAATACCCTTAAACTAAGTGTCACTAGTACATTTTACGCTATTAATTAACATAAGTATTTTTAACTAGGTGTCTAGAATGATCTAGAATGATATTAGTATATAGAATCAAATTAGTGTTTATTAGAATTTATTATTACGATTATTGTAAAAAAACATAGCTTTTAGCTTTATTTATATTCATTCCTTTTGACGTATTTAAAAATTTTGACAACCTGATTATTTAAAGAAATTTACATGCACATATATGTACATGTAATCAAAAAAAATTGGCACTCTAGTATAAATGTATTGCAATAGATGTCACTAGTAACACATATGGGAATGGAATACTAAAACGAAAACTATTTTTTTTTTGTTTTTTTGGAAGGCAGAGTTTCTAAATAAAAAAAGATAAATGGACGGTCATTAACGCGAACTCTTATTTTCCTTTTGTTTCTGTGTTGTTTTGGTCGGTTATCAGAAATTTAATAACGTTGGATTATAGTCACTAAGTAGGTGTCACCGTAACAATATCTATATATGTATAATCAAACAGTATATAATATCAAAAATAGTGAAACTGAAGAAACATTTTCGTACAAAAAACGGGTTATGCATTATATAACCTTATAACTGTTATGTTTATCCAATTTTAGAATTAAAACAATGAACGAACGAAAAATTTAATGTATAAACGATTGATTCAAAAAGATGTTTGTTGTCATTGTTGGTAAAAACAAAAAAACTGATTTGTAATGGTGTGCTATTTGACTAAATTTTTTATTCGGTTTCAGTACTCTTAGTATTGCATACTCTTTGATATACGAGTAATGCAACAAACTAATTAAAAGCAAATAATTTATATTAAGTATAAAACAAATCGGTAGTCTGCCATATAAAAGAAGAAAGAGCCCAAATATTATTTAACTGACCGTTGACTTTTTTTTATGCAATTGAGCATTAGCAAGCTATTAGTTAGCTGATTTTTGTTACCCCGCATACGGTGACATATTATGAAGTCTGATGATTTTCACATCATTCGATTAGTTTCTGCAGTTACTGTTTGCATATTTGGCACAATCCGTCAAAATTGGTGAATCCAAAAACATACGCACGGCCATTAATGGTACTAACCGGAGATCCTTTGGGTTCACAGGTATGGCGGGAATGGCTAAGTAATATTTGTCTATCTCTCACATTTTTTTTTCATCGTTCAATGTCTTGACGATATCCATAATGAATTATTGCACGATAAAATATTCAGCATTTATCACAAAATCAATATTTAATCGATCCAATATTTTGTGACATTTAAACCCAAAAGCAACGCATTGCATAACTCTGCATTTGCTGTTTTTATAAATATTTACAACATATTATACAACAACACACTATATTTGATTTATAAGCGGCACGATCCAAATTTAATTAAATTAGATAACGTTGATGTTTGACTAGAAACGTACTCTCGTACATAAGAAAAAATATTTCTTGGTATTAATATGGTTTAATTATGACATAAAAATGTTGAAATACCTTCGTAACTTTTAATTTATTACGTTACACGCAAATTTAATCACATGCCCCAATCAGTTGTTTTATGTATTTTGTAGGTGATAAGTTATGGTAAAATTAAGGAAATTTGAATTATTAAGACTATTGCGTGGTGCGTTAGATACATTTTTTTCGGTAGATTGTAATTCTTCACCTTAAATGAAAATCCTTTAGTAAGTACATAACATATATGTGACAGAAATAGAAATGTTGATAACCTAACAGTATTTCGTGAAAGGGAGCACCTAGAATTCTCAACAATCAAAATCCAGATTTTTGTTAAATACGATCAACTACCATTTGATAACAAACAGATGATACATAATTTAATATCATCCTTGCATGGAGAGGACTAATGCTATGCGCCTTTGAGGAGTTTTTTAAAAAACACAAATTTTTGAAAAACGTTCTAATTGCGGGCGGAAGCTTCCATCCTTTAAGGTATACAACTAATTGAAATAATTTTTCAAAAATTTGGTATAGCTAAAAAACTTGATTTTTTGGATTAATTTTTATTGTCGCAAACAAATTAACCCAAGACACGGTAATTTAAAGTAAGTTTTGTGTTTTAAATTCATTACCAAATCTAGAAGAGAATGGTAATTTTTTGTTTCGAACTGAAGGGGGACGTTACACATTTTATAGAACTGATAAATAAATTAAAAAAAACATTTTTTGAGTTCAATACTTTTCTGGCATATGTATATTTTAATTCTTTGAATGCACGATATAATTTTTACATAATTTTTAAAGTCAAGTCAAAAATGTTGTTAAAAGTCAAGCGTCGAATATAAAGTAAAATCAAGTTAAAAGTCAACTCGAAATTCAAGTAAAAAGTCACGTTAACTGAAAGACAAGAGTAAAGTCAATAGTTATATCAGGAATTAATTTGAAGTTTAGGTCACGGTTCAAGTAAAATCAAAAGTCAAGTTACAAACAAGCCAGGATTCCTGCCGTCAAAGGGAAAATCGTCAAATCAAAATACTTAGGTCAAAAGTCAGACAAAAAATCAGGGCCAAAGTCAAGTAGAAAATCAGATTAAAAATTAAGATACAAGTCAAGTCAAAAGCGGATTCGAAATTTCAGTCACAAGTCAGGACTAAAAAATCTAGTCAGAATTCTTGTAAAATGTAAAACGTCAGATTAAAAGTCAGTCCAAGCCGTAGTTAAAAGTGAAAAGTCAAAAACCAAGCCAAAACTCAAGAAACAACTCAATTCAAAAGTAAAACCAACGTTTTATCAAGAGTTAAATCAAGAATTAAGTCAAGATACTAACACTGCATTTAATAAGTTCGTAGCCTTATTTAGCGACAAGTTGAATAGGTCCAAGTCATTAAAGTAAATAGCATGGTTGGACACAAGTCGGTTTAGACATAATGATACACCAAGATTTGTCCTGAAAGCCGATGGCTGGAACAACTGCTGTTGTCGTGTGCGCGGTACGCCAGGGCATAAAAATTGATTCTGCTAACAAGCTAGAGTCTAATAAATTGTTGAGTATTTTAAAAAGAGAGTATTTATCAATTAATGTTCTTCTATTTTCCAATGAGATCAGACTGAACTTCTGCCTACGTCTCTCATATGTTATATAGCCATTAGAGGGGATAAACTTAAAACACATAAACCTTGTGAATTTTCTTTGAACGCATTCAATTCTGTAGTTATAATCATCATAAAATGGATTCCAGACTTGAGATAAGTATTCAAGGTTAGTTCTCACAAGGCTAGAGTATAGTAATGAGAGAGTTGAAGGATTTCTGAAATCTTTACCTCTTCTGAGGATATAGCCTAATGTTTTGAAAGGAGTACGACAAATTGAATCAATATGTTTGCCAAAAACGTAATTTCTGTTTATTAACTTTCTTTGTTTGGTTAATTTGTCTTGGTAAAAGTCATAGTAAGACACTTCTTGATGTTCAGTGGTAATTGATTTACAATAGACCAGTTAAAAACAGCGGTTAGATCCGCTTGCAAAGCCACAGTATCATTAGCCGTATGAATATTTTTGAAGAGCTTCAGATCATTAGCATACAATAAGTGGCCTGATGATTAATGTAAAAAATAAACAACAAAGGACCCAAAATAGACCCCTGGGGAACTCCTGAAGTAGGTTATCAATACCATTACATAGGAGAGAGGATGCCATTAAATTTTACAAATTGAGTTCTATTTCTCAGGTATGAACGAAACCATTTAAGCAATGTAGAGTGCGAAACTTTGTCAAAAGCTTTGGAAAAATCGGTGTATATGCAATCGAGTTGCCACCTTTATCCAAAGGTGATGATCCGCAAAAAGCTTGCATAATATCCCCTAATTGGGATACTCAAACTTGGTACTAAGCGATCTATGATAATTCCAAAAAGCTTGCGGATTATTCTTTATGTTGGTTTCAACAAGGGAGATATACAAGTGTCTACACTTTATTATGTCAGTTTTCACTTTACTCCTGTATTTTGAAAATATCAAATAATCAAAGCGCGTTTTCTATATTTATCTTTGGTTTTTATCAAGCGCACTAGATTGCTTGAGTACCATTTCGGGTAGCGGTCTTATTTACTAGTAACATGGTCAGAATGACCGACCAACGGGAAAATTGTACTGTAAAATAATGCAACAGCATCATCTGGAACCAAGTTCTGAAATAATGAAAACCAATCAATACCTCCTAATTCAACGGACAGTTTTTAGGACAGTTTAACCGAGGCTATGATTGGAGGATGTTAATTATCAACTCTAGTTAACAAGTAATCATATATTCTGATATTCAAATCATGCACATCGATTCTGAAAATTTTTCACATGGTTGAATTGTGCCAACAGAGTTAGTTCAAGAGTATCTATTAGGTATGCCACAGTGCGCCCTTCATAGTTCGATGCAAATATGTTCAAGGGATTATTTGTATTCCACTCTATTGATGGTATATTAAAATCTCCAAGTAGAATAAACTTGGTACCTGTATTAGATGTATTAACCACATCTGAGAAATGGTCAAGGAATATCTTATAATCACGAAAACAAATACCTATATTAAAATAAACAACACAAACGATCAATGAAGAACCAGCTCCAATGCTCACTTTGACCCACACATCATCTATAACATGACAGCTGTTCAAACCAGTCAGTCTAACAGGTTCCTAGTCTTTATGCATAGCAATAAGGGAGCCACCTCCGTCCCGTTTCTCATTACAAATAAAGTTCCAATCTTTTCTAAACATATGGTATTTTTCGTCAAAAACTTCCTCGGAATTGATTGCCTCATTCAACCATGTCTCAGTCAGACAGATAACATCAAAGCTGCAAACCCGCGCAGCAGAATAGAACGATTTAAGCTTCGTCTTCAGATCCCTGATATTTTAATAATAAAACTCCATAATGAACATGTGTGTTACCAAAAAAAAAAAGAAAAAGTAAATGAAAATTAATCAACTATACTAATAATAATAAAGAAGAGTTAAAGATTATTGTAGTTTCAATAAATCTGAATGAGATGATATCTTATAGCTAGGATGTCTGAATCAGATTTTTTGCAATAAATGTTACCGTGCAAGATTCAAATATATTTGTAGTGATTGACTGCATCCTTGTTTTGTAGCAGTTGTTTGGCTTCGTATAACAATTGTTTCTTAGCTGGTGATAGGAGCTCAACAATAAAAATTTTCGATTCAACATGGAACCCAATATCTGAAGCTCTGAATTTTTTTTTCATTTTATAACATTTAAGCGCATATTCTTTTTTAAATTTTGAAAAAAATTCAATTGTTGTATTTGTAGATTCGAAGAATAGCAATGACGCTCAAGTTGATCCACACGATTATTTACCACCGATAGTTCCTTTCTCAGCAAAGTGCTTTGTTTAGACAATCTTTCATTCACGGAGTTGCAATTCGACACTTGGAACTGTAGAAGCTTGATATTTTGTTCGTTAATAGTTACTTTTTTTTCCAATTCAATAAGGTTAACTATTTTCTCGCCGATTGAAGACAACGAGTTCGAAAAACTTACTTGCTGCTGAACAAACTCATTATGTTTGTAATTTAACGCATCTATGTCTGCTTTCATAGCTAGAAGAATTGAGTTAGCTTCCAGCTTAGTTTGTACAGCCGGTGACGGTAAACTTATCAGCCTGTAAGTACTCAGCCAAAATAACTTGCGTTATTTGACCATAGCTGATGTGAAAAAAACTGTTGCATTGGAAGCACCTTATGTTATCACTTTTATTGTTACTAATGACTTTATCATTGCAAACTTTGTACGAACTCATAGCCAACCTTGTTGGTAACTAAAGACAGGTAATGAAAATATTTACTTGGTAATTTGGTTTATCGTTTTATTTTTTTAAAATTATTGTCTCAAATTCCATTATGATGGAAATAGGTTGCAAGACGATTATACGACAGTTTTTTAATCATTACTACTCAACCATCACAAAGCAACATCGTAATGAACATGTTGGATTGAATGTGATTAGTAACGAATCAGATAATCTGAAACTTCTCTTTAAAAGCAGTACCGAGGTGAAGAATTATTTCTTGACTCCAATTCTTAGTCGATTAAACAAGGCGTTGAAAATTCTAACTGTAGTGGTTAAGAGGTATTTCTAACCGAATTGTTAAAAACGTTGTCCCACCTATAATCGATCCTCTGGAATTAACTTTTAATCTATTTATTTCCACTAGCGAATTTTCGTCACAACAAAACTAAATCTTTGGTCATACTTTTGTTCAAATAAAAAAAATACTATATTCTGTTTCTCTTTATGCAGCTTCTCTTCTGAGTCAATCTTATTCTGCTGAGAATGCTCTCTTAGAATTTCTAACTCTAGTATTTGAAAGTCTAAATAACAATAACAAGACAGTGTCCGTTTTTATCCCTATTAAACAGGCCTTTGACACAGTAGGATTTCGCGGTCTAATATTCGACTGGGTTGAGTCTTATTTGAGGAACAGAAAACAATAGGTAAAGATAGATTTTTTAATTTTACGAATGTGGCTTAATCTCCACTCAATAGTTGTAAGTCGTAAAGCTTAACTGATGCTCTTCGACAAGAAAGACTCCTTAGCTATAGGAGAACATATTATTAGTCATTTATTATTCTGTTGTTCAAATTGCAATAAAAACTGTTTCTGTATTTTCACAGACGATTTTAAATTTCTTGGTAGAACACTGAACCGCAGCCTGTAATTTAATTTTTATATAGAGATGTTAAAAATATCACTAAATATTGCGGTTCGGAAATTGTATGTTCTTCGGGAGATATGTCCCACTCCGAATTTGTGAATAGTCTTTTTCTCATTGTTCAAGTCTAGGCTGCAATAAGGTGTATAGGCATTGGGAGATGTGTATTTGAGTAATTTAAAACCACGCATAGTTGCTCTGAAGTACACTGGGTAATAAATCAAAAAAATAATTAGACATTCTTTCCCCTTGTTCCTAAAAAGCAGAACGCCTCGGCATTTATATATTTACAAAGTCTTGAGGATGTTTTACTTAAGGGATGGCTATAGAAATGTGAAATCTGCTGACAACTACAATTTACGTGGTTACGTACTTACTAACTTAAAAAGTAATACAGTATTAAACTAATTTAAAAAGGTTCGGGGCAGAGCATCAACGGTTCTGCTATTATTATTCAACAATATTATTTCATTTACTTAATTATACATTTTTAATCCCTATTTCAATTTTATTGTAAATTTTAAATATGTTGTTATGTTAAAAAAAAAATATTCGAAAGTCAGATTAAAATTCAAGATCCAAATCAATAGTCAAGCCAAAAGTCAGGTCAAAAGTCAAGTCAAAGTCAACATAATTGACAAAATAAACAGGAAGTAAAAAATCAAGGCAAAAGTCAAATCAAAAGTCAAGTCAACTCAGAAATCAAGTTAAAAGTCGATAGTATAACAAAAAATCAGTGCAAAAGTCAATCAAAAATCAGATTGAAAATCAAGACCAGAGTCATGTCAAAATTTAAGTCTAAAGTTAGGTAAAAAACCAACGTAAAAGTCATGTCCAACGTCAAGATAAATGTCAACGTAAAAGTCAAGTAAAAAGTCAATTCGAAAGTTAAGTCAAAAGATAAATAAAATTCAAGACAAAAGTCATGTCGAAAGTTAAGTCAAAATTCAGGTCAGAAGTCAAAACAAAAGTTATCTCAAAATCGAGATAAATGTCAAGGCAAACGTGAAGTAAAAAATCAAGACAAAAGTCAAATCAAATGTTAAATTAAAAACTAAATATAAGTCAAAATTCAAAATAAAAGTCAAGCCAAAAGTCAGGTCAAAAGTCAAGTCAAAGTCTACATAAATTACAAAATAAAAGTGCAGTAAAAAATCAAGACAAAAGCCAAGTCAACTAAATAATCAAGTTAACCCTCATACGACCCTTAGAAAAAGTTACGCATGTGACCCTTGGGTGAAATTTCACTCACATGTTGAAATAGAGAAAAATAATTATTTATTTCATTTTGCTTACAGTTAATTTTATTTATTTTTTAGGTTTTATTGCAATTCGGACAATAGTAAACAACGGTCTTATGTTCACCACAGACAGATCTTTGGCAGGTATGGCAAACTGAATAAGCTTTCCTATCTACTTTGGAGCAAAACTTACAATGAGATCCCGAGATTTTCCTTTTTTTAATACCGGCTTCTTCTATAACATTGGACGGTCTGGTGGCACCAGAAGCTTCCATTATACTAGATGTTTCTGTTATATCAGATGCGGTAGTTGATGAAAATGTTTGACAATGTCCATTGAAGAGTTTCCTCTTGGTAATCTGGGTCTTCCTTTTATTTGTTGATAGACAAGGTCAGCTCCAAGTTGTTCTAGAAACAAAATTCATTTATATAGTTTGTTTTTATTCCAGCCAGGGTCGATTTCCAGGCACAAAACATATGCATTAACACTTGATACGTCTATTAAGTTACAAAATAAGGCGAAAGGCCAGCGATTGGTTTCTCATTTTGTTGTGTAGGTCCCAACCATCTGATCTAAGGTATCGACATCAGACTTGGTTTTATTGTAATATAGTTGATAATTTCAGTTAAGCTTTTTGTATCCGTAGAAGTAGTTGTTGTGTGATGAAATGTGCTTAAAAATGTGACATTTTTATATTTTTTTTTAACATTTTGCAACAACGATATATTTTCGTAAAAATAAAAGTTGTTGGAAAATACGGGACGCCGACGTAATTCCCGTTTCGTAAGGGCTAGTAAAAATGTTTTATTAGAGCGTACCGTTCCAACAATTGTATTTTTATGTTTGAATAGTTCTTTAGCCAAGTTGGGAGTTTTAAAAAAGTTATCGAACGTGATTTTATGACCCTTTAAGTATTTTACTAGGTGGTCTGACCCTGGTTTGTTGCATGTGCTGAATTTGGTTCTGTTCCAGTGTATACCTGCATGTTCCAAACAAATTTCGAGGTACTATCACATAAACACCATATTTTAATACCATATTTTGCTGGCTTAAATGGTATATACTCTTGAAAGGACAACGCCCACGGAAAGCCAACAATTGCTCGTCAATAGTCACATTTTCATATGGAACATAAAATAGTGGCATATTGCCAACCCTTTTATCCCACACGATACGAATAGGTTCCAGTTTATCGCAAGCTCGACGCCCTTGTCGATCGCACCTATCATCAAACCGTATGACGCGAGTAATCATTTTGTAGGTTTTTTCGCCATGGCACATCGAAAAATTGGTCTGCCCTTTTGATCATCCCACAGATTATCAATAGATTCCCCGTTAGACTTGTAAACTCCTGCCAAAATTAGGATTCCTATGTATGCCTGAATCGTGATATCGCCAAGATTATTTCAATCCACGATTTTTTTCATTGATGGTGTAAAACATGTTGCAAATGAGTCTTATATCTTTTATTCGCGAAGTTGAATATCGTGTTATGCCGGGCCTTTCTCGTAGAATATTTCCAGCGTTGATTGTACCATAAGTGTTGGGTGGCGTTGATGACCATTTGATGATTTTATCCTTTGACCAATACGATGTGGTTTGATTACTAGGAATGCCTTTGTTACTATCATTACTATCACTATTATTTTCATTTTGATCGTTCGGCTGATGATCTTTTTCTGAATCGTCGGACAAGATATTTGCCATTTCCTATGCACAAAATATTGTTGTACAATATATTTAGGAGGAATTTGAAAGGTACGGTTGAATTTATACAAACTTACAAGTATTTGTACGATTCAAATCAAAATTTTACAAAAAACACAAACTAAACATACTAGAGACTAAAAAACTACCTCTTCGATTACTATATTGCATCTAAACTCTTTGGTATTGTATTACAAGCCCTACTAATGATTCTGTTTAAGCTTGAATTCTTGCATCAGTTTTTTCCTAGTTCCTTACCTCTTTACTAATAAACTACATATTTGGTTTTGGGTACAGGGGTAAGAAACGAGGAAAACTGATGCAAGAATACAAATATAAACAGACTCAATAAAAGTAGTGTGGTTAGCTACATGCGTACGAACGTTTATTCACGGCTTTTGATTGTTGTTGGTTTTGGTTTTATAATACTATCACGACAAGTTTGCACTGGATTTCACACGTATTGTAATTTATTTCTTTTTCTGAGTAAATTCAAACATGTACCTGAATCGTGTACGAGCAATACCAAATATATGTACATACATACTTATTTGGGTGAAATTTCACCCAAAGGTCGCTGGCGTACTTTTTTTTTGTTTTAAAAATATGTTGTCTTGATATTTAAATCCTAATAATTTTATAAAGCTGCCGGGCTTAGTGAACAAATACATGAAGTTTGGTCGAGGCAGTCTCAATAGTAAAAAATTATAGAGCATTAAAATCTAAACTGGGTGAAATTTCACCCAAAGATCTAAGAGGGTTATAAGTAAAGTCAAAATTCAGCTCGAATTGCAAACAAAAAACCAAGAAAAAATCATATCAAAAGTCACGTCAAAAATCAGACAAAAAATCAGGGCAAAAGTCAATCAAAAATTAGATTGAAAATCAAGACAAGAGTCACGTCAAAATTTAAGTCTAAGGTTAGGTAAAAAAAACCAATACAAAAATCATGTCCAACGTCAAGATAAAAGTCAACGTAAAAGTCAATTCGAAAGTTAAGTCAAAATTCAGGTCAGAAGTCAAAATAAAAGACATGCCAAAATTGAGATAAATGTCAAGTCAATAATCAGCTCAAACGTCTAAGTAGGCAAAAGTCTATTCAAAATTTAAAAAAAGTAAAAAGCTAGGTTAAAGCCTAGTTGAAAGTCAAAACGAAGGTCTCACAAAAGCCAAATCTAAAGAAACGTCAAGTTAAAATAATAAAGTTAAAAGTGAAGTCGAAATCCAACCCAAAAGTCAAGTCAAAAGTCGAGTGAAAAATCAAGGCAATAATGATGTCAAAATTCAAGATAAATGTCAACGTAAAAGTCAAGTAAAAAGTCTAGATAAAACTGAAGTCAAAAGCCAATTCGATAGTTGAAAAATCCAGACAAAAGTGAAGTCAAAAGTCAAGTTAAAATTCAGGTCAGAAGTCAATATAAAATTCATCTCAAAATCGAGATAAATGTCAAGGCAAACGTGAAGTAAAAAATCAAGACAAAAGTAAAATCAAATGTTAAGTTAAAACTAAGTCTATTTATAAGTCAAAATTAAAGATAAAAGTCAGGTCAAAAGTCAAGTCAAGTTTACATAAATGACAAATTAAAGTGAAGTAAAAAATCAAGACAAAAGCCAAGTCAACTCAAAAATCAAGTTAAAAGTAAAGTCGAAATTCAGGGGCCCTATTATGAAATTTTCGATAGCGTTTTTTTTTTCGATAATATTGAAAATTTTCGACTGCTCTTGAGGTGACGACCATTTTATTTCATCAACGTAATTTAATAGAATTAAATTGCAATATTTTATAAATAAAAATATTTTTTTCAAAAATGTGAGTTATAAAATAAACTTTTATTTTATGTTAATATTATATTACAGAGAAACCTCACAACGGACATCGCCGCGACCAAAAAAGTTCTGCGTTGTAGTGAGGTTTCCCTTGAACTGAGGATTTGTGATTTTTTATAAACATTTTCTTGGGATTCTATTTCTTATCCGATTTTGATGAAATTCAGCATGCACGATGCAAATGGGATTCTAAAATGATTTTTAGATAGAGTTCTGGAATATGGCCAATTAGGAAGGAACTTGGCCATTTCTTATCCGATTTTGGTGAAATTCAGCATCCACGATGGAAATAAGATTCTTAAATGCTTTATAGATAAAGTTCTAGAATATGGCCAATTAGTTGGAAACTTGGCTACTTCTTATCCGAATTTGATGAAATTCAGCATGTACGATACAAATTGGATTCTTAAATGATTTTTAGAGGAAGTTCTGGAATATGGCCAATTAGGAAGGAACTTGGCCGTTTCTTGGGATGGAAATGGAATTCTAAAATGATTTTTAGATGAGGTTCTGGAATATGGCCAAGTATAATGGAACTTGCCCATTCCTTAAATGATTAGATGAAATTCGACGTGTGCGTTGGAAATGGGATACTGAAATGGTTATATTTTATTTAATTTTTTTCTGCTGAATTATAGACCGATTTTTTAACTTTCATATAAATTCAAAGTTTTTTTATTATCATAAATTTTCGATGGTTTGCATCATTTTCAAGGGATGTAATTGTACTAGTAGTATTACATAACAAATCAACCAAAATGTATATAAAATAATTATACATCCAAATAAGACACTAAATTTTCTCCATTACAAAAGAAACATTCAAAAAAATTATTTCAAATGACAGTAACCAAAACGTTTTATTTTTCAAATGTTCTTGACCAGTATACTTCATTTATTATTTTCTATACACAGCTGATTATAGTAAACAAACCGTCATAACAGCGAAAACTTTTTAAAAAACTACGTAGATTTCATTACATCGCATGTAGTTTTTTTAAATGTGTCTTCGCTAAATGCGCATTTTTCATTTCGGACGCACCCCATGTAGTATGTATATACAAAATCACACGTAATTTTGAATAATATTTTTATAATTTACCTGTAACCTATTTATATGTATCTACTTTATAATTTACCTGATTTTTTTGATTTCCATATATGGCAAGCTTCTTTCAAACATCTTTTATTTTTATTTTGTTCATAATCCAATGTAACCGAATTATCAAAATCAAAATCATGCTTGTTTTCAAAGTAGATTTGAAAAATAAAACGTTTTCGTTAGTGTCATTTGAAATAAATTTTTTGAATGGTTTTTTTGTTAAAGTGAAAATTTAGTGTCTTATAAAAAAATAAGAATAATTAGTTATTTGGTTGATTTGTTATGTAATATGTAAATAATTTTTTTAAAAAATTATCAATTACTTCCGTTGAAAATAATGCAAACCATCGAAAATTTGGGATAGTAAAAAACTTTGAATTTATATAAAAGTTAAAAAATTGGTATATCATTTAGCCGAAAAGAATTAAATAAATATACAGGAAGACCAACAAATAAGATTACTAATTAAAATAGTTAATTGATGTATTTAATGAATTTTCTATAAATCATTTTAGAATCCCATTTCCAACGCACAGGCCGAATTTCATCATAATCGGTTGAGTAATAGGCAAATTCCGTCATACCTGGCAATATTACAGAACTTCATCTAAAAATCATTTGAGAATCCCGTTTGCAACGCACATGTCAAATTTTATCTTAATCGGTTGAGAACTAGGCAAGTTCCATCATACTTGGCCAAATTCCAGAACTTAATCCAAAAATCATTTAAGAGTCCCATTTATATAGTACATACTGAATTTCATCAAAATCGGATAAGAAATGGCCAAGTTCCTTCCCAATAGACCATATTCCAGAAATTTATAGAATCCCATTTTCATCGTGCATGCTGAATTTCATCAAAATGGGATAAGAAATGGCCGTTCCAAATAAATCACTTATATTTACATATCTGCCAAGTATGTGCTAAGTAAATATCTTATGTTACATATGAATACGTATGAGCCATGTAAATGTCGTATATATACATATCGAGATTAAATTTCCTTTGTCGAAAATCATCTCGATATAATCGAGATGATTTTCGACAAAGGAAATTTAAGTCAAAGGTTTGGTAAAAAACCAACCTAAGAGTCATGTCCAACGTCTAGATAAATGTCAACGTAAAAGTTAATTCGAAAGTTAAGTCAAAAGATAAATAAAATTCAAGACAAAAGTCAAGTTAGAAGTCAAGTCAAAACAAAAGACATGTCAAAATCGAGATAAATGTCAAGTTATAAAAGACAAGTCAATAATCACGATAGTATCGAAAATGAGCTGTCATGAAAATTTTCGAAAGTGTATTTTTTCCAGAACTTCCTCTAAAAATCATTTAAGAATCCCATTTTCTTCCTGCATGCTGAATTTCATCAATATCGGATAAGAAATGGCCAAGTTCCCTCCTAATTGGTCATATTCCAGAACTTTATCTAAAAATCATTTTAGAATACCATTTCCATCGTGCATGCTGAATTTTACCAAAATCGGATAAGAAATCTCCAAGTTCCTTCCTAATTGGCCATGTTCCAGAACTTATTCTAAAAATCATTTAAGAATTCCATTTCCATCGTGCGTGCTGAATTTCATCAAAATCGGATAAGAAATGGCCAAGTTCCAAACAAATGTCTTATATTTACATATCTGCCAAGTAAATGTCTTATATACATATCTCTATAATGTCATATTTAAATTGAGGTGATTTCGATATCGATTATTTCATAATAGTTATTTTCGATGTCATCGAAACTCGCGAGATTATCGGAAAAAAACTCTATCGAAAATTTCATGATAAGTATTTTCGACGCTATCGAAACGCTATCGAAAATTTCATAATAATAATAAGGCCCCAGGCAAAAGTCTAGTCAAAATTAAAAAAAATTAAGTAAAAAGCCGAGTGGAAATTCAAGTCGAAATCCAAGCCAAAAGTCAAATCAAAAGTCAAGTGAAAAATCAAGGCAACTTTTAGCGTATTTCCTTGACAAATTTACAACAACAATTGCAAAGGAAAAATCTCCGCAAGAATAACATTAACCCAAAAAAAAATGGGTTTATTTAAACATATGTAATTCTAATTTTTGGTTATGCTTTTGATTATTGCCACCAGAGTCATAATACATATTAAATTTATATTTTATTTCGAAAGGTTGGCTTTTGTCAATTAAATCAAATTGGCTATTTTCTTGGAACCCAAAATAATTCGGATTAAATTTTGCTTAACAAAATTCGCTTAATAAGTCGGTAAAGTTAGCCCGAAATATCAGTCCGAATTTTTGGTTCGTTTCCCGGATAAAATGTAGCTATCCCAAAAAAATGTAAATTTTTGTAAAAAGTGTAGGCTCATCCCGAAAAAATTATTCTAATTAAAATGTATCTAACACGAAAAAAAACAAGTTTAATCCAAATGAAAATTAAGCGGTGTTTTTTTATTCGCTCCCGATAGCTGCTATCCAGAGCCGTCATTTTGCTACGCCTAAATTTAAATTTGACGCGCTATTTATTGGTAAAATAAACTTATTTAATATCACACTATCATTTTTAATTCAATTATTTAGCGCAAACTTGATAAAAAAAATATTTGGCTCTACCTATTTATACGGAGCGCTATCGGGAGCCACTTTTTATATGACGGCTCTCGATAGCAGCTATCCGGAGCGAATAAAAAAACACAGCTTTAATAAATTTCTTAAAAACTATTTGTAATATACTACCAATACTAGATATGTTGCTTAATGATTTTTTATTTGGGAGGATAGGCCATATGATACTAGCTAAGAGATAGTTAGCATCCCAGGTTCAAATCATGGAAATAAACAAATGATTTTTAAAAATTTGTGTTTTTAGTGTAGCGCATGTGATATGGAGATACAGTGAAACTCCTCTGAGCCGTAATCCCACGGGACCGCGAACAGTTTACGGCTCAGAAGACTTTTACGGCATTCAGGCATATTTAAAAAAAAAATGTATACATATGTAAAAATTAAATTAAGTTTATGTAATTCTATACATATGTATATGTATGTATTTTACTTTATTCAATGAACTCAGATCACATGTTTTGATATACTATTATCGTCTAATGGATAATATGTACATATATAATTAAAATTAAATTACATACATTAAATTTTTGAAAAAAAATTCGATATTTTTTTTGAGTGCAAGCCTTTGTATTTTCCATGCGAACAAACTCGGTTTTCAATGAACAGACTTTATCATAAAAATCGTTCGCCCCTATTTGTCGAGCAAATTGCTCTATGATGTTCAAACTCTTAGCTGCTTCAGATTTTGTGACGATTGGGTCATCCACTTCGTCATCAGATTGTTGATGACCTTCACTGTCATTGTTCGATGATCGGTACTCTTCAATTAAAGTCTGGATTTCGATTGAGGGCGACTCGATTTCCACGCTTTCATCAACACGGACCAAATCAACGGCGCTGCAAATCGGGGATCCATATGCTGATACAATAAGATTTTGGATTTCGGCCATGATCGAGGGCCCTCCAGCTACCTCGTTGTCAGTTATAGTACACTGAAAATTGAATCCACAATTTATAAAACATTTCCTTACACTCAGAAAAAACAGTGGTGCGTGTTTTACTTAAACGGTATAGTAACACAAAAATCGTGAATTTAACTTATTTTTTAATCAAATTTACTTCTGCAAAGCACAGATTATCCAAGTAAAATTTAGTTATGCTATGTCAATAAAGCAAAATTTAATATGTAAAATTTACTACGTAAAATTTACTTTCGTTTTATTAAAATTGATTATAGGCAAATGTAATGATAGCTTACACGGAAACAAAATTTCAAAGAAAAAATTTCAATTCACCCGACAGCTAGTTATATTTACTTAACAATTAGGTAAAATGCACTGAAATTAAAATTTTAAAAATTTGTTGTTGGAAATCATCAAATTTACTTACTGCTTAAGAAAAGCTTAGCTTAGAAAATCGCTGGTTTAACATAATCTGGGTGAGTAATTTACCCATTTATTCAACTGTAATTAAGCAATTTATGATCCCGCACAAATAAAATTTCAAATCAATAACTAATTTGTGTTAACGATCAAATTAACACTCAAGCACGTCTCATCTCACGAGGCTCTACGAGCTGGTTTACTGTGATCAACATTTTGTAATAGTATTTCATAATCGATAGGTTTTGCGCCTACATCCAGTCCAGGTCAAGAAGAACTTATCAAAAATAATATTAGAATTTATTTTTCATTAAACCAATTAATTTTATGGTAATCGGCCAGGAAATATCCGACTTACTCGTATCACAGTTGGCCGTATTGCAGAAAATCAAATACTAAATTTAATCAGAAAATGTTCTTGTTGAAGCGTGATATGTTGTATATATATATATACCATATAATCTTCGTAATTGGAATCGGTATGTACGTCATTGTTTGTAAGTTAGAACAAGCATAGTATTAAGCGAATTTAATTAATTTAAAATCAAATAATACCAATTTTTCTAATTGGATAGGACAGATCAAAAGTCTTCTATATTTAACAAAAAAAAAAATAATCCACGGAAAAAGTTCGATAGTTTTCTTGTAATATCCTTGTTCTGTATTATAACAGAACTGTAGAAAACAACGATATTACAGTAAAATTTGTTTTGATTTCTTATATCACTCACAGCTACATATTTTCCTGTTGGTTGTTTGATGATTTTGTAATTTATGTCGCACTATCATGTTGAACATGATACACATACGCACATACATTTGTATATTACAAGAATTTTTACTCAAAAGAAAGTACAATTACAGTAAGAGTTAGTTTCCGTAAATATACAAATAAAACTTGCGAGATTTTAACGAACTAATGGTATAAATTACATTTCGCTTAAGTCATTCTCATTAAAAGCTTAAGTAAATTTAACTGGGTGCTAAGTAAACTATATGTAGAGAAATGTAATTTCTACTATGAGTATGTTAAAATTACATAAGCCCTTATTTAAAAATGACACACGTAAGCGAATTTTACATCTACCTTACGTTATTTTACTTAACTACAAGTAAAAATAACATAAATATACGTAAAATACAAACCAAAAATATCCTCTCATTTGCTCATTTTCATAACGACTAACCATTTATTGGTTGGTTGTTCGAGAAGTAACAAGTGTATTTATTATATAATGAATAAAAATAAAAGCGAAATTAAAATTATTAAAATAGTGGATATTTTTTTAAAAAATATTAAATTGGAGTTAGGAGTATACCCTAATTCATTTAATAATATAAACGGTGAGTAATGTTTATTAAATTAAACCAAAAAGTGCATAGTTTTATATTGTGATAGTGCAACTAGTATAAGTAATTAAATTAAGTGATGCCGTTAGTTAATCTATACAAACATATACCCATGCAGATATGTGTGTAACGGAATATATTTTACATTTACTTATTTTCCACGAACGAATATATAATATTTATAAAGAACGTAAAATTATTTTATACGGTATATAATTATATAAAATATATCCCGTTACTTGGGGATTTGCACATAATTTCTTATAGACAATAAAGGCAGCTGCACGATCGCCGATTTTAGATCCGCAGTCTATAGTTAAAAATATTTTAACTCTTAAGGAGGAATAAGAAGAAATTAACTGATCATTACAGGCTTGAATCAAAAAATCCAATGACAAATAAATTTTCATTTATTTATTCTCTTATTCTCTAGAGTTAAAATTTTTTTAACAAAATGTTGACTGCGCATATGAAATCCACACTCGTGCAGCCGCCTTAACAGAATTGTAACTGCTAAATATGTTTCATCATATTGGGTGTTTATGTACTTATGCTGCGGGCTAAACCGCAGATAAATCAATTGCTGCGGTTAAAGTCGAATTAATAATCTAAACACAAAACATTTACCGTTTTTTATCCCGTTTACTCTCGTTTTGAGAAAGGTAAATGCATTTACAGAATTGAGTGTATTTACCTTCAGTTTAGCCCGCAGCCTTAATGTGTATATTTCTCGTATATATTTCTTTAATGCGTTAACAACTGGGACCTTTTTATATTAAATGTATTTGTTTTATGATATTTCAGATAAAGTTGCGTTTTATGAAAGTATTTTAAATCTGTCGCAAGAACAGATTAATAATTTGTTTCCTCCAAATCAGCTAGGCCGAAAAATTGTTGTAGAACATTTTGTTCGTAAAATTCAGTCGGATCACCTCAACAATATAAAAGAAAAAGTAAATATGAAGTTTATAATTTTTTTTTTCTACTATTTTAAAATAATCTACAATTTCAGGAAAACCAGAACGACATTGACAGTTCAGATACTCTATCCGTTTCAGACAGCTTATCTGAGTGGTTCGAAAATTTAAACTCAAGCTTAAGTGATTCTGATTAAGGTAAATTCTTTTGTGCTATGTATCTCTGTTTCATTTGTAAATTTCGGGATAATTCAATTAATCAATTAATAGTCCATTTAAAACTATATCACAAATGCAAACCTATTGGTAATTTTGTATGTAAGCAAGGGAATTGTTCACAAATATTTCAAAACATAAACTCTTTTAAGAGACATTTGTCGCGGAAACATGCTTCCGATCCAAACTTTGGCTCAAAATTCGGAAATGTTATATTATTATCTCCTAAAAAAAGCTCTGTTAATAATGATGTTATATTAGACTTACTATCTGAAGCTGCTGATTCAGTAAATTCTGGAGCTAATAATCTATTAAATTTTAATAAAGAAACCGTAAGCACAATTAGTTCATCATCAATTAGTTTACCACCAATTAGATTAAATTCTCTGTCTTTAAATCCATCTGTAACATTTAGCCTTCGTTTGCATGATAAACGTTTGCATGATAGACTGAAGAAGTTGTACTGTTTTCGATATGAATCCAAGCATTTTGAACTGAAATCCTATGCTAAAAATATTTCAAGCAGGAAAAACATTACTTTAAGCATAGCAATTAAATGCCAATTAAAATTTGCACATTTACTTGTTTCCCCGAGTATTCCACCATTAGAATGTGATGAGAGTAAGTTACTTTCAAACAAATTTCCTTTAGATGTTTTCAATGATTATGCCTTTAATATAGACAAGTTGAAACTATATTCCAGGATCTTCTATAAGGGAACAAGAATTCAAATTCATTATTTTATTGCAAAGCGTAACTCATCGCATATAGAGCTCTATAAAATTTTTGGTATTTTTATCCCGGATGAAGAGCAGATACCTTATTTAATATTAAAAAAATATTCTACTATTTATGTCAAGCATTATGTCTCTCACAAAATTATAGCTGAAATTGAAAATTATTATATTTATCCGTTTTCGCATTTTAATAGCCCTCCATTACCCGATTATAATATTAAGGGAGGGCATTTTGTAAGAACCAAACATTTCTTTTAAAACAACTCTTTTTCTTTTTAAAATTTTAACAAAATTTATACATTTCTTTTTACACAAAATAAAGTAAGCCTAAGGAGACTTGTAAATACGACATTACTAATTGTATAAAATTTCGCCGTTTAAGAAAAAACATGGAAATCCAAAAAATAACGTCGAAAACTAATTTAACGGAATTATATGTAGATATAAACACAAAGCAATTTGAAAATGAGAACTATATTGATTACCTAATGCCAAAAAATGATGCATATCCGACCAACCAAGTACCTACAGCAACTGATATTGTAAACATGGTTAATCAAAATATGATTTTAGTAAATGAACCAATTCTAACGGAACTACAAAATGTTAATGTTAATGTCAACAATGAAAATTATAACAATTCCTACCACAATGCGTCATATTCGACCAACATCGTACATACAGTTTGTGAAAATGTTAACCAAGATAATAATAATAAAAATATGATTGTGGAAACTGAACCAAATTTAACGAGA
This sequence comes from Tipula vernalis, assembly GCA_958295665.1. NCBI lineage: Eukaryota > Metazoa > Arthropoda > Insecta > Diptera > Tipulidae > Tipula > Tipula vernalis. The sequence goes on along the minus strand of OY282560.1, from coordinate 161,493,398 downwards.
TTAGCAAATGGAAACAACGAAGCAAGCGAATATAATAGCGAAAATTCTGAGCAATTTCTTATTTTATTGAAAGAGTGGGGTTTGGAAGATCTATTTGAAAAATTACGAGGTACTTCTTTAATTATACGTATATACCTAGCTCTATATATATATATATATATATATATATATATATATATATATATATATATATATATATATATATATATATATATATATATATATATATATATATATATATATATATATATATATATATATATATACTACATACATATATTCATATTTTATATTTTTATCCGTTAATTCTCTTAAATTTTCTACAGCTAAATTTGTAACGATGGACATCCTGAAATATTTGAGAAACCGTCATTTATTAGAAATTTTCGAACCTCAAGAATTTGGAAAACGAATTCAGTTTGAACATTTTTTGCTTAAATGGCAATTAAAAAACAATTTTATAGAGCCTACAGAAATTAACGAATCAGAAAACGAAGAAGGCCGAGCTTCTGCAGGCAACACAAAAAATGAACCTGCGCAAGTGAAAGTTGATGAAATACTTGAACAAAGCGATCGTGGCAGATACATAAAAAAAATTTTTTCAATAAACAAATATATAGAAAATTCTCATCGAGAGGTAATCTGCAGTTTAATAGTAGACAATTTTCTGCTAGTGCAAGAAATGACAGTAAACCCTCAAATAATTTCGAAACTGGCTAAAGAAATAGTTTCTATTTTTCCAGGAGAAAATTTGGTAAATTAAAATTATAACTAAATTTTATTATTTCCCCAAATTTACTAATGAATCATTTAAAGAATCAATTCAATGCGATATCCAACATATGTCCTCAGGCCATTTTGTTGTGTTTTCAAATAACACGGAATATTTTAAAATTGCTGATAAGGGTTTGCAATTAAATGTATAATGCTATTTAAAGCAACCCATTTTATATATTAGTTCAATAGTAAATTTAGGGAAATTATAAAAATAAAAAATTTAACTTTTGAAATTGTAAGCAAAAATTTAGTGGATTATAACAATAATTCACTAAAATAACTGATACATCTGTGTTCTGCATATATAGAACAGAAGTTATTATCATTGTGTTGTAAAATTCAGTCGCCACGGACTGATGGGATGGCCGAATTTTCTCATTCTCTTTCTTGTCAGTTCGAAACGGAATGTTGCTTCTGTTACAAATTCATCGAAAATTTAGCTTCAATAAAATTGTGAAAAATAATTTATTTTTTATTACACAGGACACTTACTTTTCTCGTCGTCAAAAAGAAAATAAAAAAGGACCGCCTGTTGGGAAACTTTACCACAAATTTAAGTACCAACAAAAAAAAATCAGATTATTTCTCAGAAATGATGGGAGGCAGAACGTCTTAATAAACACTAGAACTGCTTCAACATCTTCAGGTAGACATGTAATTTATTATGTTGTCAAAATCTAATTTTAATTTACTTGTTCCAAGATTCTTCTGTGATGTCGACGGCTGACCTTGAGATTTTAAAAATAGAACTAAGACACATCAAAAGCCCGAGAAACATGATTGTAGATAAATGGATGCAAACCTCTAAAAAGAGACTGGAGGAAATAAAAGTCAACATTGATACTACGTTAGTAAGCATATTTGAAGACTGGCCGCTGTATAAACATGCGTGTGGACCTGAATTGGTATAAATTGTTAATCAAGTAGATTGTTTCGAAACTTATGTTTTTTATTCATTACAGATAAATATCGATTATCAAGCTCTTTATCAAGAAAATCAATATACTATTTATACGAAATGGGAAAGCTTTATCAGAAAATCACCTGACATCATAAAAACCAATGTAAAACATTCTGAAAACAAAAAAATATTCTTGGAGTTGATTAATACTAGAGAATCTCTAACCGCAGGTAGATATTATATTTAAACTATTAGGGTGGTCTTTTAAAATTAAAATGTCTAAAGTCTAAATCGGTAGTACTTGGTGAAACGTGATGCTTTGTAAAATCTCATTTCTGTAAATAAAAGGGAACAGATGCCTCTTTAAACCGGAAGCTACTATCAGGCAGATGCCTTCTATGAAACTTTTGTTTTTATTTGCGAGTGCATAGTAGAAAGATACAAAATTTAGCTAGAAGCTTTTAATATCACGCAAAATTTTTTGTTTATTTACTGTACAATCGCAAATAAAAACAAAAATTTCATAAAAATATAATTTAAAAATAATATTTTCATAGTAAAATTGAACGAGTAGACTGTTTTCGTTTAGCAAATTGCTTGCTCGTGTGTTGCATACAACTGACAATTGCCACCGATTTAGGGGCGGCAGCGATAATTTTATTTTTAAGGACCACCCTAATACTCGTATATATTTATATATTTCTTTTTGGTATGTACTTATCTTTAATTATCTTATTTTTCAATTTAGATAAATTTAACAAGGATATTTTAAAAATTATTGCTGCATTGGTTCCGCCGTCTGTTAAATCTAGAACTGGGAAAAAAGAACTTATGAGGTACACGATTAGAGATAGTCAGAGTTCTTTTCTTTTAGAAGCCGAGACTTTAGGGGAAATGCACGTAAAAATTGATGAACTAAAGAAAGAACATTTAAAGCTAAATACTAAGCTGCAGCCTTTTTTAGTAGCAGTGGGCGTAGGCGACACTCTTCAATTTAGTACAATCATCGATGGATATACCTATCTGTCTGGGAGTTTTCTAGAAGCACTTGATACAACGTTTAAAGTATATCAAGTTTTCAATTTAAAGTACCCGACAGCTTCTTATAATTTATGGCTGTTTATTCAGCAATATTTTTATAAATTATATACCTCATATGACCAGAAGATACCTGCTGTGAGTACGCTCATATCAGACTTAGAAAACAGATCTTAAATAGTTATTGTTTAAGTTTTTATGATTTTTAAATTTGTTATTTAAGATCTTGGATTATTTATTTATTTTATATTATATGATTTCAATGCAATATTACATATTTACAGACGTAATTTATGTACTTTGTACGATAAGCTAGATTTTGCTTTACTTAAGATTACTATTGAATTTTATTTAGTATATTGCATATTTGGATATATTATTAATTAAGTATATTGGATATATAATGTTTAAATATTCTTCGTTATTGTTATTTTATAACCGATTACAACGCTGTTTTTAGTATGAATTAAAAAACTTTAAATACAATTTTTTGTTTTATTTAAGAATTCCGACCTTTTTCCTGCATGTATATATATCTATATCTATATCTATATCTATATATATATATATATATATATATATATATATATATATATATATATATATATATATATATATATATATATATATATATATATATATATATATATATATATATATATATATATATATATATATATATAACACAACTATTTAGCCATGTCAAATTTACATGCCGTTGGGTAACATTCACAATAGTGTTGTTTACGTATTTGACAGTTGAAATTTAAATAACTGAGAAGCAAATACCTATGTGCAGCCATGTCAAATTTACATGTTGTTTAGTAAAATTTACAATTTAAATAGTGGTACTTTTTACAAATCCAACACTTTAGATTTTACTTAAAGGTATTGTAAAAGGAGCTTGTCTACCTAACTACTTCTACATAGCCACACGTAAATTTAGATGCTGAAAAATTAACCAAAACTATGTTAATTTTAGTTACCAATATTTGTATTATTTACTTTTCACCTATGCATTTTTTAGATTAAAGATATGTGAAGTTTACATAATAAAAAAAAAAACATTTTACGAAGCATTTAGTAATTTTTACTTTTCAATTTTTGTTAAATTTGCTTAGGGCTAGGTTGGCTCGATTCGTACTTAATTTTTCGTAAAAATTAGTTACATTTTCAGTAAAATAGGCTATATCTTTTTTTTGAGTGTATGGTTTCCTTACGAATTTCGTTTTGTGCGACTTTAAGAAAATTGATCCCATCCAAAATCGTAATGCGTTTTGCCAAATCCGTAATTGAGTCGCAGACTTCCATTTCAAAAAGCAAATGTTGCATCAGAAACTTTCGGTAATGCATTTTTAACGTTGCAATAACCCTATTGTCCAGTGGTTGTAATTTCGAGGTGCAATTAGGTGGAAAAAATTCCAATCTGATGTTGGAGAACTCCATATTTGTGTGAGAAGATGCATTATCGAGAAATAAGATGATTTTTCGGTTTTGTTGTGCCATTTTTTGGTTCAGTTCATATAAGTATTTATGAAATATGTTGCCGGTCATCCATGCATTTTTGTTTGCGTAATATGATACCCCTAGCTTTGATACATCCAGGTTTTTGAAGCACCGCGGCTTTAACGATTTTCCGATAACTAATGGCTTCAATAAAGTTCCATCTCCAAAGACAGTTAGCATGACAGTCATCCTGTCTTTGGCCAGCTTTCCTCCAGAACATTTTTCGCCTTTAAGGGTTAAAGTTTTGTTCGGTAATGCGCGAAAAAATAATGCGGTTTCGTCACAGTTGCCAATGTCTCTGGGCTCGAAACCATCACAAATGTCGGCCAACTTGGTTTTCCATAGTGCTGTGATATTTTCGTCTACGTCATTTTCCTCGCCAGAAATCTGCTTGAATGCAACTCCAAAATTCTTTTTGAAACTGCGCAACCAGCCATTGAATGCCTTAAAATCGTGCATGCTTAATCCTTTGGCGATTTCCAAAGCCTTAGATTGTAATATAGGTCCAGAAATTGGAAAGTTTTTAGCCCTTGCTTTGCCGAACCACTCGAACACAATTTGATTGAGTTCTTCATTATTGGAAGCGCGCATCTTTTTGGCTGCCTGTAGTGGTTTACTTGAAGCTAAATACCGCTCCCGGATCACATTTTTTTCTTTAATGCACACATAAATTTGTGTGGTGCCGCATTTAAATAGTTCGGCAATTTTTTTCACTGTTTTCCCCGCTTCGTACATTAAAATTACATTAAACTTTTGTTTTAAAGTCAAGTTGTTCAGTTTTTTGTTTACTTTTTTCATTGAATCACCCATCACAGCTAAGAAAAATATAAACACGTTACATATTAACGATTATTTATTTAAACGAATTTTTATAAAAAATTAAATAAATTTTAAATTTTACATACCTGTACATATGCACTTTTACACAAAAAAAATTTTCACTTTTAATGTCGTTACAATCACACCTGATAGTACAGTAGAATAAACTAGCATAGCTAAGACTGAGATACATGTGTATGTACAGTTACATAATTTATTATGTTCAACAATCATCATGAATAAATGATGATCTCTCTCACGCATTTATTTATGATATGTACATATCTACAGTGTTCAACTGTTCACTACTGATGAGACGTACATATGTACAATATCGTTGATTCATGGAATTCATAAAACCAACCAAAACAATGAAACAGTATGTTAAATCGTGAGTGAGAAATCTATCTGTATAAATACGTTGCAAAAAAAGCAGAACAAAAATATATGCATACATAGATTGTTGAGAAAAAGATAAAATACATTCAGCCTGTTTCATCGATAAAAATATTCCGGCTCTGAGGATCCGATTTATATGAACATTTATTCCAAAAACATGAAAAGTGGTGTTACGTACGGGACTGAGGATATTACGGCATATAGGATTCCTTTTTCATACAAAACTTGTGGTTGGGGATTTTTTTTCCGGCTTTAAGGAGTTTACGCTATATAGGATCTACGGCTCTCAGGATTTTCACTGTACCTTAAATTATAAACAGCCAATACTAGCTGAAACTTAAATTCTGTGTGACGATACTGGAGATAAATACCACTAACGGTATATACAACCAGAAAGGTGTTAGATATTCTAAGAAACCATGAATAGGCCATATCCACATCATGTACTATGTTTCCATGACAGAGTTAACCCGATTTAAGAGTTTCGTTGAGTTAATAACATGGCCGCGCTAATCCATATCGTTTCCATGCAATTATAAATTCTAGTGTAATTTGATATTTCACAACAATTTAAAGTCACTTTTGGAAATTTTATTTGTATGGTGGAAATTTTTAAATTTATCATTTATTGTGATTTTTATGATTTATAAAGTATTATGGAGAGAAAAGAATACTCGCAATTCCATTTTGAATTGGTATAAATGTTTTTTTCGCTTTTGACAGATAGAATCCCTTCTAACCTTACTACTTTCGTTGAGTTAAGTTGGATTAAGAAACTTAACGAAGATCCTAAACTCGACATGTTTCCATGATGAGATAATCCACGTTAATCCCGGTTAACTCCATCATGGAAACGTAGTAATGGAGATAAGACATATTAGGTGTATAACTTAGTTTTTTGGATTTTTCACACATAAAGACGCGTTTATTTCTATGAAATGGTAAATTTTATTTTAATCAAAATATTTTCCATCGTTATCTATGACTTTCGACCATCTTTCTGGCAATTTATGGATTCCATCGAAAAAAAATTGTTTGTCTTTTGATGCGATCCATTCGTCGAGCCATTTTTTTATTTCTTCGTGGTTTCTGAAGCGCTGGTCTTGAAGAGCGCATTGTATGGATCGGAACAAATGGTAATCTGATGGGGCACAATCTGGTGAATAAGGAGCATGCGGTAGAATTTCCCATTTCAGTTCCGCCAGCGTATTTTTTACTTGTTTTGCGACATGTGGTCGAGCATTATCGTGCAGCAAAATTACTTTACGATGTTTGTTGGCTGGAATCGAACGTTTTTCGTTCAATGCATGGTTCAAATCTATTAATTGTTGTTGATAACGTTCACCAGTAATAGTTTCGTTCGGTTCTGATCCCACCAAATGCACAACATGGCCTTACTCCCATGAATGTTTCGTTTTGCTGTTGATGTGGATGGTTCGCCTAGGTGAACCCATGATTTTTTGCGTTTAGGGTTATTGTAGTAAATCCATTTTTCATCGCCAGTCACAATTTGAAACAAAAAATGCCATTTTCGGTGTCTTGTAAGCAAAGAATTGCAAACCATCAAGCGATTTTCCATGTTGGCTTCAGTCAGTTCATGTGGTACCCATTTCCCTTCTTTTTGAATCATTTTTATGACATGTAATCGTTTGCTAATGGCTGCTTGACTGACATTTAACCGTTATGCCAGTTCTTTTTCTGTTTGAGCTGAGTTTTCCTTCAATAATGTTTCCAATTCTTCATCTTCGATTTTTTTTTTTTTGGTTGACCAGAACGTTTTTTGTCACTGATATCAAAATCGCCACTTTTGAACCGTTTAAACCAGTTTTCGCAAGTCTGTTGAGTTGGTGCTTGTGCACCATAAGTTTCTTGAAGCAAACGAAAACTTTCAGCAGACTTTTTCCTTTGATTAAAGCAAAAAATTAATACTCCCCGCAAATGCTGTTTTGTCGGTACGAAATTCGACATGTCAAAAAATTTGTTGTTTACGCTTTCACGAATTGTGACGCACTAAATTTTAATGTGGGATGTCAACACTTCAAAACGCAGGAGGCGGTATTGTAAAAGAACGTTTAATACAAAAGTTACGCCCTCCCTTAGAAAATCCAAAAAACTAAGTTATACACCTAATATAATTGTGAGTACACATAATACGCCCTTTCGTACACTGTACACTGATTTCGGAAATGGTTCGACACAATTTGATAACTTGGAATCATCATTTGAATTTTTTGAAATGAATAAATTCAAAGAGGTTTTGTAAATCTCTAGTATCGCCACAGAGAAACTAAATTTCAGCTGGACGGCAGTGTACGAAAAGGCGTCTTACGTGTACTGAAGATTATATGTCTTATATCCATCATATGGATATGGGTTATTCATAGTTCCTTAGCATATCCAAGACTTTTCTGGTGGTATATACCGTTCGGGTTATTTATCTCTAGTGTCGCCACAGAGAATTTAAGTTTCAGCTGGATAAAGTCTACGAAAAGGCGTATTATGTGTATTGAAAATTAAATGTCTTATCTCCATGATATGGATATGGCCTCTTCATGGTTCCTTAGCATATCCAAGACATATCTGGTGGTACATACCGTTAGTGGTATTTATCTCTAGTATCGCCACACAGAATTTAAGTTTTAGCTAGTATTGGCTGTTTATAATTTAAGGTTTCTTCATATCACATGCGCTACACTAAAAACACAAATTTTTAAAAATCATATGTCTATTTCCATGATTTGAACCTGGGATGCTGACTACGTACCTCTTAGCTAGTATCATTGCCTATCCTCCCAAATAAAAAATCATTAGGCATTATATCTAGTATTGGCAGTATATAACTTAAGGTTTCTTCATAGTGACTGGAATATACTACCAACAGAACATACATTACTATACCTATAAAAATTTGTAGAATATGTTGAATGGCTTTACTCTTATAGAAATTTTTTTTTTTTATTACATAGATTTTTTAAGAAATTTATTAATTTTCATTTGGATTAAACTGGTTTTTTTTCGTGTTTGATACATTTTAATTAGAATATTTTTTTCGGGATAAGCCTACACTTTTTACAAAAATTTACACTTTTTCGGGATAGCTACATTTTATCCGAGAAACAAACCAAAAATTCGGGCTGATATTTCGGGCTAACTTCACCGACTTGCAAAACGCAAGATAAATGTCAACGTAAAAGTCAAGTAAAAAGTCAATTAAAAGTCTAAATAAAACTGAATTCAAAAATCATGTCAAAATTCAGGTCAGGAGTTAACACAAAATTCATCTCAAATTCGTGATAAATGTCAAATCAAAAGTCAAGTCAAAACAAGGTGTAATGTCAGGTCAAAAGTTATACTTTTGAATGTCTAAATAGAACATAGAAACTTGTCTCGTGATCGAAGGCGACCAACCAAACTACTAACACGCTACGGACCAGCAATGGCCTTTAAAAAAAAAACCGTGCATTTATAAAAACATTTTTTATTTTTATCTTTTCAGGTAAGCCGGTAAACATTAAAATTTAAATTGGCATTTATTAAATTATATCACACCTCATAAACTCCAACATGCAAACAGGTACTTAGATTTTATTTACTTATAACAATTTTAATTAAAAACTCTAATAAAATTTAAACATAAACAGTAGAAAAAAATAAAAATTAAACTATTATCTTAACTTAAATGTTTGTACAGTGAATGGGCTATAAATAGTAAAACAAAAAAAAAATAACATTTAAATCTCCCCCAATCTGCACAAGTATTTTTTAGTTTTTCCATTAGCAGCAAATCCCGTAATAAAAATATTTAAATAATTTTATTTGACCTGTAAGAAATTACAAAAATAAAAATACTTTTATTCGTATTCTCAAAATCTATTTACAAAAGTTTAATTACTAATTTAAAAACAATACTAATAATTAGACCTTAGATAAATTTAGAAAATTAAAAAATCAAATTTCGAGTGAATCGAATTTTTTTCGAGTGAATCGAATTTTTTTTTTTTGGGTTTTTTTTTTTAATTGTTAGCGTTTTAAGAAATTTTTCTTTAATTAAATTTTGCAAAATAATTAAGTTTGAATTTATTTAGCAAACAAACAAAAAGAAAGTGATTAAAATGTATTAAGAAATCATTACACAAAATACTTTAATTAAACAAAATAAAACTAAAATAGATTTTGGTTAAATCGAAACAATAGAGTTGTAATTGGACCTGGTCGAAAATGAAGTTAATTACGGTTTGAAACGATTTGATAAGGTCAACATGTTTCGGTCGATTTAAGCCATAACCATTAAGTTTCACCAAGCTAAACAAACTTTTATCGTACGAACATTTTTTTTTTTCAAATTTGTTATGAAAATCAAACCTGAATGATTCGATGAATTATGTACGAGTATACAGGGTAGCTTGCGATATTATACGCGTATGTAAGAAATGTACATTAAACAAAATAATTGCAATCGCATAACTGAGTTTTTACTGTGTTGATAAAAAAATGTTCGGACACACTTTTATTGCCAACTGTACCTGTGAGATTTTAATGTAATTTTTTTTTGGAAAAATGGACCAGAAAATTGAATCATTTATCTGAAGTTAGTAACGTATGTTGTTACGGTATGGACATAAATACTATCACATACGTAAGCATAAAACACATTACGTGTTTGTTAGTGGTTAAAAACGGAATATTTCCCCTCTAAACCAGAGGAATTTAGTTTAGCCTGAGCTCAGTCTTCTGAGGTAAAAATTTGGTCGTGGGTATTCCGTTCTCAAAACCACTCTAAAATATTTTGGAAAATAAACAAAGCACATAACATCCGATCTCGATCAGCTACATCTCAATGACCCATCCTCCCATTCTAAATTTACTCGCTCATAGTCAGCCAAAATCAAAATCGACGAAAAAAAAAAAATCAAAGTGTGGAGAGAAAAATCATAAATTATCGTCAAAAAAAAAATAAGACATGCGATGATGCGAAAACGAAAACACTATGGTGAAAATTTACAGAAATCTAGAAATATTTATGTAAATTGAAATTTTAAATAATTTAAGAAAGAGAAAAAAAAAATAAATTTTATATAATAAAAAAAAAAAAAATCTTAGCTGCTTTTCCGTTTACGAGAATTGGGCTGTCCTTGCTGTTGAAACTATTATATAAGCTGATGCTCTCACTCGATGAACTTTGAATTTTCTGGTACCATAACCATGATAAAAGTAAACACCACTGTGATAGGTGTTAAATAAAGTTGATAGTAGGTTAAGGTACCGTTGTTGATCGTACTGCTCGAACAGCTCGTTTTCATGAATTATAACTCCAATCCGTGATCGTTGCTTGTATATTTTATTTGACAACGGTATGTGGTTTGTTGTAATCAGTCGCGTACATCTGAGCCGCGGTGTTTCAGGTACCTTGTACGATGCTTCTTCGTATTAGATTTTTAACAGATAATCTCTCAACAAAAAAATTCACAGGTTCACTGACATATACGCTTGCGCCGAAATAATGGCGGATATTGCACTAATTCCACCAAAGAAAATCGTCTTTTTTAATATTGGAAGGCACAAAATAAAATTCATTCAACAATTAAAACACTATGATTTTTTTTTTATTCTTTTTTTTTTATTCAAAGCGCACAATTTTTTTTGTATACACTTAAAAAAAAATAGTCCTTTTACAATTTTAACAAGAATAAATCAAATTGAATACTACAAACAAAATTTCAATTTATATACACTGAAGAATTATTCATTATTATTATTTAATTATTTTATTATTATCATTTCAAACTTTACAATTTTTTTTTTCATTTTTATTTTGGTTATATTTACACCACCATGTTTTTTTTTTTTTTTTTTTTCTTTGTGATAACCAATTTGTTGTTATCAGACAAAAATCACGACCCGACTGACTAAAAAAAATTATTTTTCAATAAATTCATTTGACAACAAAAAAAACATCTCCCCCCACTTTTGATGCACCCGCTTATTCTCAATAAAGCAGAGAAAAAAAACCAACCGGGATAATCCGTTGAATGGCCCAATACATATATCGCAACGCGGTGATCATCATCATTAATTATCAAGAGGAGAAAAATTATTACGTTAACACCCAGTAACAATTTTTAAATTAAATTGTTACAATGTATAATCACGATGACAATTACATGCCATCGCAAACGTTTTTTTTCTGTCCAAAACCATTTTGCTCGACGTTTCGAAGGTCCTGTGAGTGCTGAGTCTGAAAATTTGTCTCTAAAGTTTTGACCCAAGACCACAGTTGTTTATTAACAAGTGGTATTACTACGTGGACCGTTTACTAATTTTTCATATGCTGGTTTCAGGATTGAGTTAAGGTTTTAGGTTGGGGTTGAGTCGAGTGTTGATTTGGAGTGCTATTTATGGAATGAGTTGCGGTTGAGTAAGTAGTTCAATTGCGGATTCATTTGGGAATTGAATTGAGAGTTCGGTTAGCGTAAGCTTGAGTTGAGTTGAGTTCATGTAAAAATGTATTTTTTCAGATGAAATTTATTTGCGAGATGAGTTAGCGTGGAGCGTGCGATTTAGTTAAGAGCTCAGTAGGAGTCGAGTTGAAGATGACTTGGAGTTGGGTTGAGTTGAATTTTGTTGGATTTACGGTTGAATTGAGATCAGCAGTTAAGCTGCGGATTTATTTGGGTCTGAATTGGGGTTCAGTTGAGGGTCGAGTTAGTGGTTGAGTTGTGGTTGGGTTAGTGTTGAGTTGGGATTGAGTTGAAGTTGAGTTGGGATTGAGTAGAGGTTAACCTGCTGATTTATTTAAGTTTTCGTTGAAAGTTAGCTTTGGTTGTTTTGAGTTGGAGGTTGAGTCAGGATTGAGTTGAGTTCATGTAAGCATGCAGTTTTTACGCCGTGTTGATTTAGGCATTGAGTTTGATTTTTAGTGAGGGGTATTTAGTTTAAGGTTGAGTTGGAAGTTAATCTGAGTTGGTTTGGGGATTCAGTTTGGGGTCGAGATGGGCTTGATTCAGTTTTTCAGTTGAAGATTTGGACTTTCGTCTCAGTCGCATGAAATTAGTTTTGTTCAATATTTTAATTTTAATTAAATAAAAATCTTAATAAAATTCTAAAATTGCGGATTGCAACAAATTCAAAAAGTTCTAGTGATGAGACCTCGGCGCCATCACTATCACCACTATAATCAGTTAGTGCCATAATTGCCATGCTGTGTTATTTCTAATTATGTATGTTAATCCATTGTATGGTTCAACATCCATTGTGAATGTTCACATGTTGTGCTTTGTTAATAAAAAATTTGTGTACATAAAATAAATAAAATTTATTTGGGGGTTGAGTTTAGTTTTCAGTTGAAAGTTAGCTTGAGTTGAATGCAGGTTTAGTTCGTGAACGCATTTAGTTTTTCGGACCGTGTTGATTTGAGGATTGAATTGGAGTTAAGTTGAGGGTTGAGTTGTGGTGGAGTATGTCGGCATTAAGTTGGGGTTAAACCAGGGTTTAATTTAGGGATTGAGTTGAACATTGAGTTTCGGGTTGAGGTAAAGGTTGAAGTTAGGGTTGGCTTGAGTGTTTAGTTTTACATTGAGTTAATGTTAAGTAAGGGTTGAAATAAAGTTGAGCTGTTGTTGAATTACTGATTGAGTTGACGGTTGGGTTGATTGTTGATTTGGTGATTTGTTGGGGTTTGTTTTGAGATTGAGATGGAAATTGAGTTGGAGTTTGAGTTGGGATTGAATAAAAGATTAAGGGATTCAGTTTGGATTGATTTTGTAGTTCAGTTAGAAGTTAGGCGCAGTTGATTTTAAAAACAGTTTTAAACCATTTGCTTAAGGCTGGATACACAAAGAAGCTTGATTTTGCATCAGCGGATTGCTGCTAAAACGAAACGAAATCGACCCATTTTTGAAGGTAACCATTACTGGCAATGAAAAATGTGTTAAATACGAGAATGTCGTTCGAAAAAGATCTTGATCGATTAACGTGAACCACCACAAACCATTCCAAGCCCGGATTGACGCACCATAAGGTTGTGTTGTGTGTGGATAGAATGGAAGGGAATCGTACATTAAGGGTGTTGTTATCCATCATGACAACGCAAAGTTGAGAGAGCTGGGCTAGGATGTTTAGATGCATCCACCGTATAGCCTAGACCTTGCACTCTCTGACTTCCATTCGCTTCGATCTCTGCAAAACTCCCTTGGTGGTCTAAAGTTGGCTTCAAAAAAAGAATGTAAAAATCACTTGGCCAAGTTTTTCGCCTATAAACCACAGAAATTCTACACCGATGGAATTACGAAACTTCCCGAAAAATGGCAAAAGGTCACAAAAAATGACAAAAAATCTCTAAATACTTTTTCTCCAACCTAAAGAAAGCTTTCAAGCCATACTTTCAATTAATCGAAAACATTTCCTCAAATTGCGTTTAACAAACACGATTAAACTTTTAATCTGTGTCGCTATACTGAATTAACAATTTAATTTTACTTTGAACAATTTACCAAAATATTGTGTTGTGATCTGTTTCAGATTTTTAACGTGTTAGCAAATTATAAAGAATGATTATTATGATGAATCTTCCTATTTCCAAGCTAATTGAATAAATTTTATCATTCTACTCAAATATTTCAATTCCGTCCTGTAAGGTGGATATAAATATAAATAACAACTTTACAAATATTATTCTATAGAACTCAGTCAAACGAGTAATTCAACTTGATTTGGTTTTAACTTATTTAAGTTTATTTTGATTAAAAGGAATTCAATTGAAGAATACGATTGTATATAAACATATCTTAAATATGTCGAATAATAAAAAATAAAAATACGCGCAAATTTCATTTCACGATTTTCAATTCATAAGCATAACGCAGAAAAACAAAATAAAAAAAAAACAAATAAATAAATTCAACATTACAAGTATTCAAACAGCATCCAACAGACCAACTGCAACGTGCACCAACAACAATAATAAAAAACAACCTGCCGATGGTTGAAAAATTGAAAATGCAAGAAAAAAGTTGCATCTGTTTTCTTATGCTGTACATATGGGTTGTCTTGTGTTTGTGACACGATCCTGATATATTTATATCTCGTATTTAGAGTTTCAGTTTTAGGTACCTATAAAATAACATCTTTAACCGTTTTTGTAATCATCTAATTACGAATTGTTGTTCTTATTTTATGTAGAGACCTTAGAAAACATTTTGTCACAAATTACAACAGTTTTTGATGGTGTTTGTGCTAAACTAAAGCGGTCTAAATCTTTACTTGAATTTTAAATAAAATTCGGTTTGTTTCCAAGTAAATGGAATATTAGGCTTTTGGGTATAAGTCTCTCGATTGTTAAGAAGGGTCCACATGCAAAGTATTATAAATAAAAACATTATTCAGAACGTCTCAGTGTACATCTTCGACCTGAACTGCGATTTGGTTTGTTTTAAAATATTTGCCATAGTTCACTCGTGGCTTTTATAAACTTCTGCTGATATACAGATAGAATCATGCCGTTAAATTACAAATAAGGATTTTGACTAATTACATCATCTTCTACAGTTTGCATAGATCTGGCAAATCCCCACATGCAATAGCTTTTTATTCCTAAACAAATGTACATTTACTTGTGTCAGTGTGTTAGTGAGTTCTTATTTAATATTTAAATATGAAGTAAGAATGTTTATTTTATGCCGTGTTTGTACACACATATTCCCTGACCACTAATATACCCCAATGTACATTTTTACATTCAATGCATCGGGACAGCGCGGCTTGTATAAACATTCACCTATGATACGCAATACAATAAAATTCCCAATAAATAGGGTGCCAGGTCAAAAGCGCTATACCTGGATGAAGTTTAAAAAATTGAAAACCCAAAACATTTAGGAATAGGGCCGAAAGGTCGAATGTCGAGAGGCGGAATGTCAAAAGGACCGAATGGGTCAAAGGGTCGAAAGATCGAATATTGAAAGATTTGGTCGAAAGAACGAATCAAAGTGAAGGAACATTTTCTAAGTGAAGTTAGAATTCTGTTAAGTCAAGGAAAATTCCAATAGAAAGAAAGTGAAATAATTTCATCCGGGATACCATCACATTCCGGAACGAATCTACATATTTTCATGTCATCCTTGCGCGGAAAGGACCAATGGTAAGCGTTTTTGGGGAGTTCTCTATTTTAGTATGTGAATAATTATTAAAATACATAAATTTTGCAAAAATGCTCCAATTTCTATTAATACAAGATTTTTTAAAAATCGCAAAAGCAAGGGTTTGGGGCAGCAGCCCTCATCTTCTAAGGTGTAATACGAATTAAAATATTATTTCAAACATTTGTTATATTTAAATACTTTTTGAGATTTTTTTTTTTTCGGAATTTTGTAATTCGGCATTTTGTCACCAACCCCTGTGTCTGTAAGGTTGATGAAGCATTAAATCTGCAATTCGCTCTAATAAATTCGTCGATACTATACTAATCCAACTAATTAAGCTAACCACAAAATAATTTGAAACAATTGCGCAGCGCCGGCTCCAGACATTTGAGCGCCCCTGTTATTTTTTTTTTTAATTGATAAAAAAATGAATTATGAAATTGGGAGTTTGGTAAGAAAATAAGAAGTCAAATTTAGAGCAAGTTGAAATCCGACATCTTATTGGAACTATGTAGTTTTAAAACTGCATAGGCTGAATAGAGGGAAAACCTAATGTAAGGATGTTAAGGTAGGGAATTGGTTAGAAACAGGTTAGATCAATTTGAGATTAATAGTAGACACTATAATTTTATTTTGCTGCTTTTAGTTAATAATAATATGTAAGGGCAATAATAAGAGTCAAATATTATAGTAATTCATAAATATTTTATTTAATAAAAATATTTGTAAGGCATAATTGTATTTATTCATATTAATATATTTTATTGTATTTATATATGTAAAGGTTTTTGTTTGCATCAAGAATATATTATGTTAATATTAAACTATTATTGACAGTCATTAAACACAGTTTTCTTTTAAAAATTTACTTTTCGCGCTTTCTTGCTTGCGAAAGATTTTAGTACTTCGGAGAAATCGATACTTTGGGCTACATCATTTTCAATTGAAAGAATTGCTAATGAACTCAACTTTTCTTATGTCGCAATGTGTTGATCTCAAATATGTTTTAATTAATTTTAATTTTGAAAAGCTTCTTTCACCACTGGCAACCGTAACAGGTGTAGTTAATAATATTCTTAAACTAACCCATACATTAGGATATAAATCTTCAACTTTATTTTTTTTTAATGAAATTAAGAATACTGATTGGGGACGGATCATCAAGAAGTTCGACAAATTTTTTAATACTGATGAGTTCATCACATAAAATAGCCCCTTCAATATCGGAAGTCTCACCAACTGTTAAAACCA
Organism: Tipula vernalis; assembly: GCA_958295665.1. Lineage (NCBI taxonomy): Eukaryota > Metazoa > Arthropoda > Insecta > Diptera > Tipulidae > Tipula > Tipula vernalis. Next base: position 161,476,571 of record OY282560.1, on the reverse strand, counting down.
ACTGAAGATCGCTACAGTGCTTTTCAAGTTCTTCGCGTTTTGGCAGATTTTTAAGATCGTAGAGGAATCCCCAGGTTTCGGCATGCTGGTTAATTAGTTCAAATCCTTCTTGAATCGACATCATTAAGGTATCAAGCAATATATTGAAAAATTCTATTTCAAATTGTTTTTTAGGCGTTAAAATGGGCTCATCTCTACCCTCATAATTAAATTTCCGTTTTACGTATCTTATTCGTTTTGTTGATTGAAAGTCAGTTTCAGCATCAAGGAGTCCGGCAAGTTCTTTGGCGACTAAAATAGCTTTCTCAAAACCGGTTTGTTTGTATGCTTTGAAAAAATTAATACATCCTTTGATTAAATCCGCGGTTTTGCTGACATCGATATTTTGACCCTGCATAGATTTACTGACAATATTGATTTGAAACAAAACGTCATACCAAATGATCAACGATACAAGAAAATTAAAGTCCTTTAATTGTCGGGCTAAACTAAACGCTTCGTGTGCTATTTCTGTATCGTGCCTCTTTTCCTTCTCACCAAGTTTGACAAGTGCATCGTGAACATCTCCAATTTGGTAACGAACAGCCTTAGCACTAGAAATTTTTACTTCCCAACGTGTGTCGCTAAGTCTTTTTAATGTCAATGATTTGACATGATCGGTTAATATTTGCCAACGATTAACAGACGCGGCGAACAATGAATAAAGCCTTCCTAATATTCCAAATAATGACAAGGATTTTAAAGATGATTTAGCTGCATCGTACAACACCGGGTTTAAGTTGTGGCACCCACAGGTCATGAAAAATGCCAATGGATTTTGATCCAAAATTCTTTTTTGAACTCCACTGTGTTTGCATTTCATATTTTCGCCATTCTCGTATCCTTGACCTCGGCAGTACTTCAATTCGATTTTATTTTTACCCAACAAATTTAAAATCGTATTGGATAAACCTTCACCGCTAGCATCAGATGACGCTGTAAAACCTAAAAATTTCTCACATTTCTCGACTTTATCATTTGATAAATAAACAAATCTTATAGTCAGAGATAATTGCTCTATATGACTGATATCCGGAGTACATTCAGCAATGATGGAAAAATATTTTGCATTTTGAATACATGAAATTATTTTTAGAGTGACGTTTTCCGCCATCAATTCAATTATTTCGTTTAAAATATTTTTTCCACAATAATGAACAGATAACTCGTTTTTTAGGATTCGACGAACGTGTTCCTGCATAACGGGGTCAAATTTAGCAAGTAATTCAATTAGGCCTAAATATTTTCCGTTATTCTTGGTATATAACTTATCAGAAGAACCGCGGAATGCCATATTATTTTGCGCAAGATATAGAGTGATACTCATCAATCTATTGAAAACATTTTTCCAGCGCTATAAGTTGTTCCGCTCGATCGATTGTTGATCCTGATTTCAGTCTTGATTCCGTTTCTACCAACCTTTCATAACATACCATATGACTTGGGCTAGTTGCATGTGACTTAATCACTTTAGATATATGGATCCAATTATTGTAAACTACGTTTGGTAAACTTGATTTCGAATTCGTACCACCTTGATCAAAACACAAACAACAGAAACAAAATGCACGGTCAGCAGTTTCACAATATAATATTCATCGTCGTGGTACATGTTCGTTATTAGAAAGTACACGGAAGTAATAATTATTGGAGAAATGACGGTTGGTTGCATCTTTAGGATATCGTGTAAGTTGAACTTGTCTGGGACCCTGAACAACCAAATAATCAGTAATTGTACTGTTAAGAGTTTTAGGCCATAAAGCTGGATCTGAAAAATTTATTAAGTTGTTTGCAGAATCGTCAACGTTTAATGGGGAAATCAACTGATCTTCTATTGAAGGGCTTTCGTTAAAATTTTCGATCGAATGAATCTCTGACACATTCGAATTATGCATTTCATAAATCACAACACTATTGTTTGTTTCGCCTTCGGCTAATGAACTAACTAAGTTTGATGGCAATTCTTGTGTAGGCTTGGGTATAGTTGCTATGAAATATTTTTTAATATCTAGACATTTTCTTTTATTTTCCTGAATATAAACATCTTTCGCAGCCCGTTTTTTCCGAAATTCGGCACCTGATAGTTTGAGTTTCTTTACATTTTTCGAAGCTGTATTTAAATCTGGAATAAGCATACTACACATAAAACAAGGAAACTAATATACGAGTTTGTAAATAAGAAATGGCATGTAAATACGTATGTACAATGTACGTATAAATATTTGCGTTAAACCGATTGTACATACCTTGCGACATTATTTTTCGTAGACCACTGTGGTAATATTTACAAATAATCCTACAATTTTTTTCGTTCAACACAGACAATAGTTGCTTTCCAGTCGACCAATCGCAAGTACCCGCTAGCAAACCGCTAGTAGAACCGCTAGTATAATAAATATTTTTCTATCGGATTTGTCAATACGTTGGTTAAGTTATTAAAAAAAAATATTTTTATTTTTAATTGTTCGCCACACTAAAATTTTGACAGTAATTATAAAACATATTCGATTTAAAGGGTATGTTTTACTAACATCATCCATTTTAATCGTTCCAATCGACCATAACAAGGACAAAAACCTATCTACTAGTGGTTTGCTAGCGGGTGCTTGCGGTTGGTCGATTGGAAAACAACTAGTAGTAGCCTAAATTGTGTGCATATATTTTGATTTACTTTTAAAAATCTGTTACAAAAATTGTATCTGTTCGGGTATTACAAAAATAAATAAATTTCAGTTGAAATTTGACAACTATAAAACTGAATACACAAGCCTTATGAGTTTTATTTATTCTTAATTCTTATTATTTATTGGGGGATCCCCCAATGTTTTTTATTTTATTCCTTCTTTCCTTATAACCACAGCAACACAATCCCAAGATTTTTGTTTTTCTTTGCTTTTTTTGGAAAATACTAATTTTGTGAGAAGATGAGATGACAATATGATATGATACAAAAATGCTTCTACAGATAAGAGATAACCTGATATCTAACGTTCAGAGGGGAAACTAAATTCTCTTCTCTATCTAGCTAGCTCTACCATTATCATGATGACCAAAAAACACACGAACACATAAAAAAATTCGTTTCGTATACTTTTTGTTTTCGTTTATATAACCAATTGAATGACATTTATTAGTGTTGCTTGTTAAATATTAAAATAGCATTGACAAGTTAGCTACTAACATGTTAGCAGAAACACATTAAAATAAAATACATGTGTATATAGTAGTGACATGGTGACATTAGAATGCAATACAGGATGATAAAAATTGTTTTTATTTTATATTCAACATTTAGCAAGTTCCATTAGAGTGTAAAATAAAATTTTGCGCCCCTAAAAGTTTTGCGTCCTGCGCGGCCGCATATCTCGATCACCCCTCGAGCCGGGCCTGCAATTGTGGTAGAACTATCATTAGAAGCGATAAGAGCGATACAATTCCTTATTGATCTGTGTCTGAAAGGTTGACGAAGCAGTTCCCATTACCATAAATATTAAGAGCTTCACGGAAAAACTCAAATTCTATAGACCTTTTATAAATTTTAATTTTAACTTGGGCCTCACTTTGATAATTGTGTTTCTGGATTTTTTTCTAAATAAGGTAGTTAAACCGTTAAGTATTGATTAAAAAAAAATTTACTGTATAAAGTTGATTTGACTGGTCACAAAACAGATATGGCATGCAATTTTTTCTAAAAAATTTCAAATCTGATAAGATGTGTTACAACTTATTTATTGATCAGTAAATATGTTGGCTAAATCAGATACCAAATTTCAAGGGGATTGGTGCATAATCGGCGAAGTTCCATTTAATTGACTCGATAAATTGTTCGTCACAGCAAAAATGATGATGTGACAATGCCATCAAACCCGAAAAAACACATAAATTTTAAATAGGTAAATCGCTAGCCATCAAAACGTTGCAGTAGTAACAAAAATAGCTAATTAGATTATTTAGGTAATAAATATTCACAGCATGAATATTGCAATCTTCGATAAAGCAAAATTATCATGAGAAAAGCCAATTTGCTACGCCAAGGAACTAGAGATGTGTAAAAGCAAAAAAAATTATTTTCTATTATGTATAACTTTTAAGCATGATTACTATTAGTCAAGATAGACTACATATCAAACAATTTTAAATCCTTAAAAACAGTGTTGGCATACCGGAAAAAAAATTGTAACGTTATTAATTTCGTTACACTTGGACATTAAATTTCGTTACGGTTACGGTTACTGGTACATAACTTAAAAAGCAAAAAATTTCGTTCCGTTATAACGTTATTTATTGGTACATAGAATATTTTTTTTTTTAAATTGAATTTGAAGTTTACAGTGTGACCACTATATTCGGTTACAAAAGTTCGAGTAGCCGGGAAAAACAAACGAAGCTAAATAATCTTGAAATTTTTAAATCGTTAAGTACCGTTAGGTGTTCTATATACATAAAAAAAAAATTAGTTAGTTTAGTTGCGTAATAGCGTTGTTGTGACCATGTCAAACTTACGATCTCTAATTGTAAATAAATTCAAAAGTGGCTTGAAATGTGGAGAGATCTTTCGAGAAGTAAAACACCTTGGGATCAATAGACAATTTGTTTACCGTACGGTGAATCGTTTCCGTGATACAGGATCAAATGAAAATCGCAAAAAAACTGGTCGAAAAAGAAGTGTGCGAACAAAAAAAAAACATAAAGATAGTGCGGGAGCGCATACGCAGGAATTGTGACAGATCGGCAAGGAAAATGGCAGAAAAATTAAATTTGAAGCGTGAATCAATCCGACAAATACTCAGGGACGACTTGAAAATGTCAGCCTTCAAGAAAAAAAAAATTCATGGGCTTACGGTTGCCACAAAAGAGAAACGCAGAGCTAGAAGTCAAGAGCTGCTTTCATGGCACGCGGGTGACGAAATTATCTTCTCAGATGAAAAACTTTTTGTGCTTGAAGTTCCGCACAATGTTCAAAACGATCGAGTTTGGGCGGTTTCAATAAAGGATGTCCCAAAATACAAAAAGCACATACCGAGGTTCCAAAATGCGTCCTCGGTAATGGTTTGGGGTGCCGTATCCAAAAGAGGAACTCTTCCACTTGTTTTTATCGATAAAGGTGTTAAAATAAACGCGAAATATTACTTGGAGGAGGTTTTGCAGAAACATTTATTGCCAGAAGTCCTAGCAATGTACGGAGAGGAGTATTATTGCTTTCAACAAGACGGAGCACCAGCACATACGGCGAAAATAGTTCAAGAGTGGTGTGCGGATAATTTAACAGACTTCATTACCAAATACGAATGGCCGCCTAGTTCACCAGATTTAAATCCCTTGGATTTTTCTATTTGGGGGTTTATGGTACAAAAGCTTAAAGATTACCGATACAATACTTTGGATGAATTTAAAACGGTAATTTTGAGTATTTGGAATGAAATCCCAATAGACGTCATCCGTGCCGCGTGTGGTGATTTCGAAATAAGATTGAAGCGCGTAATAAAGGAGAGAGGCGATACAATCGAATAATATTATAATGTTTTAAACTATGAAAGCTTTATGTTTCTTATTTACAAATAAAATTTGAACTTTATTAATTAATTTGAAAAATACAGCTAGTTTCTTTTGTAACCATATATAGTGGTCCATATATAGAAAATTACTTAGATCGTAGGATCGTACGATATAGAGTGATTGATAGTGTGTTCGTTTAATCCACCGCGGGACTAGCGTAACTACATCCTTCGAAGGAACTACATCCTTCGAGAATTTTAAGTTTTCAAGAATTTACAATTTTTCTATGTAGAAGTGGTGTGAGAACTAGAAACTAATACCAGATTATAGATCCTGTGAGTTTTTCGAAAGATCTAAACCAAAAAATTCATTATCAAATGGATTATGTTCTCTAAAATAAAAATATGTCTTTTAATTCAGTCTCAGTTCCTTTATTTTATTATAATTCATACTCACAAATTTTAATGTGAGGTTAGCTTAAAAAAATAAAAATAAATAAAATATCACAAAATAAAATATTTTAAAAGGAATGAATATAATAATGAAATATAATATTGCATATAATAATTAAGTCCCAGGAGCACCGAGCTACGCTCGTTCCGAATTACATTAGCGTTTGTTACACGTTCATGTCACTGAGTTTCACCTCATTCAATTGAGCAATATGTTAGTTCCATTTAGACTGTCGATTTTCCAGAAAAATTTCCGACACTCATGTTTGAATCCCATTCTATACTAAACAAATCCCATTCTATACAATTCATCCCAATTGAAAGGAAATGGTTTAATTCTATTGAAACTAGAATAATATTCATATTCCCATTTTACAATCCCATTTTCATGGTACATACCGAGTTCTATCGAAATCGGTTGAGAAATGGCTTTGGTCCATTGGAATTGGCCATTTTACAGAACCTATACGATCCATATTTGGAACTAATTTATGATCTCTATATAATTCTCAAAAATCACAATTGAACAAATAAAAAAAACAAAACACAATGCAATATCAATAGCAATAACAACAATTAGATTTCCTTTGTTAGAAAATAAAATAAAAATGAAACCCGAACCTCTCCAGAAAGCCTACTAAAATATTTTTCCAAGAAATCAAAACCCATTACAATTGCTTGCTTTCACTAGAAAATTTCCATCTAACCAATTACTATTAACAAAAGAAAATAATAAAAATATGAATTCCCATAGGAGGATCCTCTTAAACGAATTTTACTGAAATAAAACCACCCCAACCAACATTAATAAAAATCAAATAACCGTTTCAGAAACTGGTAGTAAGTTAAAAAGTAAGATAAAACCAAGCAAACAGGGGCTCACCGGACGAGAACTTCCTTAACGTTTTTTTTAAGAATCAATACCCGGTGTTATCGCGTTTTGGCACTCGAAAACTCTTTTTCACCAATTATGATCAATAAAAAAATATTCAAAAAAACGAACCCCAGGCCTATTAGAGGACCCACTAAACGACATTTCCCAAAATCAAAGTCCACTGCAAATGTTTCCTAACACTAGAAAATCCCTGCTCACCAATTATTACAAAAATCGTTGAACTTAAAAAATGGACCTCGACCATCCGGAGGACCCTCTAAACATATATTTCCCGAAATCAACACCCATTGCAGACCTTTCAAAACCCTATTTTACTTCAATCAATACCCATGGCGATCGCTTCCTGCCGCTCGAATATCTCTCATTACCAAATGTTTACCAAAATTGTTAAAATGAAAAAAGGGACCCGGATACCACTGAAAGACCCTAAGCTAATTTTTTTAAACCAAGACCCATTGCAATCTCTGTCTGGCACCCACCCGCTCACAAATTTTTACCAAAAATGTAAAAATTAAAATAAAGAAGCCCGGGCTCTACTGGAGAACCCCCTAAACGAATTTTCCAAAAATGTATACCCATCACAATCGCTTCGTGGCACTCGAAAACCCTCTTTACCAACTTGTAACAAAATAGTTAAAATTTAAAAAACCCAAGTTCCAATGGATGACACTCTGGACTGGTAAACATACTTACCAATTTTCAACAAAATCATTAAAACTATAAAAATGGAGTCTGAATTTTCCTGAAATCAAGACCAATGGGGATCACCTTATACCACTTAAAAACACTTCTTACCAATATTTACCAACATCGTGAAAATTACAAAGGAGCCCGAGTTCCACTGAAGAACCCCCTAAACTATTTTTTTCGAAATCAAGACCGGTCACAATTGATTCTTGGCACACGAAAACCCCAGCTTACCAATTTTTACCAAAATCGTAAAAATTAAAAAAAGGCCTGGGGACAAATGGAGAACACCTTCTAAATTATCAAGACCCGTCGCAATCGCTTCCTGGCACCCGAAAACCCCCGCTCACTAATTTTTTAGGAAATTCGCCAAAATTAACAAAAAAGCACCCGGGCCCACTGGAGAACCCCCTAGACAAATTTTCCCGAAATCAACACCCAGCGCAATCGCTTTCTAGCACCCATGCGTATATGTATGTAGTTCACCCAAATTATACCGATATACGTATACATTGATTACCGACGCGAGTGAAAATTAATGATATCTGTGTAATATTGTGATTGGCTAGCTAACCATTGGTAAAAGCGGTCGAAATATTTACTGCAATATACGTGTCGTATATGAATAACTCGGTATAAGAATCATTTGATCCCCGATTAAGATAATTATCTGGATTCAGTAAAAATCAATTCTAATATATTCCGATTAGCGATGATACCGAATATTTTGAAGGTAAAAACAATACCGTTTAAATTATCAATCTTTGCATCTATTGTTGCAAAAATAATATATATAATATGGTACTGTAAATGTATGTATTGTACTTATTTCGGTAAATGTATAGACATAACTTGAGAAAACTTTACAAACTTAATTCGAGCGAAAATTTTGAAAATTTCTTCTAAATCTAATTTGAAAAAAAAAAAAAAAAATCCCAGCCTCAATTTACATCATTTGGATTTAATTTCCACTCATTTTCGTGATTTTTTGGTCAAGAAAATCACTGGAATAATTAAATCCTACAATTGAAAATTGAATCCAATATTTCCAGAAAATTATTTCAATATCGATTTCATATAAATTTTCAAGATTCTCGCTCGAATTAATGATCCTTCACCTAAATACATATATATATGTAGTTTCCCAAATTATACCTACGTTTACTGATATACATACATTTACCGTAACTTAAATGTAAATGTAGTTTTTGTAGTTAATTCTTGATTTTTGTGAACGTAAATGTCATAATTGTGCCTTTGCAACACAAATAATTTACTATAATAGCCTAAATGTAGCTTACAACTTTTACATTCATCTTTTATTATTATTCAATCAAACATGCCATATAAATTTGAAAAAAAAAAACGAAAAAAAAATTTATCTCAAGAATGTAATTTTCGAGGTTCGAACTACGATCTAAAATTTTAAGATCCACAACGCTAACACCTCTAGACTACTGCGGCATGGGAATTTGCCGAAAAATTACTTGGTTTTATAAAAAGTTTTGAGCATTCTACTAAATTATATAACATGTAGATAGATTTACACAATGTGACGTATCAACATAGAGAAAGATAAAATTTGTCAGATCTTTCTGTAATTTGGTATACAGATGAAGAAAAATATTCTAAGAATAATTTCCTTTTACATCATATCGGAAAAATCACGGAAAATGCGAGAAAATCGCGAATTTCCACTCGGAAAATTCGTCGGGAAAAGACTAAAAAAAATATGCTGATCATCCAACATTAATTTAAATTTTTTTTTTTTTGTCGTGATTTTTGAAAAATGGACATCCATGAAAAAAAAATCATAAAAAAAAAATTAAATACATCCCAACTCCGTATGCTGCTAACTACGCAGCTGTCTGCTGTACTATTTAAAAAAATCATCAAACATTCTTTTCTATAAAAAAAAATACACAATACATATCGCTCATTTGCTGCAACAATGACACAATTTAAAAATAACAAATGTTATAATTTGAGAGAGGTCTTGTAGTGAGCTTTATAGCTTTAGGTGTGTCGTTATATCAGTTTTAACTATATTAAAAAGCCGATATTTCTCTATAAATAAATCAAAAACGACCGATTTTGAGTTATGCCATTGTGGTAGCAAATGAGCGATATACAATTGACCATTTTAGAGATGGCGCTGTAAAATTTGGATAATTTTTCCAGATTTGAAGGCTTTACAGAGTTTTCCCAGACTTGAGACCAGACTCAATCGCATTTTCATGCAAAAAGACATCATATAGCCATTTTACGTCAACGAAATCGGTCTCGAAGTAGTTTTTCGTGCGGACATATATACATACCCGCAATTATTGCTCGTTTAATAATATAGATTATTAATTTTATTAATCATTTTTATGTTTATCTGAATAATGCTGTACTATTATTAGTAAAGTATCTTCGAGTACCTTTTCATCAATTTGGTTTCGTTTATCAGATAGTATCCACTTTAAAATGGAAAATAGTCGTTCAACAGAGACTTGTGTGCCCGGAACAACAAGAACCACTTTAGCAATCTTCGACAGAATATCGTTTGCGTCGCGTTGACTCCAATACTCTAGAATGTTAATATTTGAATTGCTAGGAAGCATCTCTACTTTTTCAAAGTTATTTAGCAGCGAAGCAATTTGATTTGTTTGACTAATGGAGAGCGTATTTGAATTAACGGGATATTTAGATTTCTGTTTCAAAAAAGAAATTAAAATATCTTCAGAAGCCGCTCCTTCACTAGATGAATTTACATGTTCGTCTTCGTTTCGTTCTCCAGTAGCAAGGGAAGACACCTGTGCATTTGTTGAAGTGATACAATCCATATGGTTGTGTAACTTGGCTAAATGTTTCTTGGCCACATTTTTTTCAGATGACGAAAGAAGAGCTTGATATCTGGGATCCAGAAAAACGGCCCCCATGATAGGACCACAGGTTGAAAATGAATTTTCCGAGCGTTTTATCAAGCTACTGTAAAGGCTAGATGAAAGTGGTGTTTTATTGTGCTTTAAGTGCAAAATACACCTATAAATAGTTGCATAGGCTTCACTCAAGACTAACTGTTCTGTTTGTAGACGAATGGTAGCATCATACGGATATTTGAGAATTGATTGCATGAGATCTAGTTGTATCCACTCGTTTTCTGTTAAATATAGATCAGGAATAGCGCCACACATCTCATTACAAAATGATTTAATTTCCATTAATCGCTGGATCATTGTATACGTCGAACCCCATCTAGTAACTACATTTCTTATTGGTTTCTTTAAACCCCGAGCTTTTAATATCGACAAAATGCTTGGTGTTCTTAGCTTAATCACAACGCATCGAGCCTTGTCGATTATTTCCTTATGAACATTGATTTTAAGAACATCGTTCACCGCAAGTTGTAACGTATGAGCCATACACTTGACAGAGCTAAGTATTGGAATTTTAAGTTTCATCTCTGATTCTATTTCATCTACATCAAAAAGGTCAGCTTCATAATCACAGTCACATTCATCTTGGTAAATCGTTTCAGTTTCGCCGTCATTATCGTAATTCGCGCTTGTTGTTTGCGCTATGCCTATTAACTCTGATGCTTTTATGATATTCCGAGCGTTATTAGATGTAAAAGTATAGACTTGGTCGCATTTAATTCCATATTTGTCACATATAGCCAAAATCTCATTGGACAAATTTTCACCAGAATGTTTTACATGTAATTCTTTTACAGCTAATGTCCGAATTACAATTTTATTATTTAATTCAAATTGTATATTTACACCCATTAATGATCTATCAAGTCGCGTTGCACAATCAACTTTCAATGAGATCAATTTTTTATTTTTAACTTCTTTGGCAATAGATAGTCTATAATTCTCCGCTTTTGCACTAATATGTTCACGAATATTACGGCGGTTAACGGTTAAATTTAATGCCTTGTTGATCGGGTTAGATATTTTGCACAATGCACTCGACTCTACTGGACGAAGCGGAAAGCCATTTATGGTAACCATCTCTACGTATATATCTATCATTTCCTGTTTAGTCATACTCAACGAAATATTTTTTTTAGCATTCACAAATTCAGTTATGTCTTTTTGTTTTTGTAAATATTTTGGACTACATTGGGAGGCTTGTACTTCTAATTTAGATTTTTTTTGTTGACTAATTTCATTCATAACGATCGTGTGATGCCTTTTCAAATGCTTACGTAGATTCCCTGTATGCGTTCCGGGAATTGTAGTATCATCAAGGCATAATTTACATTTACTAGTGTTATTTTTAATTTCAAATTGCTTTCGAATTTCAACACCTTCTTCTTCCAAATGTCTACCCATCCTTCTAAAACAAATATATTTTAAAATAAAAATTAATTATTTTTGTTTTTGTTATAGATATTTTATTTTAGCTTATGAGTATAGTTACCATAACAATTTATCGCGATACAGAAGTTTGTGGTTATGTTTTATATTATGTGATGTCAAACTTTTGTTCTAAACTAAAATCTGTTTTATAAATAAAGTCATAAACAGATAAACGAGAATTTAGACCAAACGATTCAAGTCATAAACAGATAAACGAGAATTTAGACCAAACGATTCAAACGCAACGGCGATACAAAACGTTCAGTGAAGACTAAAATTAACTCAATGTTTGTTTTTTAAATTCTGAAAATGCTCAATTGTAACCAAATAACGGAAAATAAAAATAGCGTTATGTTACAAATAACGTTATTTTCAATTTTATTATTTTTTGTACCGGTACAAATAACGTTACTGGAAATAATTCAGTAACGTTATGCCAACACTGCTTAAAAAACTATAAACCCTCCCCCCTCCCCCCGCCCTCCCTACATTTAGTAGAAAATCATCAAATATCAGATTAAGGTTTCATTTTGATTTTTATTACTAAAGGATTAAAAACGATTTGTAATGCGAAGCCTCTGACCTGTGTAATTTCTTCCAAGTTCTAGTTCTAATCAAATACACCAATTATAAAATTTCTCGTACCAGCTGATTTGTAGAAAATATCCACATTTAGTTGGCAGGTGAGAAAATAGAAAGAAAGTAAAGATAAATAAGTAATCTTGTGACCAATGCCGTTTGTGGATCACCGTCAAGCCACTCAAACGGTGTCGCAGAAAATCCTGTTTTTTCTTATTAATTTTTATGTTTTATTAAAAAAAAACTATTTTCCCGATTACTTTTTACTGAATCTAGAACACAAGAGAAACATTATATTTAGCGTTACGTCATGTAACACTCTACCAAAATAAAAAAAAACAAACCGATATGATCTTACCTTTCCCTTTAAACTTTACAATTACGGATTTTTACGGAATAGTAAAAATCGGCTAATAATAATGCTTCTTCAAGCTTTCTATAGTGGAAAATTTGAGAATTAAGTAGCATACAGCCAACTACTTAGATTTCTTTTAATATACACTAAATTAATACCGGACGATTTTTAAGCTTAAACAATTTATTATTTCAATGTGTACTGCTTCAGGTTTATTTTGTTCTTTATTGTTGTTTTTTTTCTGCTCTCAACTTATTAGCACTGGCCACCAAATTACGAATGATTCAATAAAAACAATTTTTATTTTATTTCCACTCAGTCACAAATGTTTGGAAAAGTCCGTTAATGCCATACTATATAAGAGAGGGGAAAAAAAACAATCATAAACCAGAACGGGTACCTATTACTAAACATAAATATCATTTTATAAGTCAGGGGTATGAAACATTATTTTATAAATTGCGATATGTAGTGAAATAAATAAAGTTAAATAAAGCATACGTAACAACACAGGTTCAATTACGAACACATCAGTAACTTGAAGCTGAAGAAAATAGACGTATGCCATAAGGTAATTAATGTTAGATTTTAATATCCTTAGCATGAAATTTACCTAACACCTTGCCTTTGTCATCGGTTAAGATATAGTTTACATTGCCTGCGCACTTTAATATTCGGTCAGGCCGCCATCTTGGAGCTAATTTAGCAGAAAAAGCATTTGGAGCATTACTAAGGTGATGTTCACGAACGTAAACGTTTTGACCGGGTTTAAAAGATACAGGTCTTGCTCTTAAATTATATACTTTAGCATGTTTCTCATAAGCTTGCTGAAGATACTTTCGAACATTAGCATGGATTATCGAGAGTCGATGATGCAGATGTAACTGAACAATTTCTGTTTCGTTTAAACAATTAGCCTCTCGAAGGATATTATAAGCATTTCCGTGATTGAGACGGTGATATCCATACATAAGAAAATTTGATGGATAAGTGGTTGAGTCATGTACAATATCTCTAATGGAACTAGCAATTTCTTGGATATGCTTATCCCACATTTTATGGTTATCATGCAAGTATGAACGTACCGCAGTCAAGATAGTACGGTTAACGCGCTCTGATGCGTTAGATTGTGGCGAGTACAAACGAGTATAATTATGTTTAATTCCGTAATAGTGTTCCATTTCTTTAAACTCTTTGCTAATAAATTGTACTCCATTATCGGAGTAAATATACTCTGGGACGCCGTATAGCGGAAACACATCTTCTTTCAGATAATCAATTATTTTGGTTGCAGACCCTTTGGAAAGTGGTTTTAAAATACAAAATTTTGTGAGTTGGTCTAATATAATTAGAAGAATCGTGTTGTTACCTCTCTGTAATCTGGGATAGGGACCCAAAAGATCTATGTATATTCTTTGCCATGGACGATTAACATTTAAATAAGCACCCATCAATGGCTTTAGGATTTTGTTTGGAGCTTTTGTACTTTTACACACAACACAACTCGAAATATAGTCATGTACTTCTTTTGACATCCCCGGCCAATAATAGAAACGCCTTAGCCGCTCAATTGTTTTAGCGATACCAGCTGCTTTGTTAATTGTTTTGGAATCCATAGCTTCCACACGCAGGTAAATCAGTTAGCCTCTCTTTTGCTTTCGGCTCCAGTCTTAAATAAATGCGATTATTTTGAATTTGAAAAGCTGAAAAATTAAGCGGATCAATTTAAATTTTCTTCCTTAGCGATAAATATTCTGGTTCTTCAAACTCGGGCGAAGAAAGATCTAAGGAATGAACCAATAAGAAAATATCAGTATTCAGCTCAGCTATTGTGTCACAATTAATCCTGGATAAAGCGTCGAGTACCACATTTTGAGAACCTTTTTTCATGAAGTATTTTAAAATGATAGGGTTGCAGTTTCAAACTCCATCTCGCTAACCTTCCGCTGAGATCCTTTTGACTCATATGCCATTTCAAACTGGCGTGATCAGTTATGATTGCGAAATTACGAATGATTCAATAAAAACAATTTTTATTTTATTTCCACTCAGTCACAAATGTTTGGAAAAATCCGTTAATACCATATAAGAGAGGAAAAAAAACAATCATAAACCAGAACGGGTACCTATTACTAAACATAAATATCATTTCATAAGTCAGGGGTATGAAACATTATTTTTTAAATTGTGATATGTAGTGAAATAAATAAAGTTAAATAAAGCATACGTAACACTTTTATTAAGAAAATTATGGAAAGTGCTTACTTTAGCCCCAATTCCCCCTACTTGTTTTAAAACAGAAAATGATTCTACACTGAAAAAACCTTTTTTGCTTCGACAAAGGCCCCTAATATTTTTAGCCTAGGGCGCCTAAATATATAAGAACGGCCCTGCTTGGTTATCTTGCGTTTTGGAAAGTAACGGAATTTCGAACATTCTTGCAATACATTGGTCCTGTTATGTTACGAGATGTTTTGCCACATAACGCCTATGAACATTTCCTAGCGTTGTTCTGCGCAGTGCCAATTTGTTTCAGCCATAAATATCTAGAATATATTGAAGCCGCTGAAGTTTCATTGAACAATTTTATTGAAATTTATATTAATATAATGTCTATGCCATTTAACTGAAGAAGTTATTAGATTTAGACTATTACCTAGTTTTAGCACATATCCGTTTCAGAACAAGCTATTTCAAATAAAACGAATGGTGAGGCCCTCAATGCTATGAAATTTGCAATATGTGGGTGATTTTTTTAACCTGATACACTCAAATATCTCGGAAAATAAGCACTCTACGAAAAAAATGGTAAAGATCAAAATTTAATTATTCCGTGGCGGAAATACATTAGTGTTAAAATTAGTACCCACCCTCCCCCTCCTCCTTGTAGGTGGGGCGGGAGGTAACTTTGAAACTAAAATTTGAACCCCTATTTTTTATTGCAGATTCGGATTCTACGGCTAAAATACGTAGGATTAGACTGAAACATTTTTTTCGAGTCACGATAGATGGCGCTGTAATTGACGATATTCATTTTTTTTTCGATTTCTCCTACTGAGAACCTACGCAAACGATTCTGCAATACGTCTGCAATAAAAATACCACGGTTTCATTGTAAATACTCGAAGTTAGTCTTAAACAATTTGTACTTCGTAACCCAACCCCGGCTTTCAAATTAATGAAATTGTTTGTATTTTGTTTTAAAAATACTGATTCAGTCCGAAGAATATTTTGAAAACAACAATACCTGTGTAAAGCTATCAATGCTATTTAAGAATGGTGTAATGAAACCGTGGTATTTTATGAGTGTGAAGTTTATGCTAAAAAAAAAATAACAAAAAATTACACTGTTAAATCAGCTATTTTCCAATTGGAATTTAAATGATATGAAAATTTTAATTTTTTGTAATTTTGGATTTTTAGTATCACCAAACAGATTCTTTTCATCAGAAAACAGGTTCTTTTCATCCTTTTCAGATAGCTGGACCATCTGTTTATATCGTTAACCAAAAGCATCCAATTGTGTTGAACATTACTATATTTCAGATAATTTAAAAGTTGACTGAATTTTGATGGTTTAAATAATTATTTACCGCCGATCCTGGAAATGTCCCGAAGGCCCCGCATATTTCTTAGAACAGCTAAGCCATATAGCGGCCAATGTCACCAAGCCGATCCAATTATGATGAACTATAATATATTTCACAGTTTTAGGAATTTTTAAAAATTTTTCATTATTTTAAAAGTTTTATATCGCCGACCGCAGAGAACTATAATATACAAGGTTTTGCCCTTTTTTCCGAATAACTTGGCTATGTGCCAATCTATGTGGTCAACCTTATCCAATTGTGATGAACTATACTATACTTCACAGAATTTAGAATTTTTAATAATTTTATTAGTTATATAAATTGTTGTATCTCCGATCACAGAGATGTCCACAATGTCTTGCTTATATTTTCGGATAACTTGGCCATATGCCAGTATACGTGGTCAATCTTATTCAGTTGTGATGAACTATACTATACTTCACAGAATTTCGAATTTTTAATAATTTTATTAGTTTTATAAATTTTTGTATCTCCGATCACAGAGATGTCCACAAGGTCTGGCCTATATTTTTGGATAACTTTACCATATGCCAGTCTATGTTTTCAATCTTAATCAATTGTAACGAACTATACTATACTTCACAGAATTTCAAATTTTTAATAATTTTATTGTTTTAAAAATTGTATCTCCGATCACAGAGATGTCCACAAGGTCTGGCCTATATTTTTGGATAACTTGACTATATGCCAGTATACGTGGTCAATCTTATTCAATTGTGATGAACTATACTATACTTCACAGAATTTCGAATTTTTAATAATTTTATTAGTTATATAAATTGTTGTATCTCCGATCACAGAGATGTCCACAAGGTCTGGTCTATATTTTTGGATAACTTGACCATATGCCAGTCTACGTGGTCAATCTTATTCAATTGTGATGAACTATACTATACTTCACAGAATTTCGAATTTTTAATAATTTTATTAGTTTTATAAATTTTTGTATCTCCGATCACAGAGATGTCCACAAGGTCTGGCCTATATTTTTGGATAACTTGACCATATGCCAGTCTACGTGGTTAATCTTATTCAATTGTGATTAACTATACTATACTTCACAGAATTTAGAATTTTTAATAATTTTATTAGTTTTATAAATTATTGTATCTCCGATCACAGAGATGTCCACAAGGTCTGGCTTATATTTTTGGATAACTTGACCATATGCCAGTCTACATGGTTAATCTTATTCAATTGTGATGAACTATACTATACTTCACAGAATTTAGAATTTGGAATAATTTTATTAGTTTTATAAATTGTCGTATCTCCGATCACAGAGATGTCCACAAGGTCTGGCCTATATTTTTGGATAACTTGACCATATGCTAGTCTACGTGGTCAATCTTATTCAATTGTGATGAACTATACTATACTTCACAGAATTTCGAATTTTTAATAATTTTATTAGTTTTATAAATTGTTGTATCTCCGATCACAGAGATGTCCACAAAGTCTGGCCTATATTTTTGGATAACTTGACCATATGCCAGTCTACGTGGTCAATCTTATTCAATTGTGATGAACTATACTATACTTCACAGAATTTAGAATTTTTAATAATTTTATTAGTTTTATAAATTGTTGTATCTCCGATCACAGAAATGTCCACAAAGTCTGGCCCATATTTTTGGATAACTTGACCATATGCCAGTCTACGTGGTCAATCTTATTCAATTGTGATGAACTATACTATACTTCACAGAATTTCGAATTTTTAATAATTTTATTAGTTTTATAAATTTTTGTATCTCTGATCACAGAGATGTCCACAAGGTCTGGCCTATATTTTTGGCTAACTTGACCATATGCCAGTCTACGTGGTCAATCTTATTCAATTGTGATGAGCTATACTATACTTCACAGAATTTAGAATTTTTAATAATTTTATTAGTTTTATAAATTGTTTTATCTCCGATCACAGAGATGTCCACAAGGTCTGGCCTATATTTTTGGATAACTTGACCATATATATGCCAGTCTACGTGGTCAATTTGATTCAATTGTGATGAACTATACTATACTTCACAGAATTTCGAATTTTTAATAATTTTATTAGTTGTATAAATTTTTGTATCTCTGATCACAGAAATGTCCACAAGGTCTGGCCTATATTTTTGGATAACTTGACCATATGCCAGCATACGTGGTCAATCTTATTCAATTGTGATGAACTATACTATACTTCACAGAATTTAGAATTTTTAATAATTTTATTAGTTTTATAAATTGCTGTATCTCTGATCACAGAGATGTCCACAAGGTCTGGCCTATATTTTCGGATAACTTGACCATATGCCAGTCTACTTGGTCAATCTTATTCAATTGTGATGAACTATACTATACTTCACAGAATTTAGAATTTTTAATAATTTTATTAGTTGTATAAATTTTTGTATCTCTGATCACAGAAATGTCCACAAGGTCTGGCTTATATTTTTTGATAACTTGACCATATGCCAGTATACGTGGTCAATCTTATTCAATTGTGATGAACTATACTATACTTCACAGAATTTAGAATTTTTAATAATTTTATTAGTTTTATAAATTGTTGTATCTCTGATCACAGAGATGTCCACAAGGTCTGGCCTATATTTTCGGATATTTTGACCATATGCCAGTCTACTTGGTCAATCTTATTCAATTGTGATGAACTATACTATACTTCACAGAATTTCGAATTTTTAATAATTTTATTAGTTTTATAAATTTTTGTATCTCCGATCACAGAGATGTCCACAAATTCTGGCCTATATTTTTGGATAACTTGACCATATGCCAGTCTACGTGGTCAATCTTATTCAATTGTGATGAACTATACTATACTTCACAGAATTTCGAATTTATAATAATTTTATTAGTTTTATAAATTTTTGTATCTCTGATCACAGATATGTCCACAAGGTCTGGCCTATATTTTTCGATAACTTGACCATATTCCAGTCTACGTGGTTAATCTTATTCAATTGTGATGAACTATACTATACTTCACAGAATTTCGAATTTTTAATAATTTTATTAGTTTTATAAATTGTTGTATCACTGATCACAGAGATGTCCACAAGGTCTGGCCTATATTTTTAAATAACTTGACCATATGCCAGTATACGTGGTCAATCTTATTCAATTGTGATGAACTATACTATACTTCACAGAATTTCGAATTTTTAATAATTTTATTAGTTTTATAAATTTTTGTATCTCTGATCACAGTAATGTCCACAAGGTCTGGCCTATATTTTTGGATAACCTGACCATATGCCAGTCTTCGTGGTCAATCTTATTCAATTGTGATGAACTATACTATACTCACAGAATTTCGAATTTTTAATAATTTTATTAGTTTTATAAATTGTTGTATCTCCGATCACAGAGATGTCCACAAGGTCTGGCCTATATTTTTGGATAACTTGACCATATATATGCCAGTCTACGTGGTCAATCTTATTCAATTAGCCAGACCTTGTGAACATTTCTGTGATCGAGATACAACAATTTATATAACTAATAAAATTATTAAAAATTCGAAATTCTGTGAAGTATAGTATAGTTCATCACAATTGAATAAGATTGACCACGTATACTGGCATATGGTCAAGTTATCAAAAAATATAAGCCAGACCTTGTGGACATTTCTGTGATCAGAGATACAAAAATGTATACAACTAATAAAATTATTAAAAATTCGAAATTCTGTGAAGTATAGTATAGTTCATCACAATTGAATAAGATTGACCACGTAGACTGGCATATGGTCAAGTTATCCAAAAATATAGGCCAGACCTTGTGGACATCTCTGTGATCGGAGATAAAACAATTTATAAAACTAATAAAATTATTAAAAATTCGAAATTCTGTGAAGTATAGTATAGTTCATCACAATTGAATAAGATTGACCACGTAGACTAGCATATGGTCAAGTTATCCAAAAATATAGGCCAGACCTTGTGGACATCTCTGTGATCGGAGATACAACAATTTAAAAAACCAATCAAATTATTAAAAATTCTAAATTCTGTGAAGTATAGTATAGTTCATCACAATTGAATAAGATTGACCACGTAGACTAGCATATGGTCAAGTTATCCAAAAATATAGGCCAGACCTTGTGGGCATCTCTGTGATCGGAGATAAAACAATTTATATAACTAATAAAATTATTAAAAATTCGAAATTCTGTGAAGTATAGTATAGTTCATCACAATTGAATAAGATTGACCAAGTATACTGGCATATGGTCAAGTTATCTAAAAATATAGGCCAGACCTTGTGGACATCTCTGTGATCAGAGATACAAAAATTTATAAAACTAATAAAATTATTAAAAATTCTAAATTCTGTGAATTATAGTATAGTTCATCACAATTGGATCTGGTTAACCACGTAGACTGGCACATGGCCAAGTTATCTGAAAATATGGGCAAGAACTTGTGGACATCTCTGCGGTCGGCGATATAAAACTTTTAAATAATGAAAAAATTATTTGAATTTCCAAAAACTGTGAAATATATTATAGTTCATCATAATTGGATCGGCTTGGTGACATTGACCGCTATATGGCTTAGCTATTCTAAGAAATGTGCGGGGCCTTCGGAACATTTCCAGGATCGGGGCTAAATAATTATTTAAACCATCAAAATTTAGTCAACTTTTAAATTCTGTGAAGTATAGTAATGTATAACACAATTGGATGCTTTTGGTTAACGATATAAACAGATGGTCCAGCTATCTGAAAAGGATGAAAATAACCTGTTTTCTGATGAAAAGAATCTGTTTGGTGGTACTAAAAATCCAAAATTACAAAAAATTAATATTTTCATATCATTTAAATTCCAATTGGAAAATAGTTAATTTAACAGTGTAATTTTTTGTTATTTTTTTTTTAGCATAAACTTCACACTCATGGTATTTTTATTGCAAACACTAAACACTAAACAAAATAATTTGTTGTATAATATTTAATTAACAATTCCTAAACTAAATTATGGTAAATAGTTTTTTAATATTATTTGAAGCTGCCGAGTTCTTTTAATTCATGTTTCCTCAGTGGAAACTTTTGCCTCGTCAAGCTTCATGATCAGATGTCGATAAGGCCGAAGGGTCGATTGCACAAAGCTTGCCAACTATTGATCCATTGTGATACTTAATCGTATTGCATCGCTTTTGTACAGGACAAAATATTGTGCAAGTCGAAAAACTAGTTTTGGCCGCTTGACCATTGGATGAACCAGTCCAACTACATTCGGTCATAAATTCCCGGGTGAATACTTGGTCTATTAATCCATAGGGAATTTTATATCCCTTTTAATCGCCACTTCTAGCCCCAAAAGTTAAATACTCCCTGCATTGAACTTTTAATACAATATTTTGTCCCTCAATGGTGTTTCAAATTAATTAAATTCCATTTCGTTCTTAATAGGCAACAATTGTGCGAAATTTTGAGTGATGACGGGTAAATTTATTGTATCTATTTGATGTGTTGCGGTGACGGTTGTTATTGCTGAGCCCATATTCGCAACAGCTTTCAATCCTTTTATTTCCGGCATTTCAATAATAATGTTGTTGTTACTTTGACTTGGATCATCAATTCCAATTACACTAATTGTTAGGGAGGCATCCTGCATGCTATTGTTGTCGATAAATGCGTCGACCGTCAAAGTGGCATCTTCTGAATGATTGGTGGCACCAACGGAATTGAGCGCACTTTGTAACACTGAAGTGTTATGACATTTGTTAATTAGTTGTGGCACGATAACGCAATAACGATAGTATTACAACTTACTTCGTAATGCATATATTCTTCTGAAATCTTTATCCTTCCATCGGCATTCCTCAGAAATATTACCATCTTCTAATTTATTCATGGCCTGAACTGCCGACTGGTAATCGGCATATTTTGCGTGCAAGCGTGGTAAAAGGTAAATAGCTTACCTCACAGGTGGAACTGGTTGAATAGCTAGAACGCTTAAGACACAATAAAACTGCACATCACAAAACGCAATCGTTTAATACAATGCAAATTTATCCAAGTGAAAAAGACCGTGGTCTTTTCAATGTAGTTATTTTAACTAACTAAATTGCTGTAAATTTTAGATGCCATAATGTTTCCAGCAGCTTTAAATTGTTAGTTGGGGAGATTTTAGATGTCAAGTCGATGATTTAACTAGTTCTTTATAAAAAAAAATTGATTTATCCCTGCTCTGGAGAATTCCTTCGCCCATATCATCCTGGGTTCTTGAATAAAATATATTTCCAAAAATTTCGCATTTTCATTTGGCATTGGATACATTGATCCAATGTGGTGATAAACTTGGCCTTGAATTTTAAAAGTTGATGCAAAATTACGACCAAGAGATTCAATGTTGGTAATTTGTTTTGCGCGAAACATTGATTAAATTTCCTTATTTTTAACAAAAATAGCTTTGCATCACTTGAATCTCCTGTCATCAAAAATTTTAAAGGTTCAGGCGGTGGATTTAAAATTGGTAAAACAACTTTACCTGAAATATTTTACGATAATATTTTATGAATTTTTGACGTAATAAAAAGGGAGAAGAGGGTGGTTAATGTCCAAAAAAACTTACCTGAAGAGCAACACATCCCAAGAGTTTCATTTTTAAATTTTAATGCATGACAATAATTGCATTCCTTATCCATTTCACCGATAAAAATTTTAGGATGGACGTAATAATCCATGTCTGCTTCATAATTAAAGGCAATACGATGAAATGAAGCAATTACTAATGCTCATCTGTTCCGCTCATATTGAGCGTTCGATGCTCTTGCCGCAGCTCGAACATTTCTATTTGCTCTTCGAGTAGTAAGCAACTATTCGAATTTCGGTTATATTTTCTTGTTGAATTTCACGTTTTAAGTTGCGCTGCTGAATAACGTAATAACGTTTTTTTACGATTAATTATAAATTTTATTTTTAATTTTGCGTCCTACGATGTATTCTTGCGCGTACTGTAATGAAACTAAATTAATGTCAAAAATAGCGGTATTACCACCTATATCTTGGAAACAGCGCCATCTATCGGGTTCAAATTTCACAAAAACGCAAACCGCTAAAATCCTAATGTATGGTGAAAATTTCAGCTTCCTGCGATGTCTGATTTCTGAGAAAGGCTATTACAATCATTACAGACACCATTTTTATATATTAGATAAAAAAATTAGGAATTTTACCAATCGTATTATCACTTCGACGTCCGTTCGTTTTTTAAATTACATAATTACTTTAACCCACCACCGTCCTGAAGACAACACCAATACTCATACACATTGTTATGATAAAAATAGGAGAGAAGGAGGTTTTTTTTTAATGAGGTTAATGACGGTCAGGTTCTGGGATATTCTATGATTGACAGCGTTTACTACCGCAAAAAGGATGTTGAGAGTTGTTGGCAAGTTGAGGCACTCAAATTGCCAAGGTCCAATAAAAAACAAGTTGGTATAAATCGAAAGCTCAAGTAAAGTAATTTGGAATCAAGAAAAAAACTTCTTCACAACAAGTAATAAGTTAAGTGCGTTCAAATGAATAGTGTCTTAATGGAATTGACTGGTATTTTAATCGCAAGCTAAACCATGTTAATCATGCCATGCCACACATAATTCATGTTAAAATATCACCAAATGAATTAGAGAATTATGACATGATGCACCCTTTATAGTGCAACAAATTGAACCGTTCTTATTATCGGTAAAATGAACCAAATAAATATTTCTCCGGATTTATATTCTGGTCAGCCGCCTTCATCAGACATCACACCACAGATAGTACGAGTATAATGTATAAAAATGCGCATATATATATGTAGGTACAAAATAATTTAAAACATAAAAATAATATTTTTGATGGAGTACAACAACAAATATTTATGCAACCTGCTGGCTTCACTTATTTTTTTTTTTTTTTTTTTGTTAAATATGTACATACATCTGAAATGAATTGCATAAAATATAATAAAAAAAAATTATATCGTCTTATTTCTGTTAAAAAAAAGAAGAAACAAAAAAAAAATCGAATAAAATTCTATTCTGTGCACGTCAGGCAAATACGAAATTCCATTCGATTTGACAGAAGTAAAAAAAAAAAAAAAATTATTAACCAGAAGAAGATGGAAAGACGAAGAATAAGCGCATCAGGCACATCATCAGCAAAACGCATCAAGAAGTAAAACGCGCGCGCCCACGACATATTATAAACTTCACATGGTTTAATTCGAAAATGTTCTGTATTATAGTTAACAGTCAGGATTATTTATTTACGATGATAAGCACACGATTACAACCAATTCGCGCATGTAACAATATATCATATGATCGCTTAAATGTACACGTATGTAAAAAAAACCCTTTAGGCAACCAAACATGTCAAGTTAAACTAAAGAAAAAAAAAATTTTTTTGATTTTCATCTCGCGCATATTCAAGAAAACTTGTTTGTTTCCATCAGCACCACAAAACTATTGGAGACTAGCGAAGGCATCCAGCGAATACATTTTGTTGTAACAATTTTTCTTTTTTTCTTAATAATTTTTTTTATGTTTGTGTCTTTTATGTTGTTTGCAATTCAAGGATAAAAACTGATCATAATAATTTATGAGTTGTTGAAAAACATTACATTTTGAGTATTACATAGCATAAAATATATTTGTGTTATGTATAGAAATGAAGTTAAACAAGACGGCAAGAAAACCTAGAAAACTGTGATGATGGAAACGATTGAGAAATGGCGCTGTTTATTGTTGGACCGAAGCATAAACTTAGCATTTTGTTTTTGTTTGCTCTCCTTCTTCTTGATGCTTGCTTTACATTTAGATTGCTTAAACACACTTCTATTGGGTTAGCCACAATGTCGCTTACAGCAAACCACTTGAATGGCTAATCAATCAGCACACAAATGCATTAGTTTAACCCGATTTTTGCTAGATTATTCTGCTTTCTCCACATTGGACAAACAGGAAGGTAAACAAGAAAAAATCTGTACGTCACGTACATATAACGTTAGTTTGGGAGTAAATTGAACCAATTTAAAGTATGAAATTTAATGTTTCACTTTTTTGGCAAGCACATTCGCTAATTCAATGTCTAAAACATATTAGTATACCAGTGTGTGTGATGGAATTCACATGGGGGGAGTTTGCACTGATTGTCAACTTCATCAACGGCCATAGAATACCAGACCAGAAGAGATACCACAGAATTTCAATAACGATCAAAATGCCCATGAAAATGCTCCATTAAACATACTGCGCTAGTTTTATAGGCAAGTTTTCAGAGTAAACCCCTCTTCACTTTTGCCATTGCAAATAGCTTCATTCGGAAAGAAGGTTACACGGTTTTTTAGTGTTAAGCTTACATAATTCCCACACAAATCATCTTTGGGACTCTGCAAAAAAAATCACAATTCGCATGATCGATGTGTATGTGTTTTTTAATTAGTTCGGAAGACTGAGAACAATTTGTTAGTAACCGAGTCAAACTTAAAAATATTAGCGCAGATAGCCATTCAACAGTAGCCAAATTTGTATCGGATTTATTCCAGAACCAATTATTTGTATTTGAGCTACCCAAAAGAAGTTGATGAGCGTTAGCATCACTGTCTACAATCAAACTTTGCTGTTGGAAGACAAATAAGAGAACGACAACTGGATAAACAGTTTAAGATCCTTCGATTGAATTGATACTACTTATCATACACAACTCAGCCAAGCAACATGCATTGAAAGAATTTATGATTGTATCTTGCAAGGCCCAATAACCGCACCGGTTATATATCGTCATGATCATTATCACTATTCTCAAGGAAAACAGTATAATGTTACTAAGGGAACTGCCGGATGTGCAATCCCCAGAAATCTTGTTCTCTTGCAGGAAACAGCTTTATTGAACACTCTTACGATTAACTACAATTTCTTCCGCAGCCAGTTTCCTCCTCATACCTCGCTTTTTATAGCACTAAAAATGACACTGATAGGCAGATGTCATTGTTTTTATTAAACCATTCCAATGCTGAGTGCAATCTGAGGAATTCTTACATCTGGTACAATATACATCCTACATGGTCTTAAGATATAATTACTAAAATGGTCATTCTTTATAAAATCAGGAAATCTGGTGCCACAGCCCATGTGGAGGACCTATTTCCTTTTAAACCAAAAATTTGTAGAATCATTATATTAATTGCATTGCCATAAGCCAAATTATAGGTAAGATTTAATTTTAAAAGTAATCTAATAGCCGGTGATTCGGAAATTCCTCAAGCTACCTAAAGTTGAGGCTGAATTTACTTTCTTAGTTCGATGCGAAGAATTACATGAGCCCAACTCAAGCTAACTTCCAAACTCAATCAAATAAATCTGCAACTAAATACCTCACTAAATCTTAACTCAACCTCAACCTCAACCTTCAACTTGGCCAATAGCTTAATCCCTAAATCAATACGGTCCGGAAACTACATATCTCCATGAAGATAATTCTAACATAACTTCTAACTCGATCCCAATTGGACCCTCAAATTAACTCCAAACTCAGCGTCCAACTCAGTCCTTAAACCCTCGCGACTCGAAAAACTACATTTGAACATAAACTCAACTCAAAACAACTCAATCTAACTTCCAACTCAATGCTCGACCCTAAATAATTCCCAACTTAACCGCTGACTTCTACTGAACTGAACCCCAACTCAACTTTAACCGAACCTTAAAAGATCTCTAGTCCAACATCAACTCGGCCTTCACTCGACATGCAATGCAGCCCTTAAGTAAACCCCAAACTCACGTCCAACTCAATCCTCAAACCAGCATATATAAAAAATTACTCACTTAACTATAATCCAACCGCAACGCAACTCCAACCCAACTCAACCCTGAACTGAACGCCCACCTCAATCCTCAAACCAGCGTATATAAAAAATTGGTTAGCTTGGTAATATTACCACGTGGTTTTGAGTCAACTCTTATGGCTGGTACCCGATCCTTTTGACCTACAAGGTACCAACACCTAATTATTTCGAACTTGATATTGTAGTAACTATTCGTAGTAAGCGCTGACACCTTCATAAAAAAATCATCTTAGTGCTTTAAAAATGCCGAATGAAATGAATTAACTTGATTTTTGACTGTTTGACCATGTATATAATTTCCAATTTAAATTTGAATGAACATTCAATCCTAAATATTCAAATAAATTAATATTTTCAATTTTAATGCAGTTTGTGATCCACCATATCAAAAGCTCTCTTAATATCGATGAACTAACACACTTCTTCTCATTAGGGTTAATATGAATGTTGCTGAGAACTAAGAAAATCTTTTCAGTACGCGGTTTGATCAAAATTGATACGACGAACACCGGCTGGTTGTTGATGGAACACTTTATTGGTTATTCGTTGTTGTGGAGACAGGTGTAACGTGGCCGAGCCATCTAACTCGATTAGATTTGATAAATCCGAAATATCGCAGCCTCCAAGAAGTTGCCTTATCTCCTGGTTCATACGAATCCGATATTCGTTGTCCACGACTTTAATTGGACCAAAGTTTGAGCGAATGACCTTCCTTTCGAAGGTAGATAACCATCTACAATCGTTAGAGGTGGTCCAGCTCTCGCTTCCGAATGCCAGCACAGGTCTTATGAGTGTTTTATAGAGTGCGAGCTTTCACGACTGCGACAGATGTTTAGATCGCAATAATTTCGATTGGGCGTAGAAAACTCGTTGTCCGGCAGCGATTCAGGCTTTTATATCTGCCTGCATATCATTCGACGATATTATAACTGACCCGAGGTATTTAAAGTTTTCGACGCTATCAAAGTTATGGTCGCCAATTCCGAGATTTACCAAGGAGATGTTCCTGGGTGTTGATAACAATTTTGTTTTGCTGCTGTTCACCTCCAAACCAAGTCTTCTTGCGCAGCGATCGAGCCGTATGTAACTGTCCTTGATATCGCTAGGTCTTCGGCCAAGAAGCACGGTATCATCTGCATATCCAAGAATTTGGCCTGATTTATTAAATATACAGCGCGAAGTTTCAATGTTGCTTTTTCTCACTACGTATTCAAGCGCCAAATTGAACAGCACAGGCGCGAGTGCATCTCCCTGTTGAACACCAGATGTTATTTCAAAGGAGTCTGACACAGCTCCCTCAATTACGATTCTACATACAGACCCAGAGATTGTTAATTTACACAGTGAAACGAGTTTCTCTGGAATTTATTTATTTATTTATTTACATCTATTCTACAGTTAAAAACTTAATGAATAGTAAAAAAAGAATTATTATAAATTAAAAATAAATAAAAGGAATACTAACAATACGGAACATTACCTGAAAAAACGAAAACTTTAAAAACGTAAAATGAGATTAAAAATTGCAATTTCTAATTGCCTTCCGAAAATACACTCTGGATCTCTCAAAATTAAATAAATGGTAAAATTCATTTACAATTCTAGCCATTGATTTGGTTGGCTCATTGGAACCATAATTCGTTCTGTGAAAGTCAACAAACAAAAATTCCCTTGGACGCAAGCTTCTGGTAGGTACATAAATTCTCCAAGCAGAAATGAGTTCAGGACACTTAATGCGGCCACTAAGAGAATCACTAACAAACAAAGCAGATGCAATTTTTCGGCGTTTAACCAACGTATCAATGTGAAGGCACTCACACCGAATCACATACGATGGGAGACTGCGCACCTGTTCCCACATAGGTAGATGACGATCAGATAAATGACCAAGCTTCCTGGCCATACAGATAGTAAAACGTTTCTGAATAGATTCCAATCTTGCAATATGCACATCATGATGAGGATACCAAACCACTACAGCATATTCAAGGTGAGATCTTACTAAAGAAGTATATAGACTAACACACGAAAATGCATCCATAAAATCATTTGTCATTCTAAAAATAAAACCTAACATAGAATTGGCCTTTAATATTATTTTATCTATGTGTAATGCAAAAGTTAATTTCTGATTAAACAGAACTCCTAAATCAACAGTTGAAGTTACTCTACAAAGTAGATCTCCATCAAAATAATAATTGACAATATTTGGATTGAGTGTTCTGAAAAACGACATCACCTTACACTTCTGTACATTGATGAACAATTTATTCTTAGAGCACCAACTAGACAATATATTAATTTCAGATTGCAAAACCTCAGCATCACTTACAGATTGAACATGCATGAAAATCTTCAAGAATTCCTAGTCATATGAGCGCGGTCCATAGGTTTTCGCGGTTTATACTGTCAAATGCCTGTCTGAAGTCTATATACAGTTGATGTATGGTTATGTTGTACTCCCAACATTTTTCCAAGATCATCCTCATGGTAAAACATTGGTCAGTGGTCGATCGGTTGGGACGAAAACCACATTGATAGTCGCCAATGGTGTTTTCGGCGAAAGGGATGAGTCTGGCAGGTACAACATTAGCCAACACTTTGTAAGCAGTGCTCCTGGATGTTAGGAGGAGCTTCTTTGTTGTTATTGGGCCGGTCTAAATAATTAGTGACAGCTGATTGGTAACTCTGGAGTGACGCTTAGTCTTTTAAAGCATCAATATTCCACCGAACGGTCTTTTGTGCTTGTCTGTTTAACGTAGATGACAGTTAGCACTTATACTTAAATATGACAAGCACATGATCGCTGTCCATGTCTGCACCTCTGTAAGATCTGACGTCGGATATGCTGGTGGAGTGTCTCTTAGACACCATGACGTGATCGATTTGGTTTTCCGTTCTTCCATCATTCGATCTCAACGTTACTTTGTGGATTCTCTTGTGTGGGAAAAACGTACTTGATACAACTAAGTTGTACATTATAGCCAGATCGGTGACGCGTTGGCCGTTGTTGTTACTAGTTAGGTGCAGGCTGTTAGGACCGATGTACGATGTATTTTCTGCCCTCCTACCGATTTTTGCGTTAATGTCGCCCACGATGATTTTAATGTCGTGAGAATAGATGTGTGCACAATACAACCTTATATTGGTTTTTACAAATATTTAACCCTACAACTCATTACCGGAAACTACTCATGATAGAACTACGCTCCTGTGCTAGCGAGCAATATTATCGATCCTATCCTTCCTTCTTAAAACACACTGGAAATGAAAAAAACGTACGTGAAATTTGTCCTAAGTTGCCTTAAGTTGTCCTAAGTATGTCCTAAGTTTTTTTAAATGTGTTGGTGTAAAAATTTCGTTATTACGAATTTATTTAAATCATATTAAAATAGTAAAAATTATGCTTAAGATTATTTACCGTTACAAAACAAATTTAGATTTTTTCTATGGCGCGATATATTCTGATGCTGAATGTATAAAATCAGATCATTTTCCAGAAACTGAGGAAATGGCAAAAAACCCGTATTTAATCGTGTGTTAGGGAATATTGGGATTAGGATATTTAGGACAACCATGCATAAATGATTTTCCGAATTTTCTTGAAAAAATCCTATGAAGCGCACACCGCTTTCTATAAAGAAAATTCGGAACATCATTTATACATATATTCGATGTATCATAGGAGATTATGTCAAACATGGTTGTCCTAAATACCCTAATCCCTTACTTTTTTCAAAAGTGATTTATTTTCAAATAGATAAGACCTTATGAAAACTTAAAATTGTGCATATTTTGTTGGCCTCTTCCTAAGATTTTCACAAGAAAATTCGCAAAGAAACACGAATAAACACGGGTTTTCTGTCACTTCCTCGGTTTCTGTAAAATGATCTGTTTTTATACATTCAGCATCAAAATATTTCGCTTAAGCATAATTTTTACTATTTCAATATAATTTAAATAAATTCGTAATAACGAAACTTTTACACCAATACATTTAAAAAAACTTAGGACATACTTAGGACAGCTTAGGACAACTTAAGGCAACTTAGGACAAATTTCACGTACGTTGAAAAAAGTGTTACTTCCGGTTTCACGCTTATGCTTCTTTTTGGATTTGAGAACTGAGGGGTGAGTTTCGAATTTTCGAATATTCTTCTATGGTGGGATGAAGGTCGGATCTTTATTTGATTCAGTTGATATTCACTAATCTAACTACATAAAAAAATATAACATAGAACACTTTAGCTTTATTTTATTTGAACACCTTAATACTCGTATATTTATAATATTTAGAAGTTCACAACAGCAATCAAAATATTGACATATATTCTTCCAAAGTGGAGAAACCCCGAACGATTTCATTAGGAGCTTTTACAACTTTTCAATTCTTTTACATAAATCTCTAAATTTTTTGTTATCAAAATGAGATCGTATTTGAGTTGTCATTTTAATAATTTCGGTAGGGTTTGATTTCAACGACTGATCTTTCAACATACGAGGTAATTGTAAGACGGCCTAA
This sequence comes from Tipula vernalis, assembly GCA_958295665.1. NCBI lineage: Eukaryota > Metazoa > Arthropoda > Insecta > Diptera > Tipulidae > Tipula > Tipula vernalis. Next base: position 161,444,730 of record OY282560.1, on the reverse strand, counting down.
TCGCTATGACATTTTTAGTTACAGAAATGTAATCAGTCCTTGAACTTTTTTTGGATTCGGTTGGATAGTGTTGTTCAAAACTTGGTGACCTAAAAAATGTTAAACTATCGTTTGAAGAAAATCATACTTCGTTAAATTAATTTCCACATTGTGATAGTTGAGACGTTGAGACGTGTCAACTGGAAATTAGAATTTCATTGCACCGCACACACATTAAAGGGTTGACAATGCACTATTGAATCGAATCAATACAAATATTTCCAATTTTTATATAAATTTATTTCTTATTTCGCGTACCGCGATATTTTTCTACACAAAAAAAAAAAAAACATAAAAAATGAAATGAAAATATGAAACACTGAAGATGATCATGTTATAATTTATGTTTTATTTTATTTTAAAATTGATTTTTATAGTTTACAATACAATATTGAATGAATGAAGAATAAATTCTTAACAATATCAACAACAACAACAAAAACATAAAAAAAAAATCTTGAAAAGATAAGATTGCGAAGTGGTAATAAAAATATAAATCAGCAGTAGAAATAATAAAATAAGTGGTAAGCAGCATACATACAACAACAATAAGACGCGGCGGCGCAACTCGAAAACGAAGAAACATCCAAAAGAGGTACTACATAAATAATTCATGCTATATGAAAAAATTTTAATTATCAATAAAACTATCCCGAAATGATCGAAAGAAGCAACAGCACCACCAGCAGCAACAACAATAACAGGAACAAAACCAGTACCTACATCGTCAGTTATGTTTTTTTTTGT